>OY998126.1:2796120-4194181 GCA_963921985.1 Agrilus biguttatus
AGTATAGTATTTAGAATAAGGTGTTCTCTGTTACTGTTTTTATTTTCTAATATGCGACATGGCATCCTGAATTTGTCATGTTGTCTCCCTTGTTGTAATTACAGATCCGCACTTTCTTCGACAGATTTCTTTCGATGAAGCAATGGGCTCCAAGATGCGAACGTTCACAAATTGTTTGGTATTTCCATTACATTGTCGTATTTTGTACTATTTTGAAATTTTTATGTACAATTTGGAAATTACCTCGCTCGTCTTGGAATATTATTTAATTTCGTTAAGCAAACTAAACCGTTTCAATGTTTTAAGCTTTCTTGGAATATCCTTCCATCAGTCGTCACTTTCAATTTACGTTCGTTCATATTATATGTTTTACTGGCGACCGAAAGCAAATTCACAAAAAAATGTAAATTGCTGTATTACTACGGTTCTAAAGGCTAAATATTCTTATTATGGGTTGTGATGTCGTAATTTTATGTGGTAGCTATTGATGTTGTATTGTAGATCAATATGGGTCGCTTATCTGCGTAGATGTAGTATAGAGAAAAAGAACTTTTAGCCTTTGAGGAACCAATGTAAGTACGTTGACGTGTTTTTCAAGAAGAGCCTCAAATCCAACATGTGACGAATCAACTTCCAGAAAGTATAGTATTTAAAATAAGATGTTCTCTATTACTGTTTTGATTTTCTAATATGTGACATGGCATCCTGAATCTGTCAGGTTGTCTGTCTTGTTGTGATTACAGATACGCACTTCCTTCCACGGATTTCTTTCGAAGAAGCAATGGGCTCCAAGATGTGATGCATCAACCTTCAGAAAGTATAGTATTTATAATAAGGTGTTCTCTATTACTGTTTTGATTTTCTAATATGTGACATGGCATCCTGAATCTGTCAGGTTGTCTGTCTTGTTGTGATTACAGATCCGCACTTATCATCGACAGATTTCTTTCGAAGAAGCAATGGGCTCCAAGATGCGAAACAGCAATTTCCGAAATGTATTATTTTGATTTTTTAGTATATCATTACATAATGTATTATGTTAATTAGTTAATGTAGCAGCCTGTGTTAAGGTTGTGAGTTCTTATGATTACAGGTCTTTTACAACCTTTCCTGTTAATTTGTTTGACGGGATGCAAATCGGAAGGTTCACAGTATGTTTGGAATTTCTATTACATCGTCGTATGGTATGATGTTTTATAATTTTGTACAATTTTTAAATTTTTATGTACGATTTGGAAATTACCTCGCTCGTCTTGGAATATTATTTAATTTCGTTAAGCAAACTAAACCGTTTCAATGTTTTAAGCTTTCTTGGAATATCCTTCCATCAGTCGTCACTTTCAATTTACGTTCGTTCATATTATATATTTTACTGGCAACCGAATGCAAATTCACAAAAAAATGTAAATTGCTGTATTACTACGGTTCCAAAGGCTAAATATTCTTATTATGGGTTGTGATGTCGTAATTTTATGTGGTAGCTGTTGATGTTGTAATGTAGATTAATATGGGTCGCTTATCTGCGTAGATGTAGTATAGAGAAAAAGAACTTTTAGCCTTTGAGGAACCAATGTAGGTATGTTGACGTGTTTTTCAAGAAGAGCCTCAACTCCAAGATGTGACGAATCAGCTTCCAGAAAGTATAGTATTTATAATAAGGTGTTCTCTATTACTGTTTTGATTTTCTAATATGTGACATGGCATCCTGAATCTGTCAGGTTGTCTGTCTTGTTGTGATTACAGATCCGCACTTATCATCGACAGATTTCTTTCGAAGAAGCAATGGGCTCCAAGATGCGAAACAGCAATTTCCGAAATGTATTATTTTGATTTTTTAGTATATCATTACATAATGTATTATGTTAATTAGTTAATGTAGCAGCCTGTGTTAAGGTTGTGAGTTCTTATGATTACAGGTCTTTTACAACCTTTCCTGTTAATTTGTTTGACGGGATGCAAATCGGAAAGTTCACAGTATGTTTGGAATTTCTATTACATCGTCGTATGGTATGATGTTTTATAATTTTGTACAATTTTTAAATTTTTATGTACGATTTGGAAATTACCTCGCTCGTCTTGGAATATTATTTAATTTCGTTAAGCAAACTAAACCGTTTCAATGTTTTAAGCTTTCTTGGAATATCCTTCCATCAGTCGTCACTTTCAATTTACGTTCGTTCATATTATATATTTTACTGGCAACCGAAAGCAAATTCACAAAAAAATGTAAATTGCTGTATTACTACGGTTCCAAAGGCTAAATATTCTTATTATGGGTTGTGATGTCGTAATTTTATGTGGTAGCTGTTGATGTTGTAATGTAGATTAATATGGGTCGCTTATCTGCGTAGATGTAGTATAGAGAAAAAGAACTTTTAGCCTTTGAGGAACCAATGTAGGTACGTTGACGTGTTTTTCAAGAAGAGCCTCAACTCCAAGATGTGACGAATCAGCTTACAGAAAGTATAGTATTTATAATAAGGTGTTCTTTGGTACTGTTTTTATTTTCTAATATGTGACATGGCATCCTGAATCTGTCAGGTTGTCTGTCTTGTTGTGATTACAGATCCGCACTTTCTTCAACGGATTTATTCTGAAGAAGCAATGGGCTCCAAGATGCGAGCCTTCACAAATTGTTTGGTATTTCTATTACATTGTCGTATTTTGTACTATTTTGAAATTTTTATGTACGATTTGGAAATTACCTCGCTCGTCTTGGAATATTATTTAATATCGTTAAGCAAACTAAATTATATATTTTACTGGCGACCGAAAGCAAGTTCACAAAAACATGTAAGTTGCTTTATTACTACGGTTCGAAAGGCTAAATATTCTTATTATGGGTTGTGATGTTGTAATTTAATGTGGTAGCTATTGATGTTGTATTGTAGATCAATATGGGTCGCTTATCTGCGTAGATGTAGTACAGGGAAAAGGAATTTTTAGCTTTTGACCATCATTTATGTGTTAACAATTTTATGAACAGAACTCTTTATACTTGATTAAAGGTTTTATTTACTCAAAAATATTACTTCCTATTAATCTCCAAATCGTACATCGACAATTAATAGCTATTAATGTCTGTGAAATATTGTGGTTTGGACCCACCACATAACAAAAGATCCCTCACGCTTGGTTTGTATAATTGACCAGAGCGTGAGTATTATTTTTCCCGTGTGGGGAGCCTGCAACCCCCATCGGGCGCGTTCCCGGGTGGCGGATAGGGAAGTGCCCGGTTAGCAGAAATCGGGTAAGAGATAAAATGTCTCTCGCGGACCAACAGGCACTTTTAACATTTGTTAGTTTATTATAAGAACAGGCTTTGACGGCCGGAATCCCTAGTAGAATTCATATTCATAAAAGTGGTAATGATTTGTCTTTACGGATATTAGCTGCGTACAAGTCGATGGAACACATGCAGTTAATACAAGGGGTAAACATTAACTTTTCATTAAATAAATAAGCTTATGTAGAAGTAGATGGGCTACTAAACGGTTAGAATAGCCAAATATACCTCTTATTAGTTCAGCTCGTACTTCTGGTTCTGTTTAAAATGCAAAATACGTATTTATACTTTTGATTATAAATGCCATTTTCTAAATACTCATTTTTACTTATATTTAGAAATATTGTAACCCATTTTCAATTTTGAAACTACCACAATAACTTAGTTTCCACTTTCGTTGTTGTCTGTCTGTCCGTCTTTTTGTGATTACAGATCCGCCATCATCTTCGACGAATTTCTTTCGAAGAAGCGATGGGCTCTAAGATGTGAAACAGCAATTTCCGGAATGTATTGTTTTTATTTTCTAGTATGTCATAACATAATGTAATATGTTAACTTATTAATGTAGCAGCATGTGTTAAGGTTGTGAGTTCTTATGATTTCAGGTCTTCTACAATTTTTCCTGTTAATTTGTTTGACGGGATGCAAATCGGAACGTACACGAATTGTTTGGTATTTCTATTATATTGTAGCACGGTATGATGTTTTATAATTTTGTACAATTTAAAATTTTTTATTAATTCTCCAATAATTGATTCAACTCCTTTCACACTGTAGATATATTATTTCATATATAAAAACTATGTACCTATATGTAGCCAATGTTCTATAATTTTTTGCTAATTATACCTATATTGTGGTTATTGCAAATATAATAAACACATTGCATATATAATATACCATAGGAACCTAGCTACCCAGATCTTTATGAAACTACACTTGTTTACATAATCTGTTATAATACTTACTTTTGTAATTTAAATTAATTTTCAAATTACGATTCCCCCCTTTATTCTTCTAATGGCAATAAACAATGCATTTCTTCAGATATTTTACAACTTTCATTCATAAATACAAAAACTATAAATATGTACATTTATATTGCAGTTGTGTTACCGTTTCTTTTTTATTTTATCGTTTTTTTTATATACCTTTTCCTTATCCATATTCTTCATTTTTGCTTTTGAATAAAGTCTAAACACCTTGCCGCATATATTACCGATTTGGGGATAAATAATAATAAAAACGAATAATTATAGATTTTGCTTATTTACCAGCATCAACTAAGTACAACAGCATAATATCGTCATCACAAACTTTATTTCTAAAACGTTTTCTACTTAACAGACAACCCTCATTACGTAAATCTTGCAAAAAAGAATTTAAAGATAAAATACTTCTTCTTTTATGCAACCCATGTCACCTAGTTGTACAGCGCTATCCCTAGACTAGTGTATCACCTATTTCATAACTGACAAAGTGAACACCCCATAGACATACTGACCACAGATAGAGAATAGACAAATGATCAGCAGACGAGCAGCCATCTATTTTTGCTGTAATTAAATAAATATTAGACGGCGGAAATTTAAACAATTACCCCTATTTAAAACGAGTAAATTAAAAACAATAATTTAACAATATAGCGTACCTTTTATGAAGTTGAAAAATATGTTTTTAATCACAGCTTAAAGAAAAGTACTTGTACTAAACGTTATCATATTGAAGACATTTTCAAAATTAGTTTTTATTTATATTTGTCCGTTTTTACTTACAATGTACCTCTTCAGGCTTACAATTTTTTATAGAAATTCATTCATTCATAAGAAGTAACTAAGTAATTATCATTTCTATTACTGTGGTCTTTAAAATAAAAAATCTTTGTTGTATATATTTATCGAACTTATATACCAAATTTATTGTTCACTAATTCCTGTGTAATACAAAAAAGAATAAGAAAATATAGTACAAAAGTTTATTTCTTTTTTTTATACAAAAAGTTATTAACAAAAGAATCAATCAGCAATTTGTGGTCACATATTCAGATTGCATTCCAACTTAATCCTAGGTCATCACAATGAGATAATTTATCTATTTATAATTTTCTACTAAGAACAATAACAATTTCTCTGCAACGAAAGCAACTTTTGCTTATACATTTTAGCTTCTGCCTCTTTCATTAACAATTTGCTCTTGTACTCTTCGGCCTGTCTCTTGTATAAATTTGCTTGTCTTTTAACTTCTATTAACTGAGTCATTAACAGCTCCATATCAGACACGTTAATACTTGACTTTTTCGACTTATTTACAGCCTGGGAAACAATAAAATAAAATTATATAGTTATTTACAAAAAGAAATGCCACACTTACGTTATTGTTATTGTTGTTATTAACAACTACTGGAATAACTTTACTCTTTTTCATCACGATCCTTTTTGTACTGGGTTTTGAAGTACAATTAAAATTTTCGACTTTTTTCAATTTCATTGGTGTATCTAAGTTGGTAGTCATGGCGAGAAACTCTTCTGGTGTAACGGATAATAATACTTTCTTTGTCTTTAGGGCGCTCCTCGAAATGGGTTTTGATTTCTGATGCACATTCTTTACAGCTACTGGATTCGTTTTTGAAACGGGTTTCGTTGAATTCAACATTTCCTTCCCAATATCTGTGTCAAGGATTAAAAATTTATAATCTCCTCACTTTGGATTAATTAGTATTAGTTATTATAAAAACAGAGTTACCTACCTGTTAAGACAACTTGATGCCCAGTATCCATTACTGAAGTGAAAATATTACTGTCATCAGGAGGCAACATAGTAATTCCATGTTGCTGAAGAAGTTTAACTGTCTCAGAAAAGTCTTCCCTCTCTTCAATAAATGGCGTTTCTTGAGGCTGTTCCTCACTTTCATTTTCATTCTGGACATCCTCTTCTTCTGCAAAGAGCCTTCCAGTGTGTGTTTGTTTTGGAAATAATGAATTAAAAATACCTGCATCATTCTCACAATGGGCATTTATTGATTGCCCTCCATCTATATCTTCTAATAGTATAGTTTCTAAAAATGAAAAAATAAATCAAATGTTATTCTAGGTATCCATGATGAATTTGTCCATGTTAAACTGAATTTCATATATTTGTTTTACATTAATCTTTTGGTAACTAATAATTTCACCTAATATTGACTTTTAAAATACTTTCATTGGTGTATTTTAATACCATTGAGCTGAAATTAATTTTGTAAACATAAATAAACATAAAACATTTCAACACCATTTCACTATAAAATACACCAATTTAAGTATCTTTTAATAATTTCTCATGATAGTTATAGAAAATTAGTTTATCTTCAAAATGGAAGTATTTTAAAAAACACAATTCACATAAACATGAATAAAAATATCAATTTTTTTTTAATTATCTTTAACTATTTCTTATTACTTGAAAATACTACAGAATATGGAAAAGGACTTTAAAAAGCAAAAAAGCTTTATAATTGTAGTAAGTTAGTTAATCATAAAAATATTAATTTACCTATAGGAAAAGAAGATTCATTTTCAGATAATCGACTTTCTGAAGTGGGTTCTAAACCTGAGTCGTTGCTACTTTCATTTGTTGCTTGAAAGTTTTCATTTATTGTTAAAGTTACACTTATAATATCAGCAATATCGTGTTTTTGAATTTGCATTGCAATATCAAGGGGAGATAAGTCAAACTTGTTAACAGTCTGGGTGTCAGCTCCATTACGTATAAGCAGAGACACAACCTCAGTGTGAGCATTCTGAACAGCCCAGTGAAGAGGTGTCATTCCTAACTAAAAGAATATGTATCATATAAATACATAAACAAATATTGCTAATTACATACCAAATCTTGGCAATTTACTTCAGCTCCATTTGTAAGTAAACATTCTACAATTTCATAGTGTCCTTTATAAGCAGCCATATGAAGTGGTGTCCTGTCAACTTTAGTTCTTGCATCTTTTGAAATTCCTGCCCTCAATAACAAACAACAAACATCTAAATGGTTATTCTGGGCTGCTAAGTGTAAGGGACTTGTTCCCAACTATAAATAATATACTAGTCTCAAGCAATTCCACATAACAGTTAAGATGTGACTTACCCAGTCTGCTGTAAATGGAGCTCCTTTGCTCATAAGTAATCTAATTTCTTCAGTGTTCCCTTCACTTGCAGCTTTGAGTAACTGCTTTCCCAATTCAGTAACCCAGGTGATTTGAGAAACAACTTGCCCATTTGTACCATTATTTTCAATCTGAAATGTTTGTTTACCAAAACACTTATTGCAATAAAAGGCATTATTTTTATTAATCTGACCCCCAAATTTAGAAGTATTATGGGTTATTTAAAAAGCATTGGAACTATAAAGACTATTACAAATAAACAACACAGTTTAAATGTACTTACTGTAAGTAATTCATTATCGGTTAAAACATATTGCGATGTTGTTTCGGTATCATTTTTGGTTTTATCCAAGTTCATATCCAATACAGGCACTTTTAACATAGTTACTAATTACAGGAATACTCCTAGAAAACATTTTTATAGAAGTGCAGTTCGTATAACTATTCATGTTGTTATTTGAATTCGTCGAATTTGAACTACAACAGGAAAAAACAGGACAACCATCTTGTAGGTTTCCTGTTCCTGTTTTATAACGGAAGTCGTAGTCGCAAGCAGACATTTCGCGATCAATATCTTCAGAATTTGAAAAATACCGCAAAAATACTTACAAAACTATTTAATTTATGTCGAAATATATTTTTCTAACTGAAAGAAAATGTCACATGCCATGATAAGTCCATTACTTGCATTACTATCTCGATCACTGATGACATCTTTGGTTAAAGTAACGCTAACTGGTGCGCGCCATTTTCAAACTTCTCAATTTACCTTTTTAATTTTATAAATAATTTTTCATTTACGTACACTATTGTAAAAAAGGAAAGTTTTTAAATTCTATACTAGAAAGTCTCTATACTGTGTTATTAGTTATGTTATTGTTAACAATAAATTAATTTTTTTTTGCATTTGTAAGATTTTCCATTTCAGAATTAAACACGTTTTTATATATTTAAAACGAATTCGGTAGCTCTAGATGCAAAAAACAAATAGATTAATTGAAGTATTTATTTTTAAATCCTTAAATGGTACACAAAACACGTCATTATTTTCGTGCCATAAATAATAATCAACACAAAATAATTGTTAATAATCATCACAAAATCATGGTAGTAATTAGATACTTGAATACTTCAGGATGCCCTAAATAATCAATTATAATGAACATAATAAAAGTGAATTTTCTTTATCTTAAAAGAAGATAAAATTTACTATTCTGTTGTTTCCATTTCTTTGGCTTCTTTTTCAACGACTTGGACTTTTACTGGCACCATGACCTCTTCTTCGTTTTTAATCACTTCTTTATCATTTTTCTCAACAGTTTTCTCTTTTTCTTTTTCTAATTCTCTTTCTAGATCTTTACCCTTTTCCCTTTCTTTATCTTTTTCATCCCCCTTGTCCCTTTCTTTTTCTTTATCTTTATCTTCTTTCAGTGCTACTTCCTTTTCTTTTACGTCTTTTCCCTTTTCTTTTGGATTTCTTTCCCATCTTGACTTTGACTCTTCATGTTTTCGTTCTCTTTCACCGTCTCGTTCTCGTTTAATTTCATCTTTTATATGAGACGCGCTTTTCAGAACTGGGTCAATTTTGTCTCTGATATCCAGCAATGTTGCTTGGAACAGTTTAGAACAAACCTAAATTAAAAAAGAAAAAAAAAATACTTTAACATACTGAAATATTTTAAAAACAATAATTCCATCAAAACAGACTTTTCACTACTTACTGATACTTTAGAGAGGACATCTTCTGTGTGTTTCAATTTCTCCTTGTATTCTTTCATTTCGGTGTTAAGGCTTTTGATGATACTACTTTGTTTGCTATTCTTTTCATTAAGTCTATTGTTTTCTGTTTTTAGATCGACCATGTAAGATTCCGTAGCCACTCTTGCTTTCTCGCTCCTCTCCAGTTGTGCCATGAGCTTGCTGACATCAACCATTGCACCCCTAAACATTATTAAACCTGAAAACAAAAACTGACATACACAAAAAGCGTTTTTAAAACACAGTAATTTTTACCTTCTTCAAAAGAATTGTCAGTAGATGGTCCTTCAAGTTTCTGCTTTTTTGCAGAAACTTCATTAATCTGGAATATAGGAAGAAATTTCTTGTTACCTCTAGCAAGTTCGTGGGCATAACATTCTTTTTCCGAATCGTCAATTACTATAAAATCGTCTTCTTTCGGTTTATCAGTTAATTTTCTGTAGTGCAATGAGTCCCTGGATACGACTTTACCAACAAGTTTGCGCACCTGAGCTCGAGACAAATTCAAACCTAAGGTAAATAACAGATCTTCCATATCTTTTTCAAAAATGTAACCACAGTGGGTCTGGTCAAAGTACGTAAATGATAGAAGCAAATTTCGATCTTTCGTAAACATCTTTAAACGTTCTTTACGTCTCTTTTCACGATCCGATCGTCTGTCGTAATCATCATCGTCATCGCTATCATCGTCCTTTTCTGAACGCTTGTCGTCTTTTTTTGTCTCCTTTTTCTTTTCATCTTTTTTATCATCTTTCGATTCTTCACTTTTTCGATCTTTATCAACCCCTTCTTTATTATCACGATGTTTATCTTTGTCCTCCTTCTTTTTGTCGTCCTTATCTTTTTTCTTTTCCTCTTCTTTTTTATCTGTTAAAAAAAGTTAAAATGTTATGTTAAAAATCTAACAGATTTGTATTTTACCTTTATCGTCTTTGTCGTCCTTCTTTTTCTCTTCGTCCTTTTTCTTCTTCTTCTCGTCCTTTTCTTTCTCCTTTTCCTTAAGCTTTTCAGGTAGTTCCCACAGGACACGGTATATGTTGAACCCAAAGTCTCTCATGAGCATCTCGTTGAACAATTCTGCAAAAAGGGATACCTCAAAAGTATGTTCCTTAGTGTCCTCAGGACGATAATCCAAAAGAAGGGACAGGGACATGACAGTACAGTCAAATTTTCCAGACTTTGCCACACGATTAGGATGTACTACTATATGGGGCTGATCTGGTAAAGCATAACGCTTTTCAAGCTGGTGGCGTTCTTTTTCGTCGATCTTTTTTTCATCTCCCTTTAATAAACAAAAAAAATTGATTAAAAAAACATGTTACAAAATTAATTTATTAAGAACTTCAAAAACACATTATAGTATAAACTGGGTAGCCTTACTTCAGATTTTTTATCCTCGGTTCCTTCACTCTCCACTTCAGTTTGTTCATCTTTGCCTCCTTCAATCTTTTCAGCTTCGGCTTTTAATGCTTTTTGCAATCTTGCAACTAATTGCGACTTTAGACCTTTTGCATTCAAACTGCGCGCCTTCAACTCGTTGCGGAGCGCCGCAACGTTCATCGTTTTGGCGTCTAACTCTGTGTATGGCGTGGGTTCTAATTTCTCACCACCGGTCGCATCTTCTTCCTAAACAACAACAAAAAACACATAAAGTCGTTACTTATAAGTGCGCGCGCACGATTAAACGTCGCACAATACGCCCCGGCCATTCGTTCGTTCTCAATCAAACGTCACACAGCCAAGCAACCGGAAGTCACCGCCCATCGGTCGTCGACAGCTACTTAAAACGGCAATCGCCTAATCAAAGTCGTTCTTTTTAAGTCGATACTTATCATGTGTGCGGCTGTTTTGTAAATATTCTTGGTACAAAAATGAAAGTGTAAATAAATGAAAAAGAAAGAGAGAGACAGAGAAATAAAAAAATTAATAAGTAAAGCTTAGACTAGGTAAGAAATAATGCCTTTTCGTGGTCAGCGGAAGTGGCAACGGCAGGCGTGTCGTCCCCCTCTGCGGCGATGCGGTTCTCCAGCTGCGATTGGTAGCCGCGGGTGAGGGCGTCCCACTCCAGCCGTGTTGGCAGACAGCTCCATACGTCCGGCAGAAACAGCACGACAGTCTCGACTCTGGCCGGCACCGTTCGGCCCCGATGTACGGCCTCGGCTCGCCGGTAGTACAGCTCCACAAAACGGTACCTACCGAACACAAACATCAGCTGGTCATGCTAGTACTGTGGAACAAATGAGAACACGTTCTAAACGCACACGCATCTTATTACACTCTGCGCCTGAAAAATTACTAACGCTAAGTTGTGTTTACGTTAGAAGCCGGGGCTAATAACGACTATGTACAAGCTAGTAAGCACCGAGAACGAGAGAGAGGGTAAAAAGACATTTCGATTATGAGACAACGGCATGTGTCACGGTGTAAGGTTGGAAACGTCACAGGTGGAAAACGCTTTTATTCTTCAATGTCATCTAAAAGTTAACGCTGTTCTGGACGTTTACTCACTCCTCCAACAAAACGGGTATCAAACCTTCCATTAAAGTCCCTTAATATTAACTTTAACTCTCTCTACTACACGCTGACAAAAGAGTAAATAAAAATTAGTGTGATTTTACGTGACATCTTCATAACAATATTTATAATTTTTATAATTGGCACGCATAAGACGTATTTAAACTATATTAAAGAAATCATACTCATTTGTTACAATTTTTAGAGCCTTTTTATAATAGCACCAACTAGCATACTTAAATAAAAACTTACCATTGTGTACATGGAGACAGGTCTATTCCAGTTAGTGCCTTGCATGTCCGAATAGCAGTTCTTATGAGTACAGATGGATCCTTTTCTGGATTTTCACCATCTAGTGACTTGCTCCATGGACCTCCTATGGCCATGGTCTCACTTTTTCCTTTTACTCCCACCAAAAAATTGATTAATCTCGTAGGATGGACATAATCTCTATCTTCACTATCATTGTCACGTCTGTTGTCCTCAGCCAAAGCACAGCACTTCTGGTACATGTCTTCTAGGCCACTCACATTCATTAACATGACCTTAAATAAATAAAATTTTAGTCTACATTTAGAGAAGAACAGATTAAATTGTTTCAACAGCCTTTATTTAAATCTAGACAATTATTACTCAAGAGTGAATAAATTGTAATTGTTTCTTCATAAACAAGTAAAATACAATACCTTAGCCGAAAAAAGATAGTCGGCATCTGGTGGCTCCAGAACTGCATCGTTCTTTGTCAATGCTTCAACATCTTTATGCATTACATGGAACGAACAAGGTTTGTTGAGTGAAAAGGGTTTGTCTGGTGGAAAAGCATCCACCCAACGAAAAAGGCTGTAGAAAAAATCGGACGGAACATATAAATTGCCGTAACGTCTTCGTATTTCCAAAACATCCGCGTTTTTCCTGTAAATAGTAAAAAGTACAAAACTCTTGCAGTATAAACATTACAGCTTGTCCAACGAATACAGATGATTTAAAAAATAATGTTATACTAATGACCTTATAATAGTAGCAACAAAATGCATGATATAACAAATAGTAGCAGTTATTAATTATACTTACAGATCCAAACTAATTTTAGGTATTTGAACCATGTATCGAGGAACAATTCGAGATCGACGCCTGGACTTGGGAGATCTCGATCTGCGCCTTAGAGGGGATTTCTTATCATCCCTATCCCGTTCTCGAATTCTTTCCTCTTTTCTTCGTTTCCGTTCATTTTCTTCTTCTTCATCTCTTGTACGTGACCTTTCTCTGCCTCTCCCACCCATGTAACCTTTTGTTCTCTGTCCACCTTTACCAAAACCTCCATTTCCATCAGACATTTGTGCAATATTGTTATAATTACCACCTTTAGTATTATTAGAACCTCTTGGTATATTTGTACCCTGAGTGGCTGATGGGAGAACTTGCATTCTTGTTGCATTCCACTTGAATGGCATATTTGGATTATAAGTGGCTTCAACAAGAACTCGGTCCCCAACTATTGGATTTGAACCTAGATCAAAGTAAACAAATATATAATTGGGAATTTGCACTTATTTTATTTTTATTAACTTATTTCAGTTCTCACATTTATATAGATATAAAATTTTGTCAGAATTAAAAAAAAGCATACCTTCTGTTGCTGTTGTTTGGAAAAATACATCATCATCTACAAATCCAAAATTGTCATGCACTTTGGTGACTGTACCCGTGAATACACGCTGCTTTGTACTAGAATTATTTGATGACTGAACACCAGCTGCAGCTGAAACTACCTGAGTTTGAAATGCAGAGGGATTTAAAGCCCTTGGATTGGGATAAGTGACTGCTCCAACTTGCTGAAATAGCGGATTTGAGGCAATTTGTTGTGTTAAACCGGCACTCACGGCTACTGAGGTATTTGCTAATTGCTGAAGTCCTAAATTAATATTTTGTTGTTGCATATTCATAGCATTTTGAAGAACATGTTGATGTTGCTGGAGTTGTACCATGCCGGTAGCATTCATACCTCCAAATGCTCCTGGATTCATAATTTGTTGCTGAAGATTAGGATTCTGATTTACTAGATTTGCTGGAGAATTGTTTCGGCCCCACGGAGGATTTTTTGCTCCTCCAAACGCACCTAAATTGCTCATTTTGTTGAATTAACAATACACTTGAATTCTTAAAGCACAATATAAATGGTTAATTATCGATGAAACTTCTATTACACAGTTAAACACGCTCATAACATGTTTGGCCGTCCATCAATCCTTTTGAGAGATATTATCTATGGCGTGATGTGATAACTCAATGGTACCTTTTATTTGATTACTAAAAATGAGACAGGAATGGTTAAATTGACACAATCTATAAAATAATAAAATTAAACAAGAAGATTTTAAATTAAAATTATTCTAATTAGAAACAAGTGAATAAGACAGTTTTATATTTTTTAAAAGTAGGAATTAGTTATAGTTAATAACGATTAAAACAATTATGCTCCTTTACTGTTTATTTGTTACCCACTCCTGTAAGTCTTCTATTCCACAGATATCAATGCCAATATACAAAACTATTTGATTACCAACATTATACTTTAATTAACATATAAATAATTACATTTATGTTTCTAATTAAAAAACATAAAACACTAACGAAAATACTGGTAACGCAATTATATATAAATAATTAAATTGAAGTGTATATTGAGTTATACCCACAGATCAATTTTTCTTAATTGCTTTGTCGAATAAATGAGAAATAAATATTAGAAGAACTATTTTGGAAAAAATTATAACATATTTCCTACATAATTAATAACTTTAATTAAATGCGTGATTATATTGTAAAGGAAGTAAATATGTATGTATTTATTTTATGGAATTGTAGCTTGTGATTTTTTTATTTCATAAACTCTTACCGATTTACTCATATTTTTGAAGTTCAAAAAAATTACATAATAAAAGTTTAATCAATTGAATCAATGGTTAAATGTCAAATTTAGTAACTTTAATGAGTAATCAAAATCACAGATGAAGTCATTTCCGGTAAGATGGCTCTGACTTCAGTTTGTCGTTTGGCGCTTGGCAACGTTAGGTCGGCTACGTCGAGTGCGCTTATTGCTGGTTGTAGGTCAGCTGCATTTTCCGTGTTATCAAACTCAATTAATAAATCTGGTAAGATGGGTTTACCAAGGGTATTTTTTGATATGGCCGTAGATGGGCAACCTTTTGGGAAAATTGTTATCGAGGTAAGTTTTAAATTGATTCTAGTATCACTGAAATTGCTAACAAGTGCCGGGTATATCCACCATGCCTGACTGGAAATTTACCGGCTACTTGATACGGAGAGGTGTTGTAATTATGCGTTTTAAACGTCGCACAGCTTCTTTAATTACGTTATTTATTTGATTCTCATATATTTTAAAAATACAGAAAGATATTATTTTACAGTCGTTCCCTTGTGAAATATTTTAAGATAGGCAGTGGCGTATCGTTCGTACATTGAAATGGGGGTTCTTTGAAAATTCAATTATTTTAGCCTGCACTTTTTTAAATTCGTTATATTTATTATTTAATAAAGAAAAGTCTATAAAAGTTTTGCTAATTTACTTATATATTTTGACATTTCAACATAATTCATTTTCAAAAAGAGAATCTCTGGGTGCTGTGATCTCTTTTAATCAGTTGTGGTATAGTTTATTTATCTTTCTGACTTGGCAACTGTTTGATAAAACAATCATTTTGCATTTTTGCTTACTTTTATATGACTTTTAATCATTTCAATCTACAAGGTCATTTCAAAATGATGTACTCTGTACTATAGTTTTTGTAATTAATTGGGGATATAGTTTATTTATATTATCCACATAGCAACTGATTAGTTATTTATTAGTTACGATTAAAAGAAAAAATATTAATCGTTAATTTTTAATTTTATGGTAATGTTATGTTAAACTTTTAGCTCAGGAGCGATGTTGTTCCGAAAACTGCGGAAAACTTTCGGGCGCTTTGCACAGGCGAAAAAGGCTTCGGTTACAAAGGCTCCACTTTCCACAGAGTAATTCCCAACTTCATGTGCCAAGGTGGTGATTTTACAAACCATAATGGCACCGGTGGAAAATCCATTTATGGACAAAAGTTTGCCGATGAAAACTTCACCTTAAAACATACTGGCCCTGGAGTCATGTCAATGGCTAATGCTGGACCTGACACCAATGGTTCCCAGTTCTTCATAACCACCGTCAAGACCTCTTGGTTGGATAATAGGCACGTCGTTTTTGGAAGCGTCGTCGAAGGCATGGATGTAGTAAAGAAAATCGAAGCTCTCGGTTCTCAGTCCGGCAAAACTTCCAAAAAGATAACTGTGTCAGATTGCGGTCAATTATAAGTGTTTTATTCAAATATTTCGAGCTTTGCCGTTTTTTCAATTTTTTTTTACTAAGTACATATGTAACTTTTTGGTAAATTGGTAAACAACAAAACATAACTTTCTGTTTAATTTGGTCTTATCTACCATTCCAGCCAAGGAGGGTGTGTAATTTAATCTGATAATCCTTGTCCTTGTAGAAAATGTGATTGATATAACCAGTAATAATTGTCTTAAAAACTAGCTATAGGTTTGATGAAGTTGCATTTACATTTACAGCGATTTGATTGTATTTCAACATCTTATTGAATAAATAAATCCTGATTTTACATATGGTTTTTATTTTGATTAAACATATTTTACTTATATCAAGATGAATAATTCATTGGGCAAGATAAAATGTTTCAAGAGAGATTATTATTATGTGTTTATTAACTACCCAAACTAATTAAAATGGTAGATTTCATGGGTCATGGTTTTTAGTTTGTTATTGGGTTGAAAAATTTTGCTTACGCCACTGGTAATGATCACGGAGTCATTCGAATAAAACTAGATAAAAACAGCATTCTTTGTAGTGCTTGTGGGTATAAATATACACAAGAAAACAATTAATTGAAAAAGTCACACCATCCTATTTATATATAATAGAAATATGTACATACGTATATAAGCAAGAGAAGTTTAATATTTTTTAGTTTGAATGCAAACTTAGGAGCGTTCTTATAGAAATTACAGAAGTTAATGTTATGCAAATATGTAATTATATGGTAAACACCTGTTGTAGTTACAATTACATCATATATATCACATAGTTTGTATACAAATGAGTATAATAAATTATTAGCAGAATAATATTTTTTGATGAGAAATACGACTTGCGTGTACATACAATATATTTATATAAAATATGTATCTAGGTATCTACAATCACGTACCATACCCTTTTGGAAGTATACAACACTAAAATATAGATCAATACTCTTAAATAATTTTGTTAATCTTCAAGAAAAAAAACGTAACTTGATATTATACTTATCTACAGAGTTTACACAGTAAATTATAATAAGAAGTTTAATAATTAAATTGCGTTTGTATGGTGTTATGAAAATGTATTATATGTAATAAACTAACAATAACAGTCTTTCAAAATAATTATTTAAATTTCCAATCGCAGATAATTAATGTCCTTGTGATTTAGAAACGAATTGGATGGGTTGAAATGATTTAGCAGTTATATTAGTTGAACATACCTATAAAGCACTTCTATAGATTCATAGAATGCAAAAACAGCTGATTGCTATCATTTTAAAACTATAACCTTAATTGAATAACCTAAAATTTTTATTTTAAATTGGACGAAATAAATAATTTTTCAATATTCTAAGAGAGAAGTTAAGTTCAAATTGTGGCTCACATAGCATGAATTGTTCGTTGTAAAATTCAAACATGGAGGAAGAAAGTAATTGGAGAAGTAGCATATATTTACAATTGCAAAATAGAAATAAGCACCAGACAGAGCGCTTTCAGGATCTAATTGCGTTTCGTAAGTTAATATTTATTATCTATTTAATTCTACTTGCCGACACATTAATGCTGTTTGTTTTTAACAGAGAACAAACTATTTGATAATGCCAACTCATTGCGAATTGAAAATGTTCAATTATCAGTACAATTAGAAAAATTTAAACAAGGTTTTGTAAGTACATCAACACCATCAGTAACTGAGGCACGACTGCATGAAAGGATTCAACAATTAGAACAAAAGCTTTTGTCCCAACAAGAGGAATTAACAGATTTGCACAAAAGAAAAGGGGAGAATGCACAACAAATAATTGATCTTAATACTAAACTTCAAGAAAGAGAAAAGATATTTGCATCAAAAGAACTTAGGTGGGTTTTTTAAATTAAAACTCCAAATGTTGTATGATTAGTGATTACCTTCTGAAGCAATATTTTGTTTCCTTATCTATCATGTATTTCATATATTTTTTTTCTTGAAGGAAAAGCTTCATAACATAATAATTGTTTTATTTAGTTTAGCAGAAAGCTTAGCACAAAGTCAAAGTTTACGTTCTGAAATTAGAAGGTACCAAAACACCATAAAAGAATTAGAAAATCTCAACCAAATCATTAGAGATGAACATCAGGCACTGCAAATTGCCTTTGCATCCTTAGAAGATAAACTGAGAAAAGCACAGGTATTACAAAGTTTTTTGCTCTTAAACAAATACATACATTTTGCACAAAATAAAATAAAATCATTTAGTTTTTATAATAGTTGTTTTAGTTTTCTTTGTCTAATGAGGGTCATACAAATTGTACTGATAGAACTATTATAACTTTTATGTATGTATTTTAAGAGTTAATTTTTAAGAAAGCGAGTAGATGTATATATTATGGTCCTTTGGATTAATATTTATCTTGTTTATATAAAATTTTTACTATTATTTTAAATGTGTTATAAAATTACTACATAAAAAGGAAATTCCCTTTTTTTAATGTCGTATTTGATGTTTAAAGCTTTGCAAATGATCTCACATATCAATAAAGAACTATCGACATAATTAACGTCATTTTTATTCGTTTTATATACTAAATACCATTATTAATTATTTTTGCTAGAAAACGTTAGTTAAAAGCATAAACTATTCGGTGATTATGCCAAAAAAAAAGTGTAAGGGATGTCTTGGCTGATTAACTTGTATCAAATTTGCCAGGAAATAGTGAAATGGGAGATGCATTTTTGGCAAGGGTCCAATGTAAGGCCCATCAGTGTAACATGTATGTTTCTGAAAATAAGTAATAATATCATCGCGTCATATATTCGTTTTGATAAAATGTACACAAGTGCATGTTAGTGTTTACATTGTTTTGAGTTTTGCCTTTTAAATTTTTTTCCACATTCTTTCAATGAGTGGGTGTTTTCTGTTTTAAGAATAACGAATGTATTAATCCAATTTTCATTTATATTTTACTGTTTAGTGTTCGAAACATTTTTTTATGAAACGTTTATCTTTTATATTTATGTATATATTTACTTTTTTTTTATAGGAGGAGAATAGGCAGATGGTGGAACGACTGATTAATTACAAAGCTAAAGATGCGGATCGTATGAATGAAGAGAATGATAACTTTCTCAAGTAAGTGGTTTTTATTAATATTTTGGGCCAAGTCAGGTGATTCACTGTGGGTCAGGTGGTTTATCGGAACGGCGAGGGTCTACGTGTGTTATGCTCAGTTTTATATTAAATATATATATATATATATATATACATAAATTGTTTTTACCAGTTTATAGGCGAATCTGGGGATAAATATACATATATCATGGCACATTTACCATTGATAATGCTCAGGTAAATCTTAGTGGCGTTTTAACTCGCTATTGGTTCAATCTGGGTTTGATGTTGCACCTCTTTTCTGTTTTTTTTTTAAGTTGGCTTTTATGGTTTTCTTGTTTTTATTTTGCCTCTTATATTTTGCGCATTTCAGACTACATCCCATTTAAAAAGTATAAGGTGTACATTGAACTGGTTTAAAAAAATCGACTATTTTTTTTTCAACATCACATGTTTAATAGTTGCAGGAAGAGGAAAGAAGTTGCCTGTTATAATTTGAGCCCTTAATATTAATATTTAGTGGTTGCTGAACGCAATTTTCCATTTCCCATTTGATTAACTTAAGTTTTTTTTTAGTTGGTTCCGAATTTTGTAGTTCAGTAATGAGGTAATAATACATATTGTTGTAGGGAATTTATTGCACTATAGAAAAGGTTTGTTATAATTTTTTGATAACTCAACTTTTTCAAAAATTGTTTGAAGTTAAGTCGAAAAATAAATTAATTAAGCAATTGTTTTGCGTAGAAGTTTTGTAGATAGTGCTAGATAAAAAACTCGTGTAAAAAGTTTTTGTATAAACCGCATTATACGTGAAAGTATTTATAATTTTTGAAAACATTGTTGAGGTAAGTGAAAGAATTTGTTTTCCTTTTTTGGCTATTAAAACTCTAACGTTTAGTTTGAATAGTTGTGAATTAACGTTAAAATTTGTAAGCTACTATTTCAGTATACAAATCACAAACGTTTTAAGATTTGGCATTAAGATCAATTAAACATATCGTTTTTATTTTAAGAAATAAACCTAAATTTATTTAATAACTTGCAAAACTAGAATTAAACACCAAAAAAGTTTTACAAACGTTGCACTGTAGAAAGTCTTTATCTAAACTTATTTTCTATACTTTGATGTTATTGAGATATAGATGCATATAATTTTAATGTTATTTTTATTAGTTATTAATTTCTGTAGAAAAAGTGGTGATGGTATTCAAGGTTTAGTACATTACTGAATAAAAGGATAAGGAAAATCATTGTACAGGTGTTGGTGCATGTAGCTTTCGGTTTTTGTGTTTTAAAAGCTTTATTTCTGTTGATTTGTAAAGATTATGCTCGCTTTTGTACTTGTTTGCAGTGAGTCATCAAAACGCTCATCCCTTTTTTTGGGTTCTTTTACCTTTTTCAGGTAAGTTTTTGTATAAAATAAAAGTCATAAAAACCCTTCTTGTTTATATGTACAGTATTTTATGTTATGTACAATTGTATCTGTAAATATTGTAGGCACCTGTAAATAACTACACGCACAGTTTTTATTTTTAAGGTACACTTTTTTAAAATTTCATGTATTATAAGACAATTGTAATTATTGAAATATACTGGGATTTTATCATTGCTCAATTCCTGAATGTAAAAACAATGTTAATTTAGTTGGCGGTACTCAAGTTATACATTACTGTTGATTGAGTTACTAATTATGTAGGAAAATCTTTAAAGGAATAGAGTCTATAAGAATGATTTTTTTTAAAAATCATTGTAGAATACTTATCAAACTCGTTATTATAGGGTCTATTTTTATACTCTTATTGAGCATAGTCCTTTGCTTCATATAGACATTAAACACTTGTACATAAGAAATTGAATCTTAGCTAGGCACTTGGTGAAACATATTTAATAAGATTAAGAAATAAAACACTTGGTACACTTTTGTTTCACAGTTTTTATTTAGAACATTCTAACAATTGTTTCGGCTGCTAAGCCATTATCAAATATTATCATTATCTTTCTTTTTGATAATGACTTAGCAGCCGAAACAATTGTTAGAATGTTCTAAATAAAAACTGTGAAACAAAAGTGTACCAAGTGTTTTATTTCTTAAACTTTTTGTACTTTCTTTTACTTATTTTGAAAAATTAATATTGTTTGGCATTTTTTATTTGAAATGGTATTACATTGCTGACAATGGGGTTCTCATTTTACAGAAAAAGAAACGCTAAAGTTCAGAAAGAATTAGAAGATGCCACAAAAGATGCACGAGCTGTTAGTGCTGACGATATGATTTGTGCGGGTACTCCTTGTCAATCTGTCGTGCCAACTAAGTGTATTATTAAATTTGTAAGTATAACGGTTCAGTAAACATATTAAGAAGCTATAATTAGGCATTCAGTTTAATTTAATTACATTATTTATAACATCTTTTTTGTTAAAGGAAGCGCATGATGGTGAAGTTAATGCAGTTAGATGGAGCCACTTAGAACGTTTGGTAGCTACAGGTGGTGCTGATCGAAGAGTAAAACTATGGGACGTTTCGAAAGGTAAATTTTTATTTAAAAATAAGCGATTAATTATCTAGAATATATAAATAAATAACACATAGATTAAACATAATGACATGTGCCTCTGCATTTTACTTCGCATTATTCCTTCATAAGAATTTTGCCCTTTCTTTTTTTATTAATAGCAACGATTATTAGATGGCGTCCTGCTACTGTGTTTAATAAAATTGTATAAATTAATTTGTTCTAATTAGCGCTAGTATACCTAAAAGCTATTCATTTTTGATATTTAATAATTTAATAGCGATTGCCCACATATTTTATTTTCTTTTAGTTTATTATTAATTTGTTTATTTTAACTATACACAAACACTTTATCCTGCAGCAGATTTAGTCGGGGTAGAATATGATTTTCATTAACAATGGCGCAGCTATGGAGCTTAATAAAGATAAATTGATAACAGTTTATTTTATTTTAATTATCTAAGATACGACTTAAATAGTCAAATTGTAACTTAAAATTGATAATTCCGTTGCGTCTTTTTATTTTGGCTTTGTTGTGGATACAAAAATGATTTGTTTTGCAGATGTATTGTTGACATTATATTTGTTATGGCTAGAAAATAGAATTTTCAAAATTATTTATTTTAATTGGTGTGACTTTCGTTTGGACTGTCGTTTAATCATGATGTTTCTTAAAATAAGAAATATTCTGATATAATATCTAAATATTTAAGAAATTTACTCTGTTGTGGAAAAAGGTCAGACACATATTAATTTTGTAGTATTGTATTATTATGATACTTACTTAAAACAATTAGGTTGATTTTATTTGTGCTAGCAGCTTTCATAGTTACGCTACTGATGTAGCGTTAGCTCTATTTACTACCACTAGATAGCAGCAGGTGCCTTATAACTTGTTAATTATGTATAAGAAATTGAATCTTGGCTAGGCACTTGGTGAAACATGTTTAATAAGATTAAGAAATAAAATACTTGGTACACTTTTGTTTCACAGTTTTTAGAACTTTTGTAAAATTATTCTCTTTGGTAATGGCTTAGCAGCCGAAACAATTGTTAGAGTGTTCTAAATAAAAACTATGAAACAAAAGTGTACCGACTGTTTTATTTCTTAATCTTGTTAATTCTGTTTTAATATCATTGTGACAGATGGCAGGTAATGTCTCAAAAATATATTAATCATATGTTAATTTAGGTGACACTTGTTGTCCAAAAATTTATTTATTCACTTTGGAATGTTTCAATTAAATTATTTACAAATAAAAGTAGTTCAAAATAAAAATAAAGAGACTTTCTGTTAGTTTGATGCAGACGTAAGCAAGTACATTACGATTTTAAGAATGACTTATCTTATTTTGGTTGTTAATGGTCTGGAAAAGTTTTTGAATATCGTGTTTGTTTTACAGGTTCGTATGAGTTACGCGGAGTGTTAGTCGGCAGTAACGCGGGTGTTATGTCTGTGGAATTTGATAGTTCGGGTACGTTGTTACTTGGTGCTTCAAATGACTTTGCTAGCAGGGTTTGGACCATCAGTGATTTTCGATTAAGGGTGAGTGACTTTTCTTTATGCGAGGCCGATTCGATCTTCTTCTATGGTACTGATCAACAATGAACTATGTTATATTATTTGTTAAGATGAGAAAGACACACATGTTGAAAGTTAAAAATTTCCACAATAATTATTTCGCCATATGGTGGCTTCTTTAGGTGGAAGAAATTTGACAAACCAAATACAAACTGTCTACTTAAATATTAACTTATCAACTAGGAAGTGGGAGAGAAAATACAAATACTTTCATACAATTACAAATACAATCATACACATACATAATATAGAATAACTTGCTAGCCTAATTTAAAATGTTTAATAATGGTGAATTATTAACTTAAATTTGCTCATTTGAATGTTACCTTTTTTATGTAATTTATTGATTTCTAAATTTTTTAATAAATTTGGTCTCCTATCTTTGTTTTCTAAGTGTAAAATTTTGAAATTATGGTCGTTTTAAATTAAATGTTCTGCATAAGTGGATTTAGTATTTTTATTAAGAAAACTATGTTTATGTTCATTTATCCTATCTCTGAAATTTCTTCCTGTTTGTCCTATATAAGCCATGTTACAATCCCCACAATTTAAGCGATAAAATCTGGATTTCAAATATATCTCTGTTTTATCTTTATTATTATTTTTAATTATATTTCCTAATGAATTATTGATTTTAAATGAAACTTTACTTTTTGTAAATTTTGTGATATATTTCCCTATTTTATTTGATAAATGCCCCAAGTACGTTAAAACTTTCAACGTGTGTGTTTTCTCATGTTAATTTATTATGGAGTTACAAGAAATAAAAGCCTCATCTGTTGAATTTTTATATAATTTGTTGTTAAAATTGAATTTATTTGAAATCTTTCAAAAAGTATTATCATTTTCTAATCTTAATTTCAACATAGATGGGAGTTGGTTAGTCTTATTTTCTCTCATTATAATTGAGTTGTTATTTATTGTGTTCAATTAATGTTCGATTGAATTTGGTACTACTTCGGTTTGGTTGGTGATTTATTGGTACTTAGAAACCACCTATGGTGTACTGATGGGATATAATAAGTTCGAAACCAAACAACTCGGCCAGCCAAGTTTTTCTTTTTTGTTGTATTTAATTAAAATAATTAAACATTTTACGGTTTAAAAGTAAAAGTAAAGAACATTTTTTGTTCTTTTGAGATGTAAATCTTGTTTTTCGTAAACTATATTGAAAGAGAAATACGAGGTATTGGCATAATGCGAAAATTTTGAAGGCGTTCTTTATTTTCCGAGCTCATAAATAATAAATCACAATTTTCTGTAAACATTCTATTATTCGTCTTCTTCAACTTGCCTTTTTCCCAGGTTGTCGACTCGACGACAAACAACTAACGATTTTTGTCATTCCTTTATTTATGTACGTACATAGGATGTTTTATATTTAAAGTAAATTTTACTTTTTCGATCCGATTACTTAGAAATTGACAATTATTTTATCAATCGATCAAAGTACACTTGTTGTTGGGGTTAATTTTTTTACTATGTTTGATTCAGTGTTTTAATCACAGTTTTACACAAAAAAGTAGGATTTGTTCGTTCGATTTATATATTTTTTGAATAGGACTTTTTATATTACTCAGGAAAAAGCACCTCAACTGTTTTACTTTATATTTTGGTTCAATGAGAGGAAAAAAAATGTTAAGTTTACTAAAAATCAGTTAATTCAATGTATTTGTTTTGTGTTAATTATCATCAATGCGACAAGTGCATTGAACGAACAGTAAAAAAGTTTTAAATTAGAATTACTTCAAGGAAAATAAAAAACTACAAAGCTGAATTTTGGACGGTTTACATTTTATGAATATTTTCCCGAATGTCTGCAAAATGGATAGACATGAAAAAATCTAAGTCAAATATCTCACTTCCTACATGAATGATGGTTTCAACGACCCTAAATTAGTCTATATACAACACCATTGAAATTTATAGGTCTGCAAGGCAATTTTGTGGAGCTATCTCCTGTGATGATCCAAAATTATGGAATTAATTGACTAGACAGATGCCATGATTGAAATGATTGTAAATATTATTTCCGATTGAGATAAACCACGTAATCCTTGTAAATAAGGAAATGCTGACGAAAAACTTATTGTTCCATATATGCAGTTTTAGTAAATTGTCTATAAACCACCAAACGATAAAAAGTTGAGGCCAATCCTGAACTAATATTGACTGGACGATTTTGTTTGCGAATTGTGTAGGTAGTTACTACATATAGAGTTGAGTTTGTGAAATGGGGGTTTTGGTAATAAGGACTTGGTAAATATTATACATTGACCGCATATTTGCACCAAAGGTTATTTGCGCAAACTGTGTAATATGAAAAAAATTTGGCTGTAGAACAATATTTATCGTGTGGGAAAAAAATGTTAGTAAATGATTGTAGAATTTATTGAACAGGAAAATAACAATAAAAAACTAAAATGAGTTGAAGTTTTATCCAGGTATGTTATGTACGAGGGTGTATCAAATATAAACGGGACTCATTTTTTTTAAATAATGGAGAGGTCAGTGACCTGGTAGTAGTATATGCGAAGATGACCTATACCGTTATTATTAAGTTTTTGGCCAAGGAGGTGGTGAATCTAACCGAAAATTTGCGGCAATTACAGGCATAGTTCGGGGACAATACCCTGTTAAGAACTCGGGTGTTTGCATGGCACAAGGAATTTTCTGAAGGCCGTGAAAAGGCCGAGAACGAAAACCATGCTCGTTGCCCAAGGCCAAGTGTCTCCGAATCCCGTTTATATTTGATACACCCTCGTATATGTTACATAGATAGTACTTATCTGAAATCGGTTTTGTGGTAACTATTTTAATTTTTTATTATCTACACACTTATTTTACATATGATCAAAAGCTTTCCAGATTTGTTTTATGAAGACAAATATTTTGAAGAAAGGCTCAAATGGGCGCTCCGTTCTTGATAGGATATAATTTAAGAATTTAAAAATGGGACAGTCTCAGATGCAGGGATTTACGTAAAAACGCGATGATTGTAGTCAAAGAAATAAATAATACAAAATTGTCTTGAATTTTATAACGAACTAACTTGGTGACTAACGAACCGACAGTAATAATTAATCAGGTAGGAATACGTAGATTCTAGATGGCGACGGAATCAGTGAGGGTGGAAGATACTTGTGTATAATAGGTGTAAATATAGGGGTACGTATTTCATGTGGACAGTCTTTTTTGGGAACGCATAGAGCTAGATCACCGATAGAGGAGGTATCATTAGAAAATACCTGAAAAGCTCTACATATACTTGTTTATTAATTGATGAAATAAGATTATTTCACCGGTGCACAAATGTGCCACTTCTTTTGATTCCTATGTGGGAATCGATGCAATAAATGGACTTTGTGTTTTAGAAATTTATTACACCCAAACTATTTACAACTATATACACACTAATTTTATTGTACGCCGTGATTGCTACTTATTTTTACGAAAATACTAAATTATTATATGAAACTATATGTTATTAAATACTATACGTTTAGAGAGATCTTGATGTGATTGGTGTTATATGTTAATGTACTAAAATGATCTCTGTTAAAAATGTTTGATGTTTGAATGGCTTGAATCTAATATGATTGAATGATGAATTGATTCTGCAATTGAATGTAAAAATATTTATGTTGGAGTTTGGGGAATTTGTTACTTCTCCCTAATTCATCCTTTTGCTGTTTACTTCAATCCTCTTTATGTTTTTTCATGTTTTTCTTTGGCATAGTCACCCTAGGACTGGTTGAACACCCACCTCCCCGGCTCCATACAGCCAATCTTAGCATTTCCTTAAAACTAGAACATAATACATCCCTAACTATTTGCTTCTTCTGTTTTCTATTGATGACATATGTTACTAAGTTCGAACTGTTACTGCCATTCTCTTTGAACTTATATCTGCCTTTAAAATATTGTCGTGGTGCTTTTAACGAGACGATATTTTTGGGAAGGATTCAAGCTACAGGTTTGATAACATTGTGATCGTAAATGTACGGGTGTTATAAGAGAACCCTTTTCGAATTAGGAAAGTGATTAGACGGAAGTTGTTCGAAAGTTGTGATAGTCCCTGTCGCATAGATCTGAGACGAATTATTCGAGTGCAATTTTTCCTAAATTACTTGCAATACTTTATAAAATTTTCTCAATTACTTGGATGGTTTTGGAGCGTGAAATACGTCAGTGTAACTTAACCAATTACGGCGTTTGCATTCCTTCTATCAGTTTTCCAACACGTTGATACCCGTTATTAAAGTTCAAATTAGAAATGAATTGCAGAAGTTAGGGGAGGAACATTCCATTAAATTCGAACGGAATTCTTAAAACTGTCTGCGATATCATACGGACAAATGCAAAACTGTTGACGTTCCCAATATTGTGACGTTGATTTACATAGATACATATACATCATATAAATTCATAGTTACACTAAACCGCTTAAGAAGGCAAAGTTGGGTTATGTGACAATTATGAATATTAGGGCCTTCTAAGGGTTCTTTTTATTACCTTGATTTTTCTGAAGAAGTTTATGGGGGACGAATTTTGGGTTGATTATAATAAGATTAGACCCTTTTTCTTGTGTTATTGACAGTCGATTCTACAGTAAAAAACACTAAGTTTTTGGCCAATAGGTCGCGATATACTGGCCATTACGTGTTTCTAAGATAGCTTTACTTTGTTATGTATTATCAACATCCGTACTTTTGGAAAAGTACTCCAGAATATTACGATTTTTCAAGGGTTGTTTTTTCTAAGTCACTTGAGTTTCTGGACGGGAATGTAAAGGGAACCTTAATAGGCGGTCAAAGTTTAGTTCTAGTTATCTCCTTTTGTTTGCCTCTCACTAAATCCTAAAATACTTTTTGTAAATATAAATATGTAATCAACAGAAACAACTACTCCGAGGGCTAATATCCCTACCGGAATCGTATTACACTGTTGATTCCGAACGATTATTAGACGAAGATAACAATCCAAAAAAAAAGAAGAAGGTACTAAATTCCTTTTTTGTTTAATTATAAAGGATCACAGATCCCACATTTGGAACGCGTCCTACACAGTAGGCACAGTGCACCGATAGCCATATCCCCCGACCGGTTTCGACCTATCGGGTCTCATTAGGTGGGCGCTGGCAGAAAGGCTTTTACAAACTATATTATAAATATAAATATGTAATCAACAGAAACAACTACTCCGAGGGCTAATATCCCTACCGGAATCGTATTACACTGTTGATTCCGAACGATTATTAGACGAAGATAACAATCCAAAAAAAAAGAAGAAGGTACTAAATTCCTTTTTTGTTTAATTATAAAGGATCACAGATCCCACATTTGGAACGCGTCCTACACAGTAGGCACAGTGCACCGATAGCCATATCTCACGACCGGTTTCGACCTATCGGGTCTCATTAGGTGGGCGCTGGCAGTAAGGCTTTTACAAACTATATTATAAATATAAATATGTAATCAACAGAAACAACTATTCCGAGGGCTAATATCCCTAGCGGAATCGTATTACACTGTTGATTCCGAACGATTATTAGACGAAGATAACAATCCAAAAAAAAAGAAGGTACTAAATTCCTTTTTTTTTTAATTATAAAGGATCACAGATCCCACATTTGGAACGCGTCCTACACAGTAGGCACAGTGCACCGAAAGCCATATCCCACGACCGGTTTCGACCTATCGGGTCTCATTAGGTGGGCGCTGGCAGAAAGGCTTTTACAAACTATATTATAAATATAAATATGTAATCAACAGAAACAACTACTCCGAGGGCTAATATCCCTACCGGAATCGTATTACACTGTTGATTCCGAACGATTATTAGACGAAGATAACAATCCAAAAAAAAAAGAAGAAGGTACTAAATTCCTTTTTTGTTTAATTATAAAGGATCACAGATCCCACATTTGGAACGCGTCCTACACAGTAGGCACAGTGCACCGATAGCCATATCCCACGACCGGTTTCGACCTATCGGGTCTCATTAGGTGGGCGCTGGCAGAAAGGCTTTTACAAACTATATTATAAATATAAATATGTAATCAACAGAAACAACTATTCCGAGGGCTAATATCCCTAGCGGAATCGTATTACACTGTTGATTCCGAACGATTATTAGACGAAGATAACAATCCAAAAAAAAAAGAAGAAGGTACTAAATTCCTTTTTTGTTTAATTATAAAGGATCACAGATCCCACATTTGGAACGCGTCCTACACAGTAGGCACAGTGCACCGATAGCCATATCCCACGACCGGTTTCGACCTATCGGGTTTCATTAGGTGGGCGCTGGCAGAAAGGCTTTTACAAACTATATTATAAATATAAATATGTAATCAACAGAAACAACTATTCCGAGGGCTAATATCCCTAGCGGAATCGTATTACACTGTTGATTCCGAACGATTATTAGACGAAGATAACAATCCAAAAAAAAAAGAAGAAGGTACTAAATTCCTTTTTTGTTTAATTATAAAGGATCACAGATCCCACATTTGGAACGCGTCCTACACAGTAGGCACAGTGCACCGATAGCTATATCCCCCGACCGGTTTCGACCTATCGGGTCTCATTAGGTGGGCGCTGGCAGTAAGGCTTTTACAAACTATATTATAAATATAAATATGTAATCAACAGAAACAACTATTCCGAGGGCTAATATCCCTAGCGGAATCGTATTACACTGTTGATTCCGAACGATTATTAGACGAAGATAACAATCCAAAAAAAAAAGAAGAAGGTACTAAATTCCTTTTTTGTTTAATTATAAAGGATCACAGATCCCACATTTGGAACGCGTCCTACACAGTAGGCACAGTGCACCGATAGCCATATCCCACGACCGGTTTCGACCTATCGGGTCTCATTATGTGGGCGCTGGCAGTAAGGCTTTTACAAACTATATTATAAATATAAATATGTAATCAACAGAAACAACTATTCCGAGGGCTAATATCCCTAGCGGAATCGTATTACACTGTTGATTCCGAACGATTATTAGACGAAGATAACAATCCAAAAAAAAAAGAAGAAGGTACTAAATTCCTTTTTTGTTTAATTATAAAGGATCACAGATCCCACATTTGGAACGCGTCCTACACAGTAGGCACAGTGCACCGATAGCCATATCCCACGACCGGTTTCGACCTATCGGGTTTCATTAGGTGGGCGCTGGCAGAAAGGCTTTTACAAACTATATTATAAATATAAATATGTAATCAACAGAAACAACTATTCCGAGGGCTAATATCCCTAGCGGAATCGTATTACACTGTTGATTCCGAACGATTATTAGACGAAGATAACAATCCAAAAAAAAAAGAAGAAGGTACTAAATTCCTTTTTTGTTTAATTATAAAGGATCACAGATCCCACATTTGGAACGCGTCCTACACAGTAGGCACAGTGCACCGATAGCCATATCCCACGACCGGTTTCGACCTATCGGGTTTCATTAGGTGGGCGCTGGCAGAAAGGCTTTTACAAACTATATTATAAATATAAATATGTAATCAACAGAAACAACTATTCCGAGGGCTAATATCCCTAGCGGAATCGTATTACACTGTTGATTCCGAACGATTATTAGACGAAGATAACAATCCAAAAAAAAAAGAAGAAGGTACTAAATTCCTTTTTTGTTTAATTATAAAGGATCACAGATCCCACATTTGGAACGCGTCCTACACAGTAGGCACAGTGCACCGATAGCCATATCCCACGACCGGTTTCGACCTATCGGGTTTCATTAGGTGGGCGCTGGCAGAAAGGCTTTTACAAACTATATTATAAATATAAATATGTAATCAACAGAAACAACTATTCCGAGGGCTAATATCCCTAGCGGAATCGTATTACACTGTTGATTCCGAACGATTATTAGACGAAGATAACAATCCAAAAAAAAAAGAAGAAGGTACTAAATTCCTTTTTTGTTTAATTATAAAGGATCACAGATCCCACATTTGGAACGCGTCCTACACAGTAGGCACAGTGCACCGATAGCCATATCCCACGACCGGTTTCGACCTATCGGGTTTCATTAGGTGGGCGCTGGCAGAAAGGCTTTTACAAACTATATTATAAATATAAATATGTAATCAACAGAAACAACTATTCCGAGGGCTAATATCCCTAGCGGAATCGTATTACACTGTTGATTCCGAACGATTATTAGACGAAGATAACAATCCAAAAAAAAAAGAAGAAGGTACTAAATTCCTTTTTTGTTTAATTATAAAGGATCACAGATCCCACATTTGGAACGCGTCCTACACAGTAGGCACAGTGCACCGATAGCCATATCCCCCGACCGGTTTCGACCTATCGGGTTTCATTAGGTGGGCGCTGGCAGAAAGGCTTTTACAAACTATATTATAAATATAAATATGTAATCAACAGAAACAACTATTCCGAGGGCTAATATCCCTAGCGGAATCGTATTACACTGTTGATTCCGAACGATTATTAGACGAAGATAACAATCCAAAAAAAAAAGAAGAAGGTACTAAATTCCTTTTTTGTTTAATTATAAAGGATCACAGATCCCACATTTGGAACGCGTCCTACACAGTAGGCACAGTGCACCGATAGCCATATCCCCCGACCGGTTTCGACCTATCGGGTTTCATTAGGTGGGCGCTGGCAGAAAGGCTTTTACAAACTATATTATAAATATAAATATGTAATCAACAGAAACAACTATTCCGAGGGCTAATATCCCTAGCGGAATCGTATTACACTGTTGATTCCGAACGATTATTAGACGAAGATAACAATCCAAAAAAAAAAGAAGAAGGTACTAAATTCCTTTTTTGTTTAATTATAAAGGATCACAGATCCCACATTTGGAACGCGTCCTACACAGTAGGCACAGTGCACCGATAGCCATATCCCACGACCGGTTTCGACCTATCGGGTTTCATTAGGTGGGCGCTGGCAGAAAGGCTTTTACAAACTATATTATAAATATAAATATGTAATCAACAGAAACAACTATTCCGAGGGCTAATATCCCTAGCGGAATCGTATTACACTGTTGATTCCGAACGATTATTAGACGAAGATAACAATCCAAAAAAAAAAGAAGAAGGTACTAAATTCCTTTTTTGTTTAATTATAAAGGATCACAGATCCCACATTTGGAACGCGTCCTACACAGTAGGCACAGTGCACCGATAGCCATATCCCACGACCGGTTTCGACCTATCGGGTTTCATTAGGTGGGCGCTGGCAGAAAGGCTTTTACAAACTATATTATAAATATAAATATGTAATCAACAGAAACAACTATTCCGAGGGCTAATATCCCTAGCGGAATCGTATTACACTGTTGATTCCGAACGATTATTAGACGAAGATAACAATCCAAAAAAAAAAGAAGAAGGTACTAAATTCCTTTTTTGTTTAATTATAAAGGATCACAGATCCCACATTTGGAACGCGTCCTACACAGTAGGCACAGTGCACCGATAGCCATATCCCACGACCGGTTTCGACCTATCGGGTTTCATTAGGTGGGCGCTGGCAGAAAGGCTTTTACAAACTATATTATAAATATAAATATGTAATCAACAGAAACAACTATTCCGAGGGCTAATATCCCTAGCGGAATCGTATTACACTGTTGATTCCGAACGATTATTAGACGAAGATAACAATCCAAAAAAAAAAGAAGAAGGTACTAAATTCCTTTTTTGTTTAATTATAAAGGATCACAGATCCCACATTTGGAACGCGTCCTACACAGTAGGCACAGTGCACCGATAGCCATATCCCACGACCGGTTTCGACCTATCGGGTTTCATTAGGTGGGCGCTGGCAGAAAGGCTTTTACAAACTATATTATAAATATAAATATGTAATCAACAGAAACAACTATTCCGAGGGCTAATATCCCTAGCGGAATCGTATTACACTGTTGATTCCGAACGATTATTAGACGAAGATAACAATCCAAAAAAAAAAGAAGAAGGCACTAAATTCCTTTTTTGTAGTTTATTCTACTTTTAAAATCCTTAAAATTTTTGTAAGTTTAATAGGCGGTCAAAGTTTAGTTTTAGCTGTTTTCTTTTGTATGCCTGACACTGGAACTTAAAATACCTTTCGTTTACTCTTAAAAGCCTTCAAACTTTGGGAAGTATAGTAGACGGCCAAGCTTTAGCTTTAGCTATTTCCATTTGTATGCCTCACAGTTCTTAAAAATTTTGAGATGATTAACAGACTGCCAAAATGTAAAGTAGAAAATAGGAGACTGTGGTAAAAGAATAATTAAATAAAGAAAGACACACCCTAATTATCACTAACTAAATTTAATATGAGCGGACACGTGTTTCGCCCACTTCTCGCGTTGATAATACCCACGTGTGAAGTGGGCGAAGCACGTGTCCGCTCATATTAAATTTAGTTAGTGGTAATTAGGGTGAGTCTTTCTTTATTTAATTGGCCAAAATTTAGTTTTATATATTACTTTTTGTACCTGTCGGGAGTTCTTAAAGTACCTTTTGCACGTTGTCTTAAAATCTTAAAATCCTTAAATTTTTTAACTAATGGATTGTTATTGTATAATAACTGTTACACATGTGAGGCATTTCCAGAAATGTTTTAAATCAAATCCAATTTTCTAAGAAGTTGTTCTAGTAAATACGTATACTATAAAACGGGATATCCGATGATCCTGAGTAAACAAACCCGAAGATTTGTACCTTTAATTTACTATACAGATTCGTGATTTTCATTTTCGTTGTATTAACAAACTAAAATCAAATTTTATTGTGGATACCTATTAATTAATTATATTATACGACTAACTAGTCTGCCTAGTTGATAGGTGAGGTCAAAATGTGAAACTTGTTTCTATTAATTAACAGTTTATTTAATTAATCAAATAACGTCCGTTTTCGAAAATCATCCGCAGCTACTGATTACTTTGTAATTTCAACAGTCGGATAGCTTATAATTTAAGAAACGATTATTCATCTTTATTCTATTAACGAGATAATTATGCATTTATTGCCGCGAGTTGCAATGTTAATTAAAAGTTATTCATTCTGGTTAAGATGAAAAAAAAATAGAAATTAAAGACAGCACAGGTATGGATGGACGAACAATTGCGAATAGACCAGCTACTCTACGTGACAGAAAAGGATAGCTAATAGATGTAGAGGAAAAGGCGTGAAATACTTATAGACAGACCGAAGCTATAAGGGTTTCTGGTTAACTAGAAATATAGTATATCCATTATGTATGTAGGTGGATTTTGAAGTTTTAGTAATAAATAAAGCATAAAACATTTTTCAAATTTAAACAATTTTGATTGATGGTACACACAAACTATTCCCTTTTCATAAAAAGTTTGAGGACGAGTTGTTATTGTCAGACAATTCGCACATACTCCTCTACTTCTTCATTGTTTTTAAATTTTTTGTCTCCAAGTGATTCTTCCAAGGGCGCGAACAAAAAATAATCACAGGGTGATTGATGATGAGTCAGCCCATTTTTTCCAATTTATTCCTTGTCAAAAACTGCGGTGTGTGGCCCTGCTGTGTGGTTGCCATGAAAGAGGATGACGTCTCGACGTCTCGACTGAACATACCCCGTCATTTGCTTCGATACGCGATTTTTGTCGACTGTAACAATTCATACGTTTGCGTCTGAGAGACAGGTTTTAGTTTTGACAGGGCAGCCTTCATCCTTTCTTCGCCACTCCTTACTCGCCATTTTTTATTCGGGAGTGTGGATGGATCCACCTCTGATCACAAATGACGATACGCCTAAAAAAAATTCCCCTTCTTGTCGAAATCGATTTACACGTCTCTCACTGATCTCCGATCTGACCTGTTTTTGATTTTTGGAACCTTGGAACCCAGCGAGCACTAATTTTCCTAAAGCCAAGTTCATCAGTGATGATAGATTGAACACTCCCATAGCTGATACCCACATACCCACTTCTAATGAGATTTGTTCAATAGTTAACCGGCTGATGGTGATTACCTTCAGCAAGCTTTCGAACAGCACGAATGTTGTCATTTGTGAGACTTGTTCTTGGGCGTCGATCATGACTTTCATTTTCGACACGTTCTCGCCCATCCCTGAATTCTCCGGCCAACGACCCACGTACACACTCGATTCTGAGACAGTGTAGCATCCAGCATCTCCAAACTGTGCCTTCAAACGAGTGCAAAATTCCAACGTTTAACGCCTTCATTGGTTAAAAACGTTACTCTGATTGTGCAACAGAGGAAGGTACCTTGCGCTGAGTCATGGGTCATGGCTATACTGCGGAAAGAACCGAGCGCAGCTGCTACCTAAAAGTAGTTTCCCCCTCCTCATAAACCAAACAACACTCGAGCATCGAATCTTTTAGATCGGAATTACGTGCTGAGCTAAATAGTAAAATTGCCGTTTATATTTGATTTACCCTCGTAACAGCCGTTGTAAGTCAATGTTTCCAAGTAGATCTATATTTGTTTAACTTTTCCTAAATTAAATTTGTGCATTGAACTTGTTAGAAACGACGAAGCCTGTTTAAAGAGAGAACAAAGTTGGTGATAGTTCCGAAGTGTGAAACATGGTTAAAAGTTTCTCTAATAATGTGCAAACAGTAGGATGTAAAGTATGGAAACTCCTTTTGAAAGTTCAAAACAGAAACGGAAATTTATTTGCTGTCTCCTACTGTTCTTATGTAAGAGTCATATTTAATACAAAAGAAGTCGACAACTTATCAAGCATTAAGGAAATTGAAAAGAAAAACTGTTTTTCGTTACAAAAAAAACCGCTGTCTATTACATACAATGTTAGAATTGTGTTCAGTCGGATGTTTAGAAAAACAGGAAAATTGTTTTCTTATTTAAAACTTCTAGTTTATTTACCGACACAACTTTGCAAAATAATCGGTTATTTCAAGTTGAATTTACTTATAACTCAATTGAAAAAATTGGATGAAGGGATTAAGGGTTAAGAACTTATCCAATCCATTAGGGTCACAAAAATATTTGCTACACGAATTTTAAAAACTAAAATAAAAGTATATTTTTCTGTGGTCATCAGCCACGAATCTAATTAATTTTGTTTTCTTAAAAAGTTTTGAAAATTTAAATAAATAAGTGCTCCCTATAAGTAAATTGATTAATATGAAGTTATTACTAGTATTGGCGTTGTCTACTGATATTTTCTATCTGGTAGTTTCGATAAATCTGATGAAGAATTTAATGTCCTTTACAAACAAAGTTAAGGTTGATGACCGTAATACAGTGAACTGAAATCATTAGAAAAATCTTGAGGAGAAAATTGAGCCAAACGATATTTTTACTGAACTAAATTATTATAAATTACAAGTATTTTGAGCAGCTCTCATTAGGAGGATTCTAAATCATCCTGAACACAATTTCTGGCAACAGAAAATATATTCTTTGGTTCCCTCGTGTAATTAATATTATTAGTCTTACTACTTTATTAAAAGTTGTACATTTTGTGTTGTTCTTTCACATATGATTGGGAGGATCCTTGAATATCCTGAACACAATTTCTGACAATAGAAAATATATTCTTTGGTTTCCTAGTGTAATTAACATTATTACTCTTAGTAGTTTATTAAAAGTAATACATTTTGTGCTGTTCTTTCCCTTATGATTGGGAGGATCCTTGAACACCCTGAACACAATTTCTGACAATAGAAAATATATTCTTTGGTTTCCTAGTGTAATTAACATTATTACTCTTAGTAGTTTATTAAAAGTAATACATTTTGTGCTGTTCTTTCCCTTATGATTGGGAGGATCCTTGAACATCCTGAACACAATTTATGGCAACAGAAAATATATTCTTTGGTTCCTTAGTGTAATTAATATTATTACACTTAGTAGTTTATTAAAGGTAATATATTTTGTGCTGTTTATTCTGTTATGTCAACGTTTGGTGCATGGCTGCTACTTTGTGAAATTACAGCAGCAATGTTTTTCTTCAGTTTTTCACGTTCCGTTAAACAGTTTAGGAAGTTGGCTTTTTTCATTCGCTTGAACTTTTAATTACTAACGTTATTGAATGTACCGAAGCATAAATTGACTGTTTATATACGTTAGAACTTTTCAGCTTTTTAACAAAACTTTTCAGATTACAATGGCCTTTGCAACAAATAGTTTTTCGGTATAAATTAGTTAAGCGTATCGTTCAAGAACTCAGTTTCAAGTTGTTTTTTGTCTCATATACGTATGTATATGTAGGTATGAGTGTGTGTCTATAGATTACGAATTGCCTAAATGTAAAATGGAGTTCAAGAGCCAGTTCTTTAAAATTTTGAGACAAAAAGTTATTCACTAGTTGTTTATATTACTATCGTTATGTTGATGGCATCCTTGTTTGTTTCAAAGATACAGGCAGAAAATTACAAAATTTCCTATGGAAACTGAATAATGTACATAAAAATATGAAATTCACACTAGAAATTGAAAAGGACCAAGAACTTAATTTTTTAGACCTTACAATTATCCGCGCCAATAACAAACCTAAATTTTCTATTTATCAGAAATCTACGCAAGCAGATATTGTAATCAACAATAAATCATGCCATCTAATCCAAAATAAAGTATCAGCGTTTTATTGTATCTATGTTATATAGATTAGTAAATGTATCAACGGATAACCTGGTTTTAGCAAAGAATTAAATACAATTAAACGTATAGCTGTAACCAACAATTATAATGTAGAAATTATTGAGAACTTATTGTGTAAACTTCAATTTAAGCTAGCTATTAAGAAATAATATCCTGCAATAACAACCACTAATAACAATTACAAAAAATTGGCATATTTATGTAAACCTACTAATAACTTACAAATTTTTTTTCGAAAACTGCCTTTTAGATGACAAATACAATACATAAGTAAACGAATAAAAATAGTTTATCAGGAATATACAAACTAAACTGTAACTCTTGTAACAAAATATACATTGGTCAAAGTGGGCGTACTTTCAAACAAAGAATAAATGAGAATAAATGATTTTTCGAAAACAAAAAATTAGATTCTATCTACACCAAACATTTGATAGATAAAAATCACATATTTAATTATGATTGTGTTATCAATAAACAAAAAACACTAAATAAATTGTAGAAAGTGAAAATTAATTTCCATCAAACAAATGTAGAAACTGTCAATCTTAAAATGTTATTCATCTAACTGGCATTGTACGTTACAAACGTGTTAAATGTTAACAAAATTCAAAAAAGAAGGTACTAAATTCCTTTTTCGTCTAATTATAAAGGATCACAGATCCCACAGGCATGACTCCATATTTATATTTATTATATAGCTTGTAAAAGTCTTTTTGCCAGCGCCCACCTGATGAGACCCGATAGGTCGAAACCGGTCGTGGGATATGGCTTTCGGTGCGCTGTTGCTACTGCGTAGGACGTGTTCCAAATGTGGAATCTGTGATCCTTTATAATTAGACGAAAAAGGATTTTATTACTTTCCTTTTTTGATTGTTATCTTCGATTAAGAATTCATCGGAATCAACAGTCTAATTCAATGCCGGTAGGGGTGTTAGCCCTCGAAGTAGTTGTTTCTGTTGATTCCATATTTATATTTGTTAACAAAATTATCGACGATTGTACTTCAGACAATGTCCAATAAATATTGTACCGAAACCTTTATGTCCTACAAATGTTTGCGACAATATTTACTATTTCAATGGAAAACGTGTATTAGATTTTGAAATAAGTTTTTTTTTATTTAAGAAAATAGCTTTAAATTATGACAAATGAGTCCTAGTAAAAATTTGATTGATGTAGTAATAATAGACAAATGTAATCAAAAATAATTAAAATTATATTCGAAGGTATCTTTACTGTTTAATTAATTTCATTTTACAATTGGTTAAAATCATATTTAAGAAAGAAGACGCCGTTAGCTCTTGGTGAAACTAATTAATAATTAAATAATTAAACACTTGTAGTTGTTTCAAAATTTTTTATTAGTACACTCTATGTACATTTCGCCTTATTAGGGCACCATCATGATGATATACGTAGAGTGTACTAATAAACAACTGCAAGTGTTTAATTATTTAATTATTAAAATCATATTTTGGCTTTTTACATTCTATCGTACAATATTATTTCGAAAGATGGAAATTGATAGTACCTATCTAATCCGTATACAAAATAAATTAGAAGTTACAGTTATTAAAGTGTCAGTTTTGAATTATTACTGAAAATATTAGTGATGGTTAAATTGTACGTTGTCCACGTTTTCGGCTTCCACAGAAAGCCTCTTTAATACGCAATTCATCATAGCATAGAAATTTAAATGTCGCAATTAGTCTTGGTAATTATAGATAATGAAAGTATGCGTAAGATAGGTTGTATGGTATAAGATGGATCTCAATTATAATCCTAAAGAACTTGATTGTGCGTATGTTATTAGTGATGTTTGCCCATTATACAGATATAGTAAAAATAGGAGGGTTTATCAAATATAAACGGGATTGGTTTTGTAAACAATTTGAACTATAGTTAAGCAGACTTCGATACATATACTATTTCCTACATAGTCTTCTGCTCTAGAAATACACTTCTCCCATCGGATTGAGAGTTTTTTATGCCATCATCGTACAAACTCTTTGGACGTTCTTCTTTCAGGGTCCCGAAAAGATGGAAGTCACAATAGGATAAGTCGGGACTATATGGCGGATGTTCCAGCGTTTCCCAGCGTAATGAATCCAATTTTTGCCTTGTGATATTGTCATGCAAAAGAATGACATTTCTGACCGATTGCTTCTTTTTTTTTTCTAAATTACAATTTTGTAGCATCCACTAGCCTGTTTCGACTTGGACATGTAGTAGTCACCCATGTTTCGTTACAGGTGACGATGTGATTCAAATATGCTTCACTCTCTTTCTGGAATATTTTCAAGTCAACTGTTACGGTTTCGTGGACACTCCCGTAACTGTGTAAAAGTGTTGGCTTTGGTTACACTTGCCCTTAGGTGGCGAGCATGACTCTCGTTCTCGACCTTTTTACGGCCTTCAGAAAATTCCTTATGCCATGCAAACACCTGAGTTCTTGACAGGGTGTTGTCCCCTAACTGTACCTGTAATAACCGCAAAATTTCGGTTGGATTCACTCCCTCCTTGGCCAAAAACCTAATAATAATCTGTTGCTCCACGAAGACATACATTTGTGCCTCTCTCTTTGTTTCTTTTATGAGCTAAACATCTGCAAGAAGACCTTAAACAAATTAAGAAAAATTGAACAGTACTGCTGTACTGTCTATAAATTATTGTTTACCTTTGAAATGTTTTTATTGCTTTTGCTTTGAGCGGTCAAAACAAAGCAAACTGGTAACCATCTTCTGTTGTACTTCTTGTACGAGAAGAAATACAATAGTCGTGTTTATGTGCGTATCTAATAATGTACGATCGTAAACAGGCATGTAACATCCTAGTAGGTACATAGTTATAGTTATGGGTGATTGGAGATTCCGTTGAATCTATTGGCTGAGTGGTGTTGTGTGTATTTCTTATCTGGATCTGAGCAAATGAAATGGTTTATATGTTTACGGAGTGGAAACAAAAGAATTCCTAGATACACAGAGTGTTCAGAAATATACGGATGTGAAACAGCCGACAGTTCTTGACTAAGTGTTTTAAGTGATTCTTTCAACTTAAAGATTACTAGGTAGTATTTTAAAAACAGTGCGTGTTCTTGGTTTTCTTTTTCTATTCGTCGACTGTTTAATTAAGCCGCTTACTTTTTCAGTTGAATTACGAGGGTGGTTTGATAATCTGTAACTTCTAAAGGAAAACAGTCTTTTTATTTTTCTACATAATCTCCTTTTAGCTCGATAGGTATATTTAGTCCATCGTGTTTCTAATTTTTTTATTCCTTTTAAATAATAAGACTTCTCAAAGCCCTCAAAATAAGCGATTGCTTCAACGATGACCCAAATCTTTTACCACCCAGAAATTTCTTCAGGTTTGGAAACAGAAAATAATCGGTGGGGGCTAAATCCGGAGAATAAGGTGGATGGAGATTCAAACGAGTGTCAAATCTGTCCAGCAGCTGCAGCTCTGAATAATATTTGCCGTTGATCATTGATCGTTTTACCTTTTTCAAGGTAATCAATACGCGCAAAAAGTAATACGAAATTCACTTTTTTCCATTATTGTGGAAATTAACGTTAGCTGCTTTCAATGGCTGTCAAACATAAACTAAATGTCGCAGCTTGCTCAAAATTTTACAGTAGTCTACCGATAGATGAAACTTAACGGAAACAGTGTTGCCACTACAGTTACTGCATGAAGAAATTAAAAAGTCATGAACTTATCAAACCACCCTCGTATATATCTCTAATTGCTTTTCAGTTGTTTTCGGTATTTGAAGCTTTCTGAAAACATGGTTCAATTCAAATACGTTTTTCGGGATTTGAACTGTCATGGTGCGAAGATATGATGCAGCATTTTTTTGCCAAAATTGAAAGCCTGGTTTAGGTGTAGCTGTTCGTAATTGTTCTCAGGGTTGCATGTATCTGATTGTGAGAATCAGCGTTTCTTATGTGAAAAGCACTATTCAGATATATGAGAAAACTAAAGCAGTAATTTTTTAATAAGGGCCTTATGGGTGTAATTTAACTCTAAGGCATTCCGGACAAATTAAATTATTAGTAATAATAATGAGAGATTAAATTAATTTAAAAAATTAATTAGATCTACAATGAGGTTGTTAAACTATACTGAAATCATTGATTTGGACCAAAATCTCTATTGCTTTAGATTGTAATTCACGATGTAATAATGTTCTATATATTTATCTATGGGACAAGCGAAAAGCTATATTTGTGAGTGAGTTGAGTTGAGTTGAAATAGCTGATGACAGGACATTCTGGAATTATTCGTCTCATAAAAGAATGTAACTAACTAAATGGTTTACTATCAAATTCCACGTGTTGTCGTTTAATCGCAGTTTTTAATTAAAAATCAACCTTTTGACCTGTCCAACCTTGGACGGGTTCAACTAGTAGCAAGATACTATTAAGACATTCATTCGTGCACTGATTGTGAAACATGATGTAAATTCACATAGAAGAAAAATACAATACGGATAGCTTTACCAATTCATTTGCTAACTGGACAATATTGTTTCGGTCCAAAAGGACCATTATCAAGATTGATTGTGATTCTTTTCTGAATTTCAAGATTTTCATATGAGGAAAGTTTTTTACTTATTTTAATATTGTTACGTAAAATTTTAGTTAGTTTTTGTTAAGTCAAGTGAATGATTATTATCTATTCAATGCTCAGAGAAGCTGTTTTTTTAAAATCTTTTTATTTATAGAATAAATGTGCTCGTTGATTCTAGTTTTTAAAGCTCGTCCACTTTTTCCTATGTAGGTTGCTTCATATTTGTTACAAATAAGTTGATAGATTCCTCTTTTAAGAAGAGGATCTGTTTTAGTTTTTGAATTATTTAATATATGTTTATGATTGCGGTTGTTAACTGGTATGTGGCATGCATATTAATTTTTTTTAACCCATTTTTATACTTAAAACTAACGCTATTTATAAACGGTATTGAGCAGTATGCTTTAGCGGTTTTTTGATTTTCAATGAATAAATTGTCGTTGTACAAGGATTTCCTGGTTAACTTAAAAGATTTTCTGGATAAAATTTTGTCTATGGTTTTTGGATTATAGCCGTTATTTATAGTGATTGTTTGGATTGTAATTTTGTTTCGATAGTGGTATAGTTAGGATTCTGTTGATAAAACAGTGATTAGAAGCGAGTTTTGTAAAAATAGGATGATTCGATTCAGCCGGTATGACGGTATCCGTTGTTGTAGGTTTTCTGTATTTATCAAAACAAATATTCTTACTTTCATGTGAAATTGTTAGATCTAAATAATTTAAGCTTTTATTGATTTTATTGACAAAGATTTTTAATTAGCTTATAAACTTTCAAAATTGTTATGCTGATAAACAAGAGTTATATCACTCGTAAACGAGGTTTTTTAAATTTGCAGTATTAACAAAATTGAATCAAACACTTGGCTGTATTTCACTAAAGTTTTTATTAAAACAAATACATTCAACAACCTTTTTGGCCAAAGGCCATTTCCAACAGTAATTTAACAATACTAAGGGTGTAATTAGCTTAGGAAACTATTTATATTCGTTCATATATGTGGTGTCGGAAATAATGGATACAACTTTTTGTGTTTGTGTAGACTTAAGTCATAAATTTAGGGACTAGGGTAGGTAGATTTAAGTTTCCAATTTTAAGTCGAGCGTGTCAAGTGCTGTTTGTGAGAATGATGATTAGCAGATCTTGTAGAATGTAAGTAAAAGCTGTGTTGAAGTATGAGCGAGGAAGAGATTGTACGAGAGTGAGATGGATGCATGAGAAAAACCGTAGGTTAGGGATATAGGAGTGTGGAGTGGTGAAGGTGGTATACCCCCCTGTGGCTAGTTTTAAGTTAAGAATAGCAGAGTTTCTGTAGATTTGATGAAGAAGAGACCTTGTCGCAATCTTTATTTTGTGTGTTCACTTTTTCCTGTTTTTCTTAATAAAGTTAATTAAAGTTTTATTCCTGCGGTTTCCTGAATGCTGTAAACCCAGCTAAGTAGGAATTGAAAAAAAAATCACTACATAAATATGTAAGCATGGTGTAAGTAATTGTAATTACCTGTTTACAGAATCAGATAATAAGAAGCCAGCTTTTTTTATGGATTTGCCTAATTGTCCAACATACATGGCAATCATTACATTTTTTTTTTATTAATACCACTATGACTTAAAGTTTTTTTTTGACTTTATTATTAACCAGAATATTACTTAATTTCCTTCTGTTATATCTAATTGTTTCAATTTATTTATGAAATTGGTCGTATTGGGTATGTAATTTAGGTAGCAATAACTTTTTTTCGTTGTTTTTTCGGGATAGTTATAGTATAGTAGTTTTTTAGATTTCTGTTTCAATTTACTTTTAGGCAAATGCTGGGGCAGTGATATTCCACAGATACTGTTTCACTTCTCTTCTGTCTTCACCCATTCCCACGATTCCTGAAAGGAGACTGAAGAAGGCCTTACGCCCTACCTTTGCTTTGCACTACAGTGAAAAGTGTTTAATTCAATTTTGTTATTAATCATGTTTCACAAAGATACGAACTTCGGAACTTATTTGCAGTATTGTTGGATAACTAGTAATCTAGAATTTACTAGAACAGTTTCTTGTTTGTGAATTTTTTATATCGAAACATCGCAAGTAGATATACATACGATTGAATATATAGCCACGTTTCTGTTTTCTTATATTTCTTCTTCCCTTGGTGATTCGGTCGTGGAGGTGGATGGCGGAGGTAACATTAGATGCAGATTTATCCTTTTAGTTTGTTAGTCGGGTTTCTAGTAGATTTACGATTCCGATTCGGTACATTAAAGCAACCTGGGCGGGACGTCGGTGTTGGGGGGAGAAGGGATCGAGTGAAATTTAAGATTTCAGTCGTAGGAGCCCTTGTAATGAGGATTATACGCGGTCAGTGGCCGTACTCGCGGATTTTCCGCACCGTACACTGGCTCCTTTCTTCCAGTTGCTGTAGTCAAGAATTAAGGAAAAACGTATTCGAAAAAATTAGTTGTAGAACCTGTCAAAATCCCTAATGCGACCAATTTACTTATTTTCAGTTCAGTTACGAAACGTGTAATTAAAATTAAATAAAAAAATAACGATATCAATAATTTAATTTATTAATTATATATATATGTTTACGGAGTGGAAACAAAAGAATTCCTATATACACAGAGTGTTCAGAGATATACGGATGTGAAACAGCCGACAGTTCTTGACTAAGTGTTTGATTCTTTCAACTTAAAAATTACTAGGTAGTATTTTAAAAACAGTGCGTGTTCTTGGTTTCCTTTTCTATTCGTCGACTGTTTAATTAAGCCGCTTACTTTTTCAGTTGAATTACGAGGGTGGTTTGATAAGTCTGTAACTTCTAAAGGAAAACAGTCTTTTTATTTTTCTACATAATCTCCTTTTAGCTCGATAGGTATATTTAGTCCATCGTGTTTCTAATTTTTTTATTCCTTTTAAATAATAAGACTTCTCAAAGCCCTCAAAATAAGCGATTGCTTCAACGATGACCCAAATCTTTTACCACCCAGAAATTTCTTCAGGTTTGGAAACAGAAAATAATCGGTGGGGGCTAAATCCGGAGAATAAGGTGGATGGAGATTCAAACGAGTGTCAAATCTGTCCAGCAGCTGCAGCTCTGAATAATATTTGCCGTTGATCATTGATCGTTTTACCTTTTTCAAGGTAATCAATACGCGCAAAAAGTAATACAAAATTCACTTTTTTCCATTATTGTGGAAATTAACGTTAGCTGCCTTCAATAGCTGTCAAACATTCTTTTGTTCATATTTTTATCGCTAGTGACAGATGCAGGTTCACTCGAGCTGGGGTCGTCATCAGTACCTTTTATGTCCTTTTTAATTTCAATTAACCATTGTTAGAGAGTACTTAAGGAAGATGCAGTTTTTCTTATTATGTAAGAAACGTGATTACATTGTGGTATTCGATTTTCCTCAGTCGTCTTTCGTTAATTTTTTTTCAATTTTGATTATTTCAAATATTGGAAATAGCATCACCAGTTAATGAAATATTTAAGTCACCCTTATATCGAGCAAACGTTGAACGCATCGTATGGCGTCTTGATGCGAACATTAAAATTGTTAATTTTCCATTATACAGAATGATAAAACAAACACAAGCAATGTTTAGTTACAAAACTTTATTTTATTGTAAAACCATAATAATTATTTTTCCGACACAGCGACTTGTTCAGGTGGAAGAATAATATATCTTAAAACTAGGATACAAACAGACTTATATATTATAATAAAGTAAATTAGGAGTTGGGGTAGAAGTTCATGGGAGATTTATTGAAGTCTAGTTGATCATTTAATATAATGCCTTTTTTGTTTAATTTGTTTATTTACGACCTTTCATTTTCAAAATGTAAGATTTTATAACTGTCATAAAATTGTGATTGTTTGTTATTTGATGTTCAGCATAAGTTTAATTTGTGTTTTGGTTGTCATAACTTTTTCTGTGTTCCTCTATTCTTTTCCGAAATGTTCTACCAGTCTGACCAATGTATGCCTTGTCACAATCAACTCATTGAAATTAATAAACACCACATTTTTAACTATTTTTTAGTTTCACGAATTTGTCAAGGGAATTACTAGCTTCAATGGAACTGTTAGTGAAAGTTTTAATACGTTTACTTAATTTAATCGAGAAACTTTTTAGATGTGATATACTATTGTAATTTGTGTTTTTGTTATTTTTAAGAATCGACTAAATTGAATTTAATTTAAATGTTTAAAGTTTAAATGATTTTTACAATCGAATAATTGTATCTATTGTTTTGAGCAATCTGGTCTGGTACATTTTGTTTAATTCTATATTATGATCATCTAGTGACATAGTCTGTGGAGACTGGAGTGGGAAAATGCCAATTTGTGGGAAATTGGGTGGCAAGAATTTGAATGTACGATGGCATCGGTGTTACTTTTTTTATGATATACTGAGAAAGTGTGTTTATTAAGATCGTTCCATTTGTGTTTGCTTCAACTACTGTGTGCTATTTTTATTTATCGTCACAAGTGAAGTTGTCGCGTCTCCTAATTTTACTTGAGGCTCGTATCTCACGATACCGTAACTTCAATTAAATTATTCTTCGAAGACGAACATGTCTTCATCGAAATCGGATCGCTGCCTTGTATGCTAGCCGACGAGCCGTTACCAAACGGAAGAAGATAGAAGTTCAATAGAAAATCGGATCTTCGTTGAGAACGAAAACGGGAAGTATTATATTTATCTATGTTATATATTTCTGTCTATCAACGCGACACTTTTCGATTGTTTACCTGATGAATAAAATAATTATTATTTCTCTTTGTGAGAATAACTGTATGCTTTATTTATTTATCTACCAATTTACCTACTTTTCTATATTACGTTACAATTTAAACATAGTTACCTTACGAGTACCTTGCGACTTAAGTGTAGGTCAAAGTAAGAGCAATTTTGGAGAAGTTGCGGCAGCTAATAGCCTTAAATATTTGAGTAGAAGGGAAAAGTTGAAGAACAGTTTTAAGTTTATTCAGGAAACCACTCCACACAACTGGGATAGCAATTTAAAGTTTCAGGAATTTCTTTTTAAACATACTGACGATAACAGCGAGAAAGGGATTTTTTTTACTGTATACTTATGTTTTCTCTTCGGTTGTTTTGATAAGGAGCTTAGTTTTGTAAAGTAAAGTTGATGTTAAAACCTACTTATGTGTGTTCTTCCCAATTTTATTTATATTTATTGCATACTAGTGCAGTGCTCAAATAAGAATTTTGTATATTTTGGGGTAAAATAAACAAACAGTTCGGAATGCTTCTTAAAGTTTCGATTTGGAAACTGCATACTGATGATAACTAATAAATTCGAAATTATGATCCACGTCTGGTGGTTTCGATAAATTACTGATAAGAATTGAAAAATCTCTTCACGTAAAACAAATTCATTCTATTGCATCGAACCGAATAGGAACACAATCAGAACGTCACAACAACGACATACTATGTTATAGCAAAGATTTCTTAAAATTAAATTTATATCTATTCTCAACATCTACGCTGCCTCAATCGCACATTCGTACACATCCCCTATTAAGTACTTCTTCAGTTTGAATAATCACACTGTTAAATATTTGCGCACAATGCGATGACACAAAACATCATTACATACAACATACAATCTTTCCAGCTTCCACTCTTCACAGTCAATGTAAACGAACTGTGTTTTATTACCGAAAATATTACGTTTGTCTTGCGTAGTGGCGGAGTATATTAAGGAAAGTCTGCATCGATTGCAGCTCAATTACAGGCCTAAATTCGCTACTTTATGCTAGTAAATGTGGGTGCTGAGAGAAGCGGATACGGTTCCGGTGGTGCACAGAACCCGCCCGCTGGCTCAGTTATTTAGTTAAATTTAGTAGTGGTATGCTGACGCGCTCCACTAAATACTTCATTTGGTTTGGTAGTTCGCATATGGTGTAGTTACATTAAATAATAAATTTTAGTAGTTGGGTCGCAAAAATACATAAATATCTATTTTTTGGTAAGTTTTGTAGCTCTGCAGCACATATTATACACCACCCACCCTTGTATATACTATAACTAAACCTGTTACTATTAAAATGTAATGAAGTTCTACCACTATACCAGAACTGAGAACACTTAAACTCGACGTACGTTTCGCTAACCAAGGTAGCATCATCAGGAGACGATTTAGAACTCAGTGCCAAACCATCTCCTGATGATGCTAACGTGGTTAGCGAAACGTACGTCGAGTTTAAGTGTTCTCAGTTCTGGTATAGTGAGAAAGAACTCAGTTCTAAGAACCTAGTTCTAAGAACTCAGATCGAAGAATTCAGTTCTAAATCATCTCCTGATGATGCTAACTTGGTTAGCTAAACGTACGTCGAGTTTAAGTGTTCTCAGTTCTGGTATTGTGAGAAAGAACTCAGTTCTAAATCATCTCCTGATGATGCTAACTTGGTTAGCTAAACGTACGTCGAGTTTAAGTGTTCTCAGTTCTGGTATTGTGAGAAAGAACTCAGTTCTAAATCATCTCCTGATGATGCTAACTTGGTTAGCTAAACGTACGTCGAGTTTAAGTGTTCTCAGTTCTGGTATTGTGAGAAAGAACTCAGTTCTAAATCATCTCCTGATGATGCTAACTTGGTTAGCTAAACGTACGTCGAGTTTAAGTGTTCTCAGTTCTGGTATTGTGAGAAATAACTCAGTTCTAAATCATCTCCTGATGATGCTAACTTGGTTAGCTAAACGTACGTCGAGTTTAAGTGTTCTCAGTTCTGGTATTGTGAGAAAGAACTCAGTTCTAAATCATCTCCTGATGATGCTAACTTGGTTAGCTAAACGTACGTCGAGTTTAAGTGTTCTCAGTTCTGGTATTGTGAGAAAGAACTCAGTTCTAAATCATCTCCTGATGGTGCTAACTTGGTTAGCTAAACGTACGTCGAGTTTAAGTGTTCTCAGTTCTGGTATTGTGAGAAAGAACTCAGTTCTAAATCATCTCCTGATGATGCTAACTTGGTTAGCTAAACGTACGTCGAGTTTAAGTGTTCTCAGTTCTGGTATTGTGAGAAATAACTCAGTTCTAAATCATCTCCTGATGATGCTAACTTGGTTAGCTAAACGTACGTCGAGTTTAAGTGTTCTCAGTTCTGGTATTGTGAGAAAGAACTCAGTTCTAAATCATCTCCTGATGATGCTAACTTGGTTAGCTAAACGTACGTCGAGTTTAAGTGTTCTCAGTTCTGGTATTGTGAGAAAGAACTCAGTTCTAAATCATTTCCTGATGATGCTAACTTGGTTAGCTAAACGTACGTCGAGTTTAAGTGTTCTCAGTTCTGGTATTGTGAGAAAGAACTCAGTTCTAAGAACTCAGTTCTAAGAACTCAGATCTAAGAATTCAGTTCTAAATTATCTCCTGATGATGCTAACTTCGTTAGCGAAACGTACGTCGAGTTTAAATGTTCTCACTTCTGGTATAGTGAGAAATAACTCAGTTCTAAGAACTCAGATCTAAGAATTCAGTTCTAAATCATTTCCTGATGATGATAACTTGGTTAGCTAAACGTACGTCGAGTTTAAGTGTTCTCAGTTCTGGTATTGTGAGAAAGAACTCAGTTCTAAGAACCTAGTTCTAAGAACTCAGATCTAAGAATTCAGTTCTAAATCATCTCCTGATGATGCTAACCTGGTTAGCTAAACGTACGTCGAGTTTAAGTGTTCTCAGTTCTGGTATTGTGAGAAAGAACTCAGTTCTAAATCATCCCCTGATGATGCTAACTTGGTTAGCGAAACGTACGTCGAGTTTAAGTGTTCTCAGTTCTGGTATAGTGGTCATTACATTTTGAGTGTGCCAGAAGGTTCCAAAAATCACAACTTAGCTGTTACTATTATGCAAAAAGAGTTTTATTTTGGTAGTGTATCTCGCAATTTTCTGTTGTGTTGAAAATTGAAATATAAAAGTAACAAATGCGGCAGCTACACACAACCGTCGCATCTAACGGCTTTTGATCGAATTTTAAATCAGAAAAGTAACTAAATTGAAGTGTGCTTCTGCTGTACGTTCGCCGTGAGAGCGAGATCGGCAGGACTTGATAGTAAACGACATTAATTATCGCGGGATTTAATTGAAGCAACGTGTTTTGGAGCTTTAGAAGTAATTTAAGTTATTCCATTACCCCGGTTGCACGGCACGGCGCGTCGCGTTGAAACGGAGAGCATTATAATTGAAAACAACAATTCGTGTACAATTGTCTAATGCAGCGCCGGCAACGGCAGGTACTTCAACTCGTCGCGACGGCGACGCCACGGTACGACGACCGATGATGTCGGCAGATGAACAACACTATATATCAGCGTCCAATGTCTTATTTAATTACGTAAGTACAGGTGTTCCCTACGGGCAAAAAGACTTGTCGCTCCACCATGCAGTAGACAGTCGTTCACTTTCTTGAACTAAAGTATCTATAGAGGAAAGTCGCCTAATTTGGCGAGGTTTCCTAATTTGGGGAGGTCCGACATTTCTTATTAGGAGGGGGTGAAACAGTTTTCGATGTATGGCGTCTTAAATAGTATTGTTGCATGTCTATATCCCAGCCATGATCTTTTGTTTCAGTTGAGATGTAGCCAGTCTTTGTTTATGCGAAGTAAATTGAGCATTTCTAAAGTTTATCAAAGCTACAGTTGTTAATCAATTACTTTTTCAAGGTAAGGAATTTCAAGAAATTTTTATCTCAAAGCACTCTATGTGAGCTAGGCTGTGAAGCCTTATATTCATTCTTAAATTTAAATTGCATGTTATAAATTTATTAGGTTAGAAATCCGAGAGATATAAGGCTCCCAATATGGGGAGATGTAAGACCCCTAATTTGGGGATCCCCATTTTAGGGACCCACGTACTTTCGGCATTAATTTAAAATAGGTGAGATTATTAGGACGATTTGAATATACACATTTGTACAAGTAAATATGTAGATACCAAAACGAAAGGCATGGGGTACAATCTATGCGGAATAAGGAGATGGGTAGTTTCAAGGCTTCTCGAGTTTTTGGTGTCCCTCAAATGACTTTGGAACATTATGCTAAAAAAGAAGATACCCCTGCTGAAGAAATATTTTATGTTTTTTTATTTTTCTCAATAAAATCTATTACAGGCATAAATGAATATGTAAAAATTTTTTTAACTGATAATATACAACCTCCCCAAATTAGGTTCCAATGGGTCCCTAATTTGGGGAGACGCACTGTCTTATTTAGGTCATTGTGAAAAAATTAACCTTTTTGTTAAAATTACCTTTTCTCAGTTAAACAGCAATACTACTACGGTTTTTTTCTATTTTCGAACTTATATTTCATTTTGTTTAATAGGGCAAAAAAAACCTCCCCATATTAGGCGACTTTCCTCTACAATTTTGCGTGTTTTAATATTAATATACTTACTTTTCCTTTACAACTTTAATTGACAAGTTGTTTTGACTTAGGGAGAGCTTATCCACTTTTCTTGGTTAGTAAGTGTTTTTAGTTGAATTAGAAAATAATATAAAACTTGTAATTTCCATAAAATTATTTCTTTAGAAGTTACAAGTATATTTAAGTGACGAAGACAATGTTCTGTATTTATACTTAAGGGTGGGTTTTTGTGTGGATACAAATTCAATAGCGGAGAATTGCTTATCTCTAATTGGTCATTAAGTAATAGATTAGTATTTTTATATTTATTAATTTCCATGGTTTCTAATAAATTTAATTTATAACTTTTACTTTCAGTATGAAGAATTTTAAAATCTAAATTTAAATTATGTTTTTCTGCAATTAGGTGTGTAGCGTAATTGGAATCAGTTTTTTTGGCATTTGAATGAATTAATGATAATACATTGAGCAAGCACATTAAAAATAATAAAGATCAAAAAATTAACAGTAACAAATCAGGAGTATATAGATTAAATTGTGGGACTTGCTTTAAACTTTACACATCGGACAAACGGGTAGATCATTTAGTAAACGTATCAAAGAACGTGTTAATTCATTCAAATGTGTAGTAGATTGCATTAGTTGTATGTATACACAAATAGACGGACAGACAATATCATTTACGGTGTTGGGTTCATAATATTCTTTTGAGTTTGTACTGGTTCTTAATATTTTATCGAAGGTAGCAGTATCAGTAGGCAGATGAAAAACATTATATAGTAATCAGAGTCAAATTGAAGACAAAAATAATTTAATATTATAGTATGCACCTACTTTTTTCCTTTACTATATCAGGCTCTTTCTCAGGGTAGATTTTTAGTTATTATTGTTTTGTATGCAGAATGTTTCGAGTAATGAATTGTTCGCATTTCCCGAAAACTAGAACAGTAATAATCTATTTTGATTATCTCTTTCTATATTGACTTGATGGAAATTGATTTTCAATTTTTAGGAAAGATAAAACAAAAATTTAAAGACAATCTACGGTTTTTATTTTCTACATGTAGGATTTTAAAATTATCATTAAAAGAATGCCTTTTCTCAATAATATGTTTCGCAAAGTTTGAGTTTAGTTCATTATTTTCATTTGTTTTTTATGCTCATCTAAACGCTTTTAACGGCACGTCCAGTCTGAGAAATATAAATACAATTGTAGGAGATAAGTTAATTTATAAACTCCTGGCAAGTTTTCTTTATTTACTTTATCATTATTGTTTTTTATATGTTTGTCTGAAGTATTTTGTGTTTGTATGAAATTTTCAGTTTTTTTTAGTTAAGTGTTTTTCTAATATCTCTGAGGTTAGGTTAGGATTTAAGAAGGTGGTTGTTTTATATAGACTACTTTGATTATTATTACAATGAGGGTATATTTTGCTAAGTAATTTTTTAAATTATAGTTTGAAAAGTAACTTATCAATTGTATCGATCTTATAGTTGCTACATAATGCATTTTCGTTAATTATGTTTGGTTATTTTTAGAAGTCTAAAATGTGTAATGGTATATTAATTAATCTATGTAACATGAAGTAGAATGCAGACATTTTATGTTGATGAGGATGACATAATTGGATATTAATAACGTAATCTAATTTCTGCCTCTTTGTACATCTGTTTCTAAAATGTTTCTAACATAAAGGGCCTTTGTCGCAGAGTTTGTGCTCTTTTCCATATTGATTTCCCAGCTGCTAGTTTTCCTAACACCTGTTCATATCTAAATTCACGGTATTTTATCACTCACCCATAACACACACCTCACACGCTTCTATCTTCTTTTTCTCTTCCGCCGTTACTCATTTATAACGAACGCATTTGAATGTGAATTCAACGAATAACAATTAAAATGCCGTAACTCTCAAAGTAACTAATAATAATTAGTCATCATAATGAATTGTTTTATGTTTAGTTCATTATAAACAAAAACACGAATGTACTTCCTCTGTTTCGCTTACCGTACATGATATGTTCTTTTTTAACAACCTGCTAATGTGTTTCTTCGCCAGTATTGTCTAATAATTATTTTAATTTTATACTGTACATTTAGTTTTGTTTACTTATTTAACAGTTTTGATTCATTAATTAAAGCACTATATTTCCTATGTCTATTGTAACATACGAGAGTAAATCAAATATAAACGGTAATTTTACCACTGATGAACTTGGCTTTAGAAAACTTAGTGCTCGCTGGGTTCTAAGGTTGTTGACCGAAAATCAAAACCAGATCAGGTCGGAGATCAGTGAAAGACTTCTGAATTGATTTCGACAAGAAGGGGAGTTTTTTTTCTGAGGTGTATGGCGTATCGCCACTTGTAATGAGACGTGGGTTCACGCACATCAAAAATGGCGAGTAACGTGTGGCGAAAGGATGGAAAGGATGAAGGCTGCCCTGTCAAAGCCAAAACCTGTCTCTCAGCCGGAAAAGTGCTTCCGACTGTTTTTCATTCTTCGACTCAAGGGGAGTTTTACTCATTGATTTTCTTCACGATCGACGAACAGTAAAAAATCGCGTATCGAAGCAAACACGGGGTATGCCCATTCGAGACGTCATCCTCCTTCATAACAACGCCAGGCCACACACCGTAGTTTTGACAAGGAATTGAAAGAAATGGGCTGTGAAACCCTCGAGCCTCTATAATCCTCCTTATAGCCCTGACTTGTCACCCTGTGACAAGTGTGATTTTTTGTTCGCGCCATTGAAAGAATCACTTGGAGGCAAAAGATTTGAAAGCAATGAAGAAGTAGAGGCACACACTACTCTATGTGCAATTGGCTGACAACTCGCCCTCAAACTTTTTATGAAGAAGGAATATTCAAGCTTCCAAATCGGTGAATCGGTGACAAAAGTGTGTAGAGCACGGAGGTGACTACATTCAAAATGTTAAATGTTTAGTTTGTGCGTAACATTAATCAATAAACTTATTTTACAAAATTACCGCTTATATTTGATTTACCCTCGTATTAAAGCTATGTTACTTTGGTTTTATGCTCTTTTCTTTAAACGTTTCGCTATCTTCTGCGGCATCTTCAGTGCTGAAATTCCTACTCACAGTAAGCATAGAGCCTTTACTGCCTAAGATATAATGTGACTTTTGTTATTCCATTTTCGTGATATCAGTTTTTTTTTTTTGATAGAATGATTATATATTAAACAATTTTAACAATGTTGATCTGTAGGGGTAGTGTTTATAAAATTTCATTTACCTTCAGCCTCTAGTAATTTTTTTGACATATTTTCCTACGCATGTCATAGTTATACTGAAGCTCGTTGAGAGACTTCTGTAGAAGATTTTAATTTATTCTTTTTTCCTTGAATTTAGAGTTTACATTACCGATTTTTGTGAATCTAGATTTGAACGTGTACTTTTGAAATGCAGATATCTTACTCACTATTCTGAATATTATTATTGTACCTCGGATAATTTTCAATATGGATTCAATGGAATAAGAAGTTGATATTCATTGAACCCTGGAACGTCTGAAGACTTATTGATATTATTAACTATGGAAATTTGCATAGTAAGTTGGGATCGTTCGCAGAGCATTCTTCCCGGAACGATTGAAAAAGAAAGGGTCGCGAACGAGAAAAGGCACAGTATTAATAAAGATTACTCAGCGTTTTCATATAAATATACATAGGTTAAAAGATTCAAGAAATAATTTGTATTTGCCCAAGGAAGAACGCTTCGGTTCCGCGACTTTTGTTTTTGTTCGTTTGCACAAACGAAGTGTATATGCCATAAAATAATTAATACATTCACGTCGTTTGCATAGTAGCAAGTCATTTTTATCGTTAATTATAACAAATTTTTGCTACAATAGCAAATTTACTGATCGTCATCATCAGCTTTATCATAGGGTCGTCGGTCCGAAGACTAGTTGGACACGCATACCTCTACAACATCTATCATCATCTATACTTAATAAAATTTCCCAAAAAAAACTATTAGCAAACAGTAATCACACGTTGATCTTCCTCTGCTTCTCTTTACTGCTGTTTCTGCTTTTAATATGTCTCAAATTAGCCCTTTATATCTCAAAAGGTATCATAATATTAATCTATCCTTCTTCTTCTTTATTAATTACCGAGAGGCGCCGTCTAGTGCTCTAGATCATTGCTTAGCATTCATGAGGTAACCGGTTCGAATCCGGGTCCGGCTGCTCTGCTCCAAGTTTTCTGTGGTTTCCTTAGATTGTTTAGGTAAATGCTGGGGCAGTAGTATTCCACAGATAATCTTTCACTTTTCTTCTGTCTTCATTTCGTCCGTTTCATCTTTATCTCCTTAACCACACCACCCACCCATTCCCACAATTTCTAAAAGGATGCTGAAGAGGGCCTTACGCCCTATCCTCCGGCTTTACACTACAATGTAGGTTGGAGGGACTGCTCGTCCACCAGCACGAGTAGCTGGTGGGAATGAAACACAAAAAATTAAAAAGAAAGATGTATTAATTATATTGTAATCTTTCATATATTCTCTATAAGCTTGAAAGGCCAGCGATTTTTAAAATTGTTACGTTTAAATAGCACGGATATGTTAACTCAGTAAAGCGAGCCATTTGAAGAAAAAGAAAGTGCTATATCATCAAGACAATGCACCGTGTCACAAACCAATGAAATCGATGGCAAAATTCCATGAATTGAGCTTCGAATTGCTTCCGCATCCACCGTACTCTCCAGATCTGACTCCTATCGACTTTATTCTGTTCTCAGACCTCAAGTGGATGCTAGCTGGACAGAAATTTCGCGCCGATGAAGAGGTAATCGTAATTGCCGAAACTGAACCCTATTTTGAGGCTAAAGACAAATCGTATTATAAAAATGGTATCGAAAATTTGTATGACCGCTATAATCGTTAATCGTTCTATCACCCTCGAAGGGGAATATATTGAATAATAAAATCAAATTCTATCAAAAAACAATAAAAAAAAATCTATGCTAGCCTACCAGCTTTTCAGCCCGCCTGTTATATCCATAAACGATGCTCTTGATGGCCCTTAAACGTGCTAAAGAGATACTCTACAAACGTATGTAGAATTATAACTTTTATCCATGTTGTCAGCGCAGTATCACTGACGATGCCGACGAAACGTCTGGATCTAACAATTTATTTACACCATGGCCTTTTAACTCGAATCATAATTCTATTACAAGCATTTGCATGTAATAAAGTTTTTTTTTAATTTTAAATACAATTACGATACGATTTAAATCCTGGATCTAAGGATTTACATTTTGCCTGTGTGAATTATAAGTCAATATCTTTTATTTATATTTTTTATACTAGAAGCTTCTGACATAGGAACAGACAAACAGCTTCGCGCAACAAAAGTTGTTATAATAGGGAGGCTTACAAAAACGAGTAAAAAGTAAATAATTTATTGTATCCTATAAGTTACAGCACGCTTCGATTAAAAAAAAACATGTTATAAATTAATAAGAGTATGTAAAGATAAAAGCCCCAAAGCGGTTTTTCTGACGTGCTATTATGATTATTATTATCATTATTATTGTAATAATTATTTGTGTCATTTGAAAGACCGCATTTGGTTGACAATCGGGAATCGAGGACAAGCATTTAAAATTATAAATAAAATTCCTAAATAATACATAAATATACACACGCACTCGTTACGGTTTTTCCGAATACAAGTTCTCCCTTTCACACGTTTATGACTCACGGTCGTCCTCGAATCCTTCCTGTACGTCCATTTATTTCTTCTAATAATAGGGAAAGCATTTTGTCAGTTTTCATAAGCAGAGAACGAAGAGAGTCAACTAATTACTCAGTTAATGTCCACATTGTGTCACATCATCATCATTGTCTGTTGAAGAAGATTTTTACCGACCTTCTTTTGTTTTCTTCCGAAATTTTATTGCAATTTTTATGTTTCATTATTATACTTACGAAACGAAACATTCCGATTATCGTAAAGACTACTACAAAATACCTTAGATGAAGCACTTGGGAGTTGTAAGCTGGTTAGAAAGACTTATAAATTTAAGGACAAAAGTAAACGTTTAGGGGTTGCTTCTGCATTTGTTACTTAATTAGCCATAGATATTGTTGTTTATTTTGATTTAATTACGTTCAATTATCGAACCAGGTTGCAACTCGAAGCGGTTTCTATCGAGACTATTTTTCTTCTTATTTATAAATAATCTCATCGAAAATCGATTTGAATAATGTTTTATTGCAATGACTAAAGTGGACTATGCGATTTTTCAAAAACGACGACTGTGGGCATAACCAGAAGTGTAAAGCTTGCTAAGACTATCCGAATGTTTCGAATTCAATCCGGATGGAATGCTGACATTGAAGCTCATATTGTCAGCAGCAAGTTTGTGATCGATACGTTTCTTTTGCCATAACAACGACCAAATGGTAAAGATTGCGACTTGTGCAATGACAAACACTATTCCCAAAATCATTATTCCGGCCATGTTGACGCAAATTCCGGCTTCTGAACCGCTTGGTATGAACGCTGTCTCTCCACCGTTGCCCATTCCTGAAGAACTCGACGAGCTTGGGTTTGTTTCGTTCTCGAAACCGAATTTGTCGGTTATCTGGATAGACTGTACCAAAAGAAGATCTTCCCGAGCAGACGAAGTGCTTTCATTTGAGATGGAACGTCTTCTTCTACGCTTTCCGAATGAAACGACAGATCGCAGTTCACCAGTCGATTCTTCTTGGTCGCATTGGACTGGCTCGCAAGTTGGCATGCATGGGGTAACAAGAGCACGAAATTGGACGATATCGGACGAGGGAAATTTGAATGCGTCGAAGTGGGAAAGTAAAACCTGAAAGAAACACATTTCATTAATAATGAAATATTTTTTGATACATCAATGTTGATATTAATTCCGATAATTCTGTGACTTTGTAAGTACATTACTTCAAAAATTAATATCAATATTTCATTAATTTAGAAAGAATTTGGAGTGTATTTATGGCAAATTGTTCATTATTGAACAATCGTGATTTGTGTAGTAGGGTTATTTCAAGAAGCTAAAGTCAATTATATGCGAACACCCTACAACTTTGGATATTGCAAGGGGGAGATGGTTTTGTTTGTAAATAAAACAGGGTGTTAAGTGAATAACAGTAAATCGTCATCTATAGATATATGATAGTATTTGAGAAAGATATGAACTTGCCAAATTGAATCTACGAAATAGTTAGCCAATTAAATAAAATGATGAGAACTAATAAGTACGAAATCGCTGACTAACAACTTAATGTTATCTACTAAAAAGTATGTAATATAAGTAAAAAGGAGATTAATTTATTGTTTCATCAAACCATTAGCTTCTTCAGGTGAAGATACATTTAATTAAAATTGTTATAAGGATTGTTAAAATATTAACAATAACTAACTGATGACCAGGTTAAATTAAATAGCTCTCCATTATTGAACTTATTTTAAAATACATAAAGTTTCCCATTGTCTTCACAATTAGTTACTGTTATTAAATGTATCTTCAAATACATTTAATGCGATACTAATTATTGAATTAATTTATACCCACTAGAGATTACCTCATACGATGAGAGGAAAATTTGTTACTGTTCACGCCCTCGCCGGGACCCGATTCCGGGATCTTTGGCTTTACGCACCAATGCTTTTGCCACTAAGCTTTCCCGGCGAGGGCGTGATAACTGTATCAATTTTTTACATCATTATATGAGGTAATCTGTAGTGGGTATAAATTAATTCGCATTAATGTATTTAAAATTTACCCCTACTAAAAAATTCTTCAAATATTTTATTACATAAGATGTATCTTCCCCTGAAGAAACCGATGGTTTGGTAAAACAATTGTTGTGAACAATATATTAATATTTTGAAACATTCTTCTTTTTTTAAAATTTATATTATGGATTTGAAGTTTGAACAAGTAGAGCCTACAACGGTTAATATTTATAAAGTTTGTAGTTTATTTATATTCGATACCATTACCTCTTTTGGTATGGTATCCTAGAAAGTATAAATATGTTTGGTTCTTACACATGTTGCAGGTAGATATGTTTGATAAGTGTGAGGCCTGTAAGCTTTATGGAGCAAGGTAGTAAAAAGAGTCCAAGTCGGTCTAATAATAATTTATAGCGGACATCGTTTTCCTAAATTGACTCAAGTATAGTCTTTTTCCTAATACTAAATTATAGCTTTCGTATCAGCGATTCCAACATTAGTGAGCTATTTCTTATTGCGATAGTTATACGTATGATAAATGAAGCTTTCATAATCAGGATATTTCTATTTTTGTAATTTCTCTACCGTAGAATTTCTTATGTTACGACTTCCTCTGTTTGCAATGAAGTAAATTACGGAGTAGTAACTCAGACTTCTCGATTTTATGTGTTAGTAATTTACGTCAGAATGAATGCGCAGGTGTGTACATTTAATGATGACAAAGCGATGTTATTGTGCTTTTATTTTTCATACCTTTCCGGTTTGAACGGACTTGTAGATAGGTCCCATGATGAAGTGATCGGTTGGACAACCCCGGGAATCAATGAGAACAATTTCGCTAGAGTCAACGCCGTCCATGGCCACCAGTTCTCTCACGAATATTTCGTAGGGGCTGTTCTTGTCGATGATTTCGAATTTAAGAGCGAGGGGATCTCCTACTTCGGCACTTGACATAATATCATCACCATTCCTATCTGTAATCCTCATGGCCACGTTTGGTGAATCGACAGTAACTTCTTCGGACATTGATGGTTCTGGAAAAAAGAGAAAATTTTATTGCTACAATAAAATACTTTGTATTTTAACACAAAAAAATAACTTCGCAAACGGTGTATTAAACTTAATACGAATAATAATTCGTTGCGCAACCGTGCTATGCACCTCTTTCTCACTCATTGTGATAGCTATTAACCAAGCGAACGCAGCAATGCGACGCTCTACTAACACTCGGGTGCGCCTTGAACAAATATCCGGCCCGCAATTTAAAATGGCTCGTTTATATTTGATCCACCCTCGTATAACTAGCTGTACCTGCGACTTCGTCCGCGTGGAATTTAACAAAAAAGTTAGTGTTCAGTTCGCAGAGTTTACGATTAATTTCTAAAATAAAAGTAGCATAAGTTATTCCTTATTACATTAGCTATCTGCCAGTGAAAGTCCCGTCAAAATCGGTCCAGCCGTTTTAGAGATTAGCCGGAACAAACAGACAGCCAAAAATTTTAATAAAATGTTATTTTGATACATGTACCGTGTTACATCCATATGCATTTAGTAAAAAGTGGTTATTTTAATATTACAAACAGACACTCCAATTTTATTTATCTGTATAGGTTAGGGTAGCCTTTATTTAAGCGTATATAGTATTTCGTTCTGTTTGTGCAAATAACAATTAAAAATAGCCAGTGTTGTCAGGTTATTTTTTAATGTAAGAAAGTCCCAATCTTCAAAAAAGCCGATATGTAGTTACTAAAATAGTCTTAAGTGTATTATAGATTCACTTAACTTTAAACAACATTAGCAGCAAATTATAAATAGTTAAACAAGTATTTTAATTTGTAGTACTAATTGTTAAACTACGTTTGTTTATGTTCTAGTTAAAATGTATGGGTCAATAAAATTAATAGTTAGATCTTGTCATGCCTGAGAAAAGGCCAGTTATGTAGATGATGTAGTCGAGCTGGTACTTTTGTTTTTATTTTTGTGAAAAATTATACCGTTGTTGCAATTTCTATCGAATTCGTCGACTCGAGGATTATCGTTGCTTACATAGCCTAGGAAAAGAAACAGCCCACGAAACGAATTGAGGTTTATTATGTCCATTAAGGGGTTTTATTTTCAAATTCGCATCATTAGTTCAGTCGAGTTGCAGATTTATTTTCTCCCTCGCTACCTCTTAAGCATATTAAGTGGAGACGATTGTTCATTAATCAAAGATGTTTGTTCTTGTTTTCTCTATTAATTTAAGCCTCGAGGCAACCTGAGCGTGTTGCTTACTCTCTCAAACTAACTTTCAAACCTGTTCTTTCTCATGGCGTATTTTACCCGCTTTTCTGCATCTCGACTCTTTGTACCAATCGAGATCGAAAGCATTCAGTTAATTATTTCTTTGGCAATTTTTATACTTGCTCTTATAAATGTTATCAGACCCTTTATTAACTGCATTGCATCGAAGAAATATAATAAGAGTGAAATTGGAATTTGTTATAATATCCACTGGAACAATTCTCTATACGTAGGGAAATTGTTTCAGTAGAGGGATTTTTTTTGTGTTTCATTCCGACCAGCTACTCGTGCTGGTGGGCGGGCAGTCCCTCCGACCTACACTGTAGTGCAAAGCCGGAGGGTAGGGCGTAAGGCCCTCTTCAGCCTCCTTGCAGGAATCGTGGGAATGGGTGGGTGGTGTGGTTAGGGAGAAAAAGATGAGACGGACGAAATGAAGATAGAAGAGAAGTGAAGATTGTCTGTGGAATATTACTGCCCCAGCATTTGCCTAAATGATCCAAAGAAACCACAGAAAACTTGGACCAGAGTAGCTGGATCTGGATTCGAACCGGTGACCCCCGAATGCTAAGAAATGATCTATATTCTTTATATTGCTTCCTGTTATTGCTTTTTGTAAAAAAAAATAAAAAGGAAAGCATTGAGATTTTGGAAATTTAACATCTTCGAAAGTTTCATTGAATATTGTTATCAAGGCGGAACAGTACGACGCCCATGAGCACATGGTAATGTTTGTAGCCACTGTTGTGGTTACATTGTCTTTAATTTGTATATGTGACCTAAATTTTCGGCTGTTAGATGAAAATAATTCTAACACAAGCGATTATATCCATAAATACAGGGTTATTCAAACAGAGTGGTACATTAGACGGTTTAGGAAAACTAAGCGTGTTAGAAATTTGAAAATTTGGGAGTACGGGATGCCAAGGATGGTCTTTTTTTACAAAATAATTTATTTCGGTTATACCGAAAGTTGATGTCAATTTATTTTAAACGGAATGATATATTTTTTATGACGAATCAGCAGACACGGCTCCTCCATTAGGTCATTGTGCAATGATTCCCTCTCCCTCCCAATATATTTCCAAACAAAAGCATAAAAATGATATAAATTAAATAATATATTTTTTCATTATCATTTAAATTTGGAAATGACCTTCTGACTATATTCTATCATTGAAATAAAAACCAGTTAAGACATTTTGAGATTTGAAAAATTTGACCCTCCCGAAAAATTGACCACGAGCCGCCACTGCGAATGAGTATGCATATATAAAGTTTTTAGGCGACTCTGATAACCAACTTGTATGAATATAATGCACAGTTTGTGGGATAATTTAATTTGTAGCTCCCGCAACACAAAATTCATTTTGTATATTATTATACTATCAATAAACAATTATTTAATGCAAGAATAACGTGATTGTTTTGGGGGTGAAATTTCGAAAAGGTACCAAAATCATAACCTCCATAAAAATGATTTACAGTATAGTAGTATTTTTTCGGATTTTCTGGTCGTCGTCACAACAGCAGCAAAATCTCCTGAAGATGCCCTTTGTGCGTGGCGACAAAACGTCGAGGATAAACCTTGAATGACGATAGCCAGAAAGTCCTAAAAATCACGACCACATTAACGATGGCCGCGAATGCTTGACCCAAATGATTTATAGTGTTGAAATTTTTACTAGTTGTAGTCAATCTTAAGGCTAACGTCATGCCACATTTATGCTTCATAATTTATAAAAGGCGTTCAGAAAGAAAACAAAGTTTGTAAACATCAAACACGAATAGCTTATTTTTTTCAAATGACATCTACCATATTTTATTTTAATTTAAATGAAAATATATATAAACAAAATGCTTTTAGATGTTTCAAATATTTGAACGATGTTTCATAATTATCCAATAGACAATTCAATTGAAATTATATTTTATTTTGTTTTATTTGAAAATTTTTGAATAATTTTCGATTCTTTTATCATCTTCGATTAGTTTTATTGAAAGAAACGTCTAATGTACTACTTACTTACTTTGAATAACACTGTATAACGTATAAATGTATTAGTCAGTAGATTAATTAATTAACGGGTATATTTTCCTGCAGAAGCTGTTTTAGTTGTGGTGACATGCAAGTTGGTACCATTTATGTCAATTAAAATTTATACAGCTATTTTAACAGTCGATACTTGCTGAAGGCATAGTTACGTTATAATTATTGTGGTCGAACCGTTGCACCGCGACGTTTTCGAATAAAACTGTTGTGGTGTGGAGCAGGTGTATCCTGCTCAACATTTTCAGTCGGAATTTAAACGCGGCACTTTAATAAAATAAAAAAAGCGGCCATTTCAATATTCAGGAAACAGTCGCATTTGCATGCATGACACGGCAATAAATCTGCATAGATATATGCGATAACCTTTTTACTTTACTTACCGATATCGCCGTGTATACCCAGGTCGACCTCGTTGGTGACGCTCTTGTTGGTCAAATCGTACTGGCAAGTGACTGCCAGACCCAGATCAGAACTCGTTACTATCTTGTCGTGATGTTGAATGACAACGTCGTTAACGTATCTGAAAAGAACAAAAAGAACATATATAATAATGATACAGCATCATGAAGATGGTGTTAGGTGGTATAGGTTGCTAAATTCCGTAGATGTCAAATAAACCGAACGCCAAGGTACTTTTATACTTAGGATATCTATTGACGTGTCAAGCTGAACCTACTGCGTAGCTACAACTACGTGGTAGGCTACTCTGGTCCAAGTTTTCTGTGGTTTCCTTGGATCATTTAGGTAAATGCTGGGGCAGTAATATTCCACAGATAATCTTTCACTTCTCTTCTGTCTTCATTTCGTCCGTCTCATCTGTCTCTCCTTAACCACACCACCTATTCATTCCAACGATTCCTGCAAGGAGGCTGAAGAGGGCCTTACGCCCTATCCTCCGGCTTTGCGCTACAGTGTATTTGTATGAATATTAACCCTTTTTATTGGAAGAAAAACAAGAAGTTTTAATTACACGTGGTTGAACTGTATATTTATTTCATCTACGTTCTGTTAGTTCTTCCAATTTTCTCGTGGCGCGAAAATGTCGCATGTGGTCGGATTCGGATAGGTGTATTTTAGGCGTTATATATCTGTTTCGGCCCTGATTAGATTTTCCTTTCCCGAACCCTAATAGGGCAGCTAGGATGCTGGATCCGATCCGGGCCCGAACCCTACTTATTTTCTACTCGAGAAAATTTTCTTTTTCGTCACGCCCAACGCGCACGTTTCGCACCTATACAGAGCCATGTTTTCGAGTTTATAAATTAGCCAATCGGAAGCACACAAGTGATTTCTTTTTGTTCAACTCAACTCGACCCTGCGCGCACTACATTTTGTTTTACGTTTCTGTCGCTTTTTCTTCTGACTCTCTGACTCATCTGACTTCCAAGATATTAAAAATCGGCGACTTCTTTTAGTGTTTCGTTTAAGCACAATTACCGTTTTCTTTTGCATTCTTATATAACATATATATGTGTATGTATTGACTCCATTGTATATCCTTAATTAATTCCTATTGTTGGAATACAGAAGTGGCTTATTTATCATATCCGCAATACAACAAGACATCAATTCTTCGTATGCGTATATTGTGTGTTTGACCTTTTTTTGATTCTCTCACCTTCTTTGATCGTTTGATGATTCGTATTGATCGAATATATGAATACAATTTAAATACAACCGAGTTTAACTTGATTGCTTAATTTTCTTCGATTGATGTGGTGTTATTTTGACGATAGGAGTTCGTTCTTTCTATTCCAATAGGGATTAACTATTTCTACGAAACACTAATTTGGTTTATTAGCTAACTATAATGAGTGATTCGACGCGAGTAATTTGCAATCGACATGTTTTGTAATTGTAATGTTGTCGTTTCTTCTTCTTATATCAAAACGACAACGAACGAATAGATCTTGTTATTATAACAGCTGTTTGGAATAGTTACTGTCATGAATGTTTCAAATGTTGCTAAGAATTCGCAACGGTTGCAATTTTTTATAGTTGAAACGACAACAATTCTACTTTAATTACATTACAATTAATTAATTCTGTGAATGAGTTGACGGTACGATGGAGCGCAGAGCGCAATATAGTCCTGACTGGTTTTTATGTTACTGTAATATCTCTCTCTCTATGGTATTGTGATTAAGCTACAAAATCACACGTCCAAGACTAAAAATGCACTCAATTTGATACCAATGACAAGAGTTAATCATCTTTTGGAAAATATGCTTTTGCCATTAAAGTTCTACGATTCTAATTCGGCATTTACTAAACTACTAAACCATCTGATCGGCTGTAGTGTGCCTGTGTGATGTTCTATGCAAAAATCATGTGTTAGGCATTGCACTTAAAAATATTCGTGTTTATTTTATTTACTGAATAGTTCCTAAGATGCTAGGATATTAGAGGATCAAGATTACCATTGAGTATTTGAGTTATTCCGCTATTAAAAACTGAGAATATTAGAGCTAACTTTTGCCCCACCAAACCAACGTGAAGTTGTCTTCTATCATAGGGACAGATTCAGTATTCTACAGTAAGTCTGTGTGAGGTGTCTTAATTCCAGTTTTATTTATTCGACATGAAAAGTGCATTTATATTACTTAGTAAATAAACTAATAAAAGTGTTCATTTCCGGCTTTTAAGATCTTGTAAAGCGCTTGTGCATTTGGATTTCCCATATTTAATCCAATTACTTATAAATGAGAAATGTTGACATTTTTGCTTACCTTCCGAGTCCGTTTTTTCTTACGTTGCACTCGAGGTCGTCGTAACCCATGTGCAATTCGAATTCCAGACTGTTGTTTACATCCTGGACGCATGAGTTGGGACTGCCCTTGGCGTAGATTTTTCCATCGAACACCTTACTGGTTTGAATGCGAGCAACCATGTCCCCCGAACGGCAATCGATGCTTACGTTATAACAGGATGAGAGCTCGTAAGTGGCTGCCTCCGGTACGTCTAAGAACGGCTCCTGAGGGAACAAAAAACGATTAATTGTAATGTGCAATTCGGACATTGTAAATTGTTCAAGTTCATCATTTGAATAAGACTAGGAATTGTCCAGAAAGTTATCGTTTGATGAAGCAAGGAATTCGGCATGGACAATAATAGGCTAGCATAGAAAAACTTATTTTTTTTATTTTATAGAATTTGATTTTATTGTTCAGTATAGTTCCCGTCGAGGACGATACTACGATGATAGCGGTCATCCAATTTTTCGATACCATTTTTATAATACGATTTGTCTTTAGCCTCAAAAATAGGCTTCAGTTTCGGTAATTACGATTACCCCTTCATCGGCGCGAAATGAGAACCGAAACAAGTCTCTAGGGGACAGATCTGGAGAGTACGGTGGATGCGGAAGCAATTCGAAGCCCAATTCATGGAATTTTGCCATCGATCATTGATTTGTGACACGGTGCATTGTCTTGATGAAACGGTACTTTCTTTTTCTTCAAATGAGGCCGCTTTTCCGCGATTTTGTCTTTTAAACTCTCCAATAACGCTACGTAATAGTCGCTGTTTATGCTTTTCCCTTTTTAAAATAGTCAATGAATATTTTATATTATTATTTGGGCGTCTAGTGCGTGCATCGTCCTCGGTGTTCATTTCGCCTCGTTTAAATTTAGTAAACCACTTTTCTACGGTTGATTTTCCTGGTGCAAAGTCCGAATAATGTTTATCAAGCCAGTATTTTTTTTCGCCAAAAAGCCAAAAAGCAATGCTTTATTAACACACGAAATTCCTTTTTATCCATTTTTTCAAAGTACTAATAGTGCAATAGCTGTAAAATTTATACACGCGAATTTTGAAGTTTAGGGCTAACTAAAAATTATATGGATTTGATACTAGTAGCGCCATCTATGGGTCAGCCTACGAACTTTTCAGCCCGCTTGTTACAATTGTGTTAATTGATCATGTTGATCTTAATTTTTCCCATAACAAAAATGGTAAAACTGAATTATTTATAGGTATTTTCTTAGAGGCAAGGGTAAATTTTAATTTAGTTGTAGGAAACAAACCTAAAACCGAAAACTCGAAAATCAATTTTGAGGGCCAGAGCTGAATCTTTTTCTTCAACATAATTGTGTTTAGTATTAAATAAAAGCGTATAGATCAAGAGATATTGAACATTCCTGAAAGATCTTCATTCTAGTCACACAATTTGGAAGATTGATATATTTAGAATTCAAAAGAAATCAACAACAATGATGGTAATGGTACCAAAATTTACGAGAACGTCATTACTTGAAGGATTTTATCTGCAACTTTGTGCTAAATATTTATAAAAGAAGATTGTAACTTTTGAAGACTACTAGTGGTCTAATACATATTTATGAGATTCCCATTACTTGAAGGATCTAATGTCCGAATAATTTATCCACAATAGTTTCAGCGTTGCTTGCAATCTTCGGAAGAACAGCGATCTATTGAAAATTTATCGAGAAATTCTTTTACATTTGTTTGAGATTAGTATTGATGCCAATCACCCGTTGAGGGGTCGCTATCTGTCAAGTAATTTCTCCGAGAGGAAAATTACTAAGAGAACGTATACGTTACGGTTGTTGCACTGATGGTAATTCTGTCAGAATCGATCTGTAGCTAGCTGGTCGATTCGAGACGCGATGAGACTATCCAAACTGAACCGGTTGTATGGTCGGTATCATTTTCCATTACGATTCCGTGATAGGAAGTGGATTCTAGGAAAAGCACTCCGCCTCGTATGCGCACGGGCATAATTAACATTATTTTCATGCGCGCTAAGGACGTTCGAAGACGAGAGTTCAAGAAATGCAGGACGCTTTCGCCTGCATACGGGGTGGACCAACAACAATGGTAAAATGCGCCAAGTTTTCATATGACCAAATTTTAATACAGGTTCACCATTTTATGAATTAAAACATTACAAGAACACAATAAAACATAATAAATGGTATAAGAACATAAACTTTCACGGCCGGAATCCATAGTAGAATGATGATTCGGGCTTGTAGGCCGTGGTCGATGTGAACGGTTCCGTCCAGACGTTTCGTCGGCAACTGCGGCTGACATCTTCGGTGGGTGCTGTGTTGACTACGTGTGCGAAGATTACACCTCGAAGTCTCGGCAGCGACTGACTGAGTCGCGCCCACTGAAGATGTCAGCCGCAGTTGCCGACGAAACGTCTGGAGGAAACCGTACACATCGACTACGGCCTACAAGCCCGAATCATCATTCTACTATAATAAATAGTTTCAATTAATGTTAACTCTTGGCTTTTTTTTAGATTTTTAGTAACCTTACACTTGAGATTAAAGCTTTTTAGAAGACACAATTATTAAGTCAACCTTTGACTTTTTACATGCTATCTAATAAAACGATTTACAGTCTACAATCTAACAAATTGTAACGAATGCTAAGTTTTCCTCTTGGTGATTTTATTTAGATGTGAAATACGTTACCATTGATGGTTAAAATTAATTTTTAGAAGACAGAATTACCAAGTGCTCATTTGAATTTTCACTTACTATCTAATAAAACGAATCACAATTCACAATCTTCTGCATAAACAAATTATAAAAACAAAAGAAGATACACACTTGGTATTTTGTTTCACAATTTATTGTTTAAAACTTAATGATACCGTTTCGGCAATTACGCCATTATCAAAAGATAGGAGCACAATAAATACTAAAAGTATATTGCAGAATTTGTGCTTAAATAGGTAATCAGAAGGTAGATTTTAAGACGGGAGACAAAGTGAATTCAATTTGGTCATTAGTGATCATAAGATTATTATATTTTGCTTTTGTTATTTCGAATATTTCGAGGTCTAGTTTTTTACCTTTATTAACATTATGCAAAATTTTGGGATTATCAGTATCTAAATGGTGGTTATTTGATAACCAACCAAAATTTTGCATAATGTTAATAAAGGTAAATTTTTTTTTAGATTTTTAGATTTGTGACATATGTATACTTCAGATTCAAACTTATTGGTAGACACTTATTTAAAAAATTGAATACAACAATGTAGTTACACATAACTATTTATTTCGAAAACTGGACAATATTTATTGATATACTTGATCATTATCAAGAGTAATTGTATAATTGTTACTCTTGATAATGATCGCGAATGATCGAAATAATATTGTCGACTTTTCGAAATAAACAATTACGTGAAACTACATTGTTTTATTCAATTTTTTAAATAAGTGTTAACAAGTTTCACAAAAGTTGCACTATTGAATGTCTCAGTTGTTAGTAGACGACAGAATTGTTCATGTTCAAACGTTAATATTAATTTGTTTTTTCTTTTAAAACTATTCATACTATTTTAGAGACAAGAAACGAACTTGGTAATGTTTTATAATATTTTGTTAACTGAAAATTGCGGTAGGAACTTGTCCCATGGTTTAATAAATAGTATTTGGTACGATCACCCTGTATCGGTGCGTGTACTATTATAACCATGACCGTAACACACATACAAAGTAGTTCGTGCCTGTGAGAAAATGCCCGAGGATTTTATCTCTATTGTGGGGTTATTATGTGCAAAAACAGCGCGGTTTTAATAGGTGGAAATTATTAAGAATTATTTCTTCGAAACTTGAGGATTCTAACTAAAGCATTCTCAGGGAGGTCGTTACGTTTAAATTAACGAGGTGACAGAAATTCTTCACTATTTACGTGTTTTACTTTTCCTTCTCCGGCATGTCCTTATATTCTGTAATTTAAATAAATGAACCAGTTTATTTTACCGTCAATTAGGAATTGCTTATGATTTTTATTGGCGCCACGTAATGAATACCTTCACAGATTGAACTTGACCATTAGCGTGCCGATTTTTTTTTGTGGGGGGAACGACAAGGCTGATATATATATTGCAGAAGAAGACTTTGTAATAATGATGTGTAGGTAGGTCATAAGGCAAATAAGGAATAACAAAACATGAAGTTTAAAGAATATTACGAGAAATTACCTGAATGTCAACAAGGGTGGCTCTGGAATGATGACTCAGACGGCAGACCATCTCACCAGTATCTCCGTAATCGTATGAGTGACATCTGTAGGGCGAATTGAGACATAACTCCCTGCATTCTTCCAAGGATCCGACGTCTTGAAAAACAGAATCGACTGTCTTCAAAATTCTTCCTGCAAAAATCATGAAATAATGAGTTATTAACCATATTAAAAAATTTGAAATAAAACAACATCGAAAACTTTCACTGTAATTTATTAACTAAACTCTATACGTATTTCTTCTTATAAGGGCATCGTCAGGAGTATCAATTATACTAAATAATATTCTAATGTACTTGGTCATTTGTAATAATTTTATTTGATTTGATTGCTTTTTTAATTTCAAAAATTTCATATGGGGCCACCTTTTAAATTGTGTAACAGTTTTAAATTGCTTTTGTTTATACTATGGTTGTTATCAATAAGATGACTGGCTAACTCCGAAGCATGTTTGTTGTATTTAACATAATTCATATGTTCATTGAATCTGGTGAAGACTTCTCTTTTGGAGTTACCAGTGTATACAGCCGAAAAATTCGAACAGGTAATTTCGTATACACCGCTTTTTCTAAGAATATCGGGTTTATCAGTCATCTTATTGTTGACAACGTAAATTGTTTGAAATATGCTGTATTAATGTTAAATTGTTAAATCATTAAAGACGTCGGCGACAGGTTTCGAACAGAATAAATTCAACCGAGAGTGTAATATTTTGAATTCACACAGTAAAAGCGTTCGTTTGAAGTTTGAGTTTCAAGATATCTTATTAATCAGTTATGATCGTTATTTTTTAAACATATTTTGGAATATCGTGGTGCCGTTCATTCGACGTAAAAATATTGCGCCAATAAATGAACAAATCATCGAAATAAAGCCATGAAAACTAAGTAATTAGTTGTTTAGCTCATCTTATACAGGGAACTTTGATGATGGTAGTAATTCATTCGCCGTTAGTTTATAATAGATATTATCTTAATGGTATCCAAGCTTGCCAGTTAGTGAAAAAAAAAAACAAGCCCTGCCTTCTTGATGGATCTTAAGTAGATTACTCGCAGAAGTTACACTATTAATAGATGTAGTTAAGTAATAAGTAAATGTGATTTGAAACAGCTTCTGTAGAAAGGTTTTTGTTAAAGGAGGAGATAACTAATGGGAAATCTGTATTACACCCTTTTTTTGTTTGTATATATTTTTAGATATGTCAATGAAATACCTGTAAGCTTTTTGAATTCGCAAAGTTTAGTTGGCTCTTCAATACAGTTGTTTTCCATATAATCGTAGTCTTTTGTTGGTTGGAAGGCGTTTGTCCCAGCTAAGGTGATACGGTCCATGTTAGAAAGTTCACAGTCGCCGGTGGCATTATTGTAGTTGGCCGATCTGGTAAAAAGAAAGAAGTTAATTGTAAAACTTTAAAGAAGCCAAAAATTTGCGAAACAATTGACAAGATCAACAAAACATCCGTTGAATTTTACAGATTACTGTTTTATTTTTAATATTCACAATGAATTTCAACCAAAAGTAACAGTACATTCTGTTTTATATGAGAATGGGTCAGATATAAACGAGCCTTTGTTCATAAAACATTTATTTTAAAAAGTTTCACAAAACCACAAATTTGTCTATTTTTCGATATATCCACCTTGTTTGTCTATACATTTTTCCCAGCGAATTGGTAGTTTTTTCATCCTGTTTTCGTAAAAAGAAGCCGGGCCCAAACATGTGGAAATCATAAGGGGGTAGGTCTGTAGTAGTCAGTAGTACAGACAGTAGTAGGCTGAATTAATGGTTCTTCGCTTGTGCAGCAACACCAACAGCACCCATCTCCAGTCCCAAAAAACGGTGACTAAAACATTGCCTGCAGGCAGACGTGTTTTCGGCTTTACTGGGTTTAACTCATCTTTGCGTCGCTACTCCATGCTTGCTCTTTTTGATTTTCTCTCAGCAACTTTGGAACCGAACGAACCGAAAGTTTTCGAAATCCCAAGTTTTTCGTTATGATTGTGTGGACACTCCCATAGCTGACGCTAAGTTCGCCAGATATCTGAAGCACAGTGGCGTGGTTTCTAACGTGTGCAATGTTAACCGGCGAAATGCTGGTGAGCGAACGACGAGGATTCGACAAGATTACGCCCATCGTTAAATTCTTTGCACCAAACTTTTACACGTGGCCACGAAAGCGTTTCATTTCCGAGTTGTGCTTGCAATCTGCGCAAAATTTCAGCTGGTTTCACGTTTTCACTTGTAAGAAACTTAATACGAATAATAATTCGTTGTGTAACGCTGCTATGCATCTCTTTCTCACTCATTGTGATAGCTATTAACCAAGCGAACGCAGTAATACGACGCGTCGTTTCCGTGCCACCTAATATCCTCCCTTCAAGTTTCTAACGTCCGGATGCGCCTTGAACAACTATCCGGCGCGCAATTTAAAAAGGCTCGTTTATATTTGATCCACCCTCGTATAAGGAAGAAATATGCTTAAAACTTTGTTCTAAAAATAGCAACAGTACGTCCTATTAGAAAATATCTTATACTGCAAATCTGTCTAATGTTTAGTTAAGGAAACACTGTTACATGACTTTGTTACAAATAAAAATATTAAAATTGTTCAAGATGAAAGATAGAGTTGAAACTGAGGAAGTATTTGGAAAAATTACCCGAAAGAAAATTACAGAAAAGAAATAAAACCACTTTTTTGTTTCAGACGGGAATTTATTAATTTCTCAAAATAAATTCAAAAGTGAGGAATTGTTATATTCAGTTTGGTAATTAAGATGGATACATATTTATTAATTTCTACACTTTCTAACAATGTTAATCTATAAATCTGTAACGTGATTAGCATATGTTGAATCTGACTTATTTTTATATAACTATTTCTATGTTCCATCGATCGTTTTTTAAAATGCCTACCAATCTGACCTATGTATACTTTTTGGCAAGATCCACAGGTTTATCCTTTTATGAAACCCTGTATAAATATTCACAAGTTTAATACGATACGTGTCAATATCGGTTGTAATTTTTTATTTATTTTTCGTTCGATATTAAAATGCGTTAACAACGTCGACGTCGACGCCGGTGATGCCCGTAAACTAAAGCTTTCCGTTTGTGCTTTTAAATTAATTAAAAATTTAATTAAGAGCTGTTGAAAATATATAATACAATGCGCGTGTGCCGTTATGTGATGCACGTGGGAAGCGTCTTTTATAAGCAAATGCATTTTTATTGAGAAAGGATCGTGGGTAAACGGATTTTTAATTAAATTTCTTTTTTCTCCCATCTCTGCATGTATGTAGCATGTATGTACATATTGCAACGATAAGTCATATTCAACTGTTGAATATTGAATTTTCCCGGCAAAACCTGATGTCAGATATGTTGGCAGCAGTAGTAACTAACTGCTAATTACAACATTTATCACAAACGGTGTAATGGAAGACGTATGTGATTTCCAAACGTAGTAGATGATTGTATCTTATTGAGATTTGGAATTTCCGACTAACAGGGAGCTTTCAGTTAAGATATAATGTTAGTTGAAGGAATATAAGTAAAAGATATAAAGATACTTTATTTATGTTTCAACAAGTTTATTAGACTCTACAATTGTTTCGGCATATTATTCCTTTTTCAAGAGTATGATAAATACTAAAATTCTTAAAAGATATCAGAGAATGTAAAAAAGCTACTAGTTTTAGCACACACTATAGAAAATAAACATGACACAAATTTCATCCAGGTAGTAAAGGTAAACGGCTTAATCTATTAGAAGAACTGGAAATAAAGAAAGCATTCAAACACAAATATTATATCACAAATTTACAGTCAGGTTTTAGAAACAATTTAATAATAGATACATATTTAGGTTTTTCCGGCAATAACACATAATATCTCTTGTTTGTATGTATGTTTTTATTATTGGTTTGTATATAGTATTTAAGATTTTGTACACTTTAAGAATTATACTATTTATCATACTCTTGAAAAAGGCATAATATGCAGAAACAATTGTAGAGTCTAATAAACTTATTGAAATATAAAAAAGCAACTTTTTATCTTTTACTTATATTAATTGATATGTTTCAAAATTACCCGACCGCAGATTCATTATGTAACGAGCCTGTATGTGTGTGTACAAGAGCGGCGGCGAGTTCCGGAAACAGATAAGACGGGTTCCTCGAATACGGTCGTCGGTCGGCGCTTTGATAGAAATAAGTAAACAACAACATAATAGGAGTTCGAGAAAATACTAGAAGATCGTTCCTGGTTACTCCAGAACCTTCGATACCTCTATAAATATTATGTTGTCGACGGTCAAGAACAGTTTAGTACAGTATAGTTAGAGAAACAGTATAGTTAGAGAGAGACACAGTTACGATATACCGAGTGATATAAATAAGTGGTAATATAAATAACACATTTACCTTGTCATATAAATAAGTTGTTGCATTAGTGTTTAAGTGTTAAGTAGCGTGTAAGTGTTAAATAAATTATTGGAAATAAATAATCGTTAAATAAATAAGTTGATCTAGAAAATTCGTTACAATTACAAGTTATTAGTTGAAGGTTAGGTTTTCTTATGAATACAGAATGTTTGGGTTTCATTTATTTTCGTGGTTACATATTATTTGAGCTTAATTTAGGTTAGGTTAGGTTTTTATTTGACTTTGTACTGAGTGAATCTGAATTTAGGTTCGGTTAGGTTAGGTTAGGTTAGGTTAGGTTTTTATTTGACTTTGTACTGAGTGAATCTGAATTTAGGTTCGGTTAGGTTAGGTTAGGTTAGGTTTTTATTTGACTTTGTACTGAGTGAATTTGAATTTAGGTTCGGTTAGGTTAGGTTAGGTTAGGTTAGGTTAGGTTTTTATTTGACTTTGTACTGAGTGAATCTGAATTTAGGTTCGGTTAGGTTTTGTGTGATTTTAACATCAAGTAGGTTCGGTGTTTGTTAACGTGGCACAAATCAGAATACATTTTATTAAAAGTGTTAGTTTTTTGACGGTACTGAGGTATCGCTAGGTTGTCATTCGTTCAATTACTGGATATTTGAACAGTTCTATCCGAAAAGAGAATTATAAAATAGTGTTCGTTAGATATGATTAAGTTTGACGGGTTTTTCAATAGACGACCGGCACTTAAAGCGGCGTGTTCAGTATATAAAGTCATCAATGGGAACGTATTGTTTTATCGAGTCCGATTTCAAGTGTGACAGGTCATTATTTTGTATTTGACGTTGACACGTTGAAAGCACCTTCGGGGCACGCGTGGTGGTTTTCGTGACGTTGATACATACGTCATTTCCGAACAATCGGCTTCTAACTTTATTCAACACACGAATTAACCAGAAATAGACAAACAGGACCCTCGAACAGCAATCACGTTTCATAATTTCGACCGCAAACCATCTCGAAACGACAGGCGGTCACACGTTAGTTCAAAAATCAACCACCACCATTGCCATCACCACCGTTGTTGTATTATTATTATTATTATTATGCGATAATTTTACGAGGATAATCAATAAAGCTGCCAGCGCTTTCGCTCCACGTCCATTAATATGCAATAATAATCTACATCGACATCGCCATAGACGTCACGTCTTTTGCTTCTTCCTGAAATTGATTTATTCATTGCAGCGACGTTGCCTCGCCCGTTACTGCAACCAAAACTCCTGACATCGCATAATGCACCGCCGATGGATGAATGAATCGAGCTTTCCCTACAATAAATTTCAACGATAACGGCAGCGATAGACCTTACGAAAACAACGACTGTTCGTATAAAATATCGCGGACATATGCCTCGACCTATGGCGTGCCGTTCAAAACCAAAGTGACCTTACAACATAAAAAAATGGACGCAACATATAATACGATATCAACGTGCTTGAGATGGGAAGTGTATTTGGACCTCCTTTCCAATCAGGCCACGTTAGAGCGAAAAAATATGTCTAGATACACTTCTTATCTCAAGCAGACTACTGTACCATATATTTCTGCTCTGAGGTTAAAAAGGTACTACATGAAAGTTTTTGAATGTATAATGTTATTTGCTTAGTACGACGTTCAATTGATAGAGGGTGTGTGTCATACTTGTACTGTTATTTTGCCCACAAACACTTTATTTACACTATTGTTTTAAGATTTTTGTGATGGTTCCGGTGAAAAGGAAAACCATTTTTGTCACGGAAACTAAAAGCAGTAAATTGAACCTGTTAGAATGTATGTAAATAAATAAATAAATAAATAAATACAATAATCAATATGAACTCATAAACGAACAAATCGATGTAAATTATTCTCACTTACTTAACCCTTTCCCTCACCCTTCCATTTAGTTATAAAGACACTATATAAGTAAACCAATAATAGTATATTGTAAGTTTAATTCTAACTTCTAAAGAAGTCACAGGGGGGTGAAACGTACGTTAAGTATTAAGTAATAAATCGTGGAAATTTATTTAGGGTGTTTTATTTCTGAGTAAAGTTATTTATTGGTGACGAAACATTAAACAAATTGAGGGCGTTCGGGCGGTTGAATTTCTTTAAGAGGAAACCTATTGTTGTGATGTGTGTACCAATATGATGTTTTTTCGATATCCATAAAATTACCTATTAGGTGTTTCTCCCATGTGGATAGAACGTCAATAGTAAACAATTGAATGTGTGAGAAACTATTATAGACCAAGTGCAACAATAATGTGCCAATCTATACATTAAGACGGTTTTTGGCCCAAAACCATATAAGAATTGCGCCTTAGCAATCGTAGTCACCAGATCGAGTACGACTTTTTTGTGTTTTCGTAATTATTGAAATGAAATCTAAGGTAGAAGTGGTGCATATTTTGTGAAACTGCATTTTTACGAAGCACAAGAAAGAAAATAAAAGGACAAGTTTCACTAGTTTATTTATCAACTCGACAAATTTGTTTCGGCCATTTACAAGAGAAATACCTTACTAAAATTAAGAACTATTCGCTGCTATTTAAATAATTACAAATTGAAAAGTAGAAGGGGGAAGTTATAGGTGGTTTGTTCTAATTGATTGTTAACTAAGTTAAGGTTATTAATATAGCTTTCCTAATTTCATAATTTTCTAAAAGAGACAATTTTCTTGATTTAGGAATGTTTGAATGTGGAAGTTTGAAATTATTTACATCTAGAGTATGACCTAACTCAATACAATGTTCAGCTATTCCACTGGAATTACATTTTTTGTTTTTTATAGCCGCATCATGTTCTAAAATGCGTTTACCTACAGCCCTGCCTGATTATCCGATATATATAACATAGCGTCACTAGTGTTACAAAAACTTGATAGATACCCGATTTTTTGGACTGGGGAACACTGACTTCAAGATTAGATATCATTAAAATAAGAATAGTGGAGTTAGTTTCGATTATATTACAGTTGAACTTATTTTGTAAAGGAAACTTGTATTCATAGCTAAAATTATTAACATATTCGACAGGACAAAAGATAGTTTTTGTTGATAAAGGGAAGAACTGTTGTACAATATGGTAGAAACTTGTTTTTTCCACTTTTTACTTAGTATTTTATTAATGGATAACTCTGTATTGAAATCTGTATTTAATAAAAGCATGTTAATCAGTCTATTTGGTAGGGAATGAAATACTGAATGCTTTATTTGTTTGGGATGTGAAGAATTTGCCGGAATAACTGTGTCAGTTGTAGTAGGTTTACGAAATATATTAAAAACAAATTTATTTGATTCTTTTTTCTGCGGCTATAAGAAACAAAAAATGTAATTGTAGTGGTATAACTGAACATTGTATTGAGATGTAAATAATTTCAAACTTTTACATTCAAACATTCCCAAATATATACGTTATGTTGATACAAATACGTATTAACCATTATAAAGGAGACGCTGAAATTTCTGATTAAAAGCAAATTTTATTTTTATTTTTTTGGGTCGAACTTCGTATTTTTTCTAAGACGTTGAATGAATAGAGTCTAAACTAGAGTAGAGAGCAGTGGAGTAAATTTCGTGGGTCTTGTATAGATGCGTCGTAATGGTCGTTAGGAGATTGTTCGGTAATGTAAGTGGCTGATAATGGAATGTCTTGCAAGTCGTAGAAACGAAAAACGGGACACACAGTGGTGGACAGTGCGTCGCGTCGGTTCATATGTTTTAACAATCTCTGGCGTGAATCTCGCCACCGTAGGAAATAAGTACTTGCGGCATGCGTATTCTTTAGTCGTCGTCCTGCTCTCCGGGCCATTCAAAGTGGTCGGATCGATGGTACGATATGGAAATGGACGTCGGCCGCTACGTAAATACCATATTTTTGCGTGTAAAGTACGCGCGTGGATTTATATTCAAGCAAGAAAACGAATATATCTCGTTACGACGCTACATTCTGAATTATGCAATAGGCGAAAGATTGTAAGCCTTTGTCTTTTTTCTACCTTCTTCTTTTTTTGTTGTTTCTGCTTTTTAACCGACTCTATTGGTTAAGATGCTTCCGTTACTCGACATACAATTAGAAAGTTCAATCTTCTTCTTCTTCGGCTTCCACATGGTGTTCACATTATGTTTCGGTGATTTAAATTTATTTTAAATAATGAGCCTTTAACGAGGACATATCTTATGTTTATGGCATTAGATACTCCACAGGGTAAATTAAATTGCAGCAGTGTAGTGACTTACAACAGATTTCTGTAATATTTGATTATCCACGTGAGTAACGGATCTCCTCCTTTATTAATTAAAAGCGATTAAAGCGAGGATCATCGCGTGAAATTCTTGGTCAGCGTTGTGTCACGGAAGGTTAGACGTGGATCGCGATTTTGAACTCATTCGTTGTCATTAACACACATAATACTATCTGTTTATATGCTGCCCTGAAAATATGTAGTGTAATATTTTATCCTCAGTTTTGAAAAAATAACCTAAATGTTCACGCAGTGGTTGCCCCAAAGAGGCTGTTACCGACGAAAATATCAAAAAAGCCCACAAAATAATTTCTGATAACCGTAAAGTGAAGTTCACTGAGATAGCTGAGACCCTAAAGATATCAAAGGAACGTGTTGGTCATATCGTGAATGAATATTTGTATATGCGAAAGATCTGTACAAAGTGGGTGCCGCGCGAGCTTACAATCGATCAAAAACAACAACGGATGGAATCGATGATTCTAAGCAGTGTTTGGAGCTATTCAATTGTAATAAATCCGAATTTTTGCGTTTGCGTCGAAATGTGACGATGGATGAAACATGGCTCCATCATTTTACACTCTAATCGACAGTCAGCCGAGTGGACTCTGGACTGCATGTGATGAACCGACTCCAAAGCGTGGAAAGACGTAAAAGTCGGCTGGCAAGGTTATGGTATCAAGCATCAGAATTTTGGGATGCTCATGGTATAATATTAATTGACTATATTAAAAAAGGGATAACCATAAACAGCGACTATTACGTAATGTTATTGGAGCGTTTAAAAGACGAAATCGCGGAAAAGCGGCCTCATTTGAAGAAAAAAGTGCTGTTTCATCAAGACAATGCACCGTGTCACAAATCAATGATCGATGGCAAAACTGGGCTTCGAATTGCTTCAGCATCCACCGTATTCTCCAGATCTGGCCCCTAGAGACTTTTCTGTTCTCAAATCTCAAGAGGATGCTCGCTGGACAGAAATTTATCGCCGATGAAGAGGTAATCGTAATTGCCGAAACTGAAGCCTATTTTTGAGGCTAAAGACAGATCGTATTATAAAAATGGTATCGAAAAATTGTATGGCCGCTATAATCGAAGTATCGTCCTCGAAGGGAACTATACTGAACAATAAAATCAAATAATTTTTTCTATGCTAGCCTACGAACTTTTCAGCCCGCCTGTTATGTACTATATGTACCGTATTGAAATCTTTTCAGTGCCTTAAGCTTTATGACAACATTCCGAAAGATGTCATCCGACATCGCAGAGGCTTGCAGTAGTAATAACAATGTTCACTGGAAAAGCATTAATCCATTATAAGTTAAGGTGACGAGCGAGTATAGAAAAATCAAAGATCGATAATAAAAAGGTAAATTGGATGAAGGAGAAACCTTTTGCCCTTTGGCGCTAGTTGTTGCAGTGTGGATGACGAATTCTTTGTGTTCTCTCACCGTAAAACGCAACAGTAAATCGGATTAATTTTTGTTGTCTGCTCGAAATGGAAAAAGGAATTTTGCTAAGAATGAGAATAGAGCGAAGATAATCGATCAACTTGTTCTGGTTCTAGTGGAGTTACCGACAGAAGGACGAACACGAATGAACGGACGGACAGACGGACGCGGACGGGACGGGACGGATGTTTTCTTATCTAGCGAACGTCGACCTTCTTGGAAACGTCTCGTAAAAAGAAAACGCATACGTACATCTGTGCGTTTTCGTTTAACTCTTTTCATGGGTTTATGTACCACAAGTGCATACGGACGGACGTTGTACAGAGGAGCGAAGAGAGCGACCGATGATAACCGCGGAAGTGCTTGTTTCGCGCTTGTTTATTACCGCCTCTGGGATGGATGCCTGTCGAGGTCGCTTTCTATCGAAGCCGCACCGCTGCGTCTTTCGCAAATGGATAGATGCATTCGTATTCGATCCTTCGACCTAATGACGAGACCGTTTCATTGCTACTCACAGCCCACGTACAATTGAAGACGTTCTCGTATCATCGTCTTGATCTAGAATTGCTATAGATTTGATGGTTTCGACCTTTACTTGATGACAATCCATCTTAATTAGAAAAAAGAAAACTAAAGATTTTTCCATTACACACTTTATTTACTATTCGTAACATATGTTTCGCCAAACTTTGGCTTCCTCAGACATGAGTACTTACTACTAAATAAACATTGCAACCTGGGTGATTAAAAATGTACACAATAAGGGTGGTGGTAATATTTACAATAAATTAAAAAGTAGGGAGTTGTTGTATTTGGTCTGGTCGTTGAGTAGGGTTCCTAATTTTTTATATTTATTAATTTCTAGGTTCTTTAATAATTAATAATTTCAATGCAGTTGTTGAACATATGACATTCTTCTGTGACATGGTTTGCATAGGTGGAGTCTGTCTTATTCTTTATATAGCTGTTTTGTGTTCGGATAGACGTTTATTGAAATTCCTACCAGTCTGTCCGATATATACCCACAGGTCAACTTAAAAACTCCAGAACACAAAATTGTTATAAGTTGATAGTAACGAATGTAGTATTATTTTCGTAGACACATGCATTGTAATATTAGTTTGACATGTCATTAATTTTCCATTTTTGTGTCGAATATTGACTATGAGAACCCAGGTCGATTCCCGCTCATGTCATAAACATTTATCGATCATTTCTGGAGTCATTCTTGGAAGTTTACTCATTAGTAAATTACGCCTTCTCAAGGGAAATACGTACTAAAGACAAGGAAATGATGATAACATAAAATAAATTAGTACGTAGGTATATGTGGAAGTTCGAGAAGGAACAGAGCTGTGTAATTGATAATTTTTTTTTCGTGGGAATACACGATAGAATAAGGATAATGTTATTTTTAATTAAACGGACTGCCTCCTGCTTGTGCGATGTTTATCGAGAGTGCTGCGCACCCGTAGGAAAGGGCCAAGAGAATGTTGGCACACGACCCATCCAGTTGCTTCCTTACAGAAGCGTGACTATCTTTTATAGGACGGTTGTGGCGTCCTGTGTGGCTCGTCATACCCGATCTGTGACATTAAACACACACGTTTTGCATCTGAAACAATGCCACCCCGGTTCGGTTGTTCCAATCGAACAATCTGCCCGATACGGCTGATTACATTCACATTCCATTACCATTATGCTACACCTTCACCAGTTGTAACAACGACAACGTGGGAGTATAGGAGTGAAGTTGTTACCGGAGAAGCTGTTACGTTTGCTGCTTGGGGAGCAGCATCAGAAGGCACCGTTCTACCACTAACCGGGACAATGTCGTCTTCTAACCGGCCACCGGAGACAATTGCTGCTGTTTGCTTGGAACGACAACTTGATCGTTGAATTCGCCTACTAGATAGCGATATAAGGTTCGAGTCCCCTTTTTTCCCCCGATATAAAAACGAAATATATCTAGTAACGGTAAAGCTGCTCATGGGCGAGATCGTTCGTCAGTTAGGAAATGACGGAAGCAATGAGACATGCTGTGGAACCGGTACAAAAACTAACAGTACCAATTTTGGTTATTTCATATTTAGAATCTCTTCGACTTGGTTGGTAAACTCGCCGGTATCCTACGATTTTAAACATTTCCATTTCCTTAATGTTACGAGAATTCCGAGGCTTATTTAACTTTTCTTATTAAATGAGAGGTCGCTTTGTACGAAGGGTGTCGCCTTCCATAGTGTGCGTCGATCGGATGTTTTTGAACTGTCGATCGACTGCGACAAGAAGAAAAATTTGACGTCCAAATTCGTTACGTTCGGAACCTTAGGCGCGCGAACGCCTGAACATTATGAAAGTGAAATGAAAAATTGTTGGGGGTTTGTGGCATCAGCTTCTTTCTTATTAAATGCCGCTTTATACGGTTGATTGAAGGAGGGGAATGGGAAGGATGTGCGATCGAATACGCGCTGATAAATGAACCGCTGTAAGATATCCGTTCCTTGAAACGAACGAAAATTCCACATTAAAACTTTCATACTTGAATATTCACGCATTAGAACTAAAACGGATGAAAAATTAATCAACGACATGTACTGAATATTTTGAGAAGAAGCGAACGAAACAAAATTATCAAACTTTTATATGAAATTACATCGATAGAAGCGTTCCATGCGGGTTGTTTATTATTAGATCGTTTTGTGAAGTTGCAATTAACATTGCTAATTATTTATAATTGGTCGGGCATATTGATGCTTTCTAATAGAGACAAGACGATATGTGTAAGGACGGAAATGCAATAAATCAATATTATGACACTTCTATTTGAAAGGTTGTAGATGTTTTAATTAAGAGAAGTTGCATATAATGTATATGTCACGGGTAAAGTTAGATAAGCGAGTAAACCTAGGTTTGCTCAAGACTCTTGGGTAAAGTCTAAAATATATTTCGACTTGTACACGTTTCGGGCTTTACCCGGGTTAACTGCGTTGGATTACAAGTGTTATAATATTATTTTCTAAGTATAATATGTAATAGTATCTCCTTATGGTTGGTGGTTAATCCTTTACCCATAGTGTATAATTGATATAAAAGAGATTATTTATATTAATTAGTTGGCAAACATTTCTGCTGTTTGATATTGGACATTTGTGTTTTAGCTACGTTAAATTGTTACAATAAATAAAAACCAGTCAATTAAATTATGGATTAATATAGACCAAGGGCATATGGTGTTGTTCACCAACAAGCTACTATATAAAACAAAAAACAACATATTAAAATTCTTTTTCACTTATTATGAAGGATCACAGATCCCACGATCGGTTTTCTGGGAAATGGCTTTCGGTGCGCTGTGTCTACCGTGTAGAACGCGTTTTAAATGTGGAATCTGTGATCCTTTATAATTAGACGAAAAAGGATTTTAATATCTTCTTTTTTTGGATTGTTATCTTCATCTAATAATCGTTCGGAATCAACAGTGTAATTCAATGCCGGTAGGGGTATTAGCCCTCGGAGTAGTTGTTTCTGTTTATACCATATTTATGTTTATTATAAGCTAGAATATGTTCAAACACACGTGGAGCACAATACTAAATCGGGTGGTTGTTGTCAGTTCGAACAAAAACACGAATTGATAAGGTAAGCGCGTAATGCGTTGCGGGCAGTACTGTAGTTAAATATTTTTTGTTTTGTTTTATATTTTCGTTATTTCCGTATAGGTTCTGGTAAATAAACGTTGCGAGTTTATTTAGGACGTTCGTTTGTAAAGCGACGTGATTATCATGGTAACGAGTCAGTCAGAAATAGGAACGTTTACGTGCTGTGCTCGTGGTCGCATTAGTTTGGCTGAGTGCATTATATGTAGATGAGGTGGAAGTTGTTGGCATTCATTGCGGACCGTAGCAAGATTGTGACGGTGAAAATGCAATAGATGCCAATAAAACCATTGAAATAGTGTTCTTGTTCGATGGCTTCCGTGTTGACGCATTACATCAGCCCATTCACATACGATTCACCTTAATTGCCCGCCGCTTCGGAGTAGCATCGATCGACGTTATTCGTTACCGGTAACAATTAATGTTTCTTTAATTGACATACGCCGTATTTCAATAAGTTGTAACAGCGTCTTTATGTCAGTTTCCGGAAAAGTACGCGAACCGATGGAATCTTTGTATGTGTGCGTTTAATTTTTTCGAAATAACAAAGGCTGCTGCTTGCAGACACAGTAGTACTTGCCTAAGAAGCTTAGACCAAGAATCCTAATAAAATTCTAAAAGCTCGGTGTTTCTTCGAGTCGAGTCTTTTTCCTTTTTTCATTTTGTATTACTGCGGCCAGTAAAGAAAATACCTATTTAGAAGAATACCTATCCAACTCTTTAATTTTATTCAAATAGAAACAGACTCTTCAACCTTTTATACAATTCTAAGGACTCGACAGGATTCGGTTCTTTTTTCTTTGTCTCTCTTTTATTCCTCCGCATAAAATCTCACATAAAAAGGCAATACTAGAACTGATTTAGTCAATAACTTCTTCGCAGTTAGTAGGTAGCCTCTTTTGTAGTATATCTAACCGATTCAATCCCTAGGGTGATGCTGATGATTGATTTATATCTTAAACAAGCCAATCATTCGCTATCATCTTGAGAATGTTATAAATGATTTCATGAAGGAACAGCATCTTGGCAAGGTAAAGTTGAAATGTAGTCATACATTTAAAATTGAGTTTTAGTGATCTTGGACATATCTTTAAAAAAAAAACAAATAAATTTGTTTTTAATATTTTTCATAAACCTACTACAACTGACGCTGTTATTCCGGCAAAAAACAAGTTTCTACCATTTTGTACAACAGTTCTTCCCTTTCTCAATAAAAAACTATCTTTTGTCCTATCAAATATGTTAATAATTTTAGGTATGTTATGAATACAAGTTTCTTTTACAAAATAAGTTCAACTGTAATATAATCGAAACTAACTCCACTAATCTCAGTTTAATGATTTGTAATCTTAAAGTTAGTGTTCCCCATTCTAAAAAAAATCAGGTATCTATCAAGTTTTTTATAACAGTTGTGACGCTACATACATTGGACAATCAGGCAGGGCTATCGGTAAACGCATTTCAGAATATGATGCGGCTATAAGAAACAAAAAATGTAATTCCAGTGTTGAGTTAGGTCATTATCTAGATGTAAATAACTTCAAACTTCTACATTCAAACTTTCCCAAATCAAGGAAATTGTTTTTTTTTAAAAATTATGAAATTAAGAAAGCTATATTAAATATCCTTAACATAGTTAACAATTAATTAGAACTTACCACCTATAACTCCCCCCTTCTACTTTTCAATTTGTAATTACAGCGAGTAGTTCTTAATTTTAGTAATCATTTGTATTTTGCTTCTAAATGGCCTTATTAGGCCGAAACAAATTTGTCGAGTTGATAAATAAACTATCCTGTCCTTATATTTTCTTTCTTGTGCTTCTTGATCCGAAGTATATAAATATGTAAACAGTTATATACAAACACATAATAAGCAGTGTTTCTTTTACGGGAAAACTTAACTAATCAATTATCTAAACCCTTTCCCTTTCTATCTTAACAATTTAGATCTTTAAAAACCAAAATCCGGGTATTAAAAAATAGGACAAGAATTACCGAGTTACAAGTCATCACCAATTAATATTCAATTTATATCGATTATAATCAATTTAATCAAACGTACGCTTCGCCTCTCTAATTTCAATTTCTCCACAAGTCTAATAATATTTTCAGTTTCGTTATTTTTTAACAAAGTTTATATAATGTTTCTAAATATTTCATAATCGCATTATCGTCTCAGCCAAACAAATCCACAATCAAATCAAATATTAAACAACAAAAAAGAAAACTACTTCATTAAGTGTAGGACAAATAAAATAGTAAATGTAATTGAAATACTCGATAATATTGGTAATGTTTTTCTTTCAATTGCCCCCATCCCCCGCTCGTTTCCTGCGTTAACTAATGAATTCTAGTTTCTTGAAAGAAAAAGTTATGGTCCCCTATCTTTTATGCATTTTACATTTTTCGTTTAATTACATTCAGATTTTTGCTCGAAATTTGATGATTGCATTGCAACGGATTCATTAATTTGCTGTTGTAGTTTTATTTTTATGGCTGTATTTAATCTGGAATGGATAACAGAACGAGCTAAGTGTGTGTCTATCGCGGCCTGTTATATAAAAACTCGTCATTTCTGGTATATTAACTTAGCCGCCGACTGTTTCCGCTGAAAATAAATCATCGGTACAGATCTCGCTGTCGTAATTCAACAGAATGAAGAGATCCTTTTTGCTCGGATCATATAGTGAGTCAGCGGCAGGACTCGAGAGTAATAAATAGTTCGTTTCTTGGACGTTGCCTTCATAAATAATAATGGGCGGCAACTTATCCAGGCAGATACGGAAAGACAACTGGCCACCGAACTACATGCACCATTAATTTGAATCCATTTGTTACAATTCGCGCTATTTCAACATTGTTTTGTTTGGGACTTCCTCAATCCTTCGCTGAGATACGTGAATATTATATTATAAGCTCACTTCGTCAATAACATCGAATTAGGATAATAGAAAATGACATTAAGTGACTTTATAAAAATTCCTGTATAAAACTTAATGGACAGTCATCAATTCTATATGAAATCTAAATGAAACGGTGGATGATTTTCGATCAAGTATGCTATTGTGAGAAAAAACTACGTTTTAGTTAATTTATTCATTATATTAATTACCTTACGAATACAGTAAATGTTCAGTAGATATATTTAAAAAAGAAGGAATTAAAATCCTTATTCGTCTAAATATTAAGATCAAAGATCTCATATTTGGAACGCGTCCTAACAAGTAGGCACAACGAACCGAAAGCCATATCCCACGACCGGTTTCGACCTATCGGGTCTCATCAGTTGGGCGCTGGCAGAAAGGCCTTTACAGGCTATATTATAAATATAAATATGGAATCAATAGAAACAACTACTCCGAGGGCTAATACCCCTACCGGCATTGAATTACACTTTTAATTCCTTGTTTTTTGAATATGTTATATCTTCGTTTAAGAATCCATCGGAATCAACAGTGTAATTCAAAGCCGGTAGGAGTATTAGCCCTCGGAGTAGTTGTTTCTATTGATTCCATATTTATATTTATTGTTCGGTAGATAGTTTATTTTGCCACCTTTGATTATAAACTCGTGAGAAATAAACAAATCATAAACATTATGATCTTCCAAAATATTTGCTGTTTGTCACGAACCATTTATTGTTAGTTACTAACCAAAATTTCCATTGGCTGCATCCCTTGTGGGTACAATGACCGTATACGTGAGGGTTGCGACGTGGCTGACTAACTACACGTATTCAATAAGATTCACTATTAAGCAATTGTTTATCTATATCTAAAAATATCATTCATTCACAATATTTTCATCCCATTTCCCATAAACTGGCAGCATTCAACTCCTTTATCCATAGACTCATCCACATTCCGCTAAAAACAGACCAATTTAACTTGGAACTAGATAGAATTTATAATATAGTGTTCAACAATGGTTACTCTAGTAATATTGTAAGCAATATATTAAATAAAAAACTAAAACAAAAAACTTTAAATAGTATTTTTCCCATAATAAAAAATAAGCATAAGCAATTTGATTGTTTCACATATTTAGGTAATTTATCAAATAAAATTGGAAATCGCATTAAACAAATAAATAATAGTTGTATATTTTTTAAAACTAATTAACACACTCGGTTGATTTACTCTTAATAATAAATGTAAAACACCTAAAGGTGTTAATTCAGGTGTTTACTTGCTAAATTGTAATGATTGTGAAAAGGTGTATGTAGGACAGACACGTAGAACATTTGATAAACGCATTTCTGAACACTACAAAAGTGTTTTAAACAAAAAAAAACTAGATTCAACGTACGCAGAATATCTCATAAATAGTGGACATAACTTTAATAAAGAATTTAAAATATTACATATTCAAAATAAAGGGACTAAATTAAATCTGTTAGAACAACTGGAAATAAATAGGTATAGTAAACGCAATATTATTTTAAATGATCAAACAGAAGTCTCAAATTCTCCATTGTTAAATTTAAACGTGTAACCCTACTACCACCTAATTGTTTTCGATAATTTTAGTATAAATACTTGTATGTTAGACCTAGTTAGTATATTCTTCGCCTGAAGAAGCTATTGTATAGCGAAACATATGTAGCAAAGTGTTTAATAAAAGTTCTTGAAACATTTTTCTGTTATTTTATCATTAAATATATAATAGTTATCGGAGTTTTAAATTACGATAAATTTACGTGGTTTTATTTCATGTGGTAGATAGTACGCCCCGTTGTTAAAAATTTAAATAAAACATTATCAACGATAAAATAGTAAGTATCTAAAAACTAAAGGCAGTGTAGCGAATAACTGTAATGTTCAGCAGACTTTATAAAAACAATAAGAAAACCAATAGAACCCTTGTCACAGTAAATAGAGCTTTTTAGTTGTGACTCGATATAATACTCTTGACGACATTGTCACATCTACTATTTGTTTCTTATGATAATACCAATGTTAATCTAGTGTCACGAAACGTGCATGATTTTATATCCGTTGTGATCAATTCAAAAATTTCATGCATTATGTACTACGGGTCATTATTTTTTAATCACAATTGTTTCTCTCCGACTTAATAATATAATATTGGTTTTTGTCTGCGTTAAACGTAATAAATTGAATTAAATTTGTTTAATACTTCTGCCCATTGTTTTCGAACACATTGTGCATTTCAGTTTTTTTTTTTTTAAATTTATCTATAAAAGCGGTAAACGCTAATCGATAATTTTTCCATTGTTATCATTATGATTTATCTGAGTTATTGTTGTCATTTTGTTATATGCAGCGACGAGAGCCAAATCGGTTTTAATGCGCGCACTAAACTTTTTAACTTCGTGATAGAAGGCGGATTGAGGGATGGGGTAGTTGTCGGTACCTGTACACATTTTGCATTAACTTGATTGTTCAGTGGCCTCCTTGTTCACCCTGTGCCGGTGCATTGTCCAACGTAACAATAACGGTATAGATGCTGACAATTTATCATTCATAAAGTCCATCTTAACACAATCAATCACCGCCTTCGTACCGTCTTGCGAACTGAGTATAAAGACCGCGGATATGTATGCCTATATACCAACACGTTCACCTCTTAAATGAGGTGTCAGTCAAACAGAGTAGGCAGATGGTTCGTTGCATTTTTCCGATACCCTTAGCGAAACAAACAAGTTCGCTTTTATCACTTCTTTTCGTTAGTTAACCTTTTTTTTTTCTTCGTTTCGTTTCTGTTTCGGACACGCATGAATTCACCCCGCGTTAGTTAATCATATCCTTTACATATGCGAGTGCCATCTTCATAGAGCCAATCTTTACATTTCCCTAAAACTTTTTCTTTTCCGAATCGCGAGCACATAAGTGATTTCTTTTTAACCAATAAGGATTGTTCGGTCGGATAATTATGAAACATATTCTTTAAAAAGAAAATGCTGCTTTTTTATGTTTCAAAGGTTTTTTTGATAGAGTTTGAATCGCATTCTTTGTGAAACATGGTTAAATAATAAAAGTAAAGGATGAGCAACAGAAAACACTGGGTATGTTTCACTGAAATTATATTGAACCTCTACATTATTGTTTCAAACTTCTCAAGTCATTCTCAAGAGAGAAATTTTGTAACTGAAGTTATGAGAATGACCTGAGAAGGTTGAAACAATATTGTAGAGGTTCAATATAATTTTAGTGAAACATACCCAGTGTTTTCTGTTTCTCATCCTTTCCTTTTATTATCAAAGGTTTTTATTAAAACTCGACGGTCGTTTCGGCTAGCGAAGCCTTTTTCGAGAGTATAAAACAAATACTGAATCTCACGGGTTAAACTAGGTCTTATAAATGTAAGCTTATTAAATAAAATACATAAATACGTTAATGATAAGAAAAAATTTACAGACTTTAACACCCATTGTGTAGAAAACAACAATAATTTAGATATTGATAGTATTAGATTATTACATGCTGAAAAGAAAGGAAAAAGACTCAATTCAACAGATTTTCGAAATAACTTATTAATAGATACATATTTGGATTTCCCATCAATAAACACACAATAGATTGTCCAATTGTCGATCTGTATTGTATATCGTACACCTGTATTTATTTATTTTATTTGATAAGTTTATATTTATAAGAGCTAGTTTAACCCGTCAGATTCAGTATTTGTTTTGTACTCTTGAAAAAGGCTTTGCTAGCCGAAACGGTCGTCGAGTTTTTTCTTTGTCTTACATATTTATGATTTATTTTTATCAAACGCGACTTGATCCTGTTCTATGTTTTATGACTTAACATCCCTCTCAATCCTGTAAAGTTATTATATTAGATTAGATTATTATGGAAACAAACATGTTTTGCGATCTAGATTCTGACTAGCCCCATGTTAATCTGGTTTTGCTATGAACCTCATGGATTACATCGTATTCTTGGTAATTTGTAAGAATTTACATTCAGTTAGTTCTACCATGAAGATTCTAATTCTGAGAATTTTCGGATCGAGTCTTTTGAAGTGTTAGTTTTGATGAAAATTGCCCAATATTTTCTCTTATTAGCCATAGAAATTTCTTATACGCTGTCTGTGACATAATTAGAGAACCAGGGTATAATTTTTGTCATGGACCGTCAATGTTGCATAATTCAAAATGTGTCGATTTAGTCAATTTTGTAACCGCAAAAACGTGCGTAGGTACTCGACTGGTTTGTGTTTGATTATCCTATATTACTTTTAAGCCGCGTCCAGTGATGGTTCGACGTAACGACTTCCTTGCTCATAACCACCCGGGAATTATTTATACCGGCACACCCTATAATTTTACTTACTTACCTTATCAAGGCCATTATGTAGCAATTTCAGGTATTGCCATTTTCTCGTATAATACACGGTGGTTTGCGGTCAGTTGACCGAACTAGTTAGCTATCGTAATCTAATCTTGTAGCATGGCAATTGACGGTACTGCAAAAACTGTGCGAATCGAAATTCCGTAACTTTTTTTCTCTCATTTCTCCTTGACAAAATGGAAACTTGTTATTGAAAGCAATACAATATTGTTCTCGTTTTATTTTTGTTTCTTTAAATTTTTACTTACTTCAAGAAGAAGTAGTAGTGCATTACTCCTGTAACGTCACCACGAATGATGACAAAAAGAAACTACCGATCCAGCAGTATTATTATGTCGAGAGGTGAAAAGGTCATAGATGCCACATGATTCCGCTGACTTTGTACAAATGCATCGAGGGATTTAGAAGAAATAAAGTTTTATGTAACTTTGTTTGTCGTCCCTGTCGGCCACCTATTTCCAGATGTGGATGTCGAAGCAATTTTAAAAATTGCAGCGATCGCTTTTATATGGCGTCCTTTTGCGAATTAATCAACGGCAGTAATTATATCGCGAGTGAACTCGATCATTAACGCTTCTAGCAGTAATATTACATGCAAACTATTTTAACCGTTTTTGAATGATGAATATATTTATAAGTAACGGTTTAAGATGCATACATTCGATATGGAACGCGGTACGAATAATTGTGGATGCAAAAAATTAAATACAGAAAATTATAATTATTAATATAATGTAACAATCGAGAAAAAGCTTTCTGCATATTATTTAAAAAATATTTATCTATTACAATAATAACAATTCGAAACGAATTCAAGTACTTTTTAAGTCATATCGTCTGAAGTGCTGTCTGAGGTACTTTTGCTCATTGTACATTAAATATTTACCAAAGAAATTAAAACGTTAGTTAAAAGGGAATGGTATTTTTCTGTTCTAATAATGGTTCTTCGAGCCGGATTCGAGATATTTCATTTCTAACGCGTTAATTTTTTGTGACACATGTCAATTGTGAAGCCGTCCTGTTTTCTTATGGATGTAATCTCGCTTCGTCTGGTGGGGTATTATATTGTGCCGTTAGTGCCCTTTGTGCTCCTCGAAAAATAAAAGGTGTGTCGTTTAGGAAACAAATATCCGCAGTGTGAGCTGCTGATGCTGTCGGTGAATTCAATCACGTTGTGAAATTCATCGCCGCGGGACGAACGATAAGGTGAATGAAAAATTGCTCAAGTTCTGAAACTCATAACCCACGAGGCTTTTTCATTCATCATCCATTCACTCTCTCTGCCACAGAGGTGGAAGAGTTGTAGAAGCGTCAAATGAGATTGGGAACAAAAGTGTGCGACGAGGTCTATCAAACTATCTCCACATTCGAATATAAAATGTATTTGTGAGAACTGTGTCAGCCGTTTTTTCGGAGATGATTTTTTAAGTATCTGAGAAATATTTATTTAGTTTACCCCTTACTATTATTGCTAGTTAGTCACGCTATATACGGACGTGTCTTTACATTGAGCCATAAACGAGCTATGTTAGCCTGAGGTTGCGAAAACAAAAGATTTCGTGACAGTTTCCTCTTGCTTGTTACAATACAGTAACTGTATGTCATCTTAGGAATCATCATCCAGATTGCATGCACCTGATTCCTGCATTTATAAGGGGTAATTATCATACATATTCCGGATTGAAGCGCTTGTAATAATTTACCTGGCAAATGCTGCAAAAGATGGAGAATGTCTGTCTCGGAGAGATGAATCTTCTTCTAAATACTACAAGGTATAAAGGTACCACATTCCTTTTACATGGAAATTTTTTATTCGAGGAGCTAAACCAAATTGTTTAATTGTTGAACGCAGATGTGCGACAAAGGTATTAGCCGAGATGGTACTTAATAATATTTCTCAGAAACACATTTACAGGGTTGCAGGTATCAAATCTTAACAATACAAGTGGTTGAAATGTTACAATTATAATCTGCAAATCCTTGTTATGTATTCTGTTGTAAATGTAAATTATTTAATAATAAGTATGAAACTTATAAGACTAAAACTACGAAATGAATTATTCTAACAATAAAAAAATTGAAATTAAACTATGCTGTTATATTATACTTATTTATAATAATTTGATTATATGTCTATCTTTATACCACTTAATTAATTATGAACTTAGTAATTATTATTGTTTTAAGGATTTTATTGTTTTGAATGAAAGAGGACTTTGTCTATATCACAAGTGACTTTTATATTGTTTCGTGCCTTACAGAATAGAAACGTGGAGGCAGCATGTAATAATAATTACCCACTTTAACGTAGTAGTCATCCTAAAATAGGAAATTATTTTCTATTTCAGAGTATCTGCTGTTATATTAATTTTTTTATGACCTAAGGTTCGTACAGATCATGTAAACGTAATTTCTTGATAGTTTTACAGTAGGTCAATGCCTTTCATGCATTTTAAATAATGTATTAGGAATGTGATGATGGCATTACGGTTGACATTTAAACGTAATTATTATAGCTCTTGTGTTATTCGCTTTGGGATTCGGCTTCGATTGACTGTTACGACTATTATGAACATTATTATTTTTCGAACAGTACTAATTCCATACTGTCATAAAGCTTAGTATAGTGGCCGGCACCTAAGGAGATTCAGCGACTATCAGATTTACAGGTAGCTAGGCGGAAACTTTTAGCATAGCAACAAATAAGAATATAGCTGGACCGAAGCGTCAAATTGTAGTTCAGCGGCGCGTATCACTGAGAGAAAAAGTACTGAACACGGAACACAAGTGAATTCATTCAACTGATTTATTTACCCTAACAACCGCTTCTCTACTCTGTTAATTTGCAACTAACTGTCACTACACTACTGAACCTTGCTGAGCAGTTATCATTCTGCCTAGCGGTCCATTATCCCCGCCCTAAAGGGGCTAAGCTTTGCTAGTGCGCATCCTATGATTTATGGCTTTTGAATCTCCTTAGGTGCCGGGCACTGTAGATAGGTAGAAATGCACGTATCTACTGATATGTATAGTAAATAGGTAGACGGTGGTTGATTATAGGCATTTTCGCAATGCGCCAGTTTCTTCGAATGGCTCGGAGAATAAACATGTTATAGAAGAAAAATTAAAATGAACATGACGTTAGACGTCAACGGTCAGCCTGTGGCCACTGCGCTCCGCGGCTTCCTTGATAAAGTGGAAACGAAGCGGACAGCCGCGTCGGACGGCAATCTATGAATAGTCGCCAGGAATAATAAATGTACTCAACGCCTAACTTATATATGGTCGAATCATGTCGTTCTGAATTAGTTATTTAAAGGAATGGGATGTGTGGTATTAGTATCATCCACCGTTCTACCGTACGATTAGGTTTATAGCAAATAAACGATAGATACAGAAAATTATACATTACTAAACATGGTAACAAGGTAGTTGTGCCTATTGTTCAAAGGTTTTACAAACTTTATTATTCGGCTTAATTAGGCCATTCTCAAAGAGTCAATTAGAAACTAATTAAAGATAAACAAACATAACTGTTCATACCTTACATGTGGACGAGGGAAGTAACCCCATTTATAGTTTTAATTTTTCTAACAAATTTAATCTTTTGCTTTTATTAGGGAAATGTAAAATTTTAAAATTATTTTCTACGTTAAAATTGTGACCATTTTTACAAAAATGTTGGGAAAAACCAGTACTACATATTTTATGATCAATTGACTTTTTGTGTTCTTTAAACCTAGTTCTAAACGATTTTCCTGTCTGCCCTATATACATAGCATCGCAGTCTGCACAATGAATTTCATACACCCCAGATTTACAGAGTTTGTCAGAATTTGTAATTTTATTGTTAACTAATAATTTACCTAAATTAACTTTATTTGAACATATGGTATTAATTCCTATTTTAGCTAATCTTTAACAAATACCTGCACCAATATTTTTGTAATGATTAATGAAATGCCAATTTCTATTTTTAGCAAAACTTTTACCTGAGTATATTTCCTTAATAGTGTGTTTTTTGTATTTCTTAGTTAATATTTTGTCAATAGTATCCGGATTGTATCCATTATTACATGCTATTGTTTTTAATATATCAACTTCGTTTTTATATTGTTGTTCTTTAAGAGGGAGTGAAATAAGTCTATGTGAAGGGCACAATAGCCCTATATTTCGTACATGTTTTCAAAAACTAAGAGTGGGGTTAAAAGGTATAAACAGTTATGTTTGTTTATCTTTAGTTAGTTTCTAATCGACTCTTTGAGAATGGCTTAATTAAACCGAAACGATTGTAAGAGTATTCTTAATAAAGTTTGTAAAACCTTTGAACAAGTATGTTTGTTTTTTGAATATATTAAAAATGTTTTACAAGCTCCTAACCGCAACCTCTCTAAATAAGCATGTAACACAATAGTTAAGAATATTAACTTGTTCAACAATTTAACGAAACCACCAGATGTGGATCGCGATTTCCAACTAACTAGTTCTCATCAGCACACCATAAGTACATTTGACCAAATCGATGCTCCTCCATGCAAGCAAGTTAATTAATATAAATATTACTGACAGTATATTACAATATATAAATATTTACCACCAATTATTGTATTTCATTAAATTAAATTAAATATTAATGAAGTTGCTTACATGGTGTTGAGATAAATTACCGATTAAGAACATGATCTTCTCTATTAATTTGGTTTGCGTTCCTTTCACGTACGAGGGTGTATCAAATATAAACGGGATTGGTTTTGTAAAAAATTTTTCTACATAGTCTCCCGCCCTAGAAATACATTTTTCCCAACGGATTGAGGGCTCTTTTGTGTCATCATCGTAGAAACCCTTCGGACGTTCTTGTAACCATTGGAAAATGGAAGTCACAAGGGGACAAGTCGGGGCTATATGGTAGATGTTCCAGAGTTTCCCAGCTTAATGTATCCAATTTTTGCCTTGTGGCATTGGCCGTGTGAGACCTGGCGTTGTCATGCAAAAGAATGACACTTTTGATCGACTGCCTCTTCTTTTTCCTTCAAAATGACAATTCCCGATCTTTTCACGACCTTCAAAAAATTCCTTGTGCCATGTAAACACCCGAGTTCTTGACAGGGTATTATCCCCGAACTGTGCCTGTAATGGCCGCAAAATTTCGGTTGATTTCACCCCCTCCTTGGCCAAAAACTTAATAATAATCCGTTGCTCCACGAAGACACGTACTTCTCTCTCATTGTTTCTTTTCATACTAAAGCGACTCGAGCGAATTGCGATTGGTTCTACCTGCTCCCTAGCGATACAAGTCATTTTCGCATCTACTACTACCAGATCACTGACCTCTCCGTAATTAAAAAAAATTAGTCCCGTTTATATTTGATACACCCTCGTATGTAAGCTCCGTTCTGCTTCCCTTATATTACTATATTTACTGTTGTGCAAAAATGTACCCTTATGCTTTTAAGTCAATTATCATAGTTTTTTATTAATAAATTTTTCTTTTGTTCTAGGTGAGTGACACATTTATCTCAACGTATTTCCACATTGAATACGACCAATTCGAGTTTGTAGTTCAGGTAACGTGGACTATTTCAATATTAATAAAAATTATTGATTGTTTTTACATTCATTAGTATCCGGTTATTGTTTTCTCCATTCGTGATTGTGTTGTGTGTAATACACCTATTAATAATACAATAATTAATAAACAGATCTCGTAAATGCAGCTCGCATGAGTGTTAGTGTTCGGTAGATAGATTATTTTGCTGCCTTTGATTAAAAACTCGCGAGAAATAGACAAATCATAAACATTATAATGTACCATTTATTGCTAGTTAATAACCAAAATTTACATCGGCTGACTGTATACGTGAGGGTTGCCACGTGGCTATCTAATTATCATAGTGACTACTAAGTTTTGTATATATTTAATTTTAAGTAAAATTTAGACAGTTTTGGTATAGACTCGCTGGAATCTACACGTATTTCATAAGACTCATTATTAAGCAATTTTTATCTATATTTTACAAATCAATCGTTAATTATCTTTTTGCATTAATATTAGATATAGTTATAAGTTTGCATTTAATTCAGTTTATATTAAATATATTTATCGGAGTTTTAAATTACGATAAATTTACGCGGTTTTATTTCATGTGGTGCATAGTAAACCCTGTTGGTAAAAATATAAATAAAACATTATCAACGATAAAACAGTTAGTGTTCATCAGTTATATTGATAAGGGATTACTTGATGCGTATTTTTTATACTTATATCAATTGCTTTATTTAAACGTTAGTGAGGATCGCAGTCATATAAATATATACGTGTAAGTAATTGGAGACGCTTTTGTTGAAGAATGAGCGGGGGTGGGTGATGTTGATGTAAATTTCATAATCCACGCGACAAACGGGGAGGTATGACAAGGGGATTTGTGAATCATTGGTTGTAAGGCTTTCAAATAATTCCCAATATCCAGCTTTTAAAGTTACGTACCGAGCTCTCGACAAGCGGCTTAAATGTTTCGCTTTTCGACACTTTTAATCGCACTGATTAAAGACTCTAGTCGAATAAGAAAGCGGCAGCATGTTTTCGATAGAACAACGAACACTTACCTCGCAAATTTATGCAAATCCAAACGGGATTTACACGAAACGAACTAAAATGGGACGAAAAATGTTGCTGAATTAAGTAACCGATTGAGACGACTGACTAACGATTCGATAGTTACAAATTTTCAAAGAAAGGTTATCAAGTACGGATCTACATTTTCTGTGTAGGAATTTATCATGTTTACTCAATGCGTTGGAGAAATCAGGGTGAACTTTACACTATATAAAAGTCTACTTGAGTGTCTTAACTGTTTTTAGTGTGACATGGATGTATCAGGACTGTAATATCTGGAATCGAATCTCGTATTGTTCTATGGATTTCGTTTCATCTGATTTTACTCTATGAGAGATAGAGGAGGGGAGGAGAACTCCGATTCGATTTCGGAACAATCTGCTCATGTCCAAGTTTTTCTGTGGTTCCCTTGGAACATTCAGACAAATGTTGGAGCAGTAATATTCCAATATTCCACAGATAAGCTTCCACTCCTCTTCTGTCTTATTTCATTTCGTTCATTTGTCCGTAACCATTACCCTCACATTCCTATAGTTTCTAAAAGGGGGCACTACAGTTGACGTCGCAAGGAGTCTCCTCCTTGGTAAATTGACAGCTGGTGGGAATAAAATACGTAACAGTTTCTCTTAATAGCAAAATATCACAGTACCGTAGTAAAAAAAAAACTTTTTTGTGTCCCACCAGCTACTCGTGTTGGTGAGCAGGCAGTCCCTCCGACCTACACTGCAGTGCAAAGCCGCAGGGTAGGGCGTAAGGCCCTCTTCAGCCTCCTTGTAGGAATCGTTGGAATAGATGGGTGGTGTGGTTAGGGAGAGAAAGATGAAGACGGAAGAAAAGTGAATGATTATCTGTGAAATATTACTGTCCCAGAATTTGCCTAAATGATCCAAGGAAATCACAGAAAACTTGGACCAGAGCAGCTGGTGACCTTCCAAATGCTAAGCAATGATCTAGAGCACAAGACCACACCGCTCGGTACTGTACCGTAGTAGTATTTGTATCAAACCGAATACTAGGTTAATTTTCTATCCAGTTAACCCTATAATTGGTGTAATTGCAGAAGGTTAATCACTAAATAGTTCAACAGCCTTTGAAACTTCGTCGTTATTGACAGTAATGAAATTGATAGATTGATTAACGACATCTATTAGTAACATGATGGGTCACTATTCAATAACTTATTACAATGAAATATCAAACGACCCGGCCTTTTAGGAACCTCTAGAAATTCCTTGTATGCTATCTTTAATATTTCTCGTGTCAATCGCCTTGATTATTTTATTTCAGTTTCTTGATCATCCCCAGTGCTTCGCAGTCTTTTCTCTCGTCTCCCTAACTAAATTCATTTTGATTGAGTAAACAATCTGGTGATTTGCTTAAGCGTGGTCGGTTTATCATTTTGGGATGGGCTCGTCTTTGGCGGGGTCCATTTCGTAGACAATTAAGATTAATTACGATGCAGATCGAGATAGATAGGGAGTCAGCGTCGGTAAACTTAATATTAGTGGCGTGGACCAACCGTCTTGCTGTTCGCTCTCGCGTCCGTTTGTCGGCTGTCTTGAGAATTACTCTTCATACGTCCCGGCGTTAGCGTCGGGTCGTCAGCGGCGGTCGGTTGTCGTACAAATTGATTTTACAAGCCACATTTGCATTCCTACAATCCGTTTGTTCTATATACATACATGTATGTGTATATATTTGTGTGTATCTCCAAGTCGATTCGGGCAATTTACATTTTGATATCTTAATTACTGTTCTAATAATTACGATCATAAAGTTGCTCGCTGCGCTGGTTTTATGATAACCGCTGTTCGACAAATTTCTGCACAAGCCATAAAATAACGCATGGAGATGTAAAGGGGTGAGGTGGGACTGTTCTACGGCCCGACAGTTTAACTCTCGTCGTCGTTCCCACTCGCGATCCCTCATTGCTTGATTTTGTTTGCTTTTTTCGATTCGTGTAATTTACTGCAGCGATAAAGGTAACAAACGTGCCGGACATCCTATAAAGTTTCAGAGTAATAAAATAAAGGCGTCTGGCTGCATGTCGGAAAGTGTGTTAGGAAGAAGGAGGGAGAGATAGTATGTTAGTACCAAACTCATATGTTTGATTGTTTTATGGTGATTGTGTTATATGTTTGATGTTCCGTACTTCGAAATAATAAAACGGAACGCTTATAGGACCACTTTGTTGTCGGTTTGTTAACTAATCAATATCAAAACGGTCCTTGAATCTTGAATCTTATTACATGAGGAAATTAATTTCTCTGACTTTGATATACAGTAAGTTGTCCGTTCTTTCTTAAATCATAACAAACGGAAATACAGTTCAAATTTAATGGACCATTGGGCGTATTTTTTGACTAAACTTGGACATTTTGTTACGACCAAAACTCAAAACGTGAGTCCTATACGGGACACGTGTAAACAACTAAATCTTGGAATGAAGAACTGGTTCATGACTAAATCATTCTTTTATAACTTTGGAACGGCGAAGGCTCAGGGGGTGGAAGGGAAAAATCGAATATTAAAAGAGAAACTAACCTAACCTAACCCAATGTTACATGGAGTAAAATTTTTTGAACTGCTTTTTTTTTGGAACTGCTATACTTTAGTTACTTATACCAATAATCTATTTTTTCCAAATCGTTTTAGTCAGATGTGTATCGCGATTTCGAACTGTTTGGTCCTCATGAGCTTGCCATAGACAGCTCCAACACAATACTAACCAATCCTATTATACATAAATACGAGGATGGATCAATTATGAACGAGTCTTTGTTCATAAAACATTTATTTTGAAATGTTTCACAAAAGCACAAACTTCTTTATTTTTTGACATATCCCCCTTGTTTCTCTACATTTTTCCCAACACATTGGTAGTTTTTTCATCCCATTTTCAGAAAAAGAAGCAGGGCGGTTGTCTATCCAGTTGCGCACTGTTCATCGGTCTAAAATCGCTCGCCTCCTAGTGATTCTTTAAGGGGCCCAAACATGTGGAAATCACAAGGGGATAGCTTTGAACTAAATGGAGGGTGCTCCAGCTGAGTCCAGTGCATTTCACCGATTTGGGCTTGCGTTAAAGCTGCGATACTCATTACGGCTAGTGTTATCGTGCAAGAGTAACACGTCACGAATGGGGTGCGTCTTCCTATTTCTGCGATAAGCAAGTTTTACGTGACTGAGAAGTCAGTAGTACAGATAGTAGTAGGCTGCTTGTGAAAAAATTCGACCAACAGCACCCCTCTCCAAAAGGCTCGTTTATATTTGATCCACTCTCGTATATTAAAACTTAATATGGAATCCGTTAACAGGTGGTGAAATATTATAATGGCTTTTTTTTAAATATTATAAAAGGCCACCTGGAAAGTTTCACTTAATTTATTAAATCTCTGTACGTATTTCGGCATATCAAAGCATCATCAGGAGTAATACAATACAAAAAATTATAGTTTACCCAGAGTAATATATAATATTCTTCAGCTTTCGGTTCTTCGTAAAAAATATGGAATGAATAACTGTCATTCGAAAAACATATTAATTGAAGAGAAAGTAGGTGCTATTATTGTTACAATTTTGAAAATACTTTACGGTATTGTTTTTTTATTGTATTTAAGAAACATCTACAATATATAGGTTGAATTGATTCGCTCGGTAGAATATCGTTTTTAGTAGCGTCGACTGCTGCAGGAAGTTAAATGTTTTATTGGTAAACCCACAATTCTACGATACGTGTATTTACATGCGATTCCACGTTTGTGTGTACAGTGCATACACAACGATATGTTGGCAAAGTAAACGGACTTTGTTCAGCATCTTGTAACATATAATAAATTCCGCCGCGAATTCGGGGGCGCACGTCGTATTTTTCGTTTTGCTAGCGGCCGGGATCGCTCGGGGGTCGAGAGGAAGAGAAAGAGAGGGTAGTCGACGTCGTACGATGGACAGCTCGGGACGGGCAAATAAAATTTTTCAATCAGGCTCTACTCGCGGCACGTACGGACGGACAATATATCCGATTGTGTCCGGACAAATCCCCTTAAAGTCCCGTACGCTTCGCGATACGTCCCGGTCGGATTTATATCATTCAATTAAACTTTTCCTTAGATAAAGGAGACTTCTTTCTCTCCTGATGGCTCTGGCTAGCTGACCTTCGTTCGTACGGTTTCTTTTATCGTTGAAATGTCGCGTCCTCTGCTCTTCCTTCGGGAGGATTTAACGAGGACTGAAACTTTTTAGGCGGGTCACCACCGTTCGTAAGTCTTTTAAGTCGAGACAGATATGAGGTTCGCTATTCCAAATTTGATTATTTATTGTCACATTCGTATCTTCTGTCCAAGTTTTTACGATGATGTGCTTTATTTTAAAAGTTTGGCAGGGGTCTTGGCAGTATGTCTTTGCCAAAAACACTTCTGTGAATGTTTTATTCCTTTTTTAAATCTCTTTATCGATAAACATTGCTATAATTATTAAAAAGTATGTTATTTACAATTTATACCATTTCTAATTATTTTCGTATGTGCAATTGGTAGGAAAGATGAACAATTTATTGCTTTTTGATATTTGTTTATGTAATCGAATAATAAAATAAGAACAAGTAGTTTGTTTTAAAGAATATAATTGGAAATCTCTGACACGTGTTTCGGTTCTTACACCATTGTCGAAGAGTATTAGACTAAAGATACCTCAATATCTGTTTATTTGTTTGATCATTGGCAAAGGGTAGGTCGTTTAAGAGGGTTAAATTTATAAAAAAGGAAACAGAAAACGAAAAGAAATGTTTCAACTGTTACAATTGTACTTTTGAAAATAACCTTTTAGAGGTCGAAACAATTGTCGAGAAATAAACAGTTTTGTTGAAAGTTTTCTTTTCTTTTTCGGTTTCGTTTATTAAAAATGTTTCATCGAAAATACACTAGTGAAAGTTTAAATAATACTACATTTATCTCTAAAAGTTCGTTTTTATTTATTTTCTAATCAAACTTCTGCCCTCCATCTAGAATATATGTAGGCACCACTGTTCATATATAAGTAAATATATTTTTTTCTGACTGTAGATGGTATTTCAATAATCGACTTGAGTGAAATACAAAAAAATATCGGTGCACATTAACTCCCGTCCAAGTCAGCTAGTCCGTTAATGACAAACATAAACTCCCGTCCAAAATTTCTTACCTGCTAATAATAAATTTGAAAACACATTAAGTCCCTTCTAAATAATTATACGACTATTTGAATGTTTTTAAGTCGTGCTGTATATGTCTGTAAATGTACTTTTTCGGAGTAATAAATTGTTATTTTAAATATAAATATGGCATCAACAGAAACAACTAAGGGCTAATACCCCTATCGGCATTGTTGATTCCGATGGATATAACATATTCAACAAAAGAAGGCATTAAAATCATTTTTCATCTAATTATAAACGATCACAGATCCTACATCCTACACAGTAGGCACAACGCATCGAAAACCATATCCCATGACCGGTTTCGACCTATCGGGTCTCATCAAAGAAAAAGGATTTTATTACCTTCTTTTTTGGATTATTGTTAATGCAGGGGATTAAGTACCACATGTGGCGAAAAAGGTACATCAATTATTTGGACGGGAATTGATGTGCGCCCAAAAATATAGCCGTCTTTTCGTTTAAAATAAAACGCTTCTAGATAAATAGTGATTCTCCTTATTTTCGTGTAATAAGTGAGTTGTACGATTTGTCAACGTAGCCTACGTGGATAGATAATGGATTATTCATTCGGTTTCTAAGGTGCGATCGATATCGTAAAAAATGTCTACTACTTTTGTTGGTCCATTTCCACTATTACTTTATCCACCGAAAAGAATGCCTCGTGATATCATTCAAAGCAGAAGTACCTTTTCTTTCCTACGCTCCTTGTTTCTCATTAAAAATAATGAGCACGACAAAGGACTTTAAGCTTAACATACGCAGGTTTGTGTATCAATGACGTCAGACAAAAAAGTCCTGATTTATTGTGTGGATTTAAAAGCAATATAAAAATTTAATTATTTTGACAAAAAGTGATAGAATTATTATTTTTGTCTTGAGGGGTGGTTCTGTTCATAATTTATCATTTTAACGAAGGAATATTCTCTTTTCCACAAAATCTTTAGTAAAATTAAACTGTTTGTGGGTTATCCACTGATATCAAAGTACTGAATACATCAGTGGAGCGCTGCCACGTCAAATTTTTCTTCTCGATTAGATTGGAGGTTGCTAATGCGGTTCTTTTCAAAACGGAATGCGAGTTTGATGTTGCAGTTTTCGTTTCTTTCAAACTTTCCGCGGTAAAAGTTGCTGGTTGCAAAGTTCGTTGCTCTCCAATCAGTAAACATGACTTGGGTCCAGGGGGACCGGTTGTGGGATGATGGTAAGGTAAAAGTACGCGGTGAATTATAACGAGGTACCAATGCTGGTGTTAAGCAATAGCAACAGAATCACTTCCTGGCCCCTGGTCAGTAATTACCCCAGCCTGCGATTCTGCTCTGTCGGCCTCTGCCGAGTGAATTGTCGAGAGAGAAAATGGAGAGTGTAACGGTCATGGAAAGTAAACGGTGATTTGTGATACTCAGTTCACTCTCGGTGGAAATATTCACAATTAAAAAGAAATAATAAGTCATAGACATCCTTGTAGAACCAAAAGTAATAAAATAACCGTTATTTGGACAGATGGGTCCTGTTGGACCTGGTAATGAGATAGCTCCACAAATGTAGCTTACATATACACTAACCCCATAGATATATACAATATAACATTATTATATAGCGATTCATTTTATAAAATATGAATACTCTGGAAACTTACCAAGTCAAGAAGTTAATAATTGAAAAAACAATGCAATACATATCAGAATATATCAACCGTTTTCTTACTACTGGCACCTTAATCTTCACCCCTCTTTAATTTAAATCCTTTAGGTTATAAACGAGAACTGACTCTTTTTCTAAGTGTATAAATTTTTTCCTTACGATTTGTTAAGATATTTACGATTTCTTTACTTTATTTAATTGCTGTTATATAAAATAACGAGACTTAAGATTTTCACAAACTTTTATTAAATCCAGTAACAATTGTTTCGCCAAAAATTGGTTTCGTCGAACTTACGACTGAAGATGTATAACGTAGATGTTTATATAGACTTAATTCTGTTTGATCGTTCAGTAAATTATATAGTTTTTTGTATTTAATTATTTTTAAAATCTCTAATAATATCAATTTATACCCTTTCCTTTCTAAATGGAAAATATCAAAAATGTTATTAAACAAGTGCCTTTCTTCAATAATATGATTAGCATATGTAGAATCTGTATTATTTTTAATGTAACTGTTTTTGTGTTGTGCCAAACGTTTTCTGAAATTCCCAACCGTCTGTCCAACATATATTTTTTGGCAAGTTCTACATTTTAGCTTATAAACTGCAGATTGAAATTCTTTGTTCGTTTTTTCTGTATTGCTTTTAATGAGAAATTAGTTTTATATGCTATATTCAACAAATTGTTACAAAATCTTAAGTCTTATTATTTTATGCTGATAATGGATTTTCATCATGTAAAGGTCAAATCTATCCAATTGTTTAATTGGGTTCTTCTAGTTCACGTTTTGGTGACATTGTTTGTTTGTCTTGTAATAATTCCATGTATGTACGATTAGAAATTAGTGATTTCAAGATTCTAGGACAGCGGGATATATCTGGATAGTCTTTGGATCAAGAGAAATAAATTTTGCCTAATGGTAACTACACAGTTAAATAAATACGGCGGGAAGAAGTTAAGAGCGGTTTCTGTTACACGCCAAAAAAAATAAAGAAAAGATTTGACTACAAAAGATTGAGTCGAGAGTGCACTCCTGTAAAATTTTGGATTACCGTGTATATATGGGCATAAAAGCTTCTTTAGGAAGGCGTTATTGTCACTATTTTAGCACGAGAATGTGATTTTTCATGCCCGTTGAAAAGATTTACCGTTACTTCTATATTGTTGTCGAATCGATTTTTAACATACTTTATAACCGTTTTTTCTTTTAAGAACCTGCCTGAAAACTTGTTAAGTATCTATTTTATCGTGTGGTATCACAATATGCCGTTGTCATCTTCAACAACACCACTTACAAGAAGCCAATATTAAAAAAAGTAGGATGATTGACGACGTGCATGAATCTGCAAACGGCCACTGTCAACATTAACAAGGTTAACATAAATCCTTTTTATTGTATTTATGTATTTTGAGTATATGTCTTCTGATCTGTTTAATTTTAACAAGGACGATTTTTTTTATTCGGGTTTTCAACCAGCTTGAATAAATTAATGAAGACAAAAAGAAATGATGGTAAAAATTACTTTTAAGTTTGACAATTAGAAACCTTAGTAACTTTATCAAACATTTGAAATATTACAGTTACAAGTAATAAATATCAACCCGTTCATAACTTGTGTTAAACAGTATTAGATAAGTAGTTTAATAAGACATATCACCATAGTAAGTTTCAAGTTTCTGTTAATGCAAGCCTGGGTGATATTATACAGGATATTTATTTTTATTATTGTACCCTAATAAGTTTTTTGTCATCAATTCCTCTTTAACCTCTTCCGTATGGTGTAGGTAGCGTTTTACTATATTTTGAAAATAATGGAATAGAGATTATCCAGATTAGATTAGGAATAGAGGTCTATAAATGATAGGGGAAACATGGCGACAGTTGTTTGTTGTTTGAGTGATATATTACGTTAACTAAAAAGAAATCGAGTGACCGTATCTGGTAGCCAGCCAGGTAGGCAGGCAATAGGAGCCTCAAGGTGGTGTTTGTTACCGGAGTTGTTTCGAGAATCTTGTCAAACGGTATTTTCGAACACCGTTCGGGGTTATCGCGATATAAACGTACACAGGTACACTTGCGCTGGGTCTAACCTTTTTATGTCTTTCCCGGTTCGCCACATAAGGGTCGGATATCGAACGCCTCTGCGGTAAGAAATGTGCCAACCACTACGACTTTTAACGACCATTTACACAGACTGCTCGTGTAATTATCGTAAACAATTGTCTGCAATTGCCACGGAGGTACATACGTAATATGTATATATATATATGTGGAGGTGATAAGTGTCTTTTGGATTTTTGTTGAGGGGAATAATCCTTAATCCTGACGAATAGTTGAACACCGATCCAACGACTGGAGTAGCGGTCGGTAGGTTGTAATATCCGTGAAATTTATGACGGTATCGGATGGCTGAAATGGGCGCCTAAATGCCGCTGGCGACAGTATGTAATACCAGTTTTGTATAAAATTTACGTTCATTGTTTCAAAGGTTTCACTCCCGGAGAACGGCGTTCATCGGGTGTAGGTAGGTAGGTAGGTAGGTACATTGTAAATTGAAAGCGTTAGCGATTGAGGATTCAATTTCTGAAGGCAGCTAATATATTCTTTTTGTTTCTTTTTGCGAAACCCGACCGTAATGCGTCTGTTATATCAAGATCCATAAAATTGGGAATGCCTTGTTGTAATATTTTGTTTTGACGATAACCACACGATATAACCGTGACCATAAATATTTGCAACTAAGAGGTATTCAACTTCCAGCAATTTGCAGAGAAAATAAATGATTGTACGTTTTCTGTTACGTAAACTGATTTTTTTTTAAAGATTTTTTCCCCACTGGAAATATGTAAGTTGTGCTGACTTTTGGGGTTTCCTAGTCAACCCTTATTTATGTAAAGTACTTGAGCCAAAATAAGGTCCACTTACTTTTTCTTTTCACATTTCTGTAGGTAAAAATCACAGTTTCTAATAATGTCCACAGGTAGAACTAATAAAAAAATGAATGAAATATTAGCCTTATTAGTCATGTATTTTTTACTTCTCGGCTTTTTGTAATTTTTGTATTGTCATGTGCATTTGCTGTCTGTTCCTTTCTTTTGCAATTTATGGTTTTTGTATGTGTCATATATTTTTCCCTTCTTGGTATTGCTGTTTAGCCCTACTGTATTATATTTTCTTTGTTTCCAAATATTCTTTTAGAGTTAAGTTAGTCGATAGATTTATTGGGGGTAATTTTTTGAGCCATCGGTCCATTTCCAGGACGTAGATGATGCACTGACACTGCATTTTTGTATATTTACGTTTCCCTTCCTTTTTTTGTTGTTTAAAGTGTCGGTGCATCAAAACCAATTCATCATTCAATCATATTAGATTCAAACCATTCAAACATCAAACATTTTTGGTAGAGATAATTTTAGTACATTAACATATAGCACCAATCACATTAAGATCTCTCTAACCATATAGTATTTAATAACATATAGTTTCATATAATAAATCATAATCTATAGTTATTTAGTATTTTCGTAAAAATAAGTAGCAATCACGGCGTATAATAAAATTAGTTTCTATATAGTTGTAAATAGTTTGGGTGTAATAAACTTTTAAAACGCAAAGTCCGTTTATTGCATCGATTCCCCCATAGGAATCAAAAGAAGTGGCACAGCTGTGCACCGGTGAAATAATTTTACTTCATCAACTAATAAACATCAGGTGTGTCCAGAAAATGTTCGTTGTATTTTTTTTGACTGTCTTTAAATTTCCCACTGATTCCAGAGACAATATGATAGTTCGTTTTTGGAATCGTCCTGGATTCATGGGTTGCACTTTCCGCTGACTTAGTTCAGGATGTTCCTTTAAGAAAAGTTTCAACCAGGTTCTTCTAGGAGTTTTCACAATTTCAATAAACCGAAAAACCTGATTTATCTCCATTTCGTGGATTTTTAATTTAAACTCTTCAATCATGAGATACTCTCTTTCAGTCATTATCAATGCATCACCCTTTAATTTCTAAATTGCCGATTTCAAAATGTCAAGCAAAAAATTCTGAATATTATTAAGTTTTCCGGGCTTTTTGGCCTTTGGGATGGTTACTTCTACCGTTTTGCTCCACTGGAGTTCGCTGCCAAGTTAAATCCCAGACACACATTTAATACTGAAAAGTTTTTGATAACACTCTCAATAAAACTACAACGAATACTCAAACAGGAATAGTTTATAAAAGTTTAGAAGTTTCAAACTTTTTAATTTTATACTTCCTTGTGTTAACAATCCACCGAGGTTATTCATCTAAAAACAGTAGAATAAATGATCTGGCAGGAAATTTTCATTTTAAACACCGTCAAAACCAATTAGTTCAAAGTGTTCTGCCTATTTTCAATCTATCAATCATAGCATAGCGTCAGTGTGTACTTGTATTTAGATTGACCAAGTATTGGGTGTGACAACAACATATTTATTGCGCTCGGGGTGGGACAGGACGCTTAATAATATAGTATAACTTTTCATTAATTGCCTTGATGACGCCAGGATTCTGTTGATGAGAACAGGAAGTAATTTTACAAACGCCTCGTTTTATGTATAATACAACAACAAAATGTTACTTGTCTCTAGATTTTTTTTATTAGAAATAATTTGTCAACACTTAATTATTTCATATTCAAGAAAGAAACAAGGCATTGAAATCCTTTTTCGTCTAAATTTTAAGGATCACAGATTCCACATTTCGAACGTGTCCTACACAGTAGGCACAACGTACGGAAAGCCATATCCTACGTCCTGTTTCGGCCTATCGGGTTTCATCAGGTGGGCGCTGGCAGAAAAGCTTTTATAAGCTATGTAATAAATATAAATATGGAATCAACAGAAACAACTCAATGCCGGTAGGGGTATTAGACCTCGGAGTAGTTGTTTCTGTTGATTCCATATTTATACTTAATTATTTATTATTGTGTTAATATTTAAATAAATATTCTGTTTATTTCTACTTTATTTTGTTAGTCTCCCTTTTATCAAAAGGTCACTACGCCTACAGGAAGGTAATCGATTGATTACATCTACTCACGTTACCACATTGAGAAATACGATTGGTGAATTGAAATTTTATCATAAATCGATTGGCTTGTTATCTGGTTGAGACTGAAATTTAATATCTGTAGCATTCGACATCGTAAGCAATTAATAACGCAAATTTATTGCTTTGACCGGGAGTTACAAGTGTAATTTTACCAATTTTATACCAGTAGAATATTATATGCTTGAATCTTCCGTATTTTCCGACGTCATAGGTGTCTACTTACTTCTAGAGCTAATGTTAAAGTCTTCTCGCGATGCTAGTAAGGAAGCTATTTTTTAGTTTGACTTCAGACAATGATTCAATATACAAATTAATATGTTTTCACACTTTGCCTTACAGAAACTGCAATTAATAGTTAATAATGAAATATTTGAAGAATTTTTAGTAGGAGTAAATTTTAAATACATTAATGCGATATTAATTATTGAATTAATTTGTACCCATTACAGATTACCTCATATTAATGAGGTAAAACTAAATTTGTTACTGCTGTTACGCCCTCGCCGGGACTAGAACCCGGGATCTTTAGCTTTACGCGCCAATACAATAATTAATATCGCATTGATGCTCATTCGTAACAGTTTTATTTTGAAAAAATGCCTTTTGAATCTCTAATTTTTCTAAAAAATTTAGTCTTACTTTTATTTATACTATGTAAAATTTTAAAAAAGAGAACGTAAAAAGTGGACTTATATATCAGCACTACCATTTGTAAAAGACTAAATTAGGTATTAGTATCTGTTCCGATAAAACAAATTTAGGTAATATGTTAGTCAACAATAGAATTTCAAATTTTGATAAACATTGTAAATCAGGTGTCTATGAGATCCGTTGTACGGACTGCCAGGTTGTCTATATAGGACAGACTGGTAGATCCTTTAAAACTAGTCTTAAAGAACACAAAAAATCGATTATAGATAGAAAATGTAATACTGGCTTCGCGCAACATTGTCTTGATAATAACCATAATTTTAGTGAAGATAATTTTTAAATTTTACAAAAGTAAAAGACTAAATTTTTTAGAAAAATTAGAGATTCAAAAGGCATTTTTTCAAAATAAAATTGTTACGAATGAGCAGTGTGAAGGGCATAAGAGCCCTATATTTTTATAATTCTTTATAACTCTTTGATAATGGCCTTACAAGCCGAAACATTCTAAGATAAATCCTATTAAATTTTTTGTAAAACCTTTACATATTGTTTGTTTGAATTTTATTATTAAAAATGTTTTACAATTTCCCTACCGCGTCTTCGTTAAATATGTACATTGATTCCGACGTTCTGTGACTTAGCAAGTACGTTCATCGTTGTTACTGATTCACATCTCGTAGCTTAGAGGCAATAGCATTGGCGCGTAAAGTCAAAGATCCCGGGTTTGAGTCCCGGCGAGAGCGTAACAGCAGTAACAAATTTAGTTTTCCCTCATTAATATGAGGTAATTAATTTGTAGTAGGTACGAATTAATGTATGGGATTGTCTTGAAATTTATATCAGTTGCCTACTTAAAACCATAACAGAAGCAAAATATCTCTAGAAATTTCCCTGCAAATACTAAGTACGTGTTTATTTATGGTCGGAGTTTACTAAAAATAATATACGTATATCTGTGGGGTTTGTTGGCGTGAGAATGAAGACAACAGTTAACACGAAAACAGTTTTAGGATTGTAGACAGTTGCGAGAGCACGTGATACAGTTGACGACTTTGGCGTTACCGGGAAACTGTAACAACGCCGTCGACGCTTCGACTGTTTTCACTAGTTAATGTTGTAGTTAAGCGAAACGATTTTATTGCTTTCGCGATCGCGTGAGACATTAATGTCTGCCATAAACGAAATGCTTATTAAAGGCGCTTATGAATCATCCCCAGCGTTAGGTAGTTATTATGAAAGAAACGAGGACTTGAATGTTTGGTAGTTGGAGCGCGAATCCTTGAACACCTATCATAAAGCTGAAGGAATAAAGCGTTAAGACTGCGATTTACATCGATAGATTCAAGTAGCAATAAACTGCTGTATAAGATTGAAGAATGAATTACAGGAGAGAATAAATATGCAGGTACGAATGAGCTAATTTATTTTTAAGTTTTTATGAAATTAAATTAAAAACCACCTATCAAAATTTTCCAAAATTTTGTATTAGATACATGGATGATGTGTTTGCAATAGTGGATAAAAATTTCGATGTTAAAAAAATGTATAAATCGCATAAGTTCCTTTTATGAGGCTATTAAATTCACATATGAAGAAGAATCGGAGATGTCATTCCATTTCTAAATCTAAAAATAACTAGAATTAATAACAAATTATCTTTCAATATATTTAGAAAACCTACTCACACAAATAGATACATTTTGAACAGTTCCTATACAGATAAAAGACAATCCAGCAGCTTTTAATAGCCTAATTTTTAGATTATTCAATATCCCTATAGACGAATAAAATTTCCAAAAAAAATTATATTTACAATACTGCACTTCAACATAACTTTAAAATAAATGAAATTAATAAAATCTTTTCTAAACAACAAAAACAAAAATTTTTGAAATGTAATACAACTTTGGATAAAACAAAAGAGAATAAAATAAAGCATAAATTCAATTATCATACTGAGTTTAATACACAAATAAAAAGACTAGGTAGTGTCCTTGGAAATCCAAAAGACAAAGATAAGAAAACTTCAATGTCAGGAATTTATAAAATTAATTGATTAGAGTGTGATAAAGTTTACATACGCTTAACTAATAGAAATCTAGACATACGTTTAAAAGAACATCTGTACCACCTAAAAAAGAACAGTGCGGAAAAATCAGCAGTTGCATAGTATGCCTTAAACACGGGACATGGTATAGACCATAATATTGAAATATTAAAATTTTGTCACAATTATATCGACCTAAAAGTTTACGAGTGTATTTAAATTCATAAATTCAGAGATTCTTTGATGAATTTTGACCTGCCGTTCACCAACAACCCTCTCTCAATAGTCTTCAATAAGTTACAGGTAGTTTTTTAGAATATATTTAGGTATAATCTTTTCTTAATCTTAGTTTACTATTACCATTGAAAATTACTATTTCGTAGTCGAAATGTGTGGTTGTACCAATAAACATTGTTTTTTGTTATCCAAGGTTATCTTAGGAAGGTGTTAATAGTTAGTATTAGCCCTCGGAGTAGTTGTTTCGGTTAATTCCATATTTATAGATGTCATTGGATTATTTTTTTTGTCTTTGGGACGTATGGTTGCGAACATTATTGATTTTTAATTTTGAGTGAAAGGAAATCGTTCGGGGTGTAAACAAGATGTTGGGGATTGTAAGGCAACCCCTTGAACCGATCCACTTCTCGTTGAACCCGTTAATTTTGTTGGCGATGTCATGGGACGGACGTAGTAACGCATTTATCTGTCGAAGGAGGAGTGCGAATGCCAGCTGCGAGACGGCGAGGGCGAAAGAAACGACGTCGGTGTTTACAGCGTCGCGCCGGCAGCGATGGCGTATACGTCGACGGCATCGGCAAAGTCGAGGGCACGCGATCGCATAACTTAACCACTTGACACTTTAGCTAATATAATCAGGGTTGCTTTTGTCGCCTCTAATTTATGTGAAAGTCGTTGTTGTTCGTTTTCGCTCGAACGCCTCCGTAACGTTTGTCTTGGAGTCTCGCCCCGCTCTTTCGCCCCCAGAACCGTCGAGATGTTCGTGGGAATCAACCCCGAAGCTGCTCTCCTATTTTCCGGACCATTGGGTCGAAGCAAACATACAACCGCACACGTCCAAACGACCCCTATCGCATGGAAAAATAAAATAAAATGAGGAAAGCAGTGAAAAATGTGAGAACGCACAGGGAGGTTTTCCTGATCCGACGTGGATTGTCTACTGGTGCATTTACCAAAACGAATAAGATGAAAGAAACCCGTCTTGGGGTGTCTATATTTAGAACAAATAGCATAGCATGTTTTGTCAAAAAGAAATCAGTTGTCACTTGAGAAGGCACTACACAGTTCATTTGTGGAATATCTAAATTATAAAGAAATTTTCGTTCTTCAAATATTTATCGAAATTTGATATATAATATTAAAATAATTATCCAATTAGAACGCACTTCGCTTCTTCGTTTAAAGAAAGAATCTAAAAACTTTGTAAAGGATTGAATGACTTCTATCCTTTCCTGAATGGCGAGAATAGTTCACTTTTGTTTGGCGAATTTTCTTTTGTTTTGTATTTGATAGTTTGATCCCTTCGCTAAAGGAAACAAACGAACAAATAACGGTGTGGAATGTTGGATATCTCAGGCAGGTTGTGGCGGGTATCACCCGCGTGGACGTACGGGACGCCGGGACTCTGGATTGTTTCCATTAATTGCTAAACTTTGTCGAAGATTTTCCGTAAATGTTTCCCCGTTACGCTGGCACAACGTACCGCCGCGACCGCTGCTAATCGGTGTCGTTTCGATTAGATTGGAATCGGTTTTTGGCGTCAATGTTTCAAGTTAAAACGACTGTAGAAGCAAAAGTATGCATTTAATTCGAATTGCACAAAACTTGGTGATTGGATCTACTAAATTATGGGCGACAGTCCACGCAACTTGAACAACGAATAGCGAAAATTAGGACTAAAATATTTCTCACTCGGCATATGTAATGTTCACACAGGATCTCGTAAGATATGTAATTCTCACCCATAACAGTTCATTTTCTATAAACTTCTGAACGGTGAAATTATTGACGAAGTGATGTATACTTATTAAAAGTGTATTGATATTTACTTAATAGCTCAGTTAAAGTTTGAAAGTTTAGGGAAACGAAGTCCTCGATATATCACTAGACCATCACAAACATATCATTAGAATCATGACATAATATGTTTGGTCCAATTGATTTGCTTGTGTATTCGGAAAACGTAATAATATATCTGTTTCAGCCCAATATTTTATCGTGGAATACGCTTTCCTAAATTGACCCACCTATTTAGTTGATGAAATTAACTGAAATTAGAATATTATTATTTTGCTACAATTCAAATTACTCCAGAACAGATTGCGTATCTAAATTTAAATGTATATAATTAACGTTATTCAACGCAATCAAATCAGTTGATCTGTTTGATCCAACCTAATTAAAAAATTCATTACTTTTCGAAAAGTTATAAAATATTCTATTTTGCTCATTTTTAGATGACTAAAAGGTTGGTTCGATTTATAATTTTTTTATTTTCGGACTGTTTATTAAAAAAAAAAAAAAAACATTGAGTAGAACGAAACTGTTTAAGGATTTGTGTTTAGATGAAATTGAGTTGGTTTGAATACGAAAGAAGAAGAATTCAACGATAAACTTTTTCATTAACAAACACTTAGGATTAGCTTTTACGCCTGTGCGCTTTTAATGGTTGTTCCAAACTTTGTTTACAAACACTTAACGGAAACGGAAAAAAGATAGCAAACCAATGATTTATAGGTAGGTAGGGAGGTGTGAAAGTTACCAAACTTGCCAAGTATTGCTGATATATACGATAATCCTCTAACACGTTCATTATTTATTGGATTTAATTTAGCGACGAATGCCTTGCGATTTTCACGGTACTTTTCCTACTAAATTTCCCAGTTTAGTAAAACTTTAACTATAAATGAAAAACTTCATGTACACACATGAAATATGTTTACCGTATAATAACTGAAAACGTGTAATTAAATTTAATAGTAGAGGCTAAAGCGACATATCAGTGGAACACCAAAATACACATTAATATTGCAATTAAATTTCGCCTACCTGCAAGAGTATTCGGTTTCGCCCAGGCATAATTCCATACATTCTTGTCTCGAATTGACGACCTGATGACCTTTGACATGACCAACGAGGCGATAATTTTGAACTCTGTCCACGCACCATGACCTCTCGCATGGTTTGACTGCCAAACAGTTTTTCTGGGCATAGATTGTGTAAACCGGAAACTGTGATTTAGTCAAGGCACCTGGAATAAAAGGAAAAAAATGCAATTGTTAATTGTTTAAAACAAAGAAATATTGATAGATAATGAGGTTGCATGTAGGCTACATTAAATGGTTAAATAGGTACACTGCTATACGAGGCATGTTTTTTAAGTAAGCACCGTTTTGAAATTCTGTCGCCGCAGCGCTGTGGTCAGCGTTCTCCATAAGCGCACTAAGTACCTACATTTCTCACCTACGCACTGACGCCATTACAGTCTGATTCGCCCTTGTTTACTGGGTGTTTAAGATGCTTCCGATAATCGTGAGTCCCGCCGACTATGAAGTCTGGAATCTGAGCTGTTATACGATTCCTTAGTGGTAAAGGACTAAAACCGATTGATATTGATCGTGAGATCTGTGCAGTTTACGGACAAAACATTATGAATGATGCAATGGTAAGGGGAGTGGGTGAGAGCATTTAAAGATGGTCGCTGAAATGTGTATGACAATGCCCGTCCGTATGTGCTAATCGGACCAAAGATCTCATCACACCTTTTTACTAAGAAATTGTAGATCATCATCCGTACAGCCCTGATCTGGCGCCCAATGACTACGACTTGTTCCTGCACTCCAAGACGATGACGAAATCAAAACAGTTGTGATGCAGTGGTTAACAGTTAATAAGTTAGGCGGCAGAGTTCTATGAGAAGGGTATTCAAAAACTGGTCACTGGTCAAATTTTATGACAAGTGCCTCAATATTGAAGGAAATTATGTAGAAAAGTAGATTAAGGTATAGGCTTTCATGTAAAAATATATTTTTTTATTAATTTCAAAACTATAGTTAAAAAACTTGCCTCGTAGTTTAAACAAGGAAGACACTGAGTTTGTTTAACGAATGCTTTCGTACGGCATAATTTTCTATCAGTATTGTCACTGATTTAATGTGATAAAAAAACCGTTACTTATGTATTTTCAAGTTCAAAAAGATGCTCATGTCAATTGCTGCACAAAAAAGCTCAAGAAATACAATCGCGGTGCATCAAAAGCTGTGTATAACATCTACATAGGTGACGAATCTTGGATCTATTCATGAGCCCTAAACAAAACAGCAATGGACAGTATGGATCTTCCAAGACGAGTCAAATCCGACAGAAGTGATTCGTGCGCAAAGCACTTTGAAGCAAATAATCGCCTGTTTCTTCCGAATAGAACGTAGAATGGTAAATTCTGAATGATACACAACCATTTGATTGCCAGAAGTGCTTGGTCAAATACGAAAAAAGAAGTGGCAACAGAGGACCATTCTTCTTTATGACAGTGCATGCTCTCACACATCGGCTGAAACAACCACCTATTTGACTATTTGACTGACCAAAACGTCGAATTAATGGATCATGCTCCGTACAGCCCCGATTTGTCAGCTAATGACTGCAATGATGATTTCAATCGGAGTGGGAAAAGCGTTACCAGAATTGGTTCGACCGCATGCAAAAGTGTATTGATCATCATAGAGAATACTTCGAATACTTCGAATACTTCAATAAAGTCATTTTCGATAATAAATTGCTATCTTAATAAAATAACACTGTCAGTAACTGATAGTCGCACTTCTGATGAAGCGTTAGTAACGCGAAACAAACAGTGAGTGTTATTTTATTATTACTATGAGTTTCCATCAAGCAAATTTGGATATGGTTAATCATAAATTACTGTCTTTTCATTATTTAGCTCAAAATATAAATAGCAACCCTCGTATAATAATTGGAGGATTTTGTTGTTCGTATGTTGGTGAATACAAATTGGATTAATTTTTTATTGGTCAGAATCGAAGCTTGAGGTATATTAAGGGTTGTTTATTGGATGTTTCATCATTATGACGGAAACATGAGATTAGAGGTGCTCGGTTTCGTAGAAGGTGGTAAGATGTTATTGGTTGTGAGTTTGAGGAAGTGAATAAAAAATAAAAACGTGGGAATTACAAGTCTATAACTTTGTACGTCCCGTGCTACGGAATTATACGCTTTCCGCCTCTGTAATTGTCTCCTGTATCGGTGTTCCATCGGCATTCGCAAAAGGTCGCCCAAGGTGGGACAATCTGGATGAGCGTGCACGACAACCACGGGGTCGTAAATCTATCAGCCGGTCGACTTCAAATTGGATCTTACACCCGCGTTGATTTACATACGCGCGTCATGTCTGCGGGAATGGATAATTAATGGAAAACGGAGGAGGAATGTTACTTGTAGGTAAGCCACCACAAGAATTCTCTTACCGACTCGTACATATACTTAACATACGCATTCGTTTTCTAACTATACCACTTTCGATTAGTTTCACCGTATATCTTGCGACGTGTTCAACACAAAACTAAAATGAGTTTCTAATCAAATTATTTTTCAAGTCAGTAGCTAGCAAAATTCATAGATGAAAACAGACGGGAATTAGCATTGTGTCTTTACTACTGTTTGTGGCTTGCTCCAATGAGGCGAATATTGTTCTGGATGAATTGCTGGTTTGTTTTATCGTTTCTTTGTTATTTTTGTAGGCTTCCGAGGGTAGAGGTTTTAGTTGCAGCGTATAAATACTATTTTAGGGTGTTTTTAAATCATATCATTACAATAAAACATTGTGTTCTATAGTTTTACAAAATTTATTGGTATGAATCTCTTACAATATTGTTTCGGCTTCACTGCACTGATTGTAATGCTATTTATGTTGTACAGACTGGGAGATCGTCCATAACCAGACTTAAAGAGCATAAAAAAATCCATATAATTGCATATAAGAAACTTTGTACCGGTTTCTCCCAGCATTTTAGTGAAAGAAATTGTAAAATTTTACATTGCATTTACAAACTTTCTTTGTGTTTTATTAAAATATTGTGTTGTGTCATTTTAGAATTGCCGTTTAGTTATTTTAGAATTACTAACAAACAATATTTCCTTTTAGATTTGGATTATAACAGAACAGCTATTTCTAAAAATCAATTTAAAAATCTTTTATAGTTTCAAATATCACTAAACGTGCTTCATACATTTTCCTTTAAATATTGAAATATTGGTTAGCCTTGTTTAACAATAGGAAATGTAAGCTGTTCACAAAATTTTTATGAAATATCCAGATTCCATTTTGGTTGAATGGCAACCCTACCTCACTTAGGATCATGCAGAGGACTAGCGTATCTTAATTTCGCATGCAACCCTTGTCCCGAGTCCTCCTCTTTCGACTTTACGTTAAATAAAAACGTCAAACGACTTATGATCCTAAATGACTGGTAGTAGAAGTGATCGTATGAAGGAAAGGTGGAAAGGAAGAGTGGCCATTTAGAGCTTATGACCCGCGCGATCCTATTATTCCCGGACCAGTTCTCGGGATAGCATTAAGAGTCACATTCAGAATAACTGCGATGTAAAATGGCACTTCTTCCCTGAATAGGTAGACACGAATAGGGACGATATCTCTAAGTATCGTACTAAAATTTCCGTACGCGGGCGACCTTATAATAGAATAAAGGAGTGCTCAGCTACTTGATGGAAAACACGGTTGTAAAAATGAAATTTTTAATAATAAGGAAATTTTAAATTGTAGCTCTCTACTCTAGCTCACAAACAATTCAGAAATGAACTTTTCTTCGGTAAGATAGTATTTTTTACAAACCTGTTAAATTTTTGCAAAATCTACAACGTACGTTTAATCAATAAATGGATAATTATGTAAGAGGAGGCATAAATGTTTGAGGAGTTAAATTATCGCTTAATTTTCAAATTATAATCTCAAAAACATGATGAACAAAACATAATGTTGAATAAATACAAGCAGCATTGTGAACGCCATCTGTCGATGTTTGCTACTTATTGCTGGATTGTCGGCGTGCTGATGAGATTCAATGAGTTCGAAATTGCAGCTTCGACAGAATACTAAACAACGGCGTATTTTTTTTTTTTTTTGGTAATACGTAATGTTAACTGAATGAACTGGTGTTGTCCTTCTTCGGGTGTACAGGCCGTCGTCGGTTGGAATTGCTTCCTAACGTTTCGCTAGCACGAGTGGCGACCTTCTTCAGAGGTCTATCCATTTTCGCTGTTGGTTGTAGACTGTTCCTTTCTCCTACGCAGATGGTATTTATGACCATACCCACAGGCATAAATACCATCTGCGTAGGAGAAAGGAACAGTCTACAACCAACAGCGAAAGTGGATAGACCTCTGAAGAAGATCGCCACTCGTGCTAGCGAAACGTTAGGAAGCAATTCCAACCGACGACGGCCTGTACACCCGAAGAAGGACAACACCAGTTGATCAACTGGCCGCGAAAGCCTTAATCAATTTGGTAACTGAATGTTTATCGAGTATGGATTGCGATTTCGAACAGCTCTCGTCTGATTAGTGTAGGTACTTTCAATTAACAGTGTGACTTATTTATTTATAATTTGAAACCTTATATATATCTCCAAGTCTACTTAAGCTAATGGGTGGGAGCGCAAAGTTTTAATTTAGTAGGGGTGAGTTATTTACTTCAGTCTGGTTATTTCTTAAAATTCCTAAATTCTTATAATTATTAATCTCTAAACATTCTAAAAGATTTAACTTTTGACTTTTATTTGCAAAATGTAAAATTTCATAATTTTTATTAAATGTGTCATTTAAGTTTATTAAATGTTCGGCATAGGCAGATGTACATTTTTGACTTTCAAAACATTTATTATGTTATTGGATACGTTCTTGAAATGAACGACCAGTTTGCCTTATATATACATAGCTACATTCACCACATTTTAATTTATATACACCAGATTTCAGTTTATTATCTATTTTATCTTTATCATTTATAATAAGTGAACCTAAAGAACAATTTGTTTTTAATGTTACATAGTTATTAGGGATATGTTTACTGATTTTTGTGGTAATATTTTGATTTTACTATAGGGTGTATTGAATTTACATTTTTTTTATAAAGCTTTTTATTAAGAAGTTGCAATGCCATTATTTTATTTTATTATTTATTTCATACAAGATCTCAGTAAAAGGCTGATGTTTTTTAATGGCATAGCGATCTTATTGTGGTGTTGATTGTAATGTGTGTGTTACTAGTTAATGATCGAATCTTTAATTTTTCGATTCGTGCGTCTTGACTTTCTCGCCATCAGATTGGTTAATCGATAAATGTGTTGATTTTTTTCGCTTGTCTGATAGTTTCCGTCACCATGCCAACTTTGTCATTCCGTATTGCAATTAAACAGCAAGAAACTGCTGATTAGGAGTCCGGTAAGGCGTCGTAAATTGTTTTTTTGCTGCAAGCATCGCCCGGCCACTGTACCAACTCTCGCATGGCTTATTTAACTTGCAAAATTGAAGAGATTGCATCTGTTGAGACCCGCTTTTTACCAATTTAATTGCAAAGACGGAAATAGTAACTTTTTGTTGGATTTATGCCGCTCGGTAGGTTATCATCACGCTCTCGGATACAGTCGCCGCCGACGCGGTTATTCCGGGTCAGCGTGCGGTCTCTGTAAAGTGTGCAAATCGGATGCGCTATTTCTTTAAAAAGTTGCACCGAGGTGTTAGGAAATTGTATGGAACTGCGGGCGAAAAGAAATTCTTAGCGATCGTTAATGCGGTTTTATAAGAAAAAGGTTGGCCGCAAAGTGTTGTTTGAACCACAATACAACAATGGTACCTACAGCTGTAGTCTTCGCAGTACCTGTACCTGTACATCTTCTTTGCAACATTACGTGCCACCATTATAAAAATGAAACATACATGAAATGATGGAGTATTTCTACCTACAGTCAAGGAATGACCTCAAATGCTTGTACACCATAACCGTGGAGATCTAAAATGATGAAGTGTTTCTACAGTCAAAGAAATATCTTAAATGGACTTGAGCTTTATATAAAACATTACATTACAGACTTCGACAGTACAATCCTTTGAAAATTACAATCGAAAATGAATGAGAAATGGAGAGTCTTTGTGGATCTGTGATTCCTTCTGGTTAAATAGTGCAGAATTGTATGCCAAGGAACACATATCATGGATAACGCACAGTGTTTAATCTTGACGAAAGTTTGTTTTGGGGTTGAATGGTATCTTCAAGTCTCACGCTAAATTAATATCGTACGATTGTTTCACACTTATTTATTTTTTGGATATGGTAACAGTTTGTTAAGACCACAATTTATTTACAGTATGTGAAGGAAATGAATGAATGAATGTTAGTGACCACTGATGAATCCCTGAATTTTGAATAAAAAAAAATAAAAAATTTTGGGCGCCATTCCCACCAGCCGTTAATTCTGGTGGGCAGGTAGTCCATTTGACCTACGCTGTAGTGCAAATCTGGGGGTTAGGGCGTAAGGCCTTTCGGGAATCGTGGGAATGAGTGGGTGGTGTGGTTAGGGAGAGACAGATGAAGAGACTAAATGAAGACAGAAGTGTGATGAAGGATTATCTGTGGAATATATTTACTGGAAGTGTGCTTCTTATTTTCTAAAAGCCTAATAAAATAATAATTTTTCACGATAAATGAATTATCACAAAATAACGGCTGAATCAATCCAATTTTTAATAAATTTCAGTTGAACACTGCATCCCTTAACCTAACAAAGCTACATTGAAAGTCGAAGTAAAAGTTTTAAATTTAAAACATACTGTCGCATATTTCCAAACAACTGTCACAAAATTATCATGTAATTAATACAACTGTATTTATTTTCGCTAATTAATTCTTGAATTTCACATCTCCGTCCTTCGCTATTCGTCTTCTATCGTCTTGTTATTAGAACTGACTTAACCAATCGATCTCGTGTCAACTTATTTATAGTAACTAGATTTGTTTTACAATGTTCCATAACAACGTTCTCGAAGTTTGAAGTATTTTCTTTAGAATCTTGATGCTTCACAGTAGTTTGCCTACCGATAACAATACTGTTGTTTATTGTTTTTGAGAGAAGTTCTTACTGTTTTGTATTTTCCGACTTCTTACTTAATAAGTACACAGGTTTAATCAAATAAAGTCAATAGAAATTGAATTTCAAGAAGAAATTATCAGGTTTGTTCATTCCAAACAGATGGCCAGTTTAAATAATTCATAATCTCGGCAGGTATCTTTAAAATCTGTTTGATGTGAAATTTACAATATTATTTGCGAAGAATCCCAGTTAGTGAAAGTGAATTTGTAATCGATTCCTTGTTTGGAACGTTGAAATAGTTATGCAGGTGTATTTTATTGGGGGAATGTGGTGTGTAAGTTATGGAATGATTGCGGTTGTTTGGGGTCAGCGTGTGGTTTGTGCAAAAGCTTGTTGCGTTGGTATACTGTTTCTTCAAATGTTAATTTTCCTCCTAATTTGCAAATAAATTACAGAAATACTATTGATACAAGCCGCACTCGTTATATCCGTGGCTTGAATGATGCAGAAACAATCCAACTAAAGGTTAAAGGATAATGTACTTATTACGTTCCTTGTGAACTATAAAGGTAGAAAATTAGATGCGTTGATTTCAAGTACAAAAACTCACTTTCATGTCTAACAATTGCGACTATCCATAAATTAGATTGTTTGCAACCGTAATATTTAGTTGTAGTTTATATTATTACATTTCACAGTACGTTAAGCAAAACATGATCAGAGGTTTTATGTAATTATATGTATGGTTCAAGTTAAGTTCATTATTTATAACAAGTTTTTACGCTCACTTTCCTTGTACTAATTCGTAAATATGCCTAATAAATATTTCCAGGATGAGAAATTGCGTTCTGAATGTTTTTGGGCACTGTAAAATGTCTGGAACATTGTAGATGCTTCAAATTAGGTGCCAATTTAGATAAAGTGTGATTATCTAAAACCAAAGTTTTTGTGACTGTAACTATATATAACATTAGGGGATGTTTCATTTAGGATACGGTTGGGAACCTTTTTGGTCTGTATTGATAGTCCTTCTGAGAGGTTATTACCAAATTTTCAAAAGTATGTAATTTGTTTCACTATCTTTGTTATAGTTGAAGTAATAAAGTAATTGTGATCCAACTTGTGATAGTCGTTGCTGTGACTCACATCACGTCACATCACCAGGCTGCGTTTCATCTTGCGTTGGGACTTAAGAATGGCACATAATAGAATGATGTCCAATGATTGCAAGGGCATGATTTTATGGAACAACATCAATTATTAAGTCGGTTATTTATCGAAATTGGCATGCTGATGAGACTAATTAATTCGAAATCGCGAACCACATTTGGCAGTTTCGATAAATTACTGACCATGAACTTGACTGTTCCTTGAAATCGGTTTATTGATTCTACAACAATTATCAATCCTTTCATTTGTGTGTTGAAATAATAATTGTTTTTTCTGTTACTCTCAATGAAAAAATATTAGTTTCTGAAGACTTTACGCTTTGGGATTGTAAAGTATTATCAAAACATTTTCTAATCTTACCTGTTGTCATGTCTGCATTGGTACTGAAGAGAACGCAGAGTCCCGTTTCGTAGTTGACAGCATAACAGGACTCGTTGGATTGACAGGATTCCAGGCAGTCGGAGAGCATGAGTGTTCCAGGGATGGATTCAAGGACGTTGTTCGGTGCTGAGAGGACAAAACCAGTTATCAGTTCGAAACCTACACGATCGGGATCGCAGTCTTCCATTTGGGAAGGGACACCCGGAGGTGGCGCCGAGGGTTGCTTGGCCAAGGCTTCCGCACTTTCATCAAAACCTGACGGAGACGCCATCTGTCCCAGGACTACCGCAGCACCGAACAGTAGCAACGAAGGTATACTTGTGGTTACCATGATTTAAAATATGGAACGGTATTTGTTGGTGTAGACAACGGCTGATTCTGTAATTAAAAAAAGTGGTCGTTAATAATTGTTGCACATTCAGAGAATAGTAATTAGAGAAAGAATGATAAATGGTGAGATTAGGTTAATGGTTGTTTTTAATAGCTTGAATAATATACGCAGTTAGGTTTTTGTGAAATATTTTATAAATAAAAAAAGGAAATAAGTAAGACTGCTTTTTTGTTTCACACTTGAAATTTTATTAAATCTCGACATTTTTTCGGCTTATTTATGCCTTTCTCAAGACAGTAAGATGTAAGAATGATAATTTATTTGTTTGAGGATTTGATAATAGTACGATTATGAATTATTTAGAAACAGTATATACAGTTTATTAAAAACGAAACAGAACTATTTATACTAATTATGTTTAATACTGGAAGTCTTTGTTATTAAAGATCTAAATTGTTAAGATAGAAAGGGAAAGAAGGTGTGGTTTAGACAGTTAATTTGACAATTGATTAATTAAGTTAGATCTGTGGGGGTTAAAGGAGGGTCCGCTTTTGCTAGTGCCTTAAAAAGAATAGGGTTGTAAAGATAGAGAAGAATGTACACTAGCAAATGTTGTTATAGGAAAAATTCAACTGTGATCGAAGGCAAGGATTTTGGACCATATGTCAATAAATGAGAAATTTCCAAACTATTTGACATGAAATTTATGACAGTGGAAAGAGTAAGTTCAGGGAAATAAATAGAAAAATAAAAAAGGAAATTTTGGGTGTCTTCTATCTTAACGATAGTAACAGATATTTTAAGTGATCTGTAACGAATGTAAATTATTGGTCGTTAATAAAATAAATGAAGTTGTTTTAAAATGCGTGACAGACACAACACGATTTGTAACTTTAGTGTAACATCTTACTCGAGATTTAATAAAATTTCAAATGTGAAAGAAAATAGCAGTATTATTTAATGTCCTTTCTTTATTAATGGTTGTGTTCATTTTGTAACATAAATGTATCCTTGAAAATTCGATCGTTAGAGATGGCGACATTATTTGAATTTGGGGTAATTATTTTATCCAAATACGTATCTTCTTCAATCTTGATCCGTATCATTAATTTAGATCAATAGCCATTATAAAACATTTTTAGCATTTCTTGATTACACAGTTTCTGATAGAGTTGCCTGAAATTTACATAGAGAGATAGGAAATTACATAGGTTCTACTAATAATTAATTTATATAAACGTATATAAGATATGAATTACTTTTTTTTATATTGACTATTGACAGTTAATGTTGATTAAGATGTGATTTTTTATGTTGGTTGGTTGGTATACACGAAGAAGGAAGAAATTATTTTAAAACTAATTACTCGAGTACGCGTGTAGTTTTTTGAGTGGATCGTTTTGCATTTACTCTGAATTATTTATTATTTCTGGTAAGTAATATTTCGCCTTCCATAAATCTGCCTAATGAGGACATTGAATTTAATTTGTACTTGAAAATAAATTGTGTATTGAGTAGTTTTACGAGGCGTACTGTTAAACGTTATACGTGCACTGGCTATTAATCTCAATTTATGCAAATTAATTCGCGATGATAAGCCACATCGGCAATAGATGTTGTGAGAAACTGATCCAGATCCACTTTCGATTTTTCTAAAGTTATATACCTACATAACTGTTAAGCTGATGGTTAGTGGCACTTGTTTTACCATTTTCTTCTCTCTTGTTGTCGTTTCCTTTCTTTTGAAATCATTTCCGAACTTACTAGGCATGATTCCTTGAGAACTGGATTATAAAACGCGCAAGGCTTTAATCTCTACGCACAAGTTTTATTTATGTCATTGCCAGTGTACGCAAATGGTCATGGATATTTGTAATGATTACATGATTACAACCTTTCTGTGATAACTGATTGTTATGTAAGTAAATCCCACATGCGTCGTCGTTTACAAACAAGGTCTTAAACAATTAGGGGAAATAAATTTAGTATTCATGTAGTCGTTAGTATAATTTATTGTACAGTTAAATATGTTAATTGAAACTGATCAGGGGAAAACTTATCACATTTTAAAGGAGAAACGCTTCAACTTCTGTACTTATCATTTATTATCATTATCCTTGAAAATTATCAATATGAATGGCATAATTGCTGTTTCGATTAATTAAAAAATCATTGAATCGATTAAGCCTTCAAAGATTGTAACTCCATAATCAAATTTAATAAAACACAGATGATTTACAGAAAGTTTTTATTGATACCACAATAATATTATTTCGACATACAATGTCTTCTTGAGATGGTGAAGTAATCTAAACTTAAACTAATTACAAGTCGATTTAAATACCAAATTATACGGGTAGGGGTGAAAAGCTTAAATTTTTAGTAGAGGAGAATTGTTCAAATTTGTTTGGTCATTTAAAATTAATCCTAATTTATTTAATTTATTTATATTCATAGTTTCTAGTAAGTTCAATTTAATACCTTTAGCTTCAGTATGTAGTATCTTAAAGTTATTATTAAAGTTGTGTGAGTTAGAAATTAAGTGATTAGCATAAGTAGACTGATCATTTTTGTTTTCAAAACATTTCTTGTGTTCTTTTATACGATCTTTGAAAGCTCTTCCAGTCTGTCCAATGTAAGACTTGTTGCAATTACCGTAATTTAACTTATAAATTCCAGATTTATTTTCTTTTTTGGTGGGGTCTTTATTGTTTTTAATAAATTTTCCAGATGAATTAGGTCTGTAAATTTTGCAATATGTTTTCCAATAGTGAGGGAAATATTACCTTGATATGTTAGGGAGGTAAAAAGTGATTTAATTTTTACTGTCAGGGGGTAAACTAAGTTAAGGGTTTTTTTTATTAAGTTTTTTATTCAGTAAGTTTATGACTATTGAAGTTGTGTAGCCGTTGTTGATTGCAATAATATGTATTCTATTTAATTCAGTGTCGTAGTCTTCTTTTGACATAGGTATATTTAACAGTCTTATGAAGACTCGAATGAAAGAAAGCCAGTTTGTGTTGTAAAAGGGTGAAATGATTTCGCATGGATTATCGTGTCAGTATGTGTTGTTTTATGGAAGATCGAGAATTGATGTTTATCATTTACTTTTTTAATGGTTAAATCAAGAAAATTTATGGAATTATTGATTTCTTCCTCTATTGTAAAATTTATGTTCGGATGTAGGTTATTTAAATTATCAAATAGGTATTTAGCTGTCTATTTGTTCCTTATTGTGGCATCAATAAAAACTTTCTGTAACTCATCTGTGTTTTTTTAAATGTAAAAAATCATTAATCTATTTCTTAAAAGGAAGCCCTCAAACTAACAACACCGGACTTTAATAACAGAATTTCCATACAATACGAGTTTTATATCGTATCCTTAAGTTGTTTTGATTCAAATGCTTAGATTCTTTTCTTCTGGTATTCATGTATTATCGTAATATATAAGACTGGTCGAATCCATAAATATTTGGATGGATAAATACCGCTATCGATGGCGCATAGCATTTACATTTTAATTACAGCAATTCTACTACATCTTATCTATGACCTTCCAACACCGAATTAGAATATTGACATTTCTACACATCCTGATATCAAAAGTAGGCGCATTTCTTAGTTCCATCTTTTAATTAGACGTTTTAATGGTTCATAATTTTGTATTACGAGAGGAAATAGCTCCACAAAATAACCTTACAAATCTACCTATATACTAGCACTACAATTATGATAAGGTAGCCTTGCTGAAGCAATGTTTATCAATTTTCTCATCGAATACTGTATGTATAACATTACTAAATGTGTGTCATTTGTAAAGTGATAAAATTGTTGCAAAGTTAGACCCCACGGGGCATTTATCCAGTCAAATAACAGTTAGTGTATGGTTTTTTGTTGTTGAACATCCTCATGAAAGGTCTTTACGATTGGATTCGTGTGACATTGACGCTCTTAAAGTTCATTAGTCGTTTTAGTAGGGAATCAGTCAATTTTCGTCCGTTTTGTTGCTATTACTATCTTATATGTTTAACTTAACGGGAATGATTGAATGACATAAAGTTAACGAGTTGTTTATAGTTGTGTTTATAATGTTGTTTAAATATTTATGGCCACTTTCTAAATCTTTCGCTCGTTTAGACAAATAATTACAGAGGATTGAAATGTTTATGGCTGCTACAGAGATTCATGAAATCTTATTTAGTTTAATTATGGCTTTTAGCTGAATAAGCAATGTGTTAATCGTCCTGCTTAATAATCGATTTTAAAAGAAAATTAATTACTTTTTTCCTTTTTTCTGAACGGATAGTCGATGGTAGTATGTTTTTACAACGAGCTGGAAATGAGTACTCATGAGCCGTAAGCAATTTTGGAGATGTAAACGTCACAGGAATTATGTAAGAACGTTGTTTGTCACATTTATGTAGCATATTAATTGTAATTAATATGGCATGTCAAGCCTGTCGAAATGCTGTTGCATGCGTGGTGATGATAATCTCATTAATAGTACTGCAACGTTGTTGGTAGGGAAATTTGCTTCGATGGGTCATAAAACAGCTATTTTATAGCCAATATACCATTGCTTAAAACAATTAGAATAGTTTTTACATTATAAAAATTCACCTAAGGCGAGTATTTTTGCATTCTTCCAATTAAAGCTATCAACTATGCGATTAGAAGAAATGAATGGTAAAGAGATTGTTTTAAAAGATTTCACACCTGAGATAGTGTTCATGACAGTGCTATTATTGCATCTATTTGCATAATAGTTATCGGTTAACAAGTGCAATTTAGATGAATCGACAATAGAGCAGGGGGAACATTCCAATTGCGCCCCCAGGTATTCGTCCATTATTTTCTACTATTCCTTATCTTGTTAAAGTATTTACCCACAATTTCACTTATTTACGAGTATTATTCGATATAATCTGATCAGAATATTAGTAACAATAATTTTTGATTAACTTTACAATGGCAATCTACATATTTGTGCTTGAAGTTAAGTTTCATTAAAAACTACAGACAGCATCGTAGATATCTGCCACTAATTGTTGTTTCGTTAAACCTAAATTAACGTTTTCACAAGGCCGTATGTGGTAGAACTCCACTACCATTCTTGTCCCTGGCCTAACAAAGAAAACACGTTATTTTGTTCAAAATTGGCTTTATTCATCAATATAATAATATATATCAAGAGCAACACAATCATTCAAGCGCCGCTTTCACAATTAAATACTACTTTTGTAGAAAAATTTATCTTTTACCTCAAAATAGGCCTCAGCTTAAGTGATAGAGGTTATATCTATTCGAGCGAAATTTCTTGGCGACGAACAGCCAGTAGTCGCTGGGAGCCAAATCTGGAGAATACGGTAGATCTGTGGATATGGCAATTCGAAGTTCAATTCATGTAGTTTTGCCATTGTTTTGATGACAAATGACTTGTGACACGGTGCGTTGTCTTGATTAAACAATTTTTTTTTCTTTGCTATGTGCAATTTCGGCCTTCGAACGAAACGAATTATGACTATATTTACGACTTTTTAAACGTTTACGTTTTTTAGTGGAACGGGTTTGATTTTAAGATTAATAAATTATCGAATGCATAATTTATGTGTTAATAATATTTTACCTGAAAATGTCTCACAATTTTCCATTTTCATAGTCAGAGATCAACGTATTTCGTTAAAAAGAGTGCAACAGATACGTTATCCGCTTGACGCTTTTAATGAGAAGTTGTAAATTATAAGCAAATAATAATGATACTGTTTAGGTAAACATTCGAAACTCCGTTAGTCGTGATGTTTAATTGGGAGCAGCTGTCGCTGCTGCAATTCCCATCATTTCGTTTATCCGTTTCAATTATCGTTCACCCTTCACTGTAATTATTTCTTTATAATTGAATTTATCCAATGTAAACAGCCATTAATCTGTCGAAAATTACTCCGCCGACTGCATGAATTATGAACTGTTATCTTGTCGCCGATGAAAATCTGTCCGTTCTATTACATTCGGTCGTAAATGCTTGACTGAGGAGGAATAGTTGCAAAGAAGTAACGTTTCGGAAAAGGGCTTTGAAGGTCGCGAACTTAACACACGAACATTCATACATGCATGTAAATATGGTGTAATTGTGTCTACGTATACTGCTGGATACCGTTGTATCGACAATTTATACTTTCACAGTATTATAATGGTAGAATTTAGTGGTGAATAGTAAATTTATGTCTTCACGAGGACACGTGACGAAAAAGGAAAATGATGGGCCCATGGGGGCATGGTACAATTGCATGTACACTTCGTATCAAAAGTTTCACTTCAAACCAGTATAAAAGTAAAGTTTCAAAAATATATTAATTGTTTCACCAAAACATTGGTTTCTTGAGGTGAAGAAGAATATGGTTAAAGATGTTACATCTTCACCTGAACAGACGAATGTTTTGGTGAAACACTTGTGGTAAACAATTAATAGTAGTAGAATGATGATTCGGACTTGTAGGCCGTGGTCGATGTGAACGATTTCATCCAGACGTTTCGTCGGCAACTGCGACTGACATCTTCAGTGGGTGCTGTGTTGACTACGTATGCGAAGATTATACCTGCGACTTCGACCAATGTCATGGCCCATGAGATTCTGAATTAACTGCAGCAAATATTGTATGGCAAAAATATAAAAAATGTGACAGTATGTTGTATTTATGTACAATTTGGGTTTCCTTTAGTTCTGATTGCAGTTGCTTCATGCCCAAATGAATGCAATGGAAATAGTTTTGTTTGTTAACCAAAAAAGAAAAAAGAGATGTAGGTAACTAGCTGCAAATAAATATTCAAACATCCATTTTCATTTGCATATACGTTTATGGATAGAACTGTCAGAAGTAACGACGTACATTAAATGTCATAAGCCAGTTGTTATTATTATGATTTAATGTTAATCTTTTGTTGGCATGTTCAGTAACATAAACGTCTAAAATTTTTCACAAAGCGGATGGCACAATAATTGTTGCTAACGTGTTGAGTTGTGTAATTTGGGTTCGTATTGATAATAATTGGAAATATAAATGGGGCTACTCGTCAAAAAGTGATTCTGACAATTGTTTCGTAGCTTTCAGCCATTGCCACTTATTTTGTCATTATATAGTTCTTGTTGAGTAAATTAATAAGTAAACGACGAGGCATGAAATACAAAAATTTTTAAAATACAAATAATAAAAGTTTGTGAATATCATCATATTGAAATAAATACTGTCTCATTATTTTGGTCCATAATTTTCAGAGGTAAATACTGATTAAAATTAACAGTTTTTGTATAAAAATATGAGATCCGGTTGTGGGATCCTTGATCCTTAATAATAGACGAACAAGGATTTTAAACCCTTCTTTTTTTAATATGTTATCTTCGTCTAAGAATCTTTAGGAATCAACAGTATAATTCAATGTCAGTAGGGGTATTAGCTCTCAGAGTAGTTGTTTCTGTTGATTTCATATTTATATTTAACAGTTTTGTTTTTCCAGTAGATAATACTTTAGTTTTTAGAAATGCAATTGCACATTTTTGAAAGAAAAGACTACCAAATCTAGGATACTTGTTGTAGTTTTTTTTGAAAAGTTAGTTTGTTTTTCAACAGTAATTTGGAAAATATGACATCTAAAATTTTGAAAAACGAATATTTTCAAATTCTTTGCTATAAACCTTACATTCGACATTTGAAGGTCGTATTTTTTATCTATTGTGAAAGAAATGAGAAAATTAGCGGAATATCAACAATCTGTTTCATCTTTCGTTAAATACGATCCGATTTAAAAAAAAAATTAAGGACATTCTAATTAGTAATTCGTTTTTATTCCACCATGTTCTATTTAATTTGGAAGTTTTTCGCTAGGTAAGTGTTCTATAATTAAATAAATAGTTGTGAAAATGTTTATTTAATTTGTATTGAAACTGTGGTCTATATATTTCGATTAGTTTAAACCGGATGGTAAATTTTCCAGCGACGTAACAAATAATTCTCACTAATTAGGTCGTTAATAGAAGCAAAATCGAATGGTGGTTGACCGCACCCCATCTGTAGCACACGAACTGGTAAAACAATTATTTAAGACCGTCTCATACCGACAGCTGTAAATTCGCGTACCAAGTGGTATACGTAATATAAGTCGTAAAATAGAATTGGTTAAGTTGCAAACTGCCCCTCTTAGATCCTTCATGCCAAGGGCAAGGATGCGAAAAGCATTGACCTTAATAATGAGAACACGCATCAGTTCATCTCAGCAATTTGCTGGAGATTTTATAGGAAATTTATTGTTTTCTCTTCGATGAAATGCACTTAGCTGCCTACTCAGAAACCGAAGATAATCAGAATTGAAACTAGAATTTTAATAAGTGCGATTTGTTCATAGACAAATTGGGTAACCATTTACGACAAATATTAAATCTTTCAACACATGAAAATTAAAACCACATTCCATATCTAACTGGTCTTCTGGTCAACATAGAATATAAGTTAGCCAAACGTATGGTATATGTTTACTAGGTGGTTACTTTACAACGTATCCAATAGTTTAATATTAGAATGAGAGAACATTTTAAAAGGTACAAATACTTCAAAAAAAATTCTAACTATGCAAAACATTTACTGTCGGAAAATCACAAGTTCAGCAATGATTACAAAATTTTACATATCCTACTTATAATAAAAGGAAAAAACTAAACACTTTAGAGTCGTTAGAAATAAATAAAATCGAAAACAAAAATTCAGAATTATTATTAAATGATCAATTAGAACTTAATCCTTCACCACTATTAAAACTATTTAAAAACAACCCCCACTTCCCCCATATAAGATGTATTGTCCACTTGAAAAAGGTACAGTGTACCAAAACAATTCACAATATCTGGACAAAGTCAATTAAATCAGAACCCACCATCCTTAATTACCACAAAACCTTTTCGGATACGAGACCGATTTTCCTATTATTATATTGCTAAGAAAAATAACTTGGGCTCTATCTGGCGTGTGATAAACTATAAACTTTTTGAAAGTTTTCAGTGATCAAAGTATCAATAAGTTACTGTAAGGGAATGAGTAAAATAAAGGAAATTTATTCTTCTTTCAGTTTTTTTAATGCGTAATAACTTTTAGAAAAAGAAAAACATTTTCTTAAATTTGTGGAAAATTCTGATAGAAAATCGGGACGGTTTAGTGGGGTGGAATTTACAGTAAATGGTAGGGCACCGTTGTTGGCTGCAGCATCGTTTATCGGGCGCGTTAATTAGCAAGGGATTAAATCTAATGGTCACTCCGGGGCGGGACTAATTTAATAGAAACAGGTCGTCGGTCCGGTGGTGTTCTCTCTTCTCCTACTTTGGATTCTGCAATTGCGATTTAAATCTAATACGCTCGTTCAACAGCTAATGATTTCCACTCGCAGATGTGGGAGACTTGTTCAATTCCGATCGGCGGTCACTACATTTCACAACGGACGGACAGACTCTGACATATACCTACTGGGGTAGCGAAGATACGTCTTTGGCGAACGAAAACAAACAAAATAAAAAAGGAAGACGGCTGAGTTATTCGGTTGGAACATGTTCAACATGGTATAGTAAATTCACGTTAAAAATCGACTTGATGTAAACGGTACTGGTATTGGATTAGCGCGTGAGAAATGATTCATCTCTAGTAATACGAGGGCGGATCAAATACAAACGAGCCTTTTTAAATTGTGCGGCGGATAGTTGTTCAAGGCGCGTTTGGGAAAATTGTTTGCTTCACATTGAAGATTACTTAATCTAGTTGCTGTACTCTTCCATGTTCAATATGTTGTTGTTTTGTTTGAAAATTTTTTGTCGTTGCTGTTTATTATTTGATGAGATCTTAGATGGTTGTTACTGGTGGAATCTTAATATTGAAGTGTTTTATTGACTTTGTGTTGCTATTATTCTGTTATTGGTAAATGGAGCAGTTGTTCTTTGTCAATTTTGAGGCGCCGCTTCATCAGTTTATTGTTTCGATAAATGATACCAACATGGCGTTGTCGATGTCTCTTTCTGTTTCACAGTTGACAATGAAGAGATTAATTGTATATGTGCGGCCGTATAATTGCCGTGGACAGCAGGAAACATCTGACCACCATACACACACATGCGAATGCAGATTTGTGTTGACGTTTTCTACGGTGACGTTGCCGTTTATCGTCACTTGTTTGCGTCTTGTACCAATATTTTATTCATTTCAGATTGAGTTGCCGCACCACTTGCGAACAATCACGTGGGTTTGTACCACCATATCTCTCTTATTATTCTTTTAATAACGGTAAATTATTAACTACCTCGCGTCAGGTTACACGTCTTCTAACTTATCGACATCTTGTTAAATAATGTGATGCAAAAACTTTTGCTTCATCATTTGCCGACGAGTGTTTCACTTTATGATGGATAATTCATTTGTTTTTTGGGTTCCTTACTCAACCAGGACCCTTTCTATAGTGTCGATCTATTCCCGACTTGCCTGCTGTTTGTATGTTGCGGTTCTTTTCTTTATATAACTATTGAAATGAACCAAGAACAAAAATAACGAGATTTTTAGAAAATACCTTAATCGGCCCTCTCTCCCATGTGCTGGAACGTGTACTCAATTTTATTTTTAACTTGCCCCTTAAATAGGGTGATTCAGATATGAATGCTTCCTAATACAATGCAACAATCAATGTTTTAGGATCTTTGATTTAACCCTTTAGAAAATCTGCAATTTTTAATACAAAATCTAAATATACCTTTTAGTGACTACATTCAAACAAATTATAAGGAACACTGTAGAAAAAATAGTTCGTTGAATAGAAATAGTATCTCTTTTAAAAATCATTCTTTCCTGTGGCGGTTTAAATTAAATTATCTTCCCGTATTGATTGGTTCATAATTAGTTCTTATTGAGCACTTTGAATCATGCAATCAACTAACTACACATGAGTTCAACATAGCTACCGTTCAGTACACTCGGCGTGCTATATCCTTCTTTTTATGACCTTATAGCATAAAAACATGGAGGTAGCATACAATACTATAACATATGGGTGAATAGTCCCTCTACATAGATGGCGCTAGTTTTTTTGCATTCACCTCTTTTACAGTTAGTATTAACCTTCAAAAGACAGCTGTTAGAATTTCATGATATTCGTTAATTATTCTGCTAAGAGTGACGCTACTTTTGTTATTTTCAAAACAATGAATCAAAAACAATTTCGAGTCAAATTTAAACAAAAAAAAACGTGTTTTCGTTGTTAGGCCCGGGACTTTTCAGTCCATGTGTTATTTGGAATAATTCGAAGAGACAAAATTATTATTCTACCTTTGTATTTACTGACGATGAAAATGAATAATAGTTGTTCAAATTTTGTTTGCATATGAAGCAATAAATACATATTAAGTAAACATATAATTTCATACTTCAATTCAATTGAAATTAATTGAGTAAACTAATGTAGTTCCATCGAATATACACACAAACATAATAAATTATGTCGTGTGTATTAATGTATTCATGGTTTAGTTTTTGTGATGGTGTTGTTTGGACCATTTGTGTTTGCATACATTATTATTATGTTTAGTTAACACTAATTTATTTTGTGTTTATATATTTTGAAGTAATAACGGCTTTGAAATGCATTGAATTGTGCAATGGAGTAGTGATTTTTAATGAAGGGGTTAACTTTTGTTTAAATCTGCGAATTAGTAGAAAGAGTCCTTTATCTATGTTATATAAAGTAAAAACGAAACTGAAGAAGTTGCAATTTTAAAACAGACTAGAGATTGAGGGTCTTCCTGCTAACCGTCCCGTGGGTACTATTCAAATTCTTTCATCCCTATCTGTAGAAATATATGAATCCCTAAGTGTACAATTATATCGTCGCGATTTGAACAAAACTTTTTCCAACCAAAATATGTTCGACAAGAGTTTTAGTCCTCTTAAGTCCGAAAACTAACGTTAAAAAATAAAGAAACACATAACAAACTATGTAGATTAATCGAACTATGTACTGCGGTTTGTAATTCGAAGACTTTTAATTCTTCTTATTTTCATATACATTATTTATTTTTTAGAAATGTTGATTCTGTCTGATTTTGATGTCAGTATTTTATCATTTTCTCTGGGTTGCACTTCGAAGACTATTTCTTTTTCTTTATTTTATATAGTTTATTTACCGAAACAGAGTAACAAACGCTAATGCTTGAATTCTGTAATATAAATGTATATAAAAGTACTTATATTACTACTAAATATTTAAAGTTTATTTTAACTTTCGTAACTCTTTGAGTTTGTAAAGCGAAATTAGTTACGTTTCACCTGGAATCTAGGGAAATGTTTATTTAGTTTTGGAGAACTGCATTCAGTTTTCTTCTAAGACGGCTTTTATTAATAGTTTAAGGAACTTACGTGTGTTGCAGTTGCAGAAAATGGGGCTGGTTTTCCATGTATAAGTGCAAAGGTCAAAGGGGTTTTTAAAGCATGTTTATGTAAATTTTGCACAGGTTGCTATCTACTTTATATTTCCATTGGTAGCGCAAATTATTAAGAGTTCTTCTTAAATTAATTTTAACTCGAAAACAGCTTTACAATTTTTGTGTCAGAAGAATAAAAAGAAAAGAAGTTGAGTAGGCATTTGTCTGATTTTTCGATTTGATTCTAGATTAGGTGAAGCATGGGCATATAGTGAAATTGAAACCATCAATAACTTCCTAAAATTTCCCTGTTCTTTGGTCTACAAATTTACGATCATATGGAAATTAACCGGTTCGAACCCGGGTTGGGCTGCTCTGGTCCAAGTTTTCTGTGGTTTCCTTGGATCATTTAGGCAAACGCTGGAGCAGTAATATACCACAGATAATCTTTCACTTCTCTTCTGTCTTCATTTCGTCTGTCTCATCTTTCTCTCCCTAACCAGACCACCCACCCATTCCCGCGATTTCTGCTAGGAGTTTGAAGAGGGCCTTACGCCCTACCCTCCGGCTTTGCACTACAGTGTAGGTGGGAGAGAATACCCGCCCACCAGAACAAGTAGCTGGTGGGAATGAAACACAAAAAAGTTTAAAGTTTTGTATTTGCTATCTTCACCCTACAGACCATTTTTCCCTCCCTTCCCCTTAAGAGGTTTGTGTACATTTAAGTTAGTTTTCGAATAGTACTTATGTAACCTTTCTGTATTGTTTGTTATTATTATTTTGTTTTTAAATAAACTAGTTCAAACGTTTAGATAAACTTTTTGAAACGTTACAATATTATTCAACAAATATTTAAGGCTTCAATAAGTTTAATTCGCAATCTTAAACTAGTTACCAGTTCATATCTAGTTTTTAACAAAATGTTATTGTTTCTATCAATAAGCAAGCTGCTGTTCATGACCATGGTGCGGTAAATTTCAAGTTTTTTTTCACAGGGAATCGGAGAAAATGATTTGAAATTTCATTGAACGTTTGGTTAGTTTATTGCAGCTTCCTTAGCACTCATTACTCATTCTTTTTATGTCAAAAACGTTTTGCTTTAGACTGATAAAAAACGAAACTAAATATTAACTCTAAAACAAAGATTGGAGACGTTTACAGAACATTCAACCGTGTCAAGTTGTATTGTATAGCATTTAAAACCGTTGTCGAATTCTTTGTGAAAGTTTCCATCACAATTTATGAGACGATTTGTTTCGTGGTACGCCCCTGTAGTGTTTGAACTGGGTCCATGATCGTCTCACAGATGGCACTATGACCTCCGTATGGTTAGGTAAATTGCATAGATACTGCTTTATACTAAATCTAGGTGGCGACGGTGTTGCCGATTGGACAAACAAAAATCCGGATAAAGGACAAATGCATTTGCAGCAGGTCCACACGACCATGTTAGTAGATACTTAGGCATTCGCCGCGGCTGTACTGAGAGCATGTAAATCATTCAAGATGCATTAGTTAAATTAGTTGGTGTGCTACAACACCACTGTGAGCGAAGTTGGACCGACCGACGACATAGGCACCGCGATGTTTGTGTTTATTTGCGGTCCGCATCGTTCGCATTGTAGATTAGTTACATTTTGTTGCGAGACGTGCGAAGATACCTAAGTACGAACACTTATATTGTAGATACCTGTTCTGACAGCTTGGCAAACTCTCTTTCTCACCTGTGCAAAATAAACGAAAGCGAAACTTTGTAAACGCTCAAAAGGAAACGGAGGACAAGGGGGAGAAGATACGAGACCGGATAACCAGGTTTAGGTTTTCTAGAAACGGAATTTACTCCCAGTTTTGTTGAACGTATCTCCAGATAAAAGGTGCAAAAATTGCAACTTGATTTCAATGAATATCCAACTGGAATGAGCTCTTTTTAAATTAAATTCAACAAAAGCTATGAAGAATCGTGGAAATGAACAGTTGCGGTGTGCTGATGGGAACCAAAGAGATCGAAATCGCGACCCACGTCTGGTAGTTTCGATAAAATACTGACTGAGATCTTATTGTTTCAAATCAATTTTGGGTGATCTTCATTTTTTCATTTAGATCAGAAAAAAACATTGAATTGTTCGCTGGAGAACTCAAACGTGACTCCAGAAAAGCTTCGAGAAATCCTAATTTCAAAACCAAATGAGCCAAAGTAGCATAATTAGAATTTTTAAATTTAAGATATATCAAAATCTGAATATACTGGTGCAATTCTGAGATCAGAGTCTAATTTAGGAATAAAAGACTCCTTGGAAATTGCTGTTTTGTCCTTTTATTTGAAAAACTGAAGTTGTTGGAATTTAATGTTAGTGTATCGCAGTATTCAAACATGCTATCACATTTCCGAAGCTATATACGGAATCAACATTGCAAGTTCATCGGAAATGATTTCACTGGACTTAATTTCCTGATTTAGGTTGACCTATGTGATTAACTATCAAACGTTCCAAGGACTTTTGTGGTATTTATAAACAAATCCAAAAGGTAATGCCAATAGCACATTGCATTGAAATCACTTCTAAAATAGAAAATACGATACGTATAAATTACGTCCGACAATTGTACGTTACATAGTTTTATGTTAGGTGTAGTTGTGTATGATGAGAGTAAGTCGTAACCAACATTCTCCCAATACTGTTACTACACCTGATTTTAACCAATTCAAAATCATTTGGGATCAATTGAAACCCATCTAAATAAGACAAAGGCATGTCCTGTTGTGAATATTTTATTAAAGGCCCTTCACTATTGTAATTATAATTGTATTTTCTGTATTTAATTGTTTCGCAAATGACATGATATATATATGAGAAAGTGATTCGTGATTTTCCAAATTAACTGTCTTATTTGTTATTGACACGAGAGGTCGAACATGACTGAGACGAACACGCCAACTAGAATCAGACAAGGGAGCGATACTGGTAACGTTGCCACGTCGTATTCCACTTAACAATGAGAAGGTAAACAATGGACATGTGCTAGGGAAGGATTGGCGAGTCCGGAGTCAGTTTGCCATCTATCGATCCAGTCTCGTTTTCAGAAAATTATCGACCGATTAGAATGTAATTGCGATCAGCCGCATAACTGGAATACGTGGGAAAATGGTCTGAAATCTGTGGGGGTGAAAGTTCAAATATCAACGGTACTAGAGGCGTTCGGAACCGTTTTCAAGATACCGAGATGCAATAGCATTTGGTTACTTTGGAGAGAGAAAGATTGAACCACGTCCAGAATGTCATAAGTAGAAAGAGGATGTGGAGTAGAACAGTTAGTTATTTTTAGAATATTTACAGTTAAGATCCACCCAGAATTGACATTACTCCAATGTCTACTAGGAATTAGGCATCAAACATGACGAGGAACAAGCAATCGAAACATTTGCCGGTAAATGGTGAACAGAAATCATAAAATTATCTCAAAACAGAAGCAGAGAATATAGAATTGTTCTTTAAATTTTCAACACACGTTATTGATGATGGGCAGTTTAGATTTTCACATTAAACGCTGCACGAATATTTTGTTCCTGTATTCCGAACAGAATCGAAGCTTTCCGTTAGGTGAAAATAAGGTTTACCACCTTATTCCTAAAGTATTGCGTCTATTGTGAATATATCTGTATTGTAGTGAAATTATTATTGCTCGATCAAAAATATACTTTAAATAAAATGTCGTCGAGTGTGGTAATATTAGATATTTTATTCTCGTAAATATTTTACAAAAAGGAGCCTATGAATATCAAGTAGGCATTTGGATTTGTTCAAACATTGATTTAGGCTATATAAAGTGAGGAGAAAAGTATTTTTTGCCTGGGACGAATCTTCGAGAATCAAGTGGCGAACTCGGATGATTTTTTGTTTTATTATCTATTCAAACGGGAAAAAAGGTAAATAAAAATTTCCATTCAAATTAGCAACGGGTATATTGGGTATTATACACTATAGATATAGAAGGGATTTAAAATTAAAATCGCAGCATTACGATCAGCCATCAAACCCGATTATTCCTAGCAAGTACTTTGTTAATTATTTACAACGACTTACCTACATCTTTTGAACCTATAAAAAAGTAAAATGTTTCAAATAGATGTTTGACTAATAATCTACTTAAATTCAAGAGTTCTTGGTAAATCATGATTAAAATAATAAAGATAAGAAAAGTAGGTAATCGAGTCTACCGTTACTTGGTTGAAATTCATGTTATAACTAAATAAAAATGCACTGATGATTTTCAACTTTTTTATTGATTACTTGACGATCGTTTCGCCAAACTTTGGCTTCGTCGGAAGTTTGTAGTCAACTTAAAATTATTAACAATATTTGGTCTTAAATACTAGTTGGAAGGGTGGTATCAGGGAACAAGTTTAGAAGTGGGGAGCTACTTAATTCTGTCTGTTCATTGATTAATCTATTGCTTACTTGTTCCCTGATACCACCCTCCAAGCTAGTATTTAAGTCCAAATATTCTTAATAGTTTTAAGTTGACTACAAACTTCCGACGAAGCCAAAGTTTGCCGAAACGATCGTCAAGTAATCAACAAAGAAATTGAAAATCATCAGTGCATGTTTATTTAGTAACAAGAAAAGTACATTAAAGTTTCATAAAAACATTATTTACCTACACTTCATCAGGTAGCAAAATAATCTGCCTAAACTGCTGTTCGTGATACGAATATATTTTTGGTGAGTCTTAAAATTAGCTTTGAAACTGTAGCAATTAAGACGAGTGTTCTTGGGCAACTATGAAGTGTCAAGCAACTAACTTTTCAGTAGACATTGTTACTGTGTTCATTGTATAATGTGTAAGTGTCAGTCGATTTCACAAGAGTTCATTCCAGCCAATTACCACTGTTACCAACATAGAACAGTAATGTGATTGTCTTCCATTACAATCAGAAGACATATGGGAACGACGAATGCTGCGGAGGCAAAAAATTTAGGTCACTTCCTTCATTGAAGAAGTTCAAGGCGATTGTTGTTGTTGTTGTTGATGTTGATGTTACTGTAAGGTTTCTACTGTATATTTAATAACAAGAGACGGTAAGTTGATGGTTTGTTCTCCTTCCTCATGACGACACCTAGTCGTATGCAATGGTTTGGTCACGAAGCCGTTCCCGTGTCTTATTCTAATTCTGTTTTAATTGCATGTGAGAGTTTACCTTAAGGCGGATGTTTTTCATTTAACCGCTGATGCTTACATATATTTATGATTAATTGCATGTGTTGCAAGGTTTCTTCTTCCTCTTGCTTCACAATAAAACACTGTTTTTAATCAACTATATCAGAGAACCCTGTATATTAGTTGGACACGTCCAAACAGGATTATAACTTACAAATATGAAACATAATTTGAATTAAAAATAAACAGTAGATACACGTAGAGTTGAAACAAATAGTTTTTTATTATTGTTTTGGTTTTCCTGTCTCTAGTTGGATATTCTTTTTTTAAACTAGTGGTGAACAGAATGTTGTCTTGTTCTTTAACATAAATGAAGAAGCTGCCAAAATCAAGAACAGACTTGCACTAACAAGATCAAGGCCTAAGCTGCAAGTGTTTTCTTATATTTACTTAATTTTAGAAATTTAGTACCATTACTATGTTAAGAGTCTCATCAGTGTGTTATAAATGTATCAACTCAACTTTTCTAACTTTTTGTGTATCATTCCCACCAGCTACTCGTGCTGGTGGGTGGGCAGTCGTTCCGACATACACTGTAGTGCAAAGCGGGGGGGTGAAAGATTACCTTTGGAATATTACTGCCTAAATGATGCAACTAAGGAAACCACAGAAGAGTTGGACCAGAGTAGCCAGATCTGGGTTCGAACCGATGACCTTCCGAATACTGAGCAATGATCTAAAGCACTAGACTACGCCGCTTGGTGTAAATGTATCAAAAAAAAAACTTTTTTGTGTTTCGTTCCCACCAGTTACTCGTGCTGGTGGGCGGGCAGTCGCTCCGACCTACACTGTTGTGCAAAGCCGAAGGGTAGGGCCTAAGGCCCTCTTCAGCCTCCTTGCAGGAATCGCGGGAATGGGTGGCTGGTGTGGTTAGGGAGAGAAAGATGAGACGGACGAAATGAAGACAGAAGAGAAGTGAAGGATTATCTGTGGAATATTACTGTCTCAGCATTTGCCTAAATGATCCAAGGAAACCATAGAAAACATGGACCAGAGCAGCCGCACCCGGGTTCGAACCGGTGATCTCTCGAGTGCTAAGCATTGATCTAGAGCACTAGACCATGCCACTTCGTACAAATGTATCGATTTACGTTCAGACTATATAATTGTGAGTACCTATATGAGGTGGAGGTGGTAGTGGCGTGGTAATGCGGATAGTTGGATGGGGTACCTATCCTATGCATTTTGTGCCTGAGGGTTGAGGGTAGTGAACAGAAGGAGGTGAATCGCTGTTCAATTGATACTACGTTTGTGCTACGATTAAAATTAGTAATATTACAATTTACTTTTCCATGTATTTTGTGGTGGGTTTTTCCAACCCTACATAATCCTTGAAACGAACTTACTAGGTGGTCGTTGGCCGCGTGTTTTGTTATAATAAGGGTAATTTACTATATTTTTTGTTAAGTTAACTTGTCTACGTTGGCTCTACTGAATTCGTTTTGTCTGTTATTTTATTTTGTTTTCTGTAACGAAGACAGTTATAAATTTGATTTTTGTTGTAGTAAATTTGTTAAATATTTATCACTAAACTCCGAGTTTCCTTTCGACCTTGAAACACACCCTTAGTAGCTTTCAAAGTAATTTGATATAACATTCAGTTATGACATTATATCGCCATCTACTGCTAACACAATAAATTACCCACCAATAACTTGTATGGTTTTTATTAATTTGGTTCACTAATATAAGCTAGTGGTTGGAAAAGTAGCAAATATCGGAACATGTTGTTAAATCCGTGTATATAAATTTTCAAATATCGCAATCCAAAAGTTGACTAAACACGTACACCCTGTATGGTAGAACCTTATCGGCCATTGTTTACTTCTCCAGTTCCCTTCGACTACCGACTCGTTCAATTCTTCTCCGTTATAAACGAATATTTTTCTCATGCAAACATCGTTTACGCAATAACTTACATACGCGAAGACGTATTTGATTTTCCCTGGAACAATAAAACTTGCCCTCATCGAGAAAAGCGGGACCGTATAAGCCGTGCGGTTGCTTGCTTGCTTGCGTGCCTGGCTGGCTGCTTGCCGTCGGCGGCGATGCCTGGCAACTTTTATTTTGCAACATCTGGTAAAAGCTACCATCAGTCAGAAAGGATCGAGACAAAGGTATACGAACGAACGTCGGTGAATTTATTGTCTTCGAGCAAGATGAAAAAGAATAGTCCAGGATCGATGGGAGACTGACTACACATCGCCATTGCAGTAGTAGAGTCGTTGGTCCTTTTTTCTTTTTTTTTCTTTCTTCTAATTCAATATATATATATATATATATATTTATAGTATGTGCGTATATTTAGCCACCAGAGTTGTTCAACCGACAGATAAAATTACATGCTCACAATCGTTGATTATTTATTAAACATTGGTCGTAGTCTCGCAGTAGAAAACACTGAAAATATTTGCACACATTACAGTTTCAGACGAAACGTCAGGAAAAAAGTCCTAGTCAATCGGCGGTGGATATCGACACTCAACAAGTAACAATTCGGTCATTGTCTTGAAGAATTATTGTTCCTTAATGATTTGCTGACGCATATAGTCAGCATTTTCAAAAGTTTACCGTTCAATTATCATCACAGAAACTCCTAGAGGAAAATGTTAAGGTGCATCGACATGTTGCTAAATCGTCTCTTTTGTAGAATTTTAAAGAAGATAACATGATTGTAACATTGAAAAGAACACGTTTACTTTACAATAAGGATAAGCGGCTGTATTTTGTTATTAGTCCATGGAATCATATTGTATTGATTCACTATGACTTGATGAAGTTCAGGTATTTGTGTTGAACCTTGATTGAAGTAATGTTGTTTGAATTAAAGTCTTTGAGCAAAAAAAATATATATACACTTTTTACAATCTGGTAATAAATGAACAAAAGAACATAATTAAGAAAGTCAGCGTGAAAACGTTACACATCTTGCAATGATAATAAAGCAGTTGATGGTCCAAGGGACGCAACACATATCTTCAAACATTTTTTTGGTAGATGGGTTTTTATATTGAAACTTGAGTAGTGACATCCACGTCTTGAAGTGAAAACACATTCGGTAAAGGTGCGATTAATCAACAATCCCACTCACACACTTGCATATGTGTCTATTGTAACATCAAAGTTAATAAATCGAAGACTGAATCAGTCACGAGCATCCATCCAGTTAGCGTGGGAGAGACGTAATGGTTGACGTTGACGATGTGGTGGTGATTTGGTGGTGGTAGGTGTTGTAGGTGGCTGTGGTGGTTGTCCTCTTTAAATAAACAGTCAACGTCGCTTCGTTGTCCGTCGTGCTTGCTAACTTTATCGTCGCAATTAATTCCGCACCGTCACCAGTTCGGTGACAGGCTCCGATAGCTACTAATTAGACTAAAACGCAGGAATCCCCGATCGCATTTTATACTTTAGCTATATGATACTTAGTTAAAGGATTGCGTGTTACACAGACATTTGTAAGTGATCGGGCGCGGGTCCCGTACCTCTGTTGACGTTCCGGGAACATTTTCATCAGATAAGGTACTATAAGTAACTAAATGAGGAACACGTATGGGCGCCCATCGCATTAGAAGGTGTAAAGAAACGACATATACGTATGGTATGTCACGCAGCGAACGAACTCTATATCGCTCTCGCTTTCAGTTTGCCCACGAACGTCGAGTGCTTTATCTTCGCACAGCACGAACTTAAGCGTTACCGGTGTTCCACAAGGCAACGCGATCGACTCCATGATACTCTCCTACCGACTCGACTCGACTCGACTGCTACGTTCTGTTCTATTTCTATTGGTAAACAATTCAAAAATCTAACGCGGTCTAACGTTAAAAACACAACAACTTTATAAAGGGCCCGAAGACCTGGATATTTTTACGTACGTGCCTTCTCAAGTAATAGTTGCTTGCACTCATATTTATACTATCTATCTTAAACCTGGTAATAAATAACTTAACTTACATACGTTACGTTAATTCCAATAATTACAACTCTCTCGGTTAAAGTCAACTTTGATTCTATCTTAACTATACATACTTGTGTGAGCTTATTCATATTCATTATATGGAAAACAATATTTTTAGAAACTGTAACTAATTGCATGTTTAACTAGACTATATAGATATATAAATAAATACAGACAACGTAGAGAACGCCATCTGTAAACGTTTGCTACTTATTTGTGGGATTCAAGAATGTTAAACAAGGTTCTTTTCCAATAAGGAAATGGACTTATTAAATTGAGCCCAAAGCGTATAAAAATATGTTTTTTAGCGTTCTGCCGAAACTTCCAGACGTGTATCGCGATTTCGAACTTATTGATTCTCATCATCACGAGAATCGATTTCGTTTTTTGTTATATACGAGATATATGATAAACATAAATATGGAATCAACAGAAACAACTACTCCGTGGGCTAATACCCCTACCGGCATTGAATTACACTGTTGATTCCGAAAGATTCCTAGACGAAGATAAGACATCCAAAAAAAGAAGACATATAAATATATTAAAGATCACAGATCATTTGGAACGCGTACTACACAGTAAGCACTGCGAACCAAAAGCCAAATCCCACAACCGGTTTCGACATATTGGGTCTCATCAGGTGGGCGCTGGCAGAAACACTTTTACAGGCCATATGATAAATATAAATATGTAATTACAAATGTAGGATCTGTGATCATTAACATATAAACGAAAAAAGGATTTTTATGCCTTCCTTTTTTGGATACGAGATGTATGTTTGACTACCATTATTTCGATTGAAGGTTTAACATTTTGTAAGAGTTGTACGATTCCACATTGGAGGGAAATTTATGCACTGTGAAGATTTTGTGCAAGATATGTAGGTGGTGTTGCATTTAGTTGTGACAGGAATTGCAACAAAATTTGAATCTTTCATTCGGAGCCAGTGAAAGAGGGGAAAATATTCTGGGAAATTGTTGGACCAAGTAAAACCGTTAGCTGTCAATGCGTTCGACTTTCTCAATAAAGTTGCCGACTAAGTTTACTACTGGGAACATTTTCGAAAAAGTTCCCAAACCGCAAGGCAATAACAACCCCAGCGCCGAAAAGTTCAAAAGTCTCTTGTTCCATTCCAAGTTTTAAAATTTCGTAGCTATTTGTTCTCCTTCTACACTGTTTATCTTGCCGCGGAGATATTTATCGGAAAGCTAGCGGAAAACCACGTATATAGGTTTCCCATTAAATTGAAATCCCACGAATTTCGTGCAGTACACGTTTCTCTAAAATTACGATCGCACCAGCTTGTTTCTCTTTAAAAAACCAACCAGCAAGTTTCACAAACCTTCTAAATCGAAAAATTCGGAAACGTTACGTTGGGAAAACATTTTCAATGCAACTAGAATATAAACGACTAAAGAATTTATTTTTGTAACAACTGTACTCGTAAATATAAATATAAATATGAAATCAACAGAAACAACTACTCCGAGGGCTAATACCCCTACCGGCATTGAATTACACTGTTGATTCCGATCTGATTTAGACCAAAAAGGATTTTAATGCCTTCTTTTGTTGAATATGTCATATCTTGGTCTAAGAATCCATCGGAATGAACAGTATAATTCAGTGTCGGTAGAGGTATTAGCCCTCGGAGTAGTTATTTCCGTTGATTCCATATTTATATTTATAATATAGCCTGTAAAGGCCTTTATGCCAGCGCTCACCTGATGAGACCCGATAGATCGAAGCCGGCCGTGGGATGTGGCTTTCGGTACGCTGTGCCTACTTGTGTAGGACGCGTTCGAAATGTGGGATCCTTAAAATTTAGACAAAAATGGATTTTAATGCCTTCTTTTTTTGGACATGAAACTGTACTCGTATCACGAGTTTGTATCGATTGTTGACAGTATTAAGTAAGGGTTACACAGCGTTCTAAAAATATTTCATTTTGTAGCTAAAACTGAGGGTGTCAAAAAGCATTTTAGGTTTTTTTTTTGGAACAGATTAAATATATCAAAGAAGAAGAAGAAGAAGGCAACCCTGATACCAATAAGTACTTCCAACATTTAGTATTTGTCGTGTTTTGGCGTTGGGGTTTGAGCATTTTACTGTGTTCTGCAATACCGCCAAAGTTTTTTTACTTTTGGAGCTGTCAATAGTAGTTAATTAAAAAGGTACTTTTGTTTGAGTTTCTATTTCATTGTTCCTTATAGCATTTTAATCAATGCAAAATTCCAGGGGGTGTGTTTTTAGTTGTCATCATTGAATGACTTCTGTATTAGGTGCGTTTTTGGAACATCGTGTTGTATATCAACACATTTAAAAGGAAACTTCAATTTGTATATTAGTTTGTTTTAAATTTCAGAGGGCACTCGATTAACAACTGGTGCCAAAATTGCGAAAACTGTTTCACTGGAAACATTATTTAGCATAAGTTGTTTTATGCAAACATTTACACAGGCGGCGTTATAAACTTGGTGAATTATATTACGGAGCGGACACCAATGCGCGTAGGGATTTATGTTTAACACTAAATTGCTCTCGAATTGCCGGCAGTTTCGGATTTACATGGTTGTTTATTTGGTGTTGCGGCGTTGCTGTCTGGCTTCCATAACACTACGCGATCAGATAATAGAAAGCCAGATTTAATATATGAACACCCATGAAAATTATGTCAAAAGCAAAGTATCAAGTACGTTTTGAACGTCGTCATACTTTATGAAAATTATTAAACTACGAACAAAAATTAATACGTAGCTTAGAAAGATGCTCTAATCAACTTGTCTTATAATTGTTCCGCACACAACACTCATGTGTCGAGGATTGCCCATCACGTGAGTTCTTTTGTTAGGATGTCAATATCTCAATTCTTAAAAGTTGCTTAACAATTACCATTTATTATTATCACGTACATAAGTGAGGTTCATAGGGCATATAAAATACTAATCAGTTCATTATCCTTAAGAAGGCGGTCTAGGTCACTTTTTTGTGATGCACTTTTAATGTTTTTTGGTCAATAATCCACATGAGATGTGTCGAGAGTTTTGGGAGTAAATTGGTCGTGTCGTTAGCAATTGCTGATACTCCATCAATCTTTTAACGTGATTTGTGTTCAAGTTTTTAGAAGTATGAACTTGTTAGATTTCAGTAAGAAAGTTGTGTATAAGGAAGGAAGATAGCATGAGGCAGATACATTGTGCGATGTGCAGTTCATCTATCTGTCAGATTTATTGGCATGTGATTTCTACTGGTGCACATGGAATTTCGTGTTTATTTTCTTTCCATTCCCTTTGTATCGTGCCGTGCATGGGAAAACGAAATTGAAACCTTAGCCTGTTGATGCATTAGTACAAGCATGCGCCCATGTTATCTGTGTGAGTGTGTGTATGTGTGTGTGTTTAGCCTACCCAGCCCGTCAACGACAACGTACATTATTACGTTGTTTCTTCTGTTCCACCGCTCGCTCCAGATATGAGAGCGTGGCTTACCGAAATCACGACCTGCCCATATCCACATAGTTAACACATACGGAAGTAATAACTTCCTTCCCTGAAGGAGACCAAACCCTATCAATAGCGCTTTTGTGACGATTCTTCCAAATCCTCTTTTAAGTCCATACTCAAGAAAACGTCACATAAGGGCGGCAGTTCTCATGTCTCTATTTTACGAGGCACGATTGTGCGGTTTTTTTGTGAATTATTGAGTACATTTAATTTTTTAGCCCTCAACTTCATTGGTATGAGCTACTTCTTTAGTTTAAGGTCTGGCGCAAAATCAGACGCAGCTTGATCCGGTGATGCAGGGTGTCATGATGATTTCTCCAGTTACGTTGTGAATTCTTGAGTACATTTATTTTTTGTAGCCCTCAACTTCATTGGTATGAGCTACTTCTTTAGTTTAAGGTCTGGCGCAAAATCAGACGCAGCTTGATCCGGTGATGCAGGGTGTCATGATGATTTCTCCAGTTACGTTGTGAATTCTTGAGTACATTTATTTTTTGTAGCCCTCAACTTCATTGGTATGAGCTACTTCTTTAGTTTAAGGTCTGGCGCAAAATCAGACGCAGCTTGATCCGGTGATGCAGGGTGTCATGATGATTTCTCCAGTTACGTTGTGAATTCTTGAGTACATTTATTTTTTGTAGCCCTCAACTTCATTGGTATGAGCTACTTCTTTAGTTTAAGGTCTGGCGCAAAATCAGACGCAGCTTTATCCGGTGATGCAGGGTGTCATGATGATTTCTCCAGTTACGTTGTGAATTCTTGAGTACATTTATTTTTTGTAGCCCTCAACTTCATTGGTATGAGCTACTTCTTTAGTTTAAGGTCTGGCGCAAAATCAGACGCAGCTTGATCCGGTGACGCAGGGTGTCATGATTTCTCCAGTTACGTTGTGAATTCTTGAGTACATTTATTTTTTTTAGCCCTCAACTTCATTGGTATGAGCTGCTTCTTTAGTTTAAGGCCTGGCGTAAAATCAGACGCAGCTTGATCCGGTGACGCAGGGTGTCATGATGATTTCTCCAGTTACGTTGTGAATTCTTGAGTACATTTATTTTTTTTAGCCCTCAACTTCATTGGTATGAGCTGCTTCTTTAGTTTAAGGCCTGGCGTAAAATCAGACGCAGCTTGATCCGGTGACGCAGGGTGTCATGATGATTTCTCCAGTTACGTTGTGAATTCTTGAGTACATTTATTTTTTTTAGCCCTCAACTTCATTGGTATGAACTGCTTCTTTAGTTTAAGGCCCGGCGCAAAATCAGACGCAGCTTGATCCAGTGACGCAGGGTGTCATGATGATTTCTCCAGTTACGTTGTGAATTCTTGAGTACATTTATTTTTTTTAGCCCTCAACTTCATTGGTATGAGCTACTTCTTTAGTTTAAGGCCTGGCGCAAAATCAGACGCAGCTCGATCCAGTGACGCAGGGTGTCATGATGATTTCTCCAGTTACGTTGTGAATTCTTGAGTATATTTATTTTTTTTGGCCCTCAACTTCATTGGTATGAGTTACTTCTTTAGTTTAAGGCCTGGCGCAAAATCAGACGCAGCTTGATCCGGTGACGCAGGGTGTCATGATTTCTCCAGTTACGTTGTGAATTCTTGAGTACATTAATTTTTTGTAGCCCTTAACTTCATTGGTATGAGCTACTTCTTTAGTTTAAGGCCCGGCGCAAAATCAGACGCAGCTTGACCCGGTGATACAGGGCGTCATGGTTATTTATCCAGTTACGACGGCGAATACATAAGTTGGATAGCAGTTCCATTCAGCTAATAGAAATGTGACACATAATTATTCTTATGTAAACTCATTTATATCCTGATGACGGTTTTACGCCGGAGCCACCCTTTATTACGAAGTACGAGGAAAAAGAAAACACCGTTAAGTTAATTTTAGGGGTGGTTTTTCGTATTATAAATAATATTCCATCCACAATAGGGTGAGGAACTTTTTTGACCGGTATTGAAAATCCTTACAAAGAAGAGGTTACTGCCAAGTTTTCAAAAATATACAGAGGCACTGTGATTTTCTAAAAGGCTGCCGCATGAAAATTATGGGAGGTAGGTCACGGTGAGCTGCGTCTCATTTTGCACTAGGCCTAAAACTGAATCAGCTTTAAGTAATTGCATTCTTACAGCCCTTCTCATCGATATCGTTTAAGTTATCATTTGATCGTTGGATTTTGCTCAAAATCACGTGGCAGTACAGTTGCAATCGCGTAAGACTTCTACTTCAACTTTATGAAAAGCTGTTTATAATTCATTTTAAGTTGTGTTTTGTTTTTGTTATGGTTGTTGTTATTGTGCTACAGTTTCCTATGCTGAATAAAACAAAAAAAAAACAAAAAACGAAGCTTTACCGCATTAATTGTTGCCAACGATCTGATCGGCAACTCATTGCCCCCTTGTGAATTAGACTAATTAAAATCGGTATCTTGCACACACGTTGCTTTTACTGTATCTTGCAATGTAATATAATAGTTATATATGTATGTACAATAGTTATACGAATTAAAAACAGGTTTATAACATATATACGATTATTAATATGTGTGCAATAATTGCAGTCGCAGTCGCAGTCGCAATGGCCTTAGCAGTTTGCGCATATTGAACTGTTTGCGTAATTAATTCAATCTTCATCTACGAATAGATTATACGGAGATCCTGATAACGATGAAGTTTCTTGTAACGCTGCTCTGTTCTGTGAGAAACGGTTCATGAGGTTAGGTCCGACGTGGACGTATACTTGCATATTTCACCGTTTATGTTTATTAATAATGCATTAAATCATCGACAACATTTAATAAGGTCACCGGTGATGCTTTAATTGATCCTTACTCAGTATACAGATATGTTGGTATGTATTAATGTAAAATATGTATATGGAATCATTTTCTCAACGTTAGTAACCCATTGCTGATAATGCGAGACATTTTAGAATTAATTTCGATTAATATATTCTACAGACTTATTTTATGTAGTCGTTTCTCTCAGGTCCGTATGTATTATCAATGGTCTGTTTTTGTTTAATGTTATAAATCGTACTATAGTGGCAGAATGTTATCAATTTAAAACAGTTCGACAGCAGGGCAATACGAAGTGTAATGCAAAAAATAAATCCAAATAAGAACATGAAAAACTAATGTGTTTGAACGCAACGAGGACCACAGTAAAATAAAGACAAAAAACGATCGAATTAAATGTACGTATATTGTAGAACACAGTCCCTAAAGAAAACTCAGTAAGATGACCCTCTATCGTATCCTTAGCGGTCCAATTCTCTTCCCTAGCTAGGAGGCAATATTGAACTCTTTTCTTATCGTCTTTTTCTCCCTAAGCACCATAGCCTATTAATTCCTACAATTTCTAAAGTAGAGGGCTTTCATCCTATTCACCATTTTGTACCACAATGTTCCCAGTAAGACAGCATCAACTTGGTGTTTCTTTACTCGATTTTGTTAATTTTTTCTTCCTTTGTCTTTTGTAGTTGAAGAAACGTACAAAGAATGTTCATTTGAAGCATAGTTTTGGAGAATTAGTTCCATTAGTAGTAAATAGAATAGGGATTTCGTTTGTATCGGAAAATTTTAATGTATTTTCATGTCATCAAGACTGTAGTTAGTATTTTTAGAGTTAACACCTGCGAGCACACCTGTTGGCGACCGTGAGATAGTTATTGGTGGTTTTGTTTGATTTTGTTAGTTCTTTTCAAGTTGCACGCATGGACATTGGTAATGTTAGTAGCTGCATGTGCCTGGCGGACATTCCATATTTATACAAGAGATCGCCGCCAGGCGGTCGGGGGCGGTTCCGAGGCGACGCAATATTAATTATGCCATTAATCGGGCTACCGCATTCATTACGCCTCCGATGAGGTCGAACGTCATAGTAGAAGTCGGGTAATATTATTATATTGGTGGGGGCTATGCCGTGAGCTACCGGAAATCTTAGTAGGATGGAAGAAATTCAATATAAATTCTTCCTAATAAAGAATGAAATAGAGTTCAGGAATGAAGAATAAAGATGTAAAATCCAGGAATGAATAATAAAGATGTAAGTACCAGGAATGAAAAATGATGGTATTAAGTCCAGAAATGAGAATGAAGATGTAAAATTCAGGGATGAAAAATGGAAATATTAAGTCAAGGAATGCAGAATGAAAATGTAAAATCCAGGAATGAAGAATAAAGATGTAAATACCAGGAATGAAAAATGATGGTATTAAGTCCAGGAATGAGAATGAAGATGTAAAATTCAGGGATGAAAAATGGAGATATTAAGTCAAGGAATGCAGAATGAAAATGTAAAATCCAGTAATGAAGAATAAAGATGTAAATACCTGAAAAATGGAGATATTAAGTCCAGGAATGAGAATGAAGATGTAAAATCCTGGAGTGAAAAATGAAGATACAAAGTCCAGGAATGAGAATGAAGATGTAAAATCCAGGAATCAAGAATGAAGATGTAAATACTAGAAGTGAAAATTGAATATATAAAAGTCCAGGAATGAAGAATGAAGATGTAAAATTCAGGGATGAAAAATTGAGATATTAAGTCCGGGAATCAAGAATGAACATGTGAATACCAGGAGTGAAAATTGAATATATAAAGTCCAGGGATCAAGAATGAAGATGTAAATACCAGGAATGAAAAATTATATTATTATTATTATTCATTATTTCGCTGAAAAGTTGTTTCTATACTAATTTGGGACCGTAGAAACCAAAAATGAAATAAAATGTAGGTCATTTATGTCGAATATTTGACTTGCAGCACGTTTTAGTTGATAGTCAAGTTTGAAAATAATCGAGCTCATTCTCATTAGTCGTTTGCCTAATTTACAAGTAAAGATAATTGCGACTAATGCGACATAATATATACATAAGTAACGGTATTCAGATGTATGTAGATACACTTGTATGTGGTTAATGTGTATGATTGGATGGTAATTATTAAATAAGAAGATATTCCTTGGTAATGTCGTGTTACATGGATCCACGACATCATGAAGTTTTTATCCCTCCATTCGTTCATTCGTTCATTTCTTCATTCGTGGCCTACCTTGACCATATAGCGGTAAAATACTTATGGAAGAATCGGTGTGAACATTGTCCATAAGATCTTTAATCGGACTGACCTTAATCCATCTATTGATGTAGACAGAAGAATGTGCAATGTTTTCAACAACAAAAAATGCATGCAATTCCTTTATCACATCAAGCAATGCTTACAGCGTTCCTGAATTATATATTATAGTAAATTCCTTTTCCCTCATTGTATGAGGTAATCTGTAGTGGGTATAGATTAATTCAATAATTAATACTGCTTTAATGTATTAAAAGAAAATTACTCATATTATCTTGGAATTTCAGTTTAGAATATCTTCCGATCCAGTTATCTGTGTTGTTATTTTATAAGATAAGAAGCTTTCAAAGTGTGACGTGTATTTCGTATTGCATCTAACCCTGTTTAGCGTCGGTAAATGATGTAGTTTTATGTCAAAATATACCTTTTCCTTTCGCTAAACTTGTTTTCTGATGCCTATACCTGACGGCAGATATTCTCTAACTTTATAAGTTTTCATGAATACCACTGATAGTAGTAAATAGCCTACGTAATTGGTATAAGTGGACATTTAGATGCACGTTGCTGGGATTATTCTGAATCGGTGCATTTATTTGGTAATTTATTTACTAGGAAGAATCGGACGGCGAGACGTTACGTTTTCTTCGCTTGTTAATTAACTGTCCATTTCAAATGGTAATGAACCGAGCCGCAATGGCATGAAAATACAAGTTTACGAAACGGTTTATAGCGCTCGTGGCTTCATTGAAGATATCAGTGTCTGAATTAACTTGTTTCAACACCTGATTAACGAAGATAGGGAAACGTTTTCAAATCTTCTTCCTTCTACGTTTCTTTTCTGTATCGCCTCTGGAAACACACCTTTCCTGCTTTATTTTACAACTTGGGTGGCATTTTGTTCTTTCATTTTGTACCCATATCAACCAACGGTACCTATACCTACAGCTGTCTTTTATTTGTAATCGACCGATAAACCGAGTTGTTGAATTTTTCTCCACCTATAAACCTTATAAACCAGTTATATTTGACAACATTACAACGTTAATGTTGTTCTTATCATCAGTGTTTTTATTTGCTACCTGTATGATCCCTGTACTTAATTCCTTTCTTTATAAACGAACCCTCGATAATTACTTGTTTATTTGCTTTCCTGTTGGTATCTATTTTAAGTTTATTTTTAACTAGTAATCCTTTAAGTCCCTGTTGTTATATTCAATGGCCAATAAATCAAGTTTTTTTAGTATATTTTTAATTTGTAACTAACATTTTTAGTGTATTTTATTGATAAAAAAAGTATTGTTATTGACAGAATGATTGTTGTTGTAATTTATTTTTTAATAATTTATCTATTATGTGGATCTTGTACCCTTTATTGGAGGCAATCATTTTTATAGTATTTAGTTCAGAGTTAAAATTATAAGGAGAGGGAAGTACTGATATTAATCTATTTAAAAGATAATTGTAAGCTGCAAATTTGGTTCTTATAGGATGATTAGAGTCTGCTAGAATAGTAGTATCAGTAGTTGTTGGTCTCCGATAAATATTATTTTCAAACTGATGTTTATTTTTTATTATTTTAAAATCTAAAACATTTAAACTATTGTTGGTTTCTTTTTCTATTGTAAATTTTATGTTATTGTCTACAATGTTCATATGATTCAAAAATTTATCTAACTGTCTGTTAGTACCTAACCACATCATCAACGTACCGGTTCCAAGATTGAATATATTTAATGAGTGTGTTTTTACTACTAAATAAATTGTTTTCAAAAGATGCCGTATAAATGTCGGCTAATATAGGCGATAAGGGTGACCCCATGGGAAATTCATCCTTTTGTTTGAAGATACGAACAAAAATTGGTCAAACATTCCACTTTATTATCACTTTTTTCTGCACTATTTATATCTTTACACCTCGATGATCCTGTCTCGTCTCCAGATCGATATAATTTTCTTTTTCTCGTCAATTTTTCCTTTCGGAACTATGTACCATGACGTCGATATTTATTCCGATGTCTAGTAATTTCGCTTCGGAAGTTAATTGTCATCAATCAGTTTCGATGTCCTGTCCCATTTATTAATTTCACTGTCGTTCAACTTCGCGAAATTCACTTCGACTTGCAGCTGTCGATCGATGATGATGCTTGTTGATGTGCAATTATAGACAAGTGACATGTGGCAAGCAATGAGGAAGTCCGCTTCTCTTATTGTGTGTTTTTGTTCTTTACATCAAACGGATGAGTGATATTGTCGGATTATTTATTAGTATTTGAAATGAAAGTATTCATCTTACATACCATTCTCACCTCAACGAAAGAGATACAGCTACTTGTATGTTTCGATTTCAACAGTGATTTCAAGACCAACCAGTGCCGTATCCGGTGACAAATATTATTGGCTGGTACGCAGTTATCAAACGGATTTTCGATGGATCGTGTTGTTTCCGTCACGCTTTTTAAAACAAGTTGATAAAGCGATTATGATTGACGTGTAGGAAAATAAAACAGATCCAGAATGTAATAATTTCTCAAAAACTATTAAACACGGTGGTAGGTTCTTTATGGTGTCCCTTTACGCCTTTAAGGATTAATTAATCTGTGTTTTATTATAGTAAGTCGAATTTACAACACGTAAACACTGAATAATATTTATTCACGGTTATGGCACGAATAAGTGTAAACCGGGCTTTAGTGCAACACTGACATTGTATTATTTCTTGTTTACTAAGAAAATCAATTTTTAAATACAAGAGCAAAGGCGTGATTATCTGAATAATAACATAAATGTTACCATTTTGGTTTATGGAAATCGGTAGTAGTGCAATGACAGATGACAGACTCGAACTAGTCGTAGTTTTCCTTACTATACAACATTGTATCTTTTTTATGTAGAACAAGTATGGCGACAATGTACGAATTGTTTAGTTGAAAGATTTGCACCTAGCAGGAATTGACTAATGTGTTACTAACTGTTTAAACTACTTAATGCTTCGCATTGTGTGTACTTTATGTGTTGTAATTCGCGTTTAATGACGGCATTGGGACTGCCAATAGGTAATTTGGCACCTATTGTGTTTGTTTTGGTATCGGTGTCTGCTAACAATAGAAGATCTTTTCCGTTTGTTCCATAAACGTACGAAAATAGCCACGACCATTTACGGTAAACGATTTATGACTTAACCGTTTTATGTGAGACATATGGAAATATATTTTTATAATCGTTATTGTTTTTAATTTCGCTTCTATAAGAAATGTGAAATGCAAGTTATATGTTGTTTTGAGTCAAAAAAAATAAATCTACTGAAGAACTTAGCAATTAAGAAGCCTCCGTAAGAAAAATCTAGTTAATGACTATTACAACAACCTAAAATTGTGTTGTTCTGTATTCAGTAATCCTAATAGATGTAATAGTTAGTATAACACATGGGCTGAAAAGTCCCAGCCCTAACACGTAGATGGCGCTAGTTTTATTGCATTCATCTCTTTTGCAGTGAGTTATTGTGCTATGAGTGACTTTATCTAGCTACTTTTGTTATTTTCAAAGCAATGGATCAAAAACAATTTCGTGTTTTAATTTTAAACTACTTCTTGATGGGAAAAAATACCGTTCAAGCGAAGCAATGAGCAATGGCTTTAAAAATGTTATGGAGACTCCAGGCCATTGAAAACAACCGAAACAAAATGGTGGTCGTAGAGATACTGATGATGCAGAACGCAGTGGACATCCAAATGAGGCAGCAACACCAGAAAACATCAAAAAAATCCACCAAATCGTTTTGAATGATTGTATTTCTCTTGATGGAGATTACGTTGATGAATATAGCCAATTTTGAACAAAAAAACGTGTTTTCTTTGTTAAGCCCGGGACATTTCAGCCCATGTGTTACATTGACCATGAACTTGAACTTTTGTAACGCGTGGTCTGGGTAGTTAATTAACATATTTTGCTACATTTCGAGACACACTTTGAAGTCTTCCATCCTACCCTTTGGCTTACCACAAAATTCCAAAATTTACTTCCCGCAAAAGTCTTGTATCGAATGTCTTGGCCCGCTCATGTTAATGAATTTTTGGGAAACTAAATATCCTGCTACAGTTAAAGTTTCAATATCATCTATTCCTTCGAGATTCGTAAACTTGAAGCAATGTCTATCGATTATATATTTACATTTATTATGTCCTAACCCACGTTGACCTCTGAAATAAATGGCCTCAATTGGGTTAGTAATACTGTTTTTAATAATTGACATCTTATTTCTTTTATCCTTGATGAAATTTCTTTTATATATTTTGTGGTCGACCAAATTAGGATAAAATATTTATTTCTTCAATTAATATTCGCTTGACATAATCAATATCGTGCACCATGGGACGTGTTCTGCTTCACGTGTATCTTATTTCTTTTTACTTGTTTAACTTGGTATGATTACAGGATGGCATTAGTGAGTTTCTGCCTCAACAGTCGACCATAGTCGTAAGAATTATTATGCTGTTTTTGTTGTCACATCTGAATTAATTTTTTTTCTCCTTTGCAAACTCCTGTTTCCTCTATTCTTCTTTGGTCGAAACCAATATGTTTCATGCAAGTTTTTGCTTGAGATAAATGCCATATTAACCAATTGTTGTAGAAGAAGAAAGACAATAGACTCAAAGGGTTGCAAGAATTAAATTTTTAATTTGATACATTCGACTTGGTAACAATATTTAATTCAGTATCAAATCATGAATGGTTCTTATGGTTTTAATAGATAGTATAGCCAACGTTTTTTAGGCACTTCCAGGGTTTATTTACTAAAATGGTTAAAAATCATTATCTAATACATAAAAGGATAAGTTTGGGGATCATATAATAAATTGTATGTTAATGAAATGAGTAAGTAGATCAGCTACAAAATAATAAATAGTAAATACAGGAAGTCATTAATTAATAAAATAGAGGATTTGAGTGGGTTCAAATATCTAATTTTCGAAAATCATAAATTGTACGTTAATTTTAAAATCCAGCATGCGTAGTGCAAAAGCATAAAAACAAATTTTCTTGAAATTTTGAAAGAAACAAGCACATGCGTTGTAATAATCTTAAAGGCAATGATCGGTTAGAAATTTAGAATATATTTGCTACGTCTTGTGACTTTGGTTTAAGATGGACATTCTGTATATTTTATTGAAGCTACAATGCGTTCAAAAGATTGTTGAATGCATCTAGTAATGAGGAGATAGAGAGTGCCTGAAATAAAACGGAAATAAACGGTAACAATTTAATAAAAATAAATTTGTGCTTGGGATCGGTAGATGTGGTGGTTGTTAGAAATGGGGTGTATTGGAGACATTAGGAGAATAAAGGGTGCTTCGGATGAGACATGAAGGCCTAGTTAGAGAAATAGATTATGTTAGATTATTGTTCGCAAATATTCTAGTTTTAGAGAACTGCGGTTGGTTGGTTGGTTAGTTGGTTGGAAGGACCATCACGCGTGGTGATGAACAATTTTTATAGGCAAAATTTTACATGTCGTAGTGAAAGTTTAGTGAACTATGTTAATTGAAAAATATGCAAATATTTTTTTCATAACTTTGTATACATTTTCACATGTTTAAGTTTTCGTTTTTTTTTTTTTAATTCATTCTATTGGTAGAGATGGTTTATATTCGATACGTGTAAATTGATTTAACATTTGTTCGTAGGTTTATTATGCCATCATAAAAATGACAATAGGGAGTCATCCATCGTATGTATGTATAGGTATCTAACTGAAAGAGTTGAACGATCTGTTTCGACAGTCGTTTTAGTATTCGACTACAGTCCTGTAATTGTATTTTGTCTCGACAGTCAGAAAAAAAAATCAATTTAACGATACAGACTGCAAGTTAAGGGGCATCACTCTGTTAAAAAGAAGCAACGCGAAAAACTAATGACTGCTATTTATCGTAGTATTTAACAGCAAACTAACGTCGTCTCTTAAATTCGAACTCCCCTATTGTTAAATCTTCTTGTTACTGATGTACAATAAATAATTCAAAATTGTTGTTGGGCCTTTGCGGCCCGATCAGTTCGAAGAATATCAACCAATTAACCGCTGTTGTTCGATATTAACATTCCGCTCTGTCATAAGCTTGCTTTTTTCTTGAGTCGCGTTCGACGATTATTTTAACATTTTGTTCTTTTTGTTTCAGGTGAGTGGACTTCTTCTTATTCTTCAGCTTTCAACTTCACAGAATTCATTTTCGTAAACCGTTACGAGACACATCTCTATCGAAAAGATACATAATAAATGAAATTTTCCATATATGGTAGAACACAGCCTTAAGTAAGAGAGTAATGAATAAAGGTGGAATCTGGTTAATATTACATACAATTATTTCGCAAAAGTAGTTTGACAACAGGATTACCTTATACCAATAAAATAAATTACAAATAGTCATGGTGATAATGATTCGTAGGCACTAATCCAAAATCTCCTGTTTTACAATTATTATTACTACCCTTAGGAATTTATCCCGCTCTGTGGCACAATTTTATAGTGATTGTTATGTTGTCTGGAGTATACATATATATGTTAAATGATATTATCTAAAATCTTGTTTGGTTTTATTTACACTTTTAATAAGTTCAATAGATTCTGCGGTTGGATATTTGTAAAGCATTTTAATAAACCAAAAGGAAACACACTGGTTTTTTTGAATTAAAAATTTATTATAAGATGCTCTCTTACAATTTATCAGTTTCTACACGATCTCTTTGAGAATGACTTCGCAGTCGAAACAATTGTAAGAGACCATCTTATTATAAATTTGTAATTCGAAAAAACTAGTGTAATATTATTAATGTAAACTTTTCTGTAAATGTGAACTAGCTAGATTGATTTGATTTGATTTGAACAACAATTACTTGCTATTTCAGGATTACTGATTGCTATAGTATTAAACGCTGTATCCGTGTCTTTATGCCCTAAAGTCTATTCTTTCATTATTGATAGATACATTTATTTGGCATTCATTAGCATAATTACACATAGTCCTTGACTCTATCAACATATATTTTATTATAAATAAAAGAAAGGTATTGATTTTCACAATTTTATTCACACACGTGACGATCGTTTCGCTAATAATATTAGCTTCTTCAGACAGGGAGTATTTACTACTAAGATATTCAACAATAAATGTACTTATATACTAAGATGGTCTTTATAATAAATTTAAGAGGGGAGAATTATTGCATTCTGTTTGGTCGTTCATTAAAATATCTAGTTTTTTGTAATTATTAATTTCCAATTTCCCTTACTTTCGATATGTAAAATGTCCAATTTATCATTAAATTGATGTCCCTCTATAGTGACATGGTTGGCATAAGTAGAATCTGTATTATTTTTTGTAAAACTATTTTTATGTTCATACAAACGTTTCTTGAAGCTTCTCCTTGTTTGTCCTATGTAAATTTTTTGGCAAGATCCACATGTTAACTTATAAACTCCTAAGTGGTCTTCTTTTATAAGTTTATCTTTAATTTTTTTAAGTAAAGGTCGAATCTATTCAATATATTTTGTTTTCGTAGAGTTTAATTTAAGTTTATTACCATTCGTTTAATAAATTTAATTCTCCATTCACAATATTAACTACATCTGACAAAGTATCCCCAGATACATAAATCACCTTCAAGTCGCTATCAAAGAGGTCAAGTAAACTTTGATAATGGCATAACAGCCGAAACAATATTGTCAGATTTTAATAAAATTTGTGGAACTACCGTATACCAATATTTAACATGTTCCACCAATAGCCAAGCCAGGATTCAATTTTATTAGTAGTAGTAGTTGTTTAGGATCTCTCCTTTTGGGGTTTCATCTAAATAGTTCTTCGAACATCCAATTTACTAGTGTAATTAAGTTCTTTTAAACACTAGGTAAGTTGTTAAACTTAAAGCCTTAGTAAGGTTAATAGAAAAAACGATGTAAATACTCGTTGTATTCACTTGTTAATAAAATGGTTAATTACACACATTTGTAAAGAGTTACGGTAACTTTTGTATTCAACAAATTAGATATTTAGTATGTTCTTCATATTAAAGTAAGTGAAAGAGCCGAACATGGATTTCCAGGTAATAGTAAAGTCGAGCCAACAGAATATTACTGTTATGTACGTACGATCATTTCCCCTGAACCATTTAACAACCTCCTGCCAGATCTGGTTGTTGTAAAGTTGTAATTTTATGTGCGAGCGCGTGTAGGAATTTATCGTAATATTACAGTTTTGTGAGTGAATAGATAGAGTTTTATCCTCGCGCCCGCTTATTGTCGAAAATCAGCGGACTTGAACCATCGCAATCGGCTTCTCGACGCGGTCGCGAGCAAAATTCTATTTCACGATGAAACGATCGGAATAAATTCTCAGTAACTTTTATTGAAACGAACGTCGAACTGAAAAGACCACGTACGTGCGTGTACATATGTTCACGCATAAAATAATGTAACTTTAACGGTAATTGCATCAAATTCCTGACTCGTTTCGACGCCAGATCGTTGTTCGCGCCTTCTGAGATCCTCGAATGTAAAAAAATGGTCGAGTTATGCCCAATCTCCACATTCCTCTGCTACAGCATAAGTTTACCAACTAAATAATTTTCCATTTCTTCACATACTTTTCTAAATTATGAAGTTATAGCATATTCAAAAAAGAAGGAATTAAAATCCTTATTCGTCTAAACTTTAAGATCCAAGTAGGCACAACGAACCGAAAGCCACATCCCACGACCGGTTTTGACCTATCGGGTCTCATCAGGTGTGCGCTGGCAGAACGGCCTTTATAGGCTATATTATAGTTGTTTCTGTTACTTCCATATTTATTTATATTTCTATTTATAATATAGCCTGTAATGATGAGACCCGATAGGTCGAAACCGGTAGTGGGATGTAGCTTTCTGTTCGTTGTGCCTACTTGGTAGGACGCGTTCAAAATGTGAGATCTTTGGTCTTAAAATTTAAACGAATGAGGATTTTAATTCCTTCTTTTTTAAATATGTTTAATTCAATGCCGGTAGGGGTATTAGCCCTCGTAGTAGTTGTTTCTGTTGATTCGATATTTATATTTATATTTATGAAGTTATAGGTTTGAAAATTGTATGGATGAGGCTTTCAACCCTTGCAATTCCATTTTAATTAATGAAACAATGGTCACAGTAGTTTAATAAATAATTTGCAACCAAAACGTGTTTATTTCATTAATTAATTTATAGGTTTGTCTTTCAATTAATTGCCTCTAATGTAATAAGTCTTGATTCTTAATATTTTCTTTTTGAAAAAGTTCAATTCATTGTGTACTTACCACCTTGGATTCTATTTTGAAAATATTTTTTGTTGTTTTAATAATGAAGCGGTAGATGTGATGAGTGTATCTGGATTAATTTAGGAAGGCGAGGTCCGAAGCTGAAGGTTATCTTACCTGTAAAAAAAAGGAGTACATTAATAATAAGACACCCACATTGGTTTTCACAAATATAATTAGAAAAGTTCTAACAATTGTTTCGATTTTAAAAAAAGTCTATCAAAGCATTAAAAAAACTGGTTCAACTTATTTAGACCTTGTTATAGATGAAGGACATTGTATTATTAATAGTAATATAGAATTTTACGTATTAGTAATAAAGGTCAAAAACTAACCCTGTTAGAAAATTTAGAAATAAACAGATCTAAAAAACTAGGAATAATTTTAAATGATCAAATCGATGGTAATAACTCTCCTCCTTTGAACGTAGTCAATTTGTCTGACGAAACCAATGTTATGGCGAAACATATGTTACAAAAATAAAAAAGTTGTGAAAATCCTATAAGTTGTAGTATGAAGACTTTCGCGACCGGCATCAATAGAATTAAGATAACTTACCGGGCTTTTGGCCACAAAAAAGTCTATAGACCACAATCCAAAAGCCCGATTAGTTATCATAATTCAATCTTATAAGTGTTTACTTATTCGTATTTCTTACTTTCCAAAAAAGAAGGCATTAAAATCCTTGTTTGTCTAAATATTAACGATCAAAGAACTACATTTGGAACGCGTCCCACCTGATGAGACCCAATAGATCGAAACCGGTCGTGGGATATGGCTTTCGGTTCGCAGTGCCTACTGTGTAGGACGCGTTCAAATATGGGATCTGTGATCTTCAATATTTAGACGAAAAAGGGTTTTAATGCTTTTTTTTTAAATATGTCAGCTTCGACTTCGGAATGAACAGTGTTATTTAATGCAGATAAGGGTATTAGCCCTCGGAGTAGTTGTTTCTGTTAATTTCATATTTATATTCCTTACTTTACTTTAATTTCGTGCTCTTAAAAGTTTAGGCATAGAATGCACATTAGATGAAATCAGAGTGTGGTACTTCTAGTTGACCTGTAGTTAGACATTCACGTAGGCAATGTTAACGGCAATTTTTTCTCGTACGATCGGCCGTTTTGCCTTGTAAGGCCGCTACGCCGGTGAGAGAGTCTATGACAAGAATTAGATCGGAGACGGCAACTGAAACTACTCGCTGTTTGTCAAGTAGCCGGATAGTTGCGACAACATTGACAGGTAATACTGTCCACGAGACAGGCTGACGGACGCCGCACGTTCTTCTAGATTGCATTGCAGAATTTGTTTTTCTAATTGGAACTTGAGCTAAATGGGCCGAATACTAATAAATGTCGATCTTCCTTCAGATAAGGCACAAATAAGGATGTTTTTGATAGGAATTTAAAATTTTACCCGGCATGTGCATGTCGTTACGCGTTTATTTAAGGGGTTTAATTGTCAGTTAATAAAATGCCAGACTTTTCGATAAGGCCTTTCCATTTATCAAACAGACTTTGATCAGATCAGATCAATTGGATAAGAGTATCTAGACTAATCTACATTTAGATTGTATTAGATTATGTTTTGCAAGGAGGGATAAAACATAGAAACGCTTATTTTAATTGTAACTAGGTATTTATTCTAGATTAAGCTTGATTTAGCAAAATTTGTACTCATATATTTTTTTACATTACTGAGATATAATTTGCACGTTTTTATAAAATTCTAATTACTGTCAACACCATTTACCACGACATTGTTTTGTACAACATCTGAATGCTATAATAAATACTGCTTTTTTCGACATTTTTTCCACTAAAACATTTATTTTCTTAACAATTGTTTCACCCTACAATGGCACCTTCAGAAGAAATATTACAATTTCATACCAGACTATCTTATTCTTGAATTCTTTCTTTAAAATATCGGCCTGTTTGTCCTATGTACAGTGTATTACTTGTGTAAATATTAAATAATCACTACTTCTGAAGATGCCCTTGAAGGGTGAAACAATTGTTAAGAGAATAAATGTATTAATGGAAATTTTGTTTCGTTATTTTTAGATATTTAATTCATTCATTATTAATTCCAATTTCCCTGTAGTAAAGGCTGAAACAATTGATTCACTGGAAGTCAATGTAATTGTGGTTACTTTTATGTTCTCTCTTGTATAGTCCTTATTCATTAGAAGTATTACTTCGTTGTTGTATCTCACCATACAGACGCATACATTGTCTTTGTTTGAAGAATTAAAAGGTTTTAATGGATTTTTTTATTTGATTTATTATTTTTCTCTCATAAGGAATGTTTAACTAAAAACGGTTTGTTTTCGTATTAAATAATAAAAAGAATTAAGCACTTTTGTAACGGGGATATTAGTTAAGTAGCGTAGTTATACACGTTGCATACCGGTGGACACGACGCGTTGCATAATTATTGCGTAATTATCGACTATCGGTGGTATAATTGCCGCAAAGACATTCGTAATGTAATTAGGAGATTTCGAGGCCGTCCGAAGCAGGTATGTGATCTTGCATATGTTGCTGATATTAAATCGGGATCGTGAGTTTTAATACTTTACCATCGATGCAATTGCATACTGGTCGCGCTCAGTTACGGGTCTACGACCTCGAAAATTTAATGCTAATTAATTATAGTAAAATAGCCTTAATTGCTAGCAACGCTCATTTCAAGATAAGACAAATATGAGCATATGGGCCAGTGTTTTAAAGACGAACCGTTCCTTTGGCTACAAATATTATTATTATTGTTATTATTACAATTATAACAATTAATTTATCGTCTCTTCGGTAGAAAAATCGATTGTAATTAATTAGTTTATTACAACGGCAACAATAGTCGCAATTCCAATTTGGTAATTGGTGATAAATTTATTCGGATTTAGCGACTATAATTTTTTATTCATTGATTGTAGGTATAATTAGTAGTTAAGTTAAATAGTTTGAAACAAGTAGTCAACAGGGTGTTTCTTCATTTTCTACAAAGTTAAAGAAAGGTCAGGAAGGCAACTCAAAGGTATTTATATGTAAATTAGATAAATTTTGGAAATTATGCAGTTGTGTAGAGTGACTTTAAATCTCACTATTATTATAAAGAAAAAAGTTTTATTAATTTTTTTAATTGTTAATCGAAAGAGATTCTGTTGTTTCTCTGTTCGTGGACGGAATGTAGGAAGGGGAAACAGAACTAATAGCCAGGGAAGTGTCAGGGACCAGGAAATCGTGTATGTATATGTATGTAAGACGAAATAATTTTAATTTATGCAAGATCGCCAATAAAAATAGTTGGGTGAATTAAATATACACTTTAATACAGAAAAACAGAACAAAATTAACAAAAAATGAATGTAAAATAAACTCGTAAAACACGTAACACGTTTAAATACAACATAGGAACGACTACTACAGTGGAGTGGTCTGCACCCCATTGATCTTCCGACAACGTTACTGTTTTCTATCGCGTTCTTGCTACTCTTGTTTGGGAGGCAGTAATATTCCACAGATAATCTTTCATTTCTCTTCTGTCTTCATTCGTCCGTCTCATCTTTCTCTTCCTAATCACAACACCCACCTATTCCCACGATTCCTGAAAGAAGGGACCGGTGGGAATGAAACCCAAAACTCGTGTTCTCAGAACCGTGTCGATCCTAATTCTCACACTTGCTTGCATTCCTAAGTTCTATGGTCCCCAGAATGGATCCTGAACTGAGGGAATGTTATGAGTTTATGAAATTATTTTGTATTTCTTGACAATATAAAAATATTGTTCACGATTGTGCAGGTTCTTAACACATGGAAATCCTTAGTCATATGATTTTATAGTGACAATTGTATACAATGTGGAAAACTGTAAACCTATAGGTATTTGGTAATCAGATACCGTGGTTGTAGTCACCTATGTAAATATAAGCGTCGTGATCGTGTTTTTTTTACAATGTATTCGCGGTGCTATAACACCTGGAGTAAGGTACTGTTATCCAAATGCCACTGCACTTTTATTTTCGACGGCATAAATTGTCCGCAGTTGTTGTTCTTGTTGCTATTGCTATTGCATTCGCACTAACAACTTATTCGAAACCACGCCGGCCGTATGGCCATTCGGACGTTCGGAAAGGTAATTTTTGTGGTTTACCGAACCAGCGAACACACAATAAAATGTTTACGGTAAAATTACTGTTTGTTAACTGCCTTAAAAGCCTCATAGGACGTGAATGAATTCAGAAAAACAGGTGTACCTGCATTTTCCGTTCTGTTTCCACAGGAAACGAATCAATACACAAAAAATAAATAATAGAATAATATCATTTCCACCTATTGGAGGAAATAATTAAAATAAAATAAAATTTTTGTGCCTTAAAAACTCTAATCATGAATAATGAGCTTATGTAGGCATGTCTGTAATAGAAATCGATACAGTTATCTCATCAGATGATACAACATTATTGAAAACGTTTTAGAGAGTACGGAGCATTCGGGAGGTCACCGGTTCGAACTCGGGTCCGACTGCTCTGGTCCAAGTTTTCTGTGGTTTCCTCGGACCATTTAGACAAATGCTGGGGCAGTAATATTCCATAGATAATCTTTCCCTTCTCTTTTGTCTTCATTTCGTCCGTCTCATCTTTCTCTCCTTAACCACACTACCCACCTATATCCACGATTCCTGCAAGGAGGCTGAAGAGGGCCTTACGCCCTACCATCCGGCTTTGCACTACAGTGTAGGTTGGAGTGACTGCTCGCTCACCAGCACGAGTAGCTGGTAGGAATGAAACACAATTTTTTTTTGTACTGGAGGTATTTAAACGGAAATAGTTGGTCGTAGATGTATACTTATAAATAATATAGGCCACCGATATTTTCTTAACCGAAAAGCAGTAAAACTGAAAGTGTTTTTTAAATTAATCAGCCATGTGAATCAGTTTTTACTATTGCAAGACCCCTTCATTCATAAGATGCTCATATCGATGTGAACCTCGTTGTTAAAGACACTCTGTACTTTAATAAATGCCCGCCAGGTAGATGTCTAATTTATTTCGAGCGACAGATTTAATTATCGTTAATATCGTCTCGATTTAATGAGGACAGTATACATAAGGTTATGTGTAGTGTCACAGCCTAATCAGTAGTTCAGAGACACCATCGATCGTTAGCACAGTACGTACACAAAACAGATTCTGTAACAACAACCAAACTGTTCGCCTGTTGACCCCTATATTAAGTTATCTAATTAGGAAACATCGACAGCTGCTCTGGCCCATGTTATTTGCATTGTAACTATTTCGTTTTTTGCCGGTTTAAAGACCCTTTAGGTGGTGTCATGAAAATACAAACTTTTATACAACTTTTAATCATTGGATTATTATTAAAACACTGAAGATGATAGTAAGGGACAGTGAAACGTTGATGTTAAAAATCATAGATTAAAGAGTAGAAACGGTAGAAAACGTTTGAGGGAGTAGCAACAGTAATAAAAGGAAAGAAAAGAAAATTGCTTTTAAATGTTTCAAATTTTTTAATAAGAATCACTTCTACAATTGTTTCGTGTTGTTAGCCCTTTATCAAGAGTAATGTATTACTGACCTATTGATAAAGGGCTAACAACCCGATACAATTGTAGAGTGATTCCCATTAAAAATTTTGAAACATTTGAAAGAAATTTTCTTTTCTTTCCTTTTATTAATTCAAAATGTTTCATAAAACCATAACACAAGAATCGATATCGTTTATTAAAAGTAGCAACAGTGTTGTAGTTTTTTAGTTGATACTATATGTATAATGGCGCGGCGCTTGAATACTGCAGCACCATCTGGCGTGAAAAAATGATGTTATATTCTCTGCATGTCTATATACATAATATATAATTTGTGTTTATTTCAAATGCTTCGTATTCTAATTGATATTATACTTTATGTGTACATATATTGCGTGGCGTACATGATCGTAAGTTTCGCTTTATGATTATGCCTAGCAATTTAGAATAAGTACCACAACCACCGCAGTTTATTAGTTTTCTTGTTCCATATTTAGATTAAATGACGTATATTACTGCATCATTACTGCCTTAGCCGGCGTTCTCTACGAACGCCCTACGCATTGTCGACGTCGAACGGGGAAGGACTACTATATACTCGAAATGCAAGTGTAAAAGACCATTTCCTCCTAATCCTTTCAGTTAGTTATACAAGATAGTATGTTTCTTTAGGCATTGCTAGGGCCATTCTGTCTATTTGACAAATTTAATGAAAACTCAATTTACGTTAAAATATTTCACTGAAGCCCGAGGACAAGTGTGGACGTGTGACAAGTATAAATCACATCAAGGGAAATCGACACATAACTCTCTAGGAAGTCGTTGATGAATTGAAGATGCACAAAGTGTCCGTTAGAGGGATTCCCCGACTGTTATCGGAGGATCACAAACAACATCGATTTGAGATTTCGCAGTGACACTTTAATTGTGTCAAGCAAAACAGTAAAGCATTTTTGAATCGCATCGTCACCTGTGACGAAACAACGCCAGACCTGATACGGCCAATGCCACAAGTCAAAAATTGTATGCATTAGACTGGGACTTGTCCCCTCGTGACTTGCATCTTTTTGGGTCCCTGAAAGAAGCGTTTGTAGGCCAACGTTTCCACGAGAACAATGCAGTGGAAGCATTTGAAGAGTTTCTACGTTGATGGAATAGAAAAGCTCTCAATCCGATAGGAAATTCCTTTCATATTTGATACACCCTCGTAGGTGCATGCAAAATAAAATACACTTATAAATTTTCAAAATTGAAAATCAAATTTACAACCCTGGCAGAGGTAAGTGTGACAATAAAGGACACAGCTTCTACTTACAATCGAATCAGTTCGATTTCGGATCGATCCTTTAGATGTGGTGAGTTACGCCTGTTTTCCTGTCGAGTCTCCTCATATATTTATCAGGCGTTGGACGGTTTGTTCGTGTCTAGGAAGTTGTCGTAAGTATGATCGAAAAACATACGTAATTTAAGTCGGACTGTGCGTACCGCATGGTATATATTTATGTCACGGGACAAGTCATGCAGAAACGAGAGCTGCACATATGAAGTAAACGTCGTACTTTAAAAGGATAAATCCAATTAGCTGGCAAATTTATCGAAGAATAAATAATACCGAGCTGCCTCTACCGATACTTCTCCTAATTACCAGGATTTACTTTGATATGTGCTCGTATACGATATCGCCCTTAACAACGAATGAGGCGTGACATATGACTCTGTAGAGTAGGTCACTTGTTGATAAATCGCTTTCGCGTTTTTAAAAAAGAGGGCGCTCTTTTTTAAAAAATTGCACTCGTACTCTTATATGTTGTTCTTATTATACATATGTCGGAGTTGTAACGGAAATAAGATGGTATTGGTGAAATAGTTGGTTAGTTAGTGAGGAATATGACATATATTCACGTCTGCAAATTGATTGAGTACTTCTACTGTCAATTAAGACTCAAAAGGAGTTTTCATATTATTAGTTATTTCATAGAACTTGACTATTTGTTCCTTCCAAGTTCCTATTAACATAAAAAAGTGCGTTCCGGAATGTACCATATGGGTATAATACGTTAACGTTTTCTGTTAATAAGGTACAGTAATCAGCTAAACCACGAATGAGTATTTGTTTTAAGAAGTAATAATTTGGAAAAAAAATTACATTGTAAAAGTAAATAAGAACCATCAAGTATTAATAAGACACCCAGGTGATAGTTATTGTTTATCAGACATTTACAAATAAACAGATTCAAAAGATTAAACAAAATCATTTTGGGTACTAACCGAATGTACTATTGTTAAAGTCATTTAATAAGACGATAGAACACAGTAACAATGCCAATGTGTTGTAGCTAACTGTTTTGTACAACACTTTTGTTAATTAACGAGACTACCTTTTTATAATAAAAATTCACACCTTTCTATTAACAATTATATAAATCCGCAGACCACGAAACTTCTGTCTTCCTTTTTATAAAATCGCATGAGTCTTCAGAGTATTTGTTGATTTGAAAAGTTTTCCGATGCACAATGTTGGATAAAATATTTTATTTAAAATTAATATCAATTGCAACTTAATGGGTAACGAACCTTTGAAAATAAGGAACACTCGATGATACTTTTAATACAATTTCTTTAAAAACTAGTTTTAGTGTTCTAGTATTGTATACTATCTCCCGTGATATGTTTACTCATAATATCTAGTACTTATTTGCATATATTAACAAGTCTATTTATATAAGGCTTCAAAAAAATTAAGGAACATTAAACTTATCAATATCTCATGAACTTCAATATTGACTGGATTGACTATGCTGAAGAAGTCCCATGATAATAAGTAGAAGTTTAACCGTTAATTAAAACGAATTCCTGGTGTTTTTATTTTATTACTCAAACGTTAATGATCGTACCGTTTAAATAAGTTAATAAGGCTAATTGGCTTTTATTCTATGATATAAACATTTCCACCCTGAACATTACGTAGTTTATTAGTAGATAATGATGATTCTTGATCACCTAGAGTGCGCTGAGTAGTTTGAGCAGGAAAAGTGAGTTAACGGTATAAAATTGTTAGGCACATCATCTGCGTTGAAATAATTGTAAATTTTAAAGTCAGAGACTGTAAATGTCCATATACCGCATCGGACATTGCGTCGGGTTGCGTTATGGCGTTTAGTTATTGCATGCTAATTACCGGAACCAACCACACCTTTACTTTAGACCTCATTAACTAACTTAATTGAATCTGTTGCAGTGGTGCAACTGCTTTGATTAACATTGTCCTCAACGTTCTCGTTCGTTACGAGATTTTCTTCTATTGACTAACTGTCTTCGGATATAGATGCACATTTGCGTGTACGTTTTTTTAATTTTTAACGGTGCATTATATCGTCATTTATACACACAGTATGCGAAGCCGACTCGTAAATATCATCAAACAGCTGTTGAATATACGATCGGCAGACAGGTAGGTAGAAACGTGTGTGTGTGTAAAGGTACAAAATCGTTTAATTCATATGTCAATTCACGCGTAAAAATAGTACTTTCCGCTTAGCAGAACATGTGTGTGTCTGGGTCAGTCTGGTGACTCTCTACTATACTATCGCTTGTCTTAATCTTATGTCACCCTGAGAACAGATAAAGACTTGCGGAAATGTCAGAAGAAAACGTTGTTGTATACAACAGAACCGTATAACCTAATTATATTTAGGTACATGAGAATATAAGAACAAGCTGGTCGCAATCTGTGATGACCTTTTCCTTGGGGGGAGTTGATGTAGGTGAAAACGACAAAAAAACTTGTCATTGTCGAAACTATAGTCAAAATTGGATTTGTAAATAAAAAAGTGATAATAAACAAAGTATTGTTTATTCATTTATCGTTAAGATGAATTATCACAGAGTAACGGCTGAATCAATCCAATTTTTAAATAGTTTTCAGTTCTTTGTGAATTTATTACGTAAAATAAATGGAGGACGAAATAACCAAGAGGGTAGTTATTTCCAACTAATATTCCTCTTTCTCTTACATAGACATTTAAAACTAGATACCAAATTAGAAGTGAGCGAAACATGTATCTGCAGATAATATTGCTGCGAGTGATAAACATACTTGAAGCGACAATCGATGCGATGTGACGCGAAGACGTAGCGGCAAGCAGTTCGGACTCATAAATCATACGCAGTGATGACAAATGGTAGAGTGCAATATAAAAGAAAATTACGAGAAATATTCAGAAGCATTCTGAAGCTTCCGTAGGTGACGGGTAAACAGTCGTATATAGTGCGATATGGACATCTAATTGTAATAGTGAGTAGTGCAAAGACGACAAGCCCAAGTGCTGAAATAAATACTTATGATAAGTGATTATTGAAAGTGTATTGTAGTGTTCAATAAACTGTTATTATACAAGACATATATAAATAAATAAATTGTACTAGAAAGTTTGTTACAATATTATTTCATGTGGGCAAATCTTTTTTTTTATTATTTCATTTATTTCTTACCATTGTTTCCGATTTTTTATAAGCATTGTAAAATCAGAAATAAACCATGCTACTGTTATAATTTTAGATTTATTTATGATTTGGTTAAAATTGGGGTCAAGTACATAAATCAAATGAAGAGTATCGAGCAGGTACATTTCTTCGGAAGTTCATTGAAATTTACTTTTGACCACGTTTACGCCAAAAGAACTGTTATTTCTCATAAAAACTTCTCGGTGTGATTATTAAACTAATAGAACAACAGGTGGGCTATGGACGGACACGGTTCGCCTTAATTTACGTCCGGTTTTTGCATTAAGTGGTCATTAAAAATGACCGGTGTTTGTTTATCGACTTGTAAATGATGATATTATGTGAACACGTCATTTCATTGAAAGCATTATGCTGGAAGATAATAATGTGTTTACAAATAATGAATGAATTTTGTTCTTGAAAAACTAGGACTATAGGAAAATATATCTTATTAAGAACACATGCATTATTAAAAGAGGCGGGCAATTATTGAACTTATTGTTCATTTGGACAACTCTTAAAAATTAATCGTCACAGTGAATCGTGGAGTCACCACCACAGTACTCAAGCTCCTCGAACCATCGCAAGCATCGATTCTTCCAATCGTGTGAATCGATTCTACAAAAAGAATCGTATTTCCCACCTCTTGTACGTACGTAAAAAAAATAGAAGAAATGGTAGCACCAAAATATGTTCATGTCTTTGTAACTGTAAAAATAATTAAATTCAGAATAAATTCAGTTATAGTTGTTGAAATGTTCAGGGAGGGGCGGCGTAGTTTGAGAATATTGAATTTGCAAAAGTTCGTTCTCATGGACTCGTTTTCCTCCAAATGACATCTAAATGTTAGGATTTTCGAACCGGAAACGTCGTCGTCGCAACTTTTAGGAAAATTTTTACTTTGTTTACACGACTTGGAAGCAAACGTGTCGACGGCATTTGAAGTTAGCTGTAAACGACGCGACGTTGGATTGCTGCCTACATCGATGTTTGTTTTGCAAATTCGAAGCAAGACAAAAATCAAACAGGAAATTCATCATCGCACTACTCTTTATTTTCTCGACTCGGTATAATCCGTAGTTTCCAATCGTTTTATTTTGTACTTGCGTAATACCGGAACGGATTATTTATCGTCCTTTAAGATACAGTTTATAGAAGAAAAAGAAAAAACTGGGCAGTAATTGCTTTTATGATCGTTACTGATCGTCGACCATAATGCCAACTCGATTAATTCATTACTGGCGTTTTTTACCTTTCGGGCAATGTTGTTTACCTTCACATGCAGTGATTTAGTTCAGACGCTAATAAACAAACATTAGGATGCTAACAAATAGAAATATTTCGGTAATTTTGATCATTAGTATCTTCAAACATTCTAGCTGAGGACAATCCTAGAGACATTCTAGCTGAGGACCGCCCTACAAACATCAAAAACAATCTAAGATCTATTTAGTTCACTTATTCTAAACAGGTGTTTGGTGGCTAGAACAGATATTCTAACAAGTGCTTTCTTTATATTCCATTTCATTTTAAAATCTGCCAGACAGAAATTGAGATATAAAAGTAAACTAGGTGAAGGATTGCTATAGATAATAAAATGGAGCTACCGTAGTGGAAGTATTTATTTAGTCTGTTTGTTCAATCCTGAAAGGTATTTGAATGTTTAGAGACGTTCTCTTTCTATCCAGGCAACGAGATACAACGCGATCGCGGTCGGCTGTGCTCTGCCTCCCAGGAGCATTCCGCTGTCGTGTATCGATTGTTTATTGTTTCAGAATTATGTTACATAATGGCCTGTGTCCGATAAATACATATTTATGTACGTATTAACTCGTATACATAGCGGATGATGTTATGCTACCATCAGATGCACGTTTGTGTGTGTACGTTCGTATTAAAAGCATATTGTTATCGTGATATTCCGATCGTTATTTACTTGGACGTTTGTTACAACTTCTCTTTTTACTTTAAATTATAAATGGTCAGTTGTACCGAACGAGATTTTACGGATGTTCGTAAATCACATACAACATTGTAGAACTGCTGACATAAAATTGTTGTTGTTATTTTGTTCTATGAGTTTTGTTATGATTTCATGGATAACATTTGTGATATTGGTTACATTCATAGAAATATAGACTCTGTTTTATGTGCGCGCGCAACCAACTTCCGTTGCATGCTAAAGTTTTACTCCTCAAAAAAGTTTTGTTTTGTATTAGTGGTTCATGTTCTTTATTATGCAAAACATTTCGAATTGAGCTCTCCTTGTGAAAGAGGGCCAGTATTTTGGATGTTTTCGAGTCATCAGTGTTATATTTTTACTAGAATGATTTTCTACGGTAGGGATGGCGAACGTCACTGATTACAAAATTCATTATATGATGCAAGTGATCCCTACGGTACGGAATATTTGCCAACATTTTAATAAGGTAAACATGAAGTTTCAAGGCATAAATAAAACCATTATCGTCATGATAGATCTCATTCGCGCTTTTGAGACTAAAGTTCAAGTTTTCAGGAACGATATTATCACAAGAAACTACAAGTATTTTCCAAATCGGAAAAAATATATTAACGATTCAGAAATACATGAGAAACCAGACGAAGACGAAATGACTGAAGAATTCATTTCTGTGATTGATTCTTCAATCAAGGAATTTTCAACGAGATTTTCTTAGTTCAAAGATTATCGGAAATACTCAAGTTTATTATGTACCCTGATGTGACGTCATTTGATATGAATTTGAAGAATTTGAAATGAAGCTAATTGATTTCCAGTCTAGTTAAATATGGATTCAAAAATTTATGGGAACAAGGAAAGATTTAGAATTAATTGAAACAGAAACATTGACAAGTAATAACTGAATAAGTGAAAATGATAATAACAAAATTTTGGAAACATGGAATGCGTTACCAGACACATTTAATTGTTTAATGAAGCTGGATCATGCTATTTTAACAATATTTTCGTCAACCTATGCCTGCGAGTCATTATTTTCAGAGATGAATAACATTAAAGACTCGGTTAGAAATCGTTTGACAGATGAATACAGTTCAGCATGCATCCTGCTAATAGTAACATCTTACAATCCTAACATCCTAATATTTGTCATCTAATCTGCAACAACAGAAGTTACACTAATTTTACTTTAATTTAAATTACGCGTATAATTGAAACATTGTAAAATGTTTCTATTTTTTTGAAATAAATAAAGAGTTTTGAGTTGATAGTATTTATTATTATTATTTTCCTAATAATCACAAAGTCAAAATTGTTTTATGGCACGTCTATGATCTCATTAAACATTTCTTTAGAAAAATGGCACGTTGGTACGAAAAGGTTCACCATCCTGGTCTAGGGATTGATTTTTTAACAGTAAATACAATGTTTATAAACTTTTTGTCGTCTAAACCATAGAATGATGTAGTTAAACAGTTTCTTGAGAAAGTACCATATCTGGTTATAATATATAAAAGATAATGTAGCTATTTACATGCGGAATTACTGATGGCCATAAGTTCTTGACATATTCAAACATAAAATAATTTATTTATAATTACTGTATGAAAGCATGTGCACATGATAAAAATTGCAACCGTGTTAGAGAAAGATATTTGTTTACGATCTTTGTAAATTCCGTTAAAAGCTAAGTCTCGGGGAATCTGTTGTACCTATTGCATCTTATGGTTAGTTATATAGCCATTTATCCTGTTGATTGAATCTTGCGCACAAAATAGTCTTAATATGGAACGCGCCATAAAATAAAACCCAGAATTATCATCATTTAAAAGCATTATTAAGAAACCTTATGTTGCTTATTATCTAGTTTGCATGAGGAATATTTTATATGCATATAAACCAATTAATTATCCTACTAAGAATAAGGAATTAGCATAGTGTTTTTGATTGAACCACGGGATAAATAAAGTACGCGAACGTGCGGTTACAAAATCGATAAAGGGGTGAACTGCTAGTGCAGAGATGAAGAGGTACAGAGCTTTCGCATATCCAAATATTCATTCACAATATAACCAACATGTTCCTTAGGGTCGAGTCTCAGCTATCTCAATCAACTTCACTTTACGGTTATCAAAAATTATTTTGTGGACTTTTTTGATGTTTTCGTCGGTAACAGCCTCTTTGGAGCCTCCACTGCGTGCATCGTCCTTTCATCCTCAGTGCTCATTTCTCCTCGTTTAAATTTAGCAAACCACTTTTCTACGGTTGATTTTCCTGGTGCAAAGTCCGAATAATGTTTATCAAGCCAAGCCTTGGTTTCAACAGTATTTTTTTCGTCAAAAAGCCAAAAAAACAATGCTTTATTAACACACGAAATTCCTTTTTATCCATTTTTTCAAAGTCAGCTGTCAAATTTATACACGCGTCTTTTAAAGGTTAGGGCTAATTAAAAATCGTATGGATTTGATAGTAGTAGCGCCATCTATGGGTCAGCCTACAAACTTTTCAGCCCGCCTGTTATGTTGTCGGTGATTGGCTGCTACTACTGTGCCAGTGCTACCTATGATTTCTACAAATTCTCCTTACTTCTAACCCCCATGGGTGCCCCAATTGGGAGGTTATCAAATTACAAGAGGTTAATATATTTTGGTTCTTGAACGATTTTCGTTCGGATTATTTGTTTATGCCGATTTTTCTTGAGATTATATGATTAAAATAGTGTATCACTGTATTTATGTGCTTATTCGCTCAGAACCCTCGCTGCTGAAGCTATTCCGGTGAAAAGGGTACCATCATGGTAAATTTCAGGTATTTTAAAACCCATTAAGTCGTCCGGCAAAGATTTACGGTGTTTGTATTATTAATTTATGTTTTCTAATTATGGCTCCTAATTAGTACTGGAGCAGTTTTAGCAAGGAACTGCTAATCGTTTCTTAAAATGGACGGCCATCGTTCCCAGTTAGGTGCCTACTTTCCGTAATTAGCCTTACGTGGGTAGATCGAGAACGAACTTCGTTAAAAAGCAAATGCAAACGGCCTAAGCGCACTGCTCGCTGAATCATTTTGTTTTTTTACGCCAATCTCTTATGTTAGCTTCGTTTAGATAAATTAAATGGGCTCCGTACTTTTCTGCAATAAACCATCCAACTTTGGAAGCAGACCCTTAATACAATTAGTTGAGGAAGCAGATTGTTCGTTTTCTCATTCAAATATAGCCACTACCATGATCTGCTACCGGATAACTGAACCTTTTACAATGTACTTAATTGTAACTTTGTTTCTTAGTCTTAAACATCTATGCTAAAATACAGTGCAGGCAGATAACAAGTAATTAATTTTTACATTGTTTAATTTTCTAATGTTAGGAGTTTTTGTTTCAAATAAAAACGAAATTACATAAATATTAAGTCATTTGACCGTATAGTAAGTCATGTTTCATTCCCGGGAGTTACTTTTTCGATTCTGGGTCTGCCTGACATGATCCAAGTTTTTGTGTGGTTTCTTTGAAACAATTAGGCTAATGCTGGGACAGTTATATTCCACAGATAATCTTTCACTTCTCTTCCGTCTTCATTTCGTCTGTGTCGGCTTTCTCTCCCTAACCACACCACCCACTCATTCCCACGACTCCTGAAAGGAAGTTGAAGAGGGCCTACATTGTAGTAAGTAAGTTCGAAAAATTTCATCAAAATTAGCTTTACGAGTTCTGTTCTAAGTGAGTTAAGTGATCTTGCGATATTATATTTTTTACATCTGATTCATAGAATAGCTTTTCGTCCAAAAATTATAATACCTATAATTTTCTGGTAGAAAGTTGAGGGGGTCAAGGTTCCAATTAAAAGATGTACCTGCGTTATTACCTACAGGAAGCTGTTCCATTCTACGTCATAAATTAAATCGAAAAAAAGTTTAATTATGATTTCTATCGCGTCGAGAGATGTACTTAATGGGCGGAATAACTTTCATTTCGACCGAGAAACGTCGCCTTCCGCATCGAAAGAGAATGGCCAGTCTATTTAAACGTTATAAGATTACAAATTTATTTAGTTGTTTGTCCGCCAATTGCTGTTATAATTTATTGAGAGAAATCCAAAGAAAGGGAAAGGCAGATTAGAACACAATAACTGGATGGTTATGGTATCTACTTTAGGACTTTCGATAATAGTTTGCAGTTATTTAATAATAGGTTAGTTAATGATTGCTAATAGTGCATCTTGTAAAATGCAATCATAAGTTGTAGGGTACTGGGTATATGCAATTTTAATTGACGTGAGTAATCCATGATTGTTGTAGAGGCCTTCTAAAAATAAGTATCTTATATATTACTTGTTTAGTTTTTAGGCCTTTTTGCGAGTGCCCACCTGATGAGACCCGGTAGGTCGAAACCGGTCGTGGGATATAGCTTTCCGTACGCTATGCCTACTGTGTAGGACGCGTTCGAAATGTGGGATCTGTGATCCTTGAAATTTAGACGAAAGAGGATTTTAAAACCTTCTTTTTTTAATATGTTACTTCTTCGTCTAAGAATCCATCGGAATCAACAGTGTAATTCAATGCCGGTAGGGGTATTAGCCCTCGAAGTAGTTGTTTCTGTTGATTCCATATTTATATTTTTAATTATCTTTGAAAATTGAGAAAGTGCAGAAACATTTGCTCAATAATACAATTTTTTCGATGGTTGCAGATGGGCTAGTACATAGAGCATTACTGTAACATATAATGCTGATCTCTAGGACCTGATTGTTGTCCGGTCTGGTGAATAACAATTAAATGGTTGATTTTGAGTTTTAACTTCTGAATACCGACCACCTGCCTGACGTCTACCGCTTTAATAACTTGTCTACCTAATTTTAATTTTCTGCATTACTTTTAATGCGTTGCTTTAATGGACTAGCGGGAGTTGGGACTGAATACAATACGATTCGGTCGATGGAACGTGCCCGAGTCTCCTTGGGCCGTTTGGGAGAGCTCAGATTATTTAGATGTTAATGAGTCATTTTCTTCTCGGCACAGGTCTTCTTGGGGCTAAGGTAAATCGAACTCTTGATTACTTTGAATCATAACGAATGGGACTTATTGAGACAATTTAATTAACTTAAAGAAGAATGATTCCATAGGCGTATTATTACAGGATTAATTTGAAAAGTTGGAAATTTTCCTGGTTGGAAAATTTGGTTGATACCGATTGACAATTATTTCCTTAAAAAATCGCTCTTTATTAAATTACACTGAAATAAAACGACAAATCAAATTATCATTAGTTCCCGGAAGGATTTTATTATCTAAAAATGGAGTTTTCTGAATATCCAATGAATGTTACACCATAATTTATGACGCTTTGTACTTCAAATCACTTCCTATTTCAATGTCATTATTGTTGAAAACAGAAACATTAAAATTGTGAATGGATTTAAAAAGTTTATTAGGAATTTAGAAAAGTTGGGATGGAATTGACCGTTGTCCTCGAAGTTGCCTGCGTCTTTTTTTTTCTTAACTGGATTCACTTTTTTACAGCTCCGTGTCTTCAACACTAACGACTTCCTTTGTAGCCACGGCAGGTCTGATTCGAGCGGTATTTTTTATTCGCGCCATTCGTCTGCCTACAGGTGATTCATATTGTGTCTATTAACCCGTTTCTACCAGACGATAAGCAGTTTTTTTTATATGGAAATCAGCTGTTCATGTTTATACCGTCTGACATTTTCTAAATGGAGTATGTCAATGGAGCGGCATAGAAGTTGTTATGAGCTAGATGATAGGTACGGGGGTGCGTTAAAAATTATCGACGCCTTCATTATATCACACCTTTAAAAAGGCAATGTACTTGAATGAGTGCTTACTACATCTACTATTTATGAACATCTTATTTGAACAAAGGTTATGTTTCTACCTATATTTTGCGCGATCGGTACCAGGACAGCTTATTGGTATCTGTCGTTTCAACTTTCCATCTTCCTCTTTTTAGAAATACGCAAGCTTTTTGGACCGCTATGCCAAGTGCATTGAAGAGGAAGGTGCTTAATCGAAAAATAGTGTACATATGAAATCATCATTTCTTTGTAAATATATTGTAGAACGAGAAGTGTAGATTTTTGGACTCACCTTGGTATATGATTAAAAGTTTTCAGCACGTTTTCATTATACGATGCATGTTTTTAAGGTAGGTATCATTTTGAAGTTAGTAAAAAACGTGCAAAGATATCTTAATAATTTTATTTTTACATGAAAGCCTGTACGTTGGTGAGAGATGTAGATACTCAGTGCGCATTCGCGTAACGCTGACCGCAGCGCTGCAGTGCCAGAATTTCAAAACAGTACTTACTTATTATTCATTATTATTGACTGTCCTTCCTTTATAGGCATATTTAAACAGTAAGGAATTTCATTACTAAATCAAATCTGGACATAATAGTTCATTTCTACCATTACTTATAAATCCTAATTGTAATTCTCTTATAGATTCAGATCGTAAATGCCTATTTTTTATATTATACAATCCTGGCGCGTAACTGCTCCTTTACACTAATTAAGACTGTTTTCTTTATTAACTACGGTTTATTTTAAGTGTTAATATGTGAGCAAGGACGTTGAAAGTTTAATTGACCATTGCAAAAACTGAACGATTAAATTGAACAGGCAGTTCGTTACAGATCGCGGGCTAATTTAAATACAGCCCATTTGTGTCCATAACCTTTCGATTATTATATTTTGAAATTGCACTAATGTTGATGTAATTATGGAATGCGAACTAATAAATGTGTCGAAACGCGACTGACGAATGAAATACTCGTTGATCATCATCATTTACTACATCGTAAAATAGTGTAAAACGGATCGGACTAATTAACCGTTAATTTCGAACTGCTAATGTCTTCATCCGTGTATTATCATTACTGCTTCGGTTGCTATTAATTACTTACTAGTATTATTATTATTTATATCCGTTGCACCGTGATTTTTTCGTTACGCAAACTGCTTCAATTCAGGTATATTTTTCCTTTCAGGGTCGTTCACGTAACGGCCTTTTTACGCGATAAACTCACTTATTATTACGTACCTTTTAATTTAATATGTATCGGTGTGAACAGGTTGGAACGAAACTATTTGATACGTTTCACAATCGGAAGTATTTCATTTACACTTCCTTATCCGATTAATTGTGATATTAAACGACTGGTTATATACAGAGCGGCGTGGATCAGATCGGCGGGAACTTTCAAATTCGGCTGGTTCCTTAATATTTTCAAATTAGAGTAGTGTTAATAGTGTTTGAATCGAATCGAATAGTAATAATCGATTAGGGTCGAATATTCCACAGATTTAATATGTAAAACATCTGCACTATAGTGCAAAGCCGGAGGGTAGGGTGTAAGGCTCTCTTCAGCCTCTTTTCAGGAATAGTGGGAGTAGGTGGGTGGTGTGGTTAGTGAGAGAAAGATGAGACGGACGAAATGAAGACAAAAGAGAAGTGAAAGATTATCTGTGGAATATTACTGCCCCAACATTTGCCTAAATGATCCAAGGAAAGCACAGAAAACGTGGAGCAGAGCAGCCGGACCCTGGTTCGAACCGGCGACCTCCCGAATGCTAAGCAATGATTTAGAGCACTAGACCACGCCGCTCGGTTCGAAATACTAACCAAACTACATACTACCTTTAAATATAGTAGTGTTCAATGAACAAGTGCAGATAGTATTTGAACGCCATCTGTATAAACTTGCTACTTATTGTGTAATTCACTAATGTTCAGCAAAATCTCTTTCTCTTTGAAGCTGACCATTTTTGTACTCTTTGAGGCGTGTCTTAAAGTTCCTTCGTTTTTGACCAAAATAGTCTTTTAAGAAATTCTTTCAATTGCGAAATGTAATTGCAGACATCGGGTGAACTACTGTAAAACATTTTTTTATTCATCAGGAACCAAAATATTGCAAAGTAAATATTAGACGAATGATTTCTTGTTATCCTAAATTTGGGGAACTTTCCGAACAATATCTGTTATGGCAAGCTGCGTATTGGAACGAGATAAATTATGTTTTCGGTTGGTCGGAGTGATAAAGAAGTTATTGGACGATAACGAAGCGTATCTTTTAAGATGCAATCTCGCCGAGTTTTCGAAAAAGGCGATGGTAGACGTCGATTGTGGATAATTGACAAAATGCACTTCTAACATCGATGTCGCCCAGCTGACGCCTTTCTCGACGCTTCGGAATCGTCAGGAGGAAAATTGCCCTCTCGATGCGAACGAACGGGAAGGAACATTCCGATAGCTTCATGTCAGATGGCGTTTCGCGTATATTCTTCACTCGAAATCGAATTCCCTTCCTTCTCAAGGACTCTGAACCGGGGCATATGGAACCGTAGTTTTTGCACAACAAAAGCGAAAAACAATCAGCACGGAAATGGAACGACAAAACAATAATGCCGGCGTTTTATACTAGACGGCAGCAATTTACGTTTAGTTCTCGCATTTGTTTGTACATTAATTCATTTATCATGCATACATCTTTTCATTAAAGATATCCAAAAAAGAAGGAATTAAAATCCTTATTCGTCTAAATATTAAGATCAAAGATCTCACACTTGGAACGCGTCCTACCAAGTAGGCACAGCAAACCGAAAGTCATATTCCACAACCGAAACCGGTTTATGTGTTTTTCTACTCGCTGTGCCTACTTGGTAGGACGCATTCCAAGTGTGGGATCTTTGAACTTAATATTTAGACGAATAAGGATTTTAATACCTTGTTCTTTTTCGGATATCTTTCGTATCTTCGTCTAATAATCGTTCGGAATCAACAGTGTAATTCAATGCCGGTAGGGGTATTAGTCCTCGGAGTGGTTGTTTCTGTTGATTCTATATTTATATTTTTCATTAAAGCCAATACATCAATAATAAGGGAAAGAGATATTTCTAACGCAACTCAAAAATGTGAGAATTTGGATATTTCAACTGAATGAAGAGAAAAGAGGAGATTCCGAAAACATATGCTAGAAGAGAAGGCAGGAGATGGTGCTAGAAGAGTTGTAGAGAGAAATGTTAAAATGTGTGAAACTCATGCCATTGTCATTTATTTGTTTACCACCGCAGGCAGAAGAGGCATTTTAGCCGACTAGATTGACTAGATTTGTAGTTAACCATGCTGAATCCTAATCAGTTTTAATCAAAGATTTGAAGCCACATTTGTAACCCTCCTGTCTGTGACAACAGTGTCTTTACTGAAGATGGTAAGCCTATTATTGGGTACAGGTCAAGTGCAGGCTTGAGGATTGTCTGGAAGCTAGTGTGCCGTGTGGACGACAATGGTTGTTTGCATTGTAATTCTGCACGTAGAATATTTATTTCTAAAGCTAACATAATATTAGATTTCCGGAAACGTTTTTACCCATTCGTTTGTTATTGTGTTTAATTTGCTTTCAAGCGTTTATAAAGTTATAATGTCCATCTGTCTGTATACATACACTGTTTAACATGCTTCAGGTATAAATATCTATCATGATATAATGGTGGATTGTATGCGTTTATTCTGAAGCGGTCTGTAAACTTTAGATACGAATATATTCAAACGATGCGTTTGCCTTGTTGCGAAACTGTTTCCTTTTCTTATATAATGTGACGTAATTGATAATGCAATTTAGCGTCAAGTAGTCCGTAAAGGGTAAACATCAAAGTCGCCTCTGTGTTTTAAGCACCAACATACATATACACAGACAGACGGAATTCTCTCTAACGCTAACACGACGGCAAACAATGGAACGGTCGCGGCCAGTGCTTATCAGCGAGAGTAAATCATTAATTCGGTCCGATGTACGATTTTTATGGACAGAAACGCGCCAGAAATCTGCACAATTTGAACAGTTGATAAATTGATAAGTACCCATTAAAAGAGAATTATAATTTGCTATTTTTAGACATTCGAACCGGGAATTTTAGTACTGGATATCAGAAGTAGCAGGCGGGCTGAAAAGTTCGTAGGTTAGCATAGAAAAAAATATTTTTTTTTGATAGAATTTGATTTTATTATTCAATATATACATATAATAATACATACAATTTTTCGATACCATTTTTATAATACGATTTGTCTTTAGCCTCAAAAAAGGCTTCAGTTTCGGCGATTACCTCTTCACCAGCGCGAAATTTCTATCTAGCGAGCATCCTCTTAAGATCTCAGAACAGAAAAAAGACGCTGGGGGGCAGATCTGGAGAGTACGGTGGATGTAGAAGCAATTCGAAGCCCAAGTCATGGAATTTTGCCATCGATTTCATTGATTTGTGACACGGTGCATTGTCTTGATCAAACAGCACTTTCTTTTTCTTCTAATGAGGCCGCTTGACGGTTGATTTTCCTGGTGCAAAGTCCGAATAATGTTTATCAAGCGAAGCCTTGTTTTCAACAGTATTTTTTTTCGCCAAAAAGTATATGCTTTATTGACACACGAAATTCCTTTTTATCCATTTTTTTCAAAGTAACAAAAGTTCTTTCACTAAAAATGCTATAACTTAGATACTAATTGTGCAACAGCTGTCAAATTAATACACGCGTCTTTTGACGGTTAGGAATAACTAAACATCAAATGGATTTGATACTAGGAGCGCCATCTATGGGTCAGCCTACGAACTATTCAGCCTGCCTGTTAAGTAACAGCAGACTCCGTTATAAAATACATTTAATATTAACAGCCGGGACTTATCCGGTATGACAACATTATCAACGCGAGATAATGCCCACAGTAGAAGTGGGCGAAACACGTGTACGTTTATTAAACACTGTGTGGTATTAGGGGTGAGTCTCCAATTTCATATTGCATTTGTCTAATAACCCACTTTAATAGGTGTATAGGAGATAGCAGATTGCTATTTTGGTGTCGACTAATTCGTTTTGTTCGTTAGGTATAACATAGTTGGTGCGTATTCGGTTTAAGTAGCAGTGGATAATAATAAACGTACACTTTCTTGAAGCAGGTTGTACAGTTATTGTAATGGGACATTGTTACCGGACGAATGATGGAATAATGGCATCCGAACGGTTCGGTGCGGGTACTACTATAAAGAGAATTGCGTGAATGGGTGTAGTTATTCATATTTACGTAACGTTAATGTTGTGTTCTAAGAGATTCTGTGAATAACATTGTACGCAGTTGAAGCGCGAGCAGCTAACTGTGCGTGTCATATTTTTTATTAACGCGTACCAAGACTATAATACATCATGCAGATTTACTTACTAACTTGTTCGTAACCGAAGAAACATTTACGTTATTATAAGAAAGGCTGTTCATGGTGCAGTCTTGATGAAACATGTTAAATAAATAAAATTGAAAAATAAAACTGTCTCTTTGATAATGATCTGTTGATCGACAAAATTGTAAGAGTTTCTTATAATAAACAGTTGAAACAAAACGAATTTTTCGTCGTTTGTTGTTTACTTACATTATTATTACACTTATTGCTTGTAGAAGAATTCACTTGTTCAAATTGGTTCATATTATTTAAAATCGAAAAAATACAAAAAATATTCAAAACAATTGTTTCGCTTAACATAAGTTCTCCCACCTTAATAATAAATATTATATGTAGGTATATATAGCTGGTAGCGGATCACAAATTTTGTTATATCCTCACCTGAAGAAACTTATGTTAAGCGAAACAATTGTAGTGAAAACTGAATAAACGTCTTGAAACTGTTTGTGTTTTTTCATTTTTAAATAATACTTGAATTAAGCATTAATAATGAAATATTTTGAAGAATTCTTAGTAGGAGTAAATTTTAAATTCACCAATATGATATTAATTATTGAATTAATTAATGAAGGCGTGACAGCAGTAACAAACTTTTCCCTCATTGTATGAGGTAATCTGTAGTGGGTATAAATTAATTCAATAATTAACATCGCATAAACACTTGCATTTAGCTGATTCCTACCTTGTAGGGCACCCTGTGTTCTTAAAATCGTGTATTGGAACTTACCTGAAAGAAAAAAAAGAAAATTAATTTAATCAAATATATAACATTCATAAGAAATTAATTGATATTACTTGAACTTGCTTAAACTAAGTAGAGGTAGTTGAAAAACTCATTTCTCAATTCTCAATTCGCATTGTACATTTGAAAACCATTGATAACGACTGATAAACTGTAAATAATGACGATCAGACTGCCAATGTTTTTAGTTAGAGGTGAAATCAATAAATTGTCGGAGTTTTGTCACTGAATAAGACAAGGTCATGACCCATGAGATTCTTAATTAACTTTAAGGCCCTTGACACACGTAGATACTGTATCTGAGTTGTTCACAGTAGCCGAGCTGCAGATGCAGTATACGGACTCAAAAGTTCTGTATCTCCACTTTCCATCCGCCGGCGGCAAATTTTCTTCCATATCCCATTACAAAATTCGTACAAAAACAAATGTAGTGGGTATAAATTAATTTAATAATTAATATCGCATTAATGTATTTAAAAACAAAAAGCAGCAGTGCTAGGTGCATGTTTTCCAACAAATTATAAAGGATCTTTCAGCTTTTCTCCATATAATAAAGTAAAGGTTCCCTTTATTACACTTAACTATACCGTTGGATGAACCTTAAAAGTCCTTTTTCTTTCTAAATATTTTTATTTTTTTTTAAATACTTCAAAGAAGAATTTCTTTCTCGTATACTGTATCCGAGATACACTACCTATGTGTATCAGAGGTCTAACTCTCTGTAACGAAAACCGTATTTATCTGTAAGGTACAGCGTAGCACATTTAAACAGTGAAATGTAGCTAGTAAAAATAAAACTTTTTACGTAAACAATAAAGAAGTTTTGATGCGATAAAAGATAGAGAGAAACAGTGACATTTCCAATCATAATATATATTTTTTTCGTTGTAATGTATTAATTAAACAATTCATTTGCAGTTGCGATAATTCCATTTCACAGTAAGAGTTCGTTTTTTTTTCGCAATACCATTTCATTTATGAGACAATCTTCAATTACATTTACCGTAATTGTTTTAATAGAAAGAAATGAAATGTGATTAATCGAATTGAAAGTATAAGCGAGCGGTTTTCGATTTCAAGCTTGTAAGAGAGCACACGACGCTAGAGGAAGAAGCTTCTTTAACCATGACAGACCGTTTATAGTTACAATAAAGTGGCTAGTTATACATAATGGCTTCAATAATTGTCTAACCATGACTTGCATCGACGACATGGTTTTCGAACAAACTGTTAGTGCAGACAAACAAACAGTAAAAACAACAATAAGCTGTACGCCACTATTATACAATAGAATTAATAGATATAGATACTATAAATATATATATATATATATTGTGACGTGTTCAATCACGAAAACCCATTTAATAAATTTATTAACAACTAAAATTAAATTAACTACAGTTCTGATTAACACAAGTCTACACAATTTTTCACACTAATAAATCTATTTCTCCCGTTGCTGTATTCATCGCCACTGCTTATACTCGCATTCAACTGCCGCCACTCTATAATTATCGATCGTCTGTCTATCGCTCCTGTCACTTGTCAACGCACGATGTAAACAAACTGACTCAGTCCGCCCAGTGCACTCACTTTTATAGTTTTCAGCATTCCTTCCAAAACGTTCTACAACCTTCCCGTGTTACTATTGTCTTTTTATTGATCGTTGCTAGAATATTCCTGCCGTATTTAAGATGGTCGAGAATATCCATTATCTATTCCAGGAAGGTGTTGTTAAGTAGGACTGAACCAACACACACCGCAAGTTACAGTTCGCGACAATATTTTTCAAAACCACACGCATTTTGTCCGAAGATACTTGTAACGTATTATTGTTTATAATCTTCGGGTAAAAAAGAGAGGTAACCGCAAAAAAATATGTCACCAACATATCTGAAACGATTCCAATTTCTGTAAATCTTTTCAATTTCAATCTTAAATTATCTAAATTATCCTAGTCTGTCACAGTGTTTTATTTTATCCATGTGGAAAGTTACTTAAACTCTTTTGGGCAAATCATGCAAATCATTAAGTATCCCGATTACATCAGAAAATATTTTGTGAAAAATGCAATACTTCTCTGGATAGAATTTGTAATTAAACATTCACCAAGAATTTGATGGAAATTCTTCCTTTTGGTCTGTATATCAGTTGGATACCGTTCCTGTCCAATAAACAAAGATTTTCTAATAGAGCGGAAATGAAAACTAGCGCTAAAGAAATTAATCGATCAATATTTTCCTGACCATACTGACTCATGAATCAGCAAACTAATAAATTAATCAATGATATCATTTTTGATGGATCTCGATTCAGAATTTATTCGGTATACATAGCAGAATTTGAAGATACTCTAATCTCAAATCCCAAAAAATGTAATTTTTGGCATTTTTGGAAACATTAATAGACACATGAAGAAATAGGATAAAACAAACAATCAAAGGAATGGTCATTTCAACTGTTACCCCAACACATCAAGGTATTCAATTGTTTTAAAATAAAAATATGAATGATATTAATTTGCTTTGTTTGGATTGGAGTTCGAAGGTAACATTTGTATTGGTCGTCAAAAAACTACTCTCGAAGAAGAGAGAACTACTATCTATCTTCTTTTGTTTATGAGTGTTGCTTTTAGTATTTTCTGTTTTATGTGGTTGCGAATTTGTTTTGGTTGTTGATGTTGTACTAGGTATAGGTAGGAGGGTCGGAATGTAGGGATTTAGAGATGAACGTCGACAACTTTATCATGATCGTCATCGAGAGTTGGGAGTCCGGTGAAACGGGTGATAGTCCGGGTCGATAGGTACATGTCCGCAGTCGCTCAATTATTTATGGCTACCATTCCCGGTCGATGCTAAGTGCGTCCGTCCTGAGGCGGGCATCATCGTTGCGAATAATTGCACGTTATGACCATTGAGTCGTTTCCGCAGGTGCAAGTTCGCTTTCATTAATTCACAGACTCCAGGTCAAAAAGCGACTAGATATTCGTCGACGTTTGACGCGCGGGTACTCATTTTATCGGACCGCGACATTGTATCATCGCGCGTCGTAAATAGAAACATTAATTCTGGACCTGTTTAGCCCTCGGATATTAAAATGATTACTTTTTAGTATCGTATGCGATACTTTCAACACCGGTCATTTCGATAATCAAAGACTTTTGCGGCTGTTCTTCCTTCTTTTTACTTTATGGGTGCAGATTCCGTAACGATAGTGAAAACGCGCCGCCGTAGGTGGAGGAATTAATGAATTCCTCGGACAATCTAGAGGCTAACGACTTATGAACGCCGCGAACTACACGCTGTCATAATGTCCCTTTCGGATGTTATAGAGCATGAAGGAATTGTTTAATTTCTTTCATTTTAGTATGATAAAAGTACTGCTTTTTAGTATCTTAAATGAATAGGTTGATTGAGGAACAACTTAAGAAGATTAATTGATTCAGCATTTACATTATGGAAAATCATGGTTCAAACACAAATAAAATAAAATTTGAGGTTCAATTTTCCACTGATTTATTTAACAACCTAACAATTGTTTCACCCAACATGGGCATCTTCAGAAGACATAATAACAAATTACGTATATTATCCTACCTATATATACATGCTGCGTTTGAAAGGGGTACATTGTATAATTTCGTTTAAAATTATTGAATCCATAACATTTTCAATTTCGTTTATCTGTTTTTAATTTCTAATGATTTTAAGAAGTTAAGTTTTTTACGTTTTTCCAAGCAGTGTAAAATTTTAAAATTACCGTTTGAATTAAAATCATGTTTTTTATTATGTATATGGTTCATGAAGGTAGAATTTCCTGAGTAGATTTTTACATGTTCAAATCGTAACTTTTGTAAAGCTACATATATTGGTTAGACAGGGAGGAAATTTAAATAAAAATTAAAAGAACATGTAAAAAACTACTCCGGAAATTCTACCTTCATGAAACATATACATAATAAAAAACATGATTTTAATTCAAACGGTAATTTTAAAATTTTACACTGCTTGGAAAAAGGTAAAAAACTCAACATCTTAGAATCATTAGAAATTAAAAGACAGATAAAACAAAATAATGATTCTTCCTTAAACGAAATTGAAAATGTTTTTTATTCAATAATTGTAAACAAAATTATACAATGTACCCCTTTCACAACCCCTAATCAAACGTGGCATGAATATATAGGTACGATAATATACGTAATTTGTTATTATGTCTTCTGAAGATGCCCTTGGTTGGGTGAAAATATTGTTAGGTTGTTAAATAAATCAGTGGAAAATTGAACCTGGAATTTTATTTTATTTTTTTTTGACTTAAGAAGAATTATTGGTATTATTACTTATAAGAATTCTGGCAATTATAGTAAATTTTCTGAAATTATGAGAAATTAGCAAAACTAAGTATTTTATATGCAGTAATTAAATTACAATTAAATACTGAAGTAGGATTGAGGATTTATGTAACAAGAACTTGCCATTGGGGAAGCTACTAATGATTTATTTTAATTAGAAGAATCACAGGAACATTAATAGTAATAATTACGAAGATTTTGGAAGAGATTTGGTAATTTTTGAAATTTATTGTTATATATTATAGACGAATTATTGAACTAACGGAAACACGAGAGGTAATGATCGAAAACCTGAAAATTACAGGAATATTTCTGCTACTTAATATAAAAATTGAGGACTTGTTTTTGATACGAATTATCTATTAAAAATATGTGATTTTCTTATACGTATAGATATCAGTAAATATCTGTTACGTCCCAATTTAATTTAAAAAATAATAATGAGTGACTAAATATTGTATTATAATTGAAATTGTTGACGATTTCTTTGAAATAATCGAATCTTAAAATTTTGGTTTCCGTTTCCGAGATAATTAACAAATTCCGTTAACTAAATGCCAGTTTGTGCGCTCGGGCAACCGTGTGATACACGTTATCATGGCCGGTTGAAGCAAGACTGAAACTGACGGTCACAGAAATCGCAAGCGTGTCCATCTTTTACTCTTTTCCGTGCCGTGGTAAATCGCACTTTTCTGATACGATTATATGCTTCGCTCTTCTTCATTTCCTATAATTTCCTTTTTAACCTCATAGGAAGAAAGTGAATTGCCGCAACGAGGAAGAAACGTCTGAAACGGTACCTTACGCTGCAGCAATAAATTGGCGATTCTGGTTCGGATAACAAGGAATCAAAGCCGTGAGTTAAATCGAGTATTCGAACAGCTGCGCCGTCGTTTGAAATAAACAAATAAAATGATAATTTATTGAAGTAAAATATTTCGTCTATAGGTACAGTTTAGTGCAATTTCAAAGGCTTTATGAATCACCTGTATGTATTTTTATTTTGTCGTTTTATGGTCATTTATTGAGCATTTGAATCTTGTAAGTTGACACAAAGGAAATGTAATAGTCCAAAGTCCAAAACCTTTTTGCAAAATGATAAATAACCACATGGTTGAACCTCTGAGTGACGAGTCTGACAGTTATTATTCTTAATATTCTTGAAAATGCTACTTTTACCAATGGGAAGATCCAAAATATGTTAATTTAATGTGGCTCGATAATACGAAGGTGGTTTGATAAGTCCGTGACTTCTAAAGGAAATTTTTTTTCTACATAATCTACTTTTAGCTCGATACATTTAGTCCATCGTGTTTCTAATTCTTTTATTCCTTCTAAATAATAAGATTTCTCAAGGGCCTCAAAATAAGCGTTAGTTTATATGATGACCTCTTCATTCAATCCAAATATTTTACCGCCCAGCCATTTATTTAGGTTTGGAAACAGGAAATAGTCGCAGCGAGCTAAATCCGGATAATAAGGTGGATGGCGTTGTAGTTCGTAGCCCAATTGATGGAATTTTGCCACTCATTTGAACTTGTCACACGGTGGTCTTTATGGTCGATATTGAACAATTGCGCCATCCATCGTGTCGACAGCATTTTCATGTCCAAATATTCATACTAAATGTGATACCCTCGCTCAGTTGAGATGCCTACAGACCTATCGCCTCAGGCAACTCACGCACTTTCAACCTTCGATTATCCAAAATCATTCCATGGATTTTGTTAACGATTTCTGCCGTAACGACTTCTTTTGGGTGACCTGAACGTTCGGAGTTACTTGTACTGGTGCAGCCACAACGAAACTCAGTAAACCAGTTTTTAACCATTTAAATCAATGGCGCAGAGTCCCCATAGTATAATAGTAGTAGTAGTAGTAGTATAGTAAGCCTCTCCTTGGTTTCTTTAACGGCTTTTTTGTGCAAAAAGTAATGCTTCATCAGCACATGAAATTCACTTTTTCCATTATTGTGGAAATTAATGAGGTTAGCAGCTTTCAATGGCTATCAAACAAAAACTAAACGTCGTAGCCTCTTCAAAACTTTACAGTAGTCTACCGATGGATGACACTTAATGGAAACAATGTTGCCATTAAAGTTACTGCGCGAGAAATTCAAAATGTTACGGACTTATCAAACCACCCTCATATGGTTACCACATATACGTCTTTTCGAAATCTTTACCTTTCAATTTTATGATTCCACCTTCATGCTCAAGTCTGTCAAATTAAATGTCATGATATGAATGGCTAGATTTAAAAACTAAGTGCAACTGTTGGACTGCAGATCGAAGGGTTTCAAATACCAATTCCCAATCTTGGTATTGTACTCTTGAATACTTTTGCCCAACTCTCAACTAATGACAAGGACCATTCATTTTTTCCACACATGCACTGCTTTTTTGAAATGCCTGTTTGCTATTGCATTATTTGTTTAAAATATGAAATGTTGATGTTGAAGCTGATGCTCAACAGAAAGGCAATGTTTCTTTGATCGTAACGCCACTGAAACGTGTGGCAGGTACTTAGATAGTTAAACAAGGAGTAGTTGGTCAGGAAGAGGTTCAAGTAAGGTTGTAAGTGGATATTTGCGGAGGGATCGCCATTTATGGCTCTCCGGTGTGCACTGAAATTTATTATTTTGATACGATTCTCGTTTCTTCTGATAATCGTAACTGTAGTAAATCGGTCGCTGAGCTATGTACTGGAAGCCTCCGCTATCGGTTCGTGCCTTTGCCTTCGGTTGATGTTTCCCACAAACGCGTCCCGTCTTAACACGTACCCGCGAAATAGCGCCACGTTGTGCGATTTTATCATCTTCGTGCATAAAAACAACACGCAATAACTTATGAAATAACCAACTATTTGTACTAATTACTTCCAACTTTAAGGAAAATCAGTAAAATTCGAAGGTGCATACAAAAACACTGTTGGACAAGTTCCACTTAATTTATTATAGAATTCTTTACAAAATTGTTTCGACTGTTAAGTCATTTTAAAGCTATTTATAGAAGCATATGCTAATTTGGTAATACCTATAATTAAGAGGGGGGTATTATTACTGAAACGGTCACTTTGGTTGTTAACAAAGGGTGAATTTTGATGTAATCTCTAGAGTTTCTAATAAATTTAATTTTCGGCTTTTGTTGGTTGAATGCAATTTTTATTGATATTATGTTTGTTAATGGTACAATGTTCAGCAATCCCTGTAGTTGTTTTAAATTTCTTAATACTATTAACATATTTAATGATACGACAATTTACAGATCTACCTGACTGACCAATGTAAAAAACATTACAGTCTGCAAAAAACCAGATAAACTCCGCTTTTTTCTAAGAGGTTAATTTTGATTTTGTCGTTGACCAAGAAAGAATGAAAATTCTTTTTATTGATTTCAATAGTTGAGAGATTAAATTTAGAAAGTTCATTCAACATTTTTTATAACCTTATCAGGAAATGGATACCGAAAAAACAAGGTTTAGGTATGTTCGATTTTACAAAGACAAAGTTATTGTTCAACTATCAATACATTTTCAAAAATAATCGCTAGCAGGAAGTCCTGTTTTATTTCGTTCTTTATATAATCGTTCGATTACATTTAGTTTCATGATAGGTTTAAGTTTTCTAATTATTGTAAATATCCGAATTTTAGTGAATTAAATTTTTTTGAACCGTTATCGAGGAAAAGCTACACTGTCACTTAAATTTATTAAATGTTTTTCAACCCACAGGGCTATCTTTAAAAGAAGGGATTATAAGCTAAGTTTACAAAAACTTTGCCTTTAATACTAAATTCATTGTTAGGGAGGGGAAGTAAATATTTTGCACACGTTTTAACTATTAGGGATTCGTGAAGATTCATTTTCAACGTTTGGATTCAAATGACTTTTGGTTTCTATTGTCAGTTTCTTACCTTTCTCTTGAACATGTAGAATTTCTACAGTTTCTTGTATTAATTAATTCATTAATTTATCACTTAATAATTATTTTTATATGATAGACATTACACTATAAGGGGGTAATCTCATTTTAACCATGATTTAAAAACTACATAATAAAAGCTATTGAAAAGTACAGTAAAATTTTCGATTTCTCTGGTGTAACAAGGTGAATTTTTAAAATAAACCTTTGCAAGCAGAATTTCTATTACAAATAACTAACATTTGAATTCAAATCCTGGTTTCCCATCAGAAGAATTCGAAAGAATTTTTCGAGTTAATTAGATTTGTTTCCATGGTGGTACAAATTTTAGGAAGAATCCCTTTCAACTTTACAAAATTTCGAAAATAACTTTTACGTGAAGTTATACAAATACAGTAAAAAAAATTATCTTAGGGCAAATACCAATGTCCTTTTTTATCCTTGTTCGGAGCATCCTTTGATATATGTTAGCTATAAGTAATAAGTGTGGAATTTTTATCGTTAATTTTCGCTGAAACGTCTGTCGGCTCGTTATTTATAAAAGAATGTTCATTAATGCCATTGCCGTTTGTAATAATAAATGCCGTCGAGTTATTTTTATTCATAAAAAACAGTTAACATTCGACGTGATCTAAATAACCTGTGCTCCGGTAGCGTTATCGCCCAGGAGGCTAATTGTTGTAATTGTGATGTATCGAATGAACGGCTTAATTATGTTTATTAAAATCGCTGCAGTTTCTTATACAGAGTCTACCTACATACATACCTAATACAAATATTATATAGACACCGCTGCATTCAATAATCCTAACCGTTTGCTCTATTAACAATAAATAAACACTTGTTATTACATCCGAGCGCTCTGGAATTTCATTTCTTCCTTTTATACCAAAAGGAAAAACAGGACAAAATTTAAATTTATTTTGTTGTTGAATTGAAATACAGGTATTTAGGAAAAACGTTTAATTAGATAATGGGTCTTAGAAATTGATCAACAATCAAGGCTTTTTTAATTTCAAATTGTTCCAGAATCCTTAAACTTTGTCCTTTGTTTTCTACATTTAGATGCCGTAAATCACATCTACCGTAATTTTAATTGAAATTGATGTATTAATTAAGGTATAATGAGTACAAAAACACGTTGGGTAAAATTTCACAAACTTTTATTAAATATTCTTAACGAAATCGTTTCGGCTGTTAAGCCATAATCAAAAGATACAGTAATGTTACTAAATATTAGAATGTGGTCTATGGCTATTTATACTTTCTAAATTGGGAAATTGTGTGATGAGTACGGATGAGTTGTGATTGTTCATCTCTGTTTAATTGTTGACAATATTGACGCTGTTTGACATTTTTTGATTTCTAATGTTTCATACAAATATAACATTTTACTTTTCGGAATGGAGTGAATTAATTTAATGGAGTCTATTGAAATTTTATGTTTTTTAAGGGAGCAATGTTCAGATATGCCAGTATAACTGTTAAATTTTTCTATTGCACAAATATGTTCTTTTAGTCTGCTAGTGACAGATCTCCCTGTCTGTCCTATGTAAACTGCATCGCAGTTATTACAATTTATTTTATAAACTACACTTTTTTGTAATGGGTCGATTAAAGTTATGTTTAATTTGTTCAATTGTATACAATTTAGATCTAACTTTGATAGTATATAACTAATCTTATTACTTTTGTACTCATTATACCTTAATTAATTATCAAACATGTTTCACAGTGATTGCACCACGAATAGCATTGAAATTGATGTATTTATTCATATAATTATCGTTTCTATTTTCGCAATTTTTCTCGCTTAGATCAAGATTTTGATTCTGATTCTGCTCCCTCAAATTGCCGTTTATCAAAATTTGTCATCTTGGTCTTGAGTTATGAACATAAAAACTACCACTAGTCATTACTTTTGGTCACAATAATACGAGTATTAATACAGTTTACAAACAGCCGATGGTAATAATTGCTCTTTCTAAAGTTTTATATAGGATAACAGATACAACCCTTCCGGTGATATCATTTATAATTATTAATAAATACGTAGATATTATTGTTAACACGCACTATAGATAACAAACCATATTCGTTCTTATAATTGTTATGCCTTATTTGCAACCATTTTTGCTGTTTCAATCTCTGTGTATACACTTGTTCGATATTTCCTTTCGAAATAATTAAAGGGAGACGTGACTTCCGGCAATCTGTACTGGAAACTGTAAGTTGTGTGTTTATTCTTTCAACGAAGATTATTGCAGCGTCTTCGAATGCGATAATGATTTCAGTACTTAAGATTCCGATTTTGAGATTCGTTGTAATTATTTCAATGGTCATAAGTTACATTCATGTTCAGCTTCTTTTTGTTAGCCGGTGAGAATTATATGGGTAAAAAGTGTATCAAAAATAATTTTCCGATTAAATTGAGCCGTGCAGGGAAGGCATAGAATGTAAGATCGATATCTGTGGGAGCGGTATGGTCGGTCTACTGGTTGGATCGTAGATGAGCAGTTTTTCTGTGGTTTCCTGGGGTCGGATAAATATTTCACAGATTGTCTTTTACTATTCTACTCTCTTTACTTCGTATCTGCCTCCCTAATCACCTCTATGTACCTATTTTCACGATGGGGTAGCCCTCCGACCAGCGTTAGCTTGTGAAAATGAAATACAATTATGTTTCTTGTCCACTTCCGCTGTACAATGTTTAAAAACTCGGGAATTGTTCTCGCGCCTCCCAACCGAAATATTATAATAATAATTTGAGATTCCGTCTATGTTTACTGAAAATACTTTTTCATGAAATTTAGAATATTATTAATTACGTAAGTTGACATCTAATTAAGAATCTCTAACTGTCATGTATGTTTTATATCCTGATCCTGTTCGTAGGGTGACCCATATATGGCGCTACTAGTATCAAATCCATATGATTTTTAGTTAGCCCTAACCTTCAAAAGAAGCGTGTATAAATTTGGCAGCTGTTGAATTGGGCTTCGAATTGCTTCCGCATCCACCGTTCTCTCCAGATCTGACCTCCTGATTTTTTTCTGTTCCCAGACCTCAAGAGGATGCTCGCTGGACAGAAATTTCGCACCAATGAAGAGGCAATCGCCGAAACTGAAGCCTGTTTTGAGGCTAAAGACAAATCGTATTATAAAAATGTTACCGAAAAATTGTATGATCGCTATAATCGTTGTATCGCCCTCGAATCATATATTGAATAATAAAATCAAATTCTAACAACAAAAAATTTTTTTTATGCTTGCTTACGAATTTTTGAGTTAAAAAAAAATATATTTATAGTTCCACAACTATAGTTTCGTCAAATGATCATTTCTTCATCCACCTGATGAAGCCACAGTGTGGAACTATAAATGTAAATTTTGAAACTCAAAAACAGTGCATTTTATTATTATACTTAAATATGAACTTTCAACTAGTAAAAGCCTCTTCTATTTATAATTCAGAATATAATGAATTTTGGTTAGATGAAATACCTCACATAATACACGTTATTCAATTGCCTTCGCAGTTCAGCTGATAATAAAGAACAAATAACAAAAACCAATTTGTAAAAGGCACGCCAGAAACCTTTCAGCAGCAGTAGAATACCTCTAAGTTTAATAAACAGTTAGTTTTTACGATAGAAAATTGAATTGCAATCAGAATTAGTTCAATTGGCGCGTTGAAGTGGTACGAAAGAGATTCATTCAATACCGTCAATAAGCGTAGATCGGCACGGTGTCTAATAAAAAAGTGTCGATAAAAAAAATTAGAAACAGAGCTAAATATGCAAAAGCGAGCGGACTGTTCAATTTACACCGTCCGTTTCAATGGGCAATCAAGACGGAAAAAGATAAGTTTATTCAACACGATTCGAATTAACGGCTCGCGACCATTAAAAACCCCGAACACGTGTGGTAGACAATTGCGAAAATTCCAACAACAGATAACCATCTGACACACTTCACACCAATAGTCCTCGTAAACAACACAATAATACACAGTTTTAAAGTGTAGCGGCGATTTACTGTTAGTAGAGTAAACGGTTATGGACTTGTTGTATAGAGAAACTGATCTAATTTTAATTACCGACTGTAATTAAAGCAGTTACATAAATAAACAAAAATATTGCACTTTATCACGAGACCATAGGATTCAGAATTATTTGAACAGATTAATTGTAATGTCGAATAACTAATTAAATTTTTAATAATTCTTAGGGAAGTCGCGGTTGGGACGTTGTAAAACATTTTATTAACCAGAATAAAAACACTTGTTTAGAATTACAACAATTTAATAAGAAGAAAACTCTTACAATATCGTTTCGGCTTATTATCTCATTATCTAAGGGTTAAATCGAAATTACATTAAAAATCAGAAACGTGACAATTTATACAATATGGGTAGGTGGAGGAATTACAATTTTACAATTTTTGAAGTATGGCACGAAGGATAGGCTTTTTATGCCATTCACACTGTTCGTTGGTAAAATTTTTAATCGTCTGGATTTATTAATAAAATGTAAAATTTTTGTATTATTTTCGTTAAAATTATGTTTATTTGCAATAGAGTGTTAAGAAAATCCTGTGATACCGTTTTTATCAATTATAGACTTTATGTTCCTTACATTTAACCTTAAAGGACCTGTCTGTCTGTCCTATGTAAATAGCACTACAATCCTCACAATTAAGTTAATAAACTCCAGATTTACAAAGTTTATCTGTTTATATGTTTCTAATTTTTAGTTTAGTTTCGATTTAACTGTTTGACAATGGCCTAATGAGACGAAACGATATTGTAACAGTTTTTTTAATTAAATTGTTATAATTCTAAATAAGTGTTTTTATTCTGGTTATTATATTGAATTTATTTAAAATGTTTTACCAATAAACCAACGAAATTTATAGCCAAATTAGTGTAAGACAAGGACCTTACTAAGGAATCTAGTTTAACTGATATAATGACATTCACAAAACTTTTCACAAATTTTTATTGTTATCACGACTATAGTTTCACTACACTGTAGCTTTTTCAGGTGATTTAAGTGTACTATTACACTGAAATAACAACACAACTTGTATACGTGATAATTTGACGAATAATTTAATTGTAGATTTATTTTTAAAAAATTGAACATAGTTTTAGGAAGAAGTAAAATAAAGTAACGTTAATATTCGTCTAGGGCTGTCTTTTCGTGAAGCTTTCCGTTTCTAGTCGTTTCTAAATTAATTAAATGTCATGTTTCCTTTGGTTTATTATTTATTAATATTAGTGAACCGTCGTAAAAGGTAAATAAACTTGTAGAGGTTGTAGGGGTTGTCGAACTTGTTGGAAAATCCAATCAGGTTAAAGGCATCCCTCTTGGTCGAAGACGCTATTAAAAACGAACCATTTATTTTGCGAATCACGAAACGGCGTGTCCGTCTAGTAGCAGTCAATTTTGTAAAAATAACTAGTTTCCAAGATTGGTCGGCACATTTCGGTAATGATGGGTTTGCTGGTACGTGAACCACTCAAAATGATTACGTACGATGAAGACAACAACCACGAATTTGTATGTTGCGAATGTCCAAAGTACTGAGAAGCATATTACAACCGATTTGTTCGTCTTCTTCTTCTTCTTGACGACTTTATCATACATACATAACTGATTACACTTTTTAAAAAATTGAGTTAAGATACCATCATAAATTATAGGTACCTACTTTGATGTAATTGATGACAGTGGTTGATTTTGTATACACGCTGTGGTTTAATTCAAATAAAAAAACACAGTTTTCGTTATCTTATTGGGAGAAGATTAATTTTTGATGCTTATACATTGAACTCACTTCTAAAATAGAAAATACGATATCATATTACAGAAAGTACATCGCCATCTATTGGTGTTTACTGCTACTTATAATATTTCATATGATTGACATGGCCTTACTAAGGTATCAGCTTGACAAACTGAATCTACGACACAGCTAATTTGACCCGATAGGTATGCAAACGAAATTACTGTGTCGAATATATTCTTGTGCTAATTGAATCAAAGTTGTTTTAAGTTACATTGCTGTGTTTAAGTTTAGTCAAGTATTAAAAGCTTCAAAGAGAGGCAGACTTTTTTACAACTGTTGTTACTACAAAAGGAGAGCCTTTTCGGAAACAAAAAGAGCGTGATGGTTGAAAACAAGGGAGTAATAATTGAATTTAATTTTTAATTAGTATCTATTTATTTATGCACTAGCCTATTCATTGAAATTGCTCGTTTGGACAATAATGTTGTTGTGTCAATAGCTACTAATTACACTAATCAGTTAGATAGCTAATTGGTAGTATTCCCGATTGACCGAAAGTTTGTTCCGGAGGGAATATCATTGTTTTGTCCCAGGAATCCCTACCACTTCATCTGATCTATTTATTTGTTATTATAGAGTTATATATTTTTAATATGATCTTTCCTTCACATAACCTGAACTTATTGAATTTGGAATCTTAGTTTTATCTTGACGATTTCAATATATATATATGTAACTGCTACAGAAATGTAATTACTGTTGAAGTTGTTTTTTTTATTAAATGGCCTTTTAAAGAAACGTTTGTCATTTCCTATTATTAATTTGTTATGTAGAGTTTTAAAAGTTGAATATTTTTTTTTCTGGTTCAATTTGTAAGTTGGTGCCGTTATTAAAATGTACTGGTGGGATGGCAATTTTTTGCGATTTTTTTATTGAGCTGACGTGTGAAAATTTCACGAAACTATTGGTCTTCGACCGGATAGATAATAACAGAGGAGGAAAAGTACCGATTAATAATTTTCGGCACGCCATGCAAAATTATTGTCTCGAAAATTTCAGGGGATTGATGCTAAACCTGCAATTACAACGATAATCGGTCGGATACGTTTTTAAAACTAAAAACGAAAGTGTGAAAAGTATCGGACTACCTAATCATTCGTGTCAATTTACAACGACGTTTCGTGTATACAGTAAAAATTTTCGAGAGTCTTGGTTTATAAGGTACTAAAAAGGTACTAAAATTATACAAATAAAATTTTTAATGTTTGAAACTAAAACGATACGGCTCCAAGTACGGGACTGTCGCCCACATTAGGACAACATTTTTTGTCCATCCATAAAATATTTCTTTTATTATTTTTATATACTGGGGGGTGGCTATTGACAAAAAGCTTTAAAAGGATTGATTATATATGTAGTGAATATATTTTTTAATTCCTACTTAGCTGGGTTTACAGCATTCAGGAGGCAATAGGAATAAAACTTTAATGAACTTTATTAAGAAAAAAAGGAAAAAGTGAACAAACAAAATAAAGATTTTCATCAAATTTACAGAAACTCTGGTATTCTTTACTTAAAACTAGCCACAGGGGGGTATACCACCTTCACCACCCCGCACTCCTTCATCCCTAACCTACGTCTTTTCTCATGCATCCATCTCACTCTCGTACACTCTCTTCCTACCTCATACTTCAACATAGATGTTACTTACATTCTACGACATCTGCTAATCATCATTCTCACAAACAGCACTTGACACGCTCGACTTAAAATTGGAAACTTAAATCTACCTACCTTAATCCCTAAATTTATGACTTAAATCTACACAAACATGAGCTAATCTGCACATTTCCTCGGCCCTCTTTTACTCCTGTTTCTGCCCCTAATATGTCTTTACCTAGCCCCTCATGTCTCAGAAGGTATCATCCCACAACCGTATCTCTCATTTTTCTTATGGGCTTCCATAGCGCCATTTGTTCTCCTTTTCTTTAATACCTCCTCACCCCTCATTTCTAACATTTCCATCCAACAACCACCTATAACACCACATCTCACACGTTTCTAACTTTTTCTTGTACAAATATATAGAAAGAATTGATTTTTGTTATGGGTAGTTTACGCTGTATTTAATAAAAAAAATTTGTCATCCACATTAATATATTTATCTTGAATTCTTCTAAATGTGTTTTCCTGTTCGAAGAGGAATTTTATCTCATAGCGAGTTTAGTTTTTCTGTTACCGAAAATCGCTTTAATTTTGATCGTTACGGTTCTACCTTGACATGTGTTACATTATCTATCTACACCTGTACCTGAAATTATTCCGCCTTACGAGTATGTGTGTGGTGTTACGACACGTAGGCGAAACTTGATAAAAATCAACACACACGATTATTATTACTATTATGACAAGAGCTCTAGGATGCCTGCCTGTAAGCCGCATAATGACTCTTGCTTGCTGTCGTGTCATCGAGCGGTTTACATTCGAACATAAAACTACCGTGTTAATGTCGCGATAATAAGAATATAAACGACCATATACACAACATAAAAACCAATACATACCTACGACCATTGGTATGTTTGTATATTATTATTGTCCGTTTTTCATTGTTGCTTTCGAACAAGTAAGTTTACGTTGGCGTGTCTGTGGACGTCAAGAAGGTGAAAGGTGTTAGACAGCGAAAATACAAAAGCAATTAAGTCATTAAGTCATGTAGCATATCGATGATGTGCTATCAATGAGACACATGTTTCGGTAGTATGATTGTGCTAACGCCTAGGTGAATTCTGTTCGCTTTCACTTTTGACCGCTAGATGGCAATAAAAGTATAAGAAACGGTGAAAAAGGAAATGGTAATAGTCACCTAGAATTTAAAAATTTTGGTTTGTTGATCAATGGCGTGCTATATATTACCTACTCATTTTATTCTCAAAAACGTAGTAACTTTTACAAGTAACTTATCCCAATAATTCAATTCAAGGGATGAGAATGTTTGATTATGAATTGATGGTTCTCAAATTTTTGTTTTATTTCATGGTGACTTCAGATAATCAGCAAAGAACTGACTTAAAACGAGAAAGAAATACTTCTAGGGTCCATCACATCATTGTTACGTGGGGCACATCGGAAAGGTCTTGAATTTCTCTAGCGTCCTATCATATGTTTTAAAATTATTAACTCTTTGGTAGCTTTTTCCTTAACGTGCGAAATTTTTGAAATGTTTAAAGTTTCTTTTCCATAACTACGATACTTAGATACATAATCTGCCACTTCGTCGTCGAAATGTTCCTTTTTTAATGTGGTTATTTATAACATCTCGTTATATAGGATACCTAAGCTTAATATCTCGTGATTTTTAACGCATAATAAATCGTTGAATGTTGTAAATTGCAATCCACCTCCATGTAGTACATTTTTTTCATGAAAGGGGGGCGTTTCTGTTGCAACCATGCAATACATTCTTCGAAATGAACTTGATATACTTACGTATCGTATATTATTAGGTATCCATTAAGTGGTTTCTGAAGCAAAATATTTTTATTATATGTAAATCGTCCATAAAGTTTTATAGATCAGGTTCAGTAAATCAGCCTGGCGGGTTGGGGTAAGTGGCCGTGGTATTTTTTAATTTTTATTCATCCGATGAGATGAAATATTATTATTAGTATTATTATGGTATGTTATTCGATGTTTTCAAGCGTTTACGTTCGTGATCCTTAATCCCGGGTCTATTTCGCATGTTACATATCCTATTTATTATGGATCGGCGTCGACAGGAAGTTAGCAAGTGAGGCAGCAGCGACTGTTTATCAACGGTCTCACACCGCATGATTACAGTTAATTAATTTCTGTCAAGGGATGTCACAGGACCGCAAACATAATGCCCGACCATCTATTTCAAGCATACGCCGCAGTTCGGACATAACGCCATTGCGCGGCCCATAATAAATAGACCGGTTCATCTATTATCAGTCAACCGCCTATCTCTCTCGTCAGTAATGGATGAATAAAGCACTTTGCATTTGCAAAACGTTCTCGAGAAACAAACTCGTTTCAATCCATGGATTATGAATGTGCCTATACATATTGGCACCTATAGATCATCATATAATTAGCATTAAATAAAAAAGGTGTGGATGTTGTAGGGCACACGACCGATGTAAAACCTATTTTGAATTAGTAGTATACTAATAATTTTATTATACATATAGTGTATATTGGCGTAATTGGTCATGATAAATGCAGAAATTGTTTTTTTTTTATTCAATATTGAATAATTACAACAGACACGTATATAAGGGTTTAAAGTGATAAGAGGAGTTGTCATTTCCGGTGTCAGCCTCAAAATCCTAATGATGATATTTTTCAAATTGATTAAGGCTTTCGCGGCCAGTTGATGAACTGGTGTTGTCCTTCTTCGGGTGAACAAGCCGTCGTCGGTTGGAATTGCTTCCTAACGTTTTGCTAGCGCGAGTGGTGTGCTTCTTCAGAGGTCTATCCATTTTCGCTGTTGGTCGTAAACTGATATTTTCGCCTTGTTTGCTTAATAATTTTCAACGAATAAGCAAACGAATTTATATGACACAGATTGGCTCCTCCTTATTAAAGGTAAATCCGGTATGTGCTGATCCTTGTGACTAATTTTTAAACCAAAAATGAAATTGACGTATGATCTCCTGATACCTACAGTCGGATTCTTGATTCGAAATGACATACAGGTTAAAAAATTTGTAACAACTGACTGTATGTGTGATACATTTATTTTACAGTATTGGTAAAATTCGCCATATTAAATGTGGAAATATGGTTTTAAATTATTTTTATTTAATAATGAATTTTGACAATACCTATTGATATTCGAGTATCTACTAAGCATTATTTTTTTATCCAAAAATTATAAATATGTAGACGGCAAAGCATCCACAAAGAATGGATATGTCGAATATTTAATTATTTTTTTAGAAAGACATTGATTGGTGTCATTGAATGTTGTAAATTGCAATTATTATTATTACCATTTTCAATAAATCAACAAACAAATTTAAAAATTGGATTGATTCAGCCGTTACTCTGTGATAATTCATCTTTGCTATAAATGAATAAATACTACTTTGTTTATTATCACTTTTTTATTTACAAATCCTTTTGACTATAGTTTCGACAAAAAAGCTTGTTATTGTCAAACGAATAAGTTTTAAATACACTTAAGCTATTTATTCTTCTCTATCTATATTTATAGGTTAGTTTACATCGATTTGTTAGGGGGTAAATTCAGTAGTTGTTAAGATCTACTTGTTCATTAAGTAGTATGTTTTTATTTTTGTATTTAATTTAAGAGTTTTACTTTCTGTGTGTATAATTTCAAAATCTGAATAATCGGAATCATTTTTTATATTTTTAAATGAATTAACGTGTTCTTTAATGCGTTTGCCAAATGCTCTCCCTGTCTGCCCTATATATCTATATCTATACCTATCCTATATCTGTTCTATATCTAAGTGTTTTCTTACCTTAATTGTAATAATACCTAATAGCGGAAAAATAAAAATTGGTATCTACATTTGTGAATTAGAATTAGAATAGACACATTTCGAAAATTTTCTAGCTTGATTAAAGCTTTACAATATTCTTCCTCGTTATTAAATGAGTGGTTTTCATATTGTAGAATGATGCCTGTAATTCGTTTGACAATGACAAGCTTTTTTGTCGAAACTATAGTCAAAAGGATTTGTAAATAAAAAAGTGATAATAAACAAAGTAGTGTTTATTCATTTATAGTAAACGAATTTATATCAAAAAGAAACAGTTCCTCCTAATTCAAAATCAACCGAAATATAAAATAAATTGTAGTTATACGAGGATATTTTTTACTAAAAATGGAAAATGGGATAAATTGACTGACGCTATAATTATTAGTTTAGAGAAACATATTCGACACGCAAAATACGTGTGTGATTTTTAAATGACAAACACTACCTAATGTTATTCTTGTATCATTAAGGTAGATGTAACAGTTACTTATCTGATAAAAGCTGTTAGTGGTAGCTATAAACGTCACACTTGAAATTTTCCTATTCCAATTAATGAAATTATCATTTAGTTACGATCATTATTTCTTCATTTTCAATTGGTAACTGTCAGGAATACATTTCGTAATGCAGATACGTATGTATGTAACATAGTTATATAATAAATGCGAAATATTCCCGTTTCCTGGACTGTCGTTGTCTTGTTACGACAATATTTTCGAGTTGTTTTGTTCTGCAAGAACGAACACCGGATCGCTATCAATGTCATTTACAGACAACAATTTGTTTATTTCCAAGAGAAATGTTCATGAACGGATTCCCTTTCATTGAACAATGAAACGGACCAATAGACTTGATCGCTTCCTATCATCTGTTCATCTAAGAAGAGGTCTGAGGTTGCCGGTTGACCGCGACCAACAGATTACGTTGTTAATTAATACCGTTTTTGTTATTAGTGTTAATTGTCGCGCTCTGAATGTCAGCTACTTTTATAAATTTAATTCATTTTTCTTATATTCAAAGAAAAATCGTAAGAAATAATGGACTTGTAAAGGATAATTGCCTACTCGCGAAGGTTTTAAAAATAAATGCTAAATCTCTTTATTGATCCACCAGAATACATGTTTTTGGTATAGCAGAAATCAATCGGAACAATACTCTGTGGGTCATTTTTCTTATTTTGTACACTTGTATCTGATTTATTATGACAGAAATTGAGAATAAATCAAATAATAATACCTACAGGAAATTGTGAAACATTTTAATGAAATATAATACTCCTTTTGATAATGGTGTAATAACTGAAACGGTATCGTCAAGATCCGAATAAAATTGTGAAACCATTACTAAGTGTTTTATATATAAATAAAACACTATCGTAATTTTCACAGATTTTATTAGTTACTTGACATATGTTTCGCTACTTTGTAGCTTCTTCAGAGGTTTTAAATACACTTAAGCTGTTGATTGTTCTCTATCTATATTTATAGTAGGTTAGTTTACATTGATTTTTTAGGGGGTAAATTCAGTAGAGGGGAGTTGTTAAGATCTACTTGTTCATTAAGTAGTATGTTTTTATTTTTGTATTTATTGATTTTCATTGACTCAATTAAATTTAATTTAAGACTTTTATTTTCTGTGTGTATAATTTCAAAATCTGAATAATTGGAATAATTTTTTAGATTTTTAAATGAATTGACGTGTTCTTTAATGCGTTTGCCAAATGCTCTCCCTGTCTGTTCTATATATCTATATCTATCCTATATCTGTTCTATATTTCCTTAATTGTAATAATACCTAATAGCGGAAGAATAAAAATTGGTATCTACATTAGTGAATTACCGTCAAAATTACTCTATTTATAGACACATTTCGAAAATTTTCTTTCACTTGATTAATGCTTTATAATATTCTTCCTCGTTATTAAATGAGTGGCTTTCATATTGTTGAAAGATGCCTGTAATTGAGTAAGTTACTTAATTGTACTGACCAATAAAAAATAATTTTAGTTGGGCTTCTGATTCAGTGTTTCAAAGTTCCCACAGACCAATCTTTGTTAGGTATTTATAAGGAGTAGTAGATCATGGTCGGTAAGTTGTGTGTGTAATCCAGCAGCGGGTAACATAATAATATATTTAGGAAGAGGGTCAACACTAATTCATAAACAATTATTCAAACTGTAAACGCGTAATACTTTCAACGCGAAAACCTACTGTATGGGTCTTTAAAAATTCGTTCTGCGTTTCCTGTCCGCCATTCCACGATCACACGCAATTCTGGCAGACGAGTTTGTTTCATTTGTATGTGAAAGCTATGAGTTCTTGTATTGTGATAAGGATGAGAATGAGAATTTCTGAAACTGGGACGTACCATGACAGCCCGTTATTATTTCATGAAACAGTTGAAGTTTACATTCTTATATTTGTCACTTTCTGAAACAAGCACCAATAAACAAATGTAAAGTGACAGTTATATGTATCTATAGGTATACGTAGGCTTTTGTTAGATCATATCGTTTCGTAGAGAAGATATTCAGATAAGTATCTAGCCAAAGAAAATTTTAACGGTAAACAAAATGAATTACAATCATGTTAATATTACATATTAATAATAAATTTTACCAAGGAACTAGCAAAACACTTGGAGAAATTTCACAATAGCTAATTTATTAATCGGTCTGGATTTATTGGTTCGGCTGATCTGGTCTAAGTTTTCTGTGGTTCCCTTGGACCACTTAGGCAAATGTTGGAGCAGTAATATTCCACAGATAATCTTTCACTTCCCTTCTGTCTTCATTTCATCCGTTTCGTCTTTCTCTCTCTAACCACACCACCCACCAATTCCCACGATTCCTGAAAGGAGGCTGAAGAGGGCTTTACGCTCTATCCTCCGGGTGTGGTGACCGCCCATCAGCACGAGTAGCTGGTGAGAATGAAACACCCAAAAGTTTTTTTTTTCTATATACATTTCGCCTTGTTAGGGCATCATCAGGAGTATACATGTACTAAAGTTTTGAACAATAATATCCATCCATTTAAATAGTAGAAACATAATCTAACAAGGCGAAATGTACATAGAGTATAATTTAATAAATTATAGTGAAATTTATCCAAATGTTTTGGTCGTTTCCTTTTTGAATATGTTTCACAGTGCTAACGGCTAATAATTATTATTTTAAAATAAATTTTACATTTTTATTATAATTAAGTAACTCGACGGTTAACAGGCTCTATAAATTTAATATTATTTACTGTCAATTAATAATTACTACCATTCAAACAAATTGGCTCCTCCTAATTATAAGTCAACCCGCCACGTGCTGCTCTTTGCGACTAAAAATACACCTAAAAAAAGATAATTATCATTCATTTATGAAATAATCTCCAATAAAGACTTTAGTGCCTTCACATATGGTATAGTTCCCGGCACGTGAGGAGATTCAGCGACGGTCAGATTGACAGGTAGGTAGGCGGAGACTTTTAAATGAAGGAGCCAATAAGAATGTAGCTGGACCAGAATGTCAACTTGTAGTTCAGCGGCGCGTATCACTGAGAGAAACAGTACTGAACACGGAACACAAGTGAATTCATTCAACTGATTTACTTACCCTAATGGGGTTTTAATGATGTATGCGAACCGAACAATTAAAATTTCACTATCATCATGAATATAAGGAGAAAATCACGTTTATAAGTATCTAATTATATAAATCTAGGAATAACAGCTAATTTAAAGATTATTAAGTATGTATAGAAATAAGTTGTTGACAGACAAAATAAAGTCGAATGAACAAAACTTGATAATATGAATTATGTAGTGTATCTTACCCAGGTCTATTTGTTAAGGCATTTGTTAGAAAACTTAGTTTGTACAATCGATCATTATATTTGTAATTTTTATATTTCGTAGTTTCGCTTATAGTTGTACGATTTGTACAAGTAGTAGATGTCATAAATAATGTTGTTTTGTCTGGGTATCAAGTTCGCTGGCGGCGATAGAAGAATATCGTGGTTAGTAGTTGTAAGTATATTGTTTCTTTATTTTAAGTTCAGTTCTATACCACTTCTCTACTCTGTTAATTTGCAACTGTTTGCCACTACGCTATTGAATTTTGCTGAGCAGTTATCATTCTGCCTCCCTAAAGGGGCTAGACTTTGCCTCTGCGCATCCGATGATTTATGGCTTTTGAATCTCCTTACGTGCCAGGCACTGTACCTAATATTCTTCCTTCATTTTTATTTAAAATGTTTTTGTTTGTGTTCTTGCACTTTTATTTCGTCGGGTTTACCCTGTATACAATGTTACGTGTTGTATTACATTGACCGTATTCCAAGTGCATTGTAAACCTTGGCCAGATGACCCACTGAAGTGCGGGCCAACGTCGTCGGTACGGGGCGGCCCTCCTTCGGACCGGACAAGTGACTTACTAATGGTTAACTCGGCCGATTAATAAATTCATGTCCATGTTTTACGAAGGCCATTAAATAAAGGGGTTAATGCAACGCTACCGGATAAACTACCTAACTCATAATGTAGAACAGTATTTTATTGTCCACTTAACAATTTATTTATTAATGCATGGCCAGGTAGAACTACAAATAAAATGTTATTAATTATGTATTCCTATTCACGCATGAAAGTACCATAAGTTATTGGCTTATTTGTAAACAAAGAATTTCATTTATGGATTCTCTATCACCTTCAATTACGGGATATGCAAATTAAAGATTAAATTTATTATGTTTATAGAAAATGCAACATTTGATTACTGTTAATAAAATAACCATTTATAATACATTTCCTATCCCCAATAAATTACTAGATATAGTCTGTTGTTTCGGCCTTTAATTTATGGAAAAACATGGTAAAGGAAACACTAAATAAAACTCAATTTGATTTTTCCACTGTTTATTTTCAATCTTGACAATTATTTCACCCTGCAAGGGCATCTTCAGAAGACAACTGGTTACGTTAGATAATTATTCTAAATTTTATACTAGTCTTAGGGTTTTCATGAACGTTTTCTATTTCATTTAAAGTTAATTCTCTATTTTGATTTATCTGCTTTTTGATCTCAAAGGATTTTAGTATGTCTAATTTTTTGCCTTTATTTGAGCAACATTAAATTTTAATATTATCATTTGTATTGAATTAGTGTTTTTTATTATTTGTATAGTTCATAAAAGCCGATTTATCTACATACTTCTTATATGTTCGTTCAGTCTTTCTTTGAATGTCCTCCCTGTCTGTCCTATATGTGTTGCGTTGCATGTATTACAATTTTATGTAAGACTAGTATAAATTTAGAATAGTTATCTAACGTAACCAGTTGTTTTCTGAAGATGTCCTTGTAGGGTGAAACAATTGTCAAGATTTAAAATAAACAATGGAAAAATCAAATTGAGTTTTATTTACTAGATATAGTTTACTGACAACTGTTAGCTGTATTCTCTTATCGCATGTTACAGTTATCTTAGTGTATATTTCCTAAACTATCGGAGATATTTACTTATAACAAATATCCAGTGTAATAAATATAGATAGGTATGACAGACTATAATTTCTGCCACTGTGATTTCCTGTGAAAAGCGTTTAGAGAATAGTAATATATTCTTGAGCATAAATTTTGAAATTGTCTTAGATAGTTTTTTGGTATTATGTCTAATGTTTTCTTTTGTTTCAGGTGAGTCTTTCGCATCCGTTTTCACATTTGTCGCACGTAAGTTTAAAATAGCCTGTCAGCTGTAAATATATAAACAAAGGAAACCGTAATCGTATATCAATTTTATTTTCTTTCCAATCAGTAGATTGGATCGTTAAAGTTCGATAGACCCGTCGATAAACGGTTTACTAATAACTATGATGAGAGCTTAAAAAATCCGAAAAACTAAATATTATTATACATCCTAATTGGCCATAAACCAACTAATAATTTCTTATAAAACAAATTGATGCCGTATAGTTAGCTTTTTTAGTAGGTATTAACCGTTATTTTCACTTGTTATGTTTTCTGTGATGGCTTTATTAAGTTCGAAGAGTTTACAATTAGCAGGGTAAGTAACCTGTTATCGTAGCAGGTTCAACTCTGAAAGAGTCAAGTCCTTCTTAACGGTATTTTGAGCATGCAACTGTGCCAATTTTCATCGAATTTATGTTGGTACAATCATGCATGTGCGGCTCAGAGTAAATTTAATAATTTTATTATAATAGCTATAAAGAATATTTCTAAAATTAGCATCATATTTTAACTGTACTCTTTGGTCACTGTTTAATTTTCATGAATAATGCGAAACATCTGCTAAACGAGAAATTACAGATATGTGTAAATCGTGATTTCGTCTATAAAAAGGTTGAATTTTACTTGAAAAATAAAATTCATACTTACTAAAACACCACACGACACAAAATATTTAATTTAATTCAAACATTCTGGGTTATGATAGTAATATAGGTACAGAAAAGTTTTTTCAAAAATGTGCTTACAAAGAAAATATTTCTATTAAATATAACGCACATTTGCTACAAATTTGTGGGATTCAATAATTTTTAACAAGGTCCTTTTCTAATAAGGATATCGACTTGTTATGCTGAACCCATTGCGTAGCTACAACTACGTGGTAGGCACGTAATCAGATCGAATAAAAATTGAAATATCGTCTACAAGTAATCCGTTAAAACAAAAAGAAAACGTGTAGATATCAGTTGATATACAATGTATTAGTAATTTTACTTATTTTTAGAAAACAAATCTTGTAAGTGACTCTTATTCGGGTGACTATTTGGCGTGTTTGTTTGAAAGATTTTCGTATTTGACTGAAATTTGTTTTTCAGCGACAAAGTTTGATAAATAATCAGGAAGGAAAACAAACGCTAACAGTTTCAAAATTTCGCCGAAAGTTTCAATTGCATCAAACACTTAGTGAAAAGTGGTCGGTAGATAAAACGAATCTCCGAGTCGTAGCATATCGCCTCCACGTAAATTTCTTCTTCTTCCCATTCTTCTTTTTCTTCTTCTTCTCCTTCACTTCGCAAACCCGTCTGACCTTTTCAATCTGAATGCGTTTAAAAACTTTTCTCCGTATTTTACCCGGATACTTATTCGTTATTACTATCGCTGAAAATTTATTCCGAATTCATCCTTAGATCGAAGGCGTAAATGATAGAGACTGGTGATTACGTTCGTTCCATCCCTAAGATCCTTTACGTGGATATTTCATTCACTCGATAGATTCAATTCTCTACTTGTTTCACGTAAAAACTAAAAATATTTTAACGACTGATATTTCATTCAAATGCAAGGTATTAACATATTTCTACTAGTTTATGCCCAAGCCTCCCACAGGGCGTGTCCAAACCTCCCTGCCATAGGGAGCATTGGGCATTTTTGACTTAATTTCTGAAATTATCTCATAATGTTGAGACTGATTATAATTTTAAGAATGTTCTCTCTAAGATATCTAGCTAAATGTGTGGTGCAATAAGAATTGGCAATAAATGTTGATTATCTATAAAATCTGATTTTTTATGTATTAAATTGTGAAAAATTGCCCATGCCTCCCCTACCAACCCTACCTATTTGACAGTTACGCCACCAATACTAAAAAAAATTAATCATAAAATTCTCTTATGATCATCACCTACACTCATTCCTATCTGGAGTCAATCTTCGCGTTTCTATATAACCAGAACATCTCTAGACACCACCACCAGAACTCAACCATCCACAGAACACATCTGTCAGAAGAACATCACATCAGAATAACATCCCCCAGAAAAATCCCTAACTATTTGGGAACAGTAATCTAGACACTTCACCATTTATGCTTCTAATTTGACCCCCACCAGATCTTCAACTCTCAGAAGGTGCCCTACCAACCTATCTCTTCATTTGCTTGCAAGAATATTTTATCCAATGATCACGGATACTTTTAATACAACCTCTATGTATATTTCTGCTCCTATTACTTTTAAACATTTGTAATTAAAGCACGACAAGTATTGTACATCACCATAAACTATATAATGGTACATTTATGTTTTATTTTTTAATAATTAATGTGAAATTAGATAACCTCTGAAATTTTTACTTTTAATTCTTATCGTCTCATGGAAACCAAATAAGTTTTAGCTAAATGTTTATTTGTATAAACTAGTGTGTAGGAGGTTTTTTTTTTCATACGTTCACGATTACTTAATGGCTGTAATGGGCATCCAGCTTTCTATAACTGCTAGATAGCTACTAGCTTTTTGTAATGTCTTATTATTGCGGGTAAATGGTAAGGACAAAAACCATCGGGGCGTCAAGTTAGTGTAGAACAACTTGCGCATTCGCGTAATTCCTAGTTCTGTTAATAGAATGATGTTAGGAATTTCTTGCAACAAACAGATAACATCGAAGCGTGTTAACAGCTGCATCGCACACACACACACACACACATACCAATACGTCTATCGATGTGTTCATTCATACTTGTTTGTAGAATTGTCCGATTTTGATTAACTAAATATGTATACCTATATTTTTATCAGATAAAGTAAGGAAGTTATTAAAAATGAACGCACGATCTACAATTTACGTGATAATCTGTAATGATCATGAGCGTCGCAAATAAAGGTAAAGGTAAATTGTTGATAATATAACTAAAATTTTTTGAAATTGATTGGTTTGCATTATAACCCATTCTCTTTGAGCATGGCCCGTAAAGAAATTTTTTTGTATGGACGATAAAACGATTTTATAATACAGAAATACGAAAATAACGAAACAATATCAAGTTTAATTGTAGAAAGATTTCCGGGCTGGGTTGCCGTGGTCTTGAAGGGTGAATTCTCGACGTTTCGTCCAAATCTGCGCTGGACGAAGAGCGATCCCGAGCTTCCATCCACCTCACATCGTTACGCTCTTCGTCGACGCCCTTGAGAATGTCCAGCGCAGATTTGGACGAAACGTCGGGAATTCACTCTTCGAGACCACGGCATCCCAGCCCGGAAATCTTTCTACAATTATACACCGGCCGTAAAAGCCTACATCATTACATTAATATCAAGTTTGTTATTCATTGCAAGAATTATTTTGAATAATGTTTCACTAACAGTTAAGCCAAAATACAATTAATTCGAATGTGTTTGTTGTGGGTGCTAAAGGTGCTGTATTAGAGGCCCATATGGTAGGAGGAAAAGTATAGTCATACTTTTGGGTCGTTCGGTAGTTCTGCTGCAAATTGTGTAGTGATTACATCCCCAACTTCTTTCAGCGATAAAAGGGTTAGGGAATGTTTTTAAGTCTTGCTCTATATGCCCGTAAATGTACTTTTTCGGAGTAATAAACTAATTAAATGAAGGTATTGTTATTTTGATTGGACGGGAGTTAATGCAGGGGATTAAGTACCACATGTGGCGAAAAAAGGTACTTCAATTATTTGGACGCGAGTTGATGTGCGCCCAATTAATATTATGCAGATATAAACGAGAAGAAAAACTGCTTTTAAATGTTTCAATGTATTAATGTTTAAATGCAGTTGTTCTTCACGTCTATGTTATATTTAACAATGTTTCCTAATACTATCACCGAAAATTCAATTTCCTTTTCTACATATATTTTATAATTGTTGAAGAAGCATTGCCCTCTCGTTTACATAAACAAATATATTGAATTGAGAGTAATCAAATGAAGCAAAGTATGTAGCAAAAAGTAGGTTCAGAGTAAAATTAACTACAGAACACGATTGTAGTCTCTAATGGGTTTAATTGTACCCACAAAAAGACAGGACATGCAAGATCGTTGCATTTATCGAAGAAAGCCCGCAAAGTATTACCTACCGGTTGACATCACCACGCCCCAAATTCGAGGAATTTACATTTACTTCGCTAATAGAACATCTGATTAGTCATCGTTTGATGTTTTTACGGAACCGCGTACAAGGTACCCACCAACTTGTAAATACTTAATAACGGTTGTCTAAACACGCAAAAGGAAGAGGGAATTGTGCGTATCGTAACGGGGCACGAATAGCAGTAGTATATAGTTGTATTCATTACTTTTTAATGATTTACGCAGTTAGTTGGGCCTTTGATTCGACCAAAAAATTGTCAGATGCTCGTGAATATAAGTAAGAAGACAACGACATACCAAAGTTTGTTTGCCTTCAAGAGAAACCGTACAAAAGATTGTTTTGATATAAATACCCAACGGTGTTTACACTTTTACACTTCAAATCTTTATTGTACCTATAATTGCTTTGTTTCTTTAACTGCTGCTGTCGAGATATACCCATTTTGTGAAGATTCACAAGTTGTGTTAGTGTAAATAATAATAAAATATTTCGTTTTGTCCTGTCCATTAAGCCTTTATCTTGAAACTGATTTGAAATTTGCTTCTGGGCATTGCGGACCAAAGGTGTGATCTCCAGTTAGAGACTCACGTTGAGACAAGACTTAGTCTGCAGCTGACGATTACTCCTGGTGGGGTATTGAAACATGTATTAGACGTTTAAATGTCCATACTTTTAATTTTAATATAAATTAAGATACTAAAAACATATTATGAATATAAATATGGAATCAACAGAAACAACTACTCCGGCATTGAATTATACTGTTGATTCCGAATGATTATTAGACGAAGATAACAATCCAAAAAAAGAAGGTAATAAAATCCTTCTTTTCGTATAATTATAAAGGATCACAGATCCCACATTTGGAACGCGTCCTACACAGTAGGCACAGCGCACCGAATGCCATACCCACGACCGGTTTATCGAAAACAGAAGTTTCGAGTTTCTCATTGTTCGGTTTCATTTCAGATAAATTGAAGGCAAAAACTTCTCCAATGTCTTCAGGGTCCACAAATAAATGTCCAAAACAATATCCTAACCATTTTCCTACATCATTACCTACCATAATTACAAAAATTACCATGCAGTAACGGGCCGAATTTACATTTTATTTTTGGGCCCGATAAAATTCTTCGGGCCGAATTTACCACTATTATTAAAAATAAATTCAAGAAAATAAACACTTGGTTTTGTTTCACTATTTTTATTTGAAAAATCTCTAACATATGTTTCGGCTATTATGCCATTATCAAAGAGTTTTAAAGTAACTAAATCAGAATGGGTAAAATTTTTTCTTAAATAGACTAAAATACCTGGATTTATTCTAAGTCTTCTCTACCTGTAACAGCTTTTAATAAGGGGGAAACCCCAAAATCTATTTGGTCGTTCAATAAAATTTTGCTATTGTTATTTGCTCGTGTAATTTCTAGGATTTCCAGTAAATCTAATCTCAAAATATAAAACTTAGTTCTTTTCACTCTTTTATACATAGGCTCTTTTCGATTCCCTTATCCCAAAATTCCTTCAAAAAAGAAACCACTATTTTGAAACAGATCGCAGCTAATAATGGTTACAGTAGCCACCTTATCGAACAAATGATAAATAAAAAACAGAAAATACTATTATACAATCAACTCTATCCTAATATAACAAGTAAAACAGACAACAAATTCTGTTTTATTAATTATATACCTAAAGTAAGCACTAAAATTCAAAATAGATTACTAAAACGTAATATCAGACCAATAGTAGTAAACAAAAAGAATTTAGGTTCTCTATTAGTAAACAATAAGGAGCGACTAGAGAAAACCGAAAAAAGTGGTGTATATGAAATAAAATGTAAAAATTGCAATTCCATATATTTAGGACAAACTGGTCGTTCAATAAAAACACGTTTAATTGAGCATCAAAAAACAATAACTCATCTCTCAAAAAATACTAACTTTGTAAACCATTTCGTACAAAACAATCATACATTAGACATAAATAATTTCAAAGTGCTACATACACAAAATAAAGGTAAAAGATTAGATTTACTGGAAATCCTAGAAATTACAAGAGGAAATAACAATAGCAAAATTTTATTGAACGACTAAATAGATTTTGGGGTTTCTCGCTTATTAAAAGTTGTTACAGGTAGAGAAGACTTAGAATAATATTATCACTAATAAAAATCCAGGTATTTCAGTCTATTTAAGAAAAAATTTTACCCTTTCTGATTTAGTTACTTTAAAACTCTTTGATAATGGCATAATAGCCGAAACATATGTTAGAGATTTTTCAAATAAAAATAGTGAAACAAAACCAAGTGTTTATTTTCTTGAATTTATTTTGAATAATGTTTCACCAAGAATTAAGCCAGAACACAATTAATATCACTATTATTAACAAAACCCATTAAATTGGCCGAATTTACAAACGCCGATATAATAAGTATAAATATGGAATCAACAGAAACAACTCAATTCCGGTAGGGGTATTAGCCCTCGGAGTAATTGTTTCTGTTGATTCCATATTTATATTTATTATATAGCTTGTAAAAGCCTTTCTGCCAACCGGTCATGGGATATGGCTTTCGGTGCGCTGTGCCTACTGTGTAGGACGCGTTCTAAATGTGCGATCTGTGATCCTTTATAATTAGTCGAAAAAGAAAAAAAGGATTTTATTGCCTTCTTTTTTTTGACATATTATGAATATCGTGACATTGATCATTTATTGGTAAGATTGCTAACTCTCCTTGTGAGCTAGGATATTTAAAAGTATGAAAGCGCTATAAAGAGATTAAGAAGATTAAGATCTTTTGTTTCTAAATACAGTATAACAATCAACGTATAAATCTATGCGTATTTGCTGAATGAAATTCCTAATGATCATGTGGTGGTAGTTTCACATATCACTTCCGATTTTTACGTTCATTGGTCGTGAAAAAAAAAATGTGTCAAGGTGTTACAATCCATTTGCTTTTGTATATGTAAGCACTTCAGTACATACATATATGAAAGCATGCATGGTACGTACTAGGTACCTACGTGGTATACGTCGCTAAAAACGAATCAGACTGTGTCGCGGTTGCATCGGGAATATCAATCAAGCAGGTCGGGGAAACAACCGTTAACGTCGCTGTCGTCCTCGTAATCATTTATATCGAGTGAACCAGGTGCATGATTGCATATGAAGCCACGTAATTCTGAAGTACGAAACGTATATTTCCGAAGATTTTCTTTTATTTCGATGCACCATCACGTAAACGAAGAGATTTGTTTGCGATACCGGAAATACAGGATTACTCGGTGCAGCCCACTAACCTACTGTCCACATCTGACATAAGGGATACAATGTGGAATAATAAAAGTAGCAATATGGTGTTCCACAAAAAAATAAATGAGAACATTTATTACGGTAATTTTTGCAGTAAATATAATAAAACGTCTTTTGCAATTTGACATTTGAGTGCTTCATTCTATATAAACGAAAGCAAGAATATGACAGCGATATATTTTAGAAACTGAAGCATTCAGATTTAATTGTAATCGAAATATTTAAGAAAAGATGCTCAATAAGAACTGAAACTTATAAAAAGTTTCTCAATTATTAAAATTTAATTTTGCTATTAGATAACTTATAACTGATAGGAGTTAATGATTAAAAAATTGAAATTTATCAGTTTTTGTTGACAAATTTTGTTTATTTTAAAATATACAGATACATAAATTTGAGTGTCTGTTTGTAATATTAAAATAACCACTTTTTACTAAATACATGTAGATGCATACACGGTACGTATACCAAAATAACATTTTTTTAAATATTATCTGTCTGTCTGTTTGTTCCGGCTAATCTCTGAAACGGCTGGACCGATTTTGACGGGACTTTCACTAACAGATACATAATGTAATAAAGAGTAACTTAGGCTACTATTATTTTAGAAGTGTTCTTAGTTTTTTTTTGCTTTTAGAGAATGTTTTAAATATTTCTATACAGGCAATTGCCAAGGTATGGATGCGGATTTTTCGTCACTAATTATATTTGTGATTTCCTTCCCTTTTTTAGGATAAGCAGTACAAAAATTAAAAGTACTTGTATATAATTAAGTAATCATAATTTAGTCGAATGTTTAGATTAGATTATATCTTAACAGAAACATTAAATAAAGAAAGACTCACCCTAATTACCACTAACTAAATTTAAAATGAGCGGACACGTGTTTTGCCCACTTCACACGTGAGACTTGGTCTCGCGTTGATAATGCCCACGTGTGAAGTGGGCGAAACACGTGTCCGCTCATTTTAAATTTAGTTAGTGGTAATTAGGGTGAGTCTTTCTTTATTTAATTATTCTTTTACCACAGTCTCCTATTTTCTACTTTTAACAGAAACACTTTTATTAATTTACATGTTATTTTGTAATAAAAGTTTTACACTTGCGAAATATTGATGACTACACATTAGAAAATAATTAATTGAGTTTAAAAACAGTTATCATTACAATTTGTCAGATGGGAAATTTGTCATAAGTCCGCTTGTACATCTTTTTTGCCTGTCAATCAAGAAGCTTTTATACAGCTAATGACCCCACGACCTTCCGGTAACAGGTATTCATGTGTACATTTATGCGTGTTATATCCATTTGCGTTTGCGTGTTCATTATTGCGCTTCCTATTGCTACATAATGTGACCCTTTTTATAACTGGGCCATGTTTAAATTACGACAGTAAAACTTGTACAAGTTAGTGGACTATTCAGTCGCAATTATCTAAGTGTATAAAACCCTCTTTTTTTGTTTCATAAATGGACAATGAAAAGGAAATAAAATTTTGTCGGTTTTCTATTGAATATTCGTTAAAATTTTATTAATCAAATTTTCTTACCACCATTGTATTTTGTTTCCAGAAAACATTAGCTTCAGGAACTAAGCTTATTCTTACCTGAAAAAGAAAAAAAAATAATTAAATATTTGCTGAAACTATAAAAATTATACTTATTAGTGTTAGGGCGTCAACATGTTTTAGATGTACCATAATTTGGTATGTAATTAATTTTATTTCTTACAAAAAAATATTCTGTAAATGTATAAAAATTCTATTGCATCCCGTGTATTTGTGAGGTTCTGCAAATTTATTTTATTTAAGCAGATTTCTATTTCAAAAGCTTTGATAATTATTTATTCTTTTTCAATATTTACTCAAAGTTAAAACATTCGAATTTGTAGGGTAAACACACTAACTAATATTCATTCCCACCAGCTACTCGTGCTGGTGGGCGGGTAGTCCCTCCGACCTATACTGTAGTGCAAAGCCGGAGGGAGTAAGGCCCTCTTCAGCCTCCTTTCAAGAATCGTGGGAATGGCTGGGTGATGTGGTTAGGGAGAGAAATATGAGAAATGAAGACAGAAGAGAAGTGAAATATTATCTGTGGAATATTACTGCCCCAGAATTTGCCTAAATGATCCAAGGAAACCACAGAAAATGTGGACCAGAGCAGCCGGACCCTGGTTTGAACCAGTGACCTCCCGAATACTAAGCAATGATCTAGAGCACTAGACCACGCAACTCGGTAACTAATAGACGAATCTCTCTCAATATTTATACGAAAAATACACTGAACTATGACCATCTATTGGTGTATTTTTCGCATTGGCGGAAAGTGCGATTTCTGCGAATCGAGAAAGGCAATTATAAACTTCCTGTCAGATACATTGAGACAATTGAACTATTTTAATCGTTTATCTGGAAAAACACGGATGTTGTTCACGTCCTTAAAAAAGCAAAGCAAGTCAGTTACGTAAAGACCCATTAAGTAGGTAATAAGGCAATACGAGCATGAACATAATTGAAGACAAACGAAATTCCAACACGAACTTAGTGGAAGGCAATGTTATACACTGCTTGTACTGTTATTATCTGTTATCGTGAACTGGCAGGTTTGATTCAAACTGTTATCACTCTTGTAACCGATAGAATATTTCAACAAATTTTTAATATTTGAGTTTTCACACAATCAGCTTTTTATCATTCAGCACAAGAAGATAAAATTTAAACTACGTATCATTGATTCCGAAGACTCTGAACCATCAAACAAGGCTAAGGACTTTTTTACAAATATAAGCCTTCAAACAATACAACGATTATTGTATTAGTTTTGTTGTCTTTGCAACAACGATATAACAAGGGGACAATGAAAATATCAAACTTGTAATTCGTCTTTTTTAGAATTGGGTTGAAAGCTCGAGGCTTGGTTTACAACTTTATCTATGACAGTTTTCATTAAACACCTTGTGTTTGTTTCGTTAAACTGTTGTTGCATTGGATGCACGTTTTCTTTTTTTTTCCTCTTGGCGACCGGGGAAAAATCTTCTGGAAGACATTCCGCACTGGACTGTGCGGGATAGTGCGGGATTCTTACCCGCTAAAAAACCCCTGTGGATTCCGCGTGCCGGTCACTAGGACCTCTCCGACGGAAACTAAATGTGTGCTGTTGGTGGGTACGACCCGGTGTTTTTAGCCTTGGAAGGTGGCTAAAATATCTGGTACGCTGCCCAATAGCGCGACGAGGATCTGCATAGGGCTGCTGGCTCCTAGTATAACTTCGGCCTTTAGAAAGTCAAGTTTTCCAAGAAAATCGGTCAATGATGTTATAAGCGTTGTAGGTTCTTTTTTGCCTCTCGTGACACTGGCGTACGATACGCCTTGTTTTGTGCTGTAGTTTGGTTTAGACTGTGCATGTTGTCTGGCATTAATCTGTTGGATTTCGTTTTCCTTTCTTTTGTTGTGGAAAGCGGAGCAACCTCTGTAACTGGCCGGGTGGAGTCCGGCGCAGTTTGCGCATTTAGCCGGTTGTTCTTTCAGTTTTAAGCATTTACTTGTCTCGTGGTAATCTCCACATTTGACACATCTAGGGTCCATCTTGCAATTCCTTTGTACATGCCCTATCCTTTGGCACCTATGGCATTGTCCTGTTTTTCTGCCTCGTTTGTATTCTTCCACCTTGACTTGAAGATGGCAGAGAGTCTTCTGTCCGCGTGACTTCATTCTGTGAACTTCACATCCTGTAAGGTTGATTTTGTCGAGTTCTTCTGTTATTTCGTAAATTTCCAGTCGCGGAGGTAATCCTTTCACAACCAACTTATGATGTCTATTGGTAGGGTCGGCGTGGGTGTAGTATCTAGATTTGACCTTGTCCAAATGTATTTGTAGGTATTTCTGATCCGTTAAGGTTGCCGGGTATATCCTAATTCCATCCGTGGTTTCGTAAGCCTTGGTGATTTTAATTTTGGCCTATTCGATTTCTAGTAGCACTCTCCAGTCTTGTTTTTCAGACATGGTGATTGGCGGTGCAGTTGTTGAGTTGTCCTGGTCATTTAGTCCTTCGAAACGGTTGCTTGTAGATATGGGTGAGTTTTCCGCATGTTGCTTATCTGCTATCTGCATTCCTGTCCTTTTTGGCTTCGTAAAGCCATCACTGTCGACGTCCATCGCGGCTGCTGTAGTTTTAGTCTTGAAAAAGACTGATTTCGATTTTGGGATCGCAATGTTGATTGTCTTGTTAATTCTCTAAGGCTGTCACAGGTCTGCTCGCTTCGAAGGTTTGTCTCTGGATGCACGTGTTGAATGCAAGTCTTTATAAACAGGGTGGTTTCAGAGTGGGGACTAAGCACGTGCTACTATTGGTTAGATTCTAGTTGTAGTAGGCACCAGCAGTAGCTCTATCAGACTGGTACTGACGATTTTATCGGGTTATCATTTGTGTGTAGATAATTCGGTGCGAATAAAACCACTGATCGGTTATTTGTTGACGATACGCCGCGTTATGGAATCGCGATTGGAGTTTCAGTTTTTGTCGTGAGCATCTGAGCGCGAAACGTGGCGTAAAATTTATAACATTACGTCGGACAGTTAGATTTAATCTTCTTCGATTATTTGACTTCTTGTCGCATAACCGCGGACCGCTTTGAACGGATGATTCTCTTTACAGAAATTAGTATGTCGGTCGTTATTTTTATTGTTATTATCATTTCTATACGTACGCTACGCCGTGTGGACTCATTTCGGTCGGATGAAGTAAATAAGCGTCCTGTACGTGAAGTAGTTTTTTCGACGCAATTTAAAAAATTACCTTAACAATTAAAACGTGTTTATGTTCAATCGATTGTGAAATAACAGTAAAACGATTAAAGTCGTAGACCTTCCGATCAAAACTAACTGTATTTAAAATCAAGAAAACAATGCAAAGATGCTTCAATATTTTCTTTTTATAAATGAGTTGCGTCTTCTACTTTATAATTTTATTTTTAAGGAATTGTTACAAATCTACCTAGAAACGTATAAAAACGACAGGAAAAAAATATTTTTAATTTTTGCAAGGTTTTCGAGTTGTTATTAAACTGTAAAGCGTTCCCATTAAAATCAATAAGGTAAATTGTTATATTAAAATAAGAATTCTTTCTCTTTCAATCAAAAGAGATTACAATAATAATTAACTTCATTACTCTTTAAATCAGATTTACGAACAAAAGAAAAAGTAGCGTTCAAGTTTTTATCGTTAAAAATTGACTAAATACTCCACTTACTATTTGCCCAAAAATCTTTAGAAGGTATGCTGAAAAAAAAATTAATGTCCTAACTTTATTTTCCCTTTTATTTGGCGCAGAGTGTTATAAGTACATTTAGTTTTGTTTAGTCTTTATGCATTTGTTTGATGGTTTTCTATTTATGCGAGTGTTAAGTTGCATAATAAAGCATATAAAAAGTTTGGCTTTTGACCTTTCTTGCATTTCTTGGCGTGAAATTTTAACGTCGACGACAGAGACGGAAAAAACGTGTCCAATGCAAAAATACGTTAATCAGATGTGACTTGCTTCAGACGGGCATTAGCAATTAGGTCGTCGCGACGAACTGTGCTTTGGATGCCGTCCGAAAATGCCAGCGACAAAAAAGGTCGTTTGGACACTACGGAGACGACAGGAAAGGCTCACTCACGCTCAAGGGAGGTCTTCTCGCCCATTATGGCACACAGTGTTCGAGACTATTACTGATAAAAAATCCACTTTGATCTTCTCGCATGAATACTCTCACAGGGTTGAAATGCCAATAGTACGTACTTTGAAATATTAAAAAAAAACTTTTAATAAAATTTAGTTTCTGAATTATGTTCTGGGTTGTGAAATTTGAGAGATTCGTTACCAAAAATTGTCTATTTATGTTTATATAAAAGGTAAATAAGTATTGATACTATATGGTTCGCTTTGAAAGTTTTAGTCAGAAATTTATCAAAACTATCAGATGTGAAGCGCGATTTCTTTTGAAAATGGCAATACAGCCGAAACGGTCGTCAGGAATCTGAAATAAAATATTTGAAAACAATCCCAGCGTAATTTTGTATGCGTAATACCAAATTAGTTAAAATGTTCCACAGTGTTTGCTTTGCACCACGAAGTGCATCAATTACACTATAGATAATTTCAATAAATCCATTCAAAATGTATAGAAATCGATATACTGACAGTTGCTTGATATTAATCGACTTCGTTGCTAGGACTAATATATCGATTTGGCTAGTAATTTATTGAAACTATTTATAATGATGACAACTAATGAGTTTGAAATAGCGATCCACATTTGGTAATTTCGATAAGTTTCTGACCAAAACTTTCATGTTCTACGTGATTTATTGGATACCTGGAAACATTTAGAAAGCGAGAAAAAATCCATATTTTAAATCTAAATATGTAATCAACAGAAAAAGCTACTCCGAGGGCTAATATCCCTACCGGCATTGAATTACACTGCTACGATTATTAGACGAAAATAACAATCCATAAAAGAAGGCATTAAAATACTTCTTCGTCTAAATTTCGGTTCGGAGTGCCTGCTTGGTGATACGCGTTCCAAATGTGGGATCTTTGATCAATAATATAATCTTTAGACGAACAAGGATTTTAGGATATACATATTTCGTAGAATTTGAACATTTTCCTATCCAAATTTTATATAACTTTAAAATATTCGCCATTATTACTTGGCGATACTTGACTCTAATATAAATAAAACAATCTTATAATAAATAATACAGTATTATTTGTTACTCTTGATGACGCCCTTATAAGGCCAAGTAAGTTATTAAAACTTTAGTAAAATTTTCAACGTTGTATTTCTACTAAATTTTCTATTTCAAAATTAGTTAGATGATAAGTTTTCAGTTGCTCTATGGAATTTAATTATGGTTATGTCATGTTCCTCTGGACATTACTATTAACTCGTACCAATTAAGAGAGTAAAAGTAAGACCAATAGGACTGCGTATATATATTTTTTTGTTTGTAATTGTCACTAACGTTGGGTTAGCATAATATAATTAGTTCTTAAAATGTCCTAACTATTATAGTATAACTCCGAACAGTATATCACAACATGAATGTAAGTTTATTATCGTACATAAGAGAATAGGTATTATGGAGCTATCCATTTATGCGTTATTATTTTTGTTATGATTATAATTTGCAAACGTAATGCAAGATACATAATTGGAAAAAGGGTTACTTACAACTCTGTATTAACATCAACTGTTGTTGGTATTTTATTTTCAATTATCAAAATTAAAATGTAATATAAACTTTGTTTGTAAAACATGTTAAATAAAAACAAAACACCAGAAAAGTTTTTTTGTTAGTAATTGTTTTCTATTTCGAGACGTCTTTGACAATGATCCATAAATATCCATTTTCGTGAAATTGAAATATAGCACAATGAAGTATTTTCAACTATATATTGAAATGAGGAAATATACATTTTACGTAAACACAGAACTGACATTTCTTTTTGATAATGAACTCGAGATTTTGCACAAAACAAGTTTAATTAATGGAATACAAATTTTGTCGATGAACAGTTTTATTTCAAGTTCATTAAATCTTAATCTCAACGTAAAAAAGTGTCTTTTAGTTTATTTACTTACTTTACAAATTCTTAAGGCTCACTCCAATTTTTAGAAAACAAAATACATTTGTTTGATGTTAATTCCACAAAATACAAATTTTAATTCTTATAAATGTAATAATAAAACTACAAAGATTCTTTATATTACTTTGTGGGTCTTAAGTACATCTTTGTGGGTAGGTGAGGTCACCCATTTGGGAACCCCGAAGAAAAAACACGTCGAGCATCGAAAATCGATGAAATTATTCAAATGCTCATTAAGCGCCTTTTTTAATTAGTCATCAGGTTGGTTCTGTAGTTAAATAACTTAATAGAAGAAGGAAGAGTAATATTTTAAAAGAAATATTTAAAGCAGAACAAAAAGGGAGTAATTAAGAAGACGAGTTGGATTGGTGAAGTACCTCAAGAAGATGTTATGAAAACTGTAATATGTTTCCTTTTTATTTTACTGTAGTTATGTCTTGTGTCGTTTTTTGTATTTAATTAATAAGGTTTATATTTATATTTGTTATTATTATACAGATATTATACATCGGTTGTTTGTGTCAGTATATACTAATGATACATATTTTAATTCATTACGAACCGGCACCAGTATAATTATAACATATGTCCTATATTACATACATGCTTAGGTAAGATTGTATCCCTCTTCGAACAGAAGTGCTGTTGCTTTCTTGGTGTTTTTCTTCCCACGAGTAAGTGGGTATAATTAGCGCATCGGAAGCGTATAACATTTACCCCCGCTGTTTAAACATTCTGGTACTTGCTACCGCATACACATAGGATCATAGACTACGATAATGACTTTTTAAAAACCACAATGTTGTATCATTTACTATGAATACGTAGTGTAGTTGCATTTAAATTACTAAAATATTCGTATTAACAAACACTACATGTCCCTCTATGTCTCCTTGAGGGACGCCGTCTAATAGAGAGCAAAATCGTACTAATACATGGTTTAGTGCGGTTATATTACTGTTTGGTCCTCTGGATGATCAACGTAATTATGATTAACTAATTAAAAGGTGTACCTGGGATGAATATATTGAGATAACATGTTCCGGTTGATCTTGAACAACATAAAGTTTATTACTTGATGCAAACAAGTTTGTACTTTTAATTAGTTCTACTTTAAGCTTACAGGTTGATCAACAAGTAGTAAAAATACGATTAAAAACTTTAAATGTTTTACTTGAATCATGAGAAACGTAGCAAACCTTTTAGAGAACCACCCAAGTGTATCAGTACCTATGTTAGTGTAGATTGTAAATGAGTTTAAGTATTGAACATAAACACATTGAGGTAGCATCCATCACTACAGCAGCGTGCTTCTGAGAAGATGTGTTTCTGGACGTCCTTTCTCGCTTTCTCGCGGGCTGAAAAGTTCGTAGGCTGACTCATAGATGGCGCTACTAGTATTAAATCCATATGATTTTTAGTTAGCCCTAACTTTCAAAAGACACGTGGATATATTTGACAGCTGTTGCACTGTTGGTATCTGAATTACAGTATTTTTAGTGAAAGAACTTTTGTTACTTTGAAAAAAAAAATGGATAAAAAGGAATTTCGTGTGTTAATAAAGCATTGCTTTTTGGCTTTTTGGCGAAAAAAATACTGTTGAAACCAAGGCTTGGCTTGATAAACATTATTCGGACTTAAACTGCTCATAAGTAAATGATCCAGTTATGTTTTGTCCTCCTTTTACGAGTTTTTCTAAAGTGCGTTTTTAGGTTTTCTTTGAAAATAAACGGTGCTAGCAGCGTTGTAATATTTGCACACCGATTCTTTCCGAGGATTAACGGCAGAAACTACTGCGCGAACGTGTTCGTAATAATGACTTTGGAAGACGTGGTTTATGGCCCATTGAGCACCAGCAGGTGATTATAGCAAAAAGGTTTATTAGCATAAATTGATCGATTATCGTCTTGAGCAACGATCGTTGCTGGAAATTTTCCTATTCAATGTCTAACAAGAAAAGTGTAATGTGTTTAGTTTTATTCTTTCTTTCTCAATCCTCAATACTTTACCGCCGCAGTGTTCATTTCTAGCAAGATTTTTAATTTAGTTTTCAAGGGGTACAGTAGTCTTGCATACTGTATCATCATTTATCTACTGAAAATTATCAATATCTGAAGTATTTGTCTGGAACACCAAGTTAACCGTATAAATAATGTGCTGAGTGTAGTTTAGGGGGTAGTGAATGTTTCACAATTAAAACAACTAATAGTATCTATGTATCAAACGTTGTAATGTAAAACGGGGTACATTTGTAACAACAATTGTTACTGTAGAACTTGGTTTAAGTCATGTAATTATTCTTTAAGGAAGTTATAAAATCTCTCGTAATCTACAGATTGGTTTCTTTGGATTCCTTTAGAAGATATGCTTCTTTCAATGGCGATATTTTTAATTTGAGTATAATGTTTTAGATAACATCGCGTTATGGCTTTAATTTTATTAAAATAGTTATTATAATAGTGACTTTTTATGGTTGTTTCGACATAAAATTTCAACGTGGGGTATTACTGATTATATGTACATTACTAACCAAGTGTATATTTATAGTAATAGTGTTGCATCTGCAAATATTTTACCATTAGTAAAAGACATCGTTAAACGTACCTGCGATTCTTGTAGAAGAAGAGCTAGGTACTTGTTTTATAGATAACAACGTAGTAATATATTCTACTGAAGAGGTTCTTTTTATTAGTCGCCATATGCTCGTAATTAGTGTACCTAATGAAATATATAAATTACCGTAGATACTCAAAAACGAAAACGAAATGCACCAAAGTGGGTACGTCATGTAATAATTAATCATGTGGGGAATTTTAATGTTTATTTGAAACCGATTTTAATTCGTTTAATGATTTTAAAACGCTAACTATCTCATCAATGTCGAAAGATATAATTTACAGTGTGCTGGCTTTGAGTAAAAATATCGGATTTACTATCTGTATGATAGCCAGTGATGGCCGTTAAACAAGGTGGTTAAAATTTGAGTAAACAAGGAATACAATGTTGGTAGTAATTACTTCAAAGCAGGAAGTTCTTATATACAGTAACATAAATATTCTACATACTAGTTAAAATGGGTTTTAATTTTTTTTATAGAATTCCAAGGAAATGTATCAGTACTCCACGGTATCATAAATTTTCGCTAATCTTATAAATGCGTAGAGGTATTGCAACGCCACCTACAGACGACTAGTTAGTGTAGCAATATGGGCATACCTAAAGGTATCGTTTATTATGGGAAATTTTCAACTAAGCGTATAACATCTCGGAATCAAGTAATTTAACGAATAGTTTATCTAGTTGTAGTAGGCTGTGTACATTCGTGAGAGAGGTGATATTTTGAGTGCAACGACTTCATTAACAACTCCATTCCAGCAGTAGGGGTCAGGTCGTTGAAAACGAATTACATACGAAAGTGACAGTAATTTCTGTGTTTTCCTTGTGCGAGAGATTATGTGTCAACAACCGCAATTATTTCAGGACAAATTTACTTTCCAACATATTTTTTTTGTATTCGTTTTGTTTCATCAAAAGCTAATTACGAACTAAAGAGGAAAGTGTCATGTGGCAACGTACCTTATTTAATTAATTAACACATGTGCTGAAAAGTCCCGAGCCTAACACAGAGATGGCACTAGTTTTATTGCATTCACCTCTCTATCAGTTAACTAACCTTAACACAGCAGTTAAAATATCATGATATACTATTCATTAGTTTGTGAGTAATTGTGCTAAGACCGACTTTATCGAATGATGCCAATTTGGATTTTTGGATTTGAGAAATTACAAACATTACGAGAAATTATTTTCAATGTAGTTTTTGAAGACAAACCCAAATCTGTATCCAAGATCGTCCTAAAAAATTTACATTTTCGGATATCCTAATCTTAAACTTAAACAGGCCACCAAATTCCCAAAATCTTTTTTTGGTGTTAATGTATTTCAAAAAAGTCCTTTTATTTTCTTCTGACATTATCTATCGTGTAATGGCCGTATCATCTGTGTTACAGATCATCGGAAATTTAGTACTAGGGCAGGATTATATAACCGTCAAATATTTTACCGGTAGTAATTAGGATATGGTCCATTCGGTTCCATATCTCTGGTACACTATTACATAAACATTAGACCGCCATTAGCAACTAAGTACATCCTGCAATGGTGTGGTTTATAGTGGAAATGATAGATATTTACCACAATACATAATTCGTCTGTATGTTCCAAAACTTTACAATATATTCGCAGAGAAAACGAAACGTTACAGAAAGTTTTTAAACATTCTATTCATGATTCTTGGCTACATACTTATAGCGTCTAATTTATTATAATTATTGATGTTGTAAATATCTCAGATATCTCATAAATAAGACATCGCCGTAGTAGCTTAATAGAAATACGGTTTTGTAATTAATGTTTTGTATAAATAAATAATAGACCCGCATTCAGAGTGTGGAGCTAGGATGCAGAATATAATAATTGTTTATTACTTCGTACCTATAGAATTCTACAATCGACCTCGTTGTGCTGCAAGTGTTTCAAGGTCATTGCATTTCCTGAAGTATTTCTACAAAAGCAAATATTTCTGGGCAAAATTACGGAAGCGAGTCCAAGAAAGTTGACATCTGTGGCTCAAACATATAACTGATTTTGTCTACTGATACTTGATTTTTTTTTGTGTTTCATTCCCACCACCAACTCGTGCTAATGGGCGGGCAATCCCTCCGACCTACACTGTAGTGCAAAACTGGAGGGTAGGGCGTAAAGCCCTCTTCAGCCTCCTTGCAGGAATCGTGGGGATGGGTGGGTGGTGTGGTTAGGGAGAGAAAGATGAGACGGACGAAGTGAAGACAGAAGAGAAGTGAAAGGTTATCTGTGGAATATTACCTCCCCAGCATTTGCCTAAATGATCCAAGGAAACCACAGAAAACAGCTGGGTCCAGGTTCGAACCGGTGACCTCCCGACTGTTAAGCAATGATCTGGAGCACTAGACCACGCCGCTCTGTCAATGATATTTGATGAAATTCCATTAAACACTTTTTCGAAATTCACAGTTTATTGTTTATCACGTGACAATATTGTTTCGCTACACTGTAGCTTCTTCGGAAGTTATATCCAATCTTATATATTCTAACCGGTCCAGGAGGGGGTTGGAAATGAAATAAATTTAATAATGGACAATTGTTGACTTCAGTTTGTACATTAATAATATCTGGGCTGTATTTGCTTTTATTTATTTCGAATTCTTCTAATAATTTTATTCTATATGAATTATTTTCTGCATGTATTATTCTAAAATCTTTATTGAAATTATGTTTATTATCATTTCAGATCTAGATTCCAATATATAATAATATTTGTAATAGCATAAGTTTAGATATAACTTCCGAAAAAGCTATAGTGTAGTGAAAAAAAGCTGTAAAGTGTGATACCTTTAAATACTTAGTGAAAAATGGAATTCAATACTTACTTAATAAGAATTTCCTATGTTAGAGGAGATTTTTATTAAAAACAACAGGAATTTTATATAACCGTTTGAAGGAAGAATTGTGAACGAAAAACAATCACCAGTGTTCGTAAAGCAGCAGTACTATACGAGCGTGCCTTCGGCTTCGAAATAATAAATTCTCTCAAAGCTAACATCAAAAACAAGGTATACTGTCGGTTACATCAAAGGCGAATGTACCCTCGAGGGTTACTTTTGCTCCCGGTCCAGCACAGACGAACTACTAAGGGGTTGCGTGAGGGGTGAAGTGAAGAACGATTTTCCTTGCCAGTGTATAAGTTAGTTTGTCGAGCTTGAGTTTCCTGTTTATAATCGCCGTTCTTGTTGTAACGTCTTCCTGATGAGCCACGATGGTATTATACATTGTATACTTGTACTTCTGTTTTGTTTGCTTTGTAATAAACTCGAGCAGTTTCGAAATTTCTGTACGAGTGGACGATAAAGCTCCAATCTAAACGCACCACAGTTGAAAGATGACAAGGGTGTATCAAATTAAGCTCTAGGTATATATCTATACCAACAAATTCATAATTTTGTGTCTAGTGTTGTATTTTATTTAATATGTTTTTTTATCATTATTCATATTAATTAATTACATTACAAAAACATATATTAATTAATTCGCGAACGTTCAACATTACCTAGGGTTTTTTTGGTAGGTTTTTATTATAAAATGAAGAGAATAAAACGTAACAATTCGAAATGTACAGTGTAAATAAATAATAAATTTTATTTGTTAGCTTATATTTTCGATTTTATGAACAATTTCATTTTATGAATATTGATTTTTTTCGACCTTTACTTGGTGAAAATCCATAATTACAGAATAAAAACACTTGTATATGATTTTCACAAATTATTTATTTGGCAACATGTTTCACCTAAACATAGGTTTCTTCAGGCAATTCAGTACTTACTACTAACTATGAAAACATACTTCATTTCCTTAAATAGCTACTTGTAATAGGGGGTGGTATATAACTTATGCTGTTATATTTATTAAATATGCTTTCATTAACAGGATAAACTAATTTTAAACCTCTTTTTTGTTGAGTTTTTAATATCAATTGATCTATGGTTGAAGGGTTGGTCTTGCCCTAAAGTCTACATTGGTCAAACAGGTAAAAGCTTTAAAAAGCATATAACGGAATACAAAAATAGTTATGTAAAAAAAAACAGATTATACATATGCGAATCACGTAACTATAGAAAGACATAGTTTTAATGATAACTTTATGATTTTGAACATAAATATTAAAGGACAAAAACTGACGTTATTAGAAAATCTAGAAATAAACAGATATAAAAGACAGGGTGTAATTTTAAATGACCAAGTAGAATGTTACAACTCTCCTGTGCTGAATTTATTTTAACCTAATACCATCCCCTATTACAAGTAGCTATTTGAGGAACTGAAGTATTTTTTCGTTGTTAGTAGTAAGTACTCAATTGCCTGAAGGAGCCTATGTTTAGGCGAAACATCTTGCTAAAACTATATACAAGTGTTTTTATTTTTTTCTGGATACATTAGTTCCACTGTACTTTTGTCTGTCGTTCCCTGTTCTAATATTTAATTTATGTCCATTTTATTTCTTAACCTATTTTCGTTAATTCTTCAGATTATTTTCGGTATTATCCGTACGATCACACAGTCGCAGAGAATTTCGTCTGTTCCAGAGTTGATAACACGTGAAAAAAGACCCAACAGTAAATTGTTCTTTCATTCCTGTTTAATCGCACCATTACACCCTAATCTGCTGATATTACAAATCATCCGTCTTGTGCTTCTACCTAATGAGGAACTGTGTTTCTAATCTACTTTGTGCTGTCTTATGAAGAATCGCGACATTATTAAGGATAACGAACAGTGAACAGTAATAAATAATGAAGAAAATTCATCATCATATTATAAACTAAAATTTTAATTGTGTTATTTAATAGAGAAGATGATTATTGTATAGGTATGTAGTTATTCTTTATCGATAAATTTGTGTTAGTCGGTTACAAAGAACGTTAATTATATACTATACGGTATACTAATTATACCAAGAAAATATGTATTTAGTGTAAATAATTTCTATAAATTATACTCATTCATGATATTAAAAACCGATAAGGTAATATTTTTATGCAAGTCTGCAATTCAGCAAAAAAAAAAAACGTAATAAGTAATACGGGACAACAAAAAGAAATCCAGTCTGAATTTATCTTTATCCTTTTTTATTATGTTAGAAATGAGTGAACAGAAATCTCTGTGAGACTAGAAATATAGTTAACAATATTTTAACTACTTGTAAAAAAAACATATTTATAAATAATAAAAAGAATCTACATTTGTGTTTTTACTGTTTTCAAAATTGTTGATTTGCTTGTATTCTTATACTGATATTTGAAATGGTATCTTATCGAATTGACCGTTCCGCTTATTATCATGTTTTGATCAAGCAAAGGTATGCAGTAAAGCATAAAAATAAAAGAATAAAAGAAACTATACAATATTAATATAATATAATCGATGTGTATTTTCAACGCATTGTTTTTGTGTTTTTGAGGGGTAAGTTTTTCGTTATTTATAGAGGGTTCTACTTAGATTGAATGTAGTAAATTTCTTGAAACTCAACGATCTATAGTATGTTACAAAATATTTATTGATAAAGTCAGGAATAATTTCTAGTTATTTTTTCACTTGAAGAAGACATTGAGTAACGAAATCGCGAATACTTATTACGGATTTTTCAGAAAGTATTTTGTTTGTTTACTTTTCTGCTCATTTCATGTTATTTCGTAATCAGAAAATGAAGAATCCGAATTTTTGATTTACTCACAGACAACAAGGGTTGTATTTCGTATCTAATCGGTCTCTTCAACGGTTTCAATTGTTAATAAAACGTTAAGAAAGCTGAAATTTAATTTCTGTATTAAAAATGATACAACACTGCCAGTTCACCGCAAAACCAAATATTTTTACATTACCTTTTCACCCTATAGCTTCAGGAATAGACAAACTTTTTTTAATTTTTATTATTGGAGAAAATTGGTTGTATATTGAATTCTTTGGAAACATTTTTGATATAAATTAAGTAATCTTCTAGGGAACGGAAAAACCTGATGAATTTTAATATACACCACTTGAATGACCCTCTAATCTCTTTTGTATCTAAGAACGTATAAATTAGATGTAATTTTTGTTTTCTTGTTAGTATGCAATTCCACTGATGATGACCACATGGTGGTTGAAATGTATCAGTATGTAATATATAAATAAACTATTGTGAAGTCTTCGACGTATTTTTTTCTGTTCAATATTAGTGCATCTTCACAGTCACTCAAAGACAAAATATATCTTAGATATTTATATCTAATTTTTAATGTTTATCGTCTATTTTGTTTAATACTTCATCAAATAAAGTTTTGTCGATGTGTCTCCTACAACTATTTTTTATTAACGGTATACCTCCAGAACCTCATCTTTAGGGCTTTATGAATGCGAATGTTTTTCTCTAGCAACGAGTAGTTTCTAGTGAAGGTGTAACATCCGGTTTTCACCATATGTTTTATTGCGTGCATTAAACGAGAAGCAATAACCGATGCAATAATATTTTCACAATCCGTTAAAGAAAAACAATAAAATAAGCGCTTCGTTCACTTCCATAAACAATCGTTTGATTTTATCCGCGGATATTTATTACTATAGTGTCGTGTCGTCGCATCAATAGATCGATTATTAAAAAGTAGGTTTTTGGAAATCGCCATATGTCATACGGTTGAAGTTTTGTCATGATCATAATGACGACGAACGTAACAAGCGAAAAAGTAATAAAATATGTAATAACCCCGATATTTTACCATTCTCAAAGCTGATCTTTCCGATACGACTTAACGAATCGGGTTTAACCCACAAACACAATAACTTTGCCGTTTGTTTCGTATAAACAATCGAATTATATACGTACTAGGTACTGAATAATTATCAATTTCGCGTTGCACATATACACCGTCGTGTGGTAGCCGATCATTATGCAAGTATTTCCTTGTTACCGATTAAACGAAGTCGGTACTGTTATCCCGAAGGACGAATGACCGTTACACTTGTATGTCCATGAATTGAATTGCAAAGAATGAATCGGCGGAAGCTGGAAACGGCACATAGTTAATGTCTCCGCCCTCTAATCTGCGGGCACATAACAATAATGATAATAATAACATAACACCAACCAGAAGCATTTCGATAATACTTGGAAATAGCTATGGGCATTGTTACGGCGACGTGCATTATCTGTGTATTTATATGTTTGTATAGATACACACCTAACAATTAATTAATTTATTATTAGTTAAGATTCTTGATATCCTATTGTTCTATGATGTAACCTCTGTTGGAGATTGAGTACCTACCTACCCGAGTTTTCCTTTAACTTAACAATAAAGCGAGAATCTCAAGATTAATCGGAATTTGCTAACAAGTACAAATATGATACGTATTGTAGTAGGTTCAAAGTTATGATTTCGTTTTTTGTAAGTACTTAATTCGCTACTCGATGAGAATTTCCTTGATGGTGAGGAAAACTTCTTTTTAGATTAGTTAATGGGCTGATGCCATAATATTTGCTTGCATTTGAAGATATAAGTATGGTACCAAAACAATATTGAATAATAAATTATCATATACCAGGCACTTAATAGAAAACGTGCAAATATATCTCAATTATTTTTATTTTACATTAAAGCCTGATCTACTTTTATACATAATTTCCTTCAATATTGAGGCACTTGTCGTAACGTTTGACCAGTGACCAGTTTTTGAATACCCTTCTCATAGAACTCTGCCGCCTGACTTGTTACCTGTTAACCACTGCATCACAACCGTCTTGACTTTCGTCATCGTCTTGAAGACGCTGACCGCCCAGATGTTCCTTCGGTTGCAAGAACAAACGGTAGTCACTGGGCGCCAGATCAGGGCTGTATGGAGGATGATCTAGAGTTTCCCAGTGAAAATATGTGATCAAAGAGATCTTCGGTCCGATTAGCCACATGCGGACGGGAATTGTAATGAACCTTACCATTCCATCACTCATAATGTTTTGTCCGTAAACAGCACAGATCTCACGATGAATATCAATCGGTTTTAGTCCTTTATCACTAAGGAATCGTATAACAGCTCGGACTCCGAACTTCACAGTCGGCGGGGCCTCACGATTATCGTAAAAAGAAAGTTTTTGACGCCGTTGATGTTCTTGACACCCTCTATGTGATAGTATTCGTTTTAGGTCTGATATTCACGAAATTTTGGAAGAGTTATTAAGAGATTCTGAAGGTAACAGTTTGTGGAAACTATAAATCATAGGTTTTGAGGGTTAAACAAAATTATCCTCTTCTAGATCCTCCTGTATTTTATATAAATTATTATGTTGGTTCTTCTAAATAATTTATCATTGTCAAGTTTTGCTTATCTTTTTTTGTTTTGAGCGTCGCCTGGGTTACTATTATCCTTCAACTTTTTTGTAATGTACTGAATAGTTATTAGTGAATAACTGTTATTGTTTTTTTGCATTTCCCGAAAAGGTGGTCGGTACATTTATCACCTCTTCACAATGCTGGCACTGGAAAGGTCGTGGTGTGGACCGTAACCTTTGCCTTATCCGTACTAAATCGCCCACAATCCGACAAAAAGAAATAAATGGATAAGACCCGTTGCCATTGTTTATCATTTCTTCGTCCTCGATATGATGGTGTTTGTTGTTTGTGCTTATTAAAATTCACCGCGGCTGACCCCTCATTCTGATATCACCGATCTCAGGACCGAGATAACTAATAGTTGTCAGGTTTCGCCGTATTATTGAATGCGTTATTTATGATGTTTCATTTCGTTTTTCGCTCGTAGGTAAAGGCTTGAGAACCACGTAAAATTGCAATTGAATCGAAATACGTTTTGTATGCATGTACTGCGGCGAATTGTTGTTGTTTTAACAAACTGACAATGTTGTTGGAAAACGTAGCTTTTAAATACGCGAGGGAGGCAGAATAATCTGTGCTAACTATGTTTATGTTGATAATATCAAAATCTATAGAATACTTCAATAAAACAATCAAAATTACCTGTAATTTGAATTCCAAACTTGTTTCTCTATCGCTGGTTTCGAAATATTTTAAAACAACGACCTAAAAACTTGAACGGTGCACAATGTAATTAAGCACGTTTATTCAGTAAGATATATAAACGAAATGAGATGATAAACGCCATCTATTGATGTTGTTGCGATATTTAATTTACGTTTATCTTTGCGGCAGCCAATAATTTTAACTCTGTTTATATTGCAATTTATTTCAGGTGTGTTAAGATGTAATATAGCTATGGCATATTCAAATTTTATCGTATTGTATGGTGTATCCCTCTTAACAATTCAACTCTGTATTCAGTATTGTATGCTATCGACCTTTTCAAATTCTACTATGACTAAAAAATTTCTAGCTCCCCTCTTATCTATCTTTCTACAATATTATATTAAAATCAACATACAGTTCTCATTCGATCTTCCTGGCAACATATTAAATTAATTTCTTCATTCAATGTTACATTAATTTTTACTCCTAGTCTACATTTAAATTTCTTAGTCAATTATGTATTTATTTTGGTTCAGTGCTATTTTATTTTTTATTTTTTTCGTTACCTATAACGTAGAAACCCAAGTAGTCTAAAATATGTTAAATATATCTATAGTGTGATTCTGGTTTTCAATCTGGAACAAAGTCGACGAGAAATCGTTTCGATTTTCCCGTATCAGTAATAACGACAGAAGATCCCACGTAATGGTCGTATAACTGTCTGTATAAAGATAACAATTATAATAATGGAACGGTTTGCTGGAACGGAACGGTACTGACAATTTTTCTCCCTTTTAATCTATATTTGTGTGGATTTTGCATCGGTGTCATTTCTTGTTTATATCACGCCGGAAGAGACCCAGGATAGTCATAATTCATAGTGATATTATAATGGTGCATTTCGCGATCCACTTTGCAATCGATTCTTTTCCTGATCGCTGTACTGCCCACAGTAAGCGATCAATGAGTTTAGTTTGCGGATAGGATAGATATTCACAATTAGATACGTACCTCCTGTGGCAGTGGCGGCTGGTAATAAGGAGCACAGGGCCATCTAAAGACATACAATGTTCCAATATTCATTCATTCATTCATTCATTCACATTACATTTGTGTCGTAATCTATAAAATAAAATTTGAACACAGGAATTTCGGATCGTTGTACGTCTATAATCATAGTTTAGATTTAACAAAAACAAAAAACTTACATAGTAGTACCTATGACAAAACGCAGCAAACTTTCTTTGTTAGAAAATTTAGAAATTAGGAAGATTAATAATAAGATAAATATAGTAAACAGTTAAAAAGAATTATGTAACTATAACTCCCCACTTATCTTACACAAATTGTAATCCCCACCTTCATAATTGATACGATGCAGTTGTTGGTCACTATTTTGAAAATAAATAATATGATACAAAAACATCTTGGTAGTTTCACAGGTTTATTAAAAATCTTGACGACAGTCGTTTCGGCTGTTATGCCATTATCAAAAGAGTACAAAATAATACTAAATAACTATAGAATATCTGTAGAATTAGTAATAAATTGTCTAAATACAATATAAAAACAATTTCTGTAAATAAAGTTAATCGAGGTACACTTAGTCAACAATAGTGAAAAAACTGACATGTTAAAGAAAAGTGCTGTTTATCAAATTAATTGTAAAAACTGCCAAGCAATTTATATTGGACAAACGGGTAGAGCCTTACAAGTAAGAATACGTGAACATAAAAAATCAATTTTAACCAAAAACCCTTGTACTGACTTCACTGAACATTGCATTACAAACAATCACAATTCAGGTATTGATAACACTAAATTAATCCATAATTGTAAAAAAAGGAAATTGATAAACTTACTAGAATTTTTTTCTTAAAAATAAGAAATTACTAACCAATGCCTCGATTTTAATGTATCCCCACTTAAAATCCATCTTGTAAATCTAATATTTAAGCTCAACTTATCATGTAATTATTTATTATTATTTTGTGCTCTTTTGATAATGGCATAACAGCCGAAACGACTGTCGTCAAGATTTTTAATAAACTTGTAAAACTACCAAGTGTTTTTGGATTATATTATTTATTCCCCACCTTCGTCCCTTATATTTAGTACGAGTGTTGTATACTTTAGTAACTTTTTATTTGATACTCTCTTGAGAATTGTACCTTCGACCAAAACAATTGTCTAGTAAATGAATTGGTAAAACTTTTCAGTGTTTTTTCACAAACTAGTCATAAAATATAAATCTTTCTCCCAGAGACCAAAGTCGTATTTTTAAAATTACAGAAGATCTGTATTTGAATTGGTTTTACTTGTTGTGTTACTGACCAGAGCATTTTAAACATTGATTTTTTAGGCCTTGTGGTTCTTCGATATATTTTGTTACTAAGTATGTCTTTAAGTTGTCAAGTGATCGTGGCATTACCCGTACGAGCCACCACTGTTTCTGCTCGAACTATTGTAGTAAACTTATATAATGTACAGGTATCTGTGTGTACGTTCAGAAGATATAATAACTGTTTTATAGTGTCCATGTTATATGGGCGGAATTATTATTTAAATTAGATTGCAACGTGTTGGAGTGCATCTTGACGCATTAACTAACAGCATATTGATAAGGTCGCTTCTGGCATTAATATGTTACAAAGTTATACGTTACGGTCCTCGTAAACGACCTATGGTAAATAGAACGATTGGTGAGGTGGCCATGTTCCCGAGGGAAACACCGGAAGGCATGATTTTACGTTCCATGGAATGTCGCAAACTATTCCTTTTCATCGGTAGTCCACAAATTCCATTTCATTACGTGAAGACTATCAACTAAGTCTTGCATTCGTTAAGACCACCCAATGGTTAAACCTTATTTTTGTATTTATTGTAGGTGATAATTCCTATAAATGAACAAAATATATCGAAAATTGTTTTTTCACATTGTTTTAGTCAATTAATAGAAACTACTGTGTTAATAGACAATATTTATTATATTCAAAAAAGAAAGAAGGCATTAAAATCCTTTTTCGTCTAAATTTTAAGGATCACGGATCCCACATTTCAAACGCGTCCTACACAGTAGGCACAGCGTACGGAAAGCCATATCCCACGACCGGTCTCGACCTATCAGGTTTCATCAGGTGGGCGCTGGCAGTAAGGCTTTTACAAGATATATAATAAATATAATGTCGGTAGGGGTAGTAGCCCTCGGAGTAGTTGTTTCTGTTGATTCCATATTTATATTTAATATTTATTGGGTAAGAAAGGTGAAATGTCAATGAATGAATATTTTTTTGGAACACTCAGGAAAATATAGATCATTTTTTGAGAGATATCATCAGATGAAGTATAAAAGGAGCAATTAAAATTTGATAAAGAACATTTAGTTGTTGGTCAAAAATTTATCGAAATTGCCATATGTAGATTGAATAATGAGTGATAAATATCTTGTTGAAACATCTACTGTTTTAATTTTTCAAAACCTAAACAGGTTTCATAACAACACCACCATAGTTGGTTTTAATTATTTAATATCGTATTAAAGGCAATATGTTGCCATTTACTGATATTTACTGCTAACTCTGGTATTTCGTATATTTAACAAGATCTTACCAAGATATCTATTCGACAAACTGAACTAAGTATTGTCACACATATGCAATACAACAGATAGCAGTAAATTTCAGAATATGACGATATACTGCCTTCAATAGGATATTAAATTCAAATTCGATTTGAAATTCAATCAGGAAAAATAATACTTGTCAATTATAACCTCGCACCTTTGTAAGATTTCATTTTTAATAGTGCGTGATTTTGACGGTTTTAAAAATGGTCATTTTTGATGGGATTTTAAATTTTTTCAGTTTTATTTCGTTCTTTATGTATCAATCATCTATTATAGGTTCACGAAATCGAATTTATACATATAGTTTGCACCAAAAACTCCTTAACAAATCGTGGTGGAATACTATTTTACAATTAGTTTATTATAATGATTAGACAGATTAATAAGATATAAGTAGTAAAAATTTCAACATTTTAAGTAATTTCATTTTTTATGGTAGTTACGATTTTTTATAGTTTCGGTTGCGGTGCAATTTTTTTTTTTCTAATAAATTAAATTATCTCAGAAACAGTTCATCGTAGGCATATAGGCATACAAGTTGGTTATGGTTATCAAAGTCACCTTGAAATTTTATGTTTCATACGAATTCATCGTAAAAAATATATCATTCCATTTAAAATAAGAAAGTTGACATCAACAACAAGTGCCCGACAGTTGAAATTAATTTAGTTAAATAGGTCATCCTTGATAACCCGTAACTCCCAAATTTTCAAATCTGTAACATGCTTAGTTTCCCTAAAACGTCTAATGTACCACTCAGTTTGAATGACCCTGTATATTTTCTCGTTCTATAGTTAAAGTTTTCAAATTAAGATTAAAAATTTCTGTTCTATTATATATATATTCTTACACTGATCAAGCTGTTTCTAAAACTAGAAGAACAAGACTTTAATTGCCCATAGGAATGGTAATTATATGGCAATGTAAAAGTTTAAAAAAATAAATAAATAGAAGCAAAGGACGTTGGATGTGTTTCGCGAAGGCATTTACAGATCGGTTTTAATTTCTTCGAAGGCGTTTAAATAATCGGCGCCTGATTTTATTTTGTATTAAAGATGTAACGAAACACAGCCACGACCGACTTGATCTGAAAGCGCGAAATCGTACAGCAATTCTGATTAACTGTTCCCAGTGGGAGTTATATTGGCGTACGTGTTTGTTTTACGCAGCCTTTATTCTCCTGTAGATCCGCATCAGAAAATTGGCTCCTATTTCTGTTTTAATATAATCATCATTTCGTCAGGTGATAAAGTAGCAAAGTTAATGTGTTTCGCATAATTTATTTTCGTGACCGCCACGAGGGGACTAACAAACACGGTAGGTTTTGAAACTGATAAAAGAAACAATTATTATGCTCATGGTCTTGACAAAAGTTGTTAAAGAACAAACTAAAACAACAACCAAGATTTATTACGTTTTATTTTGAAAAAATTAAAAAAATTGGATAAAGGCACAATAATATATTTAAAAAAATAGAAGTTCCAATAATGAGAGATTTTATGAATTACACCATGCAACTGTTGTTCACATAATAGAAAAAGTACAGTTACTGTCAACTATGAAAGGTTCTGATAAGGAAAATAAGGGAGAGAAATAGTCCGAAATAAGAGTTAATGTAGCGACGGTTTTTGCTAAGATAATTTTAACATTTTCATCTATTTTCTGTTTAGTATTTTATATATTTTTCCCAAATTACACCTGATTTTGAAAATTTTGGAAACTGTTCGTGGAATTACTGAAAATTACTTTAAACGCCCTGCTGCTGATGATCTTTACAACCCTCTTACAAACTGGTTTTATCTTAGAACGTCCAAATAGTGTAAAATGTTTACAGTAGCTTCTAAAAAGCCTATTTGGAGCAAATCTTATATTTACAATCAATAAATTGAAACTGCCTGCCGTTAACACTTGGTGAAACATGTTTAATAAAAAATATTTTAATAGAAGAAAACATTTGGAAATATTTCACTTAAATTTATTAACAAACTCTACACGTGTTTCGCCTTTTTATAGCATCTTCAGGAGTTATTGAGTTACAACTTACAAGTTACTTAAGTGAGATATTTACAATTAGTAATTTGGACGATTACGATAAGCATAACGTAAGCATCCTACCTCGTTTATAATTAATTTGTATCGTTACTTAAATTCAAATTTTATTCTATTTAAGGAGTTAGTTAGAAATTCATTCTATTAAACTAAAGGAATTTATATTACTTAAATTTTGTATAAAACGTTAAAAATCTAATGCACGTTTCTAGATTCAAGGTGCCATCTTCAGATGGTTATTGTTTCTAACTGAAATTGACACCTCGTATTAGATTTCTAAACGTTTCATGTGGAATGTTGCTCGAAAAGTATAGAGAGGTTTTGTAAGCTATTTAAATTGATTTCATTCATTCAGGCACCATAATTTTTGTAGTTCATTATTTCTATTTTGAAAAATTATGAGTAAGTATTTTATTTTTTTGCCAATAAATATGATAGTCTTATGTTATAGCTTTATTTAACGTGTTTTATTTATTTTTTCCATATTCTGTTATGATTGTCATGATATTTTTAACGCACGACTTCTAACATCTAATAAAAAATGGTATAGGATGTTACACCTGCTTGGGTACTAATTAAGTTAACTGAAGATGTTTCTTCCGCATTGGTTAGGTGTAATATACCCATGATGATACCGTTCTCAAGATTAATTCATCGCGGATGGATCAAATTCCTTAAATTGAGTATGTAATTTTAATATTCAAAACTGTATTCGTATTTTAATTAGAATGAAAACTATATTATTGTTAGAAGTAATTTTATCTAATATGGTAAAAGAAATTGTTTTTTTAATTAACCTATCAATTAGCTACTACCATGAGACAATGCTAAACCTCGAAATTAATTCGACTTTTTAACGCGTGATTCCTTAATAAATTTCCATTTAAATATTCTTGTCGAATATAAAATTTCCCCAGCTGTAGCTTTTAGAAATGCTAAGTTATTAATTGTTTAACTGTTTTGACAAAAAATGTTTGCAGTAAACCAATAAAAAACGATTTTTCTAATGTTATGTTCACATAAAATTTGATTAATATTTTCCTTTTAGTAAGTCAGTTAAAACGCATTTTTGTATTATTTACTTTTAAAAAGGAGTTAAAATCAAAACTTTAAATACAAATTTTAACCACTCCTTTTGCGATAGAATTTGAAGATGTCCATAAACAGTGCATCTCTAAAGGAAATTTCCTTCACATTTCGAAAATGTAGGATCAACGGTTCAGGTCGTACGGTCACGATACTGTAATTAAGGTATAGATGACTCATGACGTATTTTTACCGTTTTTTATTAATTGCTTTACAAATATTATACTAATTGTTATATTAATTTATGGGATGTGTGGACTATGCTGGAAGATGTTAATTGTTAGGTGATTTTTTGAATGAAAAACTTCGTTCAGTACTTTTTAAATGATCTTCTAACAATAATACAAGCAGATGAGGTTCACGTCAGGTCAGATAGAGACCTTTGCAAGGAAATTTTTTAAAATTAGCAGCAAATATCTTTCTGTTGTTTTCTCTGTATGTAACAAATTTTGCGGAACAATCAGAACTATCAATTAAACATCAAGCTATGTACAAAATTTTTGTTTTTCGAGCATAATGTTCTTTTGTCACTTGTTTTGTTCTTCGTATTTGCGTGTCATTATAAATCATGGTAGGCACACGGTCGCCGATCATTCAAGTTCGCGAAGAAAGTAATTACGTAATGACGGCTTACAGAGCCGTGAAATTGATTTAATGAAATTGCGCGAGGGCAATGACGACGGCGAACTATGACGATGATGATGATGCCTTGCAAGTTTGCCGTTGCACTTGACCGTCAATTGAATCGTAATTTATAAAGAATAAGCAATAGTTTTTCAGCAGCAGGCACTGATTATATAAAAACTTAAAAATAGACCGCATCGAAGATGCTTAATGTTCGAAACTTTTATTCCTATTCCTCCCTCTTATATGCCTTTTACTAGCTTTCCTACCAATCCAAATCTCCTTTTCGTTATTGGCTAAAAATGTCGATTGATTTTAGTTTTTAATTTATTACAGTAACAAGTATGGTCACGTAGTATTTATTCAAACGTTGCTAAAAACACGTTGAATTGTTACACGATATCTGATTACATGCATCCTTGAAAATTCCGAAACTGAATCTTCATTTGAACATTACTGATTATTATGCATTTCGTAGGTGTGATAAGTGCCACACGTAACGGTTTACGACTGTTGATTTCATACGTTATTTACACGCCTGTCGCCTGTCGCCTGTTTTATTATTATATTCTCGATAAGTTTATTTTAGAACCACTTAAATTTGAAATTCATAAATTACTTCATTCATATGTAGCCATATATATCGATATCAAAAGGACAATTTTAATGAGTCATTTGTTTTGTGAGAAAAAACATTGTGCAAATAAAATTGAAGCAAAAGTAACAAATTCGTATTTTTGATTTTGATGGATTTCATTGAAAATTGGTTTATTCATAGAATTAACAACTCCAAACAAGAACCTGAAATTAGTAAACAGAATTTCAATATAATCCATCAACGTTATTCCTTATTCTAATTACTTCCTTAAAATATTAATTGGCATAAAAAATTAATTTACTTTTAATATATCTAATAGTAGTTATGGTAGTACATCCTGAATAGAAATTGTTATAATTCTTATTATATTAAATTAGTATTTCCGCAACTTGTCCTCGTTTTATTTCTCTTTATTATTGTTGTATTATGGATATTAAGTACATGTCTTTTTGGAAGTTGAAAGCGAGGTCTTATTAGCAGGATATTCTAATTAGGTAGATATTGTTTTAATTAAAATGGGGTAACTTACTTAAGAATATTACGATACTTAATAAATATAAATTTAATTTAATTATTTTTGTTACTTGTAAAAGGATTCGAAATTGCGATTTGTAGGTGTTTTCTTTTACAAGAGAAACAACATAGATACACGTCTGCAAACTTTGCATTTATGGTATCATTTTGTTCCAATGTAAGAAAATATGAAAAAAATTGAGAATAGGAAGTTTTTCATTATTTAATTAGCAGCATACTTTCATTTTCTATATATTCTCGAATTTAATGTTAGAATAAATAATTGGTATACGTTATTAATTGAAATTTTGTTTTTCTAAAAAGTAAAAGTTCTGTGACTTCAAAAATAAGCTGTAAATTCGAAATTCGAAAATTAATGAATGAGAAAGGAAAAACATTTTTTTCAACGTTTTTATTAGACGAAAATTCGACAATTGCTTCGACCAGTCGGTTAAATTAATACTCTTGATAAAGACTGGTCAAAACAATTGTCGAGTTTTCGTGTAATAAAGCCGTACAATCATTTTGTGTTCTTTACTTTCTCGTTTCTCGCCTTCTAAGTATGAAATTCGGAAATTTATTAATTTTCTTATAAAAAGAACGTGTTTTCTCATAAGAGTCTTAATTTTTTGGGGAATTTGATCTTAAAATGTTACTCTATTAATAAATAATTTATAATAACCCGATTCCATAACAATCTAAATACTTATGTCGTTTCATCAAAGTTTTACTTTAGTGTATATAATATTAATTAAAAATTATCAGGTAATATTATTTATGATTGCTATATCTGAATATTTTGGGATTTTATACGAAATTTTTGATGAAAAAAAATACGCTCACAGTGACTGTATAGTTCAAATTTTTCGCCACTAACCCGTACGAATGAATAATTTTCATTGATTTTCACCGTTGATGGATTTTCGCGCACGCATTTCCTACATTTCACACACAAATTCCTGACGTTTCCGTGTGGCGCCGGAACTGCGCCAAGTGCGCTCCGGTTGTTTATCCGTCAGGCTCAGTGACTTACCTTGAAGAGTAGCTGAAGGTCCTTCCTTGGTCGTACTACGGACGTACGGACTGGCGTTCGATCGAGTGAGTGGGCCTTCTCTTCTCGGTGCACTGAAGTTCTTACTCGTCGCGAACTACCGAGAGACTTGAACTCGAAGCGAGAATGATGGTACGGTTACAAAATTCAACAAAATTGCAGGTATAATCTGCGCTATCAAACTGATTATTATCTAAGTATCTAAGAAGCCGGTGGCGGGCGATCACGTCCTTGGCCTTCGGTCTGTTCACGGTCACTACTACGACAGAAATGCTCTTCAACGAACAGTCCTTCTACTTTTCCTGTCTTCAGCTCCGCAAGAAGCTATGGTGGGGGCCATAGCTGCCGCCGCCGCCGCAATGGCAGGTGGAAGTTCTGGAGGTCCAAGAAGTCGAGGACCATTATTGGACGGCGACGGTGGTTTGCGAATGAACCCCGTTGTTCTTCTTCCACGACCATACCGAATAACAGTCTTACTGTGAACTCGCGAATTTATCGACATGTATTTCATTTTTTTTTTTTTCGGAATACAATTATGTTTTATGAATTAGTGGGTATTATAAAATATTTTTCCAAAAATCAAACCAAATCCAATTTTTTTATATTTGGTACTTAGTTACCTTCGAGATTTTTAAGTTATAGAAACATGATTTATTTTTCGAATTATTTGTTTTAAATTTTTGTTCAGCCAATAAAACAAATTGACTATGTAATTAAAAAACAGTAAGAAAATAAGTAAGTAAAACCACTTTTAAATGCTTCAGAATAATTTATTACAACTCTACAATTGTTTCGGTATAATTATACATTTCTCAAGGGTACACAAATTCTTCTTCTTCAGTAAGAATTACTTACTTATTTTTCTTATTATTAAGAAATGTTTCATAAAAATCCGACCAATATATCAATTAATAATATATTAAAAAACAAATTATAAATTGTATTCTAATATATGTATTTATTAAAAAATAATAAAACACGATGTGACTTCTTCATAAATTACGTATATACCTATCATACTATCCAGAAATCCCCATTATTTAAACATTGCCTATACTGGTATAGATATGTGGATGATGTGTTGCTATGTTTTACTGGAACAAATGGACAACTAGATAAATTTTTAGAATTATTGAATAGCTTACACCACAAAATTAAATTTACAGTAGAATAGGCTACATCGTGGTAAAACATATGTTAAGTGAAATAAATAATTTTATGGAAATTACAAATGTTTTATTATTTTCTAATTTTGCAATGAATTTCCATCAAATTAATGTAGATTAAGTTAATTATATGTATTTATCTATGCTATTTTAACGTTTAAAGTTTTCTGGTACTAATTTTCCTATTATATTTCCTATATAATATATATTGCTATATTATATTACATTTTCTTCCCAAGAATGTATTTAAACCTTTATATTGATTATATTTTACCGTTAGATGCATCTATTATACTATGAATCAATTTTATGTCCTTTAAAAGCTCTTTGAACGATGGGTTCGTTTCCTGACTTAACGTTGAAGTCTCTTTTCATTATTGATCCACGCTAATGTGCATTGGTAGAAATGCTATCTCAAAATACAACAAGTTTTGGATTCAATGCATAATTATTAGGTTATTAACAATTAAAAGTATTAGAGATTCGAGCGGGTTTTGTTTGTTGCATTATATTTTATTTTAAAATTGCAAATCAAAAACTTAGCACTCTGCACTATTTTGGAAATATGCAACATGCAAATTTTAAATAGATAAATAATAAATTTTGTTTTTAAGTTTGTGATAGGTACCTTCTTAATTAAAACGGTAAGGTCAATAAACGGGTTTTCTGATTAATTATCAGTTCATAAGCAGGATGAATAAAATTTTTTAGCCGGATAATTATAAATGTAGACTTAATTTTTCATGTTATTAATATTTAAATCGCTCAAGATTTAAAAATAGCAACACATGTCTTGATAATATTATTACCATCGGTTTTATGATTATTATCATCGCTTTAGTAGTCAAGTGGTCCGATTAGTCGTTAAATGTGGTCGTGTGGATTTCTTTTCTAAGTCATTTAAGTTTATTTCCGAGATAATGGCCAAATTATCTAGGTTTTCTCAATTTAATTAATTGCTGACATAAGGACATAAATGTTAAAACACGTCGTACTAGTAAAATCTTCTACTGTCTTCCTAAAGATTACTGGAACGTTTTTGAATTAGTCAATAATTCAATCTGTCAGACAGTTAAAAACAAAATGAACAAAAGAATATTTACTACTATTTATGTAACATTTCATCATTTCTCTATTACAGTTATTTTGGAGAATTTTAATGCACATAAATAATTGTATTACAATAATCTGGTTAATTAATTAGATTTTTTTTATTTATAAAACAGTTTCTATTTATGTATTTCATAAGTTAGTATTATATTATCAATATTATCGTTTTATACCGTTTTTTGTTACGTTTTCTTTTGTTTAAAATAGAATAACGAGTTGGACTGTGTGTTCTCTAAAATGTCTCTCTATTATTTTATTTATTATCATTATAAGCTTTCTCATTTATTATTTATCTAATATTAAATATAAAAATATTTACATTTACTTTATCTTAATCTGCCCGATTTATCGCGTAGATCAGAGTTCCCCAAACTTTTTTGTGTCGTAGACCCCTTGCCATGTTTTTCCGTGTTGGGTAGACCCCCTACTTACCTGATATTGATTTCCTGTAAATTTCTAACTGTAGTGAAGTTTAGTGTTAAAAACTTAAAGTAAAAACACATGTTAATTTATACATTTATTAATTGAATTTAAATTAAAACTACTCAAAATAAAATTTTGTGTCTGTTATGTAAAATATACGTAACATTAAATAAACATAAAATAAACTATAAATAAAATAACATAAGCAATAAGTCAATATTTTTAGTGAGAAGGATGAACCTCACTATAATTTATGTGATATACTATCTGTTTATATTTTTTAAAATATTTTCTTAGCACTTTCCTTTTCAAGATTCAGGAAACGAATAAACGTATTTGTACCATATTCGTATTTATAGAGTGACGAATTGAACAAGTCAGTGCAAGGTAGCGAAGCTCTGAGACTGCGACTCTCAGGTTTTAAGTTCAAAATGTATTTGCGACCACAAAGCGAATACCAATATCCTACAACGTACACAATTTTATAAACATATACAATAAATTTTTTACTTCATAGGTACTTTTATAAATAATGTATATGTTTTGATATTACAATGTAGTATGATGTAAGTAAATAGGTACTATCAGTGTATGTGTTGAGATCCACTATCGTGGACCCTCTTTTTCATTTTATGGATCCCCAAACTTTTTTTCGCTGACGTAGACCCCTTGCAGGTTGTCATAGACCCCTAGGGGTCGATATAGACCACTTTGGGAATCACTGGCGTAGATGTACATAGGTGGCGTATTATTTGAACAATTCTTGATTTATTATGCTCATAAAGTTCGATATAAAAATATATTATTAAGTTTCAAGGCTGTATATGAATGTTGAAATGTATCCAAAAAAATAATCATTTTAATTTCTATTATTAATATTAGACGGATTGAATGTTCATTATTTTAATTTTATTAATATACAGGATCGTTCAAACTGAGTGGTATATTAGACGTTTTAGGGAAACTAAGCCTGTTACAGATTTGAAAATTTTGGAGTAGGGGTTATCAAAGATGATCTATATAACTAAAATAATTTCGACTGTCGGGCACTTCCGGTTATACCGGATGTTGATGTCAACTTTTTTATTGATGAATAGTTTCTAAGATAATTTAATTTATTGGAAAAGAGATTGTACCCCAACTCAAACTATAAAGAATTATTCTTTTTGCAAAACAATAACTTTGGCAATTGTTTTAATGAAGTTTGTCTATTCTATTGGATTCTAGTATTTTATTTGCGTAGATTGAAGTGATATTATTAAATTTAAAGAAAACGTGTGTTTACAAATAAATGTAACTTTCCTATACGATTAATACGGGATTTTCGGCATTAAATAATAAGTTATTTATTCTGGTAAAAGAAACTGTTCAAAAAATTTGAAACTGGCAAACTTCAACCTTATAATAAATAGTACTAGCCCTGTCTTAGAATTTTCACAGATTTTTAGCTGTCATAATTATTATAAATAGTGTAAAGTTTTAGCCAGATGAAATTTATTTTCATTTTTTCCAAAAATTAATGATAGTTTATTCGTGATTTATTATAGTATCATTAATTTAAATGGCAACAATAACGATAAGATAATTAGCTTTTATATCTCTGAAATCATAGTAGCCAAAAATTATTAAAAATTCTAAGGATAACAATCATAAGGTTAAAGAGAGCTAAATTTAAAATTATTTGAACAGTTGCTTTGACTAGAATAAGTAATTGATTATTCAAAGTAGACAACCCCATGTTATTAATACAGGAAACTTCCATTGCAAGTCGTCACAGGTAAATATTATAAGATAGAGATGGTATTAGCTCCTGGGAGCGTAAAAGTTGTCAAAATAAGGACCACCCTAAAGTGGAAATCATTTTTAACAAATGATTTTAATTAAAATTAGCCCGTTATTGTTATTAATATTATGCGCTCATTAGCAATGAGGCGGTGGCAATTTATTGGAGAACTATGGCCACGGGGTGTCATTATAAAATAATTATGTATGCAGTTGGTAGCGTTCCGGTCAACTTTATGCTTCAGCAGGTCAAAATATTGGTTGATGGTTGACGTTCTGACGTCAGTGGTATTGGTTTAATAATACACGGTAACTTTTAGATTGTTCATATAGCTAGTCAAGTTTACCAATGATAGTGACTTATTGTCGAACAATCTTACCAGACGAACGTTCCTAATTAATTCAAATGGAACTTGCCAAATAGTATATGTTGGACAAACGGGTAGGAATTTCAAAAAACGTTTGCCAGAACACAAACAGTTACTTAAAAAAAACAAAACTATAGATTTTCACGCACTTTATTTATTATTCGTAAAATTAGAAAATAATATAACACTTGTGTAATTTCCATAAAATTATTTATTTCACTTGACATATGTTTCACCACGATGTGCCTTCTTCAGAAGTTACAAATATACTGTATATCGCCACATTGTGATGAAACATATGTCAAGTGAAATAAATAATTTTATGGCAATTACAAATATTATATTATTTTCTTTTAAAGAGGTTTGAGTAACAAAAACGGTGGGTTTTGTTTCACTAAAAAATTTTATTGTTGTTTTAGTACTAATGTAACATCTTATCTCTCTTGGGAATGACCCTTACGGGTCGAAACAATACTGTTGAGGACAATAAAATTTTTTAGTGAAACAAAACCCATCGTTTTTGTTACTCAAACCTCTTTAATAGTGTTTTTCAAAATGTTTCACAACGAATGCGATAAACTTTTAATCAATTATATATTATTTTCTAATTTTATAATGAATTTCCATCAAGTAAATGTAGATTCAATTAATTATAGTATTCGTAACATATGTTTCGTCAAACTTTGGCTTCCTCAGACTTGAATACTTACAACTAAATAAACATTGCAACTTGGGTGATTAAATATGTGCACAATAAGGGTGGTGGTAATATTTACAATCAATTCAAAAGTGGGGAGTTGTTGCCTTCGGTCTGGTCGTTGAGCAGGGTTCCTAATTTTTTTATATTTATTAATTTCTAGGTTCTCCAATAATGTTAACTTATAGCTCTAATTTTTCAATTTCAACACAGTTGTTGAACATATGACATTCTTCTGTGACATGGTTTGCATAGGTGGAGTCTGTTCTTCTTCTTTATATAGCTGTTTTTGTGTTCGGATAAACTTTTATTGAAATTCCTACCAGTCTGTCCGATATATACTTTAAGGCATGACAAGTGAGTTTATGTAATGTCTCTTTATCGTTAATATGTCGCCACCTGGGAGTTATTTTTATAGTTCCTTAGTTCAAAAGGAAACCGGAGCCGAGTGTAAGATGTTCTCTCATAAATAATTTAAAAGGAAATTTGTGCATGTGATAATGGTTGTTATATAATCGTGTATGAGAATTTTAAATTTGTGCGAATGATTTCATTGAAGTAGAACCTTCTCATCAATTTGCACCTGTAATAGTCTAGAGTAACAGTTGTTACACAACATGGTTATCAAATTGCGATGTTTTTGTAAAAATTTCAGATTAACGACGGTCTCAGAAGTCCTCAAGTTTTACATAGTTATGTACTGTTACAGTCAAAGTTTAACCATATGGTCTGGTTTCTAGTAAAACACCATATTTGCGTTAATGTTCTTTACTTTATTCTTTGACTAAAACAAAGCAAGTAAATCCATCTATGTGTACGTATTTAACAGAGCATCATCTGCTAAGTAAGTGCGTACCGTATCTTAAAACTGGTTGATGTCCAGTAATACTAACGATTATTTGAACGAACTGTGAATAGCCAGACCTACTGTATATTTTAACAGTTAGGTTGATGTAAAATTGATGAATTCCTGTTTTGTTTCTCTCATTAAGAATATCTGTCGGTGCAAACTTGTCATTATTAAGCTTTAAAATTACTAATTTATCAAAATTTAAGGCAGTTCGCTAACTTTGAATTATACCAACCTGCCTAATAGCACAAATAGGTACAGTTGACTAAAGATTAAATATTAATTGACGGGAGTGTAGAGTACCATAATTTATATAAATCATTGCTTTAACGTATTTAAATTTGAACAGATTTAGGAACGCTGTTATGTTTTGCGTTTTATAGATTAATGAACTACCTTTTGATGATGTTCACCGCGATCTCGAACAGTTCATACGAATCCACAATTAGTGAAAATTCTTTACAGGTGGCGTTTGCAGTTATTTATTAATCGCGCTGTTAACCAATAGCAGCTTGGATTGGTCGATATTCTGTCGAAACTGTTAATGGTTAAATGAACCAGGAGGTTGAAATCGGAATACACATCTGAAAGTTTCAACAGAATTTTGATCAAAAATGTTATTGTAAAGTTTGAATGGAGTTTGCAGTTGGCTTTTTGTGAAACATGCTATAAAACTATAAGTAAAAGATAATACAGTAAAACTGCTTTTTTGTTCCACACTATTGTCTACAATTGTTTCGGCTGTTTAGGCCTTTTTCAAGAGAGTACTAAATTTAGACTAAAATTTACATTTCAGATGTGGTCTTAAATACTAGTGGTTTATGTTGGGGGTGGTGGTAACCTAAGAACTGATCTATTGTTAAGTTGTTTTAAAAGTCTAACTGGTCCTTGGTTATATTGTCTTTTCTTAAAAGATCTTCAAACTGTCTAGTAGTACCTATCTAACCAACTAGACAGTTGGAATAGTTCCTTAATTTTCTTAATAATATAAATAATAAAATACAGTTCACCAAACAAAATGGTGACGAAAAGGGTCTTAACTTTTTAGACATTAATATACAAATAAATAACAATAAATTAATCTATGATAATTACAGGAAACCGACCTATACAGATACTATCATACATAACTGTTTTATTTTGTTTTGCGCTGCCGCGCCACTTCTTTCTCCTTTGAGGGAGAACACAAATTTTTTGAAGGAGTTTAAGTGCAAACAATCTAACTTCTATGGGGAAGAACACTAATAACTGCAGTTAGCAATATTTATTTTCACTATATACAGTTACTACTACAAAAATGTATGTACATGTATGGAAGACCCTTCCGGTGATAATTATGATAAAATGCTGAAATTGATGAATTGATTATACTGTTGCTTATAATTGTTGTGATGTGTGTTGTTGTTATGAGTTGTGTCAGCGTATATATAAACACAATCTCCACCCTGACAGGGGAAGGGGTGAAGGTGGTAACTAATTAGTTTGAAATATTATTTGAATACTTGTGTATAAGTGTAATCGTGTCTACAACTATTTTGAAGATATTAACTGCAAAGGGTCGATACACTAAATTATACCTAAATTACTTGCACATGATATTTGGATAAACCAACAATATTTCTAATATTTAAATTTCTATATTAAAATTTCAAGGAAAAGGCAGGTAAATGTACCAAATCTGAACAATAACCATGCCAGACAATCAAAACTCTTAGAATTCCCTTTAAATCATTATAATTACTATAAAGAACTATCCATAATCAAACAGATTACTACAACTAATGGCTCCAAAAAAAAAATAATAGATGACCTCATAAAAACAAAAAACTGCAAGAATATTATGAAACAATTTTATATATACTTTAAATAAAGACACAAATTATAAATTTATTAGTTATTTACCCAATATAAGTAACACAATTTGTAATTAACTTAATAAAAGAATAAAAACTATTCATGTAAAACAAGACTAATTTAGGAAAAATTAGCAATAATGAGACAAAAATGGACAAACTTAATAGAAATGGTATTTATAAACAAAAAATGTAGTAATTGTGAAAACCAAAACGGACAGAAACTTAAGAACTAGATTGGATGAGCATTAATTAAAGTTTATTATAAGATTGTTCAATAAATACAACACGTATAAAATTATTTGAAACCAAGAGTATTATGTACATTAAAAAAATTACATTAATTTTATTATTTTAGCACGATTTTTTTGATTCGTTCTTACTTTTACTAATTTTAATAATTTTGATAATTCTATGAATCACGTATGTGGTTTCACGGAGCAGCAGTGGTTCACAGGCCACCGCTTAAGGATGAATCTTATAAAACTGTCATAAACATAAAGTCATAGATTATACTATAAAATAACCTTTTTTACTTTTTTTGCCTGTCTTAGCAGTAACACAGTAATATGTGAATGAGTAAATTTTTTTGTTATAGTAACAACAATAGTTAAATTTCTTAGTTACATTTTCTAATTATAATAATGTTAATTTCAATTTTTTATTGATAATTAGTCAGAGTTAATTATTTTGGAGGGAAAATTTTCCCACTCGTTTTTTTTTACGTTGCTCTTAAAAGGCATTTAAGCTGTCAAAAATGCTAATTTGTCATGAATATAGGTACCACTTATATGTCTACCTCTGCTTGCTTGAGAAGATTTTTTTTATAAGTATATAAAAAACACCAAACATTTCTTTAGCGGTTTCCTTGCCACGACTGCACATACAAATAAATACTTAGGTACGGTTACTGTTAGTTTTACAAGTACGCGATCGTATTTTGATAGCTCTGTAGAATTGTATGTATGTTTGTAATGTAGTTGAAGTGCTGATCTAATCGTCTCGAGTGGCGAACTTATAATATACAAAGGCCACATTGATGTCTCCGCAAATGTACCTACACTTTGTGTCCATTTGACCATTTACTTCCCGCCCAGTGAACAGCGTTTGGTCTATCTTTAGGAAGTCAGCGTTTCACTTTGGTTGCAGTGCATCGTGACTGGTGATCGTACGTCTTTATCCCATGACGTAATTTTGAGGGACGTACTTAGGTCGATAACCTAACCTAACGTGGGTACAAAAAGTGAAAATCAACATCTTTCCTACTAGAATTTACGTACTTCGCGCACTGCTAAAAATGCAATATGAGCCATTGGCCAGTTCTTAAAATACTGCATTCACAATGAAAATGGAATTAAAACAATTATATTATTAACTTAGGCGTTTCTTCATACCGCAGCCTAATGATTTCGTCGACGTGCATTTGTCCACAGCCATATCTTATGTATGATTCTTGCACTCTAATAGTTAGGTAGCCCCATAATTTTGTATCATGAAAAAAGATAGCTTCACAAAATTACATAACAAACCTATCTATATACATGCACCATAGATATTAGCACATTATTTCAAATGTGTGTGTGTGTGTGTGCCGTATGTAGTTGAGTAATTAGTCCACACCCAGTCTTATACGAGGGTAAATCAAATGTAAACGGTAATTTTGTAAAATAAATTTATTGATTAATGGTACACACAAACTGAACATTTAATATTTTTCAATGTAGCCACCTCCGTGCTCTACACACTTTTTCCACAGATTTGGAAGCTTGAATATTCCCTTTTCATAAAAAGTTTGATTTATTCCTTGTTAAAACTGCAATGTGTGGCCTGGCGTTGTCATGAAGGACGATGACGTCTCGAATGGGCATACCCCGTCGTTTGCTTCGATACGCGGTTTTTGTCGACTGTAACAACTCAACTACTGAATAGTAAGCCGCATTCACTGGTCGTTGATCGTGATGAAAATCAATGAGTAAAACTCAAACAAACCCTTGAGTTAAGGAAAACAGTTGCAAGCACTTTTCCGGCTGAGAGACGTGTATTGGTTTTGTCATTGACAGGGCAGCTTTCATCCTTTCGTCGCCACTCCTTACTCGCCATTTTTGATTCGGGAGTAGAGTGGTCGACCCACGTCTCATCACAAGTGACCATACGCCATACACCTAAAAAAAAAACTCCCCTTCTTGTCGAAATCGATTCAGAAGTCTTTCACTGATCTCCGACCTGACTTGTTTTTGATTTTCGGTCAACAACCTTGGAACCCAGCGAGCACTAATATTTCTAAAGGCAAGTTCATCAGTGATGATGAAAAAAAAAATCATAAACCAAACAACACTCGAGCATCGAATCCTGTAGATCGGAATTACATGCTAAGCTAAATAGTAAAATTACCGTTTATATTTGATTTACCCTCGTAGCTTCTTATAAATAATTACTGCTCTGCCCAATCTGTGATATGAGTTCTTATTAGAGCGTGAATGAATGGTGTAACACTAATGTACTTCCCAGTGGTAATCCATCCCTTAATTCAATTGGGATCAAACCTTAATTAATCAAATATAATTGAAGGAAGGATTGGTAAAATCGGGTACGTAGTGCATATTCTTCAGTAAGGAGATCACATATCATTCAATTGAAAAATAGGGAAGTTTCTAAACGTGTGAATTAAATGTGATTGCTCTCTGTCAGACGTCATATCCTTTCAACGTTTCTACCACAGTTTGAGCTATTCTTTAGGACGTGTTTTGTGTTGCCATTGTTACCTTTACATTCTATCGGCCCTTGTAGGAAAATACTAATGTCCTATTGTTGTTATGGATGTTCCACTAAATGATCACTTCAATGCAATGTAAAAGGAGAAAATGAAGAATGAAAATAATAATAATAATAATAATAAAAAAGAATTAATATCGCATGGCTTGCTCTGATCGCCCAGAAGGCCCGATCTGCATGTCGCACATACACTTGTCTTATCTATCGCAACATATCTTTCGCTAACAGTAAACTTTTTATCTGTGGTAGGTACACGGGCAGGTAGCTTGCCTGTCGGTAGTGTTGTGTGCTTTAATGTTAGAGATCAATTATAGCCAATTTTCCATACATTCATACACACGATGGTATATACGCATCTCTCGACCTGTTACTGTTACTTGTCGATCTGATCTAGCCGATAAAGGTATTAATGAACATTCAGGATAGATAGTGGGCACCCGTGGAACCCACACACAAAAAAAGTTTGCGTTATATATCACGTAATATTGCTCACAAGTTATTATTACTGTCAAAGCGTTTTTATGGTGAGAATTTAGTAAATGTAAGGATGATGTGGCGTTCTAATAAGAGCATACGCGATTTTGTTAATTGTAGGCAAACTCAACAAACAAACTCACGATAAAAAGCGTAAATCTTAATAAACAATTACAACCTGCATTTTAAGCGCCATCTACAGAAATTTGCGACTAATTGTAAATTCATGAAACCCTGAACAGATGGTGTTTATAACGCCGCCTGTAGTTATTTACCAATTAATTAATCGGTATATGGAATTTGGTCGATAGTTTTTGGGGAACTGTCTATGGACTACTGATGAAAACCAATAAGTTCGAAATCGCGATCCACGTACAGTGTCCGGCTTGTAAGGAGATTCAAAAGCCATAAATCATCGGATGCGCACTAGCAACACTTAGCCCCTTTAGGGCGGGGTTAATCGACCGGTAGGCAGAATGATAACTGCTCAGCAAAATTCAGTAGCGTAGTGACTAACAATTGCAAATTAACAGAGTGGAGAAGTGGTTGACTGTAAATTGTGTTCGAAATGAGTAATCTTGGGAAGGGTAAAATACTGAGTAGTCAGTTCTATCGCCGTTAGCGGACCTGATACCCAGACTAAACAACATTATTTATGATATATGGTATATACCCAAATCGTACAACTATAAACGAAACTACGAAATAAAAAAATACAGATATAAAGATCGATTGTACAAACAAAATTTTCTAACAAATGCCTTAACAAATAGGCCTAGGAAAGATACACTACATAATTCATATTATCAAGTTTTGTTTTTATTTTGTTTGTCAACAACTTATTTCTATGCATACTTAATAATCTTTAAATTAGTTATTATTCCTAGATTTATATAATCAGGTACTTATAACCGTTATTTTCTCCTTATGTTCATGATGATAGTGAAATTTTAATTGTTCACTTCACATACATCATTAAAACCCCATTAGGATAAGTAAATCAGTTGAATGAATTCACTTGTGTTCCGTGTTCAGTACTTTTTTTCTCAGCGATACGCGCCGCTAAAAAACATAAAAATAAGAGACTGTTTTAAGGAAATAAATAAAGAGACCCACCCCTAATTGCCACTAACAAGCTTAGAGCGTGTTTGTTGTGAGTCTGTATTTATTTATTTGCGTTCAATTGGCAGCAGTAATAATAATATTTTTCCTTATTGATTTGAGGTAATCTGTAGTTGGTAACAAATTAACTCAAAGGTTAATATATCATTAATGTATAAGTATAATAGTACGTATCTATAGTGCCAATGTAAGTTGGTTTGTAATGGAAATTTTTTATATTTTTCAGTTATTATATTTCAAAAAAATCGTCAACTGACGAAGCCAATGTTTGAAGAAACAATATTGTGGCTTCTATAAATTTATTTATTTCATTTGACATATGTTTTACTACGATGTGACTTCTTCAGAAGTTACAAATATCCTTGAGGAAGAAAATTTTCTGTATTTATGCTTCTACATTAAGTAGTTAAGGGTGGGTTTATGTGCGGAAATTACAAGTGTTATATTATTTTTTAATTTTACACTGAATTTCCATCAAGTAAATGTAGATTCAATTAATTAATAATATTGTAGTGTCTGCAAAACAAAAAGTTTTTGAAACTAAGTGTTTTTATTCGAATTTTCGACATGTATTAGCTTCCACCATCAAAGATTTATTTAATGTTAATTTTTGTAATGCCAGACTTCGTGTTAGATTTACTTTCTATCCGTAAAATAAATTACCAATATGGTTTCAGACGAAATGCTTTTATAGAATGAAATTAATGTCAGGATATCGTAGATCCTTAAAGGGTAAATATAAAATAAACAAATAAAATTCAAGAAAATGTAGACCGATTTTCACTCGATTTGTTCCAACGGATATGTTTTTGCATTACAGTTTCTGTAACTGGCATACACGTTTTGATACTTAAACCCAATTTTATCTCACCAGGACAAGAAATGTCCTCCAGTTTATTTTTTATCAGTTTTTGTAATATAAAAATCCATTAAGGTTAAATTTAAGTAATTAAAAATGTGTTTGTCACATAAATAATTAGGGAACTAATTTCTTGATAGCTATTTGAAGATTTCTGGTTTAATATCCAAAAACAGGTTGTTAAAACTCCAATTCCAACGGCCTTAATTTGAAGCCAACAAGAAAACGACACTATATTTTTACAATGTCAGCAACATACGTAAGTGGATTAACTTTAAAACGGCTTGCAAAAACGAGATTCTACGTAAAACACAAGCAGCAGGACATTATCGTCTTGGTGTACGCTTTGTAAAGAATGCATTTTTTGTTTTTTATTAATATTCAGTAACCGAGTAGTCCGAAAATACTGATGTAATAATAAAATTAATTAAGGTAAGTAGTTCAGAAATGACAATTACGAATGAAGGTCGAAGGTTATTAAACAGCTGGAACATTTGCGTTTGTACCATTGCGTATTTTTTACGTTTTACGGTTGTCGCCGGTATAAATATTCGATTTTTATTTCGAGTTAAACAGTTGCACCAAATAAGGTAGGAAACTTGTTTTTATTTCTCACCAGGTACCACAGAGACCGGTAGAGTTCAGAAAATTCCGAGCACAATACTGTAATAATAATATATATATATATATATAAGGTGAACAGTTAACTAGCTGGTAATTAACTCAATTAACATACGAATACGAATCTTAGAGGTACGTTTAGAAGCTGCGGATTTAAATATAATGGACAATGGAAACTTCACTCATCTAATTGCCGTTCTAACGTAACCTGGCGACTAATGTCGTAAAGTTGAGATTCTGTGAAAAACTTTGAATTTTCAATGAGATCGCGGATTACCAGATAACCAGAAGAATAATAACCCTTCTGGTATTGTCTAGCGTAATAGTGCTGTTATAAAATACTTAACTGTGATTTTGACCAAGCTATCTGCGAGATCTTCTTGGGAATACTAAGACAGGTCAACGAAATTAGTGATTGAAAGAAAAAAAAACAAATGACAATCATTTACCATGTAATTTGTCACGCTGATCTCAAATATAGCCTTAGAACTTGCCCCAACAGAGATATCCCAACACCAAACCCAAAAAATACAATTTGTGACCAAATTGTCTTTTGAGAAGGTCATAAATTTGTCACCGTATTATGTTAGTTGCATGCGAATTTTAATGTTGTCGAGATGATCAGTTTTCTGTCTTCAGGATATAAGTGCGTAAGAATGATAAGGGCTCTTGAGGGCACAGGAACGAACGTTAAAAAGAACAGATTAAATAGAACCACCGAACGAACAGCAGTCTCGATAGCAAAACATTACAATTGTAGTTATCTATTTCATTTCTTTTAAGTTTTATAAATAAATCTAAGTTTTACTCTTATAAAATAATTGGTGATGGTGAAAGTGAAGACTTTTTAATTAATGTAAATAAATATAGTTAAAAAAAACAAATATCGTTTTCCTAAATATGAGGTGGTCCTTCGAAGCAGTTTTAACACGAACATGTTATCACGCTTCTTCATTAGGAGTATTACGACTTTATATAAAAGAATCAAGTAATTTAATGTCTAACGTTATAAAATACGGCAGTAGCAGCAAAAGCCGATAGATGGCGACGTACTGCCATATTAACGTTTTATATAAATCCGCTTTACACCGAAATCCAGTGATTTGGTTAGTAATTTACCGAGCGACGTGGTTTAGTGCTCTGGTCCAAGTTCCCTTGGATCATTTAGGCAAATGCTGGGGTAGTAATATTCTACAGACAATCTTTCACTTCTCGACACTGTCTTCATTTCGTCCGTCTCATCTTTATCTCCCTAACCACACCACTCACCCATTCCCAGGATTCTTGCAAGGAGGCTGAAGAGGGCCTTACGCCCTACCCTCCGGCTTTGAACTATAGTGTAGGTCGGAGGGACTGCTCACCCACCAGCACGAGTAGCTGGTGGGAATGAAACACAAAAAAGTTTTTTTTTAGTAATTTATCGAATGGCGTGCTGATGAGATCTATCATAATAAGATCGAAACGCGTTCCACCTCTGGTAGCTTCGATAAACTAATTACTTGACCAAGAACTTATTTTTGTTCTTAAGAATTAGAATATTGGCTCATAATTTGAAACTCAGATCTCAAACTACATTAGCATTTGTGTGTGCATTATATTCCTATTACCTATAAGGATCTATATGTAAATTGAATATTCATTACCTATTTATTTGTACCGCTTTTGTTTCGAATAAGTTTGCCGGTAATTGTTAATTTTAATATTAAGGTTGGCCATATATCTCATGCCTAACTGCTTTACTTATTATATTATTCTTGGCGGCTGTGGTGTTATTAAAATAGACGGATTTAATAACGGCCTTTCTGAAGCACTTAGCACTTCCGACTTTTTTATTTTCTCTTCGAACGTAGTAATCATGGGATAGAAGTTTCAGCGTAAGAAATAAGGTGAACTACTTGTATAGTGATATATTCTCGGCATCGTACAGGAACGCAACTTCCTGCACTTAATTTGCCACTTTTCTTTCCACATGTCGGACGCGTTTTACCGACGAAATTATTCAGCACAACGTGCTGTTGCTGTTCCAGAATTCAGCTGTTTTCAATTGTCTTTTTTTTGTTCTTCTTCGTTGTGGTTGTCAGGATTGCATTCTTGACACGCGGTGCGTTGCACTACATACATCTTATGCATTTTGCGAATGTCATTTGAACGAGGGACATTATTAATTAGTGTGTAAAAAAATTGAACAAATAAGAAACATATACAAAGGTTAATTGTATGAGCCTCTACTTTATGGAAATTTAAATACATATTGAAATATTAAATTAATAAAACACAATTTCCACTATGATTTTATTTTTCTCTGCAATTGTTTCACTCTACTAGGGCATCTTCAATTCTTTGCCTTATGTGTATTACTACTATCTTAGTCTAAAGAGTTGGGAGAAATTTCTACTATTTTGTCTAAAATTATTGAATTGTAAATGGAATTTATAAAGTTTCTAAAATTTCTAGTTTTTTACTTTTACTATGTTTGTGTAAAATTTTGAAATTTTGTTCTAAATTAAATTCATGTTTGTTATCTTCAATGTGGTTCATGAATGTTGATTTTTTATTCTAGTTCTTAATATGTTCTTGAGTCTTTCTTTGAACGATCTCCCTGTCTGACCAATATATAGCGCATTACAAGTGTTGCAATTGAACAGAAAAAATGAATTCGTGTGGAGTATACAAATCTTCACAAATTTTTAAATACAATAAAACAAATTACATTCAATAATGGTTACAACACGAACTTAATACGTTAATACATTTTGAGACGTAAACAGAAGCACCTGATAAATTATTTTGTTATCTAAATTACACTAAATTATAATATATACATAAAAAATAAACTTAAATCACTAAATTTAAAAGTTATTGTGATGAACAAACAAAAACTCAACGACATATTGGTAAACAATATAACTACTAGAGAAGTCCTAAGTCATAGTGGGATCTATCAAATACAATGTAATATTGCGAAGACATCTACATTGGACAATCGGTTAGGGTTATGAAAAACAGGTGCACCGAACATTTTAAGAGCATAATAAAGAAATTACCATCTAATGGTAAACTGAAAATAATATAAAAATATTACACAATGAACCTAAATGCCAAAAACTTAATGTATTAGAAAATTTAGAAATAAACAACCAAACAAAATTATGTGCTTCAAATTCACCATTATTATTACTTCTCTAATAATCAATTCTTTAAACATTTCAGTATTCTAATTTTCCTGTTATTCTCAATTTCAATATCTAACTTAATCTTATATGTATATAGTTATCAATATAATTTTATCTGTAATACCCAATTGTTGTAACTTGTAATTAGTATATTCTTATACATATCCATATTAATCTGCTCCGTATTCATAATAATGGCCTTTGGCCGAAACAATTGTTGAGTTCTTTTTCAATAAAAATTTGTAAAAACTTAGCCAAAAGATTTTTTCTTATTTTTGAATGGAAATTTATTTCATTCCCTTCGGTTAGCAATTTAACTTTTTCTACTCACAAAATAGATTATCATTATTAACTGGGTTTGCTTGTTTTTTTTTTGTAACACTTAAAATTACCACGGGATCAATCGATGTAACAAGCACTGGTGTAAATAACGTTTTAAATCATCTACATAAAACCGGTGGTAAAACCTATGTTCTTAATAATTATTATCAATAATTTCAGCACAAATTAGTATTAGCGTTTCTTAATAAGAAATTCATACTTAAATGTATCTCAATTTTAAATTCACTTTAAAATGCTAAAACACAAAACTAAAGGAAGTTAGATTTTTTTCACTTCTTAAAAAACAACTTTAGCTTTTCCACTTAAAATTTACTTTTATTTTTCCTCATTGTATCAAGTGTCCTTCTCGGGAGATGGTAAAAAACTGCCATGAATTTTAAAGATCACCTTTCAAACGCTTTCATTTTTTTCCCTTTTTATAATTTTCTTCTTAAAGGAAATGTTTTTTGCATGAAACATTAAAGATCGTTAGTTTATGTTTTCTGTTATCCATTATATACTTTTTTTTAATATAATATTTATATTTCACAAATTATCTAAAATAATGCTTACAGAGACCTTAAGAATGATGTATTACGTTTTTTTTACACAGTATATGTTATCTATTTATGGCACAAGCGCTTGGGGAGGAGTATATACGAACAATTTAGGTCACCTTCAATGTCAACAAAGTAGCGTATTAAAAATAATTAACAGAAACCAATTTAATGATAGGAAAAATAGATTACTTCAATTACCTTTGTCTGAGACTAGTTATAATTTAGAACTGAATATCATTAAGAATAGTGCCAAAAAATGGTTATAATGTTACCCTAATCGATAAGTTAATCAGTAGTAAAAAACAAAAATTATTTAGAAAGTTATCATGCACAGAAGATTTTAGTGTCAATTTGAATAAAAACTTTGCCTCTATACGTTTCATTAATTCTATTAGCAATAAATATAAAAATAAATTACAGAAACTATGTTTAACCATTGTAGAAAATAATAATGTTACCTTAAAAACCTTGTTAGTAAACAATAAAAAGAAAACAAACTCCCTTGAAAGAAGTTGATATGTAATTCATGTGATGCAATATATATCGGCCAATCTGGCAGAGCTATCTATATTAGGATATAAGAACATTCAAACAATATAAACAAAAATAGTTTACAAACCGGAATTTCAGAGCATTGTACTTTCTTTAAGCATAATATCGATACAAACAATGTTAAAATCTTACACTCTAATATTGCTAAAAGTAAAAAATTAACTATGTTAGAATATAGAATTTCTTTCTCTACATACTGAATTCGACCAAAAAGAATATTTAAAAAATAAAACACAAAAAGAGTTTCAAGTAAATTATATTGGATTCACAACAATATTATTTCACCACACAGTGGCATCATCAGGTGATGAATATACAAACTTTTTTTTGTTTTCGGGGAGGAGAGGAAATCTTCGAAAGACACCTATTCGCCCGTGCGACTGGGTAGTGTCGGATTCCCGTGGAAGATGTCCTCGAACCTAACGACGAAACCCTCTCCCCATCAGGCCGTTATAGGACCGAACTTGGACAAAAAAAAATTTTTGTGTTTCATTCCCACCACGTGCTGGTGGGCGGACAGTCCCTCCGACCTATACTACAGTGCAAAGCCGGAGGGTAGGGCGTAAGGCTCTCTTCAGCCTTCTTGCAGGAATCGTGGGATTGGGTGGGTGGTGTGGTTAGGGAGAGAAAGATTAGACAGATGAAATGAAGAGAGAAGAGAAGTGAAAGATTAACTGCGGAATATTACTGCCCCAGCATTTGCCGAAATGATTCAAAGAAACCACAGAAAACTTGGAGCAGAACAGCCGGACCTGGGTTCGAACCGGTGACCTCCCGAATGCTAAGCAATGATCTAGAGCACTAGACCACGCCGCTCGGTCGAACTTCAACTAAAACTAGGACTATTTATACTAAATAGATGGGCGGGGGTAGTTGTTTTGTTTGACAAAATTAATATTGACAAACATTGCCTTCTATTTCATCATTTAAAATGACTCCTTTTTTATAGTATCTGTTTATTTAAACTTAAAACCCTTACTTTTACCTATGAAAAATTTTGTAATCTACGTTAAAGTTATGAATATTCTCTAGCAAATGTTCTGCATAGGTGGAGTCTACTTTCTTATTGTTAAAACTTTTAAGATGCTCGTTTATGCGAGTCTCAAACTTTCTGCCTGTATTATGGATAAGTATTAACGTGTATGGGCTCTTACCCTAAGAAATAATAATAACCAAAAATAAATTTTATCCTATAACACACCTTTGGTCATTTCCAAAATTTAAGTACTCATTATTTGTAACCCCATCCCTCCACTGCACTGTTTGTCTAATTTAATCTTAGTTACATTGTTTGTACTCTTCATAATGGCCGACTAGGTCGAAACAATTGTTGAGTGTTCAGTAAAGTGTCAAGTGCAGAAACACTATTGTTTTATTTATTATTTATTTATTTATTTATAGTACTTCAGATGAAGCCACATTGTGGGGAAATATTTGTCGAGTGTAATAAAATATAATTGAGACAGTTTTTAGGGTTTCGTACCGAAAGGGTAACACGGAAGCATATTTATTTATACTATAAATCTCAATGAAAATTTAATAGATTCCGTGTTATATAGCAAGTTCTTTTCCATTTTAATGCGAAGCTCTATACTCGTTCATTGTGACATGTTGTAAGCAGTGTTAACTAGTTGATAAGAACCCTTTCTTTTATTTTAGCAACAAAAAGGTATGATGGATGTTTTAAAGATGTAATTGTCAATAATGCTTTGGGTATGTTGTGTATAGAAATTGTACTCATTTACTTATTTTTAGTTTCTGTTCTTCCTTTTTTTTATCACCATAAAACATTTTGGTTTGGCGGTTTTGGTGGTTTCTTGTTTTTCGATTTCTTCCAAATTCATTTGCTTAGCATAAATATCGTATCGTGTTCAAAGTACCTGTAATACAGACGATCGAACGGGTCGTAGATCCGTACGGAATGTCGCGTAAAAAGAACCATTCAAAATTGCAAGGTGTCAGAAAATAGCAAACGCTGAAACGCCTTACTTCTCTACTCGGAAATCGCACGTTTGCAAATGGTTACCGTTGCAAATACAAAAACGGTCTTGCCAATTTTAGAACAAACGTCATACTTATTATCAGCTTTGATGGATTATTATTTTAACTCCATTTTTATCGTTGAAAGTTGATTTCACAGCAATTAAACATCATTGGTATTACTCTTGATATACACGTAATAGTAATTAGACGTTCAGGTTTTAGTTATCTGTAATCCTTTTTTATCATAAACCTAATTAGAACTGTGAACACATTCTTTAATTTTTATCGATTACCTACTTACAGTTTTTCCTAATCGCTAATAAATTGGAGACAAATTTTCTGCTTTATAGTTATTTAGGATGAACGTTTAAAATTTTAAAATACGGAACATGGTAAAAACAGTATAAGTTCTTGGCCAGTAATTAATTGAAACTAGCAGATGTGGATCTTATCAAAATACCATAGGCGGTCTCGATAAATTACCGACCAAATATAAGGAACTCCTTAGATATATATATTTAATTTATATATAATTTATTTAATTGCATGCCTTTATGGCTTTCGCACATTGCTCTTGTTACATTCTATTGACATTAGAAAATTTTCAGCCTGTCTCTTAGAACTATGTTTTGTGTTTACAGATTTCCTTTTACTTATATCTATCGACTAATTACCTCTCTTTCGGCCATCTTTCATACTATCACCTCGCCTACTCATTTGTCCCTGTCTTGACTCTCATATTTGACTCTACTACTCTTATGAACTCACACGTTTTCTCACATATTTCTCCTCTTAATTTTTTGGTTATTAATTCATGTCATCAATCATGTCATCTTCGTACCTGTCTCCCCTCCATTCATTCATGAATATGCTTATCTCTTCCTTTTGTGCCCTTATTGCTTTGTGGGGACTTATGTCCCACCATTGTAAAAATATTCATTTTTGTACATAAAAATTGTTAACGTTGTATAAATTGTCTTCTGTAAATATTTTGTATAAAATTACTAACACCCTTGAGCATGCCTTTTCTCAAACATGTTTTCTACTGTCTTGCCTTTTTTAATTCTGAGAAACAGCTTTCTTTTCTTGTCTATCTTTCATACACAATCCAAAATTCCTGTCCCTTGTCACCGATCGCTTGCAACGGTCAATCATAAAAAGTACCGTTGCCGATCCCTAATAAAACTACCGCTTCTTGTTTCGCTACCCTCGGCATGCTTCCAATAAATAACATTTACCGTTAAAGACTAACTTTCTATATTTTCAAATCAACACTTCTTCACCGGCCGCTACAGATAATACTCGTCACAACCATTTGCTCATTTGTACCATTCAATATTAAATTCATTTCTATTCTTTTATCATTTTCACTACTAACCGTCTGTAAATTAAACACCATCAATCAACCATCAAGTTTTATTTAAATAAATATAGTATTAAATAATCACCCGCAACACCACAGCTTCTTTGAACAGAATAAGTGAGCCAATGTCTCCTCTCTTGCACCACAGGGCCTACGCTCCACTCCCACACCTCAATTTGGTCCATATCTCTTTGTTATCTTCTTGTTTGCACACTGTATTCAAATACCCTGCCCCGTCTGTCTTCGGAATTAAAACTCCATATTGGTTGTTGTAAGTCGAAATTTCTTCGCTCTCCATTCCTCCTCTAACTCTTTTCTCCACCATCTACTCAATCCTTCCTCAATTATACTCATAATTTCTCCCCTTTCCCTTCCTTCCCAAATCATTCTGCATATTTATGTCGCACCTAATTCTTGTAGTACTTCCCCAACATTTTGACCCCACTTTGAAGGTTTCTTGTTTATAATTGATCTCATTTCCTCTTTTAGGCATACTTTCGGCCACCTGTCATTATCCTTAAGATACTAATTACCTCATAACTCGTTTCTCCATATGTATCTTGGCGTATTTCTGATCCCCCCCCCCCAGCGCCATCTTGCAATATCTTGCCTGGACTTTGTTCAAACTTCCTAATCTACTCCATCTCCATACTTCAACTCTGTACATAGCTAACGATAGAGTTCATAAGAAACATACGATCATCCCCCTTGTCCCTGCCTGCTCTTTTCATTACCCCCAATGTAGCGTTGGCAGCTTTTTGCGCTCTTCCTGCCATCTTATCTATGTTTGCCTGCAAGTCGATATAATAAACTGAAGTAAAAATACTGTTCTTGACATATACGTGAATAAGCTGCTTCGTTGATTCATTTGGACAAGTAGATACATTAGTGAGACTCTTGTTTAATATATAAATGCTCCAGTCTATAGCAGATATCTGAAGATGGCGATACTGTAACCCAATAGTTACCTTTATGCTTCTGACTGAAACTATTTTCAGGAAAACCCAAACATAGGATTTGTGACATGACAATTTTTGGGTGGATCTTATGTATTTTGAGACTCTAAAATCAAATCTAAAAGGAGAATTTTCCTATCACCCACAGATATTCGGTAACATGTATTTTTATTAATTGCAATACGTAACATCTCATATTTCTGCATTTCTTGGCGTTTATACGATGACACATGCACATATATCATGGTAAGACCTGTCTATTTCTGTTTATTAGATGCGAGCTCTATGTTTAGAGAGCATATTGCGTTTATTAGTGGACTAATAGTGGTCAATTACATTGCATATTAAGTTGGGACTGATGAAGAATTTTATGAAAGCTATGAATCGAAATGGAAGAGGGTTTCTGAATTTAAAACAAACATTTCAGAGACTTAAAAAGGGCATATTTGTCGATCCACAAATAAGGAATCTCATGAAGAATGATGTATTTGACAGTGCTTTAAATGAAATTGAACTACGAGCTTGGAATGCTTTTAAATCAGTTGTTGCAAATTTTTTATGCAATGTGAAGGCAGACAATTATAAAGATATTGTGACTGAACTTATTAATACTTAAAAAGGAATGGGATGTAACATGTCTCTAAAAATTCACTTTTGGATTCTCATCTTGATTTTTTCCAGCAAATTTAGGTGCGGCGGTAAGTGATGAACATGGTGAACGGTTCCACTAAGGCATTTCTGCCATGGAAAAACGGTATCAAGGCAAATGGAGTGTCAATTTGCTTGCTGATTATTGCTGGACATTCTTAAGAGATATTTCAGGAGCAGCATATCGCCGTAAAGCATCGACAACAAGATTCTGAGATTAATGTTTATTAGTATCCACACTTATACACATATCCTTATATTTTACGAGTATAATCAGCAAATAATGCCTTATTGCAAGAAAACCGTGGGTGATAGAAAAAAGCGAATGCTATTTCCGGCTTTTTGGATACGTTTTACATAATAAACACCTTGTTTTATCCCTGTCACACAAAATTATTTTAATTTTGTTTATCAGCGTTATCACAAGGATTTGCATTGTCATTGATTAACTGGATTATATTTTCATTCAAATTTTTACTCAATTCCTATAAGTTACTTTTGCCATTATTATCTGAAACAATTGAAAATAAAAATTTCATATTTTTCTTTTTTTTTATGAGAATGTAGTTGTATCCTTACAAACACTTGCCTACATAAATTTGCAATAATTGTTGATTAGTTTTAAATTCGTTCTAGTCGTGTCTCCCTGTTTTAGCCTCGGGCTGACCGTTTAAAACCTGCTATTCATTGAAGAGGTCACTACGAACGACCTGCATGTATATGTGTCTTCTCAAACATTCGGTGAATGTAGTGCAAGGTTAGTTGTTGTCCGAGTTTTTTTCTTCGGGCTAGCGGGTCGTTTGCTCCATTAGTAAGATTAGTACCTTACATACCAACCGACGTAATTATAGCACGAAAATTTGCATGTAACTTGACCCGAGGGCAATTTTTAAGACGACAACAGAGTAGTTTTTGAGAACGTTTAGATAATAGCTGCCAAATGTTCTTAACCTATTCACGTTTTTAAATTACACTATAATATCTATACAGTTTTATTTATGCCTCTAAAAATCATCATAGTTTATTGTGTAGTACTTATATGGGTAAATTATATCCATTTGAGATGTTTTGCGGACCTATATTGTAGACAGTTATGCATCAAAGACTTATGAGGTATAATCTAATAAAATTGACAGTTACCTTACTAAAAAAACATCTCGTCTCGAAAATATACTAGTGTTGAGAAACAACACAACCAGAACTCGGTTGGAAGTTCAGATGGAACTGGCGTGTGCGCAAGCGTGAAATTTTATGCGCGGTCTAGCGCTAGGCCCGTACGCCTGACGTAGCTACGTCGAGTGCATGGGCCACATATTTTAATGGATCTTATGAGCGCCAAAGGACTCGCTAAGTTGCCAGTTCTCTGTTTCTTTATGGCGAACAATTATTGTTCTTTAAGTAGGCGAAACGTCGGGAAGAAATTTCCAAAGACAATGGCCAGAAAGCCCGAAACCAAACATTCAAAAAATGTTGCATTGTTGTGGCCATTCGGAACCAATTAAAAATTTTCATTGAGTCCTCTTTTAATTCACGATAAAGGATCATAAATGAACCTTTTAACAATGTTTGTTCATCCAAAGATGTTTTAAAAAATAGCACGCAACAATGGCAACAACGCTCAATATTCTACCCTGCGTTATAGGGCATAGGGCGCAGCGTCCCATGAGGAACGGTACTTAGTGCAGCCAATTGTTATATAGAACTTGCGATGTAAGCTACGCCTGAGAGTTGTGGATATGATGGTATTAAGTGTTGTCAGTTAGGACGAACGTAAGTCACAACTAGCTTTATATGCTGCATAGCACACGTTCCAGGTTATCTGATGGTAGTATCATAAGATAGAATATGTCTTTAAATTATTGATGCACATCCAATCTCTTAGTGATGTCACTATAGACAAGAATCTTTTAATAATAACTATGTTAAGTATATCTACCATGTTCGAAACAGAATTACCATTAAATACATCACAAAAATATTTTTTCTGATATGCCCGTTTATTATATTAACCTACTTTATAATTGGGTTAATAAATTCAATTCTTTGCTTAGTCTAATTGGGAACTGGATTTGGACAAGGAAGCATGTGTTAATGTAGGTACCGATGTGAAGAAATCTTAATGATATTAAAATGCACAATCGACTAAATTTATTTTTGTGCCAAGTTCGTTCCTCGCGGGGCATTGTTCGGTCTGCATTGTCATTATGGCAATTTTTAATATTGTTATCGGGCCAAATCTAGTAACTGTACCGTGCTGGACTGGAACGATATATACATATGTGCATTCATATGTATGTATATAGTCATATGTGTGATACTTTTGGGGACTCGCTAGACAGACCGTCCGGAACACTCCCACGGATACAAAGGTTTGCAAAAAAAAAAGAAAGAACGAAATCGCATGCGAATTATTATAATTTTTCAACTCGAGTTGCACGAGCACCAAAAGAATGTGGGCATTAGGTAATTATTTATCAGAACCGTAACGGGTTCTTTTCATTATTAATAAAAAAAGAAAGATTTAACGTTGCTCGCTGGTAATGGGAACTCTCTGAATCAGCGTCGGGTATTATATCTACTCACATTTTTATTTCCTGGGCAAAGGCACTTGACACAAAAATTTGGCAGACATGAATAAAAATTACTTTCACGTTAAGTGGGAAATAAAAAAGTGTACCACATTTTTAAAACGTGATCTACTTATAAACGTTTCTGTTTTGTCGAAGTATTTAATGTATTCTATAAGTAGTTTTAATTAATGTTTTATTTATTAAAAATAATTTGAAAAGTTTAAATTGTTTGTCAAATTTGTTCAAGGGAATAGTTATACGGGTTTAGAAGGTAATCTGTTTACAACCAGATGTAGGAATGGTGGACAGAACAGAGCAATAAAACCACTTTTGACCATCCACCCTTCGGGGTACTCATAATAGATAATGGCCTGGACTTTCCAAGAAGGATTGTGAACAAATTGCTCAAGTCCAATGTTTATTTTTACCAACAGTCTAGTTCAGTCTTCACTGTTAGACACACTCTTTTAGCCTTTATATGTATTTTTGTAAAATAAGTTTTTCTTTATTAAATAAGTATTAAGTTGGAGTTCTTGTGTTTTAATAATCCGAAAAAATATCGTCGCTTACGATTAGTTTCTAGAGTGACATTATATTGCTTAAATAATAAACGAAAGCGATAGAAAACAATTTCTTTTTTCATTATTTCGATTACATCTGAACTATCCTCACGGGATAATAGCGAGAATCAGTGAAATATATGAACCTACATCAAGGTAAAGTACAAGGGAAAAAGGGGAGTAGTAAATTTATTCACGTGGAAGAAACTATTTGTTCTGCTTAACATTTTTTTACAGTCGATAAGTTCTGGTTCTTTTCGGTTGGTTCCTTTGTCCATCTTGTTGTCTCCATTAATCTTTGATTTGTCAAAATTTAGTTAAATAAAATTCTATTTAAGTTCAAGCATTTATATTTTAACCAATGCATTCTTTCATACTGTTACGTAATAATTCCCTCGACAGCTATTGATACATACTATCTACGACCCTGCGATACAACGACTAAATATTAACATTACAACATGTCAAATAATTGGTTATTTTTCATTAAAAAGTTTCATCTTTTAAGTTGACGTTTTTACAGTCAAGAAGTCCCATTCTGTTGAATCATGAGAGGCGATAGCTCCACAAGATCACCTGAAAAACCTACTTAGACTACGTAGAGGTTGGCATATTATTATAAACTGATGTAGTGGATAGTGATTTTTAGGGCGCTTGTGTTTCAATGCAAACTTACATCGAACATAAGGTGGAATTACGAGGCATGTTTTTTAAGTAAGTACCGTTTTGAAATTCTGCTGGCGTAGCGGTGTGGTCAGCGTTCCGCGCACGCGCACTGAGTACCTTGTTTACGTAGTTTACTGAGTGTTTAAAATGCCTCCGATAATCGTGAGTCCCGCCGACTGTGAAGTCCGGAGTCCGGGCTGCTATACGATTCCTTAATGCTAAAGGACTAAAACCGATTGATATTCATCGTGAGATCTGTGCAGTTTACGGACAAAACATTATGAGTGATGGAATGGTAAGGAAGTGGGCGAGAGCATTTAAAGATGGCCGTACAAATGTGCATGACAATGCCCGTCCACATGTAGCTAATCGGATCAAAGATCTCATCACATCTATTTACTGGGAAACTCTAGATCATCCCCCGTACAAGCCTGATCTGGCGCCCAGTGACTACCGTTTGTTCCTGCACTTGAAGAAATATCTGGGCGATCAGCGTCTTCAAGACGATGACGAAGTCAAAACAGTTGTGTTGCAGTGGTTAACAGTTAACAAGTCAGGCGGCAGAGTTCTATGAGAAGGGCATTTAAAAACTGGTCACTGGTCAAACATAATGACAAGTGCTTCAATATTGAAGGAAATTATGGAGAAAAGTAGACAAAGGTACAGGCTTTCATGTAAAAATAAAATTATTAAGAAATCTGTGCACGTTTTTCATTAACTTCAAAACGGTACTTACTTAATAAACATTCCTTGTATATGCGTCAAAATTAAAAACTGAAAAATTAAGAACAAGATGATAAATTTTGTATTAGTCGTTCAGTTAATCGTTGTTCGTTTGCTTCTAATTTTTATATAAGTACTTGCGTCAGAAAAATTCATATATTTTCAGTTATATTCAAATTTATTCATGTTTAACAAATTTGGTAACAAGTTGTTATTTCTTTAATAAAAATTTGTTTTAGAGTGTAATTCGTACTGTAACATTGTCCTAAAGATTAGTAATAATTTACTTTACAATTGTCCGTAACACTTGATTATTGAATCAAAGTCAAATTAAGTTTGTTGCGTAAACATTTCACGCAGAATAAATTATAAATTAATGTTTCCCCGAGTTGTTCCTGTACTTGTACTGTAAGAGTTTCAGTCGTTATGACTTTCAAGATTCCGGGTCGACGGGAAGAAGTACCTCATAGATTCAAAGTTCTTTTTGTTTTCTTTTCTATTTCGAGATATGGAACTACTGAAATATCCTACAAAATTCTTAATATTACTCACTAAACTAAATTTTAGTCATTATTATTATGTGCAAGCATATGAAAACATTAACCTAAATACGACTAAAATGTTTTATCAGTTCAATCGTTGGATACGTCCATTAAGGCGGTCAATTTAATGTACTATAACATTCATTGTTTCCCCCTATCTATAGTTACGCGTATAGTAATTAATAACGAACTTTACCGTAATAATTAAAAGGAAGACTATGTTGTTCCGTTGACGCCGCCGGTAAATTTTGTGTGAGTGTGTTTCTCAAGAAGAAAAGAGTCTGAACTGAGAGAGCATAAAAAGCAAAGATGTCTGGAAGGTCCGCGCTCGCGGTGCTCATAGAGCGACGCTGGTATCCCACTGATTATGAAGACAAATTCTTTGGCGTATAAGGCCTTTTATATGATAAATTCGACCATTAGTGCTTCTAATGCATGCAATTAAGCGGGACTATGCATATCAGGAAATTGCTCTTATTAACAACAACGAAACACTTGTAAGCTTGCGGTTTTGTTCGGAAAGATGCTTTACGGTCTGATATTTATGTACAACTATAAAACGTAATTCTCAATTATATTATTTATGTTCTGATTAAACATGTACTCTGTATTTACACGCATTTACACTGTACGTTAATCACATTTAATTAGACTCTAAATACTAAATTTATTATTAGGCATCGATAATAGAACATTTATGTGTGCAATTTCACAGTAAGCTTATTGACTGTCCACTAATGAGGTCTTTTGAGATACCGAAACGTTAGGCAACAAGTGTCACTTTTCCACCTAATGAATTTATCTTCAAATGCTTGTTTACTACCAGTTTAGTAATCATTCTAACTAAAAGAATACATGTCCTATTTTTAATGAAAAGACAATCCTCAGTTGCAGGCTCAATTGTGTATCGTGAGAATGGATGGGGGATGATTGGGAAGAGACTAATGAATCGGACGAAATATATATTATATTTATTATTTGGAGCTTTTGCAATTTGCTTCCAACATTGTTTACAAATCTTATTAACATTAACTAATTTAAATTCCCTAGCAATAATTTCCTTACATACTAGCACTTGCATTCCCTTAGTTTCATTTCAACCTGGTGGAAATAATCACATAATTCCGGTATCACGTCACCTTTTAATGCCTCTTTTATTAATTCCTTAAGATTTACATCATCTCCCTCACATCTGCACTCTTTAATAAAGTCTATAATGTTTTTTTATCCTTGATTGCATTTTTACAGCACATTAAGTGCCCTAAAGTCTCATTTTCCCAATAACACAATCGACACACTCACTCCTTAAAGCCTTTCTTTCCTGCCCTGTCTATGTTTCCGCATCTAGCCCTTGCCCAAATTTCTTTATGCGTCTTATTTTTACATCTTTTATTTAAGTATGCAGCGCCTGTTTATTCGTTTTGCGCTGATGCGCCACTTCTTTCTCCTGTGATGGAGCACCCGAAATTTAATGTTCGGAGTTAAATGTGCAAAAAACTTATTATGACGATGAAAGGCGAGTAACTGTACTTATGAATATTTATTTACAATATTACTGCAGCTAAATATGTACACATAATTATTACAAGACCCTTTCTAAGATGTTCACGTTAAAAAATGTTTTTTTTTGATGCTGTACGATCTGAGTACGAAGTATACTGACTATTCCAAACCAACCACTCTCCAGCGGAGTAGGAGAGGGTGGTGACTAATTATTAAGAAATATATGAAAATCTGATTGTAATTTACCGACGACGGCAACTATCCCGCAAAGATTGTTGCCGCCGTTATCGCATGCTTACAAAGGGTCGGCACACATCTAAAGTCAAAATGCCACCTGCAGGCAAACGCATCATTCTGAATGAACTGACAATGCATGCTAATCTTTTTAAATAAACATACTCTAAATCTAAACAAAGTCTTTGAGAGAACTGAACATGCCGCCCGCCTTGAGAGAACCGAACAGCGCCCTTATCACCCGGTATGAGTTCTTTCTACTTGTTATTAAACGTCGACTTCAAGATCACTTCCCATTCATTCATTCTCCTTTGCGTTGTTCTTTAGTTTATCTACACCCTTATTTAGTAAACCATCTATCTCATCTATAAGTTTATTTTCCCACATCATCTTAAAAACTTCACCTATATTTATTTCGTATATCACTTCCTTTAATTCTTTACCCCATACCCATTTTGACGGCACACCATTCAGTATTGCCCTACATTCCCCTTGGAGGCAAATTTTAGGCCACCTATCGTTGCTCAATCTGAGCACCTCACACAAATATTTAAACGCCCTTTCGATGACAGTTAACTTTACACAATTAACCCCTATCTCATGTCTCCATATATATTTTAGAGTGTTCCTAGATACCCCCAACGCCATTGTACATAATCTCTCTTGACGTTTGCACATCTCTCTTAAGAATCGGACGAAATATATACAGAAGAGAAGTGAAAATTTAAAGAAAATATTACTACCTCAGCATTCGTCTAAATGATCTAATAATACCATAGAAAACTTGGGCAAGGGAAGGTGACCTCGCGAATGCTAACCTATAGTTTCGATCATTAATTTTCTCGGTAGGACCGAAGTTGCAACTAAACATAAAGATCTACCTGCTACTAAATTGGGGTTTTAAAAGTAAACTACCAATGTTGCCATCAGAGAAAAGGGTGCTCACCTACCTGATAAGGTAGTGGTAAGGAGTGTGGTCCTTGTGTTACGAAAACAACAAACGCGTGTGAATCATTTCACTCAAAATTTAACGAATATTTTTACACAGCTCATCCATCAATATATTATATATATATATAATATATATTTATTTGTCGAAAAGTTAAAAGAATTTCAAATTGACACTTATGTCAAGATTCATAGTTTAAAAACACTTTTCAAAATTAAGGATGCCTCCGTAAGAAGTAATGTGAAAGCTATCATGGAATTGTGTGAAAAATATAAAAACAAAACAATATCGAATACCGACTATATAAAATGTGTATCATATTTACGTTGAAAAATTGTTGGCTGATATATGTATAAGTATGTATTTATAATGCCTTATTAATTACTGTTAAATAAATGCTATAAACTATCAATAAAGTATTTTCCTTTTTCATTAGAATAATTTCTATTTATTATCTAGGTGTTAGTGGCACAATCGGTTGTACCTTTTCAAAGACTCTTTTTGGTCAGTAGCAAGATCGGTTGTCCCTTTTTTAGTCAGGTATAGCTACGCCCAATTTCCTGTGTCTGTAACGATTTCTTTTGCTTCGTAATTGGACATCAAACTTTAAATACGGGCACTGCTAGTGGTGTCGGAAAACTTACTGTATTTAACATTATGTGCATGTATTTAACTGGAAGCTGATAAATAAATTTCAGCCTACCGTCGTTGCTGTTACCTATCTACAATAAATGCTAAAATTTGAATAAGAACACACGCCCATGGCTGTTACGATATTTGTCGATATATTAGTGACACAAATAACTATAGATATTATATATGACATGGTGTTGTCGCGATCTGTTCTAAAAATGAGTCGTTCGGAAATAAATCTAACAAAATACCGTAGTCCTCGTATAAAATTATCATTTGCCGGGATTTCCGCTTGCTAATGCTCTTAGGGCACATATCAGATGATGTTTCACGATGTTGGCTGATCAACCAACTAACTAATGCTTGTCCTAAATTAATTTTACTGTTGAACGCGACGAACAGTTTTACTAATCCAGATTAATTTCTTCGTATGTACTTATTTACGTGAATTATAAATCTTGTTAATTTGTTTTTTTTTTTTTCGATAAAATATATGAGGTCATCGTCATTCCAAACAATCGTTTATAAAAACTGTTTTTAAAACATACTTCAGTTCGTAGTAAATTAACAAATAAAAATAAAATAATATATACAAATAATAATAATAATACATAATAAAAACAAAATAATCAAGAATATAGTTATTTATGACTAATCATTGATCGCCGAATCAATTTCTGACCTCAAATTTGCCTCAGTACATTTAAATATTTAAATATGTTTATCTCAAAATCCGAATAATGCTAATTTCGCTTATATGGTTGGGGAATTAGCCTAATCTATTAATAAATTTCAAGGCGCTGAGGCAATTTCTTAGATCAAATTTATGTCAGTAGTCGAAAAATACATCAAAAGTAATTACATTTATTCCTGATTTTTCGTTTAGTTCTCTACAGTAGTAATCTGGAAATCGTTGAAAAAGATGGCACCATGACGGTGGATTGAAATGAATGCCGGCGAGCATTTTTTTGAAGTTTGAGAACAGTTAGTAGTCGCTGGGAGCCAAATCTGGATAATAGGCTGGATGTGTGAATATGGGAACAATTCGAAGTTCAATTCATGTAGTTTTGCCATTGTTTTGATGACAAATGACCTGTGACACGGTGCGTAGTCTTGATGAAACAATTTTTTTCTTTGACATATGCGGTCGTTTCTTTGCAATTTCGGCCATTGCCTTCAAACACTCTAATAAGGCTATATAATTCACTCTTCACTGTTGATGATATTTCCCTTCTCAAGATAGTCGATGAATATTACACCACGTACATCCCAAAATACCGAGGCTATAACCTTTCGGGCGCTTTGGACGAGGTTCACCAGTTGCTGATGTTTGATTGTCAGATGACGATCGTTTTGATTGCGGAGTGAAGTGATGGATCCATGTTTCATCCATTGTATAGTCAAATGCTACCGCAATATAATGCCTTTTGTTATATTTTATTTTTTGATGTCTTTACGATGTCAGCTAACTCACGCAATTTCACTTTGCGATCATTCAAGACGATTTTGTGGATTTTTTGATGGTGGTGGTTTTCTGGTGTTACTACCTCATTTGGATGTCCACTGCGTTCTGCATCATCAGTGTCTCTGTCTCTACGACCATGTTTGAAGTCAGCAAATCAACGTTTTATTTCGTTTCGGTTGTTTCCGATGGAGCGGAGTTTATTACACATTTCCACTTTTCAAGCCATTGCTTCGTATTTTTTCCCATCAAGGAGTGTAAAATTAAAACAAAGGTTGCTAGATCAAGTCACTCTTAGCACAATAACTCACAAACTAATTGATAGAATATCATGAAATCTTAACAGCTGTGTTTTGAATATTAGTACTAACTGAAAAAGGGGTAAATACAATAAAACTAGCGCCATCTATGTGTTAGGCCCGGGACTTTTCAGTCCATGTGTTACATTGGATATGAATGACTACTCTGTTAGATATTTTATCCTATTACTTTACGTAAAATTATTCTCAAAAAGACCAAACTTGGACTTAGATTGCAATCTTTTGTTGTATTTATTTTCAATCCCTGATTTCGTTAGCATTTTCTGTTAATCATAATACATAAATTTTACATAATCGAATAAAAAATCGGCTATAAATAATTCTTTAATTTAAACCCCTAAAAACTTACATTTTAGAGTTTCTCAGTAACGTTAACTTATGGATGTTTTGCTTTTATTTTCCATTTTAATATTTATCTGTAAGTGGATGATAGTGCAAGTTATAGTGCTTGTTGATAGCATAATAAAATGTAAATAATTGTGATAAATGACGATCAGTTTAATGAGTATGTTATTTAAGAGACGATTGAGATGATAATTACGGTAATACTAGTAAGAGACAGTTTACCACCTGCCGCTATTCCTGTCATATATATGACAGTTTAGTTATGGACGATGCATTGATAAGTGAGAACCCAATTACATTGCATTTCTTCCTATTAAAAAAAATCTTTTGCATCCAGTACTTTACTTTTGTTTGCTCAGTCAGCGTTAAGGAACAGGCCCATAATTGCTTTAAACTCGTGCTGATTTTAACATAATAGATCTTACAAAGACGTTTCAATACCATACATTAGTTATAATTATTATCTATAACACTACTATGCACAATGATGTTCATAAATGTTTTCTGTTGATGTGTATGTAGATTGTGTAATTTTATTCTTATTAAGGATTTCGTGAAGGGGGTCGATAGCTGATTTAAATATTACAAAAATCAATATTGGAAGCTTTCGAATTGTTCAAGGAACTGCTATAATGTTTATTTTTTAATAATACTGAGAACAAAAGGTAGCTTTTATATATTTCAAAAAAGTTTATTATTAACTCTACAAATTGTAATTGTAACTCCATTTTAAATAGTAAATAAAACAAACACTGTTTAATGGTTACAAATAATTTTTATTATCACGATAATTATTTCGACATCACAGTGTCTTCTTCAGGTGAAGTCTAATACATTAAGTAAATTACATTCTTCTTATATACTAAATTTCAATCTAATGTTAAGAGGGGGTAAGTTATTGTTTACGATTAAATATTTAAGAGTGGAGAATTGCAAAAATCTGTTTGGTCGTTTAAGGCAATACTTTTTTTATATATTTTGTTTATTTCAATTTTTTGTTTAAAAACAACTTAACAACATATTCTGAACACTTACTTGAACGTAAACACAGTTTCAATGATAATTTAAAAATACTCCACGTAGAAAATAAAGGACAAAAACTAGACCTACTAGAAAAAGTCCAAGTGAGGTAGTTCGTTGATCACAAATATTAACTCCCGTCCAACATTTCTTACCTGCTAATAATGAATTTGAATACACATTACTTAACTAACTCCCGTCTAAATAATTATACGACTAAATAAAATGCAAACATTTATTCATTTTGTTAATATACAGGGCGTTTTTTTATAAACAAATATTAGAATACTTATTAGAAACACATTTTACAAAATCAAACCTATTTATTTTATTTTCCGAGTATTCTTTAATTATCCCTGAAATAAATTTAAACGACCTTTCAATTTCTTCCTTACAGCTCGTCTTTCTATTTGTTATTGAACACTGTTATTTTCATGTATGTATCCATTTGCATATCTTTTAAAGCCTTCAGAAATGTAATAATATTTGGGTGAGGTGTTCCGACATAGATATGCGTTAAATTCGCGTGATAAGATTCGGATGTGTTTGTTGTGCGTGCTAGACACGCTGTATTAGAGGCCCATATGGTAGGAGGAAGAGTAGCGTTTTCGTCAATATACGTATCTATGAGATAGTCAAAAATTGTATTACTCCTGGGTCGTTCGGTAGTTCTGCTGCAAATTCTGTAGCGATTACATCCCCAACTAACTTCTTCCGGCGATAAAAAGTTTAAGGAATGTTTTTAAGTCGTGTTGTATGGTATTGTTATTTTGCTTGGACGGAAGTTAATGCAGGGGATTAAGTACCACATGTGACGAAAAAGGTACATTAATTATTTGGACGGGAGCTGTTGTGCGCCCGTCTATAATGTTTAATTCTATTTGATCGTTGACTTAATTTTTATTGCGATCCAGGGCTGTTTTAATTTGTAGGGTAGGGCTTGGTAATAAACCTACTTTGAAGAGGTCCAGTACAGTACAGTAGTTTAAAAATTTCGAAAACGAGATAGAAACCAGTTATTTAACATCATAAATGGACGTTGATAGTTATTGTAAAGTATACAGCTCTTATCTTTGTTCGATAATTTAAATGGTAATCATCACAATTTACGACTTGCAACAACATTTCCTGCATTCGATTGTAAAAGAGACGAGTGCTCGAATTACAAGGAATTAAGTGCCAAATTGCTATTTTTACGAAGTACAGCGCAATTTTTACAGCTTCCCTCGTCTGGACAACCGGATGAACTAAATTACATTTCCGGCGACGAAATAACCGCATCGAATTTTCTCACATCTTTACGATATACGTGAACCGGTTTATTTTTTCCCATTTTATAACTTAATTTACACAACAAAAAATACAATTAAAATCCCTCTATCATAAACACATGGATACAGATCAAAATGTCAAATAATATTCATTCCCAAGCCTTTAAATCAAAATTATTTCAAGTTTAATGATAATATTTACAAACAAAAAGAGGGTTTACCCATGGGGATACCATTATCGCCATTATTAGCCGATATATTTATGGACAATTTGGAGGAAACTATTCATAAAAGTAATCATAAAACTAATATTAAAATTTGGAGAAGATATGTAGATGATGTTTTTGTTGCATGAGTGCCATAGACAATTAGATAAATTTCTGGAATATTTAAATAGATTATACAAAATAATAAAATTTACAATATAAATTGAAGAAAACAATACACTAAATTTCTTAAATTTAATTTTAAAAAACAAGTAGACAAGATTGAGTTTTTAGTATATACAAAACCCATACATACAGATACTACAATACACAACAAATCTTGGCACCCCATACAACATAAACTATCAGCCTACAATAGCATGATAGACAGATTATGTAAACTACCATTAAACAGAATTAACTTTGACAAAGAGATTAAATTTATAAAACGGATAGCTTATAATAATGGATATAAGGAAAAACTTATAGATAACTTAATAAGCAAAAAACAACAAAAACTTTGTTTGAAGTCTATTTACCCAAATATACCATCCGAATAATGTAAATTTAATACACTAACTTATTTAGGTCCCTCTTCTACAATAATTGCCAATGAAATAAAAAATGAAAATAATAAAGTAGCCTTTAGAACAATAAATAATTTATTTAAGTATTTAATGAATAGAAAAGATCAAACTGATCTACTTCTAAAATGTGGGGTGTATAAATTATTTTGTAATTCTTGTAATTCAATTTATATAGGCCAGACAGGCAGAACCTTTAAAGATCGCATTTTTGAACACTGTAAAAAGTATAGCAAAAATTCTGCATTTATGAATCATGTAATAGAACAAGACCACAATTTCAATAATAAAGAAAGTGTAAAAATATTACATGTAAAAGATAAAGGCTACTGAAAAACAGTAAGCAATTACTTTTGACAAAGGGCTAAACACCCGAAACGATTTTAGAGTTTAATAAATTACCTTGAAACATTAAAAAGCAATTTTCTTCGTTAGTTTATTGTAAAACTTAGTTATGATTCCTACTTCTGAAGATGACCTTGTAAAAAAATAATTGGAGCTGAGTAATAGCAGTAGAAATTTATGACCTTCTTATTAGAATCAGATGTAATTTTTTTCTAAACACAAAAATATAGTGGGTACATGCCCTTATGACCCCATGAAATAGCCGCCACCGAGGTAATGACCTCCAGAATTATAGTCTTTAGAAGTTTTATGAGCCTAGCTTTGTATATTGTAAAGGTATAATCTATAGAAACTTAAATTGAGCGTGTTCTTTTTCAGCTGTTAACGACGATACTGCTACGAAATTAAGGAGAATTTTGCTTCTTATACAATAACAAATCTTTCGATGTACCACCATACCATCATAATGCGGTTAAGTTGAAGGAAGATCTAGGTCACTGATAGATACTTTAAATAATAATTATAGAGATACCTAACAACGGGTCAAATTATCATTTACTTACAACATTAAGCCATTTTGAATGTGCATGGATATAGCTTTTAGCCATATAATAACCTAAACAGTACATTACCGGTAATGTGTTTATAACAGTCAATTTGATATATCAAAATACACATATACAGGTATGTATGCAAATTTAAATCGTGTGTATGAAATGTGTGAAGGGTCACGTATCGTATTACTGATTGGAAATAAAATTATACAAGTCGACCATTATAAAATGGTCTCTGATATTTCCACGATCATGGATGTGCAATGGTCAATAGTAATGTTTAAGAATAGATGAATTGGCGCATAATAAGTGTCCGGTCAGGACATTATATTGGGAGCCTCTGTCTGAAACAAATCCATTTAGATCGTAGAAATTGGTAAATGGTTAGTGTGCGTTAGTGGCGTCTTTCTTCCTCCGAATGCGTTCCTTTTTCTCGAATCATAAATATCATTAGGTCTGGGTGTGATCACTTTTCACTGTGACAGTGTTCGTTCGAAACGTTGTGTTGCTTACGGATAAGAGACTATTTCCATTGACAGGTCGTTTGTAAGTGTAGGTGAATATCGGCAGAAGGTTAGCGTTTCTGGTACGGATAGAACTGGAACGCGACCATAATGTCCAAAGACGTTACTTTTATCTAATGGTGAACGTACAATACGTATAAATATCGGTTAGTGCGTTGTTACACCTCCAGATCAGCCCTTACTCCACTTACCATAATAATTTCTCGTTGATAACAAGAAAACAGTTACGATAATGTGAATGCGAAATGATCCGGTACACGGTGTACAATCGCAACTAATGAAAATCTCTCTGAAATCAACAGTTCACTATGTGATACCTAACTGTGGAATAAAATACATGACTGGCCTGGAAGGCATTAAAATCCTTGTTCGTCTAAATATAAAGGATCGCAGATCCCACATTTGGAATTAAAAATTTTCAACGTTTGAACGTGTTGAGCGATCTCAATATTTGGTGATCGTTGATTCATAGATGGGATGTGGTTGTGGCTGTAGCTAAACTACCTCTGGCGGCATCTTGCGATGACTAAAATGAACATAGACGATCTTACAACTTTGACTCTCGTATTTATTGATCAACTGGTAAGCAAATGTGAATTCGTTTAGTTTATAATTAGTGTTTTTAGGCATTCATGGGAATGAACAGGTAATACTGCTGATTTCTTGTGTTTCAGTTGTGTGAGCTTTTATTTTGTGCTCACATTTTATGATCTTTTCAATTTATTTTGTCGGGGGCAAACTTATCTATATGTATTAAAATATAAATATATTTGGAATTGTACACGTTTCGGGCTTTACCTGGTTAAACCGCGTTTAATCCGCTTTCACTTGGATAAAAGTTGGATGTACCATAAATGACAAGGCCATTAATGTTTGAAAAACAAATTTAATTCAAAAAACACATTTTACAAATAAAAATTAGAATTCTAAAACTGTATTCTCTTAAAGGTAATCTACTCACGAGTACTTATTCGCTCAAACAAGACAAGCTGCTGTGACATTTAGAGTTGCAAAGATTTCCAATAGCTTTACCTAACCTAACCTAACCTAACCTAACCTAACCTAACCTAACCTAACCTAACCTAACCTAACCTAACCTAACCTAACCTAACCTAACCTAACCTAACCTAACCTAACCTAAACTAACCTAACCTAACCTAACCTAACATAACCTAACCTAACCTAACCTAACCTAACCTAACATAACCTAACATAACCTAACCTAACCTAACCTAACCTAACCTAACCTAACCTAACCTAACTTAACCCAACCTCAAGTCCTTTTTTGACAGATTTCAATTTTTTTATGCCTTTCTCACAAGCGCAGATATATGAGTCATTTATGGTACATCCAACTTTAACCAAGCGAAAGTGGATAAAACGCGGTTAGCCCGAAACGTGTATAATTCCAAATATATTTTGGACTTTACCCAATAGTCTTGGGTATTATGCAGTTTACCCGGGTAAACTTATGTTATCTAACTTTACCCGTAACATATACAATTTATAATTATTATCGTAGATATAGCTGTTCCGCTATTTTAATTAAGTGTATGTTATGTAGAATGATTTTCGTTTGTAGCGGTTGTATTTAAATTGATACTGTGCATTTTATTATACGTTCGTATAAATATATAGCTTCGAATTTCAAAGTAAAACATCGTTCGTACTTCTAGAAAATCCTATCGGAATAGTTACCTACCAGGAACATGTACATAAAAACCGTTTGTTTTAGAACGATCTAGATGCGAATTGTAATAAAACGGGCGTTTTAGTTAAATCTGTACTTGCTACGAAGTTAGTTCACCGTAAGCGGAGCGTAATGACATGAATAAATAAATACTTATGCGTTTGCAATGTACTTGAACCGTTTATAGTGACCCAGTAAAAGGCTGAATGAATGTGAGGGAATTATCTGTAATTCTACCTCATTAAAAAAATAATAAATGATAAGCAAGAGACACTGCTTACACTTACTTAGGTGCATTACTGGTATGAATCAGTAAGTACTCTTTGGTTTTAGTTTTGCATTATACACTACTTAAAAAGAATGTTGGAAAGAATATTCATCAGTATACCTGTTTTGGCAATAACGCAACCGAACGACGTGGTCTAGTGCTCTATATCATTGTTTTGAATTCGGGAGGTCACCGGTTCGAACCCGGGTCTAGCTGCTCTGCTCTTGGATCATTTAGGCAAATTCTGGGGCAGCAATATACCACAGATAATCTTTCACTCCTCTTCTGTCTTCATTTCGTCCGTCTCATCTTTCTCTCCCTTCCCACACCACCCACCCATTCCCACGATTCCTGAAAGGAGGCTGAAGAGGGCCTTACGCCCTACCCTCCGGCTTTGCACTACAGTGTGGGCCGGAGGCACTGCCCGCCCACCAGCACGAGTAGCTGGTCGGAATGAAACACAAAAGGAAAAAAAACCAAAAGGTAATAACGCACTTCCCGACTTAAAATGTAATTTGTGATGGTAACACGTACACCATGAATTTTTTTATATAATTGAACAAATTCAATCGCAAAGGGTTGATCGATAAAACGCAAGATTGAATAAATTTAGAAACAGAAATGAATGTCAAGAGTCTAGAATATACAGAGTGTACCCATTCATCCTGACCCCTAAACTATCTTCGGACTGAATTGGAATATTGTTTTGAAATTTTGGTTGAATGAGTTTCCACAGAAGGCCTACCATTTTAAAACATTTTCGAATTTCTATCACTTGAGGTTACACCGGAAGTTGATTTCAACTTTGTTATTTTAAATAGGACACCCCTATTTTTTTACATTTCTGGATTCTCCATCAGAAATAAGTGTACATTTGATGATATAACCCTGCCTTTATTCTAAACGGTTTTTTACTTATTCCATTTTTTTTAAAATTATTCCGTTTGCTTACTTTTACTTTAAGTTGTTGCTTTCGGTCTAGTCGTTGAGCAGGGTTCCTAATTTTTTATATTTATCAATATAATTTTAACAGCTGGGTGGCTAAGTTTAGTTTTCTTTGATTACACTCGTACACTTCCATACCATACATTTATCTTTAATTTACAGTCAAGTAAAGTACAAAGAGGTGTTTTGTAATAGTACCATTATGCTAACTTCTGTATAGCGGAATGCTGTTAAGTCAAAGTGCATCTGTTAAATGGACGTAAAATAATTTGATAGGATTTTTTAAAAAATTAGTGTCAGAATAAATATTACAAGAATTACATGTTCTTTTGTGTGATGTACATATTTCATGTTTGCAACAACTGCAAATCGAGTGAACAAGGAATATTGAGTCTCTAAAAACAGACAGACAGGCAGATGTATACCATTATTTAAAATATGGTCTTAACGTTATTTAATGGTTCAGATACATTGAAATAATAAATTATTAAGAAAAAAATTTCTGCACGCGTTTATTCTATTCATCAATAAACGTTAAAGTCTTTTCGTTTAATTGATGTATGTACCATACATAGTTAATAACCGTATAAACTACTTATACAGAAATGGACATCTACAATCAATTTTTATTATTATATTTATGCATGAACAAACACTTCGTCTACTAATAGACATTAGAATACTTCTTGAAATAACACGTTACGTGTCGTTAGAAAATACCATTTGATTCGTTTCTTTGTATAGTTTCTAAGAAAGAATTTCTTTTGATATATGTGTTATGATCATTTATTTAGTAATTCAGGAAGTAAGGTAGTGGAACTTCTTCTTTACTATAACGTACGTATATCATCTACAGTAGCATACAAAACGTCTGTTATTTTTTATTTGTTGGTGTCCCCTTTCATTTGAGAACGCAGTTTATGCCGTTGTGAAATTGTTAATAAAACAGGTTCACTTTTATTGTAGATTTTTGAACACTTTAAGTATAATAATTTTGATGCCAACTTTAAAGGATGGTGACAAGATTTCTGACTATGGAATAAGTAAGTTTTGATAATTGTTTCAATAAACTAGGTTTAAATAAGTTGTATTTTAATTTAATTTATTTATTGATAATGAACTTTCATAAAGTAATGGGCGAAGTAATGAACTTTTGAAAATGGTTTATTCATAAACGACGTTGGGCTGTTTGAAGTTTCATTATTAACCGTCCGAATCCGTTTTTAGGGCTGAATAAAACAGTTGTGGCAAACCTGTCTGTTTGGTTGTCGGTCGAAGGAACTTGTTCCATACATAAATGTATTTCGTACACTTTTGTTACACACCATATCATGTAAATATGAGATGGTGCAGTACAAGCGTGCGAAACTTTAGTGGAAGTTTCACGCCACGTTTCAATCTCGTATCTTTTGATATCTCGAGTCAAGAAAAGGTTCTAGCTGTGCAGAACAATTATTACTGTTAAATTATACAATCGCATCCACGTGTTCATTCTTCGTTCAACATGACGAGGAAATTGTTCTTTTGGAACGCTGTATATCCACTATACACTGCTCCTTTGATAACTACTTAATTACCCGAAAAAGATGTAACTGTATCTCATTGAAACGTAACAATAAACCCGGGCCAAATAAGACCTTGGAGGGGGTCTTCCTTCGTATAACAGTCTGTCTGCACTCTCTATCTCTCTCTCTCGCCACTGTGGTGAACCAGATCGTTGAATAGTAGTAAAAATACTGATGCATTATTAGACGGTTCAATCCTAATTGTGCTTCACGGTAAAAAAAAACGATAATAATGATCACAAGAATAGAAAAATCGTTCGATTGAATTGACTTTATAATTGTACACATTGATTTATTCCAATGCAAAATTATAGCCGAGTTGGTTTAAGAAGTTGAACTTCGAAATATGTTATTGAACTGTTATTGACTGTCCCATGTGATACATCTTTCATACAAGGCGTGTCTTTTAAGAACGTATCGTTTTGAAATTCTGTCGCCGCAGCGCTGCGGTCATCTCTCATCTACGCACTGACGCCATTACAGTCTGATTCGCCCTTGTTTATGTTGTTTACTGAGTGTTTAAGATGCCTCTGATAATCGTGAGTTCGGGTTGTTATACGATTCCTTAGTTCTAAAGGAATAAAATCGATTGATATTCATCGTGAGATCTGTGCAGTTTATGGACAGAACATTCTGAGTGATGAAACGGTAAGGAAGTGGGAGAGAGCATTTAAAGATGGCCGCACAAATATTCATGACAATGCCCGTCCGTATGAGGATAATTGGACCAAATATCTCTTTGGTCACATCTTTTCACTGGGAAACTCTAGATAATCCTCCGTACAGCCCTGATCTGGCGCCCATTGATTACTATTTGTTCCCGCACTTGAAGAAACATCTGGGCGGTCAGCGTCTTCAAGACGATGACGAAGTCAAAACAGTTCTGATGCAGTGGTTAACAGTTAACCAGTCTGGCGGCAGAGTTTTATGAGAAGAGTATTCAAGAACTGGTCACTGGTCAACCCATTTTATTACTAATATAACCTAACTTTTTTTATTATTCTTCTTTGCGTTCATCGGAAATATTAATTTATTAGCGTTAGTTCTTAATTTTTTATACAACCTCTGTTTTATATCCCTTCTTCTTCTTCTTCTGTGACTTTTAATTCAAGTTTAGTTAATTCAAGTAAATGTTCGCTTACAATTTATTGAACAACTCATTCCCTTAATTTAAAATAATTCATGAAATAAATAACAAACTGCTGTTTCACTATTTTTATTTAAATACTCTAACATATGTTTCGGCTATTATGCCATTATTAAAGAGTTATAACGTAACTAAATCAAAATCCTTCTTTTTTTGTGTTCGATTCCCGCCAGCTACCCATGCTGGTGGGCGGGCAGTCCCTTCGACCTACACTGTAGTACAAAGGGTAGGGCGTAAGGCCTTCTTCAGCCTACTTGCAGGTATCGTGGGAATGGGTGGATGGTGTGGTTAGGGAGAGAAAGATGAGATGGACGAAATGAAGACAGAAGAGAAGTGAAAGATTATCTGTGTAATATTAGTGCCCCAGCATTTGCCTAAGTGATCCAAGGAAACCACAAAAAACTTGGACCAGAGCAGCCGGACCCAGGTTCGAACCGGTGACCTTACGAACGCTAAACAATGATCTAGAGCACTAGACCACGCCGCTCGGTAAATCAAAATGGATAAGATTGCTTTTTAAATAGACCGAACTAACCTGGAAACTATTGTTAGTATTATTCTGTCTGTCTTGTACCTGTGACAACTTTTAATAAAGGGGAAACCCCGAAGTCTATTTGGTCGTTTAATAAGATTTTATTATTGTTGTTTCTAGTATTTCTAGTAATTTTAATCTTTTGTCTTTACTTTGTGTGTGTAACAATTTAAAATTACTTATACCTAATAAATGGTTATTTTGTATGTAATGGTTTACTAGGTTTGTATTTTTTGAGTGGTGGGTTATTGGTTTTTGGTGCTCAACCAAACGTGTTTTAATTGAACCACTAGTTTGGCCCGAATATACGGAATCGCAATCCTTACATTTGATTTCATAGTTTAAAGTCCATTATTGCAATGAAATTAAAATCCATAAATGTAGCCGTTTGAAATACTTTTAAGGGAGTCCATAAAATTAGAATATCATTTTCAACTTTTGTGAAAATATTTCTCCCAACTTTGTATAGATAACCACTAAGAAGTGTTTTAATTTTTAATGTGTCGTTGCTTTGGCAAATGCTGTCTTAATTAGGGATTTGTAATTAAAAAAAAAGAGCCGACCGCCATAACCAGTTAATGTGAAACAACAATGAAAAGACCTATTCAATTTGGAAAACAGAGACGTCGAGTTGGCGGAAGCGTCCATCGAAAAGAATCGATTCAAAGGCGCTGCTTGATCTCGGTAAGATAACAATCGCGCCAACTATTTGCCTTTTCACGGTGATACTTATCGTCAAGCCGCAATGAATGGCCCGAGCAGCGTTTCTGTAGACTTAAATTATTACAAAAGTCAGGTGTCATCGTTACCTACCTGGTCCACAGTAGTGACTGAAGCGAAACGTGCACTCTTCACACTTCTTTTGTATACGTACCTACAGAATACCAACGATTTGACACAGAACTGTTAATCTTTTTATTTCTCAATGGAATTTTATATTACAAATACCTACTAAAATACACTCTTAGATTAAGAATCCAAATAAAACTATTGTTTATTGTTAATTCACTTTTAATGTCGTCTAATTACACAACTATGCCTAACAAACACGCTGGATGCCTTTCGTTTTCCTTTTCACGATTAACAACGAACTAAATAAAACATTGTGTTAGGTTCTCTCAAAGACTTATTTTTAGAAAATTAATAGTTTCGACCTTTACTTGACGAAAATCCATAATCCAAGGAATAAAAACACCAAACAAGTAGATTTTCACAAATTTTATTAAATCATGTAACATGTTTCGCCAAACATTGGCTTCGTCAGACATGCGAGTATTTACTACTAAACCTAAAGTGTCGCGTAACAGTTTAAATAGTTGACTAATGGGGGTGGAAATACATTTAAAATAAATTTAGTACGGGGGAATTATTACCATCTATTTGGTCGTTCAGTATTAAATTGAGTTTTTTATATTTATTTATTTCTAAAATTTCCAGGAAATTTAATTTTTGACATTTATTACATTTGTGTGAAATTTATAATGTATCATTAAATAAATGATTTTCTTCTATTATATGATTAACAAAATTTGAATCTTTTTTATTTTTAAGGAAACTGTTTTTATGTTCTAGTTGCTCATTTTTGAAAATTCCTCCCAGTCTGTCCAATATATACTTTGGGGCAGACCCACAGGTTACCTCGTAAACTCCAGAGCATTTTTCATTATCGACTTTGTCTTTATTGTTTTTTAGTTTTATAGACAATATTGAGACTATGCTTTTGTAATGACGAACGGATTTTGTTTGAAATAGGGCCTAGGAACGTTATAGTTGATTATATATATTGTTTTGGATCGGAGTAATCGGGTATATAGATTGTAAAATTACCTTTTTTTGTTTTTTAAAAAATAGTTTGCCTATCACTAAATGGTCGTAACCATTGTTGTAGGCAATTTGTTTGATAATGTCTAGTTCATATAAATAATTTACTCTATGAATCATACTATTGTAAGCCGCTAGTTTGTGTTGGAAAGTTGTATCTGAATGTGATGGTTTATGGTATATGGAAAAACTAAATTGATTATTAATTTTGGTTATAGTAAGGTCTAAAAAATTGATTTTATTATTTATTTCTTCTTTAATGGTAAATTTAATGTTGGGGCGAAGATTATTAATAAATTTTAAGAAAATGTCCCATTGTCTATTTGTATCAGTAATACAAGTTATAACATCATCGACATACCTGTGTCAAAATATAAAATTATTTTTGTAACTGCGGCAATTGAAAACAAATATTATTATTTTTAGGGAAAAATTGTAAATAAAATTTCATAATTCAATACATTTATTTACACTATATACAAAAGGTGATCCTGCCATTACGACCCTCATTTTGGGTTTTCCAACAAGTTAATTTTCATCGCCTTTCACTATCAGTTAATCGTCAATTTTTTCTCTCATTTCTATTTCGTCTTTAATATTAGTTTGTTAGTTTTCTACGATAGTTTAATTTTTGTAAATTATTTGTAAATATTCGTTTTCTTTTTTATGAATTAAAACTTTAAAATTTATGATATTATTTATGTATTTAGTACTGCTTCTTCAGAGGTCCTTTCATTTCCGGAGATGGAAGGACCTTTGAAGAAGTCCGTCACTCGTGCTAGCGAAACGTTAGGAAGCAATTCGGCCTTAAACCCAAATCAGAACTACATTCAGTTCATTACGAAGGTACATCAAATATGTTACGATAAGGTTATTATTAATTTGCTCCAGAAGAATCTGTTTTGAACATTTTGTGTTACCTACAGTTAGTTAGTGAATTTATAATTGTTAGGTAAACATGTAGCACAGCTACCAAATTGTTACGGATCATAAATAATTGTTGACTGGTTATATAACAAATAATAGAATATCAACATTGCGGCGCTTTTTGGTCGTTTTAAGTCGAGTTACCGTTAAATTATTCTGTAGGAGTTATTATCGTGGATTGCACGATAATAATCCGAGCGCCGGCAAAACAAAAATTAATATCTCATCGTCCATTCCCCCTTACGGTTATCGAAATTTGCATTTTGTGATTGCGATGCACTACCACGGGGCTCTTGTTACTCATCACGCCAGTATAACGGTGTCTCCGGGGCAACACATCGTAGGCAACGCCAAACAAAAAGTATTAGGTAAGTACTTATACATATATGTACAAGTATACTTATCTGCTATGTACTTGTTGCACCGTTCTTACATATATACATGTATGTATACATATATTGAAAATATCTGTTTGTCTGCATTGTGCTTTCCGGTACTACATGCACGGTGTGGGTCTATTTACCTTGAGATGTAAATTCGAACCAGATCATAACTCATTGCTGACTATTTTACGTCGGTACAGTTCTTGCAATTTGACTTGGTGAATGTGTTATGAATGCTGCGTTCCTTAAAACGTTTATTTTGGAATCTGTCTCGGAAAGATGTCGTAACTTTTGTAAGTAATGGACAAGAAGTATATTTAGGTTTATTGATACGATTTTTGAATGTTCTTTCAGTCTGTCCAATGTATACTTTATTGCAATGCCCACATTTTAATCTGTAGATACGTTATTGTGATCCTTTATCTAACGTGTTTTAGGCTCTCTTGTCGGGTAATTAGAAAATCGGTAAATGAAACTAAATAACAATAACGATAACCAACAACAACAATATATTTAATAACAAAAACTCGAAGACGGAAGAAAACGATTTTAACAGGCGAAAGATTCAGATTGAACTGATTACTCAGAGTAGAGTCTCGCGTTGATAATGCCCACGTGTCCGCTCATATTAAATTTAGTTAGTGGTAATTAGTCTTTCTTTATTTAACGATTACTCAGAGGGAAAAAAAGAATGAAATCGAGTGAGTCCCGCCTACTGTGAAGTCAGGAGGCCGGGCTGTTATACGATTCCTTAGTGCTAAAGAACTAAAACCAATTGATATTCATCGTGAGATCTTTGCAGTTTACGGACAAAACATTATGAGTGATGGAATGGTAAGGAAGTCGGTGAGAGCATTTGAAGATGGCCGGACAAATGTGCATGACAATGCCCGTCCGCATGTGGCTAATCGGATTAAAGATCTCATCACATCTTTTCACTGGGAAACTCTAGATCATCCTCCATACAGTCTTGATCTGGCGCCCAGTGACTACCATTTGTTCCTGCACTTGAAGAAACAATCGGGCGGTCAGCGTCTTCAAGACGATGACGAAGTCAAAACAGTTGCGATGCAGTGGTGAAGGCGGCAGAGTTCTATGAGAAGGGTGTTCAAAAACTGGTCACTGGTCAAACATTATGACAAATGCCTCAATTTTGAAGGAAATTATGTAGAAAAGTAGATTAAAGTACAGGTTTTCATTTAAAAATAAAATTATTAAGATATCTTTGCACGTTTTTTATTAATTTCAAAACGATACTTATTTAAAAAAAACATGCTTCGTACTTTAATCATCCTGAAAGGTTCTAGATTTTTGGTATTTAATTATTAAGCAATTGATTAGGTGAACTGGATGAAAAAATGTTCTCAAAAGTATTTATGTATTGTATAATTCCACACTAATCAAAATGAAGCATAATATTTTTTATGTGGTCAAAAATTAATGGAATATTCTATATTTTTGCTTCTGAAATTCTTTTTGAATTCGTAGAAGGAAAGTCCATAAAGGTGGACTCGAAGAGTAAGTAGATCGCCTGTTTTTCTATGCGCAGGGCCGGAAGTCTTGTAGAAAACGGAAGATCTAAGATTGTAAACAGTGTGTGTATCGTGCATACCATGTTTAGACCAGTAAGGAGCAGAACGCACAAGACAACCAACCGGCTGCGATTCTCCGCCAACAATATCCGATGTAGATAATGTCACTCCACAAGATATGACTTGTCGGTCGTTAATTTGCTTATCGCCTCTTTAATATCGGTTGTAATAGAAGCCGACGAAGTTTCTGTGTCGGACCACGAGGTCACTTCCTTTAATGGTTGCGAATTTGATTCTCGGTTCTTTTTTTCGTTTTCTTTGCTAATGCAGCCAATCTACAACATCCCGCGTTTCCAAATACGGCTAGGCATTTTAGTGAACAGAACTGTTCCCTAATGAGGCTAAGAAACGTTTAACTGGATCGTCGATATCTTCCGTTTGACATCAGGGAGGTTCACGTTTCAATGTTTCAACTGTTTGACAGTTGTTCAGACTGCGTGCTATTACACATAGTTTGAATTTTAATCTTAAAAAAGGGGAAATGAGACGCATAGTCGTTGAAATGTGGTAGGAGCATCTGTATTAATAACAGCAGTTCATGTACCCCCAGACATAAGGAGTAGGGTGGTAGGGGTATCGTATGTTCAACGAAAGGGTACGTAAACGAATGCGTGGACAGTGCATGGTGGGTGATCTGCAAGTATAGAGGGATGTTCAGAACTCGAGACAGACGAGCAATAGATTTTCAACTAAAACATCCCAACAATAATTATCATATTGAAAGATTTCTATTTGTATATATATTGTAAATAAACGTTGATTAAGTAAAGTTCGTGTTTTCGAATTTATGTGCATCGAATATCCATCATCTTTCGTGTGCTCCCTCATAGGAGATTAGAAGTGGCGCGTCAGCGCAAAACATAATAAAACAACAGTTATCGATTCTATAACGATTTATAGAATCATCTTCCTCGGGTGTTCCCCGGATCTAAATTCTCTTCCAACATTTCTCCAACAGCTGCGTATCGTAAGGGATTATTGTCTGATCAAACATTTAGCCGTAGTCAATTGATGCGACGATCACCTACCTACCTTAAAGAAAAGATAGCCCTCACCATTAACGGAGGCAATTCACGATCACATTCAACAAGCTTGAACGTAATTCCTCAACAGTGGACGGAGGCCGCGAGAGCCAAACCTGGTTATTGCATTTGTTATCACTATATCTTTTGGAATACTGTTTGAATTAGTTTCTTTAATTAGTATTTGATCATTACTATCCTGTAACGTTATGGATTAGAAACCAGAACTTAAGGAAGTGAAAAATATACACATTCCGTTTGACATCAGGGAGGTTCACGTTTCAATGTTTCAACTGTTTGACAGTTATCGATTCTATAACGATTTATAGAATCATCTTCCTCGGGTATTCCCCCGATCTAAATTCTCTTCCAATATTTCTCCAACAGCTGCGTATCGTAAGGGATTATTGTCTGATCAAACATTTGGCCGTAGTCAATTGATGCGACGATCACCTACCTACCTTAAAGAAAAGATAGCCCTCACCATTAACGGAGGCAATTCACGATCACATTCAACAAGCTTGAACGTAATTCCTCAACAGTGGACGTAGGCCGCGAGAGCCAAACCTGGTTGTTGCATTTGTTATCACTATATCTTTTGGAATACTGTTTGAATTAGTTTCTTTAATTAGTATTTGTTCATTACTATCCTGTAACGTTATGGATTAGAAACCAGAACTTAAGGAAGTGAAAAATATACACATTCCGTTTGACATCAGGGAGGTTCACGTTTCAATGTTTCAACTGTTTGACAGTTATCTATTCTATAACGATTTATAGAATCATCTTCCTCGGGTGTTCCCCCGATCTAAATTCTCTTCCAACATTTCTCCAACAGCTGCGTATCGTAAGGGATTATTGTCTGATCAAACATTTGGCCGTAGTCAATTGATGCGACGATCACCTACCTACCTTAAAGAAAAGATAGCCCTCACCATTAACGGAGGCAATTCACGATCACATTCAACAAGCTTGAACGTAATTCCTCAACAGTGGACGTAGGCCGCGAGAGCCAAACCTGGTTGTTGCATTTGTTATCACTATATCTTTTGGAATACTGTTTGAATTAGTTTCTTTAATTAGTATTTGTTCATTACTATCCTGTAACGTTATGGATTAGAAACCAGAACTTAAGGAAGTGAAAAATATACACATTCCGTTTGACATCAGGGAGGTTCACGTTTCAATGTTTCAACTGTTTGACAGTTATCTATTCTATAACGATTTATAGAATCATCTTCCTCGGGTGTTCCCCCGATCTAAATTCTCTTCCAACATTTCTCCAACAGCTGCGTATCGTAAGGGATTATTGTCTGATCAAACATTTGGCCGTAGTCAATTGATGCGACGATCACCTACCTACCTTAAAGAAAAGATAGCCCTCACCATTAATGGAGGAAATTCACGATCACATTCAACAAGCTTGAACGTAATTCCTCAACAGTGGACGGAGGCCGCGAGAGCCAAACCTGGTTGTTGCATTTGTTATCACTATATCTTTTGAAATACTGTTTGAATTAGTTTCTTTAATTAGTATTTGATCATTACTATCCTGTAACGTTATGGATTAGAACCCAGAGCTTAAGGAAGTGAAAAATATACACAGTAAAAGTTTCAAACAAATTTTATTTGTATTGCTATACAATAGCTTCTTCAGGTGAAGATAAGACAAACTTAATCTACTACACAAGTATTGATACCTAAGATGACTATTAACAGTTATGGGGTGGTAAGGGTAGGTAACAAATTTAAATTTAGCAGTGGAGGATTTGTGATTTCAATTTCAAATACTAGTGGGGTTTGTAGGGTCCGATAGATTACTTTCAAAATTTTTTAAATTTATTAACAACATCTATGAAAAGATAAAATTCACACTAGAAATAGAAAAAGATAATTCAATAAACTTTTTAGACTTAACAATAAAAAGAATAAATTAATATGAATTCGCGATATATCATAAACCCACTCACACATATACTATAATCCACTTAAAATATTTTCATCCTATATCCCAAAAGGTAGTAGCATTCAATTCCTTTATCCATAGATTAATAAATGTACCTTTAAAGACAGAGCAGTTTAACTTGGAGTTAAAAAGAATTTATCAAATAGCGATTAATAATGGTTATTCGCATAGTATAATAGATAACATATTAAATAAAAAATTAAAACTTAAATTGTATTTATCCTATCATTAAAAATGGACCGATTAAATTTAATTATTTTACATTTTTAGGCAATTTTTCAAATAAAATAAGTAATAACATAAAGTGTATAAATAACAGTTTTATTTCCTTCGAAACCAACAATTCGCTATGTAAATTTATTCTTAATAACAAATGTAAAACACCAGCCAAGTCAGGTGTCCATTTATTAAGTTAGTTAGTACAGATTGTAAAAATTTTTATGTAGGACAAACAGGTAGGCCCTTTGATATTCGCATCCGTGAACATTGCAAAAGTTTTATTAATAAAAAAAACTAATTCAACATACGCAGAACATCTAATTAATTTTAAGCATAATTTTAAGACTTTAAAATTTTACATATTGAAAATAAAGGGATTAAAGTTAATTTATTAGAACTAGAAATAAATAGATTCAGTAAACAAAATATTATTTTAAACGACTAACTTGAAATCACAAATTCTCCACTGCTTAATTTAAATTTGTTACCTACCCTTATCACCTCATCCCTGATAATAGTCATCTTAGGTATAAATACTTGTATAGTAGCCAGAAGAAGCTATTGTATAGCGAAACAATATTGTAGCAATACAAAAAAAAAATTATTTGAAACTTTTACTGTGTGTATTTTTCACTTCATTATGTTTACGTTTTAATAATTGACATTATCAACAATCAACAATAAATCAGAACTTATAGTTTAATATGAGTACTAATTCATTCACCGTTGACCTTCCAAGTATTAGAGGATATATGAAACCAGTCACTGCTTTGCAATCTGTCCAAATGTTTAGACAGCCTTTGTGAAGAACGGCGCTAATTTATAAGATTCCTAGCCGCTGTTAGATGGGATTGGTTGCGACATACATACACATCGTGCAACAGGTAATCTATTGTCGAGGCCCTGTGGTGGTCGATCCATCCGCAACGTTGGGTAGCCAATGCGAAGCGGTTTTATTGTTGAATTTGAATAGGATCCCGTTAGGTTTTTTAGGTAATTAGGTGGCAATATTATTATCATATGCGAATGCGTTTCATGCTAACTGTGCCAAGACTTCAGGCGCGACGAAAGAAATTCCGTCGTTGTTCATAGGTGAATTATCCTTCATTATACTCTTTATGATCCATTCTTGGTACACCATTGACCATTGACAATCCTGTTTACCATATAAGGAGTGTCCAATTGTAATTTCGTTTCGGCCAATCCCCACTTCCCCTTTTGTATTGACTTCACTTTTCGTATAAGGAATTATCGAATGTTTAGCTAGCTAGTCATTAAGATCATCCAGCTCAAGTAAATAATAGAAATCATATATTATGAGATGTTCTTTTACAAAAATGATAAATGATACCGTGATCTTTAAAGCTATACCAGGTGTAATGAAACAATACCCAGCACAAATGTCAGTACAAGCTACAAGTGAGTTAAGCAAAAACGAAACGTTTCACATTTTTAAGCGATAAAAAGGGCAAACCAAATAAAATAAACGGATAGATAGACCTACTACCCCTTCTCATTTTACGAAGACTATCTTTATTGGTTCACCTACCCCTGCATCTATTTCAATTTTTTTAGTTAAATCCTAGTAAAATAGAATAGTACGTATAATAATGAATATTAGATCACAAATCATGCTTGATATGGCCAATAATTGACAAAACTAATTATTGCATTGAAAAAATCAATAAAAATAAAGGAACACATATTTATCAAAAATAGTGAGTTATTTACAGCCTAAAGCTCTATTTAAATTGGCGTGTATGTTTATTTTATAAAAAAAAAAATATTTTTGTTTAATGCGTGTTATATCTTACCCTCGTGAAATGTTTTCCAAAGGTGGCAGCCCTATTTAAGATTTGATTTGAGGTAGAATTTCACCTTTGAGGGATCTAAAATATGTATAAAATGAAGTACTAGGTAAGAGGAAGCTTCAATAAGTATTTTCAGAATTCACTGACAATTTACAATGAGTTCCAAATATTTAATTAGTTTTAAATTAATATATGAAATAGATCAAAGTATTGAATTAAATATAAAGTCAGGTGTGCGCCAACTAGGGTTGTTTCTGATTCGACTGTCTATCTGATTAGGGGTTGTGGCTGCATCGCTTGGAGTGTGAGACATTGGTTGGCTCGAAGTCAAGGAAGAGTTGACCTTGAAAAGTCCGAGTTATTTCCTCCCAGATGTGAAAAAATGTATGGCTGGACTGCGCCCCTGTACTACTACTACAGTGATGTGGAGGATGGGCAGACCCCCACGTGTGGCTTTGGGTGAAGAAGAGTAGTTTTAGCAATAATTATTGGTACCTGTATATCAAGATAATGGGCAGTCATCTTGGGACTACATTTAATTGTCGTCATTTTCAAAGATCAGACTTAATTGACTTGACTAGACGCTTATGTTTGTTTGTTCATCTTATTTAGCTCAGGTCAGACATTTTATTTTACAGCAACGCCGTGTATTTTTCCGTGCTTGCTGGTCGTGGTAAGTCCCGACGCAGTGTATGTTGAAATTGGTTAGATTGAACAGTTAAGTGATATAGAGAAATTGACTCTAAAGTAGTGTTCATGGTAATGAAATTTTACGTTTACCTTACAATTCAGAATTGGGATATCTCTTGCAGTAAGGATATTATTTCTGTGCCTTACTTTACGGCATTGTATATAATGGAGAAAAAAGAAGTGATAATGGTAAATCACGTAGTTGTGGGTATCTTAGTTTTGACATCGTTGATATGAGTAACTTCAGCAAGTCGTAATGCAATGCGAATCCGCAGCGATATCTAAACGACTCAGTGCCTCTTTTAGTCCGAGTGCCTAACAGATATCTAACATTAGCCACAAGCAAAGCTGGTGTATATACGTAGATACTTACTTATACGTTTTGAACCTACCTTTTCTAATGACTCTCTGAAGTTATCCGAATGTTTGCAACAGGCAGCGTTTGATTTGGAATTTATGAGCAAAAGATTATCGGTACAAAACACGTATCTTAACAAAACAAGCTTGATTAATGATTGGACAGTAAGAGGGAGAGTAGGTAATAACAAGGAATTAATATTAATGACAAAAACAAACGCCATTAAACCTACGCCTATTCACAACGTGCACTTTTTTTGCTCGGCAGAGTGGGAAAGATAGAGGAAATTACCGTGGAGAATTCATCTCTTCATATTAAAATTGCAACATTGTTCTTATACAGGAAATGCTGCTGCGGCTACGTAGGGTTGACAATAGATTCAGACTAGACATTGTAAAATTAACAAGAAAAGGAATTAGCTATTTTACGTTATTTCTGTCTAATAGTTATTTTGATGAAAATTGATCTGCTTAGTAAAATAAGTACGAGACATGTTTTTTAAGTAAGTACCGTTTTGAAATTAATAAAAAAAGTGCAAAAATATATTAATAATTTTATTCTTACACGAAAGCCTGTACCTTAATCTACTTTTCTACATAATTTTCTTCAATATTGAGTTATAAGTTTGACCAGTGACCAGTTTTTGAATACCTTTCTCATAGAACTCTGCTGCCTGACTTGTTAATTGTTAATCACTGCATCAGAACTGTTTATTTATATAGCCTGTAAAGTCCTTTCTTCCGGCGCCCACCTGATGTGCCTACTTGGTAGGACGCTTTCCAAATGTGATATCTTTGATCTTAATATTTAGACGAATAAGAATTTTAATTCCTTCCTTTTTGAATATGTGTATTATTGTTATCTAGTGTTTCAAAATGTTTATGATATTCAACAACTAATATATAAAACAGATAATACAAGTTCCTATGTTATTTTTTTACATATAAAAAGTGTTGTTGAACATAAATAATTGCCACATATATGGCGGAAGTATTCCGAAACTCTACAGTTTGCACCATCGCATTTTAGTTAAAAAATGATTACAAAGAAGTAAATAAATTGTTGCTAATTGTGTGATATGTCGACAAGGGCCGGTTATCCATATAATTGTAAGAGAGATATAACATGTTGTGGCTGGCTTCAACTACATGTTTTTTAAGTAAGTACCGTTTTGAAATTAATAAAAAAAGTGCAAAAATATATTAATAATTTTATTCTTACACGAAAGCCTGTACCTTAATCTACTTTTCTACATAATTTTCTTCAATATTGAGTTATAAGTTTGACCAGTGACCAGTTTTTGAATACCTTTCTCATAGAACTCTGCTGCCTGACTTGTTAATTGTTAATCACTGCATCAGAACTGTTTATTTATATAGCCTGTAAAGTCCTTTCTTCCGGCGCCCACCTGATGTGCCTACTTGGTAGGACGCTTTCCAAATGTGATATCTTTGATCTTAATATTTAGACGAATAAGAATTTTAATTCCTTCCTTTTTGAATATGTGTATTATTGTTATCTAGTGTTTCAAAATGTTTATGATATTCAACAACTAATATATAAAACAGATAATACAAGTTCCTATGTTATTTTTTTACATATAAAAAGTGTTGTTGAACATAAATAATTGCCACATATATGGCGGAAGTATTCCGAAACTCTACAGTTTGCACCATCGCATTTTAGTTAAAAAATGATTACAAAGAAGTAAATAAATTGTTGCTAATTGTGTGATATGTCAACAAGGGCCGGTTATCCATATAATTGTAAGAGAGATATAACATGTTGTGGCTGGCTTCAACTACAATTGCTAATTTTCTAACAATGTATCGTAAGTCTCATACGCGTCTGTTGCCTTTATTGAAACCAATAAATTAAAAAGCTGCTTTTACAACGAACGTTTCATTATAGAATTCAAGTTTTTTTGTTTGGTTAATATAGTTTTAGAAACGAAAAAAAGCTCTGTTTCCTGAAGGGACATAATTTACGCCTTCCTATGTATTACTTGAACCTGAACTGAAGTACAAGATTCAATTAGAAAAATTTAAACAGGAGGAATACTGTCGTGGGAAATAGTTAACAATCACGATTAGATTTATTATACTAAAAACACGATCGGGTATTGGCTTTTTACTAGTCTCTTTTAATTTAAACTACTTTTTAATTAGTAGAATCAACAAAAAGTAACCACAAAGACGTTAGTTATTATGCGAATACCGTGTTGATATGGAACTGCAACAGTTGTAATAACACGCACGTACATAAATATCACTTGTCACAGGAATGTATCTATAAATTGCAATTTATGTCTGTTGTGGGAAAAACGATAATCTTTTAGCAATATTTGTAAGGTATAGCTTTTGTTCAACTGTAACAAGATCGTGAATAAAAACGACCAAAAACTTAATGTGGCTTCCTATTCAAGCGCCATCCATGAAGAATTACCACTAGTTGTGGGACCACAAAGTTTAGCAGGGTGTTTTTTAGTTAAGGGTGTTACACTGAACTCTTGGCGTAGTGGTATATAGACGAAAAGGCGCGCATTCCTAACAGAACAACAAATTGTTTGTTATACACTGGTTAATTGTTCCTAATATTACTTTATGGAGATGAAAATGGGGTTCTTCTGAAGATGCCCTTGCAGGGCGAAACACGTATGAAGAACTTATATATTGTTACGCTTTACGTGAATCCACGTATGTAGGCTGCGTTGTTGATTCAACTGGACAAGTTTAAATACCTCAGTGAGGCGTTGTCTAGTTTGATATCTTCTGTAGCGGCTAAAATCCACTAGATGGCAGCAATTGCCTCTATGTTGTTACTATAAGAACTTATATGTTCTATTTATTCATACAGTGGCTTGTTCAGGTGGAAGCAATATTGATTAGGTATTTTAAAAGCGTTGTTTTTGGATTATAATTGATCATGTTGTTAGATATATATGTAAGGTGCTGGTTTTCATTTTTTTATGTACTTGTATCTGAGTTCTACAAACACTAGCTTAGCGTCCTAAGTCTGCCCCTCACATTAATGTCATGAACAATTTGACAACTTGTACATGTCTTTCCCAAAAAGTTTGTTTCGAAAAATTAGTTTGCATAAATTATTGATGATTGAAATATTGGTATTACATTGTGTTTTAATTAATTTTTGTAACTTCTGTACCATTTTGTTAGTATTAATGTGAAGTAATATGGCTGTTGAGTATTCTTGCTTTGCTTCTTGTATGCTGTTCTCTTGCACCAGCGTTAGCGGTGGTATAACTAGAAGTATTCCCAACAACGGCGTAGCTTGGCACATAATTACTATAGAAAAACAATCGCAAGTTGTTCGTTACCGGTGGTAACAATCTTCTGTGTCTTAAATGAAAGTGCGCCATGTAGAATTAAAATAAATAGTCGTAGATTTCCGTCGCAACGTGGTACCTTCTAATGATACCCAACTTTACCACGATATTCATTCTTGCTACTGAACTCAAAACAAAACGGAATGAAATTGATAACAAATGTAGGCTTTCACGGCCGGTGTCTATTGATGAAATAACTTCCGGGCTATGTTGCCGTAGTCTTGGTTGGTTAATGATACCAGACGTTTCGGCTTATTCTGCGGAAGACATCTTCAATAGCGTGGTCGAAGCGTTCTCGTTGACGATGTAGCGACGAATGCTACAACCGAAAGCCACATCCCATGGTTCGTTGTGCCTACTTGGTAGGACGCGTTCAAAATGTGAGATCTTTGATCTTAAAATTTAGACGAGTAAGGATTATAATTCCTTTTTTTTTAATATGCTTTCAGTTAAGTTTAATTTGTGACTTTTTGGAAATGCTTTAAAATGTGAAAATTATCGTTAAAAGTATGTTTTTTTAAATTTAATAGATGCACTGCACAAGTAGAATCAGCTTTCCCATTGGTATAGCATCTCCTCTGTTCACTAATCCTTTGTTTGAATGATCTGCCAGTTTGTCCCACATAAATTTGATTACAGTTTCCGCATTCCAGTAAATAAACCCCAGGTTTAGATTCTTAATTAGCATTATCTTTATTATGTTTTATAATGAATATGGTCTGATAAAGTATCAAATTCCTAAATATGAATTTATAAGACAAACAGGAATGCAGTACTTCAATATAAATTCGTAAATCATTTATAATAGTCAGTAACAAAATTAAATATGAGAATGCTACACATAGGTCTATGTTTTGTTGGAGTTCTTTGAACTAAGCTTAAGTCTGCTTCTTTTAATGCTTTGTTGTGGGAATGTGTTGACAAGGTATTCAGGATTTGGTTTTTTTTTTTGTTGAATTTGGGTATCTGATAATTTTTATTTGTTCGAAATCTGAATCTAAGGCTAAGGATGGTATATTATTATAATACAAAACTAACAACAATATAAACATATAGAAATACCAACGAACTATTTGTGAAATTTGATCATGTTGTGGGTCATGTTGTGGTAGTATGGGTAACTGTATAGGTTATCTATTTTTCAGTTGAGTTCAATGTTAAACAGTCAGTTGTGATACCTGCATGTTGTATAAGAAGGATTCATTCTACGTAACTGCCCATCATTTTAATTGTCGGCATGTCACCCGATGGGACACGGAGGCGTTTGTTTTAACAAATCGCGGAAATTGCGCACAAGATAGGGCTTGCTAGATGGCAAACACATTACGGTACTTTAATATAACAAACAATTACTTACGTGTGGGTTTATTGCGGTACGTTTGCTTCTTCTTTGTTTTTTCTTCTGTTTTTGTTTTGTTTGATTGTTTGTTCTGCTGATTTCAACGCATTTGGACTTTAATTGGCTGATTCTATCGCGTTTTCTCATGTAGAAACTCTTGACATGTTATTGCCATTATAATATTGTGTATTAGCTAAAAACCGGCGTGTGATAGGTCAATTCTATTAGTTACCCGCCAAGATCTTCACGTCAAGATGGAGAAAGTAACGAAAAGGCATTATCTTGTCGGTTATGTACTGATAGTGGCTATTTATTCTATTAAATTCTATTTTAATTGTCGTTGATTTCTTTCTTTATTACTTCTAATGAACAAACTACCTACTCTTAAGGCTTATCATTGAATTTTACGAACGTATCTTACCAAGATACTTCCTCATTTCATTGTAATAAACAGAAAACTGGCTAAATGCGCCGTGGATTACAAAACGAACTGTACAACTGGAATAAGAAGACTCAAAATACTGAAGTTAGCTGTGTTATTGAATAGTGTTGTAGAGAGTCCCTCTGTTGCTGCCTTTTCTAGTTAGGTAAACAACCTGCTTCGTCTGTCTCCTTAAAAGAGGACAACAACAAAGGAGCCTGTCTCTTTCACTCTTGGTATCACAGTTACGTACATAGTTTGATGTGTACGTCGCACTCTGTTCTTATATCTCTGTTGTTCTTACTCCTAAAATACCGAGCGGCGTGGTCTAGTGCTCTAGATCAGTGATTCCCAACCGGTGGTTCACGAACCCTTAGGGGTTCGCAGTGTTTGCAGAGGGGGTTCGTGAAAATAATATTGTAATGGCGGATTTTTTAAACGCCATCAAAATTAAAAGCAAAAAAAGCAAAAACACAAAAATTAAAGAATACACCCACTGTACAACAGATTATTCGCTGCCTGTTTGTTAAGAAATCTAAAATAAATTTCAATATTTTCATTTCTTTTTTAAAACATAAGAACTATTCTATCAAATTTTATTGCTTTTTTTACCTGTAATTAACGACTGCATAGGGGGTTGGTCAAATGTTTTTAGACCTTTCTTTTGGTTCGCGAGGAAAAAAAGGTTGGGAAACACTGCTCTAGATCATTGCTTATCGTTTGGGAGGTCACCGCTTCGAACCCGGTTCCGGCTTCTCTGGTCCAAGTTTTCCGTGGTTTCCTTGGATCATTTAGGCAAATGTTGGGGCAGTAATATTCCACAGATAATCTTTCACTTCTCTTCTGTCTTCAAATAGGTGATTGAGTTGACCTTTACTTGATGAAGGTTGATCTTCATGATGAGTTATTAAAGCAATAAAACACGTTTAAACTTTCACGAAACTTTATTAAACTTGTTTAACAATCCTGTTTCACCTCACAGAGGCATCTTCAGAAGCTGAAGTGTGTTTAAACTGAGTTTTTACAGCAACAGCTTATATTAACTATCCTATTTCTTATTATCTAGTGGGTGTGTGTACAAGTTGGGTTGTGCGACTTACAGATTATTGTTTAAACATATTGAAATTATTACTAAGTTGATGTACAAGCATTTACTATTGGTGAATTGTGGACATTCTCTATTTCACTTAAAAAAAATCATTTTTTGAATTCAAATGTGCTTTTATTTCTATTGCTTCTAGGATGTTCAGATGAACAATAATCTGTAAGTCGCACGACCCAACTTGCACATACCCCACTAGATAATAAGAAATAGGATAGGTAATATAAGCTGTTGCTGTAAAAACTCAGTTTAAATACACTTCAGCTTCTGAAGATGCCTCTGTGATGTGAAACAGTATTGTTAAGGAAGTTTAATAAAGTTTCGTGGAAGTTTAAACTTGTTTTATTGTTTTAATGATTCATCTTCTGTCTTCATTTCGTCTGTATCATCTTTTTCTCCCTAACCACACCACCCACCCGTTCCCACGATTCCTGAAAGGAGGTTGAAGAGGGCCTTACGCCCTACCCTCCTGCCCGCCCATCAGCACGAGTAGCTGGTGGGAATGAAACAGAAGTCTTTTTTTTACTCTAAAATTGAATCAAATCGTATAAACATCTAGCAAATTTCTTGGTCAAGAAAGCTTATTACTCTATCTGTTATGAAATAATAAAACTTGTGACAACAAAAATGTATTTTTTGCTCCATCCGTCACTGGCTGTCAATTATTTCTTATAGTAAAAATTTAACATGTATGTGAGTTACGTTTCAGTAATACATTATTCATGGAAGTTATTACTGAAACCTTAAAGTATACGTCAAGATAATAGCGAATAGTGTTCCACCTTACTTCTAACACGAGTAAGTTTGAAAACGTGATTAGACTATTAATATTAGTTAGTTAGCTACTATAAAAATCCCTTTCATGTCTACAATCTTCAAAATCATTGAAAATTACAAAGACCTGTTTGGAATAAACAATCCAGGCAATAAATATAAATAAACTAATTAATAAAAATGGTGGTCGAACAGTTCCTCCGATCTACACCCTATTGTAAATCCTGAGGTTACGATGGTTTCCTATTAGAAATCATGGATGTTCGGTCTTCACACTAAGCGTGTTAAAATTTAAGTTTCTAGTCTTAGTGTTGCAATTAGTTATGACATGTACAATATTTAAGTCTTTTATACAAACTGATCCAAAAGGGTCAATATTTGTTGTTTTGTATCTCTAGTAGATTTTGTTGGTAAGTGACAGTCATATCCATTTCAATTTATATTAACCTTTATTCATTTAATGGTTTGTATTTTAAGAAATTTTGATTCGTTCCGTCTTGCAGTTTTGTAACTTTTTGTGTGAATTATTACCCGAACCTTTCCAAATGCTAGTGGAGAGAAATTTATTGTTTTAATATGGTACAGCTCTTCTAAGTACGAGAGCCATATCGTCTCTGTTGTTCCATGGTACCTATTTTTATATATTTATACTCATTACTGTAGTTTTGTGTCAGTGTGTATTAAGTAAAAATTTAAATATCGGGGGACGTACCCACTGCAAAATCTTCCAATTGGAAATTGACCACACCTTCAAAGAAAATTATAAAATTAGGAGGAACGATTGAAACGGAGATATTTAAAAAAGAGATTCTGACTCTGAACTTGCTTCTAATAAGAGATTTACCTAATTAATCATTTGATAGTCAATTCAATCACACGTTTCTTTGTCAAATTTGTACTTAATTATTAATATTGTAAATAAATAGTTAAAAAGTGCAGTTTTCGTATCCAACAAACAACAAAACTACAATCGCTCGCCATTAATCTAGCTTGCGACATGAGGATACCAGAAAGATATCTTTCAAAACCTCACATACACTTTTCCTCAAGAAACAATGGACATTAATGGATACTGGTTGGGGAGAGACAGGTGAGACGGACGATATAAAGAAAGAAGAGAAGTAAAAAAATACTGCTTCAGCATTTTTCTAAACGATCCAAGGAAACCACAGAAAACTTTCCAATTCTTAAAGTTGAAACTAATTCGTTATAGAGAATTTCAAATAGTATTGTTTTACCACAGTGTTCACCTATCGTTAATCCTGTGGAAAAGGAATATTAAAGAAAATGTAGATGATTTTGTTAAAAATTGGTAGTCAACTTAAACAAAAAGTATTAATCATGAAAACATCTTTTATCTTTGTAATAAATAATAAGCCAAAGATAATGTCTGAGACGAAATGAATAGATCAAAGGATACGTGGAGAGTGGAAGTTGTCAGTGACATTGACATCTTTAGGATGAGAAATGACAGTGCATACCGGAAGGTGGTATGTATATTTAGAAAGTCAGATAAAAGTACAGGTACGTGACAGCAAATTAACTCCGTTCATGCCTCTTCCCTTTCGGGTCCTTGAGTAGGTTGAATGTTGTTCTGTATTGTGTCACGTACCCTTGCAGGAGACAGGTGACGTTCGCAAATGATGCAGAAATCGGAGGATGGTGCGGGCTCCATGTGCATGCAACATCCGAAAAGACGATATGTCGATATCACGGAACAACCTGGTGATTATTAAACAGACGAAGCTCATCTTGTTCTTTCGTACGAACTTAAGTGGAAACGATGGACGTGCCAAAGTTTATGAAGATACCTTGTTCAAATTATCACACGAATTTATAAATTAAAAACAGCAGTTTTTTTAATATAAATTTCGTTACACAAGTGTTTAAAATAATGTATTGATTTAGTAGTTATAGACCACAAAAATTTAAAATTTTTAACTAAAAATGAAAAATTTTGTGAATTTTTCAGTAGAGGTTAATTTCTAATACATTAATGTATTTTTAACTAAAAGCACAAGTCAATTCTTTAAAACGTTGTTTATCATTTTTAAAGAGTCGATAGAACGAAGTATTTCAGGAATTCTGTGTCGACGATAATGAGTTTTGCGATAAGAAACCGGTTCAGCAAGATAAATTTACTTTTTTTGTGAATAATACAAATCAATTCCAGATGTTTATGATTCGCTATTCCACCACCACCACTACAAGCAAACGACGTAGCAGTTCAGTACAGAAAAATACCTCATTTGTAAAACTATTTGTTGTAATTAAGTGTCGTATTTATAATATGATGTATTTCATAGAGAATTAAAGAGATCAGACTTGATATTGAATCGCGTCGGAAGCTGGACTATTTGATCAGTGCCATTGTGTCAGTTAAAAGGTTTATGTTACATTTAATGATTTACGTTTTGTAGTACAATACATAAATCGTTGTGTGGATATGGTGGGGAAAGGGAGTGAATTATAAGAACTATATATTTATGAGTGTAGCGGCTATCGAAAAGGCCTTTAACATTGAAGAATAACGACAAACACAGGTTAGAATTTCTACAGATTTAATTATTATCATCTAACAATTGTTTCGCCAAACTTGAGCTTCGTCAGAAGTTTATAAATAAAGTTTATTTATAAAGTTTTTGATGATTATGATGAAAAAGTTGCTAGTAGAATTTACATTTTCTCTTGATTATTATATAATTATGATTATTAATATTATTAAACGAAACCCAATGTTTCGCTCAGAGGTTTAGAGCTTCGTTGTGGACTAACATAATTATATGAACCATTAAACAAATATGTAAAATATTAAATTAAAAATGAATCGACAGAGAACAAATATTATAAAAAAAAATAATTTATAAACGTAGCTAATGGAAATATGGATATTGTTTCACGAGATACTATAATTTGGAGCGGACATTACTTTTCTTATGATATTATGATATCTTATGAAATATTATGATATTTTACAACAGATATTATTGTCTTTCATTACTGTTTTTTGGCGTTCGTCGGTCTTTGTTTTCACACTCGTAATGTCTACAGTATTGGACCGTTGTAATGATTGATACCTGCTTCAAATTGGGATCTCATTTCAAATGTATTTGATTGCATTTGTAAATACTTTAGAGTGAACATTTCCTTTTGAATATCTCTGTTCGGTTCTCAGGGTGTTTCTTGAGCAAAAGTGTATGTGAGGTTTTGAAAGATATCTTTCTGGTATCCTCAAGTTGCACGCTAAATTAATGGCGAACGATTGTAGTTTTGTGGTTTGTTGGATACGAAAACTGCAATTTTTAACTATTTATTTACAATATTAATAATTAAGTACAAATTTCACAAAGAAACGTGTGATTGAATTGACTATTAAATGATTAATTAGGTAAATCTCTTATTAGAAGCAAGTTCAGAGTCAGAATCTCTTTTTTGAATATTTCCGTTTCTATGGTTCCTCCTAATTTTATAATTTTCTTTGAGGGTGTGGTCAATTTCCAATTGGGAGATTTTACATTGGGTACGTCCCACGATATTTAAATTTTTACTTAATACAAACTGACACAAAACTACAGTAATGAGTATAAATATACAAAAATAGGTACCATGGAACAACAGAGACGATATGGCTCTCGTACTTAGAAGAGCTGTACCATATTAAAACAATAAATTTCTCTCCACTAGCATTTGGAAAGGTTCGGGTAATAATTCACACAAAAAGTTACAAAACTGCAAGACGGAACGAATCAAAATTTCTTAAAATACAAACCATTAAATGAAAAAAGCTTAATATAAATTCAAATGGATATGACTGACACTTCCAAACAATATGCACTTGAAATACAAAAGAACAAATAGTGACCCTTTTGAATCAGTTTGTATAAAAGACTTAAATATTGTACATGCCATAACTAATTGCAACACTAAAACAAGACACTTAAAATTTAAAAAATTCATTTTAAATCACCATTTGTGAAATATTGGAGTTCAAATGTTTCCTTTCTGTTTCTAAAGCAAGTCTATCTAAAAAGCTGAGAAAAACAATCGGATAGTAACCCTAGTAGTACTTATACACTTCAAGCCCTTCATGGATATAATAAAACTTATTACGTGACATCAATATAGGCTCATGTTGAACAACAGATATCTATTTTATAATGAGTATTCATTTTTAGAATAAGTACATTGCTCAACAACATTTTGTGAATGATAACAAATGTATCTATTATAACACTACAAGAAATAATGTTAAACTGTGTAGTAACATTTTTGTTTTATTAAAGATATTAAAATAAAAATTAAATTAAAAAAACGAACATTTGGTAAAGTTTCACAAATTTTATTATTATTTGTCTGACAGCTGTTTCGAGTTTTACGTCATTCTAAAAGACTGTGAGTGCTTAACATTGATATTTATCGATTATTAGATATTAAAATGTTTACCAATTATTCCTAAAAATTTCATTCATGTCTCCGTATTTTAATGCTGATATTAGACCCACAAGTCAAACAAAAAATGAATTACAACTACGTATTTCAATTACATTGTAAAGGTATGTTTTATGGGAATCATATCTACGATTCTTTTTATTAAATCTGAAACAGGATCGCGCTCGTTTATTCGCCGAATTTTGCATATATGAAACATTAGGGGCCATAAAGAGGTGATATACTGCCAGTATTACCATAAAATGTCTATCTTTAAAATGCACTTTGTTAAATATGATTTTATTACCTTGTCTCTTTGTAATCCATTACAGATAGCAGTTTTTAAAGGGAATATTTTACTGAATTCTTCCTCCAATTGATTTAATAAAAACCATGTGAAAATAAACGTACAAATACCCTCATCATAAACATGCCATTATTTTAGACATTTCATTTTTCAGTTTTTTTTTTTGTATACGCGTCTATTTAATTTCGTTTTGTTTTTTGCTGTAAACTTTTTGTAAAGCGCGTTTGGGAGTTTTTTTCGGTTTTGTTTCTAAAAAGTTCAGTTTCCCGTTTCAACGACTATTTAAAAGTGTTTTACAACGTTGTTTAAAAATTAAAACGTCATAAAATTAAATGTAATGAAAACTGGAATTGAGCAATTTCGTAAGGATGTTAAGTTCCGCAAAGCATTCCAGGTCAGTTAATTGAACCAGAACTAACTCTATATAAGCTCTTTGCTTATATAGCTATGTGATATACCAGTGTGTTGTAATACTTTTGAAAACAAAATACAGTCATTGCTTTGGTTTAAGAACATTCAATATCCATAGGCATTCCTTTTCCCGAAATATATAAAAAAAATTGTAGATTTCAATGAAACAATAACGTTTAAATTGTTTTACTAGTTTGTAAATATAAAAAATTACCGAAAAACTAAATTCGGTGCAATCTTGAAGAAACATAATATTTGAAGATTTCTCTTATAATTGTTTCGACCAAAGGGTCATTATCAAAGATTATTTACTGCAGTACTGAGTAGACAAAACATGTACAAACCCTAAATAGCTTAAACTACGGCGACGTCACAGATCCGATAATAACAGAGGGGTGGAGTTTGAACATAATTCTTTTTGGTTGTTGACCAAAATTTTATTTTTGTTTTTGTCGTTTAGAGCTTTTTTTTTTAATTTCGAGGTTTTCTAGAAGTAATAAAAAAATGAAAATGAAGAATTTTAATGTTATCTAAATCTAGTGTGTGTTTGTTATCAATGCAATGTTCTGCCAAACCCGTTGATTTAAGTTGTTTCTCAATACTTTATTCGTGTTCACTGCTGCGAGTTCTTATGGCTCTGGCAGATTTTCCTATATACTAATTAGAGGAATCCTTACAAAGCAATTCATAAACACCACTTTTTGAAGTTTTTTCGGATTTCTGTTTGTTATTGACTATAAGTGATCCTAAATTACATATGTTGATTTCTATGGCATTTATATTATATTTACACAACTTATATTTTATTTTATTACTAACATTTTTAACATAATTAATAGCACAATAAGAAGTAGTTTGTATGTTTACGTTTTGTGAGCCTGCAAAAAACATGTCTAAATTTTAATTTTGATTTTTTGAAAAGTATATGATCTATAATATCTATGTTATAACCATTATTAACAGCTATTTGCTTAATTATTTTTAATTCAGTATTAGGTCGAAATTGTAAGAGAAATCTTCAAATATATATTGAAGCAAATAGTGCTGTTTTTCTTATTAGTTTATTTAGTTATTTAAAAAATTATCCATGAATATCGGTAGGTATATAGGTAGGTATGTAAGATATAAAACAAAGAAACACACAAGAGAAATAAACTGATATAATTCGTTATAATTTTAAAGAAAAGCACAGTTTATTTTCACCAAATATAATTAGCGAAACCGTAACACCTCTACCGCAATTTCCATTGACTTTATTAGATATAAGTTGTTTTTTATAGAAAAGGAACATTTTTTGCCACGCTAAAGAAACATTTAATATCATACAAAAGAACTGCACCATTCGATATCGAATTCCATGTGTTTGCTGCAGACGAAAAGAAAATAGCATGTGTTAAAAGAAAACAGATTTTATCAAATATATCAATAAATTAATTAGAAAAACATTGGATATTTTCATTATAAAATGTATCGGCTCGCGCATAACCTCTGTGAGATTGCAGTACCTGATACGTATTACTTCATTTTATCGATAACTTTAATATAGTGAGTTTTTTTATTCATAAAGAATCTATTTATAATATATATATATATTCCTTTAGTTTAATGTCAGTCGCCATCCTTTAGTTTATGAGAAAGATGCAACAAAAATTGTGTGGTGCTGCGCACTTTGCAGTTCCAGTGGAGTGTTTTGCCACGTGGGATTCTACAAGCTGAAAATATTACAATAGTTACTTTGAAATTATTGAGATACCTATTGCGTTTACGTCATAGACATAGTGTATACGGGACAATACAAAAAGTCACAATAGCACGTTGAATTTATTTACGAAATATAAAATATGTTATAGTTATCTAAGCTACGTTTAAGAATTATTAGATTAAATCGTCAAGTAGAATGAATATAACATTGTGTACTGAATTATATAAGTTTCAGCTTATTTTCACATTGTAATGCCTTAATAAATGTTGATAGTTCAACATATACAAGGTATAATATTATTGAGATAATTGAGAGTTTTCCCTAAATACCTGTACCTGCGCCTCCAACTATGTCAAATGCATTACCTATAAATATCATCAAACGACAATCTATATTCAGTAAATATACAATATTACTCTTGAAAAAGACTTCACAGGTCGAAACATATGTAAAGTATGTTAATAAACATAATTGAAACATCTAAAAACAGCTTGTTTAACTTTATCTCAAAAATTTTAAACGATGTTTCACAAATTTCCTACCGCGGAATCTATTAAAATATTCTGCAACTAGATATTCGAAAATTACAATCAATATTAAAATCGTTTTCGAATGGATATCATTGAAGATGAATAATAGAGGTTTATAATTATTCCATTGACTTCTTATTTACTTATTTTAGTGTAATTGATATAATGATATAACTTTTTGTTGTGTTCGTAATGCAGTCTTCGTTTCTGAAACTCGCTTATTTTACTTTAGTTAATTTGTTATAAGTTTCGTTCTTTTAGTGTCAGAACTGTCAATTTTCACACAAATTGGAACAGAAATTAAACCTGAAAGCATACTTACTACAGGAGGTTACGTCAAACTCTGCTGTTCTGTAAAAGTAGCAGATTTCTGTATCTCTAATAACTTCCAAACGGTTCTTCATGAGTGGGCAATTTACCCAGAAATCGCTATTTCTATTCAGTAGTTATGTTAACTATTTGTTGCATGTATTCGCTATTTGTTTAATCTTCTTACTTAGCGTGTATTGTAGGTCTTAATTTTATACAAATATGTTTGCCGCGGTCTTGAACTTGTCCTCTTATAGTTAAATATACCATTGGTATATTCATATACAATAAATAACTTAAATAGTTCACATACAACTGATGTTAGTAGATAATGCAATAATTTTCGTAATGGAACATAAGCCATGTTTAAGAATACTTTAAGAGTCACTTAGAACATGTTTTTTTCCTTATCGAATTTTGCAACGTATAAAGGATGTCTTTGATCAAAATCTGAGATAGTAGCGGTTATTTATCTTAAGTGGATGATCTTGTTTGTTTTCACAGTATCTTTAGGTAGCTAGTCGCTTCGTTTAACGTCGTTACCGGTAGTAACTAACGAGGCGTGACTAAATTAAGCCCAGGTTGCCAAAGTTGTTCTGTTATTGACTTGTAAATGTTTTTAATTCCGTTACAGTTGGTGCTCCTTAAAAATTCAACTCGAGCTCAATTAACAATTGCTGGAGCGTTTCTAATATTTGGTGACGCAAGGACGAAGAGGTACTTTTCGGTCGACTAAGCAGGAATCTTCGTTGACCATAAAATCTATACGTTCATAAGCTTAATCTATCGCTTAAGTATTCTTTTTTGTTGGGCCGACAAATTTTATTCGATCATTCTTGTAACGATAAATCGCGAGATGTACTTAACAGGCGGGCTGAAAAGTTCGTAGGCTAGCATAGAAAAAGATAATTTTTTTTTGATAGAATTTGATTTTATTATTCAATATAGTTCCCTTCAAGAACGATACAGCGATTATAGTGGCGAAAGACTAAGTTTTGTAGTGGGTACAAATTAATTTAATAATTAATATCGCATTAATGTATTTAAAATTTACCCATACTAAAAAAAATCTTCAAATATTTCATTATCAAAAGTAGTCCATGAAAACCTTATATAACTACTCTTTTGTATATGTTTCTAAAAATTTGGGAACAATTCTTGGTGAAAGATTTTAAAGTGTACCTTTAAAATGGTAAATAGCTGTGGCGCCCATACCATCCGACAAGATTGTCACTTATTTCGCTTTGTTAAGAAGTGTGTGATTGCACATTTCGGCCTAAGTACGTTCCATAAAATTACGTCATACAGGAACGACTGTTTCTTCTTAGTTATGACCTACGTTTACCCTATTGGATTGCACCTATTCTCGGGATATATTATTTTTCGTATTTTATGTATTTATAAGTGGGTCGAATGTGTTGATGCCATTATTTTTTGGATTATTTAAATTATTTGAAAGACGAAGCACAAGAAAGTTTTACTAGTTTATTTATCAACTCTATAAATTTGTTTCGGCCTAATAAGGCCATTTACAAGAGAAATACAGATGATTACTAAAATTAGGAACTATTAGTTGCTATTTACGTAATTACAAATTTAAAATATTCGCCGTTATCACTTGGTGAAACATGTTACAAAATTTGAAAATTAAGCCCAGGTTGCCAAAGTTGTTCTGTTATTGACTTGTAAATGTTTTTAATTCCGTATGTATTTGAAATAAAACAACTTCAAAGACTTTCACTGTAATTTATTAACTAAACTCTATACGTATTTCGCCTTATAAGTTTTCGAAGTTGTTTTATTTCAAATTACAAATTGAAAAGTAGAAGGGGGGAGTCATAGGTGGTTAGTTCTAATTGATTGTTAACTAAATTAAGGTTATTTAATATAGCTTTCTTAATTTCATAATTTTCTATAAAAAAAGAGAGAGAGAGAATTTTCTTGATATTCGATGATGTAAACGTATTCTTTCAATAATTTTACTGTATGTTTAGGTTCAGATGAGATCTTCGATAGCAAGTGTATTAATTTGAGACGGTCCGCATCAAGCGGAGATTCCGGTAGTCTATAGAATAGAAATTCAATTAATTAAAGAAAAAAGAAGAAGAGTCGATACAGTAACTGCTACTGTCGCGGTTTATTGCATAATACAATCAGACCGATTAAATTCATTTGGCATAGTTTAAGAAGGTGTAAAACGATATTGTCTACGTCTGGAGCTAACCGTGTAAACGGGTCGTTAGGGTCTGGCCACGCTCGAACATCGGATTTATTCTATTCAGAACTCACCTATAAATGGTTCGTGTCTACAGTTGACGCTGTTTTTGAAAAAAAATTTTTTTTTGGTTTGTTCATTTCTCGTCGATTGTCGGTCGGTAACGGTACGCTTACGTGAAAATGTTGCCCAACAGACCTCTCGTTGGTAGTCGTGATGATTTTTCCTGTAAAACTTTATCCCTCATCGTGTTATTAGATAACTGTTACAAACCTGTAAATGTTCTTTTAATAATCGGATGCCGGAACGACGTCGGACCATTGTCGTGTAACTATTTTTTATAAGGGGACCTATTGTTTGGTGCAAGAAAATCGTCGAGTTCCAATCATTATTATCAAATACTAACTAATTATATTACAAATCATTCGATGGAAAAACGTGATATCTACATAACTTCTACTACATCTACTTTTAATGTTTTGCTTAAGGGTTTGGTTGCCATCTTCGGGATTGGACATCCCAGATTTACACAGACAGAATTAATGTGAAACTATTCAATGTTCGGTTAACACGTCAAAAACTACAGTACTTAGGAATCACATTCACACACACTATGAACCCATCAATAGATATCAGAAATACACTACCATCCGAAATATTATATGACAATATCGAAATAACACCAATCACAATGCGAATTAATAACCTTCAAAGCAAATTCAAATTCAACCCTGTGTCAGCAAGTGGACCCAATCAAACGGTCCTAAAACTGCCTGAAGGGGAGAGGTTTTAGTCAGTAGAAATCCGACAAACACCCAGCCGCGAAAAAAAAATTTTTTTGTAGGTCGCTTGCTGAAGATTTTACTTTTACACGTGGAAATGGCTACGAATTCCTAAAAGTACCATAATGATATTCAAATATCTGTGTTAGTTCTCTATCCCAGATTAACATATATTATGGAAAATAAAACGGTTGTTGATTGAATTTATTAATTATTAAATATTATTAGTTCGAATTTGGTTACGTTAGTTTATAGAAGATTTCCAAATGGAGCTAATTCTGGTCGTGCATAAAATAAAACTATATTTAAAGAAATTATAGAACGAACGTTATCGTGTGAAGAACAACTACTGTATGTATGGGTTTGTATGTTTTAAAGTAACTGTAGTACAGAGATACAAGCATGTTGGACTCCGAAGTATGGGTGTGAGTTTACATCTGTCTCATTACCGAGAGCAACGCATTAATGAAAAGACCATAATAGTTCTGACTTACAGGAATTTCTTCGCAAATATTGACTAATTACAAGAAGACATTCAGGTGTAAACTGCAATTATATTATAACTGACTAATAGTCTGTTTCTTTGTGGTTGTGTTTGCCGTTAAAGACTAATATACTACAATGGGGTACAGGTGTTTTATTAATCAATGAAATTTGAAAAACAAAGGCCATTTGAGGATACCCTAAACTTGATAAAGGACTTGTTGTAGTATACATGTCGTATTTACACTATGACTTCTCATTATTACTCGATGATACAAGGGTGGTTTGAGTCCGTGACATTTTGAAATTTCCGCATAGTAACTGTAATGGCAACACTGTTTCCGTTAAGTTCCATCTATCGGTAGACTACTGTAAAATTTTGAGCAAGTTTGACGTTTAGTCTAATTTCTGCAATAATGGAACAAATGAATTGTGTGTGTTGATTAAGCATTACCTTTTGCGCAAAAAATCCGTTAAAGAAGCCAAGGAGAAGCTTGATAAACAGCATGGGGACTCTGCACCATCGATTTCAATGGTTGAAAAGTGGTTTACTGAGTTTCGTTGTGGCCGCACCAGTACAGTTGATACCGAACGTTTAGGTCGAAGAGAGTCAAAAAGAAGTCGTCCAAAAATCCATGGAATGATATTAGATGATCGAAAGTTGAAAGTGCATCAGTTGGTTGATGCTTTAGGCATCTCAAATGAGCGAGCAAATCACATGTTGCATGAATATTTGGACATGATAAAGCTATCGGCACGATGGGCCATAAACACCACTGTGTGACAAGTACGAAGGAGTGATTGGAGATGTACAGCTGCAATCCAAACGATTTTTAGCTCTGTGACATGGATCCATCACGCCACACCAAAAATCAGAGACCAAGCCACAATCGAAACAGGCTAACAAAGTCATGGTCACAATTTTATGGGATTCGCGCGGTCTAATTCATATTTATTGCCGAGCTGCAGCTGGTGGACATATTTGACACTGCTTTGAAGAAGAAACAACCGTATTTATCCAAGAAAAAAGTTTTGTTCCATTAGGACAACGTACGGGTGCACATTCGTATGTGTGTAGTCACCATGGCAAAATTTCATCAATTGGGCTGCGAACTGCTACGCCATCCACCTTATTCTTCGGATTTAGCCCCCTCCGACTATTTCCTGTTTCCAAACCTGAAGAAATGGCTGGGCAGTAAAAGATTTGGGTCGAATCAAGTGGTCATCGTGGAATCAAACGCTAATTTTGAGGGCCTTGAGAAATATGATTATTTAGAAGGAAAATTATAAACGCAATGCACTAAATGTATCGAGTTAAATGGAGATAATGTAGAAAAATAAAACGATTTTTTTCCGAAAACCTAATGTTTTCTTTTAAGAGTCACGGACTTATCAAACAACCCTCGTATATTAAATAAAGCATAGCTGTGTTAAAACCACTGAGTACAAGACAGAGGGCTAAGGGTTGGCTTCATCGACACATAATGAATGAAACGCCTAGAACTAAAAGTTATAAAATGTATATTTGTAAGTAGGTATGATTGAAGCAAATTATTGATATTCTTTTTTAATTTTATTGGATTAATTAATAGACGTGTAGACGTGCTTACTGTTGTAGGTAGTATTACTTTATTAAAATATGAGCGAATACTCAAACGAGTATAAATAATAACTTATGTACGTATATAGTTATGCGCATACTTGATGAATATCGTTAGTAGTAAGTAGTATTTTTGCTATTATTAATATTTTAAAACGTGTCGTCTAGAGAATCTCTGTTCCCGTAGCGTGTGCTGGCTTCTGCTGAAGCATTTACGTGCTGAAATCCGCGTCAAGGTTCTAGTTGAAGTGTTTTTATGGTGCTTAAATTTTACGAAAATGTCAAGATGTGATTTTTATAAAGGATTATCGTGAATTCCTGAAGCCTTCTTTGGACATGCGAAACTTACGAGATAGACGTTGCATTTTTAATATTTGCCTACTCACAATTTTCTTGCTCCCTCCCGAAATAAATATGAAACTGCAAATTTCTCAGAGACAACGATATAAATGTATCATACAAAACGAATAATAACCTTGCCATACATATAAAGAATAACAAAGACAAAGTTGAGAAATTATCAAAACCAGGCATATATCAACTTAATTGCGGTTCTTGTTCAAAAATTTATATAGGTCACACAGGAAGAAATTTTAGAATTCGTTTGAACGAACATTTTAGATCATATAGAAACAAAAAAAAACCGATTCTAACTATGCAAAACATGTGTTAGAAGATAATCATATATTTAATTTAGATGTAAAAATTTTACACATTGAAAATAAGAGTTTAAAACATACACTATTAGAATCTAATGAAATTAACAAATATAAAAATACAGACAGATTACTCAATGACCAAGTAGATATAAACCCCTCACCACTATTAAATCTTTTCCCTCACTCTAATGAAGTTGCACCACCCTATTTATAAACATCTACTCTTAGGTAGTTTTAAGTAAATTTTGTACTTCTGAAGAAGCCACAGTGTTGGCGAAACACGTGTTAAGTTTATTTAATAAATTGTGGAAGTTATCAACTGTGTACTTATTTCAATATGTTAGACTTCCATCCAGTATCCGCTAATTCAATACAATTGCAATTTTTCTTTTTGCTTTTTTGTTTCATCAAAATCGGTTTTTATAACCGTAAAAAAATTGTATCATTTACAATATTGAATTGGCTGGTTTTTCGTAAAAGTATTTATTAATTAAATACACGACCGTACTTTTGCTATGCAGAGCAGTAGCTGTATCAAGTGAGAATATTGCACTGTCTGTATGTTTTATATTTGTAAAAAAGTTCTTTACATCCTCTTCTTCTATTGTAGTAATTAAAGATCCCGAAATTATAAGACAAACTGTGAATCTGATAAAAAAGGAATGTGCAAACAGTTTGTGTGCAGTATTTAGCATAAACAACTGGCAACAAAATTATTTTCTAAGTGTATGTTATAATATAGTATAATAATTTTTGTTTGTTTTTGGTTTCAGGTGAGTCAATATCATATTTATACCGTTGGTTTATATATACATACGTGCATGTGTATGTACAACCGATGCCAACCACATTACCACCACAAAATAATAGGGGTTGTGATTCATATGTAAGTAAATATTATTTTCGGATAGTATTTTGGATTTTTTTAAATTTAGATTCTAATATATTGTAATTCACAGTAGAGTAGAGGTGGATAACTTAATATAATTTAATGCAAGCAGGTATTTCCCCATGGTCCTGGGTACTACTCATAGGTAAAGTGAAGATACCATTTGATGGATCCATCATACATGAAGAGTTTTACTCAAATTTACAAATATTGAATTCGTAGTAAGCAGGATTTTGTTGGCGTAGAATTTCATTTCAAAATTATTTGAACCTTCTTACATTTCGAAAAACGCATTTATTTAAAGAACATGGGGAATGCGATTAAATTTTTTTTAGATTAATGATGCCACACGCAGCGGCACGTTTGATCTGGTTGTGAGGCCGTAAATCATCCCGGAGGTGACATATACAAGAGCGCATTATAAAAGAAAATTAGGAGAAGTTTTGGGAAGTATTCTGAAGCTTCCAGGAAAATTCGAGAACATTCCTTAATACTACAAATAGGCGACTGGTAGACAGTCGGAGGTACTGATGCAGGTGGTACATGTAGTGAAATAAATAAGCGGTTGTTAAAAAGTTAAACGTTAAAAGCATATATAGTGTGTTACCGAATAAAATAATTTATTTATTTACAATACCGGGTTTAAATAAGTAGTACTAGAAAATTCGTGATGTGGGTCATTTATCTCCGTCTGTTAATTAGATATTGCTCTTATGACGGACGATCTTTTTCTAGTTGGATACGGTAACTTTGTTAATAACAAGTGTAGTGCAATTTGCGTTATTGTAAAAGGATACTAAAACAAATAGATCGTTTAGATTTCTCACTGGTTCTGTTTGGACGACATATGCAGAGGTAATATCGGTAAAACGATTTTTCTTTGGGTTTTCGAATAGGTAGTATAGCACGATCTTGTTATGTGAAGCACTTAATTTTCCGTTATGTAAGCAAAACTGCTACACTCGAGATCTTTAACATGGGCCAACTGCAGCCGTGAAGAGTTTAGCTGTTCGTTTAAGTAAATGTTTTGCAACATTAGCCAAGAATAAGCAGTGATTGATATGCCGTTAAAGTGCAGTGAAAATAATAATATATCAAGGCGGAGGTGAATAATAATAAATAATAAATGTGAGTAACGTTATATCTGAATTAGAATATTTCATATAATTTTAAACAGATATGCCTAATAATAACCGGAGTAAATGTGTCATAAATGTTTCATATATACGTGTACGCAAATAGATTTCGATAATAATTTGCTTTAATGGCATGCTTAAAATTGTTAATTGCTGTTAGCTACAAAATTCAATTATTTTCCAAGGCTCTTACGAAGGTATCTACCTCTTAAACAGAATCTACGACACGGCTTATATACCTCATGGGTACGTAAACTAAATTAATAAAGAGCATTATGTTATTGATCAGTAATTTATGGAAACTAGAATTCCGGATGTCACCGATTCAAATCCGTGTCCGGCTATGGTTTCCTTGGATCACTTAGACAAATGCTAGATTTAGATAATCTAATCTTTCACTTCTCTTCTGCCTTCATTTCGTCCGTCTTATCTTTCTCTCCCTAACCACACCACCCACCCATTCCCACGATTCCTGAAAGGAGGCTGAAGAGGGCCTTACGCCCTACCCTCCAGCTTTGCACTGCAGTGTAGATCGGAGGGACTGCCCGCCCTTCAGTACGAGTTACTGGTGGGAATGAAACCCAAATTTTTTTTTTAGTTATCGTAACTATCTGACATGGATCTTTAATAATTTGATTGTTTTAAAATAATAATATTACTAGATAACAGCGGTTCTGTTACCACAAGAGTTTGAATGTAGTCTTCAGTGGTTAATTTTGTTTAGTTTTTGAGGTACACTTAATCCTTAATTATTCATTGATGATAAGGCAAAAGATGTAATAATAGTAAATAGATTATTTGCCACACGGATTTTGAAAACTGAAATAACAATGAACATCTCTGTGGTGTTCCATTCCTTGCAATTTTCTATTGTTTTTAAATAATTTTCGTAGCTATACGACATAGAAGTTTGAAGTTTGTTTTAACCATAGAGCACAAAAATATGGAGATAGCATGTAACACTACAGCATTGATCCTAAAATAGCAAATAATTGCGGTTCGGCTTTCTCGCGGTCTGGTTAGCTGTCTTTTCCCTAATCCTTGTTTAGGCCGCGTTAGAGTGAGAAAGTCGGACCACCACCATCTCCTATTTAAGGATCACTTAAATTGTTCTACAGGCACTATGAAATACTTTTTTTTAATTATTTTTTGTTAATCGCGCTAGATTTTCTGCCTTGAGTGTTTAAAGTCGTAATAATAATGAATTTTGTTAATTCTCCTGAAGCTTCGGAAAAACGTGTTTGTAACAATAATAGTTATCGTATTTACGAGCTACATCCTGCGTTCATTTGTCTTAACAAATGCCAGCTGATGTCTTCATTTATTTGATGTGCCTCTTTAATAACATATAGCCGCTGAAATATTATTGCAATTCTTGAAGGTAATTAGTTTCTTCATAGATTCTGCATCAATTTAACAACATTATAGATGCCGTAAAATGATCGTATTTTTTGTTTTTCAAATAGTAGCAATCTGTGATGATTATTTAATGTTTCATAAACTTTTTCTAATGGCCAGCACATCCAGAGTTAATATAACCCCAAAAAAAGTCAAGAAATAATATTTAACAGAGAAAAGGGGGAAATTCCAGTAAATACAACTAAACTGTAGCGTCAACTTTTAAGTTATTTTCGGTATATCTGGTGTCATAATAATGAGCAAATATTTTCAAAATTAAGACCACAATACCAAGACCAAAGATGAGACCACCTTTTCAAGACTAAATCGCAAGATATTCTCATAATGAACTGATTTATTTCTGACAGTCCCTGAGAATGTCCTGTGGAACTTTTTGCACCTTTTTACCGCTGGTGGTAACAATAAGAAATCGTTTTCTATAACAAGTTTATTTCCAGGATACGTTTATTTATTTATTTACTGATTCATACTGCAAAATGAGAAAACAGAATGGGATCACAAACTTGAAATTTGATATAAAGGAAGGCACATAAACGCAAGTGAAGGAAAAATCTGAAAATAATTAATTTCAAATTCATTTGGAATTATTGAGTGATAAACTGAATTTGTGTTCATACAGTGTTTAAGTAACTGCCTGCATAATTAAATTAAATTAATTACGTTATCATGTATATAATAATACGAAGGTGGATCAAATATAAACGAGTCTTTTTAAATTGCGCGCCGGATAGTTGTTCAAGACGAATCCGGGCATTACGAACTTCAAGTGGGGATATTAGGTGGCACGGAAGCGACGCGTCGTGTGTGAACACACAATCAGAACGAAAAACTTGGGATTCCGAAAAGTTTCAGCTCGTTGGGTTCCAAAGATCCTGAGTGAAGATCAAAATGCTGCTTGAGTTCGAGTCTCTCAGGCGCTACTCACTCGATTTAGAGAGGAATTTGAATTTTTTGTGCACAAAATTGTAACCTGCGATGAGACGTGATACACCATTAAACTCCAACATCAAAACGAGCAAGCATGGCACTAGACATTTTTTGCACCAGCGAAGAACCATTAATGCAGCCTACTACTGTCTGTACTACTGACTTCTCAGTTAGGTAAAACTTGCTTATCGCCGAAAATGGAGGAGGTCTCATACCGCAGCTTTAATGCAGGCCCAAATCCGTGCAATCCACTGGACTCAGCTGGAACACCCTCCATATAGCCCAGACCTATCCCCTTGTGATTTCCACATGTTTGGGCCCCTCAAATAATCACTAGGAAGCGAGCTATTACTCATTTCAGACCGATGAAGGGGTGGAGGCGTTTGTGCGCAACTGGGTGGACATCCGCCCTGCTTCTTTTTAGGAAAACAGGATGAAAAAACTACCGATGCGGTGGGAAAGATGTATAGAGAAACAAGGAGGGTATGTAGATAAATATAAAAATTTGTGTTTTTGTGAAACTTTTCAAAATAAATGTTTTATGAACAAAGGTTCATTTACATTTGATCCATCCTCGTATCACATAACCGACTGGAATTATGCACATCGTTCCTTATATTAAAAGAGCCACTTGTTTGTCCACTGTACATATTGTTGCAGCCACCATTAGCTAGCTACACTTTTCTATGCTATTTTGAATCATCAAACAATTTAATTCGCCCCAATAGACGCATTAGAGGGATACAAGGTGGTCGGTGTATTGTTGTACCAGGTTAACGGTTGAGTACCTGTTTGTATCATTGTATGTGAGTAATATAAAAATGTTTAATTTAACGACTGTTTTAATCCGTTGAATTCGTTACGGGCGAGTGAGATACGCACAGTTATTACGAGCAGTTGGTAATTTCGCGGCGAATTCTTTCGATATTTTAGCATCCGCGATCCGTCGTCCATACGGAGTACTGCATGACGACCAGCCGAGATCGATATCTTCATATTTGTAATTAATAGTTCAATCTAAACGCTAATAATAGTAATCTGTTAAAAATGGCCTACGGGTCGCATTCGCAAACCAACCAACGGCCTCTGAGATCCATTGTTATTACTGGTGTTGTTGTTCTCTTCTGTGGTAGCCATCTATGTACGTCTATCTGTATACACATACATGGTACATACCAGCGATCTAATGGAGATATGTACGATATCTATGTATATGCTCTAGTCAACGTCAAAAAAATTGACAGATTTCCGTTCTTTTCAAAATGAACTTATTATTAGGCAGATAATTAAATTGTCGGACTAGTGCGCTGTTCCTTCTTCTTGATCTTCTTCTGTTCATCCTTCTTTCACTAATTGGCGTGGGCACTTTTGTTTAATAATGTGGAATAGTTAGCGCCAATGCCGTTATCCGTAGCGTATTTTGTACTACACCAGACCGACTGATCTTTTCTTATATTTTCATCGCCGATGTGTTTGTTATTATGAATGACCGCCGGTCGATTATTGTAATTTTACACCGTATTCCTGACGTTATGAGAATGGCTTCGAATGAATTAACGAGAAATCTATCTCGCGAGGTGTCAAATTACTCTGCGGGGCATGTTCACAATTTTTTATTTTTTTTTGATGAGCCGGTCGTTGTTTGTGATGGCTAAATAAACGTCGGCTTGTTGGAATCGCATTTTCTGTCTGTCTACTATTAAATAACAAGCCACTTCTCATAAGTTTGTTGAATACCAATTTGAAACAAAAAAAACACCTCGCCTATTATTCAAATTAGTGAATAATAATCTTGCAAATTAAATAGGAACGGTATAATTTTTTTGTTTATATATCCACCAATCATTTCTTTCTAGCACGGTTTTCTGTTCCTTTACGTGAAAATCAGCACTATGTAATAACGTTCTATATATGCATATATAGGGTACAGACAGGTATATATCTAAGATAATGTTATGAAGCTATCTCATCTCGTGATGCAAAGTTATGGAATTAGCTGACTAAAAAATTAAATTTGATTTAATTAAAAAATTTGAGTAACGAACGGGCCTGCTTTCGATATCCAGGATATTATCATTTAATCGGAATTTTTAATTAAAAATCGCCAATGTTTTGAGTTGTTAAGCGTATTAATCATAGAGTCATAGCTAGGATGTGATAGCAGCTGTGTCTAAACACCCGCGTTTATCGATTACTAATGGTATTATTTAATGTTCAGTGTTAATTTGGTACTTCTTATTATTAGCATTTATTTAATGATTCTACTTTGTAAAAATAACGTGTTACAATAAATTTTCGATTTACAAATTCCAAAATTTTACACATACACAACCTAGGCGCAGTAAAACAGTTTTTTAAATACTTGGTTAGTTATTGTCTTAAAAAAAAGCTGATTGAAATTGCATCTTACTTCGTTCTCTGTATAATTATTTTTTACCAAAAACTCCCCATATCTTTTTGTCTTTATCGATGTTTGACAAATTGGTTAAGGCTTTCGCGGCTAATTGATGAACTAGTCTAGCCCTTATTCGGGTGTAATTTGAATTGGAATTGCTTCCTTAAAGGTACTTTTATCTCCTTTGCTGGATGTAGACTGTCTACAGGAAGAACCTCTGAAGAAGCTCGCCACTCATGCTAGCGAAACGTTAGGAAGCAATGTCAAACAACGCCGGCCTTCAGACCCGAATAAGGACTACATGTTGACCTCATCGAACGACTTGTTAGATAATTATTAATCTATTTCAAATTCATCACTAAATGCTGTGATAGTTTTCAAAATATTTTATTTCGACCGGAAAAAAAAAAGAATTAATAAAAGAACACACAAAAATTAGTGTATGTATGCAAATGTAATTACGTAACATATATCTCAGCTGGTTTTGAAATTCGTGTTTTTAGTTTCTTAAGAGTTAAATTATTTTTGATTTTAAGTGTTAATAAATACGAGAAGGCAAAATATAAAAAGGAATGTTATATTTCTGTTGGCTTGCGGGCAATGTTGTTAAAATTCCGCTTCACGCTGCTCCCCCACTCCCCCGATATATATATATATATTCAACATCTGCATGTAACGCGGCATCGTATGTGTGAAATTAAAATCAACTTTCATCGTTATAATTTATTGGATAATTACACTTTCTTGCCGTGACCCGTTACGTTATATTCGATCCAAAATTGGCCGTGTAGTAAAATGATAGCATTCGTAAAATGTAACGTTACTTCGATTGTTTGCGCGGCCCACTCGTGCCAATGTGCGCTAATTAAACGGACGAATACGTTTTTGTTTTCTGCAGCATGCCGCTATCGACGGGAAAACCTCACTCTGAATTGACAAATTCGACGAAAGTTTTTTTGAACTTTTTTTTAACTGCACAAACGTATTTGCAGTTTTGCATACCGTGATTGTCACAAAACTTTCGTTTGACTGCAAAAATTATCACCTCAGGGAAATTGCCCACAGTGATTGTCAAAAACAATGTTCAGCAGATAAAACTATTTTTATACATATTTGTATGAAATTGAGGATATAGAAGCAGAAAATATTTTTGCTGCCATATTAAAAGGTCATCCTTCTCAACGAACAGTTTTCAGTTACTATCACTTCGCTAAGAATCATTACTAGACAGAATGCCCAATTTCATTGAGGTCATAAACTGACCGAATCATTTCTAGGAATAATCGCCGTATATTTACAACTAAAGTATATATTGGACAGACTGACAGAACCTTAAAAAAACGTATTTTAGAACATAAGAACAGTTCTGTAAAAACTAAATCTAAAGAACACACAAAAAACTTCAACGGATATATTAATATACTGAGTAGTATAGTTGTACTCTTGAAAATGGCCGATTAGGCTGAAACAATTGTCGAGTATTTTTAATATATCCGTTGAAGTTTTTTGTGTGTTCTTTACTACCCTCTCTGTGTAAATTATGCTTCATCAACCGTGCACCGTCGAAAGTTTCAACTTTAATAAATCTAACTCTACATACTCTAACCATGTAACTGAATCAGGACATAATTTTAACGGTAAATATAAAATTTTACATGTAAACAACAATAATATAAATTAAGCCTTTTAGAACATTCAGAAATAAATAAATTTAAAAAACAAAGTATTTTGCTAAACGGCCAATTAGAATACAATAGTTCAAATATTTTTTAAAATATACAGTAGTACAATAGGTTATACCTATTTAAGAAATCATCCCTTAGTAATAGTTAGTAGTATGTACTCATCTAACCTGAGGAAGCCAATGTTCTGGTGAAACATATGGCCGTTAAATAAAAATTTGAGAAATTTATAACTTTACGTTTTATGGTTAAATTTGGAGCGCGTCCTACACAGTAGGCACAGCGTGCCGAAAGCCATGTCTCACAATCAGTTTCGCCCTATCGGGTCTCATCAGGTTGGCGCTGGCAGAAAGGCTTTTACAAGCCATATAATAGATATAAATATTCTTCTTTTTTTGGATTATTATCTTCGTCTAAGAATCGTTCGGAATCAACAGTGTAATTCAATGCCGGTAGTGGTATTAGCCCTCAGAGTAGTTGTTTTTGTTAATTCCATATTTATATTTATAATATAGCTTGTAAAAGCCTTTCTGCCAGCGCCCACCTGATGAGACCCGATAGGTTGAAACCGGTCGTGGGGTATGATTTTCGGTGCGCTGTGCCTACTGTGTAGGACGCATTCCAAATGTGGGATCTGTGATCTTTTATAATTAGACGAAAAAGGATTTTATTACCTTATTTTTTGAATTATATTAATTTTGAAATTGTTTATACTATTTTGTACTCATGATCAAACCTTGATACTCTATGTATTTCAAGAAACACAAAATACTGATGTGGTTACCGATCGATTAACTCCGTATCCGTCATCCCTGCTCCCTATTTCTCTGTGGTTTGCTTGGACCATGAAAACTGGGACACTAATATTTCACACTTACACTATTTCGGCTTATCAGGTCATTACTAAAGAGTTATAAATAGAAACTAAACTAAAAATAAAAATGCGTCAATATATATATATATTTAAGTAAGTGGGATAAAAACATTGTATAAATAAAATAAAAACATTGTATAAATAAAAGTAAAAGATTAAAACCTGTTAGAGAAATTAGAAATTCAAAATTCCTTTTTTCATAATATAAATATTATAAATGAACAATATGAAGGACACAAAGGTCCTATATTTTTAGGCCGGTTTCAATAATATGATTTGTTTTTACCCCCACTTACTTAAATATATATATATAGTGACGTTTCTTTAGATTAAGTTAGTTTCTACTCAACTCTTTGATAATGACCTGATAAGCCGAAACAGTGTAAGTGTTAAGTTTGCATCTGTCAATCAGTTCTTTCTGTTAATGTTTATTTACTAATATTTAACACTTAAAGATTCGTTTGAACATGATATAATCGTGGCTTGAAGGTTCATGTTGGCGGCTGAGGGTGTAATATGAAGATGGGAATTATCAATGTTCCCACGTCAAATTGACTTAACGCCCAAGATTGCGTGCCAATAATAATTTACGTAACTAGTACATACATGTTAATTGATCATAAATTGTTTTTAACATGAGCACAGCTTACTGCGTAACCAAACCAAATGAGGATATTCAAGTGCAGTGGATGCAATCAGCAATAATATGTAAATATAGACAGTCGTTATTTATTATATATATACTTAGGTCGTGTTTTGGTTAAACATTTTAGAATAGTTAATAATAAAAGAAATATTTACTTACAAAATTGGCTATAACTAGTAAAAATTTCAACGTTCTAAGTCTTTTTGTGTGGGAGTTACCCAACGGGTGCAATATTTTTTCTAATAAATTAAATTATCTCAGAAACTATTCATCGTAGGCATATTGGCATACAAGTTGGTTATCAAAGTCACCTTAAAATTTTATTGATCATTTAAGATAAGAAAGTTGACATCAACTTCCGGTATAACCGGAACACTTGAAATTATTTTAGTTAAATAGATCATCCTTGATAACCCCTACTCCCTACTCTCAAATTTTCAAATCTGTAGCATGCTTAGTTTTCCTAAAACGTCTAATGTACCACTCAGTTTGAATGACCCTGTATATACATATCTCGTTGTTCTTTTTTGAGTTAGGAAGATCAGATGTGTGAGCTATACGGTTTATTATTTGCCTAATAAACATTCTTCTATTACGGTTTACAGTGAATACTTTTGTTTACTGGTGGTTATATAGAAATAGCTTTGCGAAATAACTAAATTTGTATAAACAGTGAATTAGACTGAACGGGTGGTGTCACTAAGTGTTTACATTATTTAATATTAGTTTAAAGCCGTGTGTTAAAACGAATCATACGAAAAAACAAAAAATCGGAGTTCATCCGAAACAAAATTAAATCGTACATTTCGAGACGTAATACTATATATCATCTCGATCTATAGGTGGACTTATTTAGAAGACTATTTGTATAAATTAGGTGATGAAATGGATTATTTCACCTTTGCACAGATGTGCCACTTCTTTTGATTCCTATGGGAGAATCGGTGCAATAAACTGACTTCGTGTTTTAATTGTTTATTACACCCAACTATTTACAAACTATATACACTAAATTTATGGAACGTCGTGAAGCCTACTTATTTACGAAGATTAATTGATTATGATAGATTGATTGAACTATATGTTATTGCTAGTTTATAGAGATCTTGCTGTATTTGTTGCTATATGTTGAAACGTACTAAAAATGATCTCTTCTAAACGTCTAATTTTTGAATGAATGAATTGGTTGGAACTGTTCTACTGTATTTGAATGAATTTAAGAACCGCCCCTAGAGGAGGGGTGGTTCCGATGCACCGACACTTGAAATAACAAAACAAACAAAAAGGATGGAAAACCGTAAATACAAAAAATGCAACATTGTAATCTATGTGTCGGTGCATCATCTACGTCCTCGAAATGGACCGATGGGACAAATTACCCCCAATAAATGTATAAACTAACTTAAACTCTAGATGCACATTTGAACACAAAGAAAAAATAATACAATGGGAGACGGCAATACTAAAAAGGGAAAAAATACGATACATACTATTATAAAACCATAAATGGCAGAAGAAATAAACGGACAGCAAATGCACATGATAACACAACAAAAATTTTGAGACGTAAAAGAAATGCGTGACCGACAAGACCAATAAATTACAAACAAAAATGAAAAGTTAAATCCGAACACTATTTGATAAGTAGTTATTTTATTTTAAGACCTTTTTGTTTGACCTCCTTTATTTGACGTAATTCGCATTTCGAGGAATCTGGTTTTACATCTCCTTTTGGCTTGCAAATGTACATTTTACATGGTAGATTTTCTTTTTCTTTGAACAATCTTTCCCTAGCGTTGAATCTTTTTAGATATCGCTGATATTGTTTTTGCTCACGATTATTTTTTGGAAAGAGATTATATTCATTAATAACGAACGCTTTGGAAATTTCATTTTTGTAGGTTTGACCTATTAGAATATCTTCGTAGGTAATTGTATAATATGCACCATTTTTATAAATAAAAGAAAATAAGTGGGTAACAGCTGGTCTGATTGCGGACCACACCACTTGAGTTCGTTTTTTTTTTGTTTTATTAAAACCCGATGCAATCCAGCTTACCGCACATTACCGATAATGTTCCCTTCCCATAGCTGAAGTTCATACACGACAACGTTAGAAGAAAATTATTGTAATATCTGATTTCAAAGTAGCATAGGGAAGCCTGTATTTACAGTATCGATCCCGATATTGACTGCCTCAAGGCATTTCCTAATCTTCGGAAAGTCGACGTAAACGTCATTTTGTTATCTAAAGGTGCATTGATTTTACATGTGCTGTATACGTCTATCTACGAGGATGGATCAAATATAAACGAGCCTTTGTTCATAAAACATTTATTTTGAAAATTTTCACAATTTGTCTATACATTTTTCCCAATGCATTGGTAGTTTTTTCATCGCGTTTTCATAAAAAGAAGCAGGGCAATTCATGTAGTTTTCCCATTGTTTTGATTGACTTGTGACACAGTGCATTGTCTTGATGAAACAATTTTTTGTCTTTGCCATACTACAATTCACTGTTGATGGTATTTCCCTTCTCAAGATAGTCGATGAATATTACACCACGCCACGCACATCCCAAAATACCGAGGCTATTATCGTTCCAGCCGATTGTTGCTCTTGTGCTTTCAGTCGTTTTGGACGAGGTTCACCAGTTGCTGTCCACTTGTCCCCTCAGATGACGATCGGTTTGAGTCCAGAGTGAAGTGATGGATCCGTGTTTCATCCATTTCATCCATTGTCGACATCGACATATCGAAGCAAAAAATCCGGTTTCTTACGTTTAAACTAAACACTGCTCAGAATCAACACATCAACATGTACTTGTTTTTGGTCAACAGTGAGCAAATGTAATGTAACATAAAGCCAACACGTTCTTTTGATATGAAATCTTTACGATGTCAGCTAACTCACGCAATTTTACTTTTCATCAATTCATTTAAAACGATTTTGTGGATTTTTTTTGATGTTTTATGGTGTTCTGGTCTTCCTCATTTGGACGTCCACTGTGTTCTGCATCAGTGTATCTGTGTCTCTACGATCACGTTCGATTGTTTCGGTTGGTTCCGATGGAGCGGAGTCTCCATAATACTTTTCAAGCCATTTCTTCGGTTGAACGGTATTTTCCCCATCACGAAGCAGTGTAAAATTAAAACACGAAATTGTTTTTGATCCATTGTTTTGAAAATAAGAAAAGTAGCGTCACTCTTACACTCTTAGCACAATAACTCACAAACTAATGACGTGGTTTGTTGGGTTGTCCATTTGGCGAATTTTGTTTATTTCTCTTGCAGCGACGATCGTTTCCCTTTTCGGTATTACCAAGCTGATTGAGTAATATCTGTAACTTCCTTTATAATTTCCCTTTTAGATTTTAGGTGTAGGATTTTCAGTAAATTTTGAAATCTTAATTTAGTATAAATCATAATTTTTTAAATTTTGGAACTAATCTCGCGTTGATAATGCCCACCATGTCCGTTGAAAAAAGTTTGTGGAGGACAGGGGAGAGTCTTTTTGATTTTACCACTTAGGTTAAAAATTCCCGGTAAATACGCATCTAGACGTCTTGAATTTTTCCTTTTACGTAAACCTATTTGAGATTGTCACAATTCTATGACATAGTTTTAATTTTGTTTCCTTTGTTGTTGTTGCTGCTCGTATGGGAGCTTTATTTACTAAGTCGTCCACTGGTAGCGGCGATCGTAAATAAAAGACAGCGTGTAGCTACGCAGGGTCGGGTTATGTAGCCAAGTTTCATTATGACTATCCAGAGAGAATAATTCTGTTAAATAATGTAATATATCTGCTGGCCGCAATCAGAAAACATGAAAAGAGCTTTCTCGGAATGGGAATTAGAAGAAGTTTACAATGGGTAAAAATGTTGAACGGTTTATGTATGAGTTATAAATTTTTTTTAAGTACTTACAAGTAGGATAACTGCTTTTACTAACATATTCAGAATTTTGCTAACGGTTGTTTCGATTCCATAATTGTCTATCGTTGCAATTTTAATCAGCTCAAAGCATGCGATGCCGCTTTAACAAAAATAAAATAAAATAAAAATTAACATTCATACTGTCATTAATAATTTAATGTTGTTTGTTTTTCATCTATAGAAGTTGAGAATGTTTTATGTTTGATTTTGTTTGAAATATTGCTCAAGATAATATCAAATGATGCACATTCGGGAAATTGTAAACTTTGTCGGCAGTTTACCTCAGCTGATATTTATAAATAGACTGACAAATACGCCTGCAAATCCACTAATAGACTGGTGGAGATTAATAGATTAATTGTTTCCTTTTATACATGGTCGGGTGCTCTATATTAAAAGGAAAGAATTACATCGAGCCAGTTGTATAAAATTAATATTATCGTCATTAATTTAAAATATAAATATAAATAAGGAATCAACAGAAACAACCACTCCGAGGGCTAATACCCCTACCGCTATTGAATTACACTGTTGATTCCGATGGATTCTTAGACGAAGATATAACGTATTCAACAACAAGGCATTAAAATCAATTTTCGTCTAAATTTTAAGGATCATAGGTTCCATATTTCGAACGCATCCTACACAGTAGGCACAGCGAACCGAAAGCCATAACCCACGACCGGTTTTGACCTATCGAAATGTGGGATCTGTGATCCTTAAAATTTAGACGAAAAAAACGGTGGGACCGAAGTTGCCACTAAAAATAAAGATTTACCTGTTACAAAATTGGGGTTTTAAAAATAAACAACCAATCTTGCCACCAGAGAAAAGGGTGCTCACCTACCTGATAAGGTAGTGGTAAGAAGTGTGGTCCTTGTGTTATAAAAACAACAAACGCGTGGTGAATCATTTCATTCAAACTTTAACGAATCTTTTTACACAGCTCATCCATATATATATATATATTTGTCGAGAAGTTAAAAGAATTTCAAATTGACACTTATGTCAAGATTCAAAGTTTAAAAATACCTTTCAAAATTAAGGATGCCTCCGTAAGAAGTAGAGTGAAAACTATCATGAAATTGTGTTAAAAATATAAAAACAAAACAATAACGAACATCGACTATATAAAATGTGTATCATATTTACGTTGAAACATTTGTTGACTGATATATGTATGTTATAAGTATGTATTTATAATTCCTTATTAATGACTGTTAAATAAATGCCATAAAATATCAATAAAGTATTTCCTTTCTCATTAGAATAATTTCTACCCATTAGTGGCAAGATCGGTTGTACCTTTTTTGGTCAGGTATAATTTGATGGTACCTTCGGCTACGCTCGAAAAAAATGATTTTAATGCCTTCTTTTTTTGAAATTATACCTTCGTCTAAGAATCAATCGGAATCAACAGTGTATTAGCCCTCGGAGTATTTGTTTCTGTTAATTCCTTCCGGTCGAAATGTGGGATCTTTTGATCCTTAAAATTTAGACGAAAAAAGAATTTTAATACCTTCTTTTTTGAATTAATTTAAAAATGGGGGGGGGGGCTAATTGCTTTGAAAATAAATAGTAAAAGTTCGAGTCAATATTAACGACGTACGGTATGTATTTTTTTCTTTGGTACTGTTTTACACTACAAGGGACAAATAAGCTGGAGCGTATGTCAATATAGGTACAAACTTTGTTATTACTAAAGCTCGTACGTTATTCGGATATGACGTAATTATGAGGGGCGCATTTAGGACACTAACCTACTGTGTGTGGAAGACGAGAGTGCAAATACGTACCAAAAGTAAAACTCAATATCTTACTTTGTAGTGGTGATTTATTAAGATATATCCAACATTATTCATTTAAATTAAGTATACTAGTTTCCGAAACAACTCAAATATCGTATTGCCGGCAATATGTCGCTATCTATTAATATTTGCTGTTAGCTGTTTTCATTTCATGGTTGACAAGTCCTTCCGAATTTAGCTACTTGATAAAGTGAATCCACGACGTACCTTATATTACGTGATAGGCACGGAAATGTAATTAAAAAAGGATGTTTAGTTCTTGGTTAAAGAATTTATCGAAATTACTAGACGTGGGTCGCGATTTCGATCGTAGATGGCGACATTCTGTAGGCAATACGAAATTAAATAAATTTTAGTTTCGGTTTATTGATGCTTCCTCATTCGCAAGCAGGGCATTGAACAACATACAACACATAATTAGTATTTTTAATGTAGTGTGTTGTTCTGAAGCTGATGCTTCAAAAATCGAGTACGAAATTTTTGACGATAACATGTAATATGACGTAGTGCAAATCCAGAATCTCCATTAGTCCATCGGCTTTCACTGCCGGCATCGCCGTCAAATTACGTGCGTCATCTGGCTTATAATTTCACCACTTCGTATTGTACAAACTATACATAAATATGTTGGTATATCATAGCTTGATTCGTTCGATTGGAATCAATGTTCTTGGGAGTCACGCCACGGGAAGTATAATACTACAAACGCTGTGTAAACCATTCAGATACAAGCTTCGTGATCCGAAATTTATGACCGGCTTGCTTTGTTTACACGTAAACGATGACATGAGAGAAGGGTACAGGCACTGTTATGTAACCTTCATGACGGTTTTCAAATGAAAAATTTCTGCTTTGCCCGTTCGTCCGTCTCGCACGCCGCAACGACTGCATTAAGAGTGACGCCCTTACTAAACTTATCTGGCGTCGCGTCGTTGAAAGCTACCAAATAACAGGCTGGCTGAAAAGTTCGTAGGCTAGCATAGAAAAAAATATTTTATTATTCAATATAGTTCCCATCGAGGGCGATACAATGATTAACCATTATAGCGGTCATATAATTTTTCGATTCCATTTTTATAATACGATTTGTCTTTAGTCTCAAAATAGGCTTTTCAGTTTCGGCGATTATCTCTTCATCGGTCTGAAATTTTTGTCCAGCGAGCATTTTCGTGAGGTCTGAGAACAGAAAAAGTCGCTGGGCGCCAGATCTGGACAGTACGGTGGATGCGTGCATCGTCCTAGGTGCTCATTTCGCCTCGTCTAAATTTAGCAAACTACTTTTCTACGGTTGATTTTCCTGGTGCACAGTCCGAAGTCCGAATAATGTTTATCAAGCCAAGCCTTGGTTTCAACAGTTTTTTTTTTCGTCAAAAAGAATTGTTTTATTAGCACACGAAATTCCTTTGGATTTTTTCAAAGTAACAAAAGTTCTTTCACTAAAAATGGTATCTCAGATACTAATAGTGCAACAGCTGTTAAATTTATAGACGCGTCTTTTGAAGGTTAGGGCTAACTAAAAATCATATAGATTTGATACTAGTAGCGCCATCTATGGGTCAGCCTACGAACTTCTCAACCCGCCTGTTATATTTTAGAGAAAATGTACGTTTGTGGAGTAACCTTTGTAACCTTAGAATTTATTGTATAACTTCTGAAGAAGCCAAAGTTTGGAGAAACAGTTGTTAAATTATTAAATATTCTTTTGAAATTTACAATTTGTGTTTTTAATTTTTGCAAATTTTAATTCACCGACAAATGATATTTCGGAAATAGCTCCTGCCTCAAAACGATCAAAAATTGCATTCTTTTGGGATTAGGTGTTATAACATGCTGAGACTGGCCACTATCCTTGATGTTTCAACAAAATGGCTGTCCCTATTTTTATTTAGTTGCTCTTTATCGCTTTCTCAGTTATGATATGTTTCGCGGTTTTCTAAATTTGTCTTCAAGTATCATTTTCAAACTGATAATCCATTAACCGAAGCACCCTGAGCAAGGCAACCCATCGATTGGATCCACCATTATGTTGACCAACCATTCTAAGATAACCTGCTGGTACGATTGTTTTGATGTATGAGAAAATATTTTTATTGAAAGATGTGTTTCTTGAATTCCCACAGTTACACGCCAAAATTAATTGCGATAAAAATTGGTTTTAAACATTTAATAACAACACTTACACTATTTATATTTATAACAAGGTAACTAACTTAACACATATCGAAGAAAGTAAGCTCTTTTACTTGTTTGACTATTGAATAATTGAATGTATGAAATTTGAATGATATAAGGAATCTCTTTTTGAATGGCTTTACGAATGCTCTTAAGAATCTGGCAATTAATCTCTGGTTTTCAGCTTAAATAAACTATAATGAAGTGGGGGTTGACAAAAGTTGTTGTTAGCCAAAGGGCACAGTATGGCAAAACGACCATAGCAACAACCCCTCAAGTTATTGCACTCCTTCAGGTAAATACCCTGGTTAATTTGATAATTTTACTAATACCTTAAACGTGGCAATACATTGAAAGTTTGACGACGAACATAACAATATGATAATAAAATAAAATGATTTTGAAAATATTGAATGCCAGTTTACGCTTAAAGGTAATAAATATAATAAATAGTTGTTTGCACTAAAACTGAAATTTGGAGAATGAATATAACAATAAGATAATAAAAGTGAATTTAAGTTTAAAGATATTTACGTTTAACAAAAGAAATGAATATAATGCAAAATAAAATAAACACGAGTTCGGACAAATTTAAAATTTCCGAGAAACTATTGTTTGAAATGCTACGATTATTCTTCTTCTTCAACGGAATTTTTGTTATGTAAGTATTGTTTTGCATATTCAGAAAAAATTAATGTGAGGGTAAAGTTTTGAGCGATTTCGTCTGATTTAATTTTTTTTGTATCAAAAGAGCGTGTTTCAAAGTTAATAAAAACGTGCATCGAGTGTTCATGATATGCAAATTGGCACGAAATTTTAGTAGTTGTACCTAGTATACATATGTATTTTGATATTGCTATTGCACGAACAATTTGTAGTTGATGAAGGCATTTACTGTGTACAATTACACATATCCACTGAAAAATTTGTCGGCGAGGCCGAGCAATGCCGTTTTAAAATCATTAATCATATTATCGAGATGAAAAGTGCCCTGCTATGAACGAGCAGATAATCGAATTTAATTTTGCTTTGTCATACGAACACGTATCGTAGCTTTTCGATTCTCATATCGTGGCCCTATTAACTACATGAAAAATGTATGTACGTTCTTTTAGGTTAAAACGTGATGAAAAGAAATCAGGTTATCTACATCAAATTTTGTATTCATTTGTCATCACGGATCATATCTACAATACAATAGTATTTGTCCTACTACATATATTTGTACAAAATTTAATATTAAGAAGTTTTGCCTTTTCACGTATAATTATAATGCTATTCACATCTTCCGGAGTTTTCCGTTATGCGATTTTCACATAATCGTGAGTGTATTTACTGTACTGTATTTGCCTATTTCTTCACAGTTTCTCAGAATGTTTTCTAAGAAAGTAAGGTCTGAGTATGGCTATGAGTATGGTAACCAACAAATTGCAGACTCTGATTTTGTAGACAAGGTTAAGACAAACAAAAGTTCTTGGATTATATCACAATTTATTGAAAACCTAAATGTACATGTATCTGTTGATTTCATTTTTATGTTTATTATATAGCCTTTCTGCCAGCGCCCACCTGATGAGACCCGATAGGTCGAAACCGATCGTGGGATATGACTTTCGGTGCGCTGTGCCTACTGTGTAGGACACGTTCCAAATGTGGGATCAGTGACTCTTTATAATTAGACGAAAAAGGATTTTAGTACCTTCTTTTTTGAATTGTTATGTTCGTTTAATAATCGTTCGGAATCAACAGTGTAATTCAATGCCGGTAGGGGTATTAGCCGTCGGAGTAGTTGTTTCTGTTTAAATTTAAATGTACATTTCGTCTTATTGGGGCGTTTTCAGGAGTATTATTACGTAGGCGTTTTGTAAATACAACCTGTCTTCAATTCACTGTTTAAGACGGATAGGATCAATAAATAATTTGTAGTAAAAGATTGTGTTTTTTCTATGGTAATAAAATATTGATACATTCGAAATACTTTTCAGGCTTTTGTGAAATATTAGTTGGAAACAAAAGTGCTCGGGTTCTAAATTGCGTCAATTGTGGAGGTGACATTCGTTCTACAAAAGATGTTTTTTGAATTTTTTTTAGCAAGTTCACGATATATAAAAAGTTGTCCTGATTTAACATTGAGTAAAGGCTGTTTTTTTTATTCACTAAAAAAAGAAGGAAATGAGACAAATCAGGTCCACAAAAATAGGGACAGCCATTTTGTTGAAACATCAAGGATAGTGGCCAGTCTCAGCATGTTATAACACCTAATCCCAAAAGAATGCAATTTTTGATCGTTTTAAGGCAGGAGCTATTTCCGAAATATCATTTGTCGGTGAATTAAAATTTGCAAAAATTAAAAACACAAATTGTAAATTTCAAAAGAATATTTTATAATTTAACAACTGTTTCTCCAAACTTTGGCTTCTTCAGAAGTTATACAATAAATTCTAAGGTTACAAAGGTTACTCCACAAACGTACATTTTCTCTAAAATATAACAGGCAGGCTGAGAAGTTCGTAGGCTGACCCATAGATGGCGCTACTAGTATCAAATCTATATGATTTTTAGTTAGCCCTAACCTTCAAACGACGCGTCTGTAAATTTGATAGCTGTTGCACTATTAGTATCTGAGATACCATTTTTAGTGAAAGAACTTTTGTTACTTTGAAAACACCCTTAATTTTCGTTGGTATTTGGCGACGCAGAAAAAAACTCAGTTTTCTCTTAAATTATATTTATTTGTACAACTAGGAGTATAGTAGAATAAAAAAACAAAATTCTGGTCTCAAAGAAAAATTATAGTCTTTTCAATTATTTGTTAGTTTCGATCTCTACAAAATCCATTTTAATTAGAAAAACAAAACTAAAGACTTTCACACACTTTATTTACTATTTGTAACATATGTTTCGCAAAACTTTGGCTTCCCCAGACGTGAGTACTTACTACTAAATAAACATTGCAACCTGCGTGATTAAATATGTTCACAATAAGGGTGGTGGTAATATTTACAATAAATTCAAAAGTGGGGAGTTGTTGCCTTCGGTCTGGTCGTTGAGCAGGGTGCATAATTTTTTATATTTATTAATTTCTAGATTCTCCAATAATGTTAACTTATATCTCTCATTCTCTAAATGAATAATTTCCATACAGTTGTTGAACATATGACCTTCTTCTGTGAAATGGTTTGCATAGGTGGAGTCTGTCTTATTCTTTATATAGCTTTTTTTATGTTCGGATAGACGTTTATTGAAATTTCTACCAGTCTGTCCAATATATACTTTAAGGCATGACCCACAGGTCTTTTCAATTAGATTTATTAAAAATTCGTAGTGTAATAAGGTCCTCATGTTAATTTAAATATAATTTATTGTAATAAATCATCATAAAAAATTAATTATACTAAAAATATCTGCAAATATAAGAAAAATACTCACTTTTTATAATTTCATGTTAAAAAATTTATTTGCAGTTCACAACTGGCAGTGAAGATAAATCTGTAGATGTGACTTCTTACCAGTGGCATACGTTTTTTAATGGACAATGTCCTGCATTTGTCACTTATTGTAATTAAAAACAATCTCGTTGTTCAGATAGTATTATAATTTTCGACATCACCAAATGTATACCTTCCTCTAATTATTGCTCCATCTGTCTGACGAATGAGAGACTGTAGGGGTACTTAAAAACCAGTAAGATTAAAGATACTCGTTACAAGGGTGTCTTTAGTTTTATTGCTTTTGTGTCACACTAAAGCACTAAAATAAGACATAAGTAACTACGTTAACTTGTTTTTTGTTTCGCATCTTTTAACTGATCGAATATCTATTGGAATCGGAAGAATGGCAATTGTGTAATTGCAAATTAGATTCACGTATAAATACGGCGTGGTTATCCTTATTGAAACCTGTTCGAGTTCTACCGTTGACGGCTTATTAAATTTACAACACCTGTGGATCTTAAAATCACCTGTAACGTTGCAACAACCGATAATAATTACTACAAACAATCGACTTGAAACTAGATTATCGAGAAAAAATATTCTATCTGTTCTATCGGTATGAATTCATTAAATATCGCATGTCCGGTTGAATACATCGAAATTCTATCTTTCTCTGTCTTTATTTCATTGCAGTCTTGTGGAAAATATACAGTTACAAAAACTATTAAGTGCTCCTTTTTACTAATAGTCTATGGAATAAATTTTTAACTCATTTATTGCGATTCTAGTTATTTGTTTTTGATGCTACAATACTGTATAAAATATTTGGCTGTTAAACTCTAGACAGCTTCTACAGTAGATGTCAACACAGCATGAACTGCCAGGGCTGGTGGCCATAATCCTAAAGAATCCCTCTATCGGCAATTTTTCCAGTTTGTTGTTGAGATAGCTTCGGAAACGTTGGAGAGATCCCAAAAAAAAAATGCAATTTTTGACTTTTTTGCAAACATTAATATGTGAAATAAAAGACAAAATAACCAAGACGGTTTCCTACTTATTTTTTATCCCTGAATTATAATCTAGACTCAACACTGTCCTGGCACATTTGGTGTTGATATTTTAGGAAATCCTGAAATTTGAACGTATTGACGCTTATTGGACATAATAATTATTTATTTATTTATTTATTTATTTATTTATTTATTTAATACAGCAACAATTGTAGAAAACTACAATCCATAGAGGCGCAACATACACCTGTGCATGGTGCTGTAAATAACAATATTCAATTCGTAGCTTTAAAGCTTGCTTATTTTATTTTTCAAAAATTATCCCAAACTGACAACTTCGTACATTTCTTATTGCATTATTTCGTCGTTGTTACAATGAAGTTATTATCACGGTTATTAACTCTCATTGAAAAGAAGTAGGTAGCTAAATTAGTTTCGAGTTGAGTGTACCATATGTCCACTTATTTCGTTTTTTCTCGGTTTGTATTTAATCACTTATTTTGATCGTCTAATGGTTGCTGTGTAAAGTCATTATCCGACACCGTCAACTTCCTGTCTACGTGGTACAAGGACCCTGTACCATTAGATTAATGTCTCGTTTTTGCACGTGAGATTTTATCATCTAGGTGGGCCGGATATTACCGGATTATCAGTAATAGCTATTTTCGAATTAAAATTGCACACATCTAAAACATACTACAGCCAAAATAATAGTAAGCAATGGAATAAAACAATTCTTAGTTAATTAGAGATACGGATGAGTACCGAGTGACTTGTAGTGTGAATAATATAAAAAATAGATCCAAACGCCTTATAACACTACAAACAATGTTTATTGGTACAATGTATACATTTCGACTACGAAGTAGTATGAAATCTGCATGTCACAAAATGTATTTCAATTTAGAAATAATATCTATAAACAAGTTAAAGGTACAGCTATAGGAAATCCATTTTCCCCTTTTTTAGTTAATTTATTTTTAAGTTTGTATGAAATTAAATTAAAAAACGCCTATTAAAATTTTGGGTTAGATACATGGATGATATCTTTGCAATAGTTGATAAAAATTTCGATGTTAAAAAATGAATAAATCACATAAATTCCTTTTATGGGTCTATTAAATTCACATATGAAGAAGAATCGGAGATATCACTTCCATTTTTAGATTTAAAAATACTAGAATTAATAACAACTTATCTTTTAATATATTTATAAAACCCTCACACAAATATATACATTTTGAACAGTTCCTACACAGATAAAAGACATAAACTAGCAGCTTTAAGCTATTATCCTAATTTTTAGATTATTTAATATCCCTATGAACCAAGAAAGTTTCAAAAAAAAAATAATATTTACAATACTGCACGTCAACATAACTTCAAAAAAAATAATAAAATCTTTTCAAAACAACAAAAACAAAAATTTTTGAAAGACAATACAACTTTAGATAAAACAAAAGAGAATAAAATAAGGCATAAATTCAATTATCATACTGACAATGAGTTTAATAGACACATAAAAAGACTAAAAAATTGGAAATAGAACCAGTTTTTACTAATCAAATATTAAAATTAGTTAGTGTCCTTGGAAATCCAAAAGACAAAGATAGCAAAACTTTAATGTCAGGAATTTATAAAATTAATTGATTAGAGTGTGATAAAGTTTACATAGGCTTAACTAAGAGAAATCTAGACATACGTTTAAAAAAACATTTGTACCATCTAAAAATGGACAGTGCGGAAAAGTCAGTAGTTGCATACCATGCCTTAAACACGGGACATGGTATAGACCATAATATTGAAATATTAAAATTTTGTCACAATTACATCTACCTAAAAGTTTACGAGTGTATTTAAATTCATAAATTGAGAGATTCTTTGATGAATTTTGACCTGCCGTTCACCAACAACCCTCTCTCAATAGTCTTCAATAAGTTACAGGTAGTTTTTTAGAATATATTTAGGTATAATCTTTTCTTAATCTTAGTTTACTATTACCATTGAAAATGACTACTTCGTAGTCGAAATGTATACATTTGGTTGTACCAATAAACATTGTTTGTAGTGTTATAAGGCGTTTCAATTCTTAGTTATTAATAATGAAATATTTGAAGAATTATTACTAGGGTAAATTTTAAATACATTAATGCGATATTAATTATTGAATTAATTTATACCCACTACAGATTACCTCATACAATGAGAGAAAATTTGTTACTGTTGAGTCTGTTACATGTAATCAACTGAAATTAGCTACTGTAGTTGACTACATATGCAAAAAATGCATGTATGAATGCGAACCGAACAAGAAAGCGGAAATTTATTTACTTTATGACTTTTGCTGTTATTTCATTATTACTTTGTGGTGTTTGCAATGTTTTTACCACTACAAAAACGCATTGTATTCGCTAATTACGTATACTTAATTTAATAATGCTTAAAACAAATCCAGCACAAAAATGCTGATGGCTCGTTAGCAAAAACGTTAAAAACTACCTAATGGGCGTGCGTCATATATTTAAATAAATGCGTGAACTTCAACTGAAAACTATAATAGTAAAAGAAATTCCTCCAAGAGTGTGATTAAAGACGTGTTGTGGTAACTTCATATTCAAGTTAGGTTTGCGAGGCAAAAGTAGCAAGCAAGAAAATAGTTACCGAACAACAGGAAGTTTATTTGACACACAAATAATCAGCTAAATGTTTAGACAAGAACAAGGAAAGAATAAAGTTATTATCTTGATTTAATTAAAACATGTAGTTTCAACAAGCTTTATAATTTCAATGTCTTCAAAACGTTTCTCATACAAACAACATTAGTATTCCGAGATCTAGATCCAGTTTTTGGGCTCTTCAAAACAAGTTTGGCCTCGAAGAGACCTGCACTCATTGTGCACTGTCCAGTCTCCCAGAACCATTATTCACTGGTGGTTGAAACATCGATCCATCCCTGCCATCTAATGTTACTGTTCCAGCATTTGCCTAAATGTTGCAAAAAAAGTCACAAAAGAACTTTGACCGGGGCATAGGAACTATGAATCAAATCGGTGAACTTCTGAATACTTAGTAGAAAATAGCAGACTGTGGTAAAACAATAATTAAATAATTTAGTTAGTGGTAATTAGGATGGGTCTATCTTTATTTAATTCTGAATACTTAGTTATGATCTAGACTGCCAGAGGTGGGTAATGATTGAACGTATCGTTTATTTGAACGACTCCTAAAAAAGAATCGTATTAATCGATTCACTGTTTACGGTGTAGCCCACCATTCACTAGAAAGAATCATATTGTCCACATCTATAGATTACTATACCTGGGTGCTCAGAAATTCTATAGATACTCTTTCTCTCCTTAACCATTGCCACCCCAATGATTCTTAAAGAAAGCTGTAGAGGTTGTTCTTTCCTATGTATCACGTTTCACCACAACGTTACAGCGTTAGCTGGTGGTAATGAAACACAACAATATTTTTTTCGAAGATCTGAGAAGTGATTTAATTGATTTCAGCTGAAAGTAACGTTCAATTATTTATTTGTTCGATTAGTAGTTGCTTCCGAACAGAATATTGTATCAAGGTCGGTTTATTACACATTCTGGTACCATCGTGTTCCAGGCAATCATGCAAACTCGTACAATAAAAATCACACATAAAACGCACTTGTACTAACGCGAAGAATGGTAAGTTGAAACCATACTTAGATTAATAATATCTCTTTTGAATGGTGTTCTTTTTACCTATGTACCTATATAATTGTTTACGTTTAAGTAACCTAACCTAACCCAACCTATTGTATATATATGTACGAATTAATAATAAGTAATAAAACATTTTACAAAGAAATAGATGGTTTACCCATGGGCTCTCCATTGTCACCGTTGTTTGCAGAAATATATATGTCTCATTTTGAAAATAACTTGCTAAATAAAAATAAAAATAACCCCTTAATTAAAAATATCTTTTCTTATCTTATTATTTTTGTATTTATGTAGGTTCAAATAGACAACTAAGTAACTTATTAATTCTTTTAAACTCAATTAATGGTAAAATTCAATTTACAACCGAGTTGGAATCTAATCGTAGTTTAAACTACGATACGTAGACATAAAACTAACAAATGTAAACAATAAACTAGAATCTTACGATATTTATAGATAATCTACTCAATAAAAAACAGAAAAAACAAATACTAAATTACGAGTACTCAGCTGATACTAACAATAAAAATAAAAAATGGTTATCTATTCCTATTTACAAATATATCAGCCTAAAAATATGCAATGGATTAAAAAACCTTCAAATTTAAACTGTAAGCACTAATTGAAATAATCTAAAAAGTTTGTTAATGAATAATAAAATTAATGAAATAAATAAACAAAAAAAAATCCGGTGTGTATAAAATTGTTTGTGGTGATTGTGATGCAATATATATAGGTCAAACAGGACGTAACTTCAACATACGCCTTAAAGAACACAAAAAATCTATTACCGACAATAAAATTTCTACAGGCCTTTCTCAACATTGTATTTCATTAAAACATACTATTAATGATGGATGTTTATCAATTATCCACCTAGAAAATAAAGGCTACAAATGAAATTATCTCGAAAAATCTGAAGTACAAAAAGCTGTTAACCAAAATTCAAATATCACCAATAAATTGACAGGTCTAAACAGTCCTATATTTAAATCCACCACAGACATAACAATTACCCGGATTTCTGATATCAATAAAAATAACTACCAAAAAATAGTCAGAACAATTTAATTTTAAGTTAGTTTCTGTACGAACTCTTTGAGAATGACTTCGCACTTGAAACAATTGTAAGAGACCATCTTATAATAGATTTGTGTGTTTTCTTTCGGTTTATGATTATATATACGAATGCTATGTTATTGGTCATATTCTTGCGTTTTATTAGTTTATAACTTTTTTAGATGCTAAAATAAACTGAAAGTCAAAAAGGAAAGGACTTCGACGTCTCGACTTGACGTTTCAATCGTGTTTTTTTTTTTATTATCATCCCTTTCTAGGCGAAGGCACGATGTAATAGAATGTAGTTATTACCTACGCTTCGTCAATTTTTTTCATTGGATGGGACGGGAAGTCTATCACCATTATCCAATAAATAGCTGTCTAATAAAGCTGATCACCTTATTCATAACGTTCTAAGTCTTATCCGACTTTTGTTCTGCCTCTGAATGAGGCTTGATAATTAATGATAATCGTATTTTCATCATTTTTGTCTACCTTGTCAATTTGCAATTTATTTAATGGATCTTATAACAAACTGAGTTATTAATAGCATTTCAAAAAGGGGCTTTTATACAAGATGAATTCCTTTTGAGGTGAATGGAAACAATATCTTTATTATTTTGGCTAAAAGAACTTCCGTAGTATCAAAAAAAAAAAAAATTGTTTGAAATATACTTACTTGAGTTTATGGAGTTCCATTCGCCAATTTAGATACAGTAATTTCAAAAACGTCATACATCCTTGTTTGTAAATAACATGACGTTTTTAACATTTTAAAGTTAACTTTAATTGTCTATCTCTTTAAATAGTATTAGTTTTTTTGGTCAAATTATTATTATGTAAATCGATTCATTCAATGTGAATTTTCTTTTATTACCACGACAAGTACACTTAAAGGTTTTATCGATAAGATTAAGTTTTTGTCTGAATATAATATAACGTCTGCCATTCGCCATACTGAAATTTTTGAGACGTCATCTATTTTATAATAGGATTGTATAGAAAGTATGTAGTTTGGTCTAAACGTGGCTCTATTTTGGTAGATTTTTAATCAGTAAGTTCCATATTGAAGAATGATTGGTTCTTCCAATACTCTCAATTTATCTTTAAATGCTTTTTGAAGTATCATTTCAACAAGGTTCCATAACTGAAAACTTTGGCAGTGTTGTAGAACACAGTCAATATATGTAATGAATCTACATTTACTTGATGGAAATTCATTATTAGTATTAATAAAACACCAATTTGGTTAATTTCCATATAATTTTTATAATCACTTAACACGTGTTTCGCGCTCACTGCGGCTTCTTCAGAAGTTTTACATGAAACTTAATTTATCTTACAAGGTTTGTTGTTAAATACTATTGGGGTGGGTGGGGATAGGGAAGAGGTTCAGCAATGGTGAGGTACTTAATTCTATTTGTTCATTTATTAAATTATCACTATTTTAATGCTTATTTATTTCTAGTGTTTCTAGAAATGACAATTTAAAACTATTATTGTATATGGTACGCAAAATTTCAAAATTATCATTAAAAACATGGTCATGGTCTATTAAATGCTTTGCGTAATTTGAGTCAAAAAACAGACCCAAAGACATACTAGAAATAAATAAGCATAAAAATAGTGATAATTTAATAAATTAACAAATGGAATTAAGTACCTCACCATTGTTGAAGCTCTTCCCTATCCCCGCCCACCCCAATAGTATTTAACAACAAATATAATACAATTATATGGAAATTAACCAAATTGGTGTTTTATTAATATGAAGTGAATATCTCAAATCTTAACGCTCAGGGACTGTTTAATTAGGTTGATGAAATGAATTATTTCACCGGTGCACAGATGTGCCACTTCTTTTGATTCCTATGGGGGAATCGGTGCAATAAACGGACTTCGTGTTTTAATTGTTCATTACACCCAACTATTTACAACTATATACACTAATTTTACATGAACGTCGTGACTGCTACTTATTTACGAAGATTAAATGATTATGATGGATTGATTGAACTATATGTTATTGCTGCTATACGTTTATAGAGATCTTGATTTTATTTGTGCTATATGTTAAATGTACTAAAGATGATCTCTCCTAAACGTTTGATGTTTTTATCTAATATGTTGAAATTGAATTAATTGTTGGAACTGATCTTACTGTAACAACTGTGTTATCTGTATTGTATTGTATTAATTATTAACTATCTTACTGTATTGTATTAACTATTTATCTATTGAATTGTAGAAATACTTATATTCTTATGAATTTAAGAACCGCCCCTAGAGGAGGGGTGGTTCCGATGCACCGACACTTGAAACAACAAAACAAACAAAAAGGAGGGAAAACGTAAACACAAAAAATGCAACATTGTAATCTGTGTCGGTGCATCATCTACGTCCTCGAAATGGACCGATGGGTCAACAAATTACCCCCAATAAATCTATAAACTAACTTAAACTCTAGATGCACATTTGAACACAAAGAAAAAATAATACAATAGGAAACGGCAATACTAAAAAAAGGGAAAAAATATGATACATACTATTATAAAACCATAAATCGCAGAAGAAAGAAACGGACAGCAAATGCACATGACAATACAACAAAAATTTGAGAAGTAAAAAATGTGTGACTGACAAGGCCAATAAATTACAAACAAAAAATGAAAAGATAAATCCGAACAGGGACTGAAGAAAATATTATTATAATATCATTGCCCCTGTATTTGCCTAAATGATTCAAGGCAGCTATGCACGAAAACAGATTGATCAATTTGGATGCAGTGATTTCGAAAATGTTACACACGCTTGTTTATAAGTAGTATGACGTTTTAGGTATTTTCAAGTATAGTAAGCTAAACTATCCAACTCTAATTGTCTATCTCTTTAAACAATATATTAGTTTTTCTGCGTTGTATATAAACGATATTTGTGTACGTATAACTAAGTATTCGGTTTGTGTTAAGTCAGTCGTGGGATGCCCCTTGCGGTTGAGCATTTGGACATTGGTTGAATCCGCAAGCTTTATTTCAAGTTCCGTGATAGCAGCACACGCAGACACCAATACAATACGAATGCATGCAACGTAGTCGTCATCGCTACACGGTTTGTAGATATATCGTCTTAAAATATGCACCCTGTGCGCGGGAAACTATGCGCAATTACCTCGGACCCGATCCGAATCCGCGGCTCACCGTAAACTTGTTCGGTTCATATCAGCGCCATCTATAAAAATCTCCTTTTACATGATTTAAATGAGAGCCGGCAGAATGGAATTTTCTTTTCATTATATACGGTGATGGGTGCGCAAGGCGTGCATTGTCCTGCCCGGCTGCGACTTATTCATAAGATCGCATAACAGAAACAACAACATCCCATTATCGCAGAACGCATCTATTGTCATCCTTACCAACGTACCTTCTTCTTCTTCTTCTTCTTCTTGTTCCTCTTCTTCCTCCTCTTCTTCTACTCCCAGTACTATTACTCCTTTATTTTTATTTTTTCATTTTTGTATTCCTTAATCCAGTGGCGTAACTTCTCCTTATAAAAACGATTGCTATTATAGAATTAATTAATTAATCAATATGTTAAAGTTAAAAGAAAAGTTAGAAAGTGTAAGTTATGCAGGATTTCGTTTATGTAGTCATGTGCCATGTTATCTTCCTCACGGTTAGTTAGCCTCTATTTGTATGTTATCATATGAATACTTGTATCAATAAGTATAAAAGAAAGTAAATAACATCGTTAACTATAGTGCTATCCTTACTAGCCTGGTTTAGTCTAATCTCTATCTTAATCATCCCTAGTATTATACGAGGCTTGTTTTGAAATTAATAAAAAACGTGCAATAATAATTTTATTTTTACATGAAAGCCTGTATCTTAATCTACTTTTCTACATAATTTCCTACGATATTGAGACACTTGTCATAACCTTTGACCAAAGACCAGTTTTTGAATACCCTTCTCATAGAACTCTGCCGCCTGGCTTGTTAACTGTTAACCACTGCATCACAATTGTTTTGACTGACCGCCCAGATGTTTCTTCCAGTGCAGGAACAAATGGTAGTCATTGGGCGCCAGAACAGAGCTGTACGGAGGATGATCTTGACTTTCCTAGTGAAAAGATGTGACCAGAGAGATCTTTAGTCCTATTAGCCACATGCGGACGGGCATTGTCATGCACATTTTTGCGGCAATCTTTAAATGCTCTCACCCACTTCCTTACCATTCCATCACTCATAATGTTTTGTCCGTAAACTGTACAGATCTCAGATCTCACGATGAATATCAATCGGTTTTAGTCCTTTAGCACTAAGGAATCGTATAACAGAAAGTTATGAAGAAAGGATATTTACACAATAATATTTACAACAGTTTTCTGCAAATGAATACCAAATATAACAATGGAAAGATCCTTCACAAACAATTACACTAACATTCAGTAATGTTTCACTTTGAAAATATAAAATTGTTTTTATAACAAATACTGGATCGCTGCAATATTATAAGTGTTCAATATTGAATATAAATCATTTTAGAAAATAAAATAAAACAAACTACATACCTTCACAAAATGTCGTTTCGTTAACACTGTAGATTCTTCAGTTTTTGTGTGTCATTCCCACCAGCTACTCGTGCTGGTGGGTGGACGGTCCCTCAGAGTAGTCGTGGTTAATATTCTATCTATCTCTTTCTTAGTATTCTGTATGTTTAGACATTCCAGATTTCTTTCTCTTCCAGTTGATTCCTTACTTTAATCTAAATACCTCTAGCTCCGCCCTAATAGTATTCGTAACATTTTCATTTTCAGAACACTAACAGTTCCTAATTCAGTTTCCTACAGTCAATTTCAACTTCTGCTAAGTCGTCAACTAGTTTGCCTTTCATCTTTTAAATTTCTTCCTTACAGTTTTGTAAATATATTGTCAACCGTTTACTCTCTTTTTTATTTTCATCCTTTAACTGCAATCTGTTTTATTAAATTTAATTCTGATTCAAAATGTTCTCTATTGTATCATTTAACATTTATTACAACTTGCACATTTAGCTCGACGATGATTGCCGAAAAGTTTTACTTCGGTCGTGTGTCCTGCGATAAACAAAACGGTTTTCTTCCTTCGTTTGGAATTCCTAAGCCACTGACTCTTTGCTGCCATCTTCTTCTTCCGCTTATCCCGTGCGGCCCCCGGCCGTGTGGTCGTCGCGGCCGCGTCCGCGACCGAAGGGCAGTGTGTTCGCTTTTTATTTTATGCATCCTCGGTCTAGCGCGTTGTAGTTGCAAATTGGCTATAACTACTGCATCGTGCCACTTGATTGGCCTAATGTATGAGACTTGCGGAGGGGAACAATTTGTAAGAGCCGTCCGCGACCATTACGGAACGTGTCCATTCTCATTTTTCACAACGAATTATGATGCGATTTAACAATAGTACCTATCTTCCCTATTGCTGCATCTTTTCAGTTTTATCAAAGGATTTGTTCGATTTATTTTAAATATCACCACACCACACCAAAGTCACATTAGAGTTGTTCGTGTCACGATAATGTTGTGGTACGTATTGTCTGGGAAATATATCACAAAGAACGTAGCAGAACTAGGTGAAGGTTGTGTTGACTCAAACAACTGTTTTAAAGTTGTTGAGCAAAGGGAGTGAGTTCGGAGTCAAAATAATACTCGGGGCTCGAAGAATAGAATTTAATGAACATGAAATCAAATTAAATTTAAAACAGAAAAATAACGTTACAAACAAGAAAAAGGAACAAAACAAAATAAAGTGTTCTGACGTGCACGCAATGTATGGTGTGAAGTAACTGACCTGACCAAAAAGTCCTTGACAGGATGGTACGATGACGATAACTTGAAACAACAAAAAGGAACTTCTTTTGGGCAATGTTACCAATTTTGACAGATTATCTTTTGGATTTACCGAGCGGCGTGGTCTAGTGCTCTAGGTCACCGTTTTCAACCCGGGTCCGGCTGCTCTGCTCCATGTTTTCTGTGGTTTCCTTGGATCTACTTAGGCAAATGCTGGGCCAGTAATATTCCACACTTCTTTCACTTCTCTTATGTCTTCATTTCGTCCGTCTCATCTTTATCTCCCTAACCATACCACCTACCCATTCCTACGATTCCTGTAAGGAGGCTGAAGAAGTCGGTCGGAGGGACTGCCCGCCCACCAGCACGAGTAGCTGGTGGAAACAGTGGCGGATTTACAAATTTGCCGCCCCTACTGACCTTTGAAATTCAATACGCTAGTTTAGTTCACAATCACATTTATTCTGAAATTGCAACTTTTTGATTTGTGTTCTATCGTCCTCATTACGTCGGCTTAAGATAAGATAAAAAAAAATTTGGGCCAAATTTGCCGCCCACTAAAATCTGCCGCTCTAGGTTCCAGCCAATCCGCTACTGGGTAGGAATGAAACACAAAAAAGCTTTTTTCTTGGATCTTCTGAAATACTTTCCTTTGTGCTAAGTTGTTATTTTTTTTAATCGATGTTAATTTTCATAATCATTTACCTTTATAAGTATATTGAAAACTTGTTTGAATTTGAGTTTTATAGGTAAGATAACGACTGCCATTTACCATATTGAAATATTTAAGACATCATCCAATGATCCAAGAAGACTGTGGAAGACCTTACACCAGTGCAGCTGCACTCCGATTCGAATACCTAAGCTGTGGTCTGACTATCACCCGTCACTCGGTTATACCTACTATAAAATTGCTCTTGAAGTAAAAATAATTTAAGGAGACTCATTCCTGTTACCAACACAATTTTTAAATCGGACACGTGTTTCGACCACTTTGAATGTGAGCATTATCAAAGCGAGAAAGTGTGGTAAATGTAGTAATAGGGGCGAGTCTCTTCAAATTATTTTTATTTGTCTGTCAGAGTCTCCTTAGATATCGGACACGTGTTTCGGCAACTTTTACTGTGAGTATTATCAAGGCGAGAATGTGGTCGAAACAGGTGTCCAATTCAAAAATTTTCTGTGGTAATAAGGGCGAGTCTCTTCAAATTATTTTTGTTTGTCTTTCACAATGTCCTAAAATAATTCTCTCATTTGCTCTTGAACTATTATAGCGTATGTTCAATAATAGACACGTTACAATTCTAAATGGCAAGGAAATGGTTTTTAGTCGTATTGTGGATGATGTTTACGATGGTAGTTGTTTGAAGTTCACCTTTTGTAGAATTATTTGTGAGGTTGTCAGCGGATTGTTTTGCCGGTCACGGTTCGTTTTTCATTTATTAAAAGGCGGACGGATTAGAAGAAGTAAATGACTGACTTGGGCCGTCTCCTCATCATAATTACATGAAATATTGCAATTTCTATTTGCGGTAATTGGCGCAGTCGAACTCATAAAAGTTAATAGCGCATGCAAACTGTCTCGCGGCTTCGTTTTTGATTTAACATCTCTAATTGTGCGAAAAGGACTCTGCTGTACGTTTGAACGATCACTTGTAACTTCAGATAAATACTGACGTTTGAAACAAAAAGTCCTTCAGTACTATTTCCGAATAAACCAGGTCGTTATAGGTATATATGTTTCTCTTAAGTGAAGTCGAAACTTTAACTAAAACCATTGCCATTGTTACAATAATTGAACATCCGTAAAAAGATATTAATTCCTCTTCCTCTGAACAAATGGTAATGGAGAAACGGAGATGAGACGTGGTGAAATTAAAGGCAATAACATATTTCTACTGTAACATTACCTACGAGAATTACAAGTGAGGTATAAAGAATTTAATGTTTAAGATGTTGTCTACTGATACTTGATTGAGATTCATGATAATGAAATGAAAACACACTATGTTAACTCTCAATATACTATTTATTCACTTGACAGCTGTTTCGTCACCTTATGACTTCTTCGGAAGTATACAAATTACTTAAAATTATTACAAAATGTTTTCCTTAAGTACTAGCTTAGGGGGAGGTGGTAGGAACGGGGAAAATGTTTAATAGAGGGGAATAGCCTACATCTATTTGTTCGTTAATTAAGAGGTTACTATTTTTAAATTTGTTTTTGGTTTATTTTCATAATGTACTATTTCAAAAACTTCATTGAAGTTGTGATTTTCATTATTTAAGTGATTTGCATAATTTGAGTCAATTTTCTTGTTAATGTAAGAATGTTTATGCTCTTTAATTCTAATTTTAAAATTTCTGTAAGTTTTCCCTATATAAAACATGTTGCAAGATTTACAATTGATTTTATATACACCTGATTTATTATTTTTGTCAGTTACATCTTTGTCGTTTTTTAAGTATTTACTTAACGTATTGTTAGTTTTAAAGGCTAGTTTGCAATCATTTTTGTTTAATAAAGATGACAATTGTTTAGTTGGATGTCCTAAATATGTTAATTTAATGTTACCAACTAAATCTTCAACAGTGCAATTGTTGTGAAGAGACATGATTAAAACCCAAAAATAATTAATGGAGCACATGGTAATTTATTCACAAATTTATTGAGAAAGTCGACAATTGTTTCGACAGTAGTCTGTCATTATCAGTAAACATTTACTCTCGATAAAAGGCTTCAATGTCTCGAAAGTGGATAAAAAATGTAATCGAATGACAAAATAAAATATGCTAGGTGCCATTTGAAAAAATGAAGTTAGTCGTCTTTGAAGTTTCTAAACTTTGGATTTTTTTTCTGAACGCCCTGTACAAATTATAAAGCTTAGTTTTGAAATGACGTTAACGTTACCCTTATGACTTGGTTATAACTAGTAAACATTTCAACATTCTGAGTCATTTAATTTTCTATGGAAGTTATGATTTTTTATAGTTTGGGTTAAATTACCTCAGAAACTATTTATCGTAGGCATATTGGCATACAAGTTGGTTATCAAAGTCACCTTAAAATTTTATTGATCATTTAAAATAAGAAAGTTGATATCAACTTCCGATATAACCGGAAGTGCCCGATAGTTGAAATTATATTGGTTAAGTAGATCATCCTTAATAACCCCTACTCCCAAATTTTCAAATCTGTAACATGGTTAGTTTCCCTAGTTTGAATGACCCTGTATGTGTAACACGATGATGGTGTGTATGTATAACGGTTTCATTTACCAAATTCATAAATTTGTTAATATGCTCACAAGATCTGAACATATTTGTGACGGCCGAGTGACAACGTTCTTTCTATCTGTCGCCATATAAAATGTTCGGAGAATGAATTATCACCAAGTCCGATTTGTTAGTGTAAATGTCTGGAGTTTTAATTTTAATTAGGTGCTTTTACGCCTGTTAATTAAATGTAACTTATGGTTATTTTGCTTCACTTGAAGGAGCACGCCGTACTGCCCGAGAACCAAAGAGAAAACTGAACACCATTTCAAATTAACTGTTGTTCCTTACGCAGAAGTGATTACCATTTTTATTTTATTTTTTTGAGCGGACAGATTTTAAAATTGACTTCACAGCGTCTGAATCAAAATTATTACGAGCGGCTATCCTAATTAATGATGCTTCATTTAATGTGTTGTTATTTTATTATATTATGGACAAAAATGGATAATTAAGTATTAAATAAAAATAGTAAGCGATATTGCAACGATGGTTTATCAGTAATCATATAGTAACAGTATTGAGAGGTTTGCGTCTGTACCAATTATTCGTACTGTGTCATATTATATTGAACGAATAAGAATTAGTTATGACTTACGTTTATCATTCTTTACTACATTTTAAACGATGTAACCTCCCATTCTTGGGCGTAGCTTATACGTATCTTATACGAGAGTATTTTAAATATAAACGGGATTGATTTTGTAAAAAAATCGAACTATATTTCTTTAGACTTATCTCGTATATACTCAGGATAAACCAATGGACTTTGTAGAACCAAAATAATTACTCTTGCTTTGTTTAACGTTTTATTAGAACATAACACTATGTACAAGAGCTTTACTATAACCTTAACCTACACATAAGCCGTTATGTGCAGATTTCCTTTATTACTTTTTAAAACTTATTCAAACTGAATAAATGTACCCCACACGAGAGTGCATACTCATTTTGAAGATAAAAACAGTTCTCTCTGATTCTGTTCGAACCATTTTTGCTTGTTGCCTGTACCCACCTTGAACCTTCCTCCGCTGCCTCTTGTCTTACAAGTTAAAACAAAACAAACGTCAAACGCCTGCACTCCAGTCCGAAAACGGCTCAAGAAAAAATTGGCAGGTATATCCCAAACATCCTTAAATTAGGTAGATTTTTTGAAAAGTAACAGACAACCGCTCAACAACAATTTTGAACATCTTTCAGTTAGGAAATCTGAACAACTTCAGTACATAACATATACTATTTTTCTACATAGTCTCCCGCCCTATAAATACAGTAGAAACTCTTTAGACTTTCTTGTAACTATTGGAGCACAAATGTTTTCACTGCGCCTTTCTCGTGGAAATGTAGGCCTACAAGAGCTTCTTTCAGGGACCCAAAAAGATGGAAGTCACAAGGGGACAAGTCCGGGCTATATGGCGGATGTTCCAGCATTTCCCAGCCTAATACATCCAATTTTTGCCTTGTGGCATTAGCCGTTCGAGGCTGCTTCTTCATTTTCTTTCGAAATGACAATTTCGCGGCATCTAGTGGATCGATCACAATAATATTGCGCATTATGGAGAAAATCAACGTAGAAAATACCTTGCCGATCAGAAAACACTGTTACTATTACCATTACCATTCCATCCGACAAGCGCGTCTTTCTTCACTCCATACTTGTCTGTTTCAACTCGGGCGAGTAGTGGTGCAGGTGCATCCATGTTTCGTCACAGGTGATGATGCTATTCAAAAATGCTTCGTCTTTTGCTGGAATCGACTGAAGTGTCGCTGCGAAATTTCCAATCGATGTTGCTTGTGATCCTCCTATAACAGTCGAGGAATCTGTAATCGCCGTAAAAAATTGGTTGGATTCCCCCCTCCTTGGCCAAAAACGTAATAATAATCCGTTGCTCAAGCGACTCGAGCGAATTGCTGTTGGTTCTCCCTTTTCCCTAGCGCTACGGGCCATCTTCACATCTACCACTACCAGGTCACTGACCTATCCGTAATTTAATAAAAATCAGTCTCGTTTATATTTGAAACACCCTCGTATATTACTGTCTTAATTGGTTCATATCTGGTAGCATAAATATATAGAGCCAGCATGCAATATTTTAGTAGCGAGCTTGAGTTGGGAAGTTTGCCTGGACATTCTTTCTCGTTCTAACGCGGCGTGAGTGGATCTGTCTTACTTAGCCTTTCTCTCTCTTCCAATCAGGCAGTGTTGCAGCGGATGAGGAGGTTCAGATACCTAAAAAAAAAAGTTTTTTGTGTTTCATTCCCACCAGCTACTCGTGCTAGTAGGCGGGCAGTCCCTCCGACCTGCACTGTAGTGCAAATCCGAAGGGTAGGGTGTAAGGCCCTCTTCAGCCTCCCTGCAGGAATCGTGGGAATGGGTGGATGGTGTGGTTAGGGAGAGAAAGATGAGACGGACGAAATGAAGACAGAAGAGAAGTGAAAGATTTACCTGTGGATTAGAATATTACTGCCCCAGCATTAGCCTAAATGATCCAAGGAAACCACAGAAAACTTGGATAAGAGCAGCCGGACTCGTGTTCGAACCGGTGCTCTCCCGAATACTAAGGAATGATCTAGAGCACTAGACCACGTCATTCGTTACCTTCCTATGCCAGTATTATATATACTGCCTTGATATTTGTTTGCTCTAAGGTTTATACAAACTACTCAGTTTCTCAAAGAAAGGCAGTTACTTTTAGGACATCAATTCTGTAACATCAAATATTTAATTATAATTTATTGCGATTTATCATGTTTATTAATTGTTAGAATTCTAAGTTATTCAAAGTAGTTCTCAGCCATTTCGACTTATTTACAACCTTGCCTGCTTGCAACGTCTGGATTCCGAGTAATTTTTGTAACCGGCATCGGCACCATGACGATGTACATGTATCTGTGTATTTAATTTATTTATAAACACATTTCAGTCAGTCTACAAAACAGTCGTTAAATATTCACCCCTCAATTAGAATCTACACGTTTTTTCGTCGCTATATTTAAGTCCTTTTTCATTATACATATATTTTACTCATTCGATTAATTTTAGTTATCTGTATTTAGTTAATTTGTAATTATTAGAACACATTCGTTTTTTATTAGTGAATTAAATTCCTTAAAACAATTTCAAGAATTGACATTCATTTGATGTGGTACAGCAGTACACCCGGAAGAACATCACAATAAACATAACAATTGTATTTCGTATTGTTAGTTAGTTATTGATTAAATTACAATTAACTATGACAGTTGACTAAATGTGATCGGGCACATTTGTTAATATCAGGAAGCTGACAATTTTTTGACAGCACACACAGTACTGATTAATTTGATTTACAATAATGATAACTGTTAATTATTTATTATTGAAACCGCAAAGGTGTTTCATGTTCAATAGTTTTAATCATTACCGCTTTTGTTTTACAAATGAATAGAATATTATTAAATGAATCAAGATTACATTTTCAAAGCTCTCAACCATTTCAAATTCTATTTTAAATGGTTTCGCCCTTATGAATCAGAATTTCTATGTAATATTGGGAATTACTCATTTTAATAGTTTTATTGACATATCCTATATATGCACCATTCTAATTTTATTCCCTCACTGACATTCCTTTCCTACAATAACTCTTTACAAGATTGATCAATTCAACTGGCTCTTGAAGAAATGTTTTCCAAAAAATCACAATTTCTCTTGACCCTTGGTAATGGGTTATTTAACAGCACTGTTTAGATTACGACAATTTGACGATTGTAGATTGTTTTGTAATTACCCAGTTAGACAGACAGACAGACAGACGAACGTTTCCTGCCGCCTTTAAAATGCATGTACAATACATAAATGGTAGAAAATGTACATTTGAATGGTCCTGATTTTCCACTACAATCTGTGTTAAGATCTCGTATAATGTTCTGTAGGTGTTTATTTTTTTTATCGGCATTAGTGCATCTACATAAATTTATATGTATGAATCTAACGGTTGCCTTTTCCATGGTGATTTCCGTGCATTTTCGCAAATGGGGTGTAAATAAGTCGACAGAATTTAGCATGCAAACGACTAATGCGTGCGAACATGCTTCGACTTCCGCTATCCAAGATAAAAGGCATTTTAAAAAGGAACATTTTATAAAACACTGGCTGCTTAAAATTACCGACGAGCGAGACGCGAACGCCGCGCGTCTACGTGAAGCAATAAAATATTGCAAAACGGGTCGCGGATCGAGGCTACAAGTGCACAAACATTTTTACGGTTAAATTGCCATAATTCCGCAAGACATATTCCTTGCCGTGCATATTGTTGTCAGTTATTGAACACCAGTCCTCCTTTCTCGTGATATCGTAGCGACATGAGAGAGACATGCAGGTAGAAAGTTTATGAATTATCGCGATGGCATTTGATCTGCTGTAACAGGATAAGTGGTGTGGCGTACTTGTGTGGCGGTATCCCTGTGTCAATAAAAGGATGAACATACCTAACATATATGAAAATCAATAAAGTAAATCGTTACAAAATTATTCTAATCTGGTCGGTTGGTAGTGTATGCTATTTGAATATGTGTAACGGTTAGTGTATCGCTCATGCCGTACGATGCAGCTGTTTGTCACAGAAACATTCTTATCACAGTAATCAATACTACGTACGATGTTGTTCAAAAGTCCTATAAAACTTACTTTATAGGGGAAGGTGTTGTGTAAGAGAGAAACAGAATATCTAAACATTAGATATAATATAAGAAAACTTGTCCTTTGTTTATTGACATATAGATATTTTTATAGTTCAGTTTGACTAGAGGATATCCCTAAGCCAAAATCACGAACCACGTCTGATGATTCCGACAGATTTTAAATACGTCTGAAACAAGGGCAATCAATTTGTACAGTTGAGTCAATTTGTGATGGCGAAGTATACCATAAAATTTAGTCCAAAATAGGCTGTTTTACCTTGTAACGACATCGCCTTTAGTGAAACATGTTCCATGCGGATATGGCTGATAGGATCAAGGATTAATAGGGTTTAGTACATATACGTTATGTTATAAAACAGGCTGGTACAGTAGCTCTCTTTCGGTTCAGTGATTTATTACGGGATTCGCCTTATGAAATTGACCCGGTTATAAAAGGAGTACTTAAATTGTTTACGATATTGTAAAAAAATATTCCAATGTGCTACAAATTCAAACTTGTTATAATTAAAAAAATTAATAATAATGTGTTTATATAAAAGGCATTTTTATTTATTATATAATAAAATGAGATTCATTTTTAGTACATAACCTACTGACATATTTATTGATATAAGTTTTTCCTTATTGAAGGACTCTGGTCGTCCCAATCTTTTACATTACAAAGTACTTTTATGTAGATGATAATAGGATTATTGGATTGCTATTTAGTTTTCACCCCAATGCCTAATGCCTAATCAAAATTAAATAAGAAAAAAAACATGGTATTCACAAAATGAGTAACGGTTTTTTGAGTCTTTTTTTAATAAATTACAATGAAATACTTGTTATTGTTTCAACGTTTATTATAGAACCTCTGACATGTGTTTCGACCTGACGGTCATTATCGAAGAGTATTACAAGTACTTGTAATCAATTAACATATACAATAACAAGTATTTCATTGCAATTTATTTACAATGTTTAATCAAGATTGCACCACAAACAGTATTTTGAGTTTTTTTTTGCTTATTTTCTGAAAGCTTTATTTTCAGTGTTTCATATTGCGCTGTTTAGGAGTTAGACTGATATCTGCTGAAGTTCTACCCCAAACTGCAAAGCTGTAAACCATCTAAAATACGGTTTACATTTTATGAATATTTTTCCGAATGTCTGCAAAATGGGTAACGATAAAAACTTCTACGTTAAATATCTCTCTTCCAACATAAACTACCTATTTTTTCTTATCATTTTTGAATTCTCCGACCGCAAATTAGACTAGGAATAGCTTTTTATAAAGTAAATGGAGAAAGCTCAAATGGTTTTGAGGGTCCAATAAAATTTTAATACGTTTAATAATAAAAAAAGCAACACTAGTTAATTAACCCCCAGCGACCTACGCAATGCTATCCAGCCCATCTAAAAACTCTAAAATCCCCGATACTTCACAAACCGATACAGTAGATCTCATTAATAATAATAATGAGGTTACAAGGTTAGTACAATAAAAGAAAACAATGTCAAACCCTCATTTCTAACTAAATGGTTTAAAATGCATAAAAGCAAAAATACACAAATTATGGCCAATCATGAGTAGGTGTACAATAATATCATGCAAAATAGTGTTTTCCAATTAAATACTGCAGAGATATAATAATTTATTTCAAATAAATGTGATATGTTAACACGATCTATATGACATTTAACCTCCCTGCTTTAAGTGCATTGCTGTAGGAACACTTAACTTACATAATCACAACTGATTGACCAATAAAATACAAATGTGGAATACGGGCAATTTCCCATGACTCTGTCTGGCAGTCATTTGTTAATGAATTTGCTTCGATGTCGTTGAATGGGTCGTTAACAACCATTAGCGTTATAAGGATATAGTAATGAATCTCATATCTCTGCGTTATTATTGTTATTACTACGAGAGCCGTTTAGATATGAAACGGCACAACTTGCGACGCCTAATGTTTATAATGAAACTTGAAACACAAGTTGTTTGTTTAGAAAGTACCAAACTTTCAATTAAAAATCACTTAGACTTAAATAAACGATCTAACCTTATAACCTTTCGAATTTCTATCAGAAACTAAAAGACAAACACTTGGTTTATTTTGTTTTACTAAATTTAACAAAATGTCTATGTTTTATCAAAATTTATTTTTAGTATTAGGTACTTATATAAAGCATTAAAAGCTGTTAATCAGTAATTATTCAAATAGCTATTCAATGAAATCGTAAATGGTTTCTCAGGCAGTTTGTTAATGCCAAAATTGCAAAACTATTGCTGGAAAGATTGTACTTGTCTACGAACTGAACAATTAATCCAAAAAAAAAAAACAAAAAAGAAGGTATTAAAATCCTTTTTCGTCTAATTATAAAGGATCACAGATCCCACATTTGAAACGCGTCCTATACAGTAGGCACAGTGCACCGAAAGCCTTATCCCACGACCGGTTTCGACCTATCGGGTCTCATCAGGTGGGCCCTGGCAGAAAGGCTTTTACAAGCTATATAATAAATATAAATATGGAATCAACAGAAACAACTACTCCGAGGGCTAATACTCCTACCGGCATTGAATTACACTGTTGATTCCGAACGATTATTAGACGAACAAATTAGAATGTGTATATATATATATTATTACAAACAACCAATCATAACAGCAAAAAGTACATTCTACAAAAGAACCCACTTATAGAACAAACAATTATGGTATTTGTTCTATTTTTGTTGATCCTATCTCAATTATAATTATATTGGGCAATTATTTCCTTTTTTTTTTTTCTTTCGTCCATTTAAAGATTTAATCACTTAATAAGCTGCTGTTGTTGAAGTCAGCTTCTTTCTCGTAAAATAAATATAATTTCTTTTACAATTAGTTTTTGGTTTGCAATAAATTAACAAACTTCATGTAAAAAAGTACACAAAATTAATGTACATATCTGCTTAGAGCACGTTCTAGTGGTTTAAATATGTAGTGAATATTGTTTTTTAAATTCGTACTTAGAAGACCACAGGAATAAAACTTTAATTAATTTTATTAAGAAAAAAAAAAGGAAAAACTGAATAAACAAAAAAAAAGATTGCGACAATGTCTCTTCTTCATCAGTCCTACAGGCCTTTTGTAGTTCTAAATTTTCTAAAAGGTTAAGCAATCTGCCTTTGTTCGTTTTGAAAATGTAGTACCTTGGTGTTGTCTTCATCTAATGCATGACTATGAGAAACGCAATGTTCTGTATCTAAAATTACATCCAAGGCTGTACCTATAGAATTAAAAATCAATTGAAAAAGTCAAACCCTGATTGTAACATTATTGAGGTCAACAAAGTCAATTTAGGGAATCTGTTGGTCAATAATAAAGAAAGAGTAGATACATTATCAAAAAGTGGGATTTATAAACTATTCTTTAAAAATTGTAATGGCATATATATCGGTCAGTCCGGGAGAGCCATAAAAAGCCACGTTCGGGAGCATGAACATTCCATAAAACAACAAAATTACCAGTACGACATGATGAAGACAACACCAAGGTACTACATTTTCAAAACAAGGGCAGATTGCTTAACCTTTAGAAAATTTAGAAATACTAAAGGCCTTGAAGAATAAGAATGATAACTTATTAAATAATCAAACCGAAATATATTCGCACAATACACCCTTGTTGTTGTCGTCATTATAGTTATGCAAAGGTTTTTCCGTATCAGGTAGTCGTAAGGCATATTAGGTATATATACTCGCGTAATAACTTCTAATCTTAGCGTTTCTACTTAAAACTGTCTCTTTGATAATGATCTGTTGATCGAAACAATTGTAAGAGTTTCTTATAATAAACAGTCGAAACAAAACGATTTTCGTCGTTATTTTATTTATTTAACATGTTTCATCAAGACTGCACCATGAACAGCCTCTCTTATATTAGAAACTTAAGTGTTATTTTTTGAAAATTTTAATATTTGAAGTTCCCTCGTAGTTAAATACAGGCGAAGACGAAGCTGGTAAACGATCGTAGACACATATTGTGTTGGATGGACAGGTGAAAATTTACGTAAATCGGGTCTCCCTCGTGCCCATTTGGTAGGTAGTCGCGGCGACCTTTGCACAGACTTAACTGTTCCTCGGTACAATTCTCGTAGTACCACAGATACTCGTCGAAAGGTCGATCTCAGTTTGCCGCCGGCCGCTCCTGACATTAGCCACGTGACGTACACATTTACACGAAATCACTTTTGCACACTTGTTGTTACAGCCCAGTCCATAATATGGAAAGCAACAGGACTCGTGTTCACACACACACATGCTAATTTGTTATTTTTCCACTACTGCTTATGGAAAATCTTTCGTCACTTTTGAACTGAACGCATCGGAAGGCTAATCGAAAGGATGGCAATAAACTAATGGCATAATCGTGAAGAACGATTAACCTGTAGGCAAATTATATTATTTTAGGAGGTTTGATATTACATAATGATCGGTTTACACGGTCACGAAGTTGAGCTTAAACGATACCATAATTCTTGAAAGAAAGACACTTTGTCCAATTTTCGCCCTCAAGATACATCCTTTATGATTTAACGACAAACTTATATGTATTAGTGACGTAAATAAAGGGACATGAAGCAGAAGTGTATTATAATAATGACGATTAGGATCCCAAATCTTCACGTCTGTTTTTTCTTTCTGCTTTTTGTGTTTAATGAGTGAACCAGACTGATCTTGATTTTCATATTTACAATATTTAATCTCATCTGGGTGTATATATGTTACTGGCCAAATCCGATTTCAGTACAAACTAGTTTTGCCTAGGCTAAACTAGTTCTTCCTATACGATAGGATATATCAAGACAAATCAGTTTGGGTTAGCCTATACTGGTTTATCCTAACGGGCTTAGGACAAATTAATTTGGACTAGGCTATACTAGTTAATCCTATCGCGTATAGGAAGAACTAGTTTAGCCTAGACAAAACTAGTTTGCGTAGGAAATAAAAACACAATTGGTTTTTTAGATTTCTACTTATATTGTTTAATATAACATAACAGCTGTTTCGGTAGGTATACTACCTTCTTCAGATGTAAATTACAACTAAGTTATACAAACAAAGTGGCTTCTATTTATACCTAATTAGGAAAGTTCTTAAATATTACAATGATTATGGGAGGACCAGGTAGTAATGTTACAAGTAAGTAAAATAATAATTGAAAAACAAGAAGTTACAAGAAAATTAGACAATACAATAAAAGACTAAATAATAACAATAAACTGCAAAATAAAGTTTCAAATTCGACAATACAAATAAAAGACTAAATAATTACAAAATACTTGTAAAATAAAGTAAAATAAAACAAGGTTTGATTGAAAATTACCAGACCGAATGGTAATAAATAAAAACAAAACAATATTAAAGATTGAAAATTACAAACCCAATGGCAATAAATACGAACAAAACAATATTAAAGACAACAATAATTAAAATACTGAAAACATACAAACAATTGAAAAAGAATTAGAAACTAGAATAAATTTAATAACGGAGAATTATTTAAATCAAGTTGGTCATCTAATAATGTATTGTATTTTTTTAGTCTATTTATCTCTAATGTTTCCAATAGATTTAACTTCCTTCCTGTAATAATTCGAAATTTTCATCAAATTTATGTTTTTCGTTATTTAAATGTATGGCATAGTTAGATCTATTATCTTCTTTAGCAAAACTATCCTTATGTTCTTTTATACGTTTCTCAAAAGCTCTACCAGTCTGGCCTATATAAACCTTATTGCAGGAACCACAATTAAGTTTGTATACACCAGACTTTTTACCTTTATCTGTTTTGCTTTTATTGTTTTTAATATATTTACCTAAGCTATTGTTAGATCTAAATGCTATACTAATATTTGAGTCGTTCAGAATTTTTTTATTAGTTTTCGTGTTGGTTCGCCAATGTATGCAAGTGGATAATACCGGTAATTAGTTTTATTGTTTGTTTTTTTATTAATCGCTTGTTTTTTACGTTTTTTCTTTAGTAATTGATCTATCAGCAAAGGATTAAATTGTTATTGATTTTCTTAATTTTTAGGTCTAAAAATACAATTGAACGATTTTTTTCTATTTCTAGAGTAAAGCTAATATTTTTATGTATATTGTTGATATAATTCAAAAATAAATGTAATTGTCTTACTAAATCTACTATTTCGTCAAGTCTATTCTAATTTAGTAACTCTCTTCATTATTGTTAACTTCGAACTTAAGATTAGTGTTAAGATATAACTGTAAAGTAAATAAATAAAGTAGGACTACCGAAAATAGTTCTCAATTCTCTACTGATAACCAGTCCATTACAATACAATTATGATTTAGAACTAATTTTTGGTTGTTGGTGATTTCGGCTTGCTGATAATCATTTCATATCCATAAAAACTGCATTTCAATAGAAAATGCTATGACACTTCAATTCTAATTCAACTGTAAAATTGTTAAATTTTTAAATACGTTTTGTTTTTACGTTGCGGTTAGGTATTTGGACTGTGTTTAAAGTTCGACTGTCATTGTCATTTTCATTTACGTTGTGGTCAAGTACGCGTACGTCGTTGTGGTTATAAGTTGAAACGTTTATTTTACCGAATCGTGTATGCTCCAAAGCGTGAATAGAATATTGCACAATTCGTTCCAGGTTTGGTATATTTCATGGTTACTCACAAAGAAAGTTGAAATCTTGAAAACCTAATGGTATCGAACTTAAATGATAAATGAAATAAATAATAACAAATCCAATCATTCATTGGTGCGAGCCTAGGTATGGACCCAATAGGATAGGAATAAAATTGATATTATTTAAATTTCAAAATTCAGCAACAAATAATCGGTTAAATACTTAAACAAGAACTCCTCCGACATAATAATCTTATGGAGAAACATATTACTTCTTTAACAGTTCCCACAAGTTTTGTAATTTTAACATTTGTAAAACAACATCACTATGGTAGGTGTTCGTGTTTGTTGGGCTCTTCAAGACAGTTTGCACGTCAGTGTAGGTTCGGTGGGACAGCACACCATTAGCATCAACTGGTGGGAATTAAACACAAGTACTTGGTGTAGATTTGTTCTACGAATAAGATAATGTTGATAAGATATTTAACTATTTAAGTTTGGTTTAACTTGTAATACGAGGATGGATCAAATTTAAACGAGTCTTTGTTCATAAAACATTTATTTTGAAAAGATTCACAAAAACACAAATTTCACTATTTTTCTACATATCCCCCTTGTTTGTCTATACATTTTTCCCAATGCATTGGTAGTTTTTTCATCCCGTTTTCATAAATAGAAGCAGGGCGGTTGTCTATCAACGCCTCCACCTGTTCATCAGTCTGAAATCGCTCGCCTCTTAATGATTCATTGAGGGACCCAAACATGTGGAAATCACAAGAGTATAGATCTGGGCTATATGGAGGGTGTTCCAGCTGAGTTCAGTGCATTTCACCGATTTGGGCCTGCGTTAAATCTGCGGTATGATGCCTAGCGTTATCGTGCAAGAGTAACACCTCACGAAGGTGGTGCATCCTCCTTTTTCGGCGGTAAGCAAGTTTTACCTGACTGAGAAGTCAGTAGTATAGACAGTAGTAGGCTGCATTAATGGATCTTTGCTCGTGCAAAAAATCGACCAACAGCATCCCTCTGCAGTCCCAAAAAACCGTGGCTAAAACTTTGCCTGCAGACAGACGTGTTTTCACTGGGTTTGATTCATCTGTACGCTGCCACTCCACGCTTGCTCGTTTTTATGTTGGAGTGTAATGGTGTACCCACGTCTCACGCAGGTTACAATTTTATGCAAGAAAATTACACCTTGCTCTTTAAATCGAGTGACAAGGGTCTGAGAGATGCAAACTCGAGCAGCTTTTTGATCTTCAGACAGCAACTGTGGAACTCAACTAGCTGAAATTTTTCACAATCCCCTGTTTTTCGTTATGATTGTGTGGTCACTTCCATAGCTGATGCCGACTTCACCAGATATCTGAAGCACAGTGACGTGGCGTGACAGTCCCCTTCAATAAGGTTTCTAACGCGTGCAATATTAACCTCTGAGATGCTGGTGCGCGGACGACGAGGATGATTTACATTTTCGACACGATTACGCCCATCGTTAAGTTCTTTGCACCAAAATTCTACAAGCGAGCGAAGCAATACGACGCGTTGTTTCCGTGCCACCTAATATCCTCAATTCAAGTTCCTAACGCCCGGATGCGCCTTGAACAACTATCCGACGCGCAATTTAAAAAGGCTCGTTTACATTTGATCCACCCTCGTAGTTAATCAGGCGAAAGTGCGGAAATTAAAACAATGAAACAACTGAAATTAGAGGAACCTTATATTAAGGGAGACTATTTTAGACAATTCAATTTATTGTCTTCCTTTGTTATATTTTTCACGGTTTTTATTTATTATCTCATAAGAACATACCATAGATGTACCCGTATGGATGAGGTTATGGTACATTGTGGTTTCTATGTAAGTGTCGTCTCGTCGTGCTGACAATGCACTTTGCACAAAACGGCCGTCGGTGGTTAACCCGTTTTTACGCTTCCTGCCTGCATTAGATCCTTCTTCTTTTTAAAAAATGATCTCCCATAATTACAGAATGAAGTTTTAATGACGTTATAAAATAATTACTATAACAACCTACCAGATTGACGGCCATTCGTGGTTTCTTTAAAAGCTTTTACGACGCAGTTTATCAAAATGCATCGCTGATTAATATGTTCACACGGTCATAAATCCGATCTTCCACAGCCACGACATATAAATCCGATAATAATTACTTACAAATTACGACATTGTCTATTTGTGCGTGTGCAATTGTATCATATGTATTTATATTAAAGAGCACAATTGTAATATATATATATATATTATTAATTTTTTCGAACATTCAAAATTTTATCACTTGTAATTCATCTGATCCGAATTCAATAATTAGACATTTACACAGATATTTTCTTCATATGTTGTTTAATTAGCCCCAAGAAATTTCAGGTCCCAATCTCTTGTTGCGTTTTCTTCTATTCATAAAATAAATGCAAAGGTACGAGGGTAAATCAAATATAAACGGTAATTTTAATATTTAGCTTAGCATATAATTCCGATCTAGAGGATTCAATACTCGAGTGTTCTTTGGTATATGAAGAGGGGAAACCGGCTTAGGTAGCAGCTGCATTCAGTTTTGTCCGCAGTACGGCCATGACCCATGACTCAGCGCAAGGTACCTCGTCTGTTGCACAATCACAATGTGCATCATCATAAAGCTATTAACCAATCAGAAATTTTCACTCGTTTAAAGGCACAGTTTGGGGATGCTATACTGTCTCAGAATCGAGTGTATACGTAGATCAGAGAATTCAGGGATGGGCGAGAACGTGTCGAAAATGAAAGTCATTGATCGACGCCCAAGAACAAGTCTGACAAATTACAACAGCCGGTTAACTATTGAACAAATCTCATCAGAAGTGGATTTGTGGGTATCAGCTATGAGAGTGTTCGAATGTTCAATCAATCCTTCATCACTAATGAACTTGACTTTAGAAACATTAATGCTCACTGGGTGCCAAAGTTGTTGACCGAAAATCAAAAACAGGTCAGGTCGGAGATCAGTGAATGACTTCTGAGTCGATTTCTACAAGAAAGGGAGGTTTTTTTTTGGCGTATCGTCACTTGTGATGAGACGTGGGTTCACCAGTATAGTGGTCTCCGTCTCCCAGCCGGAAAAGTGCTTGCAACTGTTCTTTTGTTCTTTGGTTCATAGGGAGTTTTACTCACTGATTTTCTTCACGACCAACGGTAGAAAACAATGAATGCGTCTTACTATTCAGAGTTGTTACAGTCTACAAAAATCGCATATCGAAGCAAACGACATGGTATGCCCATTCGAAACGTCATCCTCCTTCATTACAACGCAAGGCCACACACCGCAATTGTGACAAGGAATAAATTGTAAGAAATGGGCTGGGAAACCCTCGAGCCTCTATAATCCTCCTTATAGCCCTGATTTGTCACCCTGTGATTATTTTTTGTACACTCCCATGAATGAATCACGTGGAGGGCACAGATTTGAATGCAATGAAGAAGTAGAGGAGTATGTGCGCAATTGGTTATCAATGACAACTCGCCCTCAATGTTTTTATGAAGAAGGAATATTCAAACTTCCAAATTCAAATCGGTGGCAAAAGTATGTAAAATACGGAGGTGACTACATTGAAAATGTTAAATGTTTGTGTGTACCATTAATAAATAAATTTATTTTACAAAATTACCGTTTATATTTGATTTATCCTCGTAGTTTGTTTCGTTCCATTTGGCACCGAATCAACGCTGGTGTTGCTGCTATAATAGTGTAATCGTTTATAATTATGTTCTAATATCTGTGGTAGGTTTATAATAGAAATCGATGCGGATATCACATCTGATTGTACGACACACTTGATTTATCTAACTACTAATACGTTTATAATAGAAATTGGAGCCTGTGGTAAAGAATAAAATAAATTAAACTGTTTCACCGTAATTGTCACTTAGATTGTTTTCTAATGTGGACATTATCAACACGAACGCTTGTACCAAAATATTATATGATACATATTTAGAGTATTTAAGAACGTTTTCCTCTAATACGACGAGTAAATTCTATGTCTTTAGGCATAATTGTGACACATTTTGTATGGGTGATGCATAAGTTTGTGTCTTCAAAGAAACCCAACAAGCAGGCTTCACTGGTTTCCTGAAGTGCTCCAATTGCAGCTGACTGAAATCGGAAATCTGTTTTGAAGTCTTGTGCAATTTTACGAACAAGTCGTTGAAAGGGTAATTTCTTAATTAACAATTCAGTGTGATCTCTGAAGACCGCGGCACTTGGTTAAAATGTAAGTCCACTCTATCATCGACAACGGTACTGTTTTATTTTCCAACACGTCGACTTAACGAAGTGTTGGTAGTATTGTTTGTTGTTGTTGATTGGATTGCGGATTTGATTGGCTGAGATGTTAATGCTATTATGTAATATTTAGAAACAGTATATAAACTTTACTAAAAACGAAATGAAACTATCTATACATTTAAAATATTAATTTAAAATTTAAATACAAACAAAGAGGTTTCGAAAAAATTATTTATTGCATACTACAATACTAATCACCACATTGTGGCTTCATCAGGTGTATATACATTCTACAAACTTACATTTACTTGGTCATTCAATATAGTGTTCTTTTTAGATATCTATTTATTTCCAATTGTTCTAACAAATTAAGTTTCCTGCTTTTATTATCAGTATGAAGAATTTTAAAATTTTCATCAAAGTTATGTACTAAATTAATTAGTGCTCTGAATAAGCTGAGGTTTCTTGTTTTTTTAAAGAATATTTTTTCGGTTCTTTTATTCTATCATGAAAAGATCTGCCTGTCTGCCCAATATACACTTTATCACAATATTTACATGCTAGTAAGTAAACACCTAATTTTTAACTTTTTTAGTTTTGTCTTTACAATTTTTTAAAACAATAAGATTAATTTTTTAGATCTCACAATTTCGAAAAATAATTATAAACAACAATTTTCAATTTTCCGGAAACCAACACATACAGATACTATAATTCATGCCCATTCATTTCACCCCTTTTCACAAAAAATGTCAGCATTTCACTCCATGGTCCACAGATTAATAAATATCCCGTTAGATAAACAAAACTATGAAAAAGAACTTAAAATAATACTAACAATAGCTGTAAACAATGGATATTCCCCTAATGTTGTTTATAATATTCTTTAAAAAAAAAAAACAAATTACAAACTCACTTTATCCCCTTGTTTCCAATAAAAATATGAAATTTGTTTCTTTATCTTATTTAGGAAATATTTCCACAAAAACTAGAAATATTTCAGTGTCTTTCAAAGCCAGTAACTATAGGTTCTTAAAAAAAAAACCTTTTTGGTATTTTCTCAACATTTGGTCTAACAATACAGAAGTGATCAGCAGCTATACTCATGTTTAACATTCAATAACTCTAAACTAGATTGATTAATAAACAATTTTTGTTCAGGTTTAAATTTCTTCTAAAATATGAACGAGTTTAACCAGTTTATAATTTTATTATATTTAGCTCTCCATAGATAGACTCCGTCTATAAATAGAAAACATTTCGAGACTGAGATTGCAATGTATGATAATAAAGATATTGGTACTTGATTTGCATAATTAGAGCCGACAAAATCACTTGTCACTTTCTTGTTTATTGGTAATATGACGCTAGTCTTTCATATTGGTGATACTATTATAAAAAAATTCGTTTCATTTACGCTGGTTTATGTATCGGATATTATGTGCAATTTAGCGAAAGTGACAAATTCATGGTACATTTAACAATGATATCGTAAGATGCACAATTAAATAGAACTGATTACTAACTCGTTGAAATGGCTATTTTTTTAAATGCCCGCACATTTTTAGATTCAGAGACTATGATGTCTATCACCGTTACAGTGCGTTTTAGTTGAGGGACTCCTTCTGATTTTGAAATCTCGAGCATAGATTGTATGATTTCTTTCAGACATTCAGCTAAAAAGGATGCCGATGAGTGTGAATAATTTATTGGAACAATCGAAAATTAAAATAAAGTCAAACTAACAAAACTGATCATTAGCCAAAAACCTAAATCGAACCTTGTTCGGTGAAGACAAAGTGGGCTCTTCCGTGGTCTGTACTGGTGCCCCTTATGTGTTGGACAGTTGTTGACGGCTATGGTGTTGTTTTAGTAAATTAAGACCTATTATTGGCCTTAATTATTTTCGCACTAACGCCTCCCCTTTGTCTTTGATTGTTTTTTTGCAGTGTCACCTAACAATACTGTGAGGGTAATGTTTTCTTCGCGTCAGGGCATGGCTATCGATATGATATTAAGAAGGTAAATGTACGCAAGAATCAATCAATCCTACTAATCTTTATAATATAAAATTCATGTACTTGTTAGGCAATCGTCATTCCATAGTTAACTCAAGTAATACGTGGACTGGAAAGACCCGGGCCTAACAAAGAAAACACGTTTTTTTTGTTCAAAATTGGCTTTATTCATCAACATAATCTCCACCAAGAGCAATGCAATCATTCGAGCACCTCCCTGACATTTCAATTTCACTTTTGTAGAGCAATTTATCCTTTGCCTTAAAATAGGCCTCAGCATCAGCGACAACCTCTTCATTCGAGCGAAATTTTTTTCCGGTGAACATTTTTTTAGGTCTGCGAACAGCCAATAGAAAAAAAAATTTTCATTGCCATTTGCGCTTTAGACGAAGTTCACCAGTTGCTGTCCACTCAGATGACGATCGTTTTGATTCAAAACCGCAATAAAACGAACGTGTTTTGATAAAGGAAATTATGCCTTCAAATACTGGAAATAAATCTGTATGCAAATAAAACAAAACCTAAAGATTATTGAATGAGATGCAACGAATATAAAAAATACCTCTATTTTTAAGAATAAAACGTAGCTTTTAATGTCTAATCGTCTGCTTCTTATCCTTTAGTCGTAATTAACTGTAACATTAATAAATAACAGCAGACAGTGACAACAAAGAATCAAATATATCGACATTTTAAGTAAAATGCACTGAGAAGTCATGAAATCTGAATTTGTGGGAAATTACTACTTATGGCTCTTTCTGTTGGTTGGTATATTGTCTATAGCAACCTGATGAGTATGAACACTGACGTGAACATGTCTCATTATAAAAAAAAAATTGTGTTTCATTCCCACCAGCTACTCGTGCTGGTGGGCGGGCAGTCCTTCCTTGCAGGAATCGTGGGAATGGGTGGGTGGTGTGGTTAGGGAGAGAAAGATGAGATGGGCGAAATAAAGACAGAAGAGAAATTAAAGATTATCTGTGGAATATTACTGCTCCAGCATTTGCCTAATTGATCCAAAGAAACCACAGAAAACTTGGATCAGAGCAGCCGGACTCGGGTTCGAATCGGTGACCTCCCGAATGCTGAGCACTAGACCATGCCTCTCGGTTCTCTTAATGAAATAGCAGAAAAAAAACACAAAATAATTCTGTTACTAATTGGAGAATATAGATCTCTGTATGTAGGCAAATCGTTTATCATAAGAGGAATCAACTTTACATGACTAAATTCACCTTAAATTAGTAGTAAGTAAGTTTGTATAAATCGTTTATTTAGTATGTTTCAGGAGAGTTATCGGTGAATTATTACGTATTTTAAATTCACCTTAGTTTTATCTATTTACTGCTCGGCTATCACTGACTAAGTTATTTTTTATGGGAAGTCTGGCTTTCGCATTTAAATTTAAATGGTTTTGTTATATAATTATTCCATTTTTGTAATCCAAAGACCGGAAAACGTATATTACTGACGATATAGGAGGTCAGCACCAGCACCATACATCAGGATTTCTCGCACTCATCGACAATAACGCGCAAATAAATACATGCCAAGGCAGGTATGTGTAATATTTCTACAGCCGGGCAATTACTACATTTTCCTAACGTGTCCATGGTCCACGTTGACAATACGGGCAATTAGCGGTGGCTCTCTATACACGACAATAATATTTCTTCTCGTTTAGATGTGCGCTTAGATAAGTGTATTGTGGCTTGCGGTTGCAATGTGCAACAAGTGTAAAATACGCAATGAGACGTACCTACTGGAAACGCGAATTTAAGGACATCGTCGTCTACAACGCATTCTTAACTTAACGCCTCTGTGACAGCCATGACCCAGTTATTTGTTCGTTATACATACCATTGCAAAGAGTAACGCGATCTCGGTCGGCTTGACACATAAATAAATCACTAAATCACTCGATATAAGCCTATCATTTCAATTGCAAATGCATGATATTTATAATTCTCATGCTTTAAGAGCTTTCAAGAGTTATTAGAATGTACGTAATAATCATTATTGCATCGCATCTATTTTGGCGTTGTCAATCTGGTTTTGAGTAAAAATTAAGTGTGAGGCTCACACAAAGATTACGGCTGTATGGGAAGTGGTTTTATATTTGTTCAAGATTTTTTTCCGGCTTTGTCATTTTCAATAATATGTATTTAATGTTTTTTGTGCTTTGTGGAGGGCGCAACCATAAAATAATAAAACTTAACAACAAGGATAACATTAGATATAAAAAACAACTTAACTATGAAAATATATTCAGAAAAAAAAAACTTTTTTGTGTTTCATTCCTACCAGCTACTCGTGCTGGTGGGCGGGCAGTCCCTCCGACCTACACTATAGTGCAAAGCCGGAGGGTAGGGCGTAAGGCCCTCTTCAGCCTCCTTGCAGGAATAGTGGGAATGGGTGGGTGGTGTGGTTATGGAGAGAAAGATGAGACGGACGAAATGAAGACAGAAGAGAAGTGAAAGATTATCTGTGGAATATTACTGCTCCAGCATTTGCCTAAATGATCCAAGGAAACCACAGAAAACTTGGACCAGAGCAGCCGGACCCGATTTCGAACCTGTGACCTCCCGAATGCTAAGCAATGATCTACAGAACTAGACCACGCCGCTCGGTAATATATTCAGACTCAAATTTAGGAAAGATTAAGAGCAATTGAAGAACTGTGAAGGAGTTAACAGTGATAGTGTAAGGTACGGTAGCAATAAGGTGGTAATAAGACTGAAAATTTTAGAGTTATACTTAGGAATAAAAAAAAAAACTATTTTGTGTTTCATTCACACCAGCTACTCGTGCTGGCAGGACCAGAGGACCCGGACCCGGGTTCGGACCGGTGACTTCCCGAATGCTAAGCAATGATCTAGAGGACTAGACCACGCCGCACTTAGGAATGTTAAGAAATTAAAATCTACAGTCCAATAATCAAAGATACCTATCATGAAATTGAATTAGGAAGGAATGCGAAGTGCAGGGTATCACACTGTTAATGATACCTGTTTGAATTGTTTACCCAGGTATCACAAACTTGAACACAATGTTCCAAAAGGGTACAAATATTTAAAAAGATACTTATATAAATCAAAAATACTAAAGAATTAATATTTTGTGCCTATAAAAAATAACTGAAATTAAAATTGAAGTAATTGGCGTTATTAAAGAGAGCCAAACTGGATAATATGGTGGATATACTATTAACTTAACGCACTAAAATCATAGAATCCTCCATTACAATTGAAAGTTTATGTATTAGCTTTTAGAGGTTGCATAGGTGCGATGACGATTATAAAAACAAAAATTTATTCTTAATAACCTTATGACAATTTATACACTGTAACAACAGTTCAAGTACTAGTTGTGAATTTTGTCTTTATTGAACCTTTGCGTTTGTCAATGTTCAGATGCCTGTATATCTTGGCATTAATGCTACACACAGACCCGACGTGAACGATCTATATACATGACCACTAATGTACAAAATTTCCATTCATTTGATTTTTAGAAAATGTAGTAGCAGTTACCATTTAGTTCAATTCTGAATAAGTAATAATAATAAGGTATTAAAATCCTTTTTCGTCTAATTATAAAATATCTTCTTTTTTGGTTGTTATCTTCGTCTAATAATCGTTCAGAATCAACAGTGTAATTCAATGTCGGTAGGGGTATTAGCCCTCGGAGTGGTTGTTTCTGTTGATTCCATATTTATACTTAAATTTTGTATTGAGGAATATTGACTACATTTTGGACTTGCCTGATTTCGAAGTTTAGTTTAGATTCAGTAATATTTAAAAAACAACTCTAATTTTAAATATTTAATAGAATTTAAACTTAGGACGGTGCATGGATGATGAAGCATGTTTAATAATTTAATAAAACAAAACACAAACGAACTTCAACAGGTATATTTCAATAATCCTCAATAATTATTTCGGTTAAATAGCCATCATCTAGAGTAATAAATTATACTACACTATACTACTATACAGTATAGTTTACTACTCTAGATAATGGCTATTTAGCCGAAACAATTGCTGAGGATTATTGAAATATACCTGTTGAAGTTCGTTTGTGGTTTGTTTTAATGAAATTTTTAAATATTTATTTAGTTATTTATTTATTATATTTTATCATGATCTATTCTTTCTACGTTAACATTCAAATAATAAGTGAAATAAATAAAACCACAAAGTTTCCACAAAACTGGTATATTCACACTTTATAATTGTTACGCCTAATGTAGGCTTCTTCAGAAGTAATAATACAATAAACTTATCTTAACATTTGTCTTATATACTAGTGGATTAGGGCGGGGAGTGAGTAAAAAGATTTAGTAACGGCGAATTGTATTTTTATTTTTGTATTTATTAATCTCTAATGTTTCTAATAATGATAATCTTAGGCTTTTATTTACAACATGAAGAATTTCAAAGTTATCGTCAAAAGTATGGTTTTCTTCGATTAGATCTTTAGCATAGTTCGAATTTAGTTTATTATTTTCTTAAGATTTTTTATGTTCTTCTAATCGTTCTTTAAAAGTACGCCCTGTCTGACCTATATAGATGCAGTTACAAGAATAACAATTTAGTTAGTTTATACTCCTGACATGTTTTCCTTACTAATTTTGTCCTTGTTATTTTTAATATGTTTTCCTATAATATTTTGTGTTTTATATGCCACTTTGAGATTATTATTAGTTAACAGTTTTCCTAATATTTCTGAATACCAATATTTTATCAAGCCTGATATCCATAATTTCAAAATGAACATTGTCATTGACAAATACAAGCACAACTGGCAAATTTTACTATTGCGAATAAATTTAGGATTGTAGATATTTAGTATAAAAGTATCCTCAATACTTCTATAACACCTACGGAAAACCGGAGATTAGCGAAACAGAAATGTTTTTGACAGTCGAAAATCGTGACATCAGCACGGTGCTGCCGTAGCCTCGAGGGCTTACGCGGGGGATTTCAATTCGTTCACACGTAAAGATCGAATTACGGTAAATTGTCTGTCGGAGAACCAAACCGGTGCCCGTTTTTATATGATACACTTATTAACTGATGGTTTCCGTGACGTTTTTTTCTGTTTGCGTGTATGCTTCTAGGCTTTCGAGGGAACGAAGATGGTTGTGAAAGTATGTTTGCAAGCTAATCGCGTTAATATTTCTTTTCGCTTCTATGGTCCCTTTTTTTGTTCGTTTAAATGTAGGCGGTTTTACCGTATTAACCGAATGGATATTAATTTCAGCAAATGACCATTTAAATATCTACCAACTCGCGATCAGTCAAGACTGAGTTTAACTAACAGGCGATTATTAATAATAATTACCGAAAATTAGTGCATATATTTCTTGAAGGTATACATAATGGAGAAATACATTTACAAGGGTACAATAAATAACATAGGTAATTAAAAATAATTAATAGCGATTGAAAATTAAAAAATTATGCCTCTCAAAAATTAGAAAGTAAAACAAAAGCTTTTAAAGAATATGTACAAGAAATGGCCGAATCCCGCCCTCTACGATTTGGTAGAAGTATGAAATTCGCTCGACTTCCGGTTCTTCCGGAAGTGGATCCTACCTGTAGAAGAAGTCTCTGTTAAACAAAAACTAATGAAATCAATAGAGCATTGAGTGATGTAGGTTTTCATGGCCGGAGTCAATATGGAGGATTGATGTTTTCGAGTTCATTGGCCGTGGTCTAGATTGGTAAGTTTTATCAGACGTTTTATCATCAGCTGCGGATGACATCTTCAGTGGCTTTCTGTCTGCGCGGTCGTAGTACCCTGTCCGTCGTAGGGTTGGCTAGTGGTTGACTGCTTGGTTGAAGTGCTCTCGGTGGCGTCACATGCCTATCTGCAGGTAAAGTTTTATTCACGGTTTTTTGGGACTGGAGAGGGGTGCTGTTGGTTGATTTTTGCACGAGCGAAGAACCATTAATGCAGCCTACTACTATCTGTCCTACTGACTTCTCAGTCAGGTGAAAGTTGCTTATCGCCGAATAAGGAAGACGCACCTGATTCGTGACGTGTTACTCTTGCACGATAACACTAGGCCTAACGCAGCTGGAACACCCTCCATATAGCCCAGACCTATCCCCTTGTGATTTCCGCATGTTTGGGCCCCTCAAAGAATCAAGAATCACTAGGAGGCTAGCAATTAGCGATTGCAGATCGATGAACAGGTGGAGGAAGGCGTTTATGCGCAGCTGGATAGACACCCGCCCTGCTTCTTTTTATGAAAACGGGATGAAAAAACTACCAATGCGTTGGGAAAAATGTATAGACAAACAAGGGGATATGTCGAAAAATAGAGAATTTTGTGTTTTTGTGAAACTTTTCCAAATAAATGTTTTATGAACAAAGGCTCGTTTATATTTGATCCATTTTCGTATAATGGTAGCCATAAAGATGGTGTCTTTTTCCAGGCAGCGTGGGGCAGTGGAAAAACCAACATGGAGGTCTAGAAATTGACTCTGTTTGTTCCTGTGCTATCGCAGTTCTCCAGGGCTTGTTAAGATTCCCACAAGAGTCCTGGCTGTCTTCCTGCCAAGACTGAGAATTTATTTTTTTCAATTTTTGCAGTTTGATGAAGCTTTCGCCTACCTGTCCTGATTGTGGTCTATTAATTGCACTAGTTTTGATAATTGCTTATATCATATTTTCAGTATGGATTCTTGATCTTAAGTATCGAGTTTTGTTGAAATCGGAGGGGAGTGGGATTCGACCTTTCTTGGAGATCCTCTTTTATGGAAGAAAAATGTTTGGAAAATAATAAAAAAATGCAAATTTTAGTAAAAGTATACAGCGTAAAAAGTTTTTATTTAATTCATTTTAAGGTTACCTTTTTAAAACTGAATATCTAAACGAGTTAGCGCTTGTTATGTTTACAAATGTTATTAGGAATTCCTTCGAGAATAAAGTTTTTCCTTGATTTTCTACGTAGTAATTTCCTAATGCTAATTTATTTTTCTGTTTGTTGGTTACCTTTGAAAATAAACGCTTTTTCGCCGTGCTTACTCATTTCGTGTTTATCACTGTCGACGTTAATTTTCATTTTTGGCAAAAAATTGACAGATACGAATATTGTGTGATTTTAGTTGACGGCAAAGAAAATATATTCCATAAACAGATTTTCTAAAATGTTAAAGGAAATGAAATATCTTTTTTCAATATCTTGTTCTGAAAATCCAAAAGTGTAAATAGGTAATTTAACTGTTAGCAGGGATTTCTGCTCAGAAAAGTTACCCAATTATCTGGTAAACAAAAAAAAAACCAATAGGAAAATGTGTTTTGGAAATCCTTAAATATCTGATAGGGTTCTTATTTAGTATTTACCGATGACGCGGCGGAAAACTTGTAAAACATATTTAATAATTATTAATCTTACAATATTTTCAAAAAATGAAGGCATTAAAATCACCACTTGTCTAACTATAAAGGATTGGTGTAGTTGTTTTTGTTGATTCCATATTTATATTTTTATTTATCATATAGTCTGTAAAGGCCTTTCTGCCAGCGCCCACCTGATGAGACCCGATAGGTCGAAACCGGTCGTGGGATATGACTTTCGGTACGCTGTGCCTACAGTGTAAGACGCGTTCGAAATGTGGCATCTATGATCCTTTATAGTTAGACGAGTAGGGATTTTAATACCTTCTTTTTTTTAATATGTTATATCTTCGTCTAAGAATCCATCGGAATCAACAGTGTAATTCAATGCCGGTAGGGATATTAGCCCTCGGAGTAGTTGTTTCTGTTGATTCTATATTTATATTTTTATCTTACAGTATTGTTTCGGCTTATGAGGCCATTATTAAAGAGTTACTTAGAAACAGATTCTCACTAATAAATTTTGTAAAACTTTTTGTTTTATTGTAATTATATCTTCTTTTCTAATACATTATTGTTAGCATATCATGTATATATATAAATATAATGTGTACAATTTAATCTGCGTAGTAATAAATTTCAAGTTTACAAAAAGATGTATCTGACAAGTGAAACATGTAAGTAGAAGAATTATCTTGATAACCTACATAAACAATCGGTCATCATAAGCAATCGATCACTATGTCAGTATTGTCTAGGCGATGTATATAAATGTCAGATATAACATGAGATTTTACTTGATATCTGTATGATTTACTGGATGATGTGCAGACGTAAATGCATACATGAAATGTTTATTCTGTCGGTGAGCAACTGTCAGATTTTCTGTTCGAAAAACGGCTGACAGTTAGTTTAGCCTTATCTAACATTTGACCTCTCCAGAACGGGCAGTATATTATTTAATGATGCCACGTTGTTTTCGAACTGGTACTTCTACTTTGTAAGTACGATTAGTGACTCGAATTGTATAGTTCATGTTTTATTAAATGCAGTTTTTGAAGTTGTTTACGGTATTAAAAAAAACATAAACGGCATTAAATTCCATCAACATATAATGTCACTAGGTTCGTATAATATAAAAACGAAAAGCGTTTGTATTATAGTCACAATTACGCGCGGTATAGTCACAGTTACGCGCGGTATAGTCACAGTTACGCGCGCTATAGTCACAGTTACGCGTGGTATAGTCCTTAGTTCGTACGGTATAGTTCCATTTACGCGCAGTGTAATCACAGTTACACGTGGTATAGTCAGAGTTACGCGTGGTATAGTCACAGTTACGCGTGGTATAGTCACAGTTACGCGCGGTATAGTCACAGTTACACGCGGTTTAGTCACAGTTGCGCGCGGTATCCTTGGTACTCAGGGTATAGTCCCATTTACGCGCAGTGTAATCGTAGTTACTCACGGTATAGTACCTTGTACTCACGGTATAGTCCCTGGTATGCGTGTCATTCTCCCAATTAATTACCTATCGAATTTTCTAGAACCAAAATAAACTTTCATCGAGTTCCCTCTCAGAAGAAATCTTATTTATATAATATAAATGATCAGGCTACTACGCTAAAGAAGTTGGGGTTATTAATTACCCATTTTAATAAATAATGTATAGTTTTCTAATTATGCAACTTCTTGCTATTCATTAACAGAGCTATTTTAAAGCATCTTTAAACAATATAAGTAAATTGTTGATGGTAGTTATATTCACTTAAACTTTGTTTTAATAAGCACGATAAAGCTGACGCAACATAAGTTGAAGCGGACGATGAAATTAGTCGCTCTTGGGTTCTGATTAAACCTTACCCGTTTTTGATTAGATTTTCGTTAAATAATTAGCTAAGCACTTTATTAAACTACTATTCATGCAAAACGAATGAGGCTATATGTAATGCAAACTGTTCATGTTTATATCCTGTAAATTTGGTAGATACATTCTTCTTTACAATTTTACTTATTCTGTTGTGTTATTGTTTCTGTTCAGATTTCCTAACTAAAAAATATTCAAAATTATTATTAAACTGTTGTCTCTTACTTTTCGAAAAACACACCTACGTTTTAAAATGTTTGGGATTACACCTGCCAACTCTCTCTTGAGCCTTTTTAGTCTGGGGTGCAGGCGTTTGATTAAATGCAGTTTTTGTAGTTGTTTACGGTATTAAAAAAAAGAAAACATAAACGGCATTAAATTTCATCTACATATAATTCCACTGTTATAGCCACAGTTACGTGCGATATAGTCACAGTTACGTGCGGTATAGTCACAGTTACGCGCGGTATATTCACAGTCACGCGTGGTATAGTCCTTAGTTCGCACGGTATAGTCCCATTTACGCGTAGTGTAATCACAGTTACGCCCGGTATAGTCACAGTTATGCGCGGTATAGTCACAGTTACGCGCGGTATATTCACAGTCACGCGTGGTATAGTCCTTAGTTCGCACGGTATAGTCCCATTTACGCGCAATGTCTCTTGAGCCGTTTTGGCATGGGGTGCAGGCGTTTGACGGCTATTTGAACTCGTAAGATAAGGGGTAATAAAAAATGGTTCAATGAGGGTACAGGCAACAGGCAGTAATAGTTCGAAAAGAATATAAGAAAATAACTGTTTTTATCTTCATAACGAGTAGGCGCTGTCGTATCGGTTACACTGATTCAATTTGAATAAGTTTTAAAAGTAATAAATAAATCTGCACATAATGGGTTATGTGTAGGTTAAGGTTATATTAAGGTTCTTATACATAGTGTGATGTGTTCGTAAAAATAAAATGTTAAATAAAGCAAGAGTACTCATGTTTGGTTCTACAAAGTCCATTGGTTCATCCTAAGCATATACAAAATGCACAGTTACATAAACTATAATTATGTAGGGTCTACAGATTTCTGGGCTCAAGTGGACTCGCAAATATAACTATAACAACGACACGATTGTTAAAAATATAAAACATTTATATTTCTAATTTTTTGAGAAACTATGAAGATGATTCAATTAGAAACCACAAATAAAATCGTCGTATTAACTTTTAGGAACAAAGCTGTTACGTCAAATGAAATTAATTTAACACCTTTATCTAATTTGAATGACTTTAAGATATTTATTAGTTCATAATAATAAAGCAGGGATATATAAAATAATAATAAAATACAAATAATTGTTTATATAGACTTAACAAAAAGAAACATACATACAAGGTTTAAAGAACATTATTTTCATTTAGGAAATTAGCACCCAGAGAAATCCGCAGTAGCTGCAAATTTTTTAAATACAAATCATTCCTTTGATTTGAATAATTTAGAATTAGTCCAATCGTGTAATAAATATCAGGAACTTGTTACTGGCGAAGCTATTTTTATTAACAAATTCCAAGTAAACCCAATGAATTTCGATAAACATCACGTAGACAACCCTCTCATCTGTCTTGTGTCAAAGAATATACAAATAAGATAAGCAATTAGGTATTTCCATTAATAATATGTATGCACTGAAGATGACCACTTAGTGGTTGAAATGTACATTTGCACGTTAAATAAATATTTGTGAAGTTAATACGACGATTTTGTTTATGGTTTCAAACTAACTTTTCTGTCTGAATGGATGTGTTGAAATTAAAAATGTGACAAACAGAATTGTTTATTCTCCTTTCGTATTATAATTTATTAAGTTTTAAAACATGAAATCCATCAATGTTAATGAATGAAAATTAAAGTTTCATGTCTAATTGTCTTGCACCAACAGTTCAACGTTGATTATTTGTTTTTTTATCATAATGTTTGTAAATAATAGGAATTATTCATTAAGTGATAACAACATTAATAACAAAATAATCCTCTGGCATAAATGAAATTCAGTTTCACAGAATATGTGTGCTGAAGACGATAAGAAATTTGGTTGTATCAGCACTTTTCCTTCAAGGAAAACAGCTTATGCGCGCACGATTACTCCTATCGACCTTAGATTAATATGAACAAAGCGCAGTTTGTGTCAGTTTTGTAGAAAATATTTAGAAACAACTTTTATCTTTGTTGCTGAAGCAGCTATACGAGCGTTGTTCCAGCGAAGTTGGCAGCTGCTCAAAACACCTAAACCTAAAGTCATGATGCCACAAATTAACTATATTATGACCAATCAAACATTTTTAATCAATATATCATCAATATCATAGGCGGATATTTAGCCACAACCTATCCCACATCACTGACTGAATATTCACATTTAAACTCGCCTAATCCGTCGATTAAAATCTTGATTGTCGAAAATAAACCATTTAGTTTTAGTTAGTTCCATTCTTTTATTAGACGTTTCATTCGGCAGCTAATTCCAGAATGTCCTGTCATCAGGTATATCAGCTACACCAATTTCCTTTACAAACCTACTTACGCTGGCACCATAGATACCTAACATATTATTAAATAGAGATGAAATTTATTTTAGATTAAATTACTGCCTTTTCACCATTAGGCTCAAAGTATAAATAGCAACCTTCGTATTAAAGGATTTTTTTAAAACCAGGATTTATTAATGTAGAGTAAGTTACAGTTACAGATGACACATAGTATTGTGCAACTCCTGATTTATTTATTTCATCTTTTCACTAAAATAATGTAGTGACTTGATCAAATCACTTTCTTTTGTGCGAAATGTTGTCAGTTAGACATCTCCTCTGAATTGATCAAATTTGTTAGGAAGTCCGGGCTGTTATACGATTCCTTTGTGCTAAAGGACTAAAACCGTTTGATATTCGTCGTGAAATCTGTGCAGTTTACGGACAAAACATTATGAGTTGTGGAATGGTAAGGAAGTGGGTGAGAGCATTTAAAGATAGCCGCACAAATGAGAGTGACAATGCCCGTCCACATGTGGCTAATCGAACGAAAGATCTCATCACATTTTTTCACTGGGAAACTCTAGATCATCCTCCGTACAGCCCTGATCTGGCGCCCAGTGACTACCATTTGTTTCATCAACATCAACAACGTCTTCAAGACGATGACGAAGTCAAAACAGTTGTGATGCAGTGGTTAACAGTTAACAAGTCAGGCGACAGAGCTCTATGAGAAGGTTATTCAAAAACTGGTCACTGGTCAAACGTTATGACATGTGCCTCAATATTGAAGGAAATTATGTATAAAAGTAGATTAAGGTACAGGCTTTCATGTAAAAATAAAATTATCAAGATATCATTTCACGTTTTTTGTTAATTTCAAAACGCTACTTACTTAAAAAACATACATCGTACATACATGGGATAATATACAGCGTGTTTTTGAGATCTGTGTAATATGTAAATATTTACATATAAGTAGTACGCCATATTCAGGCCAGAGATGATTATAATGTAATACAAAATTACTTAACGACAAAGGACGGTGTTAGATATCAACTGTTCCTTTTAGAGCATCGTACGGAGCGATTTCGCAAACCTCACAACTTATAATATTAGCAGTGGTAATTCATATGTAGGCATAGTGGACGGTACCGGAACGATACGTGTGCACTTTTTTCTATACTGGTTAATTGAAATCTGGTCAGTCCATATCCGTGGGCCAAATTCACAACAACTAACGATGAAATAAATCACGGTTCAGCCATCATAAATTACCAGTGTAGATTACGGTTGTGCTTGTACTAAAAACGAACAATAAAAAAAAATGGTAACGATAGGTATACACAGGCTCTTCGTTACTGGCGACGTATGTTAAGAAAAACGGTGGTTAGTTGGTATAAAGATACGGTAGACACACGCAGCTGAATCGGTTATGAAAGTGTTTAAAGGAAATTATAGTTATTTAAGGAACACGATCGGGCTTCGTACTCTTTTGGTTTTTTACTATAAATTACAAGGGGATGATAGTATCGTTGTTTTGCAGAGATGATATACCAACAAAATAAATTATAGCTGCGGATTTAATGACCAAGATTCGGGCTAAAAATCGTCGGCTAATATAAATTATGTTAAATTATCAATAAAAATAGTCTAGGTTTATTAATGTTATTGAAATATGGAATTTGTTTATATAACAATTAGATTGGAGGTGATTGTGAAGGTTTAGCGTCTGTTAAATGTTAATATTACCTTTATACTAACTAATAATAAAAACACTAATTGTAGGAGAGGGTTGTTAGTAATATAGATGTTCTAAAAAGAAAAGTACTAAGAATAATAGTGATGAGATTAGTTTATAAATACGCAGAATAGAGTAGTTAGGACAGTAAATATTTAAAGAGAAAGCAATTAAGGTTACAACCAGCTATTAGTAGGGGGTGCATGCAGGTGAAAGGAGAAATTCTAGGTCAATCCAGTTTTTGCGCCGTTTCGTTACCGTAGATAAGAGAGATATGGATCCATCACGCTACACCAGAGACCAGAGACTAAGCAACAATCGAAACAGTGGAAACAGTGGGTTTCTACACAGGTGAACGTACACCAAAGAAGGCTAACATGGGTCTATCGGCTAACAAAGTCATGACTATAAACTGCAGTTTTCTGGGATTCATTTACGAGCGGTGTAATTCATATTGATTACCTTGAAAAAGGTAAAACGGTAATCGCCAAACATTATTCAGAGCTGCAGCTGCTGGACAAACTTGACACTGTTTTGAAGCAGAAGGGACCGCATTTAGCCAAGCAAAAGGTGTTGTTCCATCATCCATACGTGTGCGTGTGTAGTCACCATGGCAAATTTTCCTCAATTGGGCTACGAACTGTTACGCCATCCACCTTATTCTCCGGATTTGGCCCCCTCCGACTATCTCCTATTTCCAAACCTGAATAAATGACTGGGCGGTAAAATATTTGGGTTTTATTCGTGAAGAGGTCATCGTGGAAACAGACGCTTATCTTGAGGGCCTTAAGAAATCTTATTATTTAGATGGAATAAAAAAATTAGAAACACGATACACTAAATGTATCGAGCTAAAAGGAGAATATGAAGATAAATAAAATTACTTTTTGGCGAAAAACTATGTTTTCCTTTAAATGTAAACCGCCCTCGTATAGTGATAGAGAGGAATGGTAAAACTAAGGCACAAATACATTTCGTTTGTTCAGTATCCGAAAAATCTATTATTTATTGTTCATTTTGAGTACCTATAACTACAGTTCACCTGCAGACCTGGACGTTTCTGGTTGTTTCGACATTTTTCGACTTTGTATATTAAATATAGAGATTAGTCAGGCAGGTGTCAAATCGGGCTCTCACGTTTTACCACGAGCAACAGCTCTCGAGACCTCAGCTATACGCAGTTCAATTAATATAATTGTGCTCTTATAAAATAATAAAATATAATAATATATCATTTAGGAAATAATACGTTTCTTCAAACATAATAGAAAAACACCTCCCATGTATGTAGGCCGGCGTGATTGCGCTAATATTATTAATTATCATAAATTTCTTTAGGTACAAACGCCGCCAGTTTTAACAAAATTAAAGCCATAATTTGACGTAGGTAACATGGCCCTTTTTTCATGTTAGTCTTTGCTTTACTCTGCTCTGTTCTCTGGAATTATTCAGAAGGTGGTGTGTTACTGAAGGAGTGCCTCAACTACCGTCCTCATTAAACATCATGAATAAATTCTAACCTAAGGTTCTATGCAGTCTTTATTTTCATAACTACCTCCTTCACTCGTTCCTATTCCTATGAGGGTAGAATTTATCCAACTCAGCTTCGGTATAAACGTTCTACGTACATGTTAGCGTGAACACGTCTCAGCATTTTCACTTTATTCTTTTGCATATTTAAGTTTATTATTCAAACAGGATTAGATATACCAAGTATCTGCATTATGTCCTCATTACCAACCGCTATGAACCAGAACTGACTGCGACATGAAAATCAATGTGATAACATTTTGAAATTTTTTATAAATATGGAATCAACAGAAACAACTACTCCGAAGACTGTCTGTCTCATGTATATTTATATTTATCATGTAGCCTGGAAAAGTCTTTCTGCCAGTGCCCACTTGATGAGACCCAACAGGTCGAAACCGCTCGTGGGATATGGCTTTCGGGTCGCTGTGCCTACTTCCAAATGTGGGATCTGTGATCCTTAATATTTAGACGAATAAAGATTTTAATTCCTTTTTTTTGGATATCTTGAAAATTTATTGTTCTATCCAAAATTGTTGATGACTTAGGTAGTCTGTTAAATTCTATAACTAGGTACTTATCGTTTTATCATCATAGTCATCAGTCCGAAGACTGGTTGTAACTCGCTTTGTAGATTTGCTTACTAATAGTTTAGTAACACCTTACCAGACATCAGAGCTAAGTAGAATTATTATTTAAAATTGAAAAACACAAAAAGTTTCAAGACGTTTATTTAGTTTTCAGTACAATTGTTTCGCTTAACATACGCTTCTTCAGGTGAAGATATAACAAAATTTGTGATCCGCTACCAGTTATATATACCTACATATAATTATTATCATTAGGGTGGGGTAATTTAACATTAACATTTAATGAAGGAGAACTTCTAACATCCAATTGGTCGTTTAAAATTTTATTTTGTATATTGTATCTATTAATTTCTAAACCTTCTAATAAGTCTAATTTGTTACCTTTATTCTAGATGTGTAAAACTTTGAATCTAGAATAAAGGTAAAAAATTAGATTTGATTTCAGGAAGATTATAAGATTCATTACCTCTAAACCAGGTTTAGGAATTTTTACATATCAAACAGCTGTAAATTGTAACTCGCTTTCTGGTTTATACTATAATTTTTTTAAAAAATTGGATTGAGTCAGCCGTTACTCTGTGATAATTCATCTTAACGATAAATGAATAAACACTACTTTGTTTATTATCACTTTTTTATTTACAAATCCTTTTGACTATAGTTTCGACAAAAAAACATGTCATTGTCAAACGAATAATTCAAATTGAATGAATATAAACAGATTCGTCAAAACAAATGATTACAAATTGAATGAATATAAACAGATGTACAGTAGTGTTTATATATATTTTTTGGAACTACCATTAATTATTACATGTATTAAATAGTACTGAGTGGTACAAATCTACCTGGTCGTTTAACAGGTTATTTTCCGAAATTTTTGATGCTTTATATACTTCTAAGGATTCCAAAATATTAAGTTTAAAGCCTTTATTTAGATTATGAATAATTTTAAGATTTTCTATAGTAGGAAACTGATGGCCTGTTTCTAAAATATGGTTTGTAAAATTTGAATTATCTTTTCTTAATCTAAATGATCTAAAGTGTTCGTTATAACGAGTTCTAAATGATCTTCCAGTTTGGCATAAGTAAAAGGAATCACATTCTGTACATTCTAGCTTATAGACTCGTTTTTTCAAATTTGTCAGTTTTATCTTTTGAATTAAAAAGTATGTGTTTGTCTTAACTTTAGATCATTTAGATTAGGAAAAGATAATTCAAATTTTGCAAACTATATTTTAGAAACAGGCCATCAGTTTCCTACTATAGAAAATCTTAAAATTATTCATAATCTAAATAAAGGCTTTAAACTTAATATTTTGGAATCCTTAGAAGTATATAAAGCATCAAAAATTTCGGAAAATAACCTGTTAAACGACCAGGTAGATGTGTACAACTCAAGCTTTTTTGTCGAAACTATAGTCAAAAGGATTTGTAAATAAAAAAGTGATAATAAACAAAGTAGTGTTTATTCATTTATCGTTATAACTTTTTTGTTTAGTAGTTTTTGTACATATTGTGTCATGTGTAGTGCATTAACTGTCATAATGGTTTTGCTTTCTAGTGAATTCCTCTACTCAGAAGATCGGTTTCTCTGACCTACAACATCCATCTTAATCCTTTCGAAAACGCCTAGTTTGATTGTTAGCAACGATGCAACTTCCTATTATTTCCTCGTTATACGCGTATCAGGCATTGAGAAAAAATTGTTAGCGAATTAGATCCATAAAAGGACATACGGTTCAAACAATATCCTACTAACGGTTGTTCGGCGTTACCTATCTGAACAACCACATCATTCGTGACGTATACGTACATAATGGGAGATTAAGGTTCTTCAGAACGTTTTTACTAGCTTCGCTTCAATTAATAACGTACATTTCTTGAAATAACGATTTTACTGTAGTTTATCTGGACATATCAACTGGGACGTTTCAACTAATTTCTCTAAAATATGCCACCGAATTATGTATAAAGGTATATAACACATGGACTGAAAAGTCCCGGGCCTAACAACGAAAACACGTTTCTTTTTATTCAATATTAGCTTTATTCTTCAACGTAATCCCCATCAAGAGCCACTGTAACATTTCAATACCACTTTTGTATAAAAATTTATCTTTTGCCTTAAAATAGGTCTCAGCTTCAGCGATAAAGCGATAACCTCTTCATTCGAGCGAAATTTCTTGCCCGTGAGCATTTTTTTAGGTCTGCGCATAGCCATTAGTCGCTAGGAGCCAAATCTGAAGAATACGGTGGATGTGGGAGCAATTCGAAGTTCAATTCATGTTTTGCCATTGTTTCGATTGACTTGTGACACGGTGCGTTGTTTTGATGAAACAAAAAGGCTTTGTTCAAAGTGGGTGCTGCGTTTGCTCACTGTTGACTAAAAACAAGAACGTGTTGATGATTCTCAACAATTTCTTAAAAATGCAGAAAAGGCCTAGTCTTCGGAAAAAAAATTTGTGTTGATCCAAAATTAAGTAAACTTCGAATAAACTTGGAATATTATTAAAGAAATCATAGTAACTGTATGATTATTTGTCGCCTTCCTCAGTTCTCACTGATCAACTTCAATTTCACTCACATTTTTCTGGTTACCATTGTAGGTACCAATTTAACCAATTTTGTTATTGTTACTGTTATTCCCATAAAAATATGTTATTCAGAGGTATATTTTGGTAGTGATTGGCTGGACGACATCCTGTACTTCGACTATCTTTTGTTGAAGTTTAAAAGTAGTTTCGGTTTAGTATCTATGTAGTACAAAATATTATGTTGTGGCCGGTGGTTATATTTTATCGTGGTCGTCATTGTTGTCGTTTGTGTGGCGGCAGCTGTGCTTGTTCTAACGCGATCTATCGATTAGCTTCTTCCTTCAATAAAGAACATATTGCTTTTATTGAGGAGCTGTCCAGTCCAGGACGTATTACGTCGAACCCCGCAAGCTATTTTGCTGCAGGAGGCGGTTTCTGCTGACTAGGCGCCGCAGCACTCCATCTACCGAATCACGACCAACTGCAGCCATCACATTTAAAAATTTTCTCCAGACACAAAAGAAATAACTCCGGCTGCTCTGAATCTATTCGTTAATTAGTTAGGTACGTTATAGTGCTTCTTAATGAGGGGCTTGAGGCTAAGGAGCATAATCGAAGCGGAAAAGCAAAGGGTGCCCCCATCGTTTTGAGGTCTGAATAAATCTAAACTGTGACAATAATAATAATAGTGTTTCTTAAGGGGTTATATCTGTTTGTATTTTTTATGAACTCGTTTTTACATAATCATAAACATTTAATGTATGAATCGATTAAGCAACTTTCCGGGAATGTGAAAAAAAATTATTAATGAAAATTTACAATAATTTTCGTATCTTACACTTGTTTACATAAATATTTTAATGCCTATTTTGTTAAAAGATTTACATATATTCCTACTCAGTTTATCATAATTGTTAATTAAATTGTAATGAACTATTTTCTTTTTTTGTAATCGGAGTACAGTTGTTTTATAGAAGTATTCTTCTTCATTTTGATTAGAATTTTATCAACTATTAAATTTGTTATTTTTTGCTATTGTTTTAGTGGTATTGAGGATGTGGATTTAATGTTCTAGGGAATCAATTTAAGGAACAAAAAAGGGTTGGTGTTTTAGGGTGTGACTTCAAATGAATCATTCGATACTATTTAAACTTTGTTCGGTACAACTTTTGTGAATTTTATTTAAAATAGTCTATAATATTGTTTTGACCGATGTGGTCATTCTCAAGAGTAACAAATGGATTATACTAAAGTCTCAAAGATGCTTAACTACTATTTATACTTAGAACTACTTGAATAAGGGTGGTGGATGGCAATTTTTACTGTAGTTTGTGTAATATGAGGGGTGAACTTCTTCATAGATGCCTTATATCACCCTGTACTTTCTATAATTATCTTTCTTATTTTTTGTTCTGTGTTGGTCAATAAAATTAGTATGTCTGCAGTTGTGTAATGCCCAGTGACACTTTTGTGGCTACCAGACATGGCTCTCAGGCCTGTCAAAGCGTCATCGGTCGTTATCCAGAAGGTGCCTGACCAACTGACTGGCCGGCCGCTACTGTACTATGTTATATGCTTGGTTTTTCTTCGATACAACTTCCACAGTTTTTCTTCTGCTCTGCATGACTCGTTCATATGAACCTACAAGAGGAATGGCCGTCTTTAAAGGCATTGTATGATGTTTTAGTTTTAGTCTATATATTAGTAGTTTCACTTCCGGCAGTAAATAACATTGTATATCGATTGATGTAACATCACATACAGGACAAGATGGCAGATTACAATTGCAACAACATTTACTTATTTTAAATAGTTTTTTAGAGTATAGAGTTTACAAATTCGATTTTGATACGTGCAATAGAGTATACGTATGTAGGACAAACAGGGATGTCGTTCAGGGGAAGAATTAGCGAAATTATGCAGGAACATAAAAACTTTAAGCATCAGTTTACAAATAGGGAAGAAATTCTTGCTAGGTGAGAATTAAAACTCTTTGGTGTTTTATCTATTCGTAGTTTAAATGAATGGTTATGTCTTAAGTGGTACTTGTGATGGTAATTTCTTCCAGGGTAGGTTTGGTTTAACCATAGTCAACGCCAACGTTATCACCACAGTACCACTGAAGATTTAAGCCGTATTTACTGACGAAACGTTTGGACGTAATCGTTCATTTAAGCCACGGCTCTTTAGCCCAAATCTAATTTTTACTATGGATTCCGACCTTGAAAGCCTATGTTCTTATTGTTTATTCGTTCTTTCTTCGATATTTAATGCTATATAATAAGTTATCAGAAATAGATTTTAACTATTTATTTAATCACTCTGACAATTGTTTCGACCTGGCGAGCATTAACGAAGAGTAGTTTACAAATAATTATTTACATAATTAATTGCACAATAAATAGATGGACATTTCAATTGTGTTTTGGAAACCAGAAGTTAACAAGGTTCTAGCTTGATTCTTAAGTTTTTTATTAATGATATTGTTGTTTAATAAAAAACTTAAGAATCAAGCTAGAACCTTGTTAACTTCTGGTTTCCAAAACACAATTGAAATGTCCATCTTTTGTGCAATTAATTATGTAAATAATTATTTGTAAACTACTCTTCGTTAATGACCACCAGGTCGAAACAATTTTCAGAGTGATTAAATAAATAAATAGTTGAAACTTCCAAATACTCTTTTCGTCTTTATTAAAAATGTTTCATCAAGATTACACCGCTAACAGTTATTCAATAGATTTTATGTAATGTGTACATTTTGTATGTTTGAAGGAGTTTGACTTATTTATTTTGTCTTAAATTTTACGATTAAGCAGTTTTATCAGAAGTTGAAGTAGATTTAGCAATTTGTTAATTGTTAGTTGATTTGCCTTAATTTCATTAAGGTTTTGCTTTTTGTTACAATATGTTTAGGTATCATTATTTGTCATTCGCGATTTTGCTTTTACCATTCTGATTGTGCATTTTCTTATTCCTAAGTGGTTTGAATTAATTGCATTTAATACAAATAGCATCCCATGCGTTCTGTGTTAAAACACCTCACGAACAGGTCACGCATTATGCACCTCTATTTGCATAAATTGAGTAGATAAACTAACCATTGGTACTTAGCTATAGGTATGTAGACAACTACTACCATTACCACGTTTTTGTGTATGATAATCTTCGGCGTCGCTATACTCATGTTCTTTGCACATTACAATCAATAAATTGTAACTTGCACTTCCATTTGGGTTGCACAATTATCCATTTTGTACATGCAATCAGCTTTAAAAATACCATTTTCCGATACTACAAACATCAGACATGCAATTATTACAAAATTTAAATAGCTTTCAAGTAATCTACATACACCACAAAGTACAAATACCTGTGTCCATTTGTTGGTACAAAACTCGAGAACTAGTTCATGGACCTTGTTATATAGAGTATTCGTTATGGATGTATTTCATTATTATTTAACCATTACAATTGTCACATGTATTATATGTATATAAAGTTTTTATGAGAACATGATCTTGCGTATGATTTAAGAAGCAATTTAACACACATGACTGTAAAAGACCATTTGAAACGAATTATTAAGGGAATTGATTCTTGAGCAAAAGTGTATGTGAGGTTTTGAAAGATATCTTTCTGGTATCCTCAAGTCGGACGCTAAATTAATGGCGAACGATTTTGTTTAGGTTTGTTGTTTGTTGGATACGAAAGCTGCACTTTTAACTATTTATTTACAATATTAATAATTATGTACAAATATGACAAAGAACGTGTGACTATAAAATTTTTAATAACTATCAAATGATTAATAAGGTAAATCTCTTATTACAAGTAACTTCTGAGTCAGAATGTCTTTTTAGAATCTCTCTGTTTCTAAAAAGATAATACTTTTCTGTGTTTCATTCCCACCAGCTATTCGTGCTGGTGGGCGGGCAGTCCCTCCGAGCTAGACCGTAGTGCAAAGCCCTCCTCAGCCTTCTTGCAGGAATCGTGGGAATGGGTGGGTGGTGTGGTTAGGGAGAGAAAGATGAGACGGACGAAATGAAGACAGAAGAGAAGTGAAAGATTATCTGTGAAATATTACTGCTCCAGCATTTGCCTAAATTATCCAAGTAAACCACAGAAAACTTTAACTGGTGACCTCCGGAATGCTAAGCAATGAGGGTGTGGTCAATTTGCAGTGGGTACGTCCCTCGATATTTAAATTTTTACTTAACTGACACGAAACCACAGTAATGACAATAAATTTTAGGAATAGCAATTTACCCAAGATAGTGACCAACCCTTCATAATAACAATAGGTACCATGGAACAATAGAGACGATATCGCTCTCGTACATAGAAGAGCTTTACCCTAATAAAACAATAAATTTCTCTCCACTAGTATTTGGAAAGGTCCGGGTAATAATTCACACAAAAAGTTACTGACACTTCCAAACAAAATGTACTTAACAAATATTGACCCTTTTGAATCAGTTTGTATAAAAAATTTAAATATTTTACATGTCATAACTAATTGCAACAAAACTAGAAACTTAAATTTAATACACTTATTGTGTCATTATAATGTAGCCTGTAAAGGCCTTTCTGCCAGCGCCCACCTGATGAGACTCGATATGTCGAAACCGGTCGTGGGATATGGCTTTCGGTTCGTTGTGCCTACTTGGTACGACGCGTTCCAAATGTGAGATATTTAGACGAATAAGGATTTTAATTTCTTCTTGTTTGAATATAATAAAACACGTTTAAACTTTCACGATACTTTATTAAACTTGCTTAACAATAATGTTTCACCTCACAGAGTATCTTCAGAAGCTGAAGTATGAAAACAGTATTGTTAAGCAAGTTTAATAAATATTCGTGAAAGTTTAAACGTGTTTTATTATTTTTATAATTCATGACTAAGACCTATTAGATATATCTATTTAAAAAAAACGTGAAAACAGAAACACTAGGTTGCTTCACTAAAAATGTTTTAATTTGCCTTATCTACAATATTGTTTCGATCCTCCGAAGAGACAAACTCTGTTATTCAGTTATTGAGTTTCTCTGTATTATATATAAATAAACATTTCATAATGTTTCACAGAGAGTGCGATATGAATTCTTTCAATCTTATTATAGATATATCTGTAGATACAGGATACTGAATTATCGTCAATTAGCTCACCACAAACATTGCGTTTGAAGTGTTCGTATACAGGTATTCCAATTTGCATACTCGAGATTCTCGACTGAATGATTTAACCACGATCAAAGGCCGTAGATTATATTACAGATATGTACATGTAAACGTATGTATTTTGTAAGATTGCGATCCAATTAAGAGGAGTCCGTCGGTCCCTCTGCGAAATCGAAAAAATATGACGAAATGGAAATGGATCAACATAAGAAGAGTAGGTATCTTTATTTATACCTGGAAGTGGTCGTCGTAATAAATAATTATTATGAAAGATGGCTTCTCGATGTCAATTTTCCATTACAATTTATTCGTTTTATTTCTTTTTAACTGATTGTATTACGTGTTTCATCTACAAATAATTTCAGCTCAGTTTAGATTCCGGACGTATTCTAAGTAAATCGTCGCACTTCGAATTGCAAAGCAGGCATTAAGGGTTTAATGATTTTGTTATTTCCTTTTATCTGGAGCTTTATAATTTATTTACCGACCGATGGTGGCGGCTTTCCATTTTGTATTCATCTTATACTTCAAGTATCTAAATTCAAGATGTGATTTTAGAATGACTTTCATTACTGTACGTTATTTTAAGGATGGTACCTTAATCTTCTTAAAACTTCTATTAAAAAAAATAAATAGAAAGATTTAATAAAGGATTTTGGAAACAAAGCGCTGCGTTAATACCAAACCCATTGTCAAGCATGAAAATCAAGGGATTGATTCCTTCCACAATAAAATAAGTTCTTGGTCAAGTAGTTTATCGAAGCTACCAGACGTGGATCGCGATTTCGACCTTATTAGATCTCATCAGCACGCCATAGGCAGATTCGATAAATTACTGACCAAATCGCTGGAGCTCGGCGTAAAGCGGATTTAAATACAACGTTGATATGGCACTACGTCGCCATCTACCTGCTTTTGGTGCTATTTCCGTATTTCATAACAACAAAACATATACCCTTGGTTAGTATGCTATTGAAACGTCAGACGTGGTTCGCGATTTCGAAATTTGATTTCCTTATTAGATTGACACAACTTGAGTGAATCCCACAGTAAGTAACAAATTTCCATCGATGATAATGGGTGATTCCCTGTCGATGATTTTTGCGACGTGCTGATAAGAATTAAGAGGTCAAAATCGCCATCCACGTGAGATGGTTTCGACAGAATACTTACGCAATCTGTAGAAATTTGCCACTAATTGTAAATTTATTATTGATTAACAAGGTCCTTTTTGATTGGTTGTTTTCATTACTTTTTGGATTCATCCCTACAAACCCTATAGATGACGTAAATGTAATCTCAATAATTTTATAATAATAAAGGCAAAATAAATAAAATTCACTTGGTAATTTGTTCCATAAAATTTGAGTTTATTTCACTCGATACGTATTTCGGCTGTTATGCCATCAACAAGAGTAACAAACGTAGACTAAAGTAGGTAAAAGTACATAAAGTATTGGCATTCATAATAAGTTTGCAGGTATAAAATTATGAGTGGAGTTTCTAGATTTAAACAGGCATGGGTTTAACAGCGAGGAATTACTTAAATCTAATTGTTCGTTTAAAAGATTATCTTTATCGCTGTAAAAAGCTTTTTTAATTTCCAATGTTTCTAAACAGTTTAATTTTTGACTTTTTTTAACCAAAGTTTGTGTAAAAAATTTACGTTATTTGGAATATCTGTAATACTGAAATCGTGTCCCGAATCTATTAAATGATTAGCAAAAATAGAGTTATCTTTATTTAATCTGTAACAAGCTAAATTCTCTTTACAGCGATCTAAGATACTTCTAATATCAGATCAGGAACAGAAAGACAACTCAATCAATTTCTTAATTACCTCAACAAATTGAATAATAGAATTAAATTTACAATGGAAACCCAAGATGTAAATCAAGGTCTGAATTTTCTAGATGTAAACGTTAAAAATTATAGATAATAAACTTCATTATGATATTTATAGGAAAAACACAAGTACTGACGCCATCATACACGCAAGATCAAAACAGTCTTGGTAAATAAAACTTTCAACTTTTCACAGTTTGATTCACAGACTATTACATTTCCCATTAAGCCAACAGAATTATAAGAAAGAACTTGACATTATAACAAATATTGCTAAGAATAACGGATATAAAACTAAATTAATTGATGAATTGATTAGAAACAAAAAGAAAAAACCAATTTTGAGCAAATTTTATAAGTGTAAACAAGAAGACAAACAATTCAAATTAATTAATTATACTAGTAATAATAACAACAAAATTTGTACTGAATTAAAAAAATCAGGAATAAAAACAATTTTGATCAATAAAACTAATTTAAAAAGTATTTTAACAAACAACAAACAAAAAACCGGTAAATTACAAAAAAGTGGTATATATAAGCTGAACTGTAAGGATTGTAATTCTTTTTACATTGGTCAAACAGGTCGTAATTTCAACATACGTTTAACAGAACACGAAAAAGATATAAAAGACAAAAAAGTATCTACAGGCATAAGCCTACATTGCCTAGAAAATGGCCTTAAAATCGACAGAGATAACTTCAACCTATTACATATAGAAAATAAAGGTCAACGTCTAAATATTTTAGAGCAGTTCGAAATTAAAAAAGGCTTTAGAAATAATTGTAACATTGACCAATTATTGAAGAATTACAACCCGACAAGGGTTTTTCCCTAAATAACTATACCTTTGTATAACTACCTCTAATATACTTGTACCTGTACATCTTATTACTTGCAATACCTAACTATAAATACTTTTTGACTTTTGTATAAATAACATTAAGTTACAGTTTAAATTTAGTAAATATCTATTACTCTTGAGAAAGACTTCGGAAGTCGAAACATATGTAGAGTGTGTTAATAAACATATTTGAAACATTTAAAAGCATTTTGTTTATGTATATATTTTCATTTAAGATACTTCTATGGAATTTATTGCAATGTTGACAATTTAATCTGTATACTCCACTATTGTTTAATTTATTAATTTTTGGTTTATATTAACAAGTTGTTTTTTTATCGTATTATCTGTATAAAAAGCCGCTATAATGTTATCTTTTTGTAGTTGATTTGCTATCATTCTACTTGGTTTTCCTATGTGTAATAGCCCTTTATAGGTATTATTAGTGGGATTGACAGCAGTAGGATATACAGACTTAAGGTTGAAATATTTCTGTTTTTTATATAAAATTCTGTCGATTAAATTTCTATTCTATCCATTACTTAAGGCTATTGTTTTTATTATATTTAATTCTTTATTAAAGTTAGAGTATGAAAGTGGTATTGAGAGAAGTCTATGTATCATACAGTTAAAAGCAGAATTTTTTATATTATATGCATGGTTATATGAAGATTGAATTATGTCTCTGTGAATGTGGGTTTCTGAAAGATATTAAATTCAAATTGATTATTTTGATTCAGCGATATTTGTAAATCTAGAAAGTTTAGTTTTTTGTTAACTTCCTTTTCTACTGTAAATTGTATAGATTTATTGAAACTACTTAAAATGATTAGTAATTTAAGTAATTTCCCGCTGTCAAACCCATTCCTGTTTAAATCTGGAAACTCCACTCATAATTTTATACCTGCAAAGTTATTATAAATACCAATAGTTTATGTACTTTTACCTGCTTTAGTCTACATTTGTTACTCCTGTTGAAGGCATAACAGCCAAAATACGTATCGAGTGAAATAAATTCAAATTTTATGAAACAAATTACCAAGTGAATTTTATTTATTTTGCCTTTATTGTAAAAATGTTCCATCTAGAGCTGACAGCAAAATCAATCTCAATTTTATATTTGGACAATGTTTGTTTTTCTAAAATTTTTCCTAGCCGAAATTGTGCTATTATTCCATTGCGATTAGTAAAAATAGATAAAAAGGAAATTCAATGAAACTCCAATTAATCATTACTTCCTCTAAGACCGCAGTGATGCAATAAAATATAAATAAATAATCCGACTTCAGTAGATATTACCCTTATCGTACTTGCCTCTACGATCGCTCTGTTGATTATTTCTATAAGAAATATTGAGTACGGTTTACTCGAATCTTAGGAATGAATCATGGGAACTGATAAGGTTTCGACATGAAGTGACGGTAAAGCACCGTTTACGAGATGCTTTAGCCTTTGTTATTTTCTTATGGTATATGGTGTGACATTCCGAACCGTTTTACGGCTTTTGTATTTAAAGTTATTTTTGCGCCATAAATAACGTCGCATTAAAACAGATATCTTCTTTCCTATTATGGCGAAAAGTACCTATTTAAGTTCAACGGGGCATTCCGACGCAACGACTTAGAACATTTGCGGGACTTCTAGATATTTCACCTTTGATAAATGAGAGCCGTTCGTCGATTTCCCGATACTCACAATGTGGAGCACGTGCAAATGCTTCGGGATTTTCGTGGTCATGGACACATCCTTATCTGATATTTACCAGTTCCTTTGGACAATTGGTTCACTTCATTTAATGCTATGCTCAGATTATTATGCTTCACACTTCTAACTACAATTTGAACTATCTATGGTAAAAAAATAAGTTTCTACCAAAAATAGACGAAAATTTCCAAAACAGAAGGCATTATTCCTTATTGATTGATTATATACGCATATGAAATAAATGCCACACTGTAACTTCATTGGATGGCAAAAATGCTTCTCACACCTTAAACCTAGACCAAACTTTTGAGTATTTCATACACACTAGTGGGCAGGCAGTCTTTAAAACCTATACTGTAGTGCAAATCCGGAGCGTAGAGCGGAAACCCTCTTCAAATTCTTTATAGGAATCGTAACAGTGGGGGGTCAGAGAGAGAGAGAGAGAGAGAGACGGACGAAATGAAGACAGAGGAAAAGTAAAAGATTATCTGTGAAATATTAATGCCCCAGAATGTTGCCTAAATGGTCTAGAACAGGTGGGCCTGGAATCGAACTGATGGAAATATCGTAGCGTAAATATACACTCCCCTAGTCTTTTAAATATCAATTTGGAGGGGGTATAGTGATTATTACTAAAGATAGCTAATATATAAAAAAACTAAAACTAGGTACAGATGTGTGAATCAGCCTTTATCGTAGTGGTTGGAAATTATTATTATCTTTTTTGTTCTTAACTTTATTAACAAACATATTTATGAAGCACGATCGTTTCAAAGCAACAGTAAAACAAACTTAGGGTTGATCTTTATCTCGGAATATAAAGACTACCTCCTGGACTTCCTCTTCTTCATACTGATAACGTTTAGGAACCGTGCAGTATACCGCAAAGTAGTAAAAAAGCCATGAACAGTGCAGATATTGTCAACTGTATATTGAAGTCCTGTTAGGTGGTCCTTTTCAGAATTGTAATTTATTCACATAATACAATGTTTAAATAAATGGCATATCCAATTAGAACAAAATAGTAATAAGGTTACACATTGAATAAAATTAATTTCTATGAATTTGCAAATGATACATTTATTTACCTAACTAAAATTGTTTTTTTTTTCAGGTAAGGTGTTCCTATTTACATGCTATTGTTAGAAGAAATTTTAATGCCAGGTGGTAAGATCTTTTTACTATTTAATTAGAGTATTATACAAAGCATCAGAGTCGAAGCAAGAAAATACGTTTAAATTAGTATCATATACACCTTCATAAATTATTTATTTATTTAAAAAAATATGTACGTGTGTTTCGTACTTTAAAGAAAGGTATCATCAATTAGTAAGAATTTAATTAAAATCAATCTACGAGGCATATTTTTTTAAGTAAGTACCGTTTTGAAATTAATAAAAAACGTGCACCTTAATATACTTTTCTACATAATTTCCTTCAATATTGAGGCACTTGTCATAACCTTTGACAAAAGACCAGTTTTTGAATACCCTTCTCATAGAACTCTGTCGCCTGATTTGTTAACTGTTAACCACTGCATCACAACTGTTTTGACTTCTTCATCGTCTTGAAGACGCTGACCATCCAGATGTTTCTTTAAGTGCAGGTACAAATGGTAGTCACTGGGCGTCAGATCAGGGCTGTACGGAGGATGATCTAGATTTTCCCAGTGAAAAGATGTGATAAGGTCTTTGATCCGATTAGCCACATGTGGATGAGCATTGTCATATACATTTGTGCGGCCACCTTTATATGCTCTCACCCACTTCCTTACCATTCCATCACTCATAATCTTTTGTCCGTAAACTGCACAGATCTCACGATGAATATCAAACGTTTTTTGTCGTTTAGCACTAAGTAATCGTATAACAGCCCGGACTTACAGTATCGGAGGCATCTTAAACACTCAGTAAACAACGTAAACAAGGGTGAATCAGACTGTAATGGCGTCAGTGCGTAGGTGAGAGATGTAGGTACTCAGTGCGCATGCGCCGAACGTTGACCGCATCGATGCGGTGGCAGAATTTCAAGACGGTACTTACTTAAAAAACATAACCAGATAACCAGGTTGACGACTCCAAATTTTTCAAATAAGAACGTGTCGTTTGTAAATTGTCGCGGATTCATTAAGATACATTTCAGACGAAATTTAAATAGCAGTGGACATGAAATGTATAACTGTCTTCTATCTTGGGAGTTCTCGAGAATACGGTGATTGGGTTGGGTTATATATACATAAGGTTAGGTTAGATTCCTTTATTTAAAAAGTGGTATGTGTAAGGCACGAGATATAAGTGTTGAAACTGCAATGTCATTAACGATTTTCATAACATCTGAATCAATAAGCTATAAAATAAAGTCGCTATGTTGTTTTTCAATTCATTAAATTGGAAAATGCATATTCACATGGATCATTTTTCTCAAAAAGTTATGGATGAATTTTTTTTGTTACAATGTAATTTAAATTATGTAAATTGATTATGTCAGTCAGTATCGTTATCAACCTCCGTTTCTAACGATAATCAACATTTTATAAGTGTATTTCGTTTCTTGATTAAATAATATGTTAATTAACTGGAGTCAGAAATTGGAATGGAAAAATGTTGATTTGTTGGCACAATGAACTAGTTAAAATTCTTATCGCGAAGCAACTTTATTTCTGATCGTTAACAGCGAAACTGCATTAAAAAGCAGCGTTTATGTAAGAGATAAAGCGATATTAAAAAAGGAAAGTGGACTTAATTTAAAATAAATGAAACATAGTAACTTTAATTATTTTATCACCAGCGAAATCGACTAATGAACGGTAGTTATCTTACGCCAACGGAAGAGATAAAACATTACCCTACGTGCAGATAGGTACAGGGTGATTAAATAAGAGGAAATCGATAACTAACGGCTTTAATATTTAACAAGATCGTTAGCAATAACGGAAATAAACAAACGCATAAAACACGTAAATTACAAGGGCAAATCAAATATAAACGGTAATTTTGTAAAATAAATTTATTTATTAATGGTACACACAAACTAACCATTTAACAGTTTTTAATGTAGTCACTTCCGTGCTCTACAGACTTTTGCCACCGGTTTGGAATCTTGAATATTCCTTCTTCATGAAAAGTTTGAGGGCGAGTTGTCATATACTCCTCTACTTCCTCATTGCTTTCAAATCTTTTGCCTCCAAGTGATTAATTCAAGGCCGCGAACAAAAAATAATCACAGGGTGACGAGTCAGGGCTATAAGGAGGATTATAGAGGCTCGATGGTTTCCCTGCCCATTTCTTCCAATTTATTCCTTGTCAAAACTGCGGTGTGTGGCCTGGCGTTGTCATGAAGGAGGATGACGTTTCGGATGGGCATACCATGACGTTTGTTTCTATATGGGATTTTTGTAGACTGTGACAACTCAACTACTGAATAGTAAGTCACATTCACAGTTCGTTCATCGTGAAGAAAATCAATGAGCAAAACTCCCCTTGAGTCAAAGAAAACAGTTGCAAGCACTTTTCCGGTTGACGGATTTTTGCTTTGACAGAGCAGCCTTCATCCTTTCTTCGCCATTCCTTACTCGCTATTTTTGATTCGAGAGTGTAGTGGTGTAGTGGTGAACCCACGTTTCATCACAAGTGACGATACGCCATACACGTAAAAAATACTCCCCTTCTTGTCGAAATCGATTCAGAAGTCTTTGACTGTTCTTGGGCGTCGATCATGACATGACCATTTCATTTTCGACACGTTCTCGCCCATCCCTGAATTCTCTGATCTACGTATACACTCGATCCTGAAACGCAAATTGTAACTTTAGTGTAATATCTTGCTCTCTTGAGAAAGGCTTAAATCAGCCGAAACAACTGTCGAGATTTATGAAAAATTCAAGTGTAAAACAAAAAAGCAGTCTTATTTATTTCCTTTTTTTATTTATAATATGTTTCACAAAAAAACAACTGCGAATACTATTCAAGCTAATAATATAATGTTTGTATGTATATCGACATAAATTAGGTTAGGTTAGCTAGCGTACATACTATTCAACTCACACTTAAACATTATTTGGATTGTCTGATTCTGTATCCACAGAGTACATAAAAATTTATCGATGGAAGAACTTGAAAATCGAGAATTGTCGAAAAAAAAATTAAAAGATCAAACTAAATATTTTCAAATCTCCGTTGATTCTTGTAAATGTGTGTTTTAGAATCTGGAATCTGCAGATCTTTAGAAATCTTTGAAAGAGTTTCTTAGAGTATTGTTGATCTACCACAATGCAACAAGAAAAATTGGCAACAAATTTTGTTTTATTCATTATAAACCTCAAGTGAACACTAAAATTCACAATAGTTTACAAAAACATAATATCACGCTAATAGTATTAAATAAAGAGAATTTAGGTTCCCTATTAGTAAACAATAAAGAACGGTAAGATAAAATAGAAAAAAGTGGTGTATATGAAATTAAATGTAAGGATTGCGATTCTATATTTTTGGGTCAAACTGGTCGTTCAATTAAAACACGTTTGGTTGAGCATCAAAAAACAATGACTCAACACTCAAAAAAATACAAACCTAGTAAACCGTTACATACAACATAACCATTCATTACATATAAGTAATTTCAAATTGTTACACACACAAAGTAAAGGCACTAAATTAAATTTAGTAGAGATACTAGAAATTACAAGAGCAAACAGTAATAATAAAACCTTATTGAATGACTAAATAGAGTTCGGGGATTCCCCCTTATTAGAAGTTGTCACAGGTAGAAGACAGACAGAATAATATTATCAATAGCTTCCAGGTTAGTTCAGTCTATTTAAAAAGAAATCTTATCCATTATGAAAATTTTACACATTGAAAATAAAAGTTTAAAACTTACACTATTAGAATCTAAAGAAATTAACAAATATAAAAATACAGACATATGACTTAATGACCAAGTAGATATAAACCCCTCACCACTATTAAATCTTTTCCCTCACTCTAGTAATGATGCACCACCCTATTTATAGACATCTACTCTTAAGTAGTTTTGTTTACCGAGTGGCGTGGTCTAGTGCTCTAGAACATTGCTTAGCATTCGGGAGGTCACCGGTTCGAATCCGGATCCGGCTGTTTTCTGTGGTTTCTTTGGATCACTTAGGCTAATGCTGGGGCAGTAATATTCCACAGATAATATTTCACTTCTCTTCTGTCTTCATTTCGTCCGTCTCATCTTTCTCTCCCTAACCACACTACCCACCCATTACACGATTCCTGCAAGGAGGCTGAAGAGGGCCTTACGCCCTACCCTCCGGCTTTGCACTACATTGTATGTCGGAGGAACTGCCCACCCACCAGCACGAGTAGCTGGTGGGAATGAAACACAAAAGAAAAATAAAATTTAAATTTAAATAGTGAAATAATACCAAGTTTGTTATATATTTCATGAATTATTTTGAATAATGTTCCACCAAGAGTTAAGCCAAAATACAATTAATATTATTAATATTTATTGATCTCAGCTGATCTGTCCTAAAATGCGGATTTCAGAACATATCTCGAGATCTCCCTGTTTTCTCTATTACATAAGAGTTTGACGTTTCATAGTATTTATGCCTACGGAAATAATTAACAACAATTAAAACAGTATGTTGGTCTCAAATAAAAATGTTGTCTCGTCAGTGGAAACGTTTGCAATTTCCACGTTAAAATTCCTACGTTCAGTGGAAAGTAATTTTTTGCCACAATGCACTCGGAGCAGCTAATGAAAATTTATTACTGCGAAAATTTTATTTTACGACCGTTGTCAGAAGAATCCCACTCCACGAATCATCTCACGTAGGATCTGCCGTTCCCGTGGCACACGTGCTACTATACTACAGAAATGACTGTACGGACAGGTTGTCGCTTTTGTTGTTATTGTTGACGTTGTTATTTGTTAAAAAACGAAATTTAATTTAATTGTTTTATTTGCGGACGTAAACAGCACAGAATCCATTTATTTCCCATATTCGACTTGATAATATTCTTTCTTAATTAGATATTATTTTCTGTAGTACTAGTACTATAGTTGTCTGGTCACGTATTTGATCCCATAGAAAGGGAACGCACCAACTCCCTATAAACGCAGTATCCTTTAGTCATTAACACAATTTCAACCTGTATCTATGTTATAAGTGAAGTGGTAGTATGTCGTCATTTATAGATATTTAATGGTAACTATTGTTATTAATTACTCCTGTTTAATAAGGTTTTTAACTGAAAAACAAGTTGCGTAATTTACCGCTCCCTCAGATTTAAACTATGGTGCAAAGCCGAACGGTAAAGCAGAAGGCTCTATTCAGATTCATCGTTAGGGGTTGAGTGAGAATGGGTGGATTGTGGTTAAGGCGAGACAGATGAGACGGACACTTTCTTAATATTTAATCAACTTGTTTACATTTAGAAAGTAATAGAATAAATGAAAATAACAATTGATCAGGTTTTACTGTTTAATGTCAAAAAGGGCTTGACAATTTTTCCGGTCAAAAGTATTGCAATACTGTTTTATTTTATTTTATTCTATTAGTTACGAAAATGTTTCACAATTAGTTTATTTCATGGGGGTGGAGTCCCGGCGAGGGCATGACAGCACCAACAAATTTTTCCTCATTAATGTGAGGTAATCTGTAGTGGGTATAAATTAATACAAATTAATATCACATTGCTGTAATTCATTTCAATTTATCAACGAGCTCGTTAGATCAATGTTTAATATTGGGGAGGGCCCCAATGCGATTCTGGATGCGACTGCAAATTTTTCTGTGGTTTCGTTAGATTGTGTAGGTTAGTGCTTGGGCAGTGAAATCATATAGATAGTCTTCCACTTGTCTTCATTTCGTCTGTCTCATCTTTCTCTCCCTAATGGAATAGGGAAAAAGAGCCTTCTACCCTACCCTTCGGCTTTGCACCACAGCATCCATCGGTGGGACAGTCTGCCTACCAGTCTCAATTGGTAGGAGTAAAACACAATCTACAGTGATAATAATAACTACTTTGTTAAATTTATAAGTCGGTAAATTGACCAAGAAAAATTTTACTAATTATCTTTTCGAACAATTATTAACTGTACACTACATTGTATATGTTTATAACGTAACTGGTTTTAATTAATTACGTGATCTACTATTTCGAAAACACTTTCAGTTCATTATTAAATTTAATTGTAACACAAATGATACAAATTATATTTTCCTTTGGTAGTAAATTTCCATTTTATCGTCCTGTTCTCTAATAAAATTGTATAAATATGTGCTGTAACGGAATTACGTTCTACTAAAAAGGGGGAGCTTGTTCCTTAATCTGCTTACTTGTGTTGTCAAGAATCTTGCTACTACCTACGCCCTAACCCTCACAAAATAAGGGTAAATCCTTTATAAGCTAAAGGCGAAATAACTTTATAGTTTGTAGTACAAGGTTGTTTTAGAATTCTAAAACTGAGGCCAATCGGGTCGAAATCATTATAACATAATAGTAAGGAAAACTACTTTGGAAATGGTATTTATGTAATTAATTTATCGTAAATTAGGATAGTAATATTCTATATTGTGTAAAATCAATTTGTCATCTTGCCAGTAAAGCTGCCAAGTTATTAATATAAAAAATAACCGCTAAATTAAAATTTTAAAACAATTCAAAAAAGAAAGAAGGCATTAAAATCCTTTTTCGTCTAAATTTTAAAGATCACAGATCCCACATTTCGAACGCGTCCTACACAGTAGGCACAGCGTACGGAATGCCATATCCCACGACCGGTTTCGACCTATCGGGTCTCATCAGGTGGGCGCTGGCCGAAAGGCTTTTACAAGCAATATAATAAAAATAAATATGGAATCAACCGGCACTGATTTACACTGTTGATTCTGATGGATTGTTAGACGAAGATATAACATATTCAAAAAAAGAAATGTGGGATCTGTGATCCTTAAAATTTAGACGAAAAAGGATTTTAATACCTTCTTTTATGTTATATATTCGTTTAATAATTCATCAGAATCAACAGTGTAATTCAATGCCGGTAGGGGTATTAGCCCTCGGAGTAGTTGTTTCTGTTGATTCCATATTTATTTTTCAAAACAATTATTCATTTAGGGAAGTCATTCTTCCAATAAAATATCTTTTTCCCAATAATTTCTTTATTATTTTTGATAATATAGCACTAGTAGTAGAAATGAGCAAAACCGAGACGAATTGGTGTGTAACCGGTTAATTTTTAAAGAACAAATTCCGCTAGTCTTTTTTTAATTGTACTTACAACATGGGTTGTACCATATTTGCTTAGACGAGTTGTTTCAGGAGTAATTGTACTGTAAGACGTATCTGATAGATCTTCTAGTTGATTATCGTAGCATGTACGGACCGATAGATCTCGATAAATAAATAAAATAAATATTTATCATAAACGACTTTATGAACATATTTTTGCTGGAGAACAATGTATCTATGTTTGTTGTAAGAACATTTCATCACTATATTGGTCCAGTACTTGTGATAGAGTATATAAAAAGTGTAATAAAAATGCATAATACATAATGTGACAAATTTTTAGTCAGGGATACAAAACGGGATAAAAATATTGTAACGTATTTAAAAGAAAAACGAAAGATTTGAGGCATGTCCATCAGAATAATGCATAGTCTAATTATTATATTAACACAACAGAACCTTTAAATTACACTGTATATCAGCAATTTTTTTTTATTCACAATTATCACTACTTACAGATAAAGGTTATTGAATTAGTCTATTTATAATACTGTGGAACTACTACTGAGTGAACTTTAATTGTAAATACACACATTTACTTTGGTATCAGTTACTTTTGATGATGGGTATTGCCCGAAACAATTGTCGAGTAATTAGGACATTTTATACTATGTGTTTTATTTAAGATATAATTTTTAGAAATAAAACAACTTGAAATACTTTCACTATTCATTATTGCACTCTATACGTATTTCGCCTTATAAGAACATCCTCAGGAGTAAATAATAATTAATAGTGGATGGTTACCTAGAGGGGCTAAAACATCACGGTCTAATAGAGGGTTATTTCCAAAGTCTGCTGGGTCCTTTGTGACTATTTTATTTAATTTTGTTGCCTTTTTAATTTCTAAAATTTCAAACCTGTCTAAAATGAGTCAGCCTTTTAAATTATGTAATTGTTGAAAATTATTTTTGTTAATTGTATGATTGCTATCAATAAGATGACCGAAGCATCGGGTTTAGACAGGTTTGAAATTTTATAAATTAACAAAATAAAATAATCACAAACGATCAAGTAGACTTTCAAAACAACTCTCTATTAGATCCTGATATTGTACCCATTCTATGTAATCATCCACTATAAATATCAATGCCCAACACTTTGTTCTTATTTATTTATTATTATGAAGCGGCGTGGTCTAGTACTCTAGATTCTACATTCGGGAGGTTACCGGTTCGAACCCCGAGTCCGGCTGCTCTGGTCCAAGTTTTCTGTGGTTTCCTTGGATCATTTAGGCAAATGCTGGGGCAGTAATATTCCACAGATAATCTTTCACTTCTCTTCTGTCTTCATTTCGTTCGTCTCATATTTCTCTCCCTAACCATATCACCAACCCATTCCCACGATTCCTGCAAGGAGACTGAAGAGGGCCTTACGCCCTACCCTCCAGCTTTGCACTACAGTGTAGGTCGGAGGGAGTGCCCGCCCACCAGCACGAGTAGCTGGTGGGAATGAAACACAAAAAAGTTTTTTTTTTAACTTTGTTATTAGTATAATTATTTACTTCTGAGGATGCCCTTATAAAGCGAAATAAAAGTGAAAGTATTTCAAGTAGTTTTATTTCTAATTAAATTATATTGCACTAAGTAAATATTTTAAATTTATGTAATATTTACTAATGTTCCCGCCTCTCTCGTACAATCCGCAAATCTGAAACAATATGAAAAAAGTTGTATACAAATTGCTGACGTAAAGTTTGATATTCCCGTTCTGCTTTCGCCACTTTGTAAATTGTATTTTTGCTAATTCAGTCAACCATCAGAAGAAAAGTTAGACATTGAAGTAAGCGTGTTTCAGAACTTGTCACAAGCCAACCAACCGCTCACCCTCCCCTCCGTCTTGCTCACAAAATCTTATTAAATTAAATACTCGGTCCGTTTTCTTAACTAACTCTAACTTCCCGCAACTCAGACAAAGACAAAAGTGGGGTATTGTTCTCGTTTTCAAAACTATTGTTATTTCATCTGCGCAAGCATTCTGGTAATAACAACATTTTAATCCGCGACCTTTTGTGAACAGGTACGGGATGTAGTAGTTCTTGTTTGTACGGCATTGTTCTTTCTCCTAACCGGCTATAGAAAGTCACTTGAAAATTTAATTACTTACGTCACCGACCGTTTCGAAACACAGACGTTGACTTAGAGAAAATATACCGGGTGTCTTACAAATCAGCTTCGTTCGAATTTATGCATAATCTTTTCTCTAATCTAGGGGGTTTTTGAACTACGAATTCTGAATCTCTATTTTGAGGGGGGAAAAGTGATTCCATGTGAAAGAGTTGGTCCAGGTAAAAGATTTTCTCCACAGTCAAAGTGTTGGCCCCGGATCAATAATTTGTTCCCGGGTCAAAGATTTGGTCCATGAAAAGGATTTAGTTTAGGGTGAAGGTTTTAGTTCTGGGTATCAGGTAAATATTTGGTCTCGGTTGAAAGATTTGAACTACGGTGAAAGATTTAGGTTAGGGTAAAAAATTGGTCTGGGGCAGATGATTTGGTACCAATTGAAAGACTTAGTACCGAGTGAAATATTTAGCCCTGGGTGAGAGATTTTGCCCAAAGTGAAAGATTTGGTCCAGAATGATAGATTTGGCACCAATTCAATTATTTTGTCCAGGGAGAGAAATTCGGTCCAATATGAAATATTTGCCTCCTGGTAAAAGATTTGGTCTCAAGAAAGAAATGTCAAAAGATCTAGAATCTATGTACTATCAATATTTTAAATTTTTTGTGCTTTAGGAAAGACCCTAGATAAATAAAAAGCTTGTCACTTGTATTAATTAATTATCATTAATTGTATTAGAAAATAGTTTGGTTCTTATTTTTTCAAATAAATTACGTAATAGTAAAAAAAGTCTTACAGAAGTTGTTGACGCAATTTAAAGTTAAGTACTGTATGGAAGATGCCTCCTCAAGGCTTCGTAAATCGCGGTCGCTTGTGCTTGCGAGAGGTTGTTTAAAACAATGACAATTTTCCCTTTTCGTAACGTACATTTATAAATAACTAACTAACTAAATGACTAAACCAAATAAACAAATTAAAATAAATGAAATATTAAAAGTCAAGAGCCAATTCTAAATAATAATTTGTATCTTTACATTTTGTTAATCGTGTTAGCCTTAAGTTTAAGGTTAATTTACGGAAACTAGTCCTTACAGCAGTCGAAAATAATCCTCTTACATTAAATAATCTTATAGTCAACAACAAGAGAAAGAATAAGCAATTAGATAAGTGTGGTATTTGCCAAATTTCGTGTATACTCATACTTGTAATGGTATTTATATAGGGCAATCTGGCCGAGCTGTTTCTACCAGACTAAAAGAACATATATATGCTAATGTTAATAAAAAATCCGTAAAAACAGGCATTTTTGAAAACTGTACCCTTTATAAACATAAAATCAATTTACATTATGTAAAATTGTTATACACGAACGTTAATAAAAGCAAAAGCTCTTACTTAGTGAACTTAGATTAATTAGCACATATAGCATATATAATGTAAGATCTAGCTCTTCCTTATATATATATAGCATTTGTTACACATTTTACTTTAGTATTGTTTTACTCTTAATATTGGGCAAAGCCCGAAACAATTGTCGAGTTTCAAATAAATAAATTGATGAGCATTACCTCCTTTGTTTCTCTTTCTTCGTTATAAAGGTTGACAAAAGAAAGTCATAACTTTATGATGAACCCGTATTAGCCTATAATTATTCTATGTCTAGGTAGTTTTATGTGCATTGTAACGGACAACGTTTGTAATTACACCTTGTCAGTTCTAAGTTCTAACGACTAAACCAGCGTGTTCATTATGAAGTGCTAAAGGGCTTTCTTGTCTTGTTTCTTTACCTTTTTCTTCTTTTTTTTCTCAAGAACTGCGTACGTATAAAAAATAATAATAATGGGAATGGAATTTTAAAAAACATCCGAGGGTGCAATGTATACCCAGGCTTATTAATTATAATAATGGTAGGTCAAGATTTTAAATGGTGTTTTAACATTCACTACCTGGATATAAGTACTTGGGGTTCCCCGAACTTTCAGCATTTAAATAAGTAGCTGGTATTAGAGGAATGTTGTACAAAAGTTGGTCATTTAGAGGTTAGAACAGCCTTTCTTCCTAATTTATGATGACATTTTAACATACATTTACCTATCTCAATTTCAATGATTTATTAGAATTGAAAGGTATAACTTTTGGTTAGTATGCATCGCCAGTGAATTTGATGATGCTGTTAATCACTTAAATAATTTTAATCTCATGCAATAAATTCTGCATACTAGGATCACAAGAGTAGTTTATAGTCATAATTATGTTATTGAATAATACAAATAGCAATATCCCCAATTAGGGCTTAAAATGTACAAACATGGAGACAGCATTTAATACTATACCACTGATCCTGAAATAGCAAGTAATTGTCCGCTCTAACAAGGCCTGATTGGCTGTCTCTTTTCTAATCACATCTCTCTCCATCAACCAAGCCGCGTAGCTTGAGCGAGGAAGTCGGACCACAATTATTATCCATTTCAGTATCACTGCTATGCTGTTAAATGCTCTCTTCATTTTTTTATGCTCTAAGAATTGGGGTGAAAAAGATGAGTTATTCTAATGTAAGATCTAGCTCTTCCTTCACAATTAAAACACCACTACCACAAAATTAGTATTATTGATATAAATAGTAAATATGTAAATAATTTGTAAATAATATCGGCTCGAGCTCGAAGACCAACGACATAAACATCAACAAATGACGTCACCGGCATCCAACATTAGGTTAGGTTTAATGGTCAGTACATAATATTTGTATAATAATATTAACATTTAAATGAACTATAATTGGTGCATCGATAACAGCAATGTTTATCGTATTACAAGGGGAAGAAATGTAAAATATAATAAACGACAATAAAACTGGACGTTGTCTTATTTGTCAGATGCAGATAGAACTATTCAAAATATGTATCTATAAGAAGGACCTTTCTATTATCTATAGGTAATCATCTTTCAACTTGTTGATAGTAGATGCTAATAATTGTTGAAACGAATTATTAATCATGTTGCACTTTAATTAAAAATCACAAAGTTTCAAAAATATTTTATACAACATTGTTTCGCCAAACATTGGCTTCTTCAGGTGAACTAAAATATTATGAACTTTTTGATGGTTTGTACTAAATGTTATCTAATTGGTTTACAAACTATAATATATATAACTTGACTAAAGTACAAACCATTAAAAAGTACATACAACGTTTCAATGAGGAGACGTCTGAAAAACTATACATTTGAAAATGGCATTTTTTAAAAATACAGATTAGATTTAGCAAGTATGTATTAGTTACATTTTATTCCAATACATACTGTAGATATTTTATAACGAAGCTAAAAGTTTTTATTACATAGTGCACTGTTTCTGAAAATTTTACACACATGTATTCAAAATTGAAAAGGGCCGTAGCCGAAGGAGCCACCAAATTATACCTGACCAAAAAAGGTACAACCGATCATGCCACTAATAGGTAGAAATTATTCTAATGAGAAAGGAAGGGTGTAAGTCAATTGCACGCTGCGGTCAGTTTACTCCCTGCTGTGACAAAACTGACCCTAAAAGTGATGGGTCAATTGTGTGCAAAGTTGAAAAAATAAATACATACTTTAATCTTCTTTCAAATAAACAGAGATTTGAATTAGATGCAGGTAAATACAAAAGTAATTAACGAAACATGTTAAGTACTTTATCAGCCAATCGGTGGAGTTGTAATCATCCCTTCTTATCAGAAGCAAATCATCCCTTCTCACCACATGCGATACATATCCCTAAGTATAAAATGACAAAAGGAAAAAAATATTCAGTCACTTGAATAATTCCAAGTTAATACTTAAAAAAACAAAATGGAGACAATGTTAAGTGAGCGTGGTAAAAAAATATTTATAGTTAAAAAATATTCTTTCCGCAAAGATAAATAAACTGCGTTAGGTTAGAAGTATTGGTGCAGAGTTATATAAATTAAATAAAATTACCGAGCGCGCAATTGACCCTACAAAGTCTTGGCAAACCGCGCGCAATTGACCTATAATATTGCCCAGAAAGGAAAATACTTTATTGATATTTTATGGCATTTATTTAACAGTAACTAATAAGGCATTATAAATACTTACTTATACATAACATATATCAGTCAACAATTCATATTTTGTATAGTCGATGTTCGATATTATTTTGTTTTTATATTTTTTACACAATTCCATGATAGTTTTCACTTTACTTCTTACGGAGGTATCCTTAATTTTGAAAGGTGTTTTTAAACTTTGAATCTTGACATAAGTGTCAATTTGAAATTCTTTTAACTTCTCGACAAATGTATATATTGATGGATAAGCTGTGTAAAAAGATTCTTTAAATTTTGAGTGAAATGATTCACACACGTTTGTCGTTTTCGTAACACAAGGACCACACTCCTTACCACTACCTTATCAGGTAGGTGTACACTCTTTTCTCTGGTAGCAAGATTGGTTGTTTACTTTTAAAACCCTAATTTTGTAGCAAGTAGATCTTTATTTTTAGTGGTAACTTCGATCCTACCGTTGAAAACTGCGTGTTTTAGTGAACAGATGTTTTTTTGTCAAAACATCAATACACTATCCAGTTAGTTTATAACACTAATAAGTCGGCACATTACTCATAATTTCGTTACTCCTAAAGATGCCCTTATAAGGCGAAATACGTATCGAGTATTCAACAAAGTTTTAGTGAAACCCTCAGTGTTTTAATTTTTTCTCAATTTTGAAAAATGTTTCACCAAGTGATAACGGCAGATACCCTTAAGTTATACTCATAATATTTTCTTGTGCATCCATCTTTAAGTTTTTCAAAATGTTTCTAGGAAAATGTAGGAGTATCTAACTTGAAACACATTTCCGACAGATTAATTCCTTCGTTTGTACGAGACGTAGTATAATATCGTAATAAAGAGTCCCTTCCATCAATCAAACGCCATCAGTCGTATATCTCAAAAGAGATTATTGAACACGGTCATCAACCTTTTCCGCGGATTTCACTTTGAACCGTATGCTGGGTTTTCGTTTAATGCATTTTTATCCCTTTTTTATGCCTCTACGTGCCACTACCCATCGACTAGGTACTCTCTTCCTAATGGGTATCGCATTTGCAAATTGTAACGGATGATTGTAAAGAATAACTCAATTAGCGGTTCGTAGATAGTTGTACGTCGTGTGACCGTGCATCTGTATCTGTCTGTGTACCATAGAATAGACGAACGTATGAGGAAGTAGTGCCTGCTGACCGGCTCCTTAAAATTGTTGACAGGATAATGGATGTTTCGCGGGCAGTCCCGTAGTGTGAGATGTCAATCAAAATTGCTACAGTTACATCAGTTCACCCGTGATTGGCACCACGATTGATGTTTTTTCTAGTCGTTTTAACAACCGTAGGAGTTTTAAGAATGTTAACAGACAGCAAATTAAATTGCAACAGTATTAACAGTAGAAAAGGAGAATCAATGAAATTACAGAGATATTTGAATAAAATAAAAACAGAAATAGAAAATTATTTTTTGAAATAAAAATATATCAAATCGCCACACTATATTATTTTTATCTATGTTATGATTATAGGTAATGCATTTTTAGTATCTTAAGGACTCTAATTACGAACAGTCCAGTTTCTTCATGGTGAACCTTTCAATCATGTAAAATGTTTAAAATCGTCAAATTTTTATGTTTCAATTTCTTTTTTGTTTTGAGCTTTCAACGGTTAATTTTAACTTCCTAGGGTTTGCCAAAAATACACAAGGATAATATTCCACTAAGACCTGTAGTATCTTATTTACATGCACCTTGCTATAAACTTTGTCGACTTACGAATTCAATTCTAATCAAATCAATCAATTGTTTTTCAAAATTCAGTGGAGTTAGTAAACAAAGTTAAAAATTTAAAAATTCCTAGAAAAGCTCAATTAGTATCTTTCGACGTAACCAGTTTGTTTACCTCAGCATCTTTAACAACTTTATTAAATGTATTGAAAGATAAAATTTCAAAAAGTGACATAGGTCAACAACAGGGTAATGATTTACTGGAAACTACCAACCTATGCATTAACCAAAATTACTTTCAAGTATTTGATAAATTTTATAAACAAAAAGAAGATCTCTCTATGGGGTCACCCTTATCCCCCATATTAACGGAATTATACATGAGCTATTTTGAAAACTTATTATTCCCTTCTACAAACTTATTCAATTTGTATTTTCCTGGCATCGTTATGAAGACAACATTTTATGTATTTGGACTGGATCTAATGGACAATTAGACTTGTTCCTTAATTTCATAAACTCATTAGACTCGAAAATAAATTTCACACTTGAAAAGGAAAAAGAATCTAACTTAATTTTTTTGGATTTAAATATTTCTAGGTCTAACAATAATCTAGAATTACTACCACAGACAACATTATACCTGCGGATTCCAATCATCCCAGAAAAACAAAATTAGCAGTTTTTCATTCCTTGATAGACAGACTAATAAACCTACCTTTATCAGTTATATTATTTCAAGAAAGAAGTATTAATTATTAAAAATATAGCGTTTAATAACAACTATAAGCCGAACATTGTAGACATAATGATCAATCGAAAACTTAACAAGAAAGTTTAAGACTACTATTTAATGATAATTTTAGTATAAAAGCAGATAAAATTTATTCTTCTTTGCAATTTGTCAATAACGTAAGTTCAAAATTCAAATCACGACTTAAGAAACTTGGAATTACTACAATAGAATATAACGGTAGGACATTAAAAAACATGTTGTTTAATGTTAAACCTAAGAGCAATATTAAACAAAAAAGTGGAATTTACAAATGAATTTGTAAGGATTAGAACAAACAAGGAGGGCAGTAGAAACTCGTATAAATGAACATTTAAATAATATTAAAAAATCTGACAAAAAAACTGGCTGTTCAGATCATTGTCTAGGTCTAGGACATAAGTTAGACATAGAAAACACAAAAATCTTACACACGAATATAACAAAGGGTGAAAAGTTATCGCTTCTAGAATCCTTAGAAATAAGCAAAGCTTTGTATAAAAAAGAAGAACTTATGAACAACCAATTAGAATTAGTAACCTCCCCACTTATTTTAAGTAGACTATAAATATGTGATTTGTTTAGATTTAAGTTTAGTAATTAGTAATAAATACTCTTGATAATGATCACGTAGATCGAAACGATATTGTCGAGTACAATAAACAATTGGTGAAACTTTTTCCATTATTTGATTTATTTTCTCTTTTGAAGGTTAATTTTAATTTTAATTAAATTGTGGTATGTGGCTATCTATCTCTAATGTTACCTTATTTTTGTTGTTTTCAATTGGTGTATTTTTATAATCGGTTCGTTTTTCTTAATATTTACAATTGCTAATGCGGTTGCTCCCATTACGAATGTTGGTTTTTATGAGATCATTTGCGTGCACAATAAGTTCCATTAAACGTTGTGGCCGTTACTAAAACTTAAATTGCATCCAACGGTGGGTATAGTGCACTTTAGACATGTTTCTTGTATGCGCGTTCAACATAAAAACAGCCCAGTTCTTCAGAATGATCTGCAACGAGAAGGAAGAAGGTAAAGGCTGACTTGTACGCATTTCTGCATGCATGTATGTATGTATGTATTATGTATATGTATGTGGTGTTCTCTTCTGGCTTGCATACTAGATGCAAGTCATGTTTTTTTGTTCTTATCGCCAGTAATTCAATTAGCTGTCTCGAAAGACAACCGAAACCGGCAGATTAAAGCAGTTGCTGTCGTCTTGTGTTAATCGTTAATCAAAATCGCAATCATTGTGTTGACATCGGAATTACATGTAGCTACTCTCGGCTTCTTCATTTTTAAGGGAGCCGCAGAGGCGGGAATTGCCGTACGCCAATACAGATGCGAATTTCTGCTAAGCATTGAACTTTAATTAAAAACGAATTGTTAATTTTAACAGATCAAATGGTAACGGTTGAAGTTTTATTTGGAAGACATGACTGACTTCCCAAAAGTTTTTTTTTTCACTTCTTTTTTGTACACATATATACCCGATTAGACATTATTTCGAACATATCAGGACCTCTTCAGGCGTTGTTAAGGTATGCTTTCTCAAGAACAGTTCAGGTGTAAGGTACGATAACCTTATCTTATACGTAACAAAGTCTCATGAGGGCAACTTCTTCACGTCTCTGCATGGAAATTTGCGAGATGTTTAAGCCGTTAAAAATTCTAACTAACTTCAAGTTTTCCTAACTAAAGCAATGCTAGGACTAAACCACTCAAGAAGGCATTAAAATTCTTTTTCGTCTAAATATTATCAAAAATCCCAGATTTGGAACGCATCCCAACAAGTAGCCACTACGAACTGAAAATAAAATCCCACAACCGGTTTCGACTGATTGGGTCTCATCAGGTGGACGCTGGCAAAAAGTTGGGATGCGTTCCAAATGAGGAATGTTTGATCCTTCATATTTAGACGAACAAGGATTTTAATTCCTTCTTTTTTGAATATGTTATATCTTCATCTAAGAATCCATCGGAATCAACAGTGTAATTCAATTCCGGTAGGTGTATTAGCCCTCGGAGTAGTTATTTCTGCTGATTCTGTATTTATATTTAACTGTACATCTTTCACAAAATATACGAAAAACACTCAGGAATATTTGCGTTTTCTCCAGTTATTCCACAAAAATATTTAATTGCAGTTGACAAAAATTAAAAATTAACTTTAATGATTGAGAATTGTTCATTATACTAGAAATTCGATGAGGTTTATGTCTCTCCTTCCTGTAGAATAAGACCATTATTTGCGGACTTTTCTGAGACATTAGTAATACCGGTCAAGCATTTTCTTGCTGTAGGTAAAATTACTTTTCTTCACACAGCGTAAGTGAGCTCGAAAGACTCGTTTCTGCGTTTTTCTTAAAATGTTGTGGCAAATTAAGGTAGGACATTGTTTTAATTTTATTGTCTATTTGGGGTCGTAGGATTTAAAAATGTCAAAAACATATAGAAAATTTATGTTTGAAGTAAGATATTTGACTTAAGTTTTCATCGTTTTCCATTTTGCAGAAGTTCGGAAAAATATTCATAAAATATAAACCGTCTAAAATAAAGCTGTTTGGAATGAGTTTTCTCTAGGTATCATTCTATAACCCTTTAAGCGCAATATGAAACATTGGCCATTTTTATTTATTTTATAACGCCAAAAATTGGGACGGTCATAGGTTGTGTATTAGATATAAATCTCATTTTATCATGTTATAAATAAGAAAAACTAAATTATATAAACGCATTACTAATTTTTTTATTTATATCAAGTTTTTGAAAACGCTAGATATTTAACCGGAGAGTTTTACTAATTCCAAATCAGGAAATCATCAATTACACATCAGGCATTCCTAACTGTTCCTTAGTATTGATCTGAATTTTACATGTCTTACTTCACCCTGACTAGATCCTAATCATATTCAGACAAATTCTTCTAGTCGGATATGTACAACTTGTCGGTCACCAAAATCACTTTATTTCTATGTATTAATGTCTTGTTTATTTTTAAATTTTTTTAGTTATTAGTAGTTTCGACCTTTACAAGTCAACCTGTGGGTCTTGCCCCAAAGTATATGTTGGACAGACGGGGAGGAATTTTCAAAAACAAGCACTAGAACATAAAAACAGTTTCCTTAAAAGATTCAAATTTTGCTTATCATGTAATAGAAGAAAATCAGATATCTAATGATATAATTATGAATGTTACACAAATGTAATAAAAGTCAAAAATGAAATTTACTGAAAATAAATAAATATAAAAAACTCAATTTAATACTGAACGGCCAAATAGATGGCATTACTTCCCCCTACTTAATTATTTTAAATGTATTTCCACCCCCGTTAGTCAACTATTTAAACTGTTATGCGACACTTTAGGTTTACCCAGCGGCGTGGTCTAGTGCTCTAGATCATTGCTTAGCATTCGGGAGGTCACCGAGTCGAACCCCAGTCCGGCTGCTCTGGTCCAAGTTTTCTGTGGTTTCCTTGGATCATTTAGGCAAATACTGGAGCAGCAATATTCCACAGATAGTCTTTCACTTCTCTTCTGTCTTCGTTTCGTCCGTTTCATCTTTCTCTCCCTAACCATACCTCCCACCCATTCCTACGATTCCTGAAAGGAGGCTTAAGAGTGCCTTACGCCCTACCCTTCGGCTTTGCACTACAGTGTATGTTGGAGGAATTTTAGGTTTAGTAGTAAATACTCTCATGTCCGATGAATCCAATATTTGGCGAAACATGTTACACGATTTAATAAAATTTGTGGAAATCTACTTGTTTGGTGTTTTTATTCCTTGTTTTAGTTATTTTGTGGTACAAATGAATATAGGTTATGGTTTTCGGTGAGGAATATTAATTTGATTTCCATTTTAGCTCTGCCTGTCGTTCATGTTTAATTTTGTAAAAAAGTTCTGGGAGTGTTGAAAACTTTTTCCATTTTGCTAGAAACGAATATGAAGGTAGATAATCTTGGTAGGCCGATATATTTCACAAAACACGACGAAAGATGTATGATGAACGGCCCGGAGTCTGAAGCCAGTTCCGACGTTAAAAAGGTACCGTCGAAAGCCATTTCTAACTGGCGCATTGCAAACGTCCCGTGGGATTTTCAAACCGGAACTGTCGTAAAATTTATTGAGTTTAACACTTGCACACATACATACAATCGCACACATACACCTGTTGGTAATCGTAATAGTGTATACGTATGTAGCTTGGGGGATTGTATTCGTGGGGAGGTTTTTAAGGATTATGGGCAGACAGAAATGCATCAAATACTGATGCATGACTGATCCTTTTGGATAGTAGATAAAAGTAGCGGCAAACATAAAAGATCACATAGGTAATATCTTGGTGAAACATTCTAATAGTTAAAAAGTAAAAAACATTTGGTAATTGTTTCACAAAAATTTATTGGATTTCTTTAACAATTGTTTCGGTTTTACACCATTTTCAAAGAATTGAGTTGATAAGTAACTCTTTGAAAATGGTGTAATGACCGAAACAATTGCTAGAGGAATCCAATAAAAAAGTTTTTGTGAAAAAATTACCAAGTGTTTTTTACTTTTTAAATATCTTACATTTGGTTTTCCATTAAGTTTTTGCATGCTCAAAGTTAAAATTACTTCTAATTTACATGGGGTTTAAATTGTGTTATAGTCACAGAAAATTGATTTGTCTCATATTGACAGACTGGTTAGATGATAAATAATTAGACAGCCAATATCCCATTGTTGAAGTTAGCAAACCTCATTTGTTTTGTAAATGTAATTAATTTTTCCATAAATGATTCACACTATTTACGTTTGCTTGATGGAAATTCATGATGACTATAAATAAAACACTTATTAAGGGTTAATGTACCTATGTATTGCTCTGATTTCAACAAATAAATAAATATAAGTAAGTAATTAGTTATACGAAATAATTATAATGTCAGAATTGCAGATGATTTTGTAAATTGAAACTAAAACAAATCATTCATAGTGTATATTCATTAATGAAGACTAATAACAATAATAATAAAACAATAGTATTTTTGAATAACCAAATAAATAAATTAGAAAACCTTTTTTGCAAAAACAACCTTAAAATTGCTTACAATACGAATAATTCTTTAGCAAAACATATTAGCAATAACAATGACAAAACCGAAAAACATAATAAATGTGGGGTATAAACTAAATTAAGGCTCACGTAATACGATTTACATTAGCCAAACAGGACGTACTTTTGAGAAAAAAATTAATGAACACAAGAAATCTTACGAAAATAATAAACTAAATTCGAACTACACAAAACATCTCAACTATGAAAACCATAATATTAATAAAAAAAAATTCTATATTTTGAAAATAAATACTATAGACTTTCCTTATTAAAAACAGTTGAAGTAAATAAAAATAAAAACATAGGGGTACTCCTGAATTATCAATTAGATCTTAATAATTCACCGCCACTAAACCTATCTGTCAACCCCCTACCGTAGCACATAGATATATACAAGTACGTAAATGAATAAACACTACTTTGTTTATTATCACTTTTTATTTGCAAATCCTTTTGACTATAGTGTTCATTATAGCGAGTTCTAAATGACCTTCCAGTTTGGCCTAAGTAAAAGGAATCACATTCTGTACATTCTAGCTTATAGACTCGTTTTTTCAAATTTGTCAGTTTTATCTTTTGAATTAAAAAGTATGTGTTTGTCTTAACTTTAGATCATTTAGATTAGGAAAAGATAATTCCAATTTTGCAAACCATTTTTTAGAAATAGGCCATCAGTTTCCTACTATAGAAAATCTTAAAATTATTCATAATCTAAATAAAGGCTTTAAACTTAATATTTTAGAATCATTAGAACTATATAAAGCATCAAAAATTTCGGAAAATGACTTGTTAAATGACCAGGTAGATTTGTACCACTCAGTACTATTTAATACATGTAATAATTAATGGTAGTTCCAAAAAATATATATAAACACTACTGTACATCTGTTTACATACATTCAATTTGTAATCATTTGTTTTGACAAATCTGTTTATATTCATTCAATTTGAATTATTCGTTTGACAATGACAATGTCGAAACTATAGTCAAAAGGATTTGTAAATAAAAAGTGATAATAAACAAAGTAGTGTTTATTCATTTATAGTAAAGATGAGTTATCACAGAGTAACGGCTGAATCAATCCAATTTTTACAAGTACGTATTATTAATTTAGTTTTAAGTCATACTTATGAAGTAGCCTCAAGAAGGCGAAACAATTTTAAATGAAATATTTGTTGAAATTAATAAGTTTTTTATAAATTAAAGTAACTTATTGTTTTTATTGTGTATACACCTTATGTGACGGTCAATTATGGAAGTATTATAAAATAATCTGTTATTACTGTTTTTTATGGTTCCCCCTGTCCACGAAGCGTCACTGTTTCTGTGATAGGAATTGATGTCACTAGACTCATACTTTTACTCTACTACGAGCTCGGATGTTCACAATTTTACTTCACATATCACACTGGCTTTGACAGCAAATATAACGTACGGCATCTACAGAGCTACATTTACACTTAAATATTAATTATTAATGATAAGCATAAGTGCATTGAGACTGTACATCATTTCCTGCTTGAAACATATTTTATGATATATAAATAGTTAAGGACTATAAAGCTTTTGAATATGACATACTGTATGCCCATAAGAGTTAATAATAAGCAACTCAAATTTTATTTAGGACATATTCACCTAATCGTAAGGTTTTATTTAATATGCAAATAAGAATTTTACTACGTGCAACAAGTATAAGTTTCAATTTACAGAAGGTCAGCGTTTTTACCGTCGTAGTTTTTAAACTAATATCGACTGGCTGTACTGGTGTACCACATAAATAATTTTTTTGAATGACTGAAACAATGGTGTAATTTACAAATTTTATTGCAAAATTTATAATTATACTATAATGGGATTTTGTACCCCATGAGTATGTAACGGGCAGGCTGAAAAGTTCGTAGGCTAGCATAGAAATTTTTTTTTTTTAAATAGAATTTGATTTTATTCAATATAGTTCCCTTCGAGGGCGATACAACGATTAACCATTATAGCGGTCATACAATTTTTCGATACCATTTTTATAACACGATCTGTCTTTAGCCTCAAAATAGGCTTCAGTTTCGGCGATTACGATTACCTCTTCATCGGCGCGAAATTTCTGTCCAGCGAGCAATGAGCATCCTCTTGAGGTCTGAGAATAGAAAAAAGTCACTGGGGGCAGGTCTGGAAAGTACGGTGGATGCGGAAGCAATTCGAAGCCCAATTCATGGAATTTTGCCATCAATTTTATTGATTTGTGACACGGTGCATTGTCTTGATGAAAGAGCACTTTATTTTTCTTCAAATGAGGCCGTTTTCCCGCGATTTTTTCTTTTAAACGCTCCAATAACGCTACGTAATAGTCGCTGTTTATGGTTTTCCCCTTTTCAAGATACTCAATGAAAATAATACCATTGCCAGCCGAAACCGACTTTTGCGTCTTTCCACGCTTTGGAGTCGGTTCATCACGGGCAGTTCATCCAACTCGGCTGACTGTCGATTGGACTCTGGTGTGCAATCATGGAGCCATGTTTCATCCATCGTTACATATCGACGCAAAATTCGGATTTATTATGATTGAACAGCTCTCAGCTCCAAACACTGCTTAGAATCATCGATCCGTTGTTGTTTTTGGTCGATTGCGAACTCGCGCGGTACCCACTTTGTACAGAACGTAGGTAGTATGGGAAAAAAATTGTGTACTTGATTATACATACAGAATTATTAATATTGATAAAGGGTGGACATTATGTTATGTTATTCGAATCATATTCTATGTGCATACAACCCTGTTCTACCATGGGGGTCGGTCGATTGCAAACGTATAAGATTAATTTTGACCAATGCATGATTTCTTGGGCGTCTTGAATAAATTTTAATAATCACTTGCTTTGATGTCTTTTTTCCGATTATTTCTTAAAAGTTTTTTGATCGAAATTAGTACCAATGGTTATTCTTAAGAAGTCATGCTGAAAAAAAATTCATTTTCTTTCATTTAACTTGTTTATAATCCTGACGTAATAGGAAAGACATAAACTAACTTCATATTCATTAGCCTCAAAACCTTGGAAAATCTATAGCAGAGAATAAAAGTTATTATTTTGCGATTTGTGTAATCGACTGTGACCACAAATTTATGATTACGATTGTTATGAGCAAAGTTTTATTTCTATCAATATCATTCAAACGTTTTGTTTGCCTAAGTTACAGTCTTCTTCTTATGAAGGTACACTTTATACGGAATTTTATCCACTTCACATTCAGGAGCCAGGAAGTTGCTTGCATCCAGTCAGTCGTCAGAAACCTTTTGCGACCGTTATGTAGCAGATGGGTGCTATGTTTTATGGCATAATTTTTGTGGTGTTAAAGGTGTGTAGTATCGTCGTTATAAAGATGACGACGATGTAGGGGATCGTATAGTGCATTATAGAAACGCCTTCGTGGACATGACATGGGTTGAAAGAACAAAACGTTTGGACGAGCTGTCTTCGCGGCAATATTAAACGTCGCTTCTTAAACTTTGTTAGCAATTAAGGCTGCCACTTACGTAATTGTAGCCTGTCACGCATTGCGATAAAAATTGCGAGTTAAAAAGAAAAACTCCAAGATCGGATCTAAGTGTGCTGTACGCCTATTTTAGAAATAGCAAGGTACTTTAATCATTGACGACAATCCATGTATACAGAGGAGTATATAATTTAGAGCAATAATTGTTGCACATGGGAATATTTGAACCGGAAATATAAATAACATTGTTTCCAGGTAAATGATGGATGTGTCATATTTTGAAAAGTTAAGAGATGGCGCATATAGCAAGAAATATTTGAGATTGGAAATAAAGTTGTGGAATTAATAAAATGACTGTCGTGACTTTTCTTTTTATTCATTTTATATCTATAGTACTCTTTACCATTAATTGGGTGGTCACTTTATGTCTTTATTTGATTGTATTGAATTAGCGGACACTTGATGGAAGTCCAATATATGGAAATAAATACACAGTTGATAACTTCCACAAGATGTTTATAAAAATGGGTGATTCATCTTCATTAGAGTGAGGGAAAAGATTTAATAGTGGTGAGGGATTTATATCTACTTGGTCATTGAGTACTCTGTCTGTATTTTTATATTTGTTAATTTCTTTAGATTCTAATAGTGTAAGTTTTAAACTTTTATTTTCAATGTGTAAAATCTTTACATCTAAATTAAATATATGATTATCTTCTAACACATGCAAAACATGTTCTTTTCCTTACTTGAGGGACAGAAGTAGATATGCGAAAGACGTTCAGTGGGATGATCTTACAGGTTGTTGGTACTATTTCTATTTGTCTTCAAACGACTAAATTGGAGCCTTCATAAAGATTATTTTGACACTACTTCGTAGGGTACACTTTCTTAATAATTAATTTAAATAATGCTAGCCTGTTAAAACATCAGAAAATTTGTATAAACATTTGCTTGGATTAATACCATCTACTAAAATAATTTAATAATAATAAGTGAAAGGTGTATCCTTAATGATGTTAATATTGAAGACAGTATCCAGAAAAATCGTCTTAAAGTAACGTATGATCATTAAGTGAAAGTAGATAAATACATAAGTTATATAACATATGGGCTGAAAAGTCCCGCACCTAACAAAGAAACCACGGTTCTTTTTGTTCAAAATTGTCTTTGTTCATCAAAGTAATCTCTATCAAGAGCAACACAAACATTCCAGCGCCGCTCTAACATTTCAATACCACTTTTGCAGAACAATTTATCTTTTTTTTCAAAATAGGCCTCAGCTTCAACGATAACCTCTTCATTCGAGCATTTTTTGAAGTCTGTGAATAGTAATAGTCGCTGGGAGCCAAATCTGGAGAATACGGTGGATGTGGGAGCAATTTGAAGTTTAATTCATGTAGTTTTGCCACTGTTTTAACGTATTATCACAGATCTTTACTATTCTTTGTCTTCAACAGAAGGATGGGAGTACTTGGTGCTTATAATGTCATCAAAATTAAAAGCAATGGAAGGTATCGGAAGGTTGATTGTATTTTTACACATTTAGTTGAATTATCTTCAACAAACTAATTGTAATTACAGAAACGTTATAATCCGAATTATGTTATTCCTTAATGACTAATGATCGAAAAATTGTTAATTTAATTTATTAGCAAGGTCGATATTCTGAATAATTACAAATCGTAAGTTAATGCAACGGAAATTTATTCAGTTATTCAGTTATAGATATGATTTTAATTAAATGAAATTTATTAAATAAATTTAACAGGTGCTATTGCTGTTGTAGACTAATTACTGTTACTTTGCTGGTATGTTTATTATTTTGTAAAAAATTAGTGTAGAGGATCAAATGAAATAAAAATGCCTACTGAATTGACAAGTAATTATTTATTGTACTAAATAAGTAGTTTTTGTAATGTGTTCACAAAAAAAAGTAACTACCAGAAAGTAAATAATTTACAATATCTTCATTTCTATATGTACATACTCCTTATTGTTAAGTAGTCAGAATTCAATTGCTTTTTCTACCGTTTTGAAAGAACATTCGATTAAATTCTGCGTGTGGTAACATAAGCTTCTTTCAAAAAGTTATTTACTTTAAATTAAATCAATATCGATAGAAATTGTACGCTAGCAGCTCCGATCATTTCGAACAATCTATTCGACGAGAAAAAAAAATTATCAAAAAAGTGCATAGTTGTTACAGAATTATGTCGTGGCTAAATCTTTTTGTTCTTCTTTAGCAGCAGAGAATCACGATTTCTAAAAGATGCTTGCAACCGCGGTGAAATTACATTTGCCTTTAAATCTCTTCTCGGCGCTGCTTCCCTTTATCCATTCGAAAGCTCCACAGTCAGTTACGATGTTGGATTAACAGGAATTTTATTTCGCTCCTTTACCCGCAACTCCCGCCCATAATCATACCCCCGAGAACAATACAAAGCGTAATCGTGGTGCTTATGTGTGAACACATTTGCATCAATTTTAACTCTACTTAATTAAATTCTTGTTATTATTTGGCAGAAATAGAAGTGCTTCGGGTAAACAAAAAACAAGAAAGTTTATTGTGTTTCATTCCCATCAGCTACCCGTACTGGTGGGCGGGCAGTCCCTCCGATGTACACTGTAGTGCAAAGCCGGAGGGTAGGGCATAAGGCCCTCTTCAGCCTCCTTGCAGGAATCGTGGGAATGGGTGGGTCGTGTGGTTAGAGAGAGAAGGATGAGATGGACGAAATGAAGACAGAAGAGAAATAAAAGATTATCTGTGGAATATTACTGCCCCAGCATTTGCCTAAATGGTCCAAGGAAATCACAGAAAACTTGGACCAGAGCAGCAGGACTGGGGTAGATGAGCCAACTGCTTTGGTGTTTGATGAAGCAATCGTTATTTGGCAAGATATGAAGTATATTTAGGATCATTATCTTGTTAGCAATACTGGATAGTACTTATATTTTCTTTAGAAAAAATGTAAGGTGCCCTTTTTTTGTCACTTTATTATCAATAAAATCCATGATTTCCTTCCCCGATGCCGCCTTGCACTCCCAGATTATTACCGATCCACCTTTATATTTTAGCATTATTACAAGACTCTTCTCTGCAAGTTACGTTTTTGTTTCTCACCGTATTTTGTGATTCCTGTACACCTCACAAATGTAAATAAAACGAAAAATCTAAAGCTACTGTAAAATTTTGAGCAAGCTGCGACATTTAGTTTATGTTTGACAGACATTGAGATTAGCTAACCTCGTTAATTTCTACAATCATGCAAAAAAGAGAATTTCGTGTGCTGATTAAGCATTACTTTCTACGCAAAAAAATCGTTAAAGAAACCAAGGAGAGGCTTGATAAATACTATGGTGACTCTGCACCGCTGCACCGTCGGTTTCAATGGTTAAAGAGTGGTTAATTGAGTTTCGTTGTGGCAGCACCAGTACAAGTGACGCCGAACGTTCAGGTCGGAGAGAGTTACGCTAGAAATCGTTGACAAATCCATGGAATTATATTAGATGATCGAAGGTTGAAAGTGGTGTGTTGTCTGAGGCTGTAGGCATCTCAACTGAGCGAGTGCATCACATTTTTCACGAAAATTTGGACATGAAAAAGCTGTCAGCACGATGCGCGATGGGTGCCGCGATTGCTCACGATCGACCATAAACACCACCGTGTGACAAGTTCAAAGGAGTGTTTGGAGATGTACAGCCGCAACGCAAACCAATTTTCGCGCCGTTTTGATACCATAGATGACACATGGAGACTAGAGACAGTCGGTTTCTACGGGTTAACGTGCACCGAAGAAGATGAGTTTAACGGTTACCAAAGTCATGACCACAGTTTTCTGGGATACATCGAAAAAGGTAAAACGATCAACGATCAACGGCAAATATTATTCAGAGCTGCAGCTGCTGAACAAATTTGACACCGTTTTGAAGCAGAAACGACCGCATTTAGCCAACAAAAACAATGTTGTTCCATCAGGACAATGCACGGGTAGTGTAGTCACCATGGCAAAATTTCGTTAATTGAGCTACGAACTGTTACGCCATCCACCTTATTCTCCGGATTTAGCCCCCTCCGACTGTTTCCTGCTTCCAAACCTGAATAAATGACTGGGCAGTAATATATTTGGGTTTGATTCGTGAAGTGGTCATCGTGGAAACAGACGCTTATCTTGAGGGCCTTAAAAAATCTTATTATTTAGATGGAATAAAAAAATTAGAAAAGGAGATTATTTAGAAAAATAAAATGATTTTTACCGAAAAACTGATGTTTTTCTTTAAAAGTCATCCTCGTATTTTACGCAATTTTTATTGTGTTGATAACAATTCAATTCTGATTTGATATTATTCATTTTGTATCACTGCAAATTGATGTATCAACTGTAATTGTTTTTCTGTATATTCACATCTGAAGCTCATAGTATAATACACATAACACCTTTATTCAAAATTAACTTTGAATATCGTACTTAGTCAATCAGATAGCACTTCATCAAGCACGACTGTTCTGTTGCTGATATGAGTAACTGTAACAAAAGAACCGCATGAACCGTGGACCAAACAACATGGCGTGGTACAAATCCAATTCAATAGTTAACCTAAACTTCACAATCAACGATACTTACGGGAGTCTACAAAATTTCAATTCTTACGGAATGTTACGTCTTGCATTCCAATTTTGTATCGAACCTTGTGGCGAAACTAGCGTAACACGAATCGTACTACAACTATTTCTCGGAGCCGAGTTCGCATTAGCTGCATTACATATGTAAATAGTATGCAGGAAGAAGCGGAATTGAGAGCGAGGTGCTTCTTCGACTAATTAAAGGTAAACATGTGTTTTTACGTACGGGGACTGCAATCGGCGCCTCGCCAACGTACTCACGTATCCATATCATAAATCAATAAATATCGGAAACGCCTTTGAACGAAGGAACTTACAAATTATGTATGCAAGGTGCACAGAACCACTGATTAGTAATCGGTAGATACCATCGCGTCGCCTTCTTAGAGATTAGAAAGAGATATAATGATAATAATATTTAAAACGACCTAATAATTTCAAATACTTTGTGGTGTTGCGAGTGATTATTTAATATTATATTTATTTAAATAAAACTTGATGATGGTTGATTGATGTGAAAAATGATGAAAGAATTGAAATGAATTTAAATTTGAATGGTAAAAATGAGCAAATGGTTGTGACGAGTATTATCTGTAGCGGTCGATGAAGAAGTGTTGATTTGAAAATATAGAAAGTTAGTATTCAACGGTAAAGGTTATTTATTGGAAGCATGCCGAGGGTAGCGAAACAAGAAGCGGTAGTTTTATTAGGGATCGGCAACGGTACTTTTTATGATTGACCGTTGCAAACGATCGGTGACAAGGGACAGGAATTTTGCATTGTGTATGAAAGATAGACAAGAAAAGAAAGCTGTTTCTCAGAATTAAAAAAGGCAAGACAGTAGAAAACATGTTTGAGAAAAGGCATGCTCAAGGGTGTTAGTAATTTTATACAAAATATTTACACAGAATTTACACAAGATAATTTATACAAAAGTAAAGAATTTTGTTTAATTAGGTGATTGAAATGGATTATTTCACCTTTGCACAGATGTGCCACTTCTTTTGATTCCTATGGGGGAATCGGTGCAATAAACTGACTTCGTGTTTTAATTGTTTATTACACCCAACTATTTACAAACTATATACACTAATTTTATGGAACGTCGTGAAGCCTACTTATTTACGAAGATTAATTGATTATGATAGATTGATTGAACTATATGTTATTGCTAGTTTATAGAGATCTTGCTGTAATTGTTGCTATATGTTAAAATATACTAAAAATGATCTCTTATAAACGTTTTATGTTTTTATCTAATGTGAATGAATGAATTGATTGGAACTGTATTAAGTTAACTATCTGTGTTATCTATACTATATATGAATTTAAGAACCGCCCCTAGAGGAGGGGTGGTTCCGATGCACCGACACTTGAAACAACAAAACAAACAAAAAGGATGGAAAACCGTAAATACAAAAAATGCAACATTGCAATCCATGTGTCGGTGCATCATCTACGTCCTCGAAATGGACCGACGGGACAAATTACCCCCAATAAATGTATATACTAACTTAAACTCTAGATGCACATTTGAACACAAAGAAAAAATAATACAATGGAGACGGCAATACTAAAAAGGGAAAAAATACGATACATACTATTATAAAACCATAAATGGCAGAAGAAAGAAACGGACAGCAAATGCACATGATAACACAACAAAAATTTGAGACGTAAAAAATGCGTGACCGACCAGGCCAATAAATTACAAACAAAAATGAAAAGATAAATCCGAACAAATTTTTATGTACAAAAATGAATATTTTTACAATAGTGGGACATAAGTCCCCAAAACTTAATGAATGAAAAACACTTTTTTCGAATTTCACAGTTTATTGTTTATTACTTAACAATATTGTTTCGGTACACTGTAGCTTATAGTTATATCTAAACAAATATTATTTGCTTAGATTCTAACCGTTCCAGGAGAGGATGGGAAATGAAATAAATTTAAAAATGGAGAATTTTTGACTTCAGTTTGTTCATTAATAATATCTGGGCTGTATTTGTTTTTGTTTATTTAAAATTCTCCTAATACTTTTATTCTATATTATTTATTTTCTGCATGTATTATTCTAAAATCTTTACTGAAATTATGTTTATTATCGTTTAAATGGTTTGCGTAATTAGAATCTACTTTATTGTTACTATAAGATTTGTAATGTTTATTGATTCTGATTTTAAATATTCTAGCTGTTTTACCGATATAAAATTTATCACAAGACACATGTTAATTTGTATGCGCCTGATCTATAATCATTTTTGATTTTGTCTTTATTATTTTTTATATGTTTTCCTAATTTATTGTTGGTTTTATATGTAATATTAATGTTGAATTTACTCAATGCAGTTTTTAATTTTTTCGACATTGGGCCCATGAACGTAATACTGTTGATTTTTTTGCTTCTTGATGTACAGGGTATATATTTTGAATGGTTTCATTGTATTTAATTTTCTTTAATAAGTGTAGGTATTTAGTATTTGGGTTATATCCAATATTAATGGCGATAGTTTTAATTAAATTGAACCGACACAGTAATTTGCTTTGATTTTTTTCTTTTTAAACAGACAAAGTATGGGATTTTTCATAGTTTGTAGTTCAAGCAAGTTAATTAATTTACCTTTGTTTGAAGCTGATTTTAATGCATAATTAACAACTATCTAACATATGGCCGTTTCAAATTGTTATTCTCCAAATGTTATTGATAAAATGTTACACACAAGATTAAAAGAGAAACTTAGTTATCTACTTTATAACAATTTTCCCATTGACTAGAATAAATCGATTTTTGCTAGTATTAGATACGTTAGAAATTTAAGTAACGATTTCAGAATATGTTTAACTGTAAAATACTTAGTTTTTTAAATCTTAAAAAAAAGCTCAACAACCGCAAAAAACAGGCAAAAATAGATTCTACCACATTTATTGTGCAGATTCCAATGCAACTTACATTGGTTAGTATGGTAAAACTATTAAAACACGTGTGTTCGAACATTCCCCGGCAATTAATAGTAAAATGTTCCATCGGGTGGTATAGTTGAATATTTTTAATACATCAAATTTTACATTCTAACATACCAAAAAGCAGGGAGCTTTCCCTATTTTGGAAACGCTTGAAATTAGAAAAGCCACATGTAATAAACCAAATATAGTAAATCACCAAAAATAAATGTCTACCTACAACTCACCTCTCCTCCTGTTTAGGTTATTGTAAAGTGTTATATATAGTAAACCCCAAGCTTTAAACGTTAGTAATATCTTTTATTTACTCCAGTAAATCGGCCAAAACCCATATGTCGAGTTTCCGAATAAAATCTGTGAAACTTTTCTATTGTCTTCTTGTGTCTATAATTTCTATCTGCTGTCTATTATTGAGGATCTAATGAGAGATGTAGCTCCTCAGCTTAAAGGCTATAGCGGGATAAGATAGTGAAAATTGCCCCTTGCTCGATTGTAATTTCGAATTGGCCATTCGAAAGGACATAATTGAAAACTTCTTCAGCTAAATTTTCAGCCCTCTAAGTGGTCGCAGGGTGGCGCTATCTTTAAAAATGTGTTTTTTCGAAATTAATTTCTCCTGTCTCACTGTTTACTTTAAAAAATCTGAAAAAATTAATCAAGGTTAGTTATTCAGAAGGAAACTAGCCTGATTTTTTTCAAATTTTTAGAACCTATACTGAAGCTAGGAAAAATATTTTAATTTTTCAATAGCTTCTTGGGATATTTAATTTCAAGATTATGGACCGAAATTACAATCGAGCAAGGGGGAAATTTTCACTATCTTATCCCTCTATAGCCTTTGGAGTAGCTATATCGTGGGTAACCAACTTTATGCTGAATGTTTAATGTTAAGCTGTAGAATAACGTGGTGAATTGGATGATAAATGTTGTTTATTTAAATGCTAACATTATTTTTGAACACGTACCTGTGCAATTCAATTATTCACCTGTCTGAACTGTAATCATCAGATACTTTTTTTTAAGTTAATCATATAAAATTAGACAATGCTTACATCATAAAAATAATTGGTTGTTAGCAGAATAATAATTTTGCAAACGATGACTTCAGACCGACTCAACAAGTCGGTCGAACGAACGGTTAGATTTCGTTGGGCAGATGTGTAAATAAATTTCGGTCCATGCAGATTTAGAGACCGTTAATTGTAATAACAAGAATTCGTCTATGGAAAGGCACGTGCCCCTTCCCCTTTGTCGATTATAATTCGTACGAAACGAATGCTATGTACAAAACCCAGGCAAAAAGTTGTATTAATAATAAAACGGGGTACGCTATTTTGTTACGATCGAAATTCGTTTCGGGCGTCATTAATAACGCGAACGAGATAGATACTGGGCATAACAGATCGTGGGTAAGCTGCCCAAATGGCATTTAATAATAACCTAGATGCTTGTTGAATGAATACAATGACCATCGATGAAAAATGAATTTGAAATGTTTTTATATTACATGACTTGGGGATTATGTTTTCTGATACCTATATATTTTTTTAATCACGATACACCGTCTATTACGGTTCTTTCTATAATTATTTCTTTTCTGATTTGTTTTTTATTTTATTTTTACCTAGATACTTTATCATGCCAACATTTGATTGCAATTGTTAACATATTCGTCGAAGAGTTACGAAAAAATCGGTCAATTTTTTCAATTACTTTGGTGTCCAGTGACGGGAACCGCAATTATATTAACAAAAACTACTGACGATGGCATGGTCTACCTTGGGTTTATGAACGTAATAATAATAAGTATTTAAAATTGACACGAAATATGAATTCATCACAAACCTATTCAATTAAATATAAACATAAATATAGAATCAACAGAAACAACTACTCCGAGGGCTAATGCCCCTACCGGCATTGAATTACACTGTTGATTCCGATGGATTCTTACACGAAGATATAACATATTCAAAAAAGAAGGAATTAAAATCCCTATTCGTCTAAATATTAAGATCAAAGATCTCACATTTTTAACGCGTCCTAACAAGTAGGCACAACGAACCGAAAACCATACCTACGACCGGTTTCGACCTATCGGGTCTCATCAAGTGGGCGCTGGCAGAAATGCCTTTACAGGCTATATTATAAATATAAATATAAATATAAATATGGAATCAACAGAAACAACTACTCCGAGGGCTAATACCCCTACCGGCATTGAATTACACTGTTGATTTCAACTTATCGGGTCTCATCAGGTGGGCGCTGGCAGAAATGCCTTTACAGGTGAAAACATTACATTTTTTTATTTCTTAATAAGTTGCAAACTTATTCATTGATTAAAACTAACTTTTTCAATAGAGCTTAATGTCAAGTAGAAGTGTTTTTTTTAAAAATCATTTAAATTTCAACAATTTGATATATTTTTTGAAAACACAATTGCGTAAATAGGAATAATTTTTGTACAAGTTATGACTAAAAAAAGTTGTGGTACAGTGATTAGTTTTTTAGATTACAAATAATGAATTACAGAATTAAATGTAACCTTTACTTGCAACAAATTTAAATGCAGGCTTCGTTGCTTCATCAAATAATTGCTTTTGTCATTTAAAATTGATTAAAACTGATTAATAGTGCTTTCATTCATGCAAATGTGCAATTACACAGCTTTAAATTTATTTAACACTTTGTTTGCTGCAGTAATAATGAATTGTCATTAAACTATTTAACTAATTGAAATTTAATTACGTGGAGAAATTTAAGTTGTTATAACTCTGTCGTAGTGTAATTTAATTTAATTTTAAATAATAATAAGTTAAAAAAAGTTACATTTTCTGTCACAATCTCAAAAAAGTCAAAGTTGTTAATTTATCTAGTTATACATATATGTTAATTAATACAGTTTTTCTCTCTCTTTCAGGTAAGGCCATTTGATCTAATTGAATTTATTTTTGTAACATGTTTCGTTTTAGAAGGTAAGACTATGTTATTCTTTGATTACCACTAAGTGGCTTAAACATGTTTTTAGAACCACTGGTAGCAAAATGCAAATAAAAATTGTAGAAACAAATCCGTGCTTCTCATGTCTGAAATGATCGTTTAATGATATAGCATAAGTAAAATGGTTATATAATTTAACAAATTTTACAGCCTCTATTTGGTGTTCGAACAATGAGTTCTTGGTTAGCATTCTATCAAGCGTGAGTCGCGATGTTGAATTTTTTTTTTTTATCAGCAACTAGAATATCGTCCAACCGAAGATGTTGCTGGTTGTCATAGTAGAGTTTAATAAATAACTACAGGCAGCGTAGTGAACGCCATCTGTAAATATTTACTACAAATGTTAACCAAGTACTTTTAGCCCTGTTCGGTTAGCTACCCTGACCGAGCGGCGTGATCTAGTGCTCTAGATCATTGCTTAGCATTCAGGTGGTAACCGGTTCGAACCCGGGTCCAGCTGCTGTAGTCCAAATTTTCTGTGGTTTCCTTGGAACACATTTAGGCAAATGCTGGAGCAGTAATTCGTAATTCCACAGATAATCTTTCACTTCTCTTCTGTCTTCATTTCGTCCGTCTCATTTTTCTCTCCTTAACCACACCACCCACCCATTCCCACGATTCCTGCAAGGAGGCTGAAGAGGGCCTTACGCCCTACCCTCCGGCTTTGCACTACAGTGTAGGTTGGAGGGACTTCCCGCCCACCAGCACGAGTAGATGGTGGGAATGAAACACAAAAAATTTTTTTAGCTACCCTGTGGGTTCAGCTTGACAACTCAGTCTCCTTGATATACGAAATGTTTGTAAATTACAATTATCATAAGAACTTACTGTGATAAAACATTTTGGACTGAAGTATGAAAAGAAGTGTACCAGAAATCACACTAAAATGTGTATTTAGGGCATCGTTCTGTACGGGTGTGAAATATGTAAAGTACGAAGATTGGTTAAATTGTAGTAAATAAGTAAACGTTGCAAAGTAAATGATTGACTGTAAAACAATCAAGTAATATAAAACTAAGTTCTTTTCACTCGTTTATTCATAGACTTTTTTCAATACCTTTATCCCAAGAAAGTTTTAAAAAAGAAATTAACATTTTGAAACAAATAGCAAGCAATAATAGGTATAATATCTTTTTGATTGACCAAATGATTAATAAAAAACTTAAAAAACCATTACTCAATCAATGCTATCCTACTACAACAAAAGATAAAAACAACAATAATTTCTGCTTTGTTAACTATCTACCTAAAATAAATTCAAAAATTAAAGACAGATTAAACAAATACAATATCACACCCATATTAGTCAACAAGAAGATAGTAAATAATAAAGAAAGACTACAATACAATACCGAAAAAAGCGGTGTATATGTACGAGGGCGGTTCAATAAGTACCCGTGTGCGAGAAAATAAAAGCAAAGTTGGATGCTGTTAATGGAGACCACAGTTAGATATTGGTTCAACGAATTTAAACGTGGGCGAACATCCGCTTTTGATGAGGAGCGACCAGGACGCCCGGCAGACGTGGTTACCGAAGAAATCATTGAAAAAGTTCACGACATGATTCTCACTGATCGACGAAGGAAAGTTCACGAAGTAGGTGAATCTGCTCCAAAGAAGGCGAAGACTGTCCCATCGGCCGAAAAGGTCATGGTGACGATTTTTTGGAATGCGAAGGGCGTCATCCTCATGGATTTTTTAGAAAAAGGAAGAACGATCACTGGACAATACTACAGTTAGTTATTGGACCGCTTCGACATAGGAATTGAAGAAGACACAACCGTATTTGGCGAAAATGGAGGTGCGTTTTCTCCACGATAACGCACCAGCACATTCACTCCGGAGTTGTTGCCGCCAAACTGCATGAATTGCTGCCACATCCCCCGTATTCATCCAATCTGGCTCCCTACGACTTCTTCTTGTTCCCTAACATAAAGAAATGACTCGCGGGAAAAAAATTAGCTCAAACGAGGAAGTCATCACCGAAACAGGAACGTATTTTGGAGAGTTAGACAAATCCTATTTTTTGAAGGGGTTAAAAAATGGCAGGAACATTGGGATAAGAGTATCTTTCTAAAACGGGACTATGTTGAAAAATATATATATTTTTAAAAAAATGGTGGCTTCATTTCTAACATGGGTACTTATTGAACTGCTCTCGTATGTTATGTACTTAAAAAAGTTGTTTTATGTCAGACTGATTCGATTAATAAAATGAGACATTAACATCCTAGTAATTGCATGTAATCTAAAAATGTACACACCAGAGAAACCGGGTAAGTTTACTTCCGTACCGAGACTTTTTTGTTGGAAATCCATTGAAATAGTTTTCGCATGCCTGCTTTTTTGTGTGCGTAAGCTGCGCAGCCATTGGCATATAATTCAGGAGCTTTTTTCATTTTATTTTTTTAATTAAAAGCTTCTGTTTGTGCGATTTAAATCACACATTTTTTTGTTGTGCCGACGGTAAACTGTGTTCGCTAAATTACCTTTTAATTAAAGGATTGTTTCAAATAATAATCTAAATCAAAACGATTGCTTTAATTACGCAAATTTTTTTCTTACAAAAGCGCCGGTCGGCACGAAATAAAAATCATACTTTACGTTCGCATATTAATGGACGTACATATAAATATTCATAATTCGTTATGAATATCATTTTTATTAATACGGTACCATCAATAATTGAAGAGCCGTCCGTATTGTCCTCTTCATATTAAAAGTATTTTTGTTCTAACGCAAGTATAAAGCAGCGCATAAGGGATGGCCATGGAATTTGGTCAAATAGCCATGAATAATTGAGTCAATTTAAGAAGGCGAAGCTTGCAGAAAGCTATTATTCGTCTTATTTAACAGCACCTTCAAATATACACCCATCTGTCTAGAAATGAAATAAACAAGAAAGGGACAAAATATGTTTCGTCCTCTAGGATCAATGTGGCCCCTTAATGTCATGTATTGTATATTTTTTAAACGGAAGAATCTATTTCAATTAATAGGCGTAGCCGAAGGTGCCTCCAAATTATACCTGACCAAAAAAGGTACAACCGATCTTGGCACTGACCAAAAAGGGTCTTTGAAAAGGTACAACCGATTGTGCCACTAACACCTAATAGGTAGAAATTATTCTAATGAGATATTGATATTTTATGGGATTTATTTAACAGTAATTAATAAGGCTTTATAAATACATACTTACACATATATCAAGCAACAATTTTTTCAACGTAAAAATGATACACATTTTATATAGTCGATTCACACAATTCCATGATAGTTTTCACTTTACTTCTTATGGAGGCATCCTTAATTTTGAAAGGTGTTTTTAAACTTTGAATCTTGACATAAGTCTCAATTTAAAATTCTTTTAACTTCTCGACAAATGTATATATATATATTGATGGATGAGCTGTGTAAAAATTTTATTGAAATGATTCACACGCGTTTGTCGTTTTCATAACACAAGGACCACACTCCTTACCACTACCTTATCAGGTAGGTGAACACCCTTTTCTCTGGTGGCAAGATTGGTTATTTACTTTTAAAACCCCAATTTTGTAGGAGGTAGATCTTTATTGTTAGTGGCAACTTCGGTCCCACCGCAATTAACTGATTGATGTGCCAATTTTCTACCTTCTGTGGGTAAAGGGCATGTACGACGACAAATTTTACAGAATTAAAAGGCGTCGTTATATGCAACACGCTGTTACTTAATTGGACACTTCGCCTTCCTAATCTGCCCCAATTGTATAACAGGAATTACTATAGCATCAGATTTGTCTGTTAAAAATTTATTTAAGGACTAAATTTCGATCATTATTAGTCCTTCTGGTGTTTTACAATTGTTCTAGTCATTGCGCTGTTCTAGTACATTCCAGTCTTCAATTATTATCTAGACCATACTATAACGTTGCTGATGTTGTTAAAGGAACTACGGTTTGTGTTTGTTCTTGTTTTTTTCTTCGTTTGCTTCACAACACGGCTGGTATTTTGACGGTGAGTTGAATTGTATGAATATCCATTCATCTATTTCACAGTCAGTCATAACATGTCTTTGAGAACAACTAGACATGCAAATAGTTGCAATAAACTAAACGTACGATAACGTGCGTTGAAAATATGTAACATTCAACTAGTTGTCCATATAACAAACGTCTTTCGTGTCGCGTTCTGTCCATCGTGGAATGTTATTCCTTGTCAGGCTTTGACACCGGTAAACGACTATGATGATGGGCTCTTTCACATTCGTATTATAAGCCGCGATTCCCAATTCAATTTTACCTTAGTACGGACATAAATTGCAAATACGGAAATAAAAACCCGACAGTTCCAGTATTTCGTATCGATGTGCCAGTTTCCTAGCACAGTTAAGTCTTTTTGGACTTTTAGTTTCATCCCTCTTCAAGAGCACAATTTCTACCTATACACTATCCCTGCCCTTTATAATATATTATGTCATTTATCGCTTGAACACTTGAACATTGTTATTTTAATTTGAAGAAGTTTAATGGAGGATTCGGCCCACCATCAATTTCTCCTCACAGTTCATCTAAAAGCGACAATTAGCCTCCTATTACGAGGCATGTTTTTTTAACTAAGTACCGTTTTAAAATTAATAAAAAACGTGCACAGATATCTTAATAATTTTATTTTTACATGAAAGCCTGTGCCTTAATCTACGTTTCTACATTGTTTCCTTCAATATTGAGGCACTTGTCATAACGTTTGACCAGTGACCAGTTTTTGAATACCCTTCTCATAGAACTCTGCTGTCTGACTTGTTAACTGTTAACCACTGCATCACAACTGTCTTGAAGACGCTGACCGCCCAGATGTTTCATCAAGTGCAGGCACAAATGGAAGTCACTGGGTGCCAGATCAGGGCTGTACAGAGGATGATCTAAAGTTTCCCAGTGAAAAGATGTGATGAGATCATTGATCCAATTAGCCACATGCGGACGGACATTGTCATGCAGCAAAACGATGCCCATGCTCAACTTGCCACGTCTTTTGTTCTGGATTTCACAGCGCATATTCCTTACTATTAAACTGCACAAATCACACGATGAATACCAATCGGTTTTAGTCTTTTAGCACTAAGGAATCGTATAACATGCCGGATTCCGGATTTCACTCACGATTATCGGAGGCATCTTAAGCACTTCGTAAAAAACGTAAATAAAGGTAAATCAGATTGTAATAGCGTCAGTGCGTAGGTGAGAGATGTGGGTACTCAGTGCGTATGCGCGGCGGCAGAATTTCAAAACGGTACTTACTTAAAAAAAACATGCGTCATATATGCGACATAACAATCGGGTATCCCCCCGTAAGTTCGTGCGGGATGTGCTAAAATAACTATTACTCCAATATTAGTTATTCGTTATGATTCGTTGAGCTTGTAATTTCACAAACTAAAATCGATAATTAATTGTATCATTGTTTATGTGTTAATTCAGTCATTTATATATTTTTAATTTTATGTGGTTTCGCTGGTTGCACTTAGTTACAGGAATTTGCTGTAGAACAGTTAATCCAGTTAGAATTTACATCGTTATAATGTAACATAAGTGAGTTTCAAACGCCTCTTAACAACGATTATACCGATTATGCGTATATCGTAAACTTACGTAATCTTAATCATGCCTGATAATGGCGATATTAGACGCAGTTTATACACTGAGACCATTTTGCTGCACTTTACAACCAATAACATTAACATTGTCTTCTTATAATTCCTTGTAAGGATTCCGTAAACCAAATGACTACTCTTGCCTTTGTCTGTCTGTCTGTCTGTCTGTCTGGCATAGTCGATTTTTGCAAAAAAAAATTAATGTATGATCCTGAAATTTTAGGATAGTAATAAATCGTAGTGACCCAAATATTACCTTCTTAAGATTAAAAAAAGGAAAGGAAAAGAAAAATACTGCTTTTTTGTTTCACACTGAGAGTTTAATGCTCGACAATTGTTTCGGCTTCTGAAGCCTTTTTCAAGAGAGTAAGAAATTACACTAAAGTTACAATCTATAATATTGCCTTAAATACTAGTTCAAGGTAGGGGGGGGTGGAAACCTAAGTACTTATCTATAATTAAATTATTTTGAAAGTCTAGTTGATCGTTAGTGATATGATCTTTTCTTAAAAAGGCTTTTTTAATTTCCATCTGTTCCAAAAGATTAAGTCTTTTTCCTTTGTTTTCAAAGTGTAACAAAGTAATGTTATTAATATCTACAGAATGATTGAGGTCGATACAATGCGTGCTTAATCCTGTGTTACAAATGTTTTTTAAAATAGCCTTTTTGTGTTCGTCAAATCTGGTTCTTAGGTTTCTACCCGTTTGGCCTATATAATATGCGTCACAATTATCACATTTCAATTTATAAACATATATCCATCCATTCCGCTGAAATTTCTTTCACTCGAATGAAGAGGTTATCGCTGAAGCTGAGGCTGAAGCCTATTTTGAGACAAAAGATAAAATTGTTCTTTAAAAGTGGTATTGAAATGTTAGAGCAGCGCTGGAACGATTGCGTTGCGGAATTTCTGGCCCGTGTGTTAAAGGGAGGAAAACGTACCTAGTGATGTATAAATTTCCCATTTGTTTGGGTTTCTACTAAATTCTTGAAACTCAATTTTTGTTTATTAGTATACCAAATATTTAACATATGCATATCATACATGAACTAAGAACCATTATTTATAGCTTCTTGTTCGTAGCTTTCCTAATATGTACTTTGAAGTTTCTCGTTCAAATATGTTCGGTTAAATTCACGGAATCTAAACTCTAGTGTTTAATTAAGGTAAGAAAGGTTTTGGTAGATTTCAGAATTTTAAACGTCCCGAAGAGAATGAACGATGGTATCCTTGCAGTAATTTACCGATTTATTGCGGACAACATGAAATTGTAATAAATTGTAAGTATGAGTTGGGTATGTAAATTCACCATCTAACAGATCGTCCGTTGGAGGTAATGTAGCCAAGATTATGAACTGGCTCAGCCTAGGCGCCGGTAGGGTATGCGTCCAGTAAACGAAGCACCACACGTATGCTGCTTCGAAAAAGAGATAATGACCATAATAAAATAAACACCTCACATATACTCGCGCAGAGACGGGCCAACGATCGCGCTGCAGATTGATGCGATTCTAACTGCGAGAAACATGATCGCAAAACGATAATTTAGGGTTAAGTTTGCCAACTCTGTATTTACCAACTTTTCCTCAAGGGATTCACACACATAGGTAGATATATATAGAGAGAGAAAGAGAACATTACCAACTTTACGTCACTGTTATAGTTACAATTACAATTATAGGTTGAAGAAGTCAGTGTGTAACTAATGATGCGATATTATTTAGATGTCCATTTTGGAGAGATTAATTATTGTTACTTTCATAATCAGAATTGTCTCATCAACTCTTGTTTCCGCCAACGGTGATTTCTGCCTTTGTCAAGAAGAGTTGTTAATGTTTATGGCTTACTCTGGCTGATCTCCATTAAATTTGTTTCTAACTACTTTTTAATGGTAACGATGGTATCCCTTGAAACCCCATTATCATTTACATTTTAATTATTCTTACCAATCTAACCATTTTATTTGTGGTTCATATATCAAACTCACAGGACTATGTATTAACTCCAGTTGTGTATTATGGGGGTGGGTTTGGAGTTTAAAAGAAACTCGAATCTTAATGAATTTATTAAATCATAATACAGCTAAACGAGATGCAATATAAAGTGAACTTAAATTAGATCAGGTGTATCATCTGGAATCTTATGGGGTAACAAGGTGGTTTCGGGACAACCTAAATAGTTCTTCGTAAGTTACTGAAGCTTATCTGTGGTATTCTCGTTCTTCAATTAGGATATGACATACAGTCAACTAGCACTTTCTGTGTTTTTTCCAGTGCTTTTCAACAGGGTTAGCAACACCCAAATCAAAATATTGGTAATATTCTGGTTAGTAGCGGCAGACGGAGACCGAATGTGTGCTGCAATTCTGATCTAATGAGCTTTTTATAAGAGATTGTATTAATTTATGCGATAGTTGTTTACGCTTAGTTAAAATTATTTTTTCTATTTTGAAGATATCTTACCTATTGTGACAGTGTGCCTTAATATATCCAATTTTGATTGAAATATTCAGTTTCATGGTCGAGCTGTGACACTCATTACTGTTTTATTGGTTCTATTTTTTGGTTTGTTTTCGACTTGATCGTAGTGTTGATGATAAATACTAGTGGGTAGTTATGCGTTAACTATTCCTTTATGGTTTTGTTGAACTTTATATCTCAGCAAGTCTCTTACCTATCTGTATAGATACATATAATTATACGACAGCATACGAATGGAAAATGAGTAAAGCCGTAATGTAAAGGTTGCTTGATGACAAATAATCTGTTGAAGTTAATGAGGTAGCCTGGGAGGAAGCTGCAAAGTAATATGTAATACCAAGTTGAAAGTTGTGTATCTGAGGAGCGCTTTGGCGGCAAGCTTTAGGCGCGCGTAACGCTGTAAGGCTCCATATCTAATACCGCCTTCGCTGTGATTTTTCCTTTTGCTGCTTCTTAATTTACAATCTTGATCCATATAAGGACTTGAATTACACATTATTACTCTTATTAACTGTATTCCTTATTCAATGGGGATTGCTTGCAAATTTTCTGTATGCCGCGGATCTATTGTAATCCTGCTAATCCATCACAAAAGTTAGGATATCTTGGGCAAGTTACTCTTAAGCCGACGGAGAGTTCGGCAATTTGAGATTAATTCTTTTTGCAAGCAATATGTTAGAGACAGTAAATTTAAAAAGCTTCAGATAGATAAAGAAGGAATTAAGTTGTAAGATACTTTCATTAGATGAGAAATAAAATTGTTAGTTAAGGATGGGAGAATAATTTTTCTATACAAATTTTGTCCAGGAAGTTTGGAGGCTTTTAATGACTAGGACTTTTTGTTAGGGAGTATGAGGTTCAAAGGGGTCAAGGACCAACAGACGGCAGAATAATAAATTTACATAATTCAAATTGGTCAACTACCAGTCCCTAGGTTTTCGTTCAAGGAAATTGTAAATAACTGAGTGATTTGCCCAAATTCAATGAATGATAAGGAGGAAAGATGATTCAGACCCCCTTCAAGGATAATAATATGACACTATAATTCCAGATCTGTCCAACCAATCTACAAAGATAAAACATGCAGTTTTTCATTTATTGCTATTTATTTTTAGATTAGTTAATGTCCCATTAAATAAAGAAAACTTTAATATAGAGTTAGATAGTATTAAGAAAATACCGGTTAATAATAAAAAAAACAGAAATTAAAAACACAAACACAAAAACTACTCTATAATTCCACAAATACCTCAAATATTAAAAAACAATATTGTTCTATTAATTATACATATAATATAAGTTGCCATGTTTCACGAAAACTAAAAGGATTGGACATTACAGCAACTGAAGTTAATAAATGTAATTTAAGTAACCTATTAGTAAATAATAAAACAAAAACTGTAAAAATTGCGAAGCCGTTTACATAGGACAATCAGGACGAGCCGTTAAAACCAGGCTAAAAGAACATGTGTATTCCATAAAAAACAATAAATGTTGCACAGGTATAGCTGAACATTGTAATAAACATAATCATCACATAGACATGGATAATGTTACCATTATTCATACTCACAGAAAAAGTAAGACATTAAACTTACTTGAGAATTTAGAAATTAAGAAAGCATTAGACCAAAACAAATTCATAGTCAATAATCAAACAGAGTTACCTATAACCAAATCTCCACTTATTATTAGTTATTTATAATGTATGGTTTTTCCCTTAATACCTTACCTTTAAATACAGGTAGTTGTAACCATTTACTTTTATTATAGTTTGTAGGTACTCTTTGATAATGACCTATACTTAGGTCGAAACATATATGTCAGAAGTGACATTAAATTAATGAAACTTACACCAAATGTTTTATTTATTTAATTAATTTATAATAATATCCTTCGTTCTTCATATTATGTAAGAGAAAGTTTCAATTTTTGAATCTGAAAGTCGTAGAAACTTCTTTATTAACGGGAAATGATTTTCAGCAGAGGCGAATGCAAATTAAAATTAGCATTTTTGATTTTTAGTTTATTTTACAGTTAAGAAGTGCAGTATATTTCGTATCAAAATCGTTTAAGTTTTCTTATCAGCGTTCATGTAAGATAATGTAAAATGAAACTCCGTGGGCGGGCTTGTATAATAAATATTTTATTTCGAATACAGTCACCATTAAAAAGAAAAATGTTGAATTTATTGTCTTACCGAAAGCGATACGAGTATTGATATAAGTAAAACGTTATTAAAACTATTCGTCAAATGGGTTAGTGGCTAGTTAGAGAAGTAATTGGAAGGTTTACGTAGCAGACAAATAAATTTCATTTTAAGTAGTTGCTCTACTAACAGAACTCGTTACAACCAAAATAATCGTAAACTTTGCTTCGCCTTTAATAGTACTTACACCAGCTTTACATGTCTCTACAGAAAACTAGTTTCTGAAACTTCCCACTTTCTACTACTGTACAAACATACGTGGTCGTTATTGTAACTACCGACATACGTGTATACGTCTTACATAGGTTCACCGTTAGACTAAATTAACTAAATAAATTGTACAACAAAATGAATTCGTTTTGAATAATGGTAGAATTACTAATACACCTTCCTTACAACTTTAATGTCCCATGTGTTTGTACACTTTTTTTTTTGTTTAGATTTAACTCGAGGTGGGAAAACCTTACATAGTCACCCCCTGAAGGGGGGTAGTGTCAGATTCTTACTGACTAAAAACCCACCTCGAGTGTGGATTATCAACGAGAAGGTCTTAACTTCTCCAGGGTAGATGTGGAGAGGTAGGGATAGGGAAGTGGATTGAGGAGAAGGCAGAGTTGTGGGGGGAAGGGACGGGAGCGAAGCTAGGGCTGAGCGAATAAGGGCGGCCGTAGTTGGAGAGTGTCGAGATGGTGGGGTTTGGGTGGCCTGACATGGAGGCCCGAAGGTTTGCCGCCTATGTATTTGACAGACCGGTTTCTTTCAGAATTCGGATGTTTCTGACGAACCAGGGGTAGTTTAATGCGGAACGGACAATCCGCATGTAGGTTGTTTTGTTTGTACACGAAATAACTGTTCGTTTTATATGCCAACCCCTTCCTCGGAAATCCGACACTACCCAGTCGTACAGACGGCAGGGTGTCTTTCGAAGATTTCCCAAAAAAAAACAAAAGAAGAAGAAAATGCTAACCCCAAGGAGAAACGTACTTCAATTTTCTCCTTTAAATGTCATGTGCACAAACAATCATCTGTATGAAAATCGGTTTTATATCTTTTGTTCTTGAAAGAATAATATAAGGAAATGTATTTTACAAAGATCTTAAATTTGTTGTATTTTTTTAATATATATATGGAACTTTTCTAAATATTTCAACCTACTAAATTCTTAATATACTTACATTTCTGGTACATAAGCATCTATCAAAATTCGACATGCCCTTAAGAGGTTTCCATATGCCTCAATATTTTTAACTTCCGACGCAAAAAGGAGATTTCAAGTTTAAATCCTTTATTTGCCAGTTTGTCCTATTTGCAGCATTATAGTTCCCGGTCAGTTTAATCGATTTTGATGCGGTTTTTCTATTTGAATGTTACTACCATTAGGTTCATAGTTATTTCTAGCTATTAGAATTGAAATTGAAAATTTTCTTGCTTGTTATAAATAATCCTGACAGAAGTTAAATTGTGTTTATTCAGTTTCCTTTTGGGTGAGACAGATTGGTTCTATAAACTCGTTTTCGATCTGGAACAGAAAAAAAATGGTGTGCTTTAATATATAAGGCAATAACGAATGTCAAGGATACCGGTGTTGGGTGTCGAATACAAACGGTTGACATTAAAGTAAGAGGAAGGCATTTACCTACCAAATTGTACGATTTACATTACACACCGATAATGTGACGCGATTTTCGATTTACTTACATTCCGGTTTACTTATTCGCTCTACTTTAACTCGCAGTTTATGTTCAACACTATATACACGTTCATTAACACTTAATTGCCATCCCACAATGGCACAAACATTCTTCGGTTTAGGTTAAATAAATTTCCGTATGACCATAACAAACTGTTAAGGGAAGTAAAAGGTATACGGTACGGAACTAATCAAGTTATATCCGTTTTGTAGTAGGCTAACTTGAAATAAATGGAAAAATTGGGAGGTGAATGGCAGGATAGAAGCAAATATAATATTAATAATGAAATATTGTCATTGTCAGACAAGCTTTTTGTCGAAAATAATAAATAAGTAAATAAATAAATAAATAAATACAAACAAACAAACAAACAAACAAATAAATAAATAAATAAATAAATGAATAATTAATTAATTAATTAATTAATAAATAAAAATATCTGCTTCAACAGGAAGAGGATAAAGATAAACATGATTCTACGTATGTCTAAAAGAAAGTGTCTTATTTGCAAAGTTGTACGGTAACTAAAAGTACAACTTCATTATTTTATTAATCCAATTGTGTTTATTCGACGTTCGTTCCAAATGAAGGATAAAATCGATTCCTTTTGATATTAGGTACACCATAAGAAGGCAAATAGGTTACATTACATGTAGGTTATTATTACTTCCTTGAGATAGGTACAATATTAAATTGTTAGAATATTAGATCTTGTGTTTTATAGCAACGTGATTATAAACTGTAAAAGGAATATTAATTATTAAGCCGTTTAAAAACCATTTAAAAGCATGTCAATCCGTGGAAACGTAATTAACCTTTTCAACCTCTGATAACGGTTACATATTTACTAAGGAAACATTCTAATCCGCCGTATATTTGATTTACTATTATGGCAAGATTTTGATATGCACCGTGCAAGTTTATGTTGACTGTTTGTGATTTATTTCAAGCATTACTTAGCGTAATCAATTAAAATGAATCTTACAATAACATTAGAATTAGTAGTTGACTCTTTCTTCATAAGAACTGCGATGCTGCTATTCTAGATAACAGACCACTAAACTAATAATATTCTTTTCGGGACATTCATGGTTTACAATTAGTTCTTGTAGATCACTATGAATCTATCTAAGTTACGCAATCGTCTATATACAGCTAACTCAATCAGTTTATTTACATCAAACACCTGCTTTTAGATTGATCAAAGCCTTTTTATAGTTCCTTTCTAAACAGTGCTACTTTTGAATAATTACAGGCAGTATAGTGAACGCCATATGTAGAAAAATTGCCCCTAATTGTGAGATTCTATAATAGACATATCACATCACCAATAACTTAATATTCTATAAGGTATAAGTGCTAAAGTACCTTGTCAAAACATTATTGAATCCCATAATTACCGGAAATTTTCTGCAGATAGCTTTCATTGACTACTGTTTAATAACAGCAAGGAAATTGATCGGTGATCTGTCGGAACATTACAGTATAAAAATATGGAGACAGCATTTAATACTACAGCAGTGATCGTGAAATAGGAAATAATTGTGGTCCAAATGTCCTGCTCAACTTCAAAATGTTATTTCTAAAGAAGAATTTGTATCTTTACATTTTGTTGATCATTTAAGGAAACTAGGCCTTACAAAAATCGAAAATAATCCTCTTACATTAAATAATCTTATAGTCAACAACAAGAGAAAGAATAAGCAATTAGATAAGTGTGGTATTTACCAAATTCGTGTGATACTCATACTTGTAAAGCTATTTATATAGGGCAATCTGGCCGAGCTGTTTCTACCAGATTAAAAGAGCATATATACTATGTTAATAAAAATAGGCATTTCTGAACACTGTACCATTTATAAACTTAATATCAATTTAGATAATGTAAAATTGTTACACACAAACGTTAATAAAAGCAAAAACTATCAATGCTAGAAAGTCTAGAAATAAAAAGAGCCTTACGAAATAACTTAAATATAGTTAATAACCAATTAGAACACTCTTACTTAGTGAACTTAGTTAGGTTAATTAGCAAAGCCCGAAACAATTGTCGTGTTTCAAATAAATAAACAGGTGAATATTACTTCGTTTCTCTTTCTTCGTTTATTCAACAATGTTTCACAAAAGGTGTTTGAATTTGACGTTAAAAATTGGGATCCACCTCTGACAATTCTGACAGATCACTTGACAATAAAAAAAAAATTCGAATAGTAGTTATATAATAAATATAAATATTTAATCCACAGAAACAACTACTCCGAGGGCTAATACCCCTACCGGCATTGAATTACACTGTTGATTCCGATGGATTCTTAGACGAAGATAATTTATATTTATGTTTATCATATAGCCTGTAAAGGCCTTTCTCCCAGCGCCCACCTGATAAGACCCGACAGGTCGAAACCGGTCGTGGGATATGGATTTCGGTGCGCTGTGCCTACTGCATAGGACGCGTTCCAAATGTGAGATCTACGATCCTTTATAATTAGACGAAAAAAGATTTTATTACCTTCTGTCTTTGGATTGTTATCTTCGTCTAAGAATCCATCGGACTCAACAGTGTAATTCAATGCCGGTAGGGGTACTAGCCCTCGGAGGGGTTGTTTCTGTTGATTCCATATTTATATTTAATATATAGTTTGTACAAACATACCTAAGTGTTTTAATAGAAAAGCGTTATTAAACATCATGTCTCACGATGATTTTACCAACTAAACATTTCTTTCTTGTCTTGTGAACTGTATGTTCTGCTCAAGCTGAGGTATTAGCAGTATTTTTTTTTGTAATAAAAACCCAAGTCATTACGTACTTACATTATTCGATTGCGATGATAGCAGCCTGCATTTACATTTTTCTCACGCAGAAATTAATTTTTTATGTTTTTATCACCGACCGAACATTTCTGCAGAAGGGGAGCAGTGGCAGAGCACGAAACGAAGTGCAACCCTTAATTCCTAATGAATGGGCTTATTCTTCGTTTGAGTCAGATTTGTTGGATGCCATTTTGTTGAGCTTTAAAGTTTAAATTAATGAGGGAAACTCGGATGGCAATGACTGCCCGCCCGTACCTAGTAGTATTTTTAAGTGCACATCACATCATTCCAACATGAATTATGCATGAACTACTACTAAGCTTGTACAATTCTTTCTCCATCTCACTCTCTCTCATTCTCTCTCGCTCTCAGCCTACTTACCACTCGGGGTTGCATTCGATTCTCTCTTGGATCATCCAATGTATCAAAAAGGATAAAAAAAAGGAATCGAAGGACAAAATAAAATATGCTAGGTGCATAATTATTATGCTTGGTTTTGGCATGACGTTAGCCTTATGACTTGGCTATAACTGGTAAAAATTTCAACATTCCTAGTCATTTCATTTTTTGTGGAAGTCATGATTTTTTATAGTTTGGGTTGTGGTGCAATTTGTTTTCCAATCAATTAAATTATCTCAGAAACTATTTATCATAGGCATACAAGTTGGTTATCAAAGTCACCTTAAAATTCTATGTTTCATACGAATTTATCATAAAAAATATACCATTCCATTTAAAATTAAGAAAGTTGACATCAATTTCCGGTATAATCAGAAGTGTGTCCGACAGTTGAAATTATTTTAGTTAAATAGATCACCCTTGACAACCCCTACTCCCAAATTTTCAAATCTGTACATTACATAGTCAGAATATAAAACAGAAAATATATTATACATTGGCGGCTCGCGATGAAATAAAGCAGGTGTTCTGCAAATGTTTACTCATCTAGTTTTTACAAGTTAAGTCAATCCTAAAATCCTAGAAGCAGCAGTCTGTCACCCCTACCACGTCTATCCTTTTACGCCGCCAAAAAGCAAAAAAGGAAAACACAATATTGCATTCTTTTAGTCACAAATTCAATTGTTCATCGATAATTTTCCACTGTCAAATTGGTACGGGTGTATCGAATTAAACAGAAAATCAAAACAGCAACTACATACTATGTTATGACAAAAGATTTCTTATGACTGAACTTGTATCTATTCCTGGTACACATACTACCCCATTCGTTACTTCGTACACACCTCCGATTAGGTAATTCTCCACCTTGACCAATCAAACAACACGATGACACCAAACATCAATGCATACAATATAAAACGTTCACAGCTTCTCACTCTCCAGAGTCCATACAGATCGTAGCTGTTGAAATGAAGACATTTATTCTCCTCTAACTATATTTGCATTAAGAATTTGTAAGGCCTTCTCGATGTGAATGTTATCAATATTATAATAGACGTGAACCTATTTCACTTGGAGTCACTAACAGATATGTAAAAAATCACGTTTAACATGCATTATCAATGTAAACGAACTGCGTATTGCCAGCGAAAATATATTACTTTTGGCTTGCGCAAAGGCGAAGCATGTCATGCTTCTCTGCATCGACTGCAGCTCAATTAGCCTCCTAAATTCGCTGTTTTATACTAATAAATGTGGGTTCTGATGAAAACAGTCGCGGCTCCAGTGGTGCACAGAAACACCCTACTGGCTCAGTAAAGTACTTCGCGACACACTCGACTAACGACTAACAGAATTCATTTGGTTCACTTCTCCACATAAGGACTACCTGCAAAAGACGAAACTGAACAAGCACGTCACCTTCGGTTGTGATATAGATAAACTAAATTATTATATTAATAAACATGATTTAATCAGAAATTTTTATTAGTCAGTTTCGGTTTTGAGTTTTTAATATTCGATAAGTAAGTAAGTATAAAAATGTAGATTATTTGTCAGATATTCAATTTTCTGTGGAACAAATCGTTTCCAGATTATGTAACACAACGAAACTCAGTAAACCACTTTTTAACTATTGAAATCGACGGTGCTGCGGTCAAGTCTCTCCTTGGTTTCATTAACGGATTTTTTGTGCAAAAAGCTTAATCAGCACATGAAATTCGGCTCTTTCCATTATTGTGGAAATTGACGAAGTTAGCTGCTTTCAATGGCTGCCAAACATAAACTAAACGTAGCAGCTTGCTCAAAATTTTACAGTAGTTTACCGGTAGATGTCACTTAACGGAAACAGTGTTGCCATTACAGTTATTAAACCATCCTCGTAGTTTGAGATGTGAAATGCTTTAGATTTCGGGAAATCCGATGATTTGTTCAGGATAGAAAGATGTGGAGGTTCGGACTTACAACGATGATGATTTCTTTGAATAATTGGTTCATATGCAGTCTCTGGATTATTTTAGTATACATCATGTTCGTTTATACATACGTAAATATTCACACAGTAATATTCAATTTCCTCGAATGATTTACAGCATCTATTAATTGAACGAGTCTAAGGATACCTATTAAATGCTTTTTTCTATCAAATTGCAAATTACGGTATGGAGATTTATATAAATAATTATAAAGTGCAGTCTTTCAATACTGGCTGTATCGCGTCAGGTTTAATCATTTACGAGTTGATAGAGACCTCCGAGACATACAAACTGAAAATATAGAAGTGGTTATTTTTTTATTAAAAAAGGTAGGAGCTTAAGAATTTCTTCATTTGGTGTAAATTAACATGCGCGCAGCTGTAATAGTTGCCCTCATTTAGGTGAGCAGTTAATTTGAAAACGTGTAATGATCTGGACATCTTAATGTCGTTAAACTGAAACAGAATAAAATTCATTGAAGTAGTATGAGTGTAGCTATAAAATTCCAGAAAAGGCGTTACGGATTTCATTGAACTTACTAGTGGATTCTAATGTAATTTCCTGGTTGAACAAAACTTACAGGATTGTACGAACCTTTCAGGAAATGATAAAAAATATTTAATCATTGTGTAAACCAGGCTAAGACACAAAAACTTGTTAAGACTGAAGTGTGAAGACGTGGTGTTTATTATAAATAACGATTTGCTTCATTAAAAATCGGAAACTTCCATTATATATCTTCTTTTGTACAGTTTATTAATTCACTCATGCACATGAATATGCTTGCGTGTATCAACCGTAAAGTTCACCCAGAATAAGCTGACAATAATGCTGTCAGTTGTGTCATATTCTTCTTTGAGCCTCTCATATTACACATGGAAGGTATCGTTTACAACGTCATAAGCACGCTCCCGCAATCCCTCGGTCACTTATGAATGGAAGGCAATTAATTAATCAAGAAATTCATGATCGAGCCGAATGCGGCAACGGGTATTATATTCACCGATATGGTACAAATTTATGTACGACTAAAAATAAATTGTACAGACGGACGCATCTTAATATGAGAATAAAACGTCACATGTTCAGATGAATGTTAAAATGTTCCAAATAATGGTTGTAGTTTGGTCCTTACACTTTGAACTTTATGACTAAGAGTAAATTATTCTTAATTTACTCGTGTGCATTTTAGCAAGTAAGCACCTTTTATGGGCTTCAAAGTAATGGGTGTAGTTTGGTCCTTCGAGCCGGATATTTTAAACTTTCATTGAGAATATACCATTCTCGCTTGGCAATTTGTCGAAACTATCAGTCATTGAAGAAGAATATAATTTTCTTTATGGTGTTCATTATTGCAAATGGGTGCCCATTGCAGGGATCTTATTAGTTTTAATATCAACAAAGAATAATGGCTGTAATGTGAACACGATAAACAAAATACTGTCAAAAAAATAAAACAAAGTCTAAATGAGCTTATCTTCCCTATAAAAAACAGATATGCCTAATAAAACCTGGAGAAAAATTCCCTTTTATGGAAACATAAGTATAATATAAGAAATTATTTAAGAAAAAATAATGTATCGCCGGCATATTTCAATAACAGAACTTTGGGTAAAACACTCAGCAATAATAAATTAGATAAACAGGTAGACAACGTAAAATGTAGTGATATGTACGAGATAACATGAGGTGACTGTCCGGCAATTTACATTGGAAAATCCAAAAGGGATATTGGTGTTGGGTTCTCGGAACACGTTAGAGACAAATATAATATAACAACCACAACACAGGTTTAGCCACTTACTGCATTAAGAATAATTATTTTTTCAACCAAACGAACTTTAAAATATTGAAAAAACAAAAGGGCGGTAAAATTTTAAACAATTACGAGATTTTAGAAATCAAGTAAGCTATCCTTAACAAAACAATATTCAAGAATGACCAACTAGAGTTCGGAACAACCCCTCCTGAACCCCAATCTGTTGGATTAAACCAATATACATGTACTGTCTTTAACATTGTATATTTACCAAGCGGGGTGGTCTAGTGCTCTAGATCATTGCTTATCATTCGGAAGGTCACCAGTTCGAACTCAGGTCCGGTTGCTCTAGTCCAAGTTTTCTGTGGTTTCCTTGGATCATTTAGGCAAATGCTGGGGCAGTAATATTCTATTTCACAGATAATCTTTCACTTCTGTTCTGTCTTCAATTCGTCCGTTTCATCTTTCTCTCCCTAACTGCACCACCCACCCATTCTCAGGATTTCTGAAAAGAGGCTGTAGGGGCCCTTACTCCGGCTTTGCACTACAGTGTAGGTCGGAGGGTACTTCTGACAATGCCTTAATAGGGCGAAATGTACATTAAATATTGTTGATAAATTAATAGTGAAACGTCTCCAAGTGTTTTATTTGAATATATTTAGTTTTTCGAAAGAATATCTATCTGTTGATGGCAATAAATTGTTAAATTTTTACGTTAGTTGTTATAGCTTCCAATCCTTAAGAAATAGATTATTAATCCAATTCTGACGCCCTTTATACTAAATACGAAATTATAATGATTATTCAGCCAGTTTTGTATTAATTTACGCGCGAGTGATTGTTAATTGGATCAAATTTATGATCGGCGTTTCTTCTACGGGAGCAAAAAAGATGGGAATTTTATATAATAAGCATGCATACATATATACATAAATGTACTGTTTATCGCAGCTAATGTTCTCAATGCAAATTGCATTCATTTAAAAAGAAATAATTAAGCACTTGGGTACGATTTGTAATAATACCTTGTACTCTTATTTCACTTACAAACTTATATATGTTATGAGCACCACATTTTCTTATTTCGTTCGTTTCTTTCCACTTGTCTTGCCTGTAATCGTTAAATGCTGCTACTTTAAAGTTGAATGCATTTGTTTCAATTACCTCTTGGCTCGTTTATTTTTTCGTCTTTTTTTTTTCACCCACAGACGATGCAAATAATTATTGATTTAAATTAATGATTACGTTTTGCTTCTAGTACCTACGCATTCGTGAATAAATAAACAAAAACAACAAGGCAATTAAAATGATTCATCTCGTAATAGAAAAATAAGATAGGTGACAGTAAATAAAGAGTACAGAAATGCACGTTTAATGTTTAATCGAAGATTGCTTCTGTATTTAGCGATAAAAATGTCGCTAATGAACGATTTCTGCTAATGAATGCGTGGATATAATTAAAATAGTTTTACTTACGAATCAAATAGTACAAATACCAAATGTTTTATCAGAATTACCACATACATACAAATAAAAATATTGTGCCTCCTTAAGTCTGTGGGTTGGGATCAACAGATGAAAATGGAAATTATTTATCATTTAAAAAAGTATAGATCAACTGCCAACCTTCAAAGAAAACACTAAAACCTAAAATTCTACACAAAACACCTAGGGTGTCATCCCAACTAAGAGACTAAATTTTCAACAGTCAAAAGCTTAAGGACTACTGAAATTTTGAATTTACAAATGCGAACGTACAATTTTAAACTATTAAAGAGAATTCCGCACCAGGGGATGGGGATTGAGGGAGATCACATAGTTTACAGCCCTTCAGAAAGTTTATAATGTTTATTCGGTTACCCTAAAAATAGAATAAAAACCCAAGACAAAGCTGGAATTTACTGTAGGTACCATATGTAAAAGTTGCGATGAACGTCAGGCAGACAACAGACAGGTCAGAGCATTACATTTAAGGAACATATAATTCATTAGATTTAATAGAACATAAAAATCTAATGTAGCTTATCATATGTTTCAAAATATATCCAACAAAGTATAATTGTAATATAAATAATTAGATTGATTAGTGTCACCTCCCCCACCAAACCACACCACCAAGTATGGAAATCTTTATAATAAGTTATCGTCTATAGAAAAGATTAGAAACGAGAAAGATTAGAACGATGGGCATCAATGAGAAAAAAGAAAGATATGATGGTAGTTCTGTTGACTGATGACTTAAAACAGTGTAGAATAACCGTATAACAAAGTAATAAACAGTATAACTTTAATGAATTTAATAAACAGAAAATATTGACTACAATGCAACTGAAACTTGATTACGATTTTTAATAGCTATGGTTAAACTTAAACTACTTTTACTTTACTTTTTTGTGTTTCATACCCACCAAATACTCGTGCTGGTAGGTGGGCAGTCCCTCCGACCTGCACTGTAGTGAAAAGCGGGAAGGTAGGGTGTAAGGCCCTCTTCAGCCTCCATTCAGGAATCGTGGAAATGGGTGGGTGGTGTGGTTATTGAGAGAAAGATGAGACGGACGAAATGAAGACAGAAGAGAAATGAAAGATTGTCTGTGGAATATTACTACTACCACAGTATTTGCCTAAATGATATAAGGAAACCACAGAATACTTGGACAGAGCAGCCGGACCTGGGTTCGAACCGGTGACCTCCCGAATGCTAAGCAATGATCTAGAGCACTAGACCACGCCGCTCGGTAAATTTAAACTAAACTTATTGCTATACATATGATCCTATTTAAATTAACACTATCATTATTTATCGAACCTGTTGTTTATTGTTTAGTGTGGAACCGTTCAGCGTTGCACACCCGTCACAAGCATACCGCTATTCTTACAACAAGTTCACCTTATGAAACATGAAAGTTAATCATTTCAGCTTTGGTCCTCGCTTTTAATTATTGTCACGTTTCTCATAAAGAAATTACTGAGGGATCACAGTCTGTACACATGAATATAAATATAGATGTGAACGTCGTATTTACTAGATGAATCTTAATACGTTATTGATGTGAAATTAATATTTATGAACCCTTTAATTGCCCACTGACATCATTATTATGAATATTAATTGCGTTAATTACGGAGAAGGCAGAGCTTGCTTCAATTTTTGAAAGAATGAGCAAGATCTTGGTATAAAGATAACAAGACTTGGCGGTCGTAGTAGTATAAATGTTTAATAAATATTTTTGCAAATTAAATTGAATAAATAAAACCTCAATTGTCTATACAATTACAGATAGCTTTTAGGGTTCCCCCCGAAATGAAAAGATAGAATCCTCTTAGGATTACTTTGTTGTTTATTTACTTTATTTATAAAGTATAACGTTATCTATTCTTTATTTATATTTGTTTAAATAAATAAAACACAAACTGTTTAAATTGTTTTACTGATAAAGTCATTTTTCCTTACAATTGTTTCGGTTTCTCAACCATTCTCAAAGAGTTGATCAGTTATATAAACGGTTTAAGTTCAAAAATATGTCATTGAATTAAGAAGTTAGATACAAACACAATATGTACAAATAAAAAAAAACTTTAAGAAAGCTATTAATCAATAACTAATTAACAGAAAACAATAAATTAAAAAAATCAGTTAGAATGCTCAAATTGTGATGCCATATCTATAGGTCAGACAAGCAGATATTTTGAAAAAAGAATAATAGAACACAGGAAACTTGAACAGGAGCAGCCGGACCCGGGTTCGAACCGATGACCTCCCGAATGCTAAGCAATGATCTAGAACACTAGACCGCGTCGCTCGGTTAACGTACCTACGGATTCTATTTGGAAATACTGAGGTATGCACAGTTTATACAAACCTCAGTGCCAAGTAAGGGTTGAAAAAAAAGGGGTTGGGAGTGGGGCGATAGGGAGAAAAGGTAACGATAAAAATGAATTCGCTTTTATCGTTAATTTCGACGGAAAAATGAAAAAACTAACTATAGGAAACGGCAGGGCATAGTGTTAAAAATAAGAGCGATGGTTCTACGATAAAAAATAGAAAAGAAGATCACTGAAAAGAAATAGTAGGAAGCCAAAAACAGAAAGAGCTTATGTGGGAAACTACAACCAAATAGTGATAAAAAAAGCAAGAGTAAAGCAAAATATAAATACATTACAAATACAAATAAAACACCAAGTTTTAAGTTACAAAATGATTTATTGACCACAAAGATCATTTCGCCACACCGTGACTTCTTCAGGTGGAAGAATGACTAAACTACAGTTATTTACAAAATCACTTATATAGGTACCTACTAACTAAAATTAAATCGAAAAAAGAAGGGGGGGAGGGACAAAGATAATTACCAAGGATTAATAACATTTAGTAGTGGTGAAAATTATTAGGATTTATAAATTTAGAAGAGGTGAATTATTAACGTTAATTTGGTCATTTATAATTAATCCTAACTTATTTAATTGATTTATTTCTAAACACTCTAATAGATTTAATTTTGTGCCTTTCTTTTCAATATGTAAAATCTCGAAATTTTCATTAAATTGATGTACCTCTGATAATAAATGTTCTGCGTAAGTAGAATGGGAAGATTTTTTAATGAAACTATTCTTATTTTCAGAGATCCTGTCCTTAAAGGCTCTACCAGTCTGGCCAATATAATTCATACATTAATTGAATTTAAAATAATAGATAAAAGTATGTTATTGTAGGTAGGTTTGGTTGTAGCACGGGGTAGTTCAGGTAGCCAGCAAGGTCATTAGCGTAACTACGTCACAGGAAAACCTGTACATTTAGTAGTACCACCTTAACAATGCACCATCGACAGCGGATGGATGGGTATGGGTATGGATGGCTTCAATTAGTATGTACATAAATAATATGTAGAAAAAACGATCGACTAATAAATAACAAAGAGTGTGCCAAAAGAAATCAGGATAACTATGTTATGTACATAGGTTGAGAAAGTAGGGCTCCTGTTGTTTATAAATTCTGAAACGGTTATATTATAATCGGTTGTTGATGAGTATGTTAATTGAGAGTATTAGGTACATTCCAAATAACTGGAAAATAACAGTTGGGTTATGTCCCACGCACTCTGAATATTTATGTGAGAAATGTTTTTGTTCTCAGTTAATGAATGCGCGCATTTATAATTGCATTAAAACTATAATAATACCTCGACATTTATGCTCACGCAGTTTACACACGGGTATGTGAATTTACAGAGATAATAAATTTATATACGAATCATTCAACCCTCGGGACTGTCTGGCCCCCATTCTTTAGATGTACGTATCAATAGTCAACAAGTTCTCATTACGATTATGTTTTATCTTCTATATTTTTTATCTGGGAACGTTATTTTTATTGTATAATTTAGTAGTCCTTAAACTTAAAACGTCCAATTCCATAGGAAAAGTAAAAAAAAAAAACAATTCCTTAGGATATATTATAAAAAATGAAGATAACGATTTAAAAGCGGAGATATGAAAATTGTGAAAAGAGATTCGTAAAGCAAACAAGGAAAACTTTCAAGAAGAGTATTGAAGAACAGTCTTATAAATAAAAACCAAAAATATACATATGCAAACCATTTACTTGAAATTTGTACCCATCTTATACATTTAAAATACTAAAAAACTAAATTTGTTAGAAATTCCAGAAAATAAATTTAACAAAAACGACAACATTAAAAATAACTAATTGCGTCTAAATAATTCTCCACTAATTACTATTTAATAATGTAATTTAAATTTATATCTCCTCTCCTGTCGGAATGATTTGGTTTCTCAAACATATTTTTTTTAACAAGTTCTCGTGGACTTTGTTTTACCTTTTATGTTTTTATTATACTATTTAGTTAAACAAATGAGATTCATCACAGGACAGACATATGCTTGGTTCATTTCTATTGTAGGTATTATCAATGCGAGACTAATGAAATTTTAGTGGTAATTAGGGATAAGTCTCATTTATATAATTGTATTTTAGCACAGTCTCCTTCGTGTATCGTCATTTACCACTGATATTGTTATACTTGAAAGCGATCGTTATCCGGAAAATACGAGGGTGGATCGAATATAAACAAGCGTTTTTAAATTGTGCGCCGGATAGTTGTTCAAAACGCATCCGGACGTCAGAAACTTGAAGATGGGATATTAGGTGACACAGAAACGACGCGTCTTATTGCTGCGTTTGCTTGGTTAATAGATATCACAATGAGTGAGAAAGAGATTCATAGCAGCGTTGCGCAACGAATTATTATTAAGTTTCTTACACGTGAAAACGTGAAACCAGCTGGAACACGCTCCATATGGGCCAGACCTATCCCCTTGTGATTTCCACATGTTTGGGCCCGTCGAAGAATTACTAGGAGGCGAGCGATTTCAGACCGATGAACAGGTGGAGGGAGGCATTTGTGCGCAACTGGATAGACACCCGCCCTACTTCTTTTTATGAAGACGGGATGATAGAACTACCAATGCGTTGGGAAAAATGTTTAAACAAACAAGGGGGATATGTCGAAAAATAGATAAATTTGTGTTCTTGTGAAACATTTCAAAATAAATATTTTATCAACAAAGGCATGTTTATATTTGATCCATCCTCGTATGTCAGACTTTTTTCTTAAAAACTTGTGAAACTTAATACGGTTGTTTTCATTACATAAATTTTATATAGTTTTAAAGCCCGATAAGTAGTTGTAGCATATGCAGAAAATGCCATTTGTTCAATTTAATATTTTTATTGCTGATGGAATTTTATGAAACGATATAATTTAATGTCAATGTGGAGACTCTTGTAACCTCAATCGCACTTCAAGGTACATTATACGATGGCCATAGGTCTACGTCTGCCATCTGACGGGTCCTAAAACTCAAGCAAATTTTACCGGTCGTTTACATTATAAACATAAAATTATTAATTTAAATGACATTAGTTGTCACTCTAACTGGTAGGAATTATTAAAGAACTGTTGATTTTGTTTTTTTTTTTTTTAGAAAACGCTTTTTATAGTACACTTAACATGATGGCATACCTTTAACTTTTATTTTATTAAATTGGCAAATAAATCTGAAACGTCCTAGCAGTATCAATAGAAGTTATGAAGGTACCTATCGATTTTATGAGATTTCTTTAAATTGGGACATGAAACATGAGACATTCTTGTATTTGAAATTTTTGAATCATAGTCCTGTTTAATCAAAAGCTACGACATTTCATTCAACTGAGTTTTTACTGCATTTGTTTGTTTGTATCAGTTTTTAACTAATATATTACAATTAGAAATAAAACACTTGAACTTGAAATATTTTCATGAGTATAATTGTCGTTAAAATTATGATTACTTGTTATTAAATGATGAGCATAAGTTTATTTTCTGTCTAGGTTGTTATAACTTTTTCTGTGTTCTTTTATTCTTTCCTGAAATGTTCTACTAGTCTGACCAATGTATGCCTTGTCACAATCACCTTAATGAAGTATATAAATACCAGATTTTGACTCGTTTTTGTTTTATCTTTTTTATTTTTTATGAATTTACTAACGGAATCACTAGATTTAATGGAAACAGAACTGTTTTTCTTTCAATATGCTTAACTAGTTGAAATTTCATAGATATGATATGGTAAAGAATATAATACTATGGTATAGTATTACTCTACATCATTTGATAATGGTTGCGCTAACCGAAAGTTTCAATAAAATATGGTGAAACTATCCTCAGTGCTTTTTATTTATTTTTCATAATTTAATATTTGTATATTTAAATTTTTTGTTTAGGAGATTTTTTACAAAGGAATAATTGTATTTGTTGTGAGCAATCTGCTAAACTCTGCTTGATTCTATTTTATAATCATCTAGTGACATTGGGATAGAGAAAACTCCATGAAGACTGAAGTGGAAAAATGCCAATTTATGATAAATTAGGTGGCAAAAATTTGAGTGTATGATGGTATCGGTGTAAGTTTTTTTTAATGATATATCGAGAAAGTGTGTTTATTAAGAACGTTTTAAATAGTTAGATCTAAAAAATTAATTTTGTTATTTTCTTCATTTCCATGGTAAATTTAATTTTTGGGTGTATATTGCTTATGTAATTGAAAAACTTTGTTTGAGCCTGAAATTACCAATTAGAATGTCATCGACATATCAGTACCAAAAACAGGATTCTTTGAATTCGTTTCTAACCTACTCATGAAGATTTCAGCAAGTAATGGACTTAATGGGTTAACTATTGCAAGTCGTAAAAGGTATTATTAAATTTCAGATAATTTTGTTTGAGGCAAATTTCCAAAAACGTGGCCAATTCATTAATTTTTACAGGATTACTAAAAAAAATCTTCTGCCCCAATCACCACCAGAATATAGGTCAACTTTAAGAGAAATTAGATTCAGATGTTGCAAGTGTATTTTCAACAAATTTTACAAACATTCCTTCAATTGTTTCGTTGCAAGAAATGTCTTATTGACACTTTATGCCTATGTCTCCTCTTGGCTTAAGGATTATCCTCACAAAACGACCTGTATTGCAACATTGCCTTGGTTATATCTGCGTGTGTGAATTTGCCTGTCACGGTTATGCCGTCATCTCGTATATTAATAATGTCGAATTCGAAAAAAAAAATTACATGGCATTTAAATCAATTATTAATTGAACACTTCACCTCGCTGCGCTTTACATTTTTTCAACACTACCTACCTACCTACCACTACAGAAGAAGCCCTCCGGTTACTTCTTATAAATATTATGCAAGAGAGAAAGATAGTGTATATTTAATAAACGAATTTACATTACCAGTCATGTATGTTATGTTTCTAGATCAGTACTTACAAGCGTATTATACATATTTATGTATGTAACTACCCGAGTACGTACCTACACATATACACACACATATACTGATACGTAAACGTGTAATTATATGTATCGTTTGTGTATATGTAGATGTATTTGCAAGTACGATGCTATTTTTGTAACATCACATCGGTCGTACTTGCTAGTGAGTGCACAATGTTCAAGTTGTGTTCGAACGGTTACAAAACGTCAAGTGAGAGTTCATTAATCCCACGTCCTTCGTCTTCGCGCATACGACCTTGCCGTACGTTCATTCGTTTACACCACGTCCCCTTAATCCACTTAAAACCAAGCGATTGCTGCACTATTACTGCTACTATTGCTGCTGATGCAGTTGGTTGTTGATCCTCATTTCATATTGCAGATGTCCGCCTTTCAATAATAACAATAGAAGAAGAGACCAATACTAATTTTAGTACCAAACTGAATGTTTGACAGAAGTACGTACGTAAATGAACTATGGCCAGCTAAACATTTTTCGACATAAAGGAAGAAATATGAACACATAGGTGTAGTAACTCTAGGTTCCTTTTGAGAAATTGGTCGGAACTGTCGAAATAGAGGGATTTATTACTGATCTTATGGTCCAGATGATAATTAAATACGTATTTAGTAATAATTAATTATAATTATTGCAAATAAGAAAATATTAAGTACGTTAAGCAAAATGTCACCTTAGAATTTTACAAAACTTGTTTATTTTATTGAAAATGAGTAAAAATCATTTTATTTTTCTACATAATCTCCTTTTAGCTCAATACATGTAGTCCATCATGTTTCTAATTTTTTTATTCCTTCTAAATAATAAGATTTCTCAAGGCCCTCAAAATCAGCGTTTGTTTCCACGATGATTGACTCAAATATTTTACCGCCCAGCTATTTCTTTAGTTTTGGAAACAGGAAATAGTCGCAGTGAGTCAAATCTGGAGAATAAGGTGGATGGTTTAGCAGTTCGTAGCCCAATTGATGAAATTTTGCCACGGTGACTACACACGCATTGTCGTGATGGAAGAACACTTTTTTCTTGGCTAAATGCGGTTGATTTGATCGTTTTACCCTTTTCAAAGTAATCGATATGAATCACACCGCGTGAATCCCAGAAAACTGTAGTCATGACTTTGTTAGACGATAGACACATCTTAGCCTTCTTTGGTGTACCTTCACCCATAGAAACACACTGTTTCAATAGTTGTTTGGTCTCTGATCTCTGGTGTGGTGTGATGGATCCATGTCTCATCTACGGTAACGAAACGGCGCAACGGTCGATCGTGAGCAATCGCGGCACCCATCGTGCCGACAGCTTATTCATGTCCAAATATTCACGTAAAATGTGATGCACTGGCTCAGTTGAGATGCCTACAGCCTCAGACAACTCACACACTTTCATCTTTCGATCATCTAATATATATATATATATATATATGCGGTCACATCGAAACTTAATAAACCATTCTTTAACCACAGAGTATTTATCATGCCTCTCCTTGGTTTCTTTAATGGATTTATTGCGCAAAGCACACGAAATTCACTTTTTCCATTGTCGTGGAAATTAACGAGGTTAGCTGCTTTTAATGGCTATTAAACATAAACAAAACGTTGCAGCTTCTTCAAATTTTTACAGTAGTCTACCGATAGATGATACTTAACGGAATCAGTGTTGCTATATCAGTTACTATGCGGGAAATTCAAAAAGTCACGGACTTATCAACCCACCTTCATACAACATAATACTTATTTATAGTAAAGAGATTTGTAGGAATGTAGTAGTAAAACTAACATGCCAATCGTACAACAATTCCATAATAATGTACTGAGAGACATTCTCAATGTGCCTTTCTATACCAGAAATAGTGTTTTTGTCTAAATCTTCAGATAGACATTGCAAACTAAACTACCGCCAGATTTACAACGAGTCACAAACAACGACTCCATCAAGCCATGAACGTTGATAAGATTCAGCTCATCGACTACACCAATCTGAGATCACTGAGAAAATGAACTCTTTTGGACTTGCTAACTGAATGTGACAGAGCGTTATGCGGTTTTGTGTTACCCGTTAATTTAGTTTGAGTTATCAGACCCTAAGACCTTTCTTTTTAAGATCGAACCATAGTTAAGTATGGTTAAAAAAATTATTGAATGATCACTTTTCATTAGATCGTAATATTAGTAATTGCCCTTCGGGGTGTTAAAAAAAGGAGATCACAAAGCAGACTTAGGTTTCTTTATTATTCATATAGAAAACGGAATACTTTCACCATCGTTTACGTTAAAGAAGTAAGTTTTTTTTTTAGTTATAATACATTAGAACGTATAACGATTCGTAAATATTGTATAATTTGAATGAATCCTATGCAATAAACAAGTATCGTAAAGATACTGTGAACGACATGGAAAACTCTCTTAAATATGTATGTATGTATGTGTGTGAAAAATAAAGGAAAGGTCCCAGTCTCGGGACAATCTATTGTTATTAATTACGAACCATGAAATGTCCGTGTAATTTATCGTTTCTTTTATTCTATCAGTGGTAAAATGGGGAGATAGGCAGTAAATTGTTACGTTTTTTCCTTTCCATTTCATTAAAGAAATTTATGAACGAACGCCACTGCTATGAGTGTCTTTTTTCGTTATATAAGTGTAGTAAATTTCTCATTGTTATTCCATTGGTGCCACACAATCTAAACCAAAATTCCTGACTTGAATTTATCCCAGAGTTAGCAATTTAGGAGAAGATTTTTTTTTACCGAATATACCCATGACTATTGATACTTACTTAATGATTTTTGCTACAAATCATTAATAATAAATGGACTGATTATCTGTATTATTATCAATAGCGGCGCCTGAATATTATAACTTTCAATTGTCAGGAACAAAATAACAACAAAAAAGCAAAATAAACATGTCATACAGCGCTCTAATTATTCCAAGTACTTTTTAACAATGAAATGTTCAATTTATTGTGGCTAGTTTCGTTTTATAATAAAAGTATAATTTTTATATGTTTCAAAAAAGTTTATTAAGAAACTCTACAATTGTTTAGGCCTATGATGTCTTTTTCAAAAGCATTACTAACTAAATACGGGACATTTAAGTTTGCGCAGTCGACACATTAAATAATTTGAAGATCTGAAGTTAAAAACTGTTTTTATACTAAGTAGAGTTTTTTCGGTGTACTGTTGATGAAACATAATTAATTAAAGGTAAGAATAAAAGATAAAAGAATCTTTCAACGAATCTATTTCGAATGATGAATAAATGATAAAAATAATCAAGCTTCAAGAAATATATTGAAAAACATTCACTACAAATTTGTTTCACTAAACATTATCTTCTTCAGGTGAAGATTCACCTGAAGAAAAACTAGTTAGTTTCATTTTTTTATTGTACGTTTTAAGCGTCAGCTAATTCTAGAATGTCTCATCATCAGTTTTGTTAGCTGCACCGATTTCGTTTACAATGCTTGCACCATAGATATTAGCATATTATTGTCTAGTGATGATTACATGTGAACCAGCCAACTCAACGACTTACGGAATCTCTTCTGTATCTCGCATTGCCTTGCACTACAACGGGAAAATGAACTGGAACGTATGTTATACAGCAAACTGAGTTAGTTGTGACATACGTCCATCCTACATGACTACAAACACATAAAACGACGTAATCCACAATATCCGGGCGTAGCTCATATTACATTCTACGTGTATCAGAACTGAGTTTTATGTGCTGTTGTCACTATGTCTTTGATTGGTTCGTAGAGATTATTGTGATTATTTAACTTTAATCTTTCAATAATTTTACAGTAGATACAACATTTTGCAAAAATTTGAGTTTGTCATTGAAAACTAATTGAAAGTAACAACCACGGGAGGTTAATACAATAGTACGCAAATGCAACAAATTACTTAAATATTTTTATAAATTCTTTGTTTACAAAAATCGTATGTCTTCCAATTCGGCAGCTTCTTGTCAGTACTGATAGCGATACTACGCCAATAATTATAATAAAATCAAACTCTTAATCAGCTACTTCGTGTAAGTTTATACATTCTGTTTCTTGTTTCCTATTTATGTGTGTATTATATACAATGGCGTATTACACGTGTCGAATAGCACCTATGACGGGATCGATTGCCGTGTCGGATTCATTTATTTAAGCAATTAGTGCCAACTGCGACGTGCGTAATTACCTATAATTATCCTTAAAAAAATCGAACTTAAGTATATAAATTACATTGGATGCGCGCTAATCGGCAGCTTATTAATCATCTGCGTCAAAGACGGCAGGGAGCTGGATAATTTATAAAAACAACTCTGATATTTAATGTATCACATCAAGCAAACAGATTTCCCCAGTCTTCGTTTCTTTTTGCATTAAGCAACACATAATCTGGACTTCTATTCGTAAATTAAGTCGGAACATTTTACCTACTTATTTAAATACTTATCTAAAACACAATTAAATAAAATATGAGTAAATTAAACACTTGGAGGAGTTTCACTTTATTTTATTGATTACTCTATGTACATTTCGCCTTGCTAGGGCATCATCAGGAGTATTTACAGTACTGAAGAAACTTACAATAATTTTGGTTTAAATATACCTACACATTATGATCTATTAACTTAGGGTCTAAGAGGGGGTTAATACCGAATTGTACTTGGTCGTTGGATAATATTTTGTTAGACAAAACAGCTTTATTAATTTCTAAAATTAATATAATGTAATGTTGTTTTTATTGCAAGTATGTTTATTGTATTTAGCGTTTCTAATGTGTTCGTAAAAACGAATTGATATAGCTCTTTTGGACTTTCCTATGTAAACAGTAGGGCAATCAGAACAGGTAATTTCGTAAACACCACTTTTATCAGGGTTGTTGCCCTTGTTATTTAATTTGTTATTTACCAGAAATTTGCTTAAGGTGAAATTATTGAAAAAGGCAGGGTTAACATTAAATTTTTTTAATTTGTGACCTAAATTAATACTTATATTACCATAAAATGGGATTTTTCGCCAGATTTGTTCAAATCCGACAAAATAGATTCGTGCATCAAGCACGTCGAAGCAAATAATTGCCTATTTCTTTGGAATAACTGTACATGTGGCAACCGTGCCGTTAGAGCAACGTAGAAAGGTAAATTCTAAATAGTACACAACCATTTGTTTGCCAGAAGTCCTTGGTCAAATACGAAAAAAGTAGCGGCAACGAAGGATCATTCTTCATTATGACAGTGTAAGCTCTCACACATCGGCTGAAACAACCACCTATTTGACTATTTGATTGGCCAAAACGTTGAATTGATGGGTCATGCTCCGTACAGCTCCGATTTGTCACCAAATGACTTCTTCTTATTCTCTCAAGAAAATATTGCGTGGCAAATGTTTTTTGGCGCCTGGTGCATCCGTTGATGCATTTAAAAACTATTGAAATGTTTTGGAGGTACCTCAATCGGGGTGGAAAAATTGTTACGAAAATTGGTTCGAGCGCATACAAAAGTGTATTGGTCATCATGGAGAATACTTCGAGTACTTCAATTAAGCCATTTTAAACAATAAATTACTGTCTTTTCACAATTAAGCTTATAATATAAATAGTAACCCTCGTAAAAACTACGTTACTCTAAAGGCACGGTTGCCACATGTACAGTTATTCCAAAGAAATAGGCAATTATTTGCTTCGAAGTGCTTCATGCACGAATCTATTTTGTCGGATTTGACTCGTCTTGGAAGACCCATACGGTAGATTGCCAAAATTCTTCACCTGTATAGATGTCATACACAGCTTTTGATGCATCGCGATTGTATTTCTTCAGCTGTTTTATGCACCAATTGACACGAGCTTCTGTAAAATTATGTGGGATCCGACGTGAACAAATCTTCTTCATGCAATATCTTATTGATTCTCGTCATACTAATGCCCAAGGATGACTCAATCTCACGATACGTGATATAACAATCTTGCAATATCAGTTCGCACACAACATCAATGTTTTTTAACACAACAACCAAATAACTGATTTTGGACAACCTTCACGACTTTCGTTCCTGAGAGAACTGCGGGCACAATTAAATTCGTTATACCAGCGTTTCGCAGTGGCTGAGGATGTGGTTTCAATGCCAAAATTCGAAGTAAGTTGATCGATGCACTCCTGTTTTGATAATCCACGTCGAATCATCGCATGAAAATGTTCACGACTTAAATCCATTTTTTCACTGTAAACAACACGAGTTGTTCTCAAATGACAAAACGTTCTGAAGGAGATTATGGTTAAAAAGGTCAAATTTTGAATTAGGAACGTCAGATGGCGCCTGTAAATAATTGGAATTGCCAAGGCTCAAAATATAAATAACAATTCTCGTACGCTTTTTTATTTGGATGAAACGGAATTTGGAAATATTGCTCCGTGTTTACGTCGTCTTACTTTAAACATTTCCCCCCTGTTTGCTTGTTAACGTTTATCCTAAAACGATTAATTCTGTACATGTAATAGTCCTAACAATTATTAAGAGTACAAGTGTTCTCTTTTGATGAATTTCTTGGTTCCGTTCCGGATCAATCTTATAAAAAGTTTTATACAATTGTTTGCAATTTTTTAGGACTCTAATACTTAAATTCCAGCTTTACGTATTTAATGAACTGGCTCTAATATATGTTACAATTGTGTATCATTTCGTCAGGACTCCACCAGTTTTTATGTTACTTCGTCTAAGACTTCATCATATTCTATTTTTTAAGATTTTTTCTTTATTCATAATGCGTTTATTACGGCATTAGGTAGGTACTTTTGACCCAAAAATCTACATACTCGTACAGTTTATAAACTTCGGTGTTTTGGCAAATCTTTACATTCATTTTAACGGTACGCAAGGCAGTAAAAGTCCTTAAGTCGTCCGGATGAACAGAAAAGAAGTTACGTACCCATCTACCTAACATACCTATCTACATGTATGTATGTTTGTATGTAGAAGTACCAATAAAGTGAACGAGCTTCGTGGGTAAGACAAGGCCGCACCGGAATCGACGAGATTGATGGTTCGATAAAAAATAATTACCGTAATCGTCTCGGAATTACTTCCCTGAGAGTCCGAATTTTGGCCGACGGGAACTAACCACGCGGCTGCCGGATGAGTCGACCTCTTACTTGTTTCACGATCATCGTAATCGGTTTTTAATGTTGTAGGAACGGAGTCGATGGGGCCAACGACGTGGATTTATGAAAGCAATAAAAACCGCGCCACTAGTTTTATTTTATCGTTATTCGTGTAAACAAATTCTTATATATGTATGTATGTATCTATGTATGCCTAAAAGCGAATTACTGATTGATTATTAAGACACGCAAAGAGGGCGTGTCAGTAATAATAATAATAATTGTTAATAACTTTGCGCTACGATTAACAATACATTGAAAGGATTCATTAATTTTCAATATACCATAAAGTATTAATGAAAACATAAGCGTATATGTCGTATATATGTCACGGGTAAAGTTAGATAAGCGAGTAAACCTAAGTTTACCCGGATAAACTGCGTAATACCCAAGACCCCTCGGTAAAGTCCAAAATATATTTGGAATTGTACACGTTTCGGGCTTTACCCGGGTAAACCGCATTTTATCCGCTTTCGCTTGGTTAAAGTTAGATGTACCATAAATGACAAGGCTATTAATGTATTTACATTTTTAATTCAAAAAACACATTTTACAAATAAAAATTAGAATTCTAAAACTGTATTCTCTTAAAGGTAATCTACTCATGAGTACTTATTTGTTCCAACAAGACAAGCTGCTGTGACATTTCGGATTGCAAAGATTTCCAATAGCTTTACCTAACCTAACCTAACCTAACCTAACCTAACCTAACCTAACCTAACCTAACCTAACCTAACCTAAGCACAAGTCCTTTTTTGACAGATTTCAGTTTTTTTTTGACACCATTCACACAAGCGCAGATATAGCTTAACAACATCTTGAGTTAAATGAGTCATTTATGGTACATTCAACTTTAACCAAACGAAAGCGGATAAAACGCGGTTTACCCGGGTAAAACCCGAAACGTGTACAATTCCAAATATATTTTGGACTTTACCCAAGTGTCTCGGGTATTCCGCAGTTAATCCGGGTAAACCTAGGTTTACTCGCTTATCTAAGTTTACCAGTAACATATACATTTACCGTCTAGTCTAGCGTCCGTTTGAGTTTTTTGTCAACTAGACATGTACGGTTGGGTTGTCGACTAATATTTGCATTTTTTCTAATTTCTTGCAATTCACTTCACTCTTATCAATTTGAGACTAAAATAGACGAAGGGCTTTTAATAATTTCTATTTTTTTTATTATAACATAATCATACACGATTTTCAGGAGAATTCATAATGTAATAAAACTTAAACTGTGTTTGGTACATTTTTTGAGAAACATGTTGTAAATAACAGCCGAAATAAATAAGACAATGGATAAGTTTCACTAACAAGATTATTATTCTAGACGGAACCGTTTCGGTCAGATAGCGACCATTTTCAAGAGAAACAAAATTGATTACTGAATCACAAAGTGTTTAACATATCTAAATAAGTATACGGTCTATGGGGTGATCAGAGGGTGAGGATATTACAGACTATACAGTTGAAGCGTCGTGTTAACGTGTTCGTAATAAATCTGCTTCGAAGGAACACCTCAGAATTTGAGGAAATCGATATTTGTTTTGTATAACTATATTTATTTACATTAACTAAAAATCTTCAATTTCATCATCACCAATTTGATTTTACAAGAACAAACCTTGCATTTATTTATAAAAATTAAAATAAATGAAATATTAATACTACGATTATAATGTTTTGCTATCGAGACTACTGTTTGTTCGGTGGTTCTATTTTATCTATTTCTTTTAACGTTCGTTCCTATGCTCTCAAAGAGCCCTTACCGTTCTCACACCTAAAGACACAAAACAGATCAAGTGTCGTCTTATTTGCGGTCAGTCCATCGAGCGGTCGTGGATTTTTCGGTCAAATCTTTCTTGAATGTAAGAATGGAGGAAGGGCAAAATTTACCTGTCGATTTTGCGGTCAAAAAATCGTTTCTCGTGTATAATGTATACTTCTTTATTTTTCTTATATTTCTTATAACAATGTATTTATATTCATTAATGGTTTTTGTTTAATTTTACTTTTGGTTTAACAGAATTCTCTTTTTAATAATTTTGCATATGTTAAAGTGTCTCATTTTCAATTAGATCGCATGTACAAGGGAAATATCATTTTTGTTAAATCATCGTCTTCAAACTAGGCTAATAGATGGTCGCAATCACAACCTGCCCAAATATATAACACGTGTAGTCTAATACCGTTACCACCCAAAGGCATGTTTTTTTATTAACAGTTCTGAAACGTATGTAGATTGCCTTTTTTTACCTTCCCCGTTGGCTTCATTAGTCAAAAAAACGCGAAGATGCGACATGTGAAATGTATTCTCTTCTATTTAGCAGTAACATAGGTCTAAAAACAATAGGAATGCTTGTGAGGATATTTTTAAAAAACAAACTAACGAAAGGTTGTAATAGGTACTTATAGTCAGAATGGCAAATTGGAATCAAACGGCGGTTTTTAATTAAATATGTACGTTAAAACTTTAAACTGAAAGTTAAATTGTTCAAATATTCTTATTCTTCCAACTAAAAAAGCCACAGTGTGGTAATATAATTCGCACTTAAGCCAATATTTTCGTGGACAACATTGAAACAATAATTGCGAGAAATCCCATGTTTACTACAAAGACAACTACAACACTTCCTTAATTTTATAAACAACATCCATGGAAGCATTAAATTTACTTTAGAGATAGAGAATAACAAAATAAATTTTCTAGATTTAACATTACATCGAGACCTTCACAAAATCAAATTCGACATTTTTCGTAAACCAACATTCACAGATACCACAATTCGGAGTTCCTCTAATCACCCGCTATCGCATAAATAAAAAATTTAATTAATAAATAACAGTATGAAATAGCTTGTTGTAGTATATACTCTCCAGACAATAATAAAAATAGAAACTATCTTTCTCTGACGTATTTTAATAATATATCCCTAAAAATGGAGTTGATAAATTAACATACCCTTCTATATAGGTCAAACTGGTAGAGAGTTTAAAATCCGTTTTAAGGAACACTTCTGATTTTCCAAAACACAAAAGACAGACTCTAATTTCGCTAACCACTGTATCAATAGTAAACACCGCTTCCCAGACATCGAAAACCTTGAAGTCCTACATCTTGCAGCACAAGTGTTTAAATTAAATATGTTAGTAGCAATAGAAATTCATAAGTTAACAAAAAACTCAAACAAAATCATCTTAAACGAGCAAATAGATTTATACCTAACACTTCTGTACAAAATTTTATAACATTATTTATAATAGATACTACTAGTTACCCTTCTATGTGTATAAACCCTTCAACAAGAACCTGTATCCATTCGTTAAGAATTTCTTGATAATGATACTCGATCTTAACGTAGATAGCAACTAAACAAAGTGTTAATAGAAAATTTGTTTGTTTTTAAGTGGTAATATAATTATTGGGATGAATCAATAAGAAGAAATTTTTTGTAGCAAACACTGTGTTTGTGTTTTTTCTATTAGTTAAGTGAACATAAAACGTTTCTTTTGGGAATTTAGACCCGCCAGGAGTAAGTCTTCACTTTTAGGATTTTTTGTCAAATACCCAAAACTAATTTATAAGACAATGGAAGGGTAGGTAAACGAATTGAAAATAAAAAAGGAACATCCTACCGTACAAATTATGTAAAACACAAAACTTATTATTCTAATCATTTCACGAATACTAATTTTAATACTAACTTTGCTTAAAGTGATGGGGTTTAAATACTGCGTTTTGCTAAACTTCATATTTGATAGGATGTTTTAGGATCGGTCAATTAGAATATGGGTAAGTTTTTATTCCAGCGCCTTTACTATGTTATCATCTCAAGGTTGTTGGTAAAGTTATGGTACATGTAATGCATCCAACTGGAGCAAATAAACTATAAACATGTATTCGCGATGGCAATTCATAGATAATTGCAAGGAACAGACGTAAATCATCCATTTAATATCTATACAACGAGTGGAGGTCTCTTTATCTCTCTCTTTCTTTCTCACACATATATACATACACGCGCGATCATAACGTTCCAGCCCAGAAAGTGATTAAGTTGATCACTTTTACTTTTAATTGAACATACATATCTTATCCTTTAAGGAAGTGGTTCTCAAACTTACTTCGTCTATCGCCCACTTTGACAATCAATTATTTTCTAGCGCCCCCCAAAATTTTTTAACTTTATCGCATCTTAAAAATCACAATCGCATTGATTTAATTGTAGCGTGCGATATGAGTCTCATCCTGTTTACTGAGTTCAAACTTACATTTTAACAAAATGCTGTTCTAATGAGAGCAATAAAACGCAACTTTCTAAATATTTATAAAAACTTTTATTCAAATTAAAATAAACATTTCAATTTCAATTTTAAAACTGATCTAAAATAATTTAAACAAGTTTGTCAAGTATGCAATATCATTTTTTGACGTGATGAGGTTGTTGCGTAATTCTGTGTCTTTGTTTTCCAAAAACTCTATCACAGAGTCAAAAACAGATTGTTAAATCGAGTCAAACAAGTACCTCTAGATAGCCAACGCACTTCTGTATGAAACAGCAATCGGTTGAAATCTTCATTAAATGATCATTAGCAACACAAAGCTGATTAAATAATCTGTCATTAAAAGGGCTGTTTCGGATTTTATTCACTGCTTTGATGACAAGATGCAGTGCAGTGATTGAAACAGCCGTTCACTCAAATTTCTCGCAACCAAATGTTGTCTGTGAATGACGCAATATACAGTATGCACATTTAGAACTTTATTTTTTAAGTACTCTATGAGCGCCATCCGTAGCAGCTGATATAACATAATGTTCTTCAAGGGAATTTCTTTTTCATCGCAAAACTTTTTCAGTGTATCAAATATGGTTTTTCCTTTTGTATTTCTGAATTGTCTCTAAATTTCTAGTAAATAATAACATAGTTCTTGACATATTTTCTCATCTTTAGTAAACCTCACGTATGACAGAAACAACAATGCTTCATTAGTTGGTAAAGTGGACTCATCTGAATTCTCAACTGAATTGAGAATTGACTTTTCTTCAGATGATTGCACAATGACTCAATGCTTTAATGTTTTCCGCCATCTCATCAATTCGTCTTTGCACAGAACTATTGCTCAAACGAATTTTTCGGATAATATCTGCCGCTGGTTTATGGAGCACATTAGTTATCACTTCTTTTATTGTAAGTAAAACTAACTCTTCTCCAATAGTGTGTGATTTGCCTGTTTGAGCGATTAACAGAGAGATATTTTACGAAGCTGAAGTCCGTCATCGTTTTGCTTAGAAGCTGCTGAAAAAAGTTTTGAAACAGTTGGTTCAGCTGTATACTTCTTTTCTAGGTCTTGAAAATATGCCACATTCCTATCTGAATGCATTTTATGGTTTACTTCTCTTACTACTTAAACCTTTTATAATAAATAAATCATTAGTGAGACAATATCAATATAAAATATTAACTAATTAGTAAACTGGTATTAACTAAAGTTTCAATGATGCAATTCTTGTGAAAAGAAATTATTGAAACCCAAAAATATTTAATAGAACACTAGGTAATTTTTCACAGCTGACATTACCGAGTGTTCTACTAATTATTTTTGGATTTCAATAAACTGGTATTTTTAATAATATCAATATATTTTGCGGTTGGTTCCTTGTGAAACATTGTAATAATATATTACAGAAAACACTTATTAAAATTCACAGTTATTAATTAGAAAACTCTCACACATGCGTTTCGACCTTTCGGTCATTATCAAAGAGACAATCAGAGTGTACTAAAATTAAATAAGGCTGCGAAAGTATTTATTTTCAGGTATTAGTAACTGGAAATTCCGATATTACCTGCAATCGCACGGAATATAGGGCTATCGTACCCTTCAATTTGGTCGTTTAACGTTGCTTGTAGTGGCGAAAGCAAAGACTTCTGAATTTCTAATTTTTTTTCCAAGAAATTTAACTGTTTACTATTGTTTTGAATATGGAGGATTGAAAAATTATTTTTGTTTATTGTGTGATTATTTTCTATGCAATGTTGGGATAAACCAGTTGTTATATAAAATCGATTTTTGTTATTGTATTTTTTAAGCTTATGGTGGACCAATACAGGATGCGAACGTTCTAAATATAAACCATTGTCCGATTGTACTTTAACATGCCTCTGAAAATAATAAATTAGAGACCCTAGAAATAAATTATAACATAAAATCGTTTGCATTAGGATTTCGCATGAATTCTTTTAATCCTAAAATACTTAATCTAAAAAATAAACTTTTAACTGGTTTTAAAGCCATCTTGAGATAATTAATAATGTCATTATCCATTCTTTTCGTCTTTTTTGCAGATTTTTCCAAGTGGATTAGTCAGGATTAGTTTAAGACGTTTGTGTGAATATATAAAGCAGCAACAGATGGCAAAAAAAGATAGGTATACAAAAAAAAAAACTGTTTAAGAATCAGGTTTTTGGACAGGTTGTTTTTTATAATGTTATTTCTGTATTGTGCTAAAAATAGAAAATTGTCCGTTACAAAATAAAACTGACCCAAATTATTTGAGAATGGTAGAAAACCTGTGCGTCATCTGGTGTTTAATCATGAAAAATGTAGTTATGTAAACGGTTTCAACGAGGCGTAAATTTAAAAAAAGCGTTAATGTAATCAACATCCTTAGACATTAATCAAAAACCATTGACAAAATCAGGGTGTGGCTTCTAACGATTCTGTTCTTTTTAATTTTAGTTTAAATAAATTTTGCACATATATACTCAACCTTGTGCACAGTATTTCATATTTGTTGTATAGCAATTCAAATTTGCCAATAAGAAAAACCAAGAAATTCAGTCAATATTTTCACCCTAAGATTGTTATGCCACGAATTAATCATTTTATTCCTAACTTAACATTTTTAATGAAATATAAGGTAGAAGTGGTGCATATTTTGTGAAACTGCATTTTTACGAAGCAAAAGAAAGAAAATAAAAGGATGGTTAGTTCTGATTGATTGTTAACTAAAAGGTTATTTCATATAGGTAGCTTTCTTAATTTCATAATTTTCTAAAAGAGACAATTTTATTGATTTGAGAATGTTTGAATGTAGAAGTTTGAATCTGGACATCTATAGAATGACCTAATTCAATACATGTCCAGCTATCCCACTGGAATTACATTTTTTGTTTCTTATAGCCGCATCATGTGCTGAAATGCGTTTACCGATAGCCCTGCCTGATTGTCCAATGTATTTAGCATCATAAGTGTTACAATAAACTTGATAGATACCTGATTTTTTTTAGAATGGGGAACACTAACTTTAAGATTACATATCATTAAACTAAGATAAGTGCAGTTAGTTTCGATTATATTACAGTTGAACTTATTTTGTAAAAGAAAGATTTTGAAAACAAACTATTAAATAGTAACAATAAACATAATTTAACTAATAACATATTTTACTGGGCACGCTACGTTGACGATATCTTCTGTATCTGGGCAGGAACAGAAAGACAACTCAATCAATTTCTTAATTACCTCAACAAATTGAATAATAGAATTGAATTAACAATGGAAACCCAAGATGTAAATCAAGGTCTGAATTTTCTAGAAGTAAACGTTAAAATCTTATAATTTTAACGTTTACTTATATAATAAACTTCATAATGATATTTATAGGAAAAACACAAGTACTGACGCCATCATACACGCATGATCAAAACAGTCTTGGCAAATAAAACTTTCAACTTTTCACAGTTTGATTCACAGATTATTACATTTCCCATTAAGCCAACAGAATTATAAGAAAGAACTTGACATTATAAAAATTATTGCTAAGAATAACGGATATAAAACTAAATTAATTGATGAATTGATTAGAAACAAAAAGGAAAAAATAATTTTGAGCAAATTTTATAAGTGTAAACAAGAAGACAAACAATTCAAATTAATTAATTATACTAGTAATAATAACAACAAAATTTGTACTGAATTAGAAAAATCAGGAATAAAAACAATTTTGATCAATAAAACTAATTTAAAAAGCATTTTAACAAACAACAAACAAAAAACCGATAAATTACAAAAAAGTGGTATATATAAGCTGAACTGTAAGGATTGTAATTCTTTTTACATTGGTCAAACAGGTCGTAATTTCAACATACGTTTAAAAGAACACGAAAAAGATATAAAAAACAAAAAGGTATTTACAGGCATAAGCCTACATTGCCTAGAAAATGGCCATAAAATCGACAGAGATAACTTCAACATATTACATATAGAAAATAAAGGTCAACGTCTAAATATTTTAGAGCAGTTCGAAATTAAAAAAGCCTTTAGAAATAATTGTAACATAACAAATGATAAATCCGAGTTCAAAGACACACCGGTGATTGACCAATTTCTGAAGAATTACAACCCGACAAGGGTTTTTCCCTAAATAACTATACCTTTGTATAACTACCTCTAATATACCAACCATAAATACTTTTTGACTCTTGTATAAATAACATTAAGTTACAGTTTAAATTTAGTAAATATCTATTGCTCTTGAGAAAGACTTCGGAAGTCGAAACATATGTAGAGTGTGTTAATAAACATATTTGAAACATCTAAAAGCATTTTGTTTATATATATTTTCATTTAATTAAAGAAACTTGTATTCATAGCTAAAATTATTAACATATTTGATGGGATAAAAGATAGTTTTTTGTTGACAAAGGGAAGAACTGTTGTACAATATGGTAGAAATTTGTTTTTTCAACTTTTTATTTAGTAATTAATCAATAGTCAGGGGGGAATAACCATTGGCAAAAGCAATATATTTAATAGTTGATAACTCTGTATTGAAGTCTGTATTTGATAAAGGTATGTTAATCAGTCTATTTAGTAGGGAATGAAATACTAAATGCTTTACTTGTTTGGGATGTGAATAATTTTCTGTGTTAGTTGTAGTAGTTTTTCGAAAGATATTAAAAACAAATTTATTTGATTCTTTTTTCTGCGGCTATCAGAAACAAAAAATTTAATTCCAGTGAGATAGCTGAACATCGTATTGAGTTAGGTCATTCTCTAGATGTAAATAATTTCAAACTTCTACATTCAAACATTCTCAAATCAAGAAAATTGTCTCTTTTAGAAAATTATGAAATTAGGAAAGCTACCTATATTAAATAACCTTAACTTAGTTAACAATCAATTAGAACAAACCACCTATAACTCCCCCCTTCTACTTTTCAATTTGTAATTACTTAAATAGTAGCGAGTAGTTCTTAATTTTAGTAATCATTTGTATTTTTCTTGTAAATGGCCTTATTAGGCCAAAACAAATTTGTCGAGTTGATAAATAAACTACTGAAACTTGTTCTTTTATTTTCTTTGTTGTGCTTCATTAACATTTTTAATCATTGTGTACCTAAATCAATTTTATTGGTTTTCGTTACATTGAAATCCAGTCGCATTAATTCTAACAATAGATGATTCCGCCAACGGAAATGTAGCCATAGCTGAATTTTGATATTTACCCGTCCAACACGTCAAAATTCGCGATTCTTTATTAAAAAATTTCAATTAAGCGACAGTATCCTGAGTAATTAAAGTAAGCAATTTAGTCAGTTTCATTATTTTATTAGACGTTTTAATATGTTACTAATTCCAGAATGTCGTATCATCAGCTATCCCAGCATTAGAAACATACTTAACATATTTAGCTCATTAGAATTTCAAAACATTACTTTATATGATTTTCTTTTGTTTCAGGTAAGCGAACTTAGCCTTGTATGTTACGTGATAAAGTAAGCCAATAAATACAGTGAGTATAATCTATAATTGACCTAAGATATGTAATACCCAAAATAAGTAAATAAGTCAGCACTTTTAATCCAATTTTGGGTATCATTATTATCTACCCCTATCCGTGTAACAATGTTAGTATTTAAAGAAGAAAATGTGTTAAACTGAGGAATTCTATTAGCAAACTCCAATCCATCTGAAAGAGGTCTGTTATGAAAACAATTAATAAAATTTGTTCATTATATTTGTTAGATTGGATGAATATCAATTGCAACGGGTCTTCAGAAATGGGAACTACTGCCCTTATTTTATGACTTGTTGGCTGGGATGATTACAATGTTTTTACAGTCGTTAATAGCATTCCGGTTTCAATAGTTAGTAGTAGACAAACTGTGGCTCGAGAGTCACATGTGGTTCCTTAGCCCTTTGAGGGTGGCTCTAACCTAACCTAATTGTTTCTGCCTTTGCTTTATGGAAATTATGAATCATATTGAATAAAATAAATGAGTAAAACACACTTAATACCTTTATTGAAATCGTAACGACGTCCTACTAGGGCATCTTCAGAAGAAGTATTGGTACAAATTTTTGATTGCACTAGTTCTTAAATATTACCACATTCATGGTGGGGATTAATCTACTAATTTATCCATAATTATTAAGTTATACATATTTTCAACATCATTTAATAATACTAGGTTACCATTTTTCATATGCTTTTTAATTTCTGTGGTTTCCAAATTTGAAATTGAACTCGAATTTTTCCTTTAAAATTAATTTAAGCTTTTTGTTATTGATGTGGTTCATAAATATGAGTTTTCATTATAATTTTTTAAATGTTCTTGAACTCTTTTTTGAACTCCCTTCCAGTTTGTCCTATATATATTGAATTGCTACTATTGCAATTTAATTTATACACTCCATTTGAATTTATTTTATCGTTTTTATTTTTGCTGTTAGTTAAATACTAGTATAGATTATTTGCAGTTTTGAATGAAATTTGAAACTCATTGCTCTGTTTATTTTTGTAGCTTTTCTATATGTAAATAGATTTATAGTTATTGGCCTTTCTACTATATACGCTTCTCGGTGGTTTTTTTGTGTTTTATTTATTAATTTTGGAGAATATCCGTTGTTATTGCTGTTTGTTTATTATTTTTGTCTATATTAAAATTTTTATTATTCGAAGGTCCATGAGTCATACTATGAAACGCGGCTAATTATGCTGATTGGGATGATTTGATTTTTTATTTATTAAACAACCAGTAGGGTGAAAGGATCGTTAAGATTTCAATAACGGTATTAAGTGTGTTTTACTCATTTATTTTGTTCAATTACAACTTAACATAATTTACTATAATCTCTGGAAATTCCGGGAAAGAAGGCAATAATGTAACGTAAGATGCACTACAATTTACAGATCGCCCGAAAGGAACCGAGAAGTATCTAAAAGGTACCAAGCGGCGTGGTCTAGTGCTCTATATCATTGTTTTGCATTCGGGAGGTCACCGGTTCGAACCCGAGTCTAGCTGCTCTGCTCTAAGTTTTCTTGGATCATTTAGGCAAATTCTGGGGCAGTAATATACTACAGATAATCTTTCACTTCTTCTGTCTTCATTTCGTCCATCTCCCTAACCACACCATCCACCCATTCCCACGATTCCTGAAAGGAAGCTGAAGAGGGTCTTACGCCCTACCCTCCGGCTTTGCACTGCAGTGTAGGTCGGAGGGACTGCCCGCCCACCACCACAAGTAGCTGGTGGGAATGAAACAAAAAAGTTTTTTCAATAAAATTTCACATCATTTCAAACAGTTTCTGAATAAAATATTTCAATTTGCTTTGTCGAGAGATACCGCAGGTGGTATTTCTGTTTTTCTTTTTGTTTTATATTAATTTTCTGTCGGTGCACTTCAATTTTTCCGCGAATCTTTTGTTTGCGCATTTCTATGTGCTCGCTGCGTGTCAATAGCCATCCGAATTGGCGTTTACGTTCCATTCGACTCTTTGCAAACCAAACAATTCGCCGTACTTTGTATAAAATAACGATCATTAGCTTACATGTCTGACGGCTTTTAAATTGAAATGAATGCAAATGGCGGCGTACGGTACCGTAGTTTATTCGGAACATTTGCAACGTAAATAAGCACCTAATACGGGGTAACTGGCGACAAACGATTCGTTATTCTTGTAGAAACGCTAACAAGTGCATCTTGCTTGTCCAAAACCTCTCGAGTGTGACATTTCTTTCTTAGCATCGTTCCTAGAAAAACACCTCCATCTTTTCCAGTCAAACTCATGATCAAACCAAGAATTGTATCGATTATATGCCAATATTGAAACTATTATTTACGTGTGAGAAAATGGAAGCTTTGAAAAATAAATTATTGTTATTGTTAACATTGGTAATAGAATGATGATTCGGGCTTGTAGGCCGTGGTCGATGAGAACGGTTTCGACCAGACGTTTCGTGGCTACTGCGGCTGACATCTTCAGTGGGTGCTGTGTTGACTAAGTGGGCGACGACTGACTGTCAGTCGCTGCCGAGACATCGAGGTATAATCTTCGCACACGTAGTCAACACAGCACCCACTGATGATGTCAGCCGTAGTTGCTGGCGAAACGTCTGACCGAAACCGTTCACATCGACCACGGCCTATACTATGAATTCCGGCCGTGAAAGCTTATGTTCTTATATTGGTGATAGACTTTGTTTGTACGGCGATCTAAATCTACATTTAGAGCACCAGTTACTTCCAATTAACCTTTACAGTCAATTAGAATACGCCTTTTCCTATTTATTATTTATTTACATAAATTTCGTGTTTAAACAGAGTAGAATGTAAAAATACACTTACCAACATTGTAAAAAGCAAAAACTTAACTTTGCTTGAAAACCTGTAAATCCAAAAAGGCCATTAACAACAATTCAAATATTCTAAATAACCAACGAGCATCAGGTCAAATTTCATTCCCACTTATTTTAAGTTAGTTTCCCTAATATATATAGTTCCCTAGCACATTAAAAATTTAGTATTGTTTACTCTTGATAATGGGTTAATACCCGAAACAATTGTTGAGTGGAATAAAAATTTTGGTGAACATAATTCTTTCTTATTATTATTTAATATTTACCATGTTTCACAATAAATGTACCATTCATTGAAAGTTTGTTATTAACCTAAATTGTCCTGTATTATTCATCTTAAATATTTTTCACGGCTTTTTAATTAAGGTTGTGCCTCAATAAACTACCCTTGTTAATAACTTGTTGCAGTACACTGCCTAAACGTACAAATACGGTTATGAAACATGCCCTGGCGCGGCTTAACCGCAAACTCGGCTCTAGCGTAGAATAAATACCAGAACGCCATCTATAGAAAATTGGCCACTAATTGTGGAAAGCATTATTTTGACAAATCTTTTTCAATTAAGGCTATTGGCTTCTTATATCTGCATTATATTTTAGCCATGGTGTCCTTCCCTATATAAATTACATTATCCAGGAAATCGAATTTATTTATATTCCTTCATTAGACGTATTAATATTCTATAATACATTAGCTCCATAGAAATTAGCACATACCTATGCTTTCCATGTATGGATTGTTTTTTTTTACCACATTTTAAACCCCTTAATTACCGGGAAATACGCCTACATCAAATATTTACTGTAACGTGATTAAGATGTTATTTAACGCTTATTTTCATCTAACTTGGGTTTGAGAAGAATATACTGAACGGTTCTGCAGTTAATTTTTTAATTACTCTGAACTTTTTCGATTAATTAAATTACATTTTTATTCATAAGTTTTTTAGATCTATGTATGCAGTAGAAACTGCTCTATGATAACATTGAATTAATTCTTTTTAATTGATTCGACTGCTTATTATAATTATTTTTAAACGGGTTGGGTCAAAAATCGTTATAGCTGTCTATCGCTGATCAATTTTGATAAGACATACTATACATTGTATTATCCTTTTATTGGACAAGATCCAATTATTTATTAAAATGACGTCAAGCCGTTTTTTCCTATTGATCCAAACTGTAGGTACACCAATTGACTGTGGATGGACGTTGTTGATAGTATGATCACTGATGGCTAGATATGAATCAGAAATCGACATTTGAATTGTCAAAAAAAAAATTAATACATTTTTTAATTGTTATATCATGGCAACTACTTATATAAATACATATCAACTGTATCAGGCTAATAATTAATTAAAGCAAAAAATTAAGGGAAGTGAATGCAACTGTTATCCGATGGAGAATATAAAGCATGGCAGGGAGAAACTTTAAATTGGTTTATTTCAACATACCAAGATTTCATTTAAAAACGTTTTGAAAATTTGCTCCTTATAAACAATAAGTAATGCATCTGATATTCTAAAATCATTGGCTCACTCAAGATTTTGTCTAAATGCCAATGGCGACTGTTTAAGCGAAATATAAACTACTTTAATATTAATACGAGGGTGGGTCAAATATAAACAAGTGTTTTTAAATTCAGCGTCGGATAATTGTTCAAGGCGCATCCGGGTGTTAGTAACTTGAAGTGGGGATATTAGATGGCACGGAAACGACGCTTGGTTAATAGCTATCCAAATGAGTGAGAAAGAGGTGCATAGCAGCGTTGCGCAACGAATTATTATTAAGTTTCTTACACGTGAAAATGTGAAACCAACTGAAATTTTGCAAGTACACTTCGGAAATGAAACGCTTTGGCAGCCACGTGTAAATGTTTGGTGCAAAGAATTTAACGATGGGCTTACGCCCATTACTCGTGTCGAAAGTGTAAATCATCCTCGTCCGCGCACCAGCATTCGCCGGTTAACATTGCACGCGTTGAAGGGGACCGCCACGCCACTGTGCTTATATCTGCAGATATTTGGTGGACTCGGCATCATCTATGGGAGTGTTCATACAATTATAACGAAAAACTTGGGATTCCGAAACATTTTGAATCGTTGGGTACCAAAGTTGCTGAGTGACGATCAAAAAGCTACTCGAGTTCGCATCCCTCAAGCGCTTCACATTTAATTTAAAGAGGAAGGTGATTTTTTTGTACAAAATTGTAACCTGCGATGAGAAATGAGTACACCATTACACTCCAACATCGAAACGAGCACGCATTAAGTGGTGGCGGAAATATGAATTAAACCCAATGAAGCCGAAAACACGTCTGTCTGCATGCATGTAGGTCAATGTTTTGCACGAGCGAAGAATGCAGCATAATACTGTCTATACTACTGACTTATCAGCCAGGTAAAACTTGCTTATCGCCGAAAAAGGAGGACACACCCCATTCGTGCCTTTTGCCGCAGCTTTAACTAAGACCCAAATCGGTGAAATGTACTGAACTCAGCTGGAACACCCTCCATTTAGCCCAGACCTATCCCCTTGTGATTTTCCCCTCAAAGAATCAGTAGGAGGCGATTTTAGACCGATGAACAGGTGGATTCTTTTTATGAAAACGGGATGGAAAAACTACCAATGCGTTGGGGAAAATGTATAGACAAACAAGGGGTTATATGTCGAAAAATAGAGAAATTTGTGTTCAAAATAAATGTTTTATGAACAAAGGCTCGTTTATGTTTGATCCATCCTCGTATAAATGATAAATGGAAATTCAAAAAATCTCTTTTAAGAAAAGACAGTATAACCAACGAGCAGTTGTTTCAAAACAACTTAATAATAGATCAACATGAACCACAAATATTTAAGATCATATCTAAAATGTAACTTTAGTTTAGTACTCTCATGAAAAGAGCCTAAACAGCCATAAGATTGTAGAGAAATAGTAAAGTCCAGCGTGGAACAAAAATTCAGTTTCATTTAATTATCTTTTACTTATATTTTTATAGTATGTTTCACAAAAAGCCAACTGCAAACTCCGTTTAAACTATTAAACGATTAACGATGAATGAATAAACACTCAGATCCTAATGGACGAATTATCACATAGTAACGGCCGAATCAATACAATTTTTATTAAACGATTGATTAAGTTTTAAAATTATAAATTGCGTACCTACTTCAAATCATACAAATTAAGAGTAGGGTAATTCCCCATGTGAGTTAGAATACGGCTCGTAATTGTTGAATAATTGATCCACACGCATTCTTCCGATAATGTCGCTATAATGTCATTTGTTAATTCATTTTGTTTAAATTTTGAACGGACTCAGCTAGTAGCTATGTCCACATGATATATCATTAAATCAGAATGCGTTTCCTTTGCAATCTGCTACAATGTCTAATGGTTATTTCCGTAAGTCATCTTCTACGATAGTAAAAGAAATCTCACGAAAGCGCTGACGGTGGTACGTATGTCTTTTGTTGTGATGTTTGCGTGTTTGTGTAAACGTAACGAATCCAAGCGGAGATTTACTTGTGGGGTTGTTGAGACGCGCTGCATAATTCCGATCTTTAGTGAGTAAATAGGTTTTCTCTCCCACGTCATACACGAAACAGCAATTAATGTTTGAGTGTGTACCGTGTGAGGTTCCGTACCGTTTGTCTGACGGCAAAAGTGGATGGCGACTTAGAAGTCGGTATATGTCTTCTGAAATTAATGACGTGACTGTTTTACTTTCCAAAATAGATAAAATGATGAAAGGAAACTATCTAGAATCCTATGTTCACCGAGAAAGTTCTGAAGAAATGTAGTATAACACAGAAAAAAATAACAGGCGGGGTGAAAAGTACGTAGTCTGACCCATAGATGCGCTACCAGTATCAAATCCATATGATTTTTAGTTAACCCTAACCTTCAAAAGACACGTGTATAAATTTGACAGCTGATAAAATGGATAAAAAGGAATTTCCTGTGTTAATAAAGCATTGCTTTTTGGTGAAAAAAAATACTGTTGAAACCAAGGCTTGGCTTGATAAACATTATTCGGACTTTGCACCAGGAAAATCAACCGTAAAAAAGTGGTTTGCTAAATTTAAATGAGGCGAAATGAGCACCGAGGACGATGCACGCAGTGGACGCCCCAAACAGGCTGTTACCGACGAAAACATCAAAAAAGTCCACAAAATAATTTTTGATATCCCTGAAGTGAAGTTGCTTGAGATAGCTGAGACCCTATCAAAAAAATATCAATGGAACGTGTTGGTCATATCGTGAATGAATCAAAATCAAAATCGATTAAAAGCAAAACAACAACGAATCGATGATTCTAAGCAGTGTTTGGAGCTGTTCAATCGTAATAAATCCGAATTTTTGCGCTTGCGTCGATATGTGACGATGGATGAAACATGACTCCATCATTTCACACCGGAGTCGAATGGACAGTCTGCCGAGTGGACTGCACGTGATGATCCGACTCGAAAGCATCAATATTCTGGGATGCTCGTGGTATAATATTCATTGACTATCTTAAAAAGGGGAAAACCATAAACAGCGACTATTACATAGCGTTATTGGAGCGTTTAAAAGACGAAATCGCGGAAATCACAGAAAAATTTGGAACAAGGCAGGTCGTATAATATATATAACATAAGACTAAACTTTTCGGTATTGAGCGCCACCATCAAATTAAAAGAAAGCCAGATTCAGGCTTTTTATCCCTGATGTTATTAATGTGCAAACTTGTCCAATTTGAGAATTTTCACACATGAATGGATTTTAATATGAAAAAGACCTAATTAAGGGTTGATGATCGTGTGTTCGTCGCATCCTGGGCTATACAATACATAGACATTTCGAACAAAGTTAAGTTTACTAAGAAAACATTATGTGCTCTTTAAAAATGTTTTTAATGCGCTTTGTTTATTATATTGTATATTCTGACCAGCGCCGTACTTCAATCAATTGGGCCTGAGGGCAGATTTTTAATACGAGGCCCTTTTTATCAATTGTGCTTGTTTTGAACGAATATAAAAATCTTTCAGGATAATTATTAAATACCTACATACGATAATTATTTATTATCTTACATTACATATGTACATTTTATTAAAAACTAATCTAAGTCGTTAAACAACGATCTACTTGACGGAACTTTTTTAATTTGATGCAGACGGCCTTCATAGAAAGGGGCCTCATTGCACGGGGGCCCCAGGGCAATGTCCTGGATGCTTCGATGTAGTCACGGCGCTGGTCCCGACTTATAATTACTTTTAAACGAATTATTCAACCCTTGCTTGTTGTTGTTTTTGTTAATTAAAGCATTTATTCGTTTTAAAACAATTTGTGTGATAAGAATACTGAAGACGATAATAAAATAGTTGTATGCTTCTTGAACTAATGGTTGTGTCTAATGTAGACTGTTTTAGGAATGGCAAATGTTGCTGGAAACAAGAATTATAGGCAATTAGCTCCTATTTAGTAAAAAGTACAGTTATCTCACAAACGTGGAATTTAAATAAAGCCGATTATAATGATTTACTGAACCAAATAGAAGGCTATTTTTAGAAATAAGCTATAATAGGAATAATGAGATTATTTTTGCTCTTCAGAATTCTGACTTCGGAGTATTTAATAGGGTTTTTAACTTTATTAACGGTCTAATTTGAAAACGTTGTCCAAGAAAATGAGATATTCCGATGGCAACAGTTTCAGATATTTTTAATTCGGTCTTTTCGTTAGCGAAAACATAAGAAATATTTAACTTTTCGTTGTTTGGCGATATACAAAAATAATAAATTACTTTGAAATCGGATCATTATTAACTCTGTAATTTCAAATAAAAATAAGAAACTAAAATAAAATAAAAGCTAAATAAGGAGTCCGTAGTAAGTGAAAAAAATTTTTTGTGCTATGAGAGGTGTTGTCGTAAACGAATTTTATTGAACTGTCAGGTCATTATACCTAATTTAAAAATCAATATAAATAATAAAAATGACAATAAAATACAAAGTTTTAAATTTCAATAATTTTTGTTTAACGACATATGCTTCAAATACTTTATTGTTGAGGCATCTACTTCATTTTAATAAACTAACACAAATTAAACCACAGATTTAAGTGTCAAAACGAATGTTTTCGTTTCGACACACTATGGCTTCTTCAGGTGAAGAAAATAAATCTCTTTTAAATGTTCTAAAAGGCTTAATTTATATCCTTTAAATAAATTAATTAAACGAATTTAAAAAACAAAATATTTTGTTAAACGACCAATTAGAATGCAATAGTTCACCCCACTTAAATCTTTTTTAAAATATACAGTATTAAACACCCCCTCTTAGCTTATACTCTATTTAAGAAATCATCCCTTAGTAATAGTTAGTAGTATGTACTCATCTAACCTGAAGAAGCCAATGTTCTGTCGAAACATATGTCGTTAAATAACAATTAGTGAAATTTAAAACTTTGTGTTATTGTTATATTTTATCATCTATATTGTGGAATTTCACCATGTAAAGGTCAAAACCATTCAATTTTTAAAAATCAATAAACAATAAATATTTTTTTTCGAGAAAACTAATTAAAATTTATCTCCACAATTATTCTGTATAAATTCAATACTACAGTACAGAAACGAATTATTTAGTATTATTGCAATACTGTGATTATTGAATATTTGGTGAAACATTAGTAAACTAATAATTGGAAAAAAGACACTTTCCAAATACAAAAGACAAATTTCAATATCATATGATTAATTTTATTCCTAACATATGAAATAAAAGAAGCAAAAGGCTGTTAAAATTAAACATTAATACAATTTCCAAAAAAGCTTTAAACATATTATGACAATTTTCCACATCTTATTTGTGTGAATTCGGATTTTCATTATTAACTAACATTAAAACAAAAAAAATATTAAGATTGCTAAATGTAGAAGACGATATGAGAGTAGCATTATCATTTTTACGACCAAATATAAGTGAAATTATCAAAAACCATCGAGCTCAAATTTCGCATTAAAAATATTCTTATTATTAACTTGTAATTAATCCTTTAATAAACGTACTGTTATTTTTGTAGTACATATCATTTTATTTCACACATAAAATTGTTATTATAAACTATTTTACGCAGTGTGTTATAGGTAAGTAAATAATTTTTAAACTTATATTTTTCTTTATGTGCCGCCAAATTTTGAAATCGTTAAAAGTGTGCCGCAACAAAAGAAAGGTTGAGAATCACTGCTCTGTACATGTACAATTCAAATTGATCGATCGTTACTTTCCAAAAAATGCTTCGCCTAAGTGAATACGCTTTTCAAATGGCAAAACCTCGATTCTATTCCTAATCCAATCACAAAAAGATCGGCCAGTTTGTCTAACGTAGACTCTTTCACAGTCTGTACACCTACTATTTTTTGGGAATTGCTTTATTTGTTTTCATCCACACTTTTTTCTGTTTATTGTGTTAGTTTTCAATGAATCCGAAAAATTCACTTAACGTCTTCTTTTTGTCGTGTTTAACTAGTACAATAGCTTAATTGAACGTATCGTGTTGCCTTGCATTGAAACGGGTAATTTACGGTTGAGATCAGTGACTGAAACACTCGAGTCGGTTGAGCTTGGTCGATTAAGCATAACTTTCGCTAATATAATTCGGAGGACAATTTTGTCAACACAACACAATGGATTACAGTTACGATAACATCTTAACTACGCCGACGTCTTGTTATTATTTTTTTGTTCTCTTCGAATATCTAACTCTTTTTCTCGTTCGTTCTATGTTATGGAAATGTTATTTTTAACATGGCCTTATACAATAATATTTGTATAACAAGTATTTGTTGTTACATGTAACTATTGTTCGTTGTACCTGCTGACCGTTGCAAATTAGTATTTCACACGCCAAGTGAATTCTTCAATCTTTTCTAGAAGATCTACCTACATACCAGGGTGGTTCCACAATTTCATCGTTTATCATTATATAAGTGCTTTATTAAATACTGTTTATTAGTTGATGAAATAAGATTATTTCACCGGTGCACAGATGTGCCACTTCTTTTGATTCCTATGGGGGAATCGATGCAATAAACGGACTTTGTGGTTTAAAATATTATTACCCCAAAACTATTTACAACTATATACACACTAATTTTATTGTACGCCGTGATTGCTACTTATTTTTAAGAAAATCCTAAATGACTATAGATTATGATTTATTATATGAAACTATATGTTATTAAATACTATATGTTTAGAGAGATCGTGATGTGATTGGTGCTATATTTTAATGAACTAAAATGATCTCTGCTAAAAATGTTATAGTTTGAATGGTTTTAATCTAATATGATTGAATGATGAATTGATTCTGCAATTGAATGTAAAAATACTTATTTTGACATGAATTTAAGAACCGCCCCCAGAGGAGGGGGTGGTTCCGATGCACCAACACTTAAAACATCAAAAAAAGGAAAGGAAATGTAAACATACAAAAATGCAACATTGCAAGTAATGTGTTGTTGCATCATCTACGTCCTGAAAATGGACCAATGGGTCAAAAAATTACTAACAATAAATCTATCGACTAACTTAAATATAAAAGAACATTTGGAAACAAAGAAAATATAATACAATAGGGCTAAACGGTAATACCAAGAAGGGAAAAACATAAGTCATACAAAAACCATAAATTGCAAAAGAAAGGACCAGACAGCAAATGAACATAACAATACAAAAATTACAAAAAATCCAAGAAGTAAAAAATTCATGACTAATAAGGCTAATATATTACAAAGACAAAAAATAAAAAGATGAATATATGCGAACAAATACAGACCATATGCATCAAACATTGAAGTATAAAACAACAATTTTGAGAAATTCATAATAGTTTACAGAACAAAACAAATAAAAATTATTTGAATAAACTACAAGAGAATAAGATGGACTATTCCTCTTCAGAATTTTCATCAACAAGGTTAGAAGATCACCGCTCTCATTTATTATCAGACCACATTCTTCCAAAGTTTTATTTCAAATATGTCCTTCCAGCATAGGTGACAAAGATTCATCCTTCTTTTTACACATCTACATGATCTTTCATCCCATTCATTCAACATTTACACCCCACATTCTTTTCCTTCTATGAACCTTGCTATTACATTAATATCCTTTATTCCTCTCATATATCCTGGCATAAAGTGTCTTTGTCAATGTTTCCACAGTAACGTCTTCAACCGTACCAGGAACTTTGAATTATGCTTCTAGAAACATCCCCTTCTGACCAACCTTCCATTCCATCGATTTGTCCTTGTCTTAACTCTATATCCCCTAATGTCTTCCCTATCTTTCTCCCAATACTTATACTCCTTCAAACATCCATTCTTATTTTCCCTTTTTACATATTTTGTAACTTTCCCTCATATTCATATTTACTACCCTTTTCCTCGCTTGTTCTGCCATCTTCCCACATTTTGTTTTTCTTCTTATTATGCAATCTAAATTTATTACCCTTAGTATATATTTTTGACTTGGTTTTTCTTGGAGCCCCCATATAAAACAACTTTTAATTGTCGTATCGAATAACTTTTTTCTTTTGTCCTAATCGCCCTTACACAATTTTTTCTCTCTATATATATATATATATATATATATATATATATATATATATATATATGTATTACGCGGTTTCGTATGTTTAATGAACTTAGATGTATTTTAATGCTTCATCAATTATTATATATATATATATATATATATATATATTATAATTTATAATATTTGCGCTGATGATATTAAATACATTTATGTGAAATTATTTAATGTATTTAAAATTTACTCCTACTAAAAATTCTTCAAATATTTCAGTATAAATATAGTTTGTACTTTAATTTCGTCCCTTAAGATTTTCCAATTTTCTCATAGCCATTAAATTTACCTTTTCGTGTAATATTCTTTTACCTTTTTGATAAAGAAGAACTTGAAAATCTAAAGATCTTTCAGTCTAAACAAAATTTGGGTTATCTTAGTTGTAATTGGTTGTTGTAGCTCCTAACGGAATCATTCAAATGTTGGTTAATTTTTATCATCGATATATACAATCAAGTCTCCTTTTCTGACTGTTTCGTGTACATTTTGAAAAGCACCAGCATCGTATTATCGATTCAGTTGTTATATTAAGTGGAAAATTGAGTAGGTATCTGCATTGGAAGTAAATGCCAGCGGTACGGAATGGTTCTTTGCAAATTTTCATGATCATTTAGAATGGGACGGAATCTTTCGCTGTCTTCCCACCACGAATACCGAATCTCACAGCACATATAGGGCATCCAATACCGTTATTACGGACACGGTGTATCACCCCATCGTCTATTTAGCACGTTTTATGTAAATCGACGCGGTTCGTGGCCGGCGCTCGATAGCGGAAGTCGCCAACTCGACAAACAGATTGTTATTATTGTTGCTCTCTTGTTTCACCACAGTTTGTTCGGTTCTTCGACGTTATGAATTCATCGAACGAATTATTATCGAATTGCGATTGACAATAATAACGATTTGTAGTTGGTTTATGTTGCAGTCCTGTAAAGATCCTTACAAATCACGAATGAATGAATCTTCTTGTTTCATTCAAGTTCAAAATTTACCCTTACGGGAATGCTACCTACCTATAAAAAAAATTCACAATACCTTCTGTACTTCTGCTAGGTATGTATTTTGTCAAAAATCCACAATTCATTTCTAATCAGAAATTCAATACAATAATTCCCGTCTTTTTCTTAACAGCAAGTAATTTTTGGGAGTTATAGTTTTTGGTGGTGCAAATATATACCAGCCCCTGTAGTGAGGTTGGCCCAACCATTCAAATGAGAGTTTCTGGATTTACGTTATAATCCCTCTTTGAAAAATTTGGGGTTCCCTGTATGTTGTTAAAGAAAATCAGATGTAGTAGTTTCAAGTCGTATATGTCGTTGATAACGTTATTTTATTCAATGTTTTATTCTATCCATTATTTAAAGTTAAAGGTTTTCGAACTGGCCTGTACTGGTTCATTATCTGAAGGTGTAATTGATTTCATAACTTTATTAACACGGCGAAGAACATCACAAGAAGGGACGCAGTTCTATTCATGCAGTTTACTTTATCTCTAAAAATTACGAAGTTACTGACAAATTTTTGAAAAATGTATCTTAAATGGACACGCAGGTCAGAACCGGCGCAAAATGAGACGCAGCTGTTTCACGTGCTGCAGAGTGAGTCATGGTGGGATTTTGTAAACCACAAGAAGAATAGTGACTGCGTGAGATGGCTTCGCTGCTTGACGTGACGCAGTTTATGCCGCAGTTCTTTAAGAAATTATATCGTCTCTTTGTGTATCCTAGTCCAATTAAGATATGTTTTTGAAGATTTGGCTGTAACCTTAAGTTGCGCGAATGGAACTGCGATCTCTGCGTTACGACACAGAGCTGCGTTAAATTTTGCGCCGGGCCTAAAAGTTAATGAACGATTTTTATGTTATTATAAAATTTTACTAAAATTAAAAAAAAAAACATTTTTTCGTTAATTAAAACATGACTCGCATATTGACTATACAAAAATCATATGTATTCATAATATTGAATATTATTATTTCAACCAACACGATAGTACATAGATAAGATAGTACATAGATAAGGAATACCTAATTAGAGGCGTATTAGCTATGAATTTTGTGGAGGTACGTTTATGGGGAGTGTATTTATAAATTTAAAAATGGTTATCCACTCCTGCGATGGAGTTTTAAATTGGAGTCACAGGCACGATGTTCATCTGTTTGATTTTCGGTGCCTGCGGGTGTAACGAGAAGTCGGCATGAATTCATGGGTATCACCGTTGTTTATTAGCACCGGAAGAAATCAGTTTACGAGATCCGTCAGGGGAGAGAGAGAGAGACAACGATACCGTTGTTTTATCCCTCGGCTAGTAAAAAACCCGTCGATTAATACCGTACAATTCGAGCTAATTGTGTGATTTATCAGGTGCCCATTGAGAAGGAAAACTTAGAAGTACAGGATGGACGTTTTGTAGGTACGTTTTCTGAACTTGCCTAAAAGAAAAATGAGAAAAAAGAAAAAATGTCGGGGTTACAGGTGGAGTTTTGACGGGTCGCTTCGTTTCTCTAATCTCGTCTTTCTCGATTCGTGTTCCGTTATTTAAAATATTTCACGCTTTAATAGTGAGAAACTGTGCGCGGTCCGATAAATTCATCTTACCGTAATGACGAGAGGGCAAATATCAACCACAAGAGGTTACATTCGAACAATCAACCATTGTTCTCATTTTTTACTCTAAAGCAGCAGATAAAAAATCATTTCAAAAGAAACGGTCAACGTCTCCATTTCATTGTATAAATAAATGTTGAATACAAGAAAACACTACGAGGGTAGAAACACCATTTTTATTGTGTGTAATAATTTGACTCTGAAGATAGATAAGAACATAAACGAAACATGGAGATGTTGGATCTGTACTTTATTAATCTAAAAGGTAACACTAGGTATTATTTCTTATGTAAAAGCAAGAGTATATTAATACAAAATTGGTATTTGGAAAACACCATCCTAATATCCTATCCCATTAATGGATTTCTTGCAAATTCTGAATCTGAGCAGTCGCGGTTAAAGTGTTGTATTCATTGCTGTTTTTACGTATATTCAGAGTCTTTATTATTCTTTGCCCATGATGGACCTACTTCAGCATTTCTTTCTTTAAAGTATTTGGATTTAGCTATTTTGCTGTTCTTATTTTTCTTTTAAACTCTTCCAATTTAGTTTTATATGGCGATTCTGATGTTATGCATGCTATTCCCCCTTTTCTTCGTGATGTCAGAATAATCCAAGAAGCATTCGTAATATGAGAATTTATCTCATATTGGGGCAATAATAAGGGTTTGATATTGGGAAAGTGTCTGTTCCAGACAAGTTGTTAATTTAGGTCAAGAAGAATAGTGGTTTTGTAATATGAACTCGAGAAGAAATAGCACATTCTTTATAGAATATGATGATAACATGAAATTGCAGTACCGACTTACACCAAATCACAATGCCACTCTGTAAAACTCAATAGTTAATCACAGCAAAGAAACAACCATATTACCACATTACTGTTATTTTCTGTACATGGAATCCTAGTATTCCAGTAGCTTCCAGTAGACTTCAGCATATAACACATGGGCCGAAAAGTCCCGGGCCTAATACATAGTTTTATTACATTGGCCTCTTTTTCAGTTAGTACTAACCTTCAAAAGACAGCTGTTAAAATTTCATGATATTCTATTTATTCGTTTGTGCAAAGAGTGACTTTATCTAGCTATTTTTGTTATTTTCAAAACAATGGATCAAAAACAATTTCGTGTTTTAATTTTACACTGCTTCTTGATGAAAAAAAAAATACCGTTCAAGCGAAGCAATGGCTTAAAAAGTGGAAAAGTGTTATGGAGACTCCGCTCCATCGGAAACAACCGAAACAAAATAAAACGTTGGTTTGCTAATTTGTGGTAAAATCTGGTCGTAGAGACACTGATACGCTGATGATGCAGAACGTAGTGGACGTCCAAATGAGGCGGAATCAGAAACACTAGAAAACATTTAAAAAAAAACCACAAAATCGTTTTGAATAATCGAAAAGTGAAATTGCGTGAGTTAGCTGACATCATAAAGATTAAAGACTTCAAAAGAACGTGTTGGCTTTATGTTATAATGCATGGGCATTTAACTATAGGAAAGCTCTGTTCAAAGTGGGTGCCGCATTTGTTCACTGTTGACCAAAAACAAGAACGTGATGAAATTGATAATTCTGAGCAGTGTTTGGTGTTTGGCCATGTTTAAATCAAGACGATCATCAACTGGTCCAAATCTGGAACCTCGTCCAATGCTCCCGAAAGCACAACAATCGGATGGAAAGGTTATGGTTAAGGTTATGGTATTTTTGGGATGTGCGTGGCGTGGTGTAATATTCATCGACTATCTTACTATCTTGAGATGAGAAATACCATCGACAGTGAATATTATATAGCGTTTGGAACGTTTGATGGCCGTTTGATTTGCAAAGAAACGACCGCATATAGCAAAGAAAATAAATTTTGTTTCATCATCGGAAATGTCTACTCTCCTGGTTGTTTTTTTTGTCGTTTCATTTCAGGTTGTAATCCTCTGCAAGTTTTCGGGTTAAGATAGCTTAAAATCCTGACATGCCGAGGCAATTGCCACTCGGCGTCACAAATTACTTTTCGTTTTTAATTCCTCTTTTTCCTTTTCAATCCCAGATTCCGTTGATCTAAGTGATTATAAAGTAACTAATATTACTTACGAAGCTTCACGATAATATAAAAGTTATCATTGCACTTTGAAGAGACTATATTCTACTAAAATTTGATCGGAAATTCTGTTTCACATTGAAAAACATTGATTTGCACGATTTGTTTTATCGAGCCAAAATGAAATTTACATAAAATGCAGCAGTTTGTAATTTATACATCTTCTATATCCGCATTCAAACTGGAATGTTTCAATTTGGCTATTTCCTATCGATACTGCAACACATGAGAATGAAATGCATAGTACGTACAATACCTGTATCAGTTTTCGTTAACCTCAATACATGCGTCTATTATATACGTATCATATTATTACTTATCCACTGACATCACTTTAATGAGTTTGAATAGAATTGTTGTTAAAGTGTGAAATCACAAATAATGGACTTGTGTTCAATAAACACTTCACCTATCTATGTTATTACGTACTTCATCCTCAGTAACTGTACCTAGTGCTATATCACGTTGAAATGCTATTAGTATTACGACAATTGTTGAGCAGAAATAATATACCAGGGTGGTTTGATAAGTCCGCGACTTGTTGAATTTCCCGCGTGGTAATTGTAATGGCAACACAGTTTTCGTTAAGTGCCATCTACCGGTAAATTTAATTACTCTAAAATTTTGAGCAGGCTGCTGCGTTTAGTTTATGTTTGACAGCCATTGAAAGCAGCTAACCTCGTTAATTTCCACAATAACGGAAAAAAGTGAAAAAGTGAATTTCGTGTTATGATTAAGCATTACTTTTTGCGCAAAAAAATTGTTAAGGAAACCAAGGAGAGGCTTGATAAATAATATGGGACTCTGAGACTTTTAATGGTTAAAAAGTGGTTTACTGAGTTTTGTTGTGACGCCGAATGTTCAGGTTGGCTGAGGCTGTAGGCATCTCAACTGAGCCAGTGCATCACATTGTGAATGAATATTTCGACCAGAAGAAATTATAGGATCGATATGTGTCGGGGTTGCTCACGATCTACCATAAACACCACCGTGTGACAAGTTCAAAGAAGTGTTTGGAGATGTACAGCCGCAATCCAAACGAGTAAACGAGTTTTTGCGCCGTTTCGTTATCGTAGATGAGACATGGATCCATCCCGGGTTCGACCCGGTGACCTTCCGAATACTAAGCAATAATCTAGCGCTCTAGACCACGCCGCTCCATTACAATTACCATCCTAATATATATACCTATACAGTTACAATATTCAACTAAATACAAGAGGGGTTGATGTTTGCCCTAATCCAATTGTTAACTATACTTAATTTTTTATCTAAAGCTTTTTTCCTGCCACTTTTTAGGGTTTGGTCTACTGCTTTTTTGTTGTTACGTTTACAGTTTTCAATTGCAAAATTCCTAAATCTCTAAGGTTGTCCATAAATTTAAAAGAAACATGTTTTATGAAATGTGTCGAAGTATATATTTTTTGTGTGTTGTGTTTTTGTAACAAACTTTTGTTTTTTATTTTTAAACAGCTGGTCTGTTAATATGGGGTTGTAACCATTGTTGCAAGCTATGGCTTTAATGATATTTAGTTCTGCCATGTAATTTGTTGTGTTTAAAGGTATAGTTAACAATCTATTTATCACAGAATGAAATGCCATTAATTTGGTTTGTATTGGATGCTTAGACTCTTTCGGAATAATTGTGTCTGTAGTTTTCTGCTTTTTTGTGTTGTCAATTTTGTATTTTTACCTACTGAATTTATAAATCAAGTTGTCTGTTCGAGCCCTTCCAAATACAGAATACGTCATCAACGTAACGTGACCAAGACCAAATACAGTTTATGAGATTGTTCTTAGAAGAGACTAATGTTACCAATAACAGGGGCGATACCATGGGGAGTCGCTCCTTTTGTTTATAAAAATTATCTTATACTTGGAAATAATTTTGGTTAAAGCATACGTTAATTAATTCACTATTCATAATTAGTTTGTTTAATATTGATACTCATTTTGTGTTGTTTGATATTATTTTTTGTATATGGTAAATTGGAACTTGCCTCTTCTTCTTTATGAACGGGCTATAACAAGAAATTGTCTGCTGAAATAAAGTTGCCGTAATTCGAATGTAAGGCTTGAGACTGACTACAAAGTATTTTATTTTATGATGACAGTAAATAGTATCGTAAAGAGTGATACGATCGATTTTCGTTGTGTTTGTCTCCAAGTTCTTGGTTCATTAAGTGACAAAAACTTTGATGTAAAAGTTGAACTTTCCTTGTCTAAAATAGAAGATGGGACGGATGACACGTTGCGGTTTCAACTCCATGTTGACATTTCAGAAAACGAGTTGACAAGGGTATTCAGTTTAATGTTGCGTCCTTGCGATAAGGGAAGGACTATCAAGGGTTATATATGTATATATTCTTCGTAACGTTGCCTAAAAATTTTTAGTTAATTAAATGAAATTCTCAACATATTGTATTTTTTACAAGACATCAGCAGCATTAGAATTAACATGCTTTAAATAACCTACACAATTTAACTTTGAAGGACCCCAAACATTAGACAAAGAAAGCAACTACAAAAAAGAATTATATACAAGAAAAGAACCAAACACAATTAATTATAGAACTGACATAGATAATCTAGGCAATATATACAATTATTTAATTATATAAGTAAACCACAAAATAGTATTAACATCTTACTAACGCTTGAATATACCAAAAAAATATAAATATAAAAATCACAAATTTAATGAAAACTACTACATCTAGAGACTAAAAGCTATCGAATTTTTATATTAGAAACAGTAGAAATAAGTAAAAATAAAAACACCGTCGTACTCCTGAATGACCAGTTAGATCTCCCTTACTTAACCTCTTTGTCAATCCCCCACTCTAACATATAGTTATGTATAAGTCCATATTGGTAATTCAGTTTTAAGTAATACTTTTGAAGAAGCCTTAAGGAGGCGAAACAATTGTAAAGTTTATATTAATATATTTGTGTAAATTAATTTGAGTTTGAAATATAAATATGGAATCAACATAAACAACTACTCCGAGGGCTAATACCCCTACCGGCATTGAATTACACTGTTGATTCTGATGGATTCTTAGACGAAGATATAACATATTCAAAAAGGAAAGAAGGCATTAAAATCCTTTTTCGTCTAAATTTTAAGGATCACAGACTCCACATTTCGAACGCGTCCTACACAGTAGGCACAACGTACGGAAAGCCATATCCGGTTTCGTTGAGTTTTATTTATAATATATATAATAAGTGATATGTTTAAATAAAAATAGTGAATTTCATAAATAATTTTTTTGGTTTCGTCTTTATAATTTCCAATTGTGTTACCTAAAGTGTTGTTTGTTTTATGTGATATATATTTTAAGAAAATTTTTTCCTTACGGTTTTGGAAAATTTTCCTAAAATATGTCAAATAAGACAGTGGAAATTTTAGCTTGAATGCTTCGACTGTTTTGCAAACATTCAACTGTAAAGTGGACGCACGGTAGCATTCTTTCATTCCCTAAGGAGATAAAACCTGAACAATATGAACTTTTGATTAGTTAGTTTATACCCCCACAGCCTTCATGCGAACTCTGCTTGCTTATGATTGATCTGTGTTTCTTATTAATGGTAGGTAGCAGTGATGAATGTGGTAGTACGTGGGTTATTATGGGTGTCTTTTTTGTACTGTAACGCTTTTAAAATTGCTCCCTTCGTATGGGCGGTTTTTTTTTAATGGTCCTTTTTAAAATGCGTGACGAAACATGAGTTTTAGCAATCAGTTGTTATGCATGACGCCCCGTAATGAACCGTGACGAACGGCGGGTCCGGAGTCATTCTCGTGCCGCTTTTTCGATAGAAATGAATCGATTACTACAGGCAATAATCGAGTCGAGAACAACACTAGTAGGTAGGTACATGGTAAATAACATAACACGCTTAAATCCGAAACAATAACACATCAGTTAAAGACAAAAAAGTCAAGTATGAAAAAGAAGAATGCCCTCATCTGCTGCAACAATCACACACATACATACATATACCTGCAATATGTGTAAATACGTACAAGTACAGTTTTTTTTTATTATTGAAAACGTTACTTTAACGGTATAATACGGCCGAAATGATTGATGGTAGTTTGATGGTTCTATTGAGTTGTAACAAGAAACTGTACCTATAAGTTTAATTTGCATGGTTTGGCGTAGGTACCAGGTATTGGTTGATTACGAATGGTCTTTTTTTGGTAACTGGTCTGAAACCTAAAGATTTATTAGACATCTAAGATAGACAAGGCTTCTAAACAGGTAAAAACAAGAGAGAAAGCAATCTTTTTGATGCCTTAGAATTACGTGAGCATTTTTATTTACTATTACAATAATCGTCCTCTCACAATACGAGCTACGTACATACAGATTCATACAGGGTGTTTCGAGAATTTAGTCAAACAAAATACATCACACGATTGCATACGAAGGGGACAAAATAAATTAATTAAAGTCGTCGTCTGACATTTAGATGACGAGTTTGACAGGACCTTACATAAGGACATGGTATTTTTCAACAGAAATTGCTTATCAATTCTTCCGGGACGACATTTTTGTATCCCAATTGTAATACGTAAGCAACATTTCGATGTAATCCGATTAAGGAAAAGCAACGGTCTTCAATTCAACTGTTTCGGAAATTTGATAAATGAAAATTTTGAACAGTTTCGACCTTAATGATGAAAATCCATAATCTAAGAAAAAACACGAAAAATAAAATTTTCACAAAAAAATATTCAAATATAAAATGTAACATATTTCGCCAAATACTGCCTTCGTCAGACATAAGTACTTTACATTAGTGTCGTTTAAACTTTAAATAGTTAATATTTGAGGGCGGAGGTACAGTTAGAATAGCTTTAGTAGAGGGTAGTAATTTCCATCTATTTGATCATTCATTATATGTATATATATTAGTTATATAAAAGATTCACCCTAATACTACAAATAAGAATATATATATATATATATATATATGATTGTCATTCCCGAAATGATGTGACAGATTATCAGTAGGAAACACTAAATAAAACTCAATTTAATTTTTTCACTGTTTATTTTCTTCAAGAAAGACAACTGGTTACGTTAGATAACTATTCTAAATTTATACTAGTCCTAGGGTTAATTGGAGGGAGTACATTCTACTATCTTATTTAGAATTGTGGATTCATAAACGTTTTCTACTTCATTTAAAGTTAATTCTCTATTTTGGTTTATCTGCTTTTTGATCTCAAAGGATACTAGTATGTCTAATTTTTTGAATTTTTTTGAGCAATGTAAAATTTAAGAATTATCGTTTGTATTGAATTCGTGTTTCTTATTATTTATATGGTTCATAAAATCCGATTTATCTGCATAGTTTTTTATATGTTCGTTCAATCTTTCTTTGAATGTCCTCCCTGTCTGTCCTATATATGTTTCGTGCATGTATTACAGTTTAATTTATATACACCACATTTGTTAATTTTTTCGGTTCTATCTTTGTTATTGACTAAATATTTTGTTAAGTTATTATCTGTTTTAAATGCTACTTTAAAGTCATTGTTTTTTAGTTTATGGGAAATTTTGTTCGTGACATTACCTATATATAAGATTGACTTGTAATTCCTTTTTAAAGGTTTAAAATTATTGGTACAAACTGATTTATAACATATTGAAAAAAAGAAGGAATTAAAATCCTTATTCGTCTAAATATAGAAAAAACACGTTCCAAATGTGAGATCATTGATCTTAATATTTAGACGAATAAGGATTTTAATTCCTTTCTTTTCTTCTTTATATCTTCGTCTAAGAATACATCGGAATCAACAGTGTAATTCAATGCCGGTAGGGGTATTAGCCCTCGGACTATTTATATTTATATTATGATTTATAACATATTAATTTCTTTTTGTTATTGATTAAGTCATCAATTTTTTTATGTGTATCCATTGTTAATCGCTATTTGCTTTATAGTTTCTAATTCTACGCTGTAATTTGTGTCTGAAAGTGGTAAGTTTAGTAAACGGTTTATCATACTGTGAAAGGCTGCTAGCTTTTGTTATGTTATGATTATCAGTATCAGTTTTTGTTTTGTATCAATTCTTTCACATATTTCTGTAGATGAAATACAATTATAATACCTTTGATAGAGTTTGAATCGCATTCCTTGTGAAACATGGTTAAATAATATAAGGAAAGGATGAAAAGCAGAAAACACTGGGTATGTTTCACTAAAATTATATTGAACCTCTACAATATTTTTTCGACCTTCTCAGGTCATTCTCAAGAGAGAAATTCTGTAACTAATTCTAAAGTAAATAAACAAACTTATATATACACTTATTGGTTCTATGCTAAACAGGAATTATGACGTTCAACAAACAAAATTAGGTATAAGGAAAATCAACTAATAATGACGGTGATTCTACGGTAAACAATTCTATTTGATTATTTGCGATATTCTGTTTGTTGTTGACAGCTTTTTTGATTTCTAAAGATTCAAGTAAATTTAATTTGAAACTTTTCTGAACATTATGTAATAATTTTAAGGATTCTGTATCTCGGCTATGATTATTGTCTATACAGTGTTGAGCAATTCCTGTGGTATTCTTTTTGTTTTTTGTTGAAAGTAAATGTTCTTTTAGTCTGATATTAATCGCTCTGACAAGAAATTTTGTATTTTATTTAATATAATAAATAATATTTTGTAATTTATTTATTTTTGTTTTATTGTTGACTTTTTAAGTTGACTTTGTTGACTAGAATAGACTTGATGTTAAATTTAAGAAGATGATTGTTGATTTTGTAACCAATTTCTTTAATGTAATTAATAAAACAGTACTTGCTTGTATCAGGTATAGTACTGGAGTGGGTTAGATTGTTGTAAAGTTAATTAACAATTAATTTTCGTTGTTTGTTTTTTATAATGTGATCTACTATGTTAGATTTATAGCCATTATTGGAAGCTATATGTTTAATAATAGTTAGTTCTTTGTTAAAACTGGATTCAGAAAGAGGTAATGAAATAAGTCTGTGAACAAAACTATCGAATGAGGACATTTTTATGTTGTAGGATTGGTTCGAATCCACAGGAATAACTGTATCTGTAGTTGTTGGTTTTCTATATATTTCGTATACAATTTCTTCGTTGTTTTTTATTAAGCAAAGATCTAATAAATTTAATTTACCTTTAATACTTTAAGAAAATTATTGGGCTGTCTTAAGGTGCCTTTCCAGATGCAGAAAATATCGTCTACATAGCGATTCCAAAATAAAACATTAAATTTTTAAATTTAAGTTATTGTTAAAAAGGTAATACTTCATTTTGTGTGTAGTAATTGTCCTTAAACCTAAAATAATTTTGTTCTAAGCAAGTTTTCAAAACATTTAACAATTCAAATTTTACATTATGGTTTAAATTTATACTTTGTTCTAGTTTCTCTTCTAATATTTTAATAAGTTTATTAACAGGAATGAAAGTATACAAACTTATTTCGTGGAATGAAACAAAAATCGTTTTTTCGGGAAGTACTACATTCTTGAGGCAATCAACTAATTGTAAAGAATTTTTAACGCTAAAAGGAGAGAAACAGTCAAAGTGACACTTTAAGAAGTTATTAGCGAATTGGCACAACTTGTATGAAGGAGAATTCAAATAAGAAACTATTGGCACATTATCTTTGTGAATTTTAGGTAATTCGTAATGAATAGGGCTTAAAGGGTTCATACATTTCAGTTTAAAAGTCTTTTTGTCTGAAAATAATGATTTGCTATTGTAGATGTTCAATATAATTTTAGTGAAACATACCCATTGTTTTCTGTTTCTCATCTTTTCCTTTTATTAATTGGAATACCTACTGTGGATGTCGAATTGTAACCTAACGCTTCGATTCGAGTGGTGGAATTTTAATCGCGTCTCCCTGAACTAGTAGCTAACAGTTGTTTACATAAACATCAGTAGAGGTTTAAAGAAATTGGATTAGGTATTAGCAATTCGACTGGCACGGTTTGTTTCTTAAAAGGTTGGTTGTAGTTTTACGTTGTGGTGCGATGGTGTGTCTTCTGATACGAAAGGCTAACGATACTAGCTATACACTATTGTAAAGTGTTCTTTCGAAACAATAATTTAATGCGCGCGCATTATACGGTAATGAAGGTGCTCGTTAGGCGCAACACGAATAAGAAAGCAAATTATTCAAAGAAACCTCTCCGCCATTGTATGGTAAAATTAAGTCGACCAGGTGACGCATTAATTAGTTTTCCACTTTCGGCGACCGTTCCCGAGCCTATTTTTATTGCTCTGTTTCCTCGCGCGACTGCACAATATTTCTTTCAAATTAATTAATTATTCCACCTTGGGGCTTTACACCCCACCCGTCCGGTAGGAGAGAAAGAGGAGAAAAACAGGAAGAGGACTAAGGAAAAGACATTCCGACCCTTTATTATTTATTGGCGTGAGACGTTTACATTCTGAACGTTACTTTGCCCCAAGTTTTAAATTTTTAAGTTTGAACGGTATCGTGGCATCTTCTTAATGTAATATTACCACGCCTTCGTACCGTTTTATGGGCCACGGTGGCTTTAATAGTGGATATTTTTGGAATCTTGCCTTGTGGCTTGTATAAAAAATGAACTTTATACGATTTGTGATCGGTAAACCTACCAAAGTTATCACAGTTAAGATAATTTCAAATATCAGCGCATTTATTATAAACCAGCTACCCCTACGTGAAAATCTATTTGTTTAAATTTTAATTTAGCTTCTACCACCACCAGTATTGATCTTACTGTTAACGGACACGAAAATATAGCATTTTAAAACTAAACTACATCTAAACTAAATACAGCCCCGAATGCGTTCTAAAATGGTCACCAATTTCCATTGATAATCATATTGGAGATTATGAATCATGACTAAAAGATTGCAGCACTTCAAGCAATAGTTTCTCGGAAATTTTAAATTTGGTACGAACTCGTGTTTATTTTATTTTGCATTATGTTCATTTCTTTTGTTAAACGTAAATATCTTCAAAATTAAATTCACTTTTATTATTTTATTGTTATATTAATTCTACAAATTTCGGTTGTAGTGCAAACAACTATTTATTATATTTATATCCTTTAAACGTAAACTGGCATTCAATACGATAAATGAATAAACAGTACTTTGTTTATTATCACTTTTTTATTTACAATTCCTTTTGACTATCTTTAACGTACTTTGGTAATATATCAATAAAAATCGCTAATGTTCTATCTGCAAACAGTCTAACTGTTAGTTTTAAGACAAACACATATTTAAAACACATACTTTTTAATTCAAAAGATAAAACTGAAAATTTTGAAAAAACTGGAGTCTATAAGCTAGAATGTACAGAATGTATTTCCTTTTACTTAGGCCAAACTGGAAGGTCATTTAAAACTCGCTATAATGAACACTTTAGATCATTTAGATTAAGAAAAGTTAATTCCAATTTTGCAAACCATTTTTTAGAAAAAGGCATCAGTTTCCTACTATAGAAAATCTTAAAATTATTCATAATCTAAATAAAGGCTTTAAACTTAATATTTTAGAATCATTAGAAATATGTAAAGCATCAAAAATTTCGGAAAATAACTTGTTAAATGACCAGGTAGATTTGTACCACTCAGTACTATTCAATACATTTAATAATTAATGGTATTTCTAAAATATATATCAACACTACTGTACATCTGTTTACATTCATTCAATTTGTAATCATTTGTTTTGACAAATCTGTTTATATTCATTCATTTGAATTATTCGTTTGACATTGACAAGCTTTTTTGTCGAAACTATAGTCAAAAAGAATTGTAAATAAAAAAGTGATAATAAACAAAGTACTGTTTATTCATTTATCGTAAAGATGAATTATCACAGAGTAACGGCTGAATCAATCCAATTTTTTTTGGCATTCAATATTTTCAGAATCATTTTATTTTAGTATCATGACTTGTGGGATTATTGCTATGGTTGTTTTGCCATACTGTGCTCTTAGGCTAGCAACAGTTTTTGTAAACCCCCACTTCATTATAATTTTTTTAAGCTGAAAATCAGAGATTAATTGCCAGATTCTTAAGGGAATTCTTAAAGTCATTCAAAAAGAGATTCTTTGTATTATTCAAATTCCATACATGCAATTATTTAATAGTCAAACAAGTAAAAGAGCTTACTTTCTTCAATATGTGTTAAGTTAGCTACCTTGTTATAAATATAAATAGTGTAAGTGTTGTTATTAAATATTTATAATCTTCATCGTTTCCTTCGTCAACAAGTTAATTAGATTACTCGCAATTAATTTTGGCGTGTAACTGTGGGAATTCAAGAAAGACATCTTCAATAAAAATATTTTCTCATACATCGAAACAAAGATAAAATATTGATTTTTGATATGTGAGCAATTGTGAACTGGTCGGATCCTTGTGAACATTCTTTTAATAATTGAAGAAATAAAAATCACAATTAAATGTTTCAATGTTTCAGAATATATATATTCTAACATCTAAAAGTGATTTTCATTCCTTCAATTATATATTTTAAGTTTTTGTATGTGTTTGCACCTTGGTTAGGTTAGAGTAGCGACCTAAGTACGTCCCTCAAAATTACGTCATGTATGAACAACTATTCATCATCATCAACCAAAGAGGCCTAAGTACGGTCCACAAAATTACGTCATGTACAAACGACTATTCATCGTCATCAACCAGAGTCCAAAATGAAAAAAATCATTACCGAATTAGTTTAGCTAACTTCACAACGTTTCTCTTATTTCGGCAGTTTCAGTCCCACGATCTTGTTAAAACGCTTATTCCAGTTTTGCCTGCGTTGTCAAAAGCTGCAATCAATTTCGGGATCTATTCAGATTATATTTGAATGCCAGTTTATTAATATGTTGAATTAAACGGCAAATCCTCCAAATAACTTTATGCGATCATCCACATATCTGTTACATCCGTTAATGCTTTCAGGACAAGCGATTCAATGACTCCCGAGTACTCAGAAATATATATTACGGATCTAAAGCTCTTAAGCCACTCGCAATTTGATTTACATAAATCGACCCTATATCTGCTTACTTCGCCTTACGTTTATGGATTAGGATCAACAGAAGACGTCTACTATTCTACCACTGATTATTAACTTGTTCGAATGGGATTAAAATCGAACAGCTCATATTATAATATTTTTGTTCATTAAACATTGATAGCACGATATAATAATAGATACAAAATATGCATACTAAGTGCGAAAATAAATGAAATCAATTTTTTTTACGTCCATTCATTCAAGGTATTAACGGACTTTAAAAAAAATAAGCCATATCTTCCTATAAAGGGTTGAAATAATAATTTTCACTTTGTTGTTTTCTTCTCTTGAACAACACATACGAGTGTTGATATTTATATCTTGAGCCTTGGCAATACGAACTATTTACAGGCGCCATCTGACGTTTCTAATTGAAAGTTTGACCTTTTTTACCATAACCTTCTTCAGAATGTTTTGTCATGTGAGCACAACTTGTGTTGTTTACAGTGACTTGAAAATTTTGTCTCAGTGAAAAATGGAATTAACTGGTGAACATTATCGTGCGATGATTTTTTATCACCTTCGATGTGAATTATCCGGTGCACTTGAATTGAGCACAAAAACAATTAATAAGCATGAACTGAGCACAAAGATTTTCTTACCTGCATGTGTTTAAATGAACACCCGAATTGAGCACAAGCCATGTTGTCAGCTTTCTTTTAAAATATCTGTAGGGATTTGACTTCTTTTTGAAGCAGTAGGTAGGTAAACAAGTAAATTTTATAATGGAATGTTGTAACAAAAAACAATATTTACTTTGAATTATTTTGTTTATTTGTTACAAGTACTTATATGATTAATATTTCAACTTTATATTAGATACATAATATTAACTTAACTAACGATATTTTTATGAGAAATACATTTTACATAGCCGTATCTTAATATTTCAGCATTATTTAGTTGCTTTATTTTTTGATTAATAGAATTGATTTTTAACAGTATTTTTCGTCTTAACTTTTTTTAACTTGGTTAGGTTACGTTAGGTTAGGTTAGGTGAGGTTAGGTTAGGTTAGGTTAGGTTAGGTTAGGTTAGGTTAGGTTAGGTTAGGTTAGGTTAGGTTAGGTTAGGTTAGGTTAGCGGTAGAAAAGGTAGTCCAAACAAATATCGTAACCATATACTTACAGCTCTCTTTTCTTTGTGATCGATAAACCAAGTTGTTGATTTTTTCTCCACCTTACAAACCAGTTATATTTGGCAATATTACAACGCTAATGTTGTTCTTATCATCGGTATTTTTATTTGCTACCTGTATGATTTACCTGCTTACCGAATTATCGAGACAGGAGTGTATCGATCAACTTTCATCGACTTTTAGCTATGAAACCCCATCCTGGCCACTGTGAAATGCTGGTATAACGAATTTAATCGTGGCCGCAGTTCTCTCAGGGACGAAAGTCGTTAAGGTTGTCCAAAATCATTTGTTCTTAATGCATCGTAGAACGGTGGTGAATTCTGATCTGAATGGTACAGAACCATTTTTTTCCAGAAGTGCTTGGTCAAATACGAAAAAAGAAACGGCAACGAAGGATCATTGTTCATCATGACAATGCAAGCTCTCACATATCGGTTGAAATAACCACCTATTTAACTGGCCAACACGTCGAACTGATGGTGCATGCTCCGTACAGCCCTGATTTGTCGCCAAATGACTTATTCTTATGCCCGCATATTAAGAATAAATTACGTGGTCAACGTTTTTCGTTGTCTGAAGCAGCAGTTGATACATTCAAAAACCATGTTTTTGGTAAAATCTCAATCGAACTGACAATTGGTTCAAGCGTATACAAAAGTGTATTGATCATTATGGTGAATATTTCGAAAAACAAATAATTAATTTTCGATAATAAATTACTAACCTCCTATTATTAGGCTCAAAATATAAATAACAACCGTCGTAACAACCAACCGAAGTTACTACTGGTTAACAGCGAGATTAATAAATAATCTGAAAGTAGCCGTAGATCTCCACAGATGCCGATTAGTGGTCTGTCTGTTTGTAGTTGAAACGGTTCAATTCTTCCGTAAATTTCTTTAATTTTTACTTTAGAAATTGTCCACAATTGTATAGGATTCTTCGATGATCGCTATTATATTAACGTGCTGATGTTGATACGGGTCATTTGGTAAGGTGATCAGGTTATGACAGGCACATACTAACGGCCTGTCCCATATTTACCTCGCTCGGTTAATGTTACTCGTGGACAACAACATCACGCCCCAAAGATAAATGCTCAGGAAGGCCATGCTCATTGTTCGAAGACGAAGTAGAAAAAAAAACAAGAAGAAATAACAACATCCAGAAAATGTTGGTGTTTGTTAACGGTCGGATCGGTCTGACTGTGAGCCAACATAAAACTCGGTTCGTTCTGACTCTTTACTCAACAGAACTGTTTATCGATTTTCGTATTAATATAAACCGTGCTGTGTGCTGTGTGCATCGGGGTAGGTGGTGGCTTCTACCAACTACTTCACTTGAATGTATCGCTCTATCTCTAGAGACTTGCGATATGTATACCTATATGTCAAGAGAAGTAGCTTCCATACTTGCATATAGGATATAGGATAGTCGACGAATCCGCTATGAGAGTACATTATCATGGTCTTTTTGGAAAGTAATATATCATCTAGTAGTTTCAGAAGGTCCTTGTTGTTGCATTTTGGTCGCCGAAAAACGAGAATATTGTGAGAATTACTACAGCAATGTAATGTTACGAAAATGTAAATCAAAACTCAACGATTTGTTGAAGTACCTTTGTATTCCGAACATAATTAGAAAAATTTTCTAATAATGGAGTTCTTTTATGTCCTGATATACTGCTGAAGCGTTTATTTAAATCATCTAACTACCAAAATTCTTTTGAGTAGACAAATATCTATACAGCTTATTTCGTTGAAGGGCTCCAAAGTTTCGTCAGGAAATTAAATTGGTTCTGAAACTTTATGAAAACGAAAAGTTTGAATCATCATCTAAATAAAGTTGTCATGTTTATAACGTGGTCAAAATCAATCGAAATAGATAAGTTTCGGAAAAAGGACAAACGTACAATTTATTTAATTACTACGATGTGTTGATTAAAAATATTGACCTACATCGGTTCACGTGTAAGAGATTCTTACACTAAAGATAATTAAAAAATCTCAATTCAATGTTTTGGTTTATTTGGTTTTAAGACCGATAACAAAATATTGCCCTTTTGATTTTTTCCTTTTCAATCCTTCATGTTATTGGTTTATTAAGTGACGTTCTGCATTGGTCTGTTGTATTTTCAATCACTACTCATATTTGGTCGTAAAAACCGTTGATTCTTTAATAAAGCATCCCCAGTTTTCGTATGTTTCGTTGCACTTGCTCGTTTTATTTTCAAAAAATTGCTGTCAACATGTGTATGAATTTTTTCTCTCTCTTTCCAAATGGTTGAAATTGTCGAGTGTGATACACCATATTTATTTGCCAAGTCTTTGTTTGGAATTTCGCTCTCTAGCTTTGATATGATAGGCAATTTTTCTTCGATTTTGGTTTGTTTTCTGTTTATAATAATAACTCAACAATATGTTTTGGTGCGTCTTGAGCACAGATAAGTAACAAACTAACTGAAGAGATATGAGAAAACGGTCTTTGATTATACTGCACTTGTTTCTAAGAATTACAAAAGACCCCAAACTCGACACGTTTTTGTTTACTTTTGCGATCTTAATAGCCATTGACCATTATACTGTGCAAGATGTACATATTGTTACATATTGATATTGTTTATAATACAACTGGTCGTTCTAACCAATGACTTTGGTCAATATAACTGGTATGTTGTTCTAATTTTGAATAAAACATTGTTTTATAAATTCCAACAGAATTTATTTTCACTTGACAATTGTTTCGCCAAACTTTGGCTTTTTATATTTGAAGTTAAATTAATTTAACAACAAATTGGCTTATATGCTAGTTGAGGGCAGGGGTATAGGGAAAAGGTTTAGTAGTGGGGATCTACTTAATTCTATTTGTTTGTTTATTAGAATATTGCTATTTTTAAATTTATTATTATTATAGTTTTAGTTTATTGTTTTCTATATGTAATATTTTAAAATCTTCATTAAATTGATGATTATGAGTGATTAGGTGGTCTGCATAATTGGAAGAATGAATGTTTTTGTTATAAAATGCTCTCTTGTGTTCACTAATTCTAATTTTTTATAATCTGAGTCTGACATAGGAACATTTAATAATCTGTGCAATTTACAATAAAACGAGGCTAATTTGTGGTGAAATGGATGACAGGATTTATTATTTATAACAATAACTGTATGTGTAGGTTTGTGGTATATTGAAAAACTGTGTTTATTATTTAATCGTTTGATATTTAAGTCTAAAAAATTTATTTGGTTGTTTGATTCTAATTCCATAGTGAATTTAATTTTGGGTGAGGATTATATAAAAATTTAAGAATGCCTCAGGCAGTCAACATGCCTATAGACCACGGCCCATAAAGCTGGAAGAAACACTTCATTTGATTTACAACGTCGGCCGTGAAAGCCTACACAATGTTATTTAATTGTCTATTGAAACCTACAAAGCTTATTAAAATGTCGTCGACATACCTGTACCAATACCGACAATCTTTGAAATACCTGGAATTTTTAATCGTGGATTCTAAATTTGCCATGAACAATTCGGCTAAAAGAGGGCTGAGGGGATTTCCCATCCTCGTTGCAGGTATAATGTTCGTTATCGAATACGAAATAATTTTGTTTTATACAAATTTCGAGAAGTGAAATGATTTTGTTAACAATGACTAAATTCGTATTATTAGATTCTAATGTTTTTTTTTTAATTATTTCTAAAACTTCCTTTGGTGGTAAGGATGGTAAAAAAATAATAACATCAAAGGACACCAACTTGCTATGATTGGGCACTGGTATATTGCCAATATTATTAATTAATTCTTGAGTTTTTTATAGAAAAAACGTTCGAGAATTTGAAATGTTCGTTTAAAATAAGTAGTTGTTTAGACAAAAGATAAGTGGGGGTATGTTCTTCTAGACGATGTTGTCGTAAGCGGTTTTAAATGTAATTAGTGAAGTAAAAAACAAACAAAAGGAAAACTTCACCAAATTTTATTAGAAAAATCCTAACAAGTTTCGGTCAACGCGACCATTTTCAAAGGAGTAGAGTACAACAAATAATAACTAGAGATTAGCCAAAATAAGTAGGGATTCAATGTAACTTAACTCTAATTGGTTATTTGCAATATTTTGGTTGCGCGAGAGAGCTTTTTTGATTTGCAAGCTTTCTAGACGAGATAGCTTTCTACTTTTGTTAATATTACTATGTAATACTACTACATTTTCCTCGTATAAGTGTGGTTAAAGGAGGTGCAATGCTCTGAGAACCCGGTTTTATTGTCTTTTTTATTAATACTATAAATATGTTCTATTATATATATTCTTATCCCAACATTGCATAAATAAAGAACACAGCATTTGTAAAAATAATGTATCAATTCTCTATATCCTTAATAATAGCAAAAAACTTAGTTTCATGGAAAAGTTAGAAATCCTAAAATGTCTATTTTCCACAAAATACATCACATTAAATGATCAAACCGAAGGACACAACAGCCCCTTATTTCGAGCACGTACCAATTTCCGGACTTTCTAAGTAGTCATGCAATAAATACTCTTGTAGTTCTCTTTGAGAATGGCCGAAAGGTTAATAAAGAAAGATTGTTAATAAATTTTATGAAAACGTTTCTGGTTTTATTTTAAACAATTTAATATTAGTTTGAATAGTATAAGCAGATGTTTTTTTGTGAAACATTTTAAAAAAGGAAAGGAAAAGAAAAATACTGCTTTTTTGTTTCACACTGAGAGTTTAATGCTCGACAATTGTTTCGGCTGCTGAAGCCTTTTTCATAATAAACAATCAAAAATTAAATTACGATATTTACAGGAAACCAACTTTTACTGACACTATTATACATAACCAAGCAAGACAATCAAAACAAATTAAACTTTCGGCCTTCCATAGCATGTTACACCGCCTCTTAGAATTCCCTTTGAATCAGGATAATTACAATAAGGAACTTTCGATAATTAAACTAATAGCCACAAACAATGGTTACAAAACAAAACTAATAGATGACCTAATAAGAACAAAAAACAATAGGAAAATTAAAAAACAATTAGATGCAGGATCAAACTTAAGTAACGAAACAAATTTTAAATTCATCAATTATATGCCCAATATAAGTAGTAGGATTCGTAATCAACTTAGCAAATTAGGAATTAAAACAATTCATGTAAATACAAATAATCTAGGGAAAATGTTAGTAAACAACAAAACCAAAATTGACATACTAGATAAAAATGGAGTTTATAAATTGAAATGTCATAATTGTGACGCATATTATATAGGCCAAACGGGTAGAAACCTATGAACCAGATTTGACGAACACAAAAAGGCTATTTTAAAAAACATTTGTAACACAGGTTTAAGCACGCATTGTATAGACCTCAATCATTCTGTAAATATTGATAACATTACTTTGTTACACTTTGAAAACAAAGGAAAAAGACTTAATCTTTTGGAACAGATGGAAATTAAAAAAAGCCTTTTTAAGAAAAGATCATATCACTAACGATCAACTAGACTTTCAAAATAATTTAATTATAGATAAATACTTAGGTTTCCACCCCCCCTACCTTGAACTAGTATTTAAGGCAATATTATAGATTGTAACTTTAGTGTAATATCTTACTCTCTTGAAAAAGGCTTCAGCAGCCGAAACAATTGTCGAGCATTAAACTCTCAGTGTGAAACAAAAAAGCAGTATTTTTCTTTTCCCTAATTTAATATTATTCAAAATGTTTCACAATAAACCTACCGCAGAAACAATTCGAATTATTAATATTATAATGTATTGGTATGGGATGGAAAAGTGTAACTGTGTGACTGGCGTTACTTCAAAACACTCCATTTGGAACCATATACAAATTGGATCGTAATTGTTATCATTGGAATGATGTTCAGGATTTTGAATTTGCACCGCGTTACATTGTTGGTTCGTGATAGAATTTCAGGGTTAATGAGATCTTTCAATACACTAAACATCCTGTATATTCTTTTTCAGAATGCGTCCCAAACATTCTGCGTATCTTGGTCATTTTAGGCGTATGTTATGTGTTTCGACTGTTTGGTTATGAACTTGACATTCTATTTTCTTTTTTTGGTTATTTACAATATTTTGGTTGTGCGAGAGAGCTTTTTGGATTTGCAAGCTTTCTAGACGAGATAGCTTTCTACTTTTGTTAATATTACTATGTAAAACTACTACATTTCCTCGTCTAAAGTGTGGTTAAATGAGGTGCAAAGCTATGAGAAGCCGGTTTTATTGTCTTTTTTAGTAATACTATAAATATGTTCTTTTATTCTTATGTTTATAGTTCTCCCGCTCTGTCCAATATAAAGGGCATCACAATTATTACACTTAATTCTATAAATTCCACTCTTTTCTAATTCATCAACTATAGGTTTAAATTAAGATAGGAAGAATTTCAAATTGCACTGATTGTTTTCAATCAGTTACATTCAATTTAATTTTAATTAGTATTCGGAATTATAAATATTTAAATATATATATATAGGTACTTAGTGGAATATAACTACAATTGTTAACGGTTTGTTCAAACTGAAATTGGCTTTGTCAAATTATCCTTTAGACCATTGGAAGTGTATCCCGTGAGAATGTGACGAACGCGGTAGCACCACACACACAGATATGCAAAGGAGGCAAATATCACGAGAGAAAAAGTAGCAGTCGCTTGTCGTCTCGTTTACGAGACAATGGTACCGGGCCACGTTTCTTTCATATGTTGAAATGGGTTAGAAACGTTTCCACGGACCTGTCACGACCATTCATAAATTTGTCAAAACATGTGCCTGAAAGACTGTCGAGACCTTAGTGACCTCGTCGTCGTCCGTCGATAGCATTTGAAATATGGCCGTGCGGTAAAATTGTCGGTTACAGAGGCTGAACAAGTGACTCGTTGAATTAAACGGAAATTTATCATTTCTAGATACCTACCAGACACTCTTAAGTATTCACGCGTAGCGAACAACATATATTTGACAAATCACTTTTTTTGCTTTTTCCAAAAGCTATTTTTAGCCGCCGAAGATTTACAATAGACTCTTATTGGTGGTAGACTTTTTTGCAGACAATGTTTTGTTCCGAATTTCAATCAATGACCTTTGTAAAATGATGACAATGTGGTTGAGATGAAACACCTTAAGCATTTTAATTAGTGTAATACATTAACGTGAATAATTACGTAGCTTTATCTACATAATTTTGGTATCACTGAACACACTAACGGTGATAGAGTTGTGTGTGAAAGAAAATAATAATATGCTTCATTATTTCAAAATAAAATTATATATATATATATATATATATATATCACGTCAGTACCATGACTGTGGAGTTTGAACGAAATTGTGCGAACAAAACATTGACTAACAAATTAATTTGTTTTCTTATTTTTAGTTTATTTGCTATAATACATAATAAGGTGGCATGTATGTATGTAATATACGGTTTTGTTTAGCTTTCTTGTAGTGAAGCACCGAGCGGCGTGGTCTCGTGCTCTACATCATTGCTTAACATCGGGAGGTCACCGGTTCGAACCCTCTTGTCCATGTTTTCTGTGGTTTTCTTGGATCATTTAGGCAAATGCTGGGGCAGTAATATTCCGCAGATAATCCTTCACTCCTCTTCTGTCTTCATTTCGTCCGTCTCATCTTTGTCTCCCTAACCATACCACCCATCCATTCCCACGGTTCCTGAAAGGAGGCTGAAGAGGGGCTTACACCCTACCCTCCGGATTAGCACTGCAGTGTAGGTCGGAGGGACTGCCCGCCCACCAGCACGAGTAGCTGGTGGGAATGAAACACAAAAAAGTTTTTTTTTTTCTAATGAAGCGGATGCTTGTAGTGAAATTGATTAATTTCATATAGAAAAGGATTAAGGACTAATGATCAATAACGGCTGGTGGTGGTTAAAAACTTTTTTTTTGCGGGTTGAAAAATATATTCAAAACGTTAACAATAGTTACGTTGCATACAAAACTAACAATAGCTTAAGCAATATGATTATAAATAATTAATGTAAAACATCTAAACATGATAAGGTAGGTGTTTATTTACTTGTAATTTTAACCATATTTAATAAGGTTTATGTAGGCCAGACAAGTAGACCTAAAAAACGTATTCTTGGGCACCATAAAAGTTTCTTAAATAAAAGAAAAACGGGTTCAGCTAATTCGTTATATTTAAATGAATTTAATCATAATTTTAATCTAAATTACAAAATACTACACGTAAAAAATAAATTAATTAAATTAGACTTACTAGAGAAATAAATAGATACAGTAAACAAAAGATAATACTAAAAGACCATTTAGGCATTAGGAATTCGTCTTTGTTAAACTAGTAATTTTCTTAAATCTACTAAGGATACTAACAGTCTGGACTGCCGAAAACTAGTGTCTTAGTGAGAAAGACTTCAGTTAACTGTAGTTTTTCGTATAATTTGTTATTTTTCTTTATGAAATTTACAATTCTTTCTTGTATAAAACATGAATCGTGAATCCTTTCAGCCTTGTTACTGTTCCACAAAAATTCCTTTGTAAATTCGAGATTTCTAAATGAGTGTGTTGTAAGGTCTGTAGAGGAAGGATTGTAAGTCAGCAGTCAAACATGAGCCCATCAGTTCCTTGTCCATAAAGTATCCCTTTAAGGCCCGATCATTAAATTCTCATCGATCCACGACGGCACTTGTTCAGTGTGCATTATCACACAATGACCGTGCGAGTCATGTAGTCCGTGCGATTGTTTTAAAACGGGGACCCGCTGACAACGAATGTCTTTTGGAAATAGGGTCACGGCAACTAAAGATGGAGTTAGCTGAGATTTCTGAATGTGCATAGTACGAGAGATAAGGTTGGCACAGCTGTATCCACAACGTATGTAAGCGAATAATTGGCCTCGATTCCTTCCCGACACCAACAACGGTCCACTAACGTTTCCCTGCGGGACGTCATTCCTTCGATTTTTTCTCTCGTGCCGATGTAACGGAGAAAGGGCAATAAAGTTCAGAGTTGTATGCCGGAATCCGTCGTTACTGAGGATCTTTCAATTAATGATTACCCCTTTTAACCTTTATACGACCGACTGTTGGAAAAACAAACAGCTTTTACTAGTTCAGTTCAGCTTTCTCCCGGTGACCTTTCGAAAGAACAAGAACTATTTTTTTTTTTGAAATATAATGAGAATTAATGTTTGTATTTATTTTTATTTCCTCTACTACGGGATCTTTACGATTATCATAGTTTCTGAATATTAAATTAGATAACATTTTACCTGTGTACATTAAAAACTATCGGTTTTCATTTTGTTTATTAGTTGATGAAATAAGATTATTTCACCGGTGCACAGATGTGCCACTTCTTTTGATTCCTATGGGAGAATCGATGCAACTATATACCACACTAATTTTATTGTACGTCGTGATTGCTACTTATTTTTACGAAAATACTAAATGATTATAAATTATGATTTGTTATATGAAACTATGTTATTAAATACTATATGTTTAGAGATGTCTTGATGTGATTGGTTGTGATTTAATGTACTAAAATGATCTCTGCTAAAAATGTTTGATGTTTGAATGGTTTGAATCTAATATGATTGATTGAATAATGAATTGATTCTGCAATTAAATGTAAAAATACTTATTTTAACATGAATTTAAGAACCGCTCCCCAGAGGAGGAGGGGGTGGTTCCGATGCACCGACACTTGAAACAACAACAAAAAAGGAAGAGAAACGTAAGTATACAAAAATGCAACATTGCAAGTTATGTCCTGGAAATGGACCGATGGGTCAAAAAATTACCCCCAATAAATCTATCGACTAATCTAACTATAAAAGAACATTTGGAAACAAAGAATATATAATACAAAAGGGCTAAACGGCAATACCAAGAAGGAAAAAAGTACGATACATACAAAAACCATAAATTGCAAAAGAAAAGAACAGACAGCAAGTGCACATGGCAATACAAAAATTACAAAAATCCGAGAAGTAAAAAATGAATGACTAATAAGGCTAATATATTACAAAGACAAAAAATAAAAATGAATATATGCTAACACATTTAACGGTATACAATATCCGTTTCCTTTGTGTTTGCAACAAAATACGACTGGCCAGCTTGAGGGTTCTAATAAACTATTTAACAACTGTGCACGATTAGCAAAAGTAGTTCATTTTGATTCTTTCTTCATTATTCATGCATTGAAACGTACTGGGGGGTCTTCATTAACAACTCATAAAATAGGAACAACGATAATTCCTTCGTATGTTTAGTGGTGGGCAGCGACAGCATCGGATGGTACAAAAAAGAAGTATCGTAGATACAGTTTAAATGATGTTAAAGTTAATGTATGAATAGCAGGCTCATATGCTAAAACTGACATACACTTTAGACAATTAATCATCCATGTACGAATAAGTATACTTATTAAGAATAGGTGAATTATATGTAACGTTTAAGAAATTGAGTCATGCTTATAACGGAGCAGTTTAGGAATTAACTAGTTCGTGTTTATTTTATGACACAATTGCATATTTTTGATGGATGCATAGTCTGTACAATAACTACGATAATTGGGCTTTCAGAGTTGGTTTAGAAAATGTATAACCAACCATACACACTAGCTACTCAATAAGTGGGATGTTCACATTTCTTTTTCGATTATGTTTTCATTACTCTTGAGGTTCAAATATTTATCGTTCAAACGCATGTGTAAAATTGCACACGTACTGATTTTTTATTGTAATTACGTCCTACTGATTACAAAATCACAAATTAATAATTTAGTATAAGGAGATCATAAGTCAGAAGGCGTTGGTTTTCTCTTAGTTGAATAATTAGCGGTAAGGAACAGCACTTGTTGGGTAGACCTATCATTTAATTGGGAGGAGCCAATTTGCTGATATGAATTCGTGTGCTTATTCGTTGAAAAGGTCATCAATGGTACAATATTAAATAGAAACGCCTATTGGGTGTCATTTTATAATATAGGATGGTCGATTATAGATGAAAAATACATAAACACAATAAATTTCAACTATGAAAGGGGGTTTTTAATGAGGGCGATTTTAATCAATTAAAATAAGAATTGATAAATAAATTGCTATCCCTCTCTCGCTTCCCACACCGTTTTAATTTGTTTAATTATGTTTGGGGTTTTTTTTGGAATTAAGAAATTGGGAAATTGTTATGGTAATTTTTTTCTTTATACAAAAAAAAAATGGAAATATGATGTAATAATTTAAATTTAATTTAAAAGCAAACTAAATGATTAATAACTAGATGTATAAACCATGATCTCAAGCATTTAGTAAAAAAAAGAAAGAAAACAGGGAAAATTTCACAAAATTTGATAATCACTTAACAAGTTTGTTTCGGCCAATGCGGCCATTTACAAGAGTATAAAAGATTACTGAAGCTTAAGCCTACTTAGCACTATTTATATAATCTAAAATTTATGCAGAAGTAGTGGATAGTTAATTGTAAGTTAATAACTCTGTTTGGTCATTTACTAAATTACATTTATTTATTAAGGCTTCTTTGATTTTTTTAAAGTGATAGTTTCCTAGACTTAGGAGGTATGCTGGTGTGTAAAATTTTAAAAAGCTTAAGTTTCAGTAATCTTTTATACACTTGTAAATGTCCACATTGGCCGAAACAAATTTATCGAGTGATTATTAAATTGTGTGAAACTTTCCCTAGTTTCTTTTTTTTTTTAATGAATGCTTGGAATAAACTTATAACTCCAAATATTTTTTCGGTAGTGACGTTAACCAAAGGACTAGATAACGAATAGTAGAAGCTAAACAATAATTGGTGTAAATTAAACAAAGACAATACCTGCTTTAAGACACGTGATTGCCAATAGTTCACTAATTGAGTAACGAGTGTTCTTCTTGTGAAGCTTGTGTAGTTGTTGAGGGTTTTTTATGGATATAACGCACTAAAGAAAACATCCCTTTTCAAATGTATTAAATGACTCATTAGTGGCAATGAAAACTTGCAAGGGGAGGACAACTCTAGACCTCTCTTGTTGGTGAGAAAGCATTCATCGTGTGCAGATTCTTTCGAAGTCACTGTTCGAATGACTGCTAACGAGCTAAATTTGGAGAAATCGTCTGCACATTCAGCAATGAGTGGTCTTCAGTTTCGAGCCCCTAACTCGACCACAACATTATATAGATCTCGCTCATTACATACCAGACTTAACCCGTCGTTATATATTTTTATTCCTTTAATAGTCTAAGACTAACCTCTTTAATCGAGCGAAATTTTTTGTCGGCGAGTGTTCTTTTGAAGTCTGCGAACTGCCAGTAGTTGCTGAGAGCCAAATCTGGAAAATACGGTGGATGTGGGGGCAATTCGAAATTCAATTCATGTTTTGCCAGTTTTGCCATTATTTTGATTGACTTATGACACGGTGCGTTGTATTGATGAAACAATTTTTTTTTCTTTGCCATATTCGGTCGTTTCTTTGGAATTTGTGCCTTCAAACGTTTCAATAACGCTATATAATTACTATAATTCGCTGTTAATGGTATTTCCCTTCTCAAGATAGTCGATGAATATTACACCACGCCACGCACATCCCAAAATACCGAGGCTATAATCTTTCCAGCCGATTGTTGCTCTTGTGCTTTCAGTCGTTTTGGACGAGGTTCACCAGTTGCTGTCCACTTGTCCACTCAGATGACGATCGTTTTGATTCCGGATTGAAGTGATGGATCCATGTTTCATCCATTGTCGCATATCAACTCAAAAATTCCGATTTGTTACGTATAAACCAAACACTAGCCAAACACTGCTCAAAATCATCAACACGTTCTCGTTTTTGGTCTACAGTGAGCGAACGCGGTACCCACTTTGAACAGAGGACAACATTTTCTCATAGTCAAATGCTTATGCAATATAAAGCCAACACATTATTTTGATATCTTTACGATGTCAGCTAACTCACGCAATTTAACTTTTCGATCATTCAAAATTCATCATCATTGTGGATTTTTTTATATTTTCTGGTGTTCTGGTGTTCCTCATTTGGACGTCCACTGCGTTCTGCATCATCAGTGTCTCTGCCTCTACGACCACGTTTGAAGTCATCAAACCAACGTTTTATTTATTTATTTTTTTTCGGTTGTTTCCGATGGAGCGGAGTCTCTATAACACTTTTCAAGCTTGATTTCATTGCTTCGCTTGAACGGTATTTTTTCTCATCAAGTGTAAAATGCAGTGTAAAATTAAAACACGAAATCCATTGTTTTGAAAATAACATAAGTATCTAAATAAAGTCACTTTTAGAACAATAACTCACAAACCAATAAATAGAATATCATGAAATTTTAACAGCTCTCTTTTGAAGGTTAGTACTAATTGAAAAAGAGGTGAATGCAATAAAAATAGTCTTATGTAACAATTAGATTTTGTCAAATAAAGTTCTTACGACCGTAATTTATTGGACTCACTCTTGAAGTACGACGAAGACTGGTTTTAATGATTTCGTGTACCTTGTTGCATGAATATTTTAGTCCAGTAGATGTTTATTATTCCATTGTTTTCTGAAGTACGGTGTGGGCTTAATTTCTCTCTGAAAGGGTCGAATTTGTTTTTAAAAGTAATAAATAAGTTTCTTTATTTGATTTCTTGCCGAACTGCGGAGAAAATCTGTAGATCTTCAAGAACTATATATTATATTACGCTTATGGATCTTGTTAGTCGCTTATACACGTCTACTTAACAAAAGCAGTACATCTAAAAGTTTCCAAGTTTTCCGGGAACAAATATAAAAGACCCTGGTATACGTAAAATGCTTTTCATTTGCTTTCCTTCTTAACCTTTTACTTGTTTTGTTGTACATTAATTATGATTGTTTTCCAATATCAAATAACTGAAACTTTTGTTTTCGTTTTTGGAAGACGTTTTTAATTTCTAATATCAGGTTAATAGTAAATTTTAGTGAACAAACTTCATAATTTTTTCTGAGAAACTGTGCGTAAACAAAAATAAAGTATATTTTTCTAACAAAAACAAGTAGAGGGAGGCATAATTGAAAAAAAAAATGAAGAAGCGGTTTGCTTATTTCGCAAATTTATATTAAATAGATGAGTTCACTAGAAACACTCATCTTGAATTAATAACTGGAGAATTTAGAGTGTAGCCCTAAAGGACACTCCCGTCTGAGATGTGAAGTGTGATGTGTAAATGAAAAGGATATAATTACAAATAACCTTTCTTGCCACCCATACCAACAAAAACTAGCAGTTGTTTATCACATGCTACATAGACTTACAAGAATCCATATGGACTCATTGCTGATAAAAACGGTCATAATATAGATATAATTACTAAACAAATTTCATTTCAAACAGCTTTATCTAAAATTTATTCACTAGAAAATATAAAAAGAAACGTACACAAAACAATCACCTTTTTAGGTAATCCTATTGAAAATTAAAATTAAATGAAAATATATATAAACAAAATGCTTTTAGATATTTCAAATATGTTTATTAACACACTCTACATATGTTTCGACTTCCGAAGTCTTTCTCAAGAGTAATAGATATTTACTAAATTTAAACTGTAACTTAATGTTATTTATACAAGAGTCAAAAAGTATTTATGGTTGGTATATTAGAGGTAGTTATACAAAGGTATAGTTATTTAGGGAAAAACCCTTGTCGGGTTGTAATTCTTCAGAAATTGGTCAATCACCGGTGTGTCTTTGAACTCGGATTTATCATTTGTTATGTTACAATTATTTCTAAAGCCTTTTTTAATTTCGAACTGCTCTAAAATATTTAGACGTTGACCTTTATTTTCTATATGTAATAGGTTGAAGTTATCTCTGTCGATTTTATGGCCATTTTCTAGGCAATGTAGGCTTATGCCTGTAGATACCTTTTTGTCTTTTATATCTTTTTCGTGTTCTTTTAAACGTATGTTGAAATTACGACCTGTTTGACCAATATAAAAAGAATTACAATCCTTACAGTTCAGCTTATATATATCACTTTTTTGTAATTTATCGGTTTTTTGTTTGTTGTTTGTTAAAATGCTTTTTAAATTAGTTTTATTGATCAAAATTGTTTTTATTCCTGATTTTTTTAATTCAGTACAAATTTTGTTGTTATTATTACTAGTATAATTAATTAATTTGAATTGTTTGTCTTCTTGTTTACACTTATAAAATTTGCTCAAAATTAGTTTTTTCTTTTTGTTTCTAATCAATTCATCAATTAATTTAGTTTTATATCCGTTATTCTTAGCAATAATTTTTATAATGTCAAGTTCTTTCTTATAATTCTGTTGGCTTAATGGGAAATGTAATAATCTGTGAATCAAACTGTGAAAAGTTGAAAGTTTTATTTGCCAAGACTGTTTTGATCTTGCGTGTATGATGGCAATAATGTCAACATAGCATTTAAAACGAATAACAAACTTAATTGTATTACATATACATATAACACATACAGGGTCATTCAAACTGAGTGGTACATTGGACGTTTTAGGGAAACTAAGCATGTTATAGATTTGAAAATTTGGGAGTAGGGGTTATCAAGGATGATATATTTAACTAAAATAATTTCAACTGTCGGGCACTTCCGGTTATACCGGAAGTTGATATCAACTTTCTTATTTTAAATGGAATGGTATATTTTTTATGATGAATTCGTATGAAATATAGAATTTTAAGGTGACTTTGATGACAAACTTGTATGCCTACGATGAATAATTTCTGAGATAATTTAATTTATTGGAAAAAAGATTGCACCGCAACCCAAACTACAAAAAAATCATAACTTCCATAAAAAATGACTTCGAATGTTGAAATTTTTCTAGTTATAGCCAAGTCATAAGGCTAACGTCATGCCTAAACAAAGCTGTATAGTTTGTACAGGGCGTTCAGAAAAATAATCCAAAGTTTAAAAACTTCAAACACGAATATCTTCATTTTTGCAAATGGTACTTAGCATATTTTATTTTTTATCCTCTTTATTATTATATATTATATTAATATCAGAGAAAAATCTTATATCATATCAAAGCTACAGAGCAGAATTCCAAACAAAGACTTTGCAAAGAAAATTGGTGTATCACACTCAACAATTTCAACCATTTGGAAAGAAAGAGAGACAGAGAGAAAAAGTTCAAACATTTTTGACAGCAATTTTTTGAAAATGAAACCAGTAACAACAACGAAGCATATGAAAATTGAGGAAGCTTTTTACAACCAAATATGGGTAGTTTTCGATATCGTTTCGATAACTTTAAGGATATTAAGGGACAACTAACTACAATCTAAGAACAGTAACACTGGTGTGTATATTTCTTGAAGAGGTGGATTTAATTATTAATTAAGTTTCCTTCTTCGGGAAGCATAAACATCTGTAGAATTACAATTTATGAAAGAAGGATGACTTATGTTGATGCAGAAAGGAGAGGCGTATATTATATTTACAAATGCTGGTTGAATTTATAAAGTTTAGGTTCATTATGGTCTGCACTTCATTAAAATTTTTGCACAAAAACAGTAAACCATAGAACTAGAAATTTTATTTCGAAAAATCCAGTAAATACAGTGTCGATACCACGATAGATACATCGGAGCTTTTTGGCCTGGGGCCTGTTTCAAAATAAATTTCGATTTGTTCCACCCTGAATGTTCATTATATCGCAATTCACTTGTCTACCGTCCGTTTAGTTGGCCGATTCGTTTCGTTTTTGAGACGCTCTGTGGTTTACAATCAAGACACGAACCGAGCCGCGGCCTTAGGTCATTTGTAGATAATCGCGCCTGTTGTTTCTGTTACCACTATTCCTGCCCTAATCTGGTCGCGCTCGGAAAATGATCCCCCGCGCGGAAAGATTGGTTCCGTTCGTACGCGATGCACCCTCAGGGTTCTGTTCTCTGTCTTTCAACGTAAACAAATTCGTTGCTGATAATAGCGAGATGAACAGAACGAAAGGTTGTTGTTGTTGTTGTTGTTAAAGTACTTCCTATATAGTCAACCGCTAGGAGAATCTGATCTCTAGAACGAGATACCACCACCGTAGCAGCTTCTTATTTATTGCCCGTGGATGTTGATAGACTGATTAAAAATTTCTCGAAAGGATTCACTACCGATTATGGATGACCAGGAAATGGATCAGGTTGAATCCGTACAGCTTTACGTAATTAATGTGTTACGATTCGCTTTGAATCGTCCTGGACTGCAACTTGATGAAGTCCAGCTGTTTGTGTTGAATTTTTGTGGTTGAAGTAAGTCGTTGAATTAAAGTCTTTAAGCAGGTTTTTATACATATATTTACACTTTATACACGGATAATACTGGTACCGGGAAGCGTTGCGTCACGTTTGAATTGTCGATTGAATATTGATTAATTGATTTGACTTGTTTGTTGATATAAGTTGATATGTAGTTGATAGTTAGATAGTTGATGTTAATTGATATTGCTTGTTATTGATCTCGTCTGATCTGATGTCTGATCTTGTCTTTTTGTCTCATGATAGAAAAAGGTTATTTATAGATTATAGACTCAGTTGGAAAGGGATGGAAGTGTGGTTAAATTTGATGAGAACAATGATGATGGATGTATTGGTTTATGGTTATAAATGTGACAGAAATATGATACAAATTTATGGACGTTAGGCTTAGGGGGTTGACAGTTACAGCTAGAGAAAATTACTGGAATTTATGGGCGATTTATGGTAGTGCAATTAGGAAAGGATTCGAAACTAAATTGACAAAGGACAGGAACTGGTAATAAATGAACAAAAGAGCTAAAAATCATAATTTAGAAAATCGGCGTGAAGACGTTACACATCTTGCAATGTTATAAATCAGCTGGTGGTCCAAGGGACGCAACATAATGTTTACGTCTTAAGGATCCTTCACTGTTTAAGAATTGAAATCATATAAACGTTACACATCCTTAAAACACTTTTTCTTTCTATAATATAAATATCTTTAATTCAATCAAGGAAGCCTTTAATTGTTGTAACTTCATATTCACAAATACAAATAAAACACCAAGTTTTAAGTTACAAAATGATTTATTGACCACAATGATCATTTTACCACACCGTGGCTTCAGGGGTACAAGCAACGTTTTGTTCAAATATTCACATTGTACATTTACTATGTTCTATCACCATACACATTACTAAAAATAGTCTGTTATATAACTAGTAATTATTTCAAGTAATTAAAAGGATCGGACAATTCAAAAAATAGATTACAATTCATTCATAATATTTACCGTTTTTCTGACGTACTAAATGAAGAATGGTCTGTTTTGATGAATTCCGCCGTCTAGAATACCCAGTAAAGCCATTGAATCCGATGAAACTCATCCAACTTTAAGAAGCGTGTTTCTTTTCCCATAGTTTTTTTGTTCTTAAATCGGAATTCATGAGTGATCCGTCTCTGACAACTTCAATGTCCATAGATAACATGAAGTAACGCAAATGTACCGGAAACCGGTGTGTCTTAGAGATCGTACTTAGCTCGGTTTGATTAACTATTTCTTTTAGCCTGGGACTTGTGTAATTACTGCGTATTCTATACATTATTTACGGCCTCAATTATAACCCTAAATTTGTTGCAGCAACAAGATTCAATTTAGACTTGCGGCCAGCGTTAATTGGCGAAATCAATTTGCCAGATGAAACAAATTGCATGGCCGATAATTATGGGTTGTTTGCGGCAGTGCCATTGACTCTTTTCTTTGTGTTAGAGGCCGCACGCCCGCCGCCCGTTGCCCCCTTTTACCACTAGCATCGAAAGCGACGGCGACGGTGGTGGTGGCGTGGTGGCGGACGCCGACCTATTCGATTCGAACCAACCTAACACACTTCCTCTCTCAGTTTTGCTAGCGCGTAATGCTCACATTGCAAAAAGAAATATTTCCTTTCCGTAAGTAACCAGCTTATTGGGTGGTCGCGAAAAATGCGGAAGTTTTGAATATGTTCGTTCTCACCAGTCAGTCAATGCTATAGTGGTAATTAATTATCTTCCGACGCAGCCAACAACAGCTTTAAAAAAACAATTCTATTTGAAGCTTACCTTTACGTTAATGTATGGACTTCTTTAAACTAACTTAACAAGCTAATTGTACCGTTGTTTGTAAAAACAATTAGACTTTTTGTAATAGTAATTGATTTAATAGTAGAATTAATTTAGCTAGGGGATGATGAGGTATATTGCAGGTATATTACATGGTCTATCAGGATTGCGTTAATGTATGAACTTCTTTAAACTAACTTAACAAGTTAATTGTACCGTTGTTTGTAATAACAATTAGACTTTTTGTAATAGTAATTGATTTAATAGTAGAATTAATTTAGCTAGGGGATGATGAGGTATATTGCAGGTATATTACATGGTCTATCAGGATTGCGTTAGTGTATGAACTTCATTAAACTAACTTAATAAGTTAATTGTACCGTTGTTTGTAAAAACAATTAGATTTTTTGTAATAGCAATTGATTTAATAGTAGAATTAATTTAGAAACGGGATGATGAAGTATATTGCAGGCCCCCATATATGGTCTATCAGGATTGTTAACATAAATAACATTAAGTGCCCTAAAGACTCATTTTCCCAATAACACAATCGACACACTCTCCTTAAAGCATTTCTTTCCTGCCCGGCCTATATTTCCGCATCTAGCTCTTGCCCAAATTTCTTTATGCGTCTTATTTTTACATCTTTTATTTAAGTATGCAGCGCCCTCATCACCCGGTATGAGTTCTTTATACTTGTTATTAAACGACGACTTCAAGGTCGCTTCCCATTCATTCTCTTTTGCTTTGTTCTTTAGTTTATATATACCCTTATTTAGTAAACCTTCTATCTCATCTATCTGTTTATTTTCCCACATCATCTTAAAAACTTCACCTATTATCATTTCGTATATCACCATTCAGTATTGTCCTTCATTCCTCTAGGAGGCAAATTTTAGGCCAGCTATCGTTACTCAATCTGAGCATCTCACACAAATATTTACACGCCCTTTCTATGATAGTTAACCTTATACAATTAACCCCTATCTCAGGTCTCCATATATATTTTGGAGTGTTCCTAGATACCCCCAACGCCATTTTACATAATCTCGCTTGAAGTTTGCACATCTCTCTTAAATTCCTCCACCCCCAAATTTCCACTCCATATAAATCTATTGTCCTTACTAACGAATTCATCAAATACATTTTTTCATTCACATTATCTCTCCCTGCGCGTTTGCAAATTCCCCACGTTAATATATAACAAAATAAAAAACGCATTTTTAACATTACACTTGTACATTCGTTCTGTTTGTGTAAATAATAATTTTACCTATTTTGTTAAAGTTAAATAAAAAAAATAAAAATTAAACTTATTGTTATTTTCTAACTCTAGCGTACAAGATTAATGACTTGACTTTTGCTTGAACCCTCGCATGTATAACTTAAAAACATTTTGGAAGTCCCTTATTTTAATTTCACCTTGTTTTCTTACCAGATTTGTTCTAACCGGAAGCCAACAAAATAACCAATTGGAATTTTATTGCCACGATCATAGGGAACATTCACTACTGCCATTCCCTTCATTTCCCTGATTTGCATTTCAATCCTTATGCCAGTAAATTGTCCGGTACATTCGATCTCTAAATGTTAACCAGTGATGTTGTAATCTCCTTCGGATCAGATATAGATAACTATCTATGCTTATCATCCAATGAAAGTGAAGCTAAAGCAGTCAGTCGACGGGGAATTGTACCCTTATTAGGGAAGATGACTATCATAGAATGAGAGTAATGATTTAATTGATATAAAAGTGACCTGCGAAACGTAATGGACATGTTAAGTAGTTTATAATCAACTCGGAAGTTGTAGCGTTCGTTGTAAATGACATTTAATTATAGCCGATGATAAATTAAAACGAACGGATAATAACGTTGCAATTTTTAATTATCGTACACCTGGAGAATAATTACATAGTTCTAATTATTATTTATTCACTTTCATCGTGATTATAAATAATTTGACAATTTCAATAGAACAATATTTAGTTAATAATTCCAATTGGTTCTGCGGTAGATTCATTGTGAAACGTTTGGAATAATATTAAATTGTTTAAAATTAAACCAGAAACGTTTCAACCTTTCGGCCATTCTCAAAGAGAACTATAAGAGTGCTGAATGTTTAGTTGTCCAGCTTTATTGAAAAGAATATTATTCCGGTTATTTTGCTAATGGTCAAGAGGTATATCTGTAAAGGTTTTTGACGTAACAGTCTAAAATTAAATAAGGAAAACAAACTAATGCATCGTTTTTATCCATAAATTCAATTGTTCTTCGATTATTATCTGCAATCTCAATAATACATTTATTTTTTTATAATTATAATAACTTCTTAAAAAGAAAGAAACAAGAAAACACTTGGCTAAATTTCAACTATCTACTTCCCAAATTATTTTTTAAACAAAATATTCTTTGTATCAGTATTAAAAAACTTATTCACATAAAGCAAAGTATAGAACTAAGAAGAAAATCAAAACGTCATAATAAATACATACTGCGTACTAAGAAATATTTCTTAAGATTTAATGTGTATCTACCCCATTCGCATTATTGTACACATCCCCGATTAGGTATCTACTTTTCATCGTGACCAATCACACCGTTAGATATGCAACGAAACCAAACATATAACCTTTCCAACTTCGATTGCAACTCAATTACCCGTCTAAATTCGCAGTTTTATGTTAGTAAATGTGGGTGCTGAGGGGAACAAGCATGACTCCAGCGGTGCACGGAACCACCCTGCTGGCCCAGTTAAGCATTCCGCGACGCGCTCGACCAAATATTTAGAGAAATAATTTTTTCACGGACGCTGTCTGCAGGTATTAGCCACTAATTGTTAGTTCATTAATGTTTGACAAAGTCCTTCACGAGTTAAGGATATTGACTTCTCAAATGTATGTATTTACCCTATTCTCGCCCCATTAATAACAAATTGCTGTTTAGTTTACGAAGAGACAGTCACTATAAAATTTAACGGAATGTCGCAATCGTGCTCACTGGCCATTTTTTGCTCCATTTCAGTAATTTTCTCCAAATAGTCGATTAGATAAAAGAGTAAACGTTTACGACCCTGGTTGAGACGATGCAGGTCTAATTTACGAAAATGGAGTGATAGGAGTGAGAGTGCAGCGGAAATAAGATGAGTCTTTACGACCGACTCGAATCGCTGTCTTTAACTTTTACATACCCATTCTTCATAAAGAACGACTTGTTAGTTCCATTGCTCAAGCTGCACGAATTTTACTTGGTATATAGGCTATTAAATGTAGTTACCTAAATAAGATTGTAAATTATACGTAAATAATAATTAATAGGAAAATGAACATTTACATTTTTAGGTACCTATTATTTATTTGTATCTTTAAACAAAATAAGTACCAAATTAACTATTTTTATATGTTCTCGACAATTTTTAGATATTATTCTGTATGCTATAGAATGCTTCAAATTGTTAATCACTGTATACGATAGGCAAACTTTGCATAGGCATTTTATTAAAATGGAAAACGTACAGGGGAAAATGTGTACACTTTTTTGTGTTTCATTCCTACCAGCTATTAGTGGCGGTGGGTGGGCAGTCCCTCCGACCTAAACTGTAGTGCAAAAGGCATAAGGCCCTGTTCAGCCTCTTTGCAGGAATAGTGGGATCGGTGGGTGGTGTGGTTAAGCAGAGAAAGTTGAGAAGGACAAAATGAAGACAGACGGGAAGTGAAAGATTATCTGTGGAATATTACTGCCCCAGCATTTGCCTAAGTGATCCAAGGAAACCACAGAAAACTTGGACCAGAGCAGCCAGACCCGGGTTCGAACCGGTGACCTTCCAAATGCAGTTTCAGTTGATTTATCCTGTTGCATTTATTGAGTTTTTAGGTTAACATATCCTAAAAGAGCAACGTGTTAAGGCAGTTCTGATGCTATATTTGGATTCAACGTTATGGGCTGTTTTGTTTTTGTTTTTTTTTGTAAACGGTAAAAAACACTTGATATTTGTTTTGCATGTTTGTTGTAAATTTCTCTTACAATTGTTTCGGTTTTTACACCATTATCAAAGAGTTGGTACTTATCGACTGCCGTAAAAACCGAAACAATTGTAATAAAAATTTATTAAAAACATGTGAAACAAATACCAAGTATTTTTTCTAACGTTTGAACTATTAAAATGTTTCACCAAGCGATAAGCGAAAATTCAATGTCTACTATATGTATATATATGTTTTGGTCGGTTTTTTATTTAATACCTATGTTAAAACAGCAAATAACTTGACAAAATATTATGTTTGTATCAAAATTCTGATTGATTTTCACACGCAAACTATTGTACTAGTACGTATATGGATTGCATGATGGTTATATAGTTTCCCGACAAATAAACAATTGGACAAGTCAGTGTAGGTAGAAAGGATAGCGCTGGTTGTCGGTCACGAAGCAGATGAAATTGATCCATCAGTGTACGGTTCGTTCGCCGGACGTGCTGTTTAAATGCACTGACATCTGCAGCCTCGTTCTTCTGTAGATTCCATTTCACTTTCGTTTCTGCATCATTGTCGGAACTGGACGTTGTCACGTAAGGGTCGGGTCGTAATGCCAGATTTCTATTTCGTTCTTCAATCATTTCCGTAACAAATTCGTCATCAACAGCGATTATTAAAAGGATATATTCCCTGAAATATTGCCCATAGAGATGGTTTTCAATCATTTTTGGGATTACTTGGATTAAACAATACCATAAACAACCAAAATAGGTTAACTATTACACATTTATATTTGCAAGGTTATTGTTATTGCTATATGCTATTTAACACAACTTCAAAAGACACCCCCGAGAGGGTAGTGTCGGATTCACCGTAGTGCCTACCGACTAAAACCCCTCCTCGACATGGGAGCTGAACCCGAATGTTATACATCCCGGGAGAAAAAGGGGAGGGAGTAGGATTAGGTTGGGAGGTGGGGAGGGAGGAATTGTAGATTAATCGATGGCCCACCACAGATGGTTGGGTGGGCACTCGCACTGAAAAGCGAAACAAAGGGTTCTAAATCGTCTATCGCTGTCGCTTATATAGTTTGATGGACATTGCTAGGTTACTCTCCAACCAAATCGAATGATCTAGTTAGTAGTTGTCTCGATTTTTCTAGAACGCGGCATGGGCAAACTCCACTCTAGTTTTGCAATCGGCGCGGATTTATATTGTCACATACTACTTATAATTTGGAAAATTATATAATTTTTTCATTTATTTAAAAATAGATTCTGGTTAATCAACGAAACACGAAAGAGATTTAATTTAATTTAATTTTATGTCGGCTAATTAGTAAAGTAATTTTGACACACCGATTTCAAAGCTACCATCCACGTGGCTACTAAGCAGTGAAATTTTCACATAGCAATTTCTGTTGAAAACGGCGAAACAGCCCGGGAAATAAATGTTTTCACAATAACGGCAGTATAGGCCTAAAACTCTTGTTTAGGCACAGGGCAGATTGTCAGCCATGTACGGAAAAGATATGGGCACCACAGCAGTGTGTATAATACATTAACTGTTACTGTCTACTTATCAATATTATATTAACTCAAACTGTTATAATATTTATATTTGCAATTTTTCATGTTTAATTCCTTTTTTATATTTCATTCCCACCAGCTACTCGTGCTGGTGGGCGGGCAGTCTCTCCGACCTACACTGTAGTGTAAAGACGGAGGGTAGGGTGTAAGGCCCTCTTCAGCCCCCTTGCAGGAATTGTGGGAATGGGTGGTTGGTGTGGTTAGGGAGAGAAAAATGATACGGACGAAATGAAGATAGAAGAGAAGTGAAAGATTATCTGTGGAATATTACTGCCCCAGCATTTGCCTAAATCATCCAAGGAAACCACAGAAAACATGGACTAGAGTACTAGACCACGCCGCTCGGTTCATGTTTAATAAGAAATCCTAAAATACTTAAAATCTATTATTTCATGAAGAAACGTATGAAAAATTGATTAAGGCTTTCGCGGCCAGTTGATGAACTGATGTTGTCATTCTTCGGGTGTACAGGCCGTCGTCGGTTGGAATAGCACGAGTGGCGAGCGTGCTAGCGAAACGTTAGGAAGCAATTCCAACCGACGACGGCCTGTACACCCGAAGAATGACAACATCAAACGTATGAAAGTTCTCGAGTTATTAAGGTTTGAAGAGTGCTATTTTTATTACTCGCTCGCTTATTGACTCACTTTATCATTATCAAAAATCCGTATCATATCTACTTTAATGAAAATTCAAAATTAATTATAATAAAACACATTTGGTAATTGAATTTATCAGGTCCTTTCACAACGTGTGCACCATCAAGTCATTAGATAGATAGAAGATAACCACATATTTAATCTAGATCTAAAAATTTTACACATTGAAAATAAAAGTTTAAAACTTACACTATTAGAATCTAAAGAAATTAACAAATATACAAATACAGACATATTACTTAATGACCAAGTAGATATAAACCTCTCACCACTATTAAATCTTTTCTCTCACTCTAATGAAGATGCACACCCTATTAATAAACATCTACTCTTAGGTAGTTTTAAGTAGATTTTATACCTCTGAAGAAGCCACAGTGTTGGCGAAACACGTGTTAAGTTTATTTAATAGATTGTGGAAGTTATAAACTGTGTGTTTATTTCAACATGTTAGACTTCCATCAAGTATCCTCTAATTCAATACAATTGATTTTTTAGATAGTATTTAATGAAAACGATTTATAACGGGAGTATCCTATGCTGTTAATTGACCAATAATAAAGTACAGCCTTTTTAAAATTAGTGAGTGATATCTGAATAAAAACGTAAATGTAAAGAGTTCTGCACAAACGATCGCCCATAAAAGAGTTGATATCTGAAAGGGTGCCAAGATAAAATTTGATCTGTTGAGACTCCGTGTTTTGAGTATTATTCACGGAATGGAGTGTTGTTTGTCATATGTACCATCTCAAGATTTTTTTTGTCCATGGTTCAGAAATGGTAAATTCAATCTGTTTTAGAGGAGCACTAGTAGATCCATAAATATTAATACTGAGAACAAAAAGTAGCTTTATATGTTTCAGAAAAGTTTATTATTTTATAATTGTTTATTATTTACTATAAGTAAAGTATTATTGTAGTACTCATGATAAAGGCATTATATGCTGAAACAGTTAGAGTTAATAATAAATAAACTGTTTCTGCTTAATACTCGTTTGTTCAAATTTGTTTATTTACTATTATGGTGGTGACTGATAACCGGGAGATGCTGGAAATAGTCTTTGTAATTTACCGACGATGGCAACCATCCCGCAATGATTGTTGCCGCCGTGATTACTTGCTGACAAAGGGTCGGCACACATCAAAAGGCCATGGGGCCAATTACGAGCAAATGTAACAAATGCGACAATTCATACTAATATTTAAGGTAAAACATCCAGTTGCAATTTGATCCTTGGTTGAACCAGTCGATTTGGTTTCCGCGCTATCTTTTTCTTCGTATACAGTCCACGCAATATATACAGTCCACCCCTTTTTTTGTAAAGTTTTAGTTAAAGTGTTTGTTTGTAAATTAAGTTGTTAATAAATATCATATATAAACGATCGAGTGGAGTCATTTATTAGAACAATTTTCGTGAGCAAAACATTGCAATAAGTTCGTCAAACTACGGCGACAACATAAACTTTTTTGAAACATATAAAAGTTACTTTTTGTTCTCAGTATTATATTCATTATGTTTCATAAATTTCCGACTACCAGGTCTTCAAATTCCATAAATATTGTTTGATGCCAGTATTGCATTTGAACTTTTAATTTCGAATATCGCATTCTAATTAACCACTTGTCTCCTAAGAAAGGTAACATCATAAATCAATCGGTCGACTCGTTAGATAAGTTATAGAACATGTTACTGTGGAAATTGGTTCTCAGCCTTCATCGTCTGCCTTCACTTATTCGCGTTAATCTCGTCGTAAGCGACTTTGCTCATCTTTCACCTAATTATGCCTAAGACGTACGCTCCTGTGTATGTGGATATCCTTTACCCAGAAGCAAACTTCGCCTCACGGGAGGTAATTAAAACCGGAGCCTATAATTTCCCTCTCTGCCAACGGTTCCGACTCATAACCGTACAAAATCGCGGCCTGTTTGATAGTTTCTTTACTTATTTTATGAACGTTGTTCATTCGCTGATTAGTTGGTTGATTGGCGCGAATTGAGACGTTGCATATAAGAAAAATACTAAAATTACACTTCTCAATCTCATCGCCAAATCTGACATGCACATTTTAATTTTAGAATAGTTGAGTACACTTATACCTGTGTTTAACGATAACACGCACGAAGTTGTTCTTATCAAATTTTACCATGCCGAGCGGTGTGATCTAGTGCTCTAGATCAGTGATTCCCAAAGTGGTCTATATCGACCCCTAGGGGTCTATGACAACCTGCAAGGGATCTACGTCAGCGAAAAAAAATTTGGGGGTCTATGAAATGAAAATGGGGGTCCACGATAGTGGATCTCAACACATACACTGATAGTACCTATTTACTTACATCATACTATCTTATAATATCAAAACATACACATTATTTATAAAAGTACCTATGAAGTAAAAAAATTATTTTATATGTTTATAAAATTGTGTAAGTTGTAGGATGTTGGTATTAGCCGAGGAGACTTAAGATTAACCCTTACAAAATTGACGCCAAATGTTGATAATTTATTATTAAAGCATCAGGTTCATCCTTCTCACTAAAAATATTGACTTATTGCTTATGTTATTTTATTTATAGTTTATTTTATGTTTATTTAATGTTACGTATATTTTACATAACAGATACAAAATTTTATTTTGAGTAGCTTTAATTTAAATTCAATTAATAAATGTATAAATTAACATGTGTTTTTACTTTAAGTTTTTAACACTAAACTTCACTACAGTTAGAAATTTACAAGAAATCAATATCAGGTAAGTAGGGGGTCTACCCAACACGGAAAAACATGGCAAGGGGTCTACGACACAAAATAGTTTGGGGAACTCTGCTCTAGATCATTGCTTAGCATTCGGAAGGTCACCGGTTCGAACCCGGGTATGGCTGCTCTGGTATAAGTTTTCTGTGGTTTCCTTGTATCATTTAGGCAAATTCTGGGACAGTAATATTCCACAGATAATCTTTCACTTTTCTTCTGTCTTCATTTCGTCCGCCTCCTCTTTCTCTCCCTAATCACACGACCCACCCGTTTCCACGATTCTTGAAGGGAGACTGAAGAGGGCCTTAAGCTCTAAACACAATTAGAAAACAGCTTTAAAACACTATAAATAGGAAAATTAACAATTAACCTTCATAAACTGTTATCGAATATTATTTTTATATTTATCGAACGCTGTTTAAAAGATGTATACATATATACAGGGTTTTTCAAGTTGATGGGCTATTAGAAGTATATGAATTAGTAGAATGAATTCAATTCTAAAACTTGGGCTCATTTGGTTATTGATTATGCTGCTTCTTTTAAAAATATTTTCAGGTTCGATTTACATCAGGTTATACCGGAAGTAGATGTTAATTTTCTTATTTTAAATGGAATGACACACTTATTTTTACATTTTACGATAGAAAGTCTGAATTTATATATATTTTATAGGAGGCACTACCCCAAAAATATTGATCGATTTTGGGTTATTTAATTTTTTTTAAAATTTTTGACATTTGCACGTTAACATTTAAAAAACCGGAATTCAATTAATTTTTGAGATTTTGCTTTATAACTCGTAACAATTATTTATAACTATTCACATTATCGAAAAACAATTGTGGTGTTTAACTAAAATGTATAGGGTGTTCAAACTTTGTTGTCAAAGTTGGTCAACTTCAAAGGGGCATAAGTCAATTTTTTAAATAGAATGACCCATTTTTGACTGCATATTCGAATTCCTCATTGAATATGGCGTCTATTGATATGGAACCATCGTATACCTTTGTTTATACTTTTTGAGAAAATTTATAATTTGTGGAAATGTTGCTTTTTTGCACTGCATGCGTATAATGTTAATGAAAGCAGTGTGCTGTGATTTCGAAAAAATTGAACAATTAATTGTTGTTAAGTGTCAGAAAGTGTATGCCGTCTTCCAGACCCACAATTTTGAATTGTTGCAATAAAACATAGATAAAACATGAATAATTTAGATTACTACTACTAGTACTACTACAGAAATCAAGATATTTTAAATGTATTTTATTTACATGGTGAATGTGAAATAATTACAGAAAGAACTTACAGACTTTTCTTAAATAACGTTATCCAAACAAACCGAGAATGACTGGAAAAAAATTAAAAGAATTGAATAAAATTTTCTACAGAATGGTATCGGAAAACAAAACAATTACACGAATCCAATTGTAGACAGAGAAGATAATCATTCTTGGTTTGTTTGGATTGAATTCATTTTCTTGAAAATACCTGTATATAGATGTTGTGACATTCAAAGTTTGTTAATTCATCACCTGATGAATTGAATGTTTGGAAAAACCAAATTGTAGTGTTTTAACAATTAGTTTGTTTGAAACAAAATGTTTATAATTCAGTTATTATGACAACACCATGATTTATGAAACAAAAAGCATTTTTTTTTACTAAAAAAAGACATTTTTTTGTTGATAGATGAAATGTAAACATCTACATACAATGTATCAATAATTATTCGATTGTGACGGTAACACAATAGCGAAATTTTTAGCAGTAGCGACAGTGGACTCTAATTGTTCAAAGTTAACAATAAATTTTTCGATTCATTAGACTCAGTCTCAGTCGGTTTGGTATCAAACTGTTACGTCATCGAAAATAATGGACACGCTTAATTTACCTGACGATATTAAATTATTTTGACCGTGCGGCAAAAAGCGAAACGCCAACTAAACACGCGCCGCTGGTTCACAAAACTTGCGGTATTTTTGATTGGATTATTAATCTTTGTTTTTGTTCGGAGCTGCGTATTTTCGGGCCATCAAAAAAAAAAAAATGATAGAGCGACTACGGTAAGTGCTTAGGTAGTTCTTGCTTTTTTTTCTCATCATAATCGATATTTGTCGTGCATTGAACATCTTCTTCGCCCGATCCATTGTTATTATTTATTGTTAAATTGAGTTACGAGACACCATCGTAAAAAATTGATAACTAACAGTCAAGTTGGTATTCAAAGAATGATCGGCAACTTTGGTTATTGTTTCTACACTGTCAGTAATTCACATATACATTAATGCTAAAACTTTAACCGATTATAGGGAGATTCTATTTCAAATATTTGTAAGGTTAATGACGAACATGATCCACAACAGGCTTTATAACGGGCTTAAATAGACCACAACACTGTGCCAAATAATATACCTGTAATTTCAATTGGAATATTATTTGAAACTTCGGTAGATGAAACATATTAATATAGAAAAAAAGATAATAATAAATTGATTCAACACATATACATATTTTCTCGACAAATCGTTTCGACCAAGACGGTCATTATCATGAGTACTTGTTATACTAACAATAAGAAATTCTAATAGGTATATATATAATTACTACTGGATCCTCTCGAGGAGAGGAAAGGAAGAAGGGGGTGAAAACCAGGAATAACAAACAAAAAATCGAAATAATGAAAAGAAACAGAGTTTATCAAATCAACAGCAAAAATTACAACGCTATCTATATCGGCCAGAGTGGCTGGTCATGCCTTTAATGTTAGACTGAAAGAACATGTAAGTAGCATTAAGAAAAAACTTTGTACAACAGGCTTGTCAGAACATTGTGTAGGTAAAAACCATGAAATTAATACAGATAACGTAAAAATATTACATATTCAACCCAAAAGTACAAAGTTGAAACTCCTAGAAAATTTAGAAATCAAAACAGCATTGTTTTCAAAGTCAAATTTAATAAATAACCAAATTGAATTATCAACAAGCAATACACCTTTGTTGCTAAGCAACTTATAACTTCATGGTTTTCACCCCTTCTCTTTTTCCTCTCCTTGAGAGGATCCAGTAGTAATTATATATATATATATATATAAGTTACAAATATAGAAGAAATAAAATAAAAATAGCTTCAACACATATATATTTTCTTGACGAACCGTTTCGACCAAGACGGTCATTATCAAGAGTACTTGTTATACTAACAATAAGAAAGTCTAATAGGTATATATATATATAATAGGTATATAATATATATATAATAGGTATATATATATATATACCTATTAGACTTTCTTATTGTTAGTATACCAAGTACTCTTGATAATGACCATCTTGGTCGAAACGGTTCGTCAAGAAAATATATATGTGTTGAAGCTATTTTTATTTTATTTCTTCTATATTTGTAACTTCGACTATTCTACCAAGAAGTTTATCTAAATTACTGGAAAATTCACATTTGTGCCAAAAAATTCTTTCAATTATGTATTCCCAAAAGAAGATAAATTGCAAGTGATAACTTCTAAAAAGTTAAGAACCGCCATCGCATTGACTTCATCATAAATGGTAATCATCCTTTGATGCGTACGATAATTTTCTTTCACAAAAGGTCGAGATATTTTCCTGAATTTAATATTACATTACTATAATGGAGTTTCTTAAAATTCCAGCCCATACATTAACCTTCTGAGGGTTTTGCATTCTTTGTAAAATATTTATGTGTTTTACACGTTATTAGAAATACTCTAACAATTGTTTCGACCTATTCGCTCATATTCATAGAGTTATTACAGAATCTCAAATATACATAACAGACGGGCTGAAAAGTTCGTAGGCTAGCAAAGAAAAAATTATTTTTTTTGATAGAATTTGATTTTATTATTCAATTTAGTTCCCTTCGAGGGCGATACAATGATTATAGCGGTCATACAATTTTTCGATACCATTTTTATAATACTATTTTTCTTTAGCCTTAAAATAGGCTTCAGTTTCGGCAATTACGATTACCTCTTCATTGGCGCGAAATTTTTGTCCAACGAGCATCCTCTTGAGATCTGAGAACAGAAAAAAGTCACTGGTGGCCAGATCTGGAGAGTACGGTGGATGCGGAAGCAATTCGAAGCCTAATTCATGGAATTTTGCCATTGGTTACATTGATTTGTGACACGGTGCATTGTCTTGATGAAACAGCACTTTAGTTTTCTTCAAAAGAGGCCGCTTTTCCGCGATTTCGTCTTTTAAACGCTCCAATAACGCCTAGTCCCTATTTATGGATTTCCCCTTTTTAGTATAGTCAATGAATATTATACCAAGAGCATCCCAGAATAGTAAATATCAGTAAATTTTTATTATTTTTAAACTTCGGTTTGGTCAGAAATATATCGATCCTGCCTATGGCATTCTGATGAGATCTAACAAAATCGAAATTGTGATCCACTTCTGTTAATTTTGATAAATTTTTGATAGTTAAATTTGTTATTTGGGTCTCCCTTTCAATCATCTCTTCACAAAACTCCACCCCTTGTGTGGTTCTCTGAAAGACTTTCACGAGTAATTCGCAACTTACGCTATAAAATATCCCTAACCGTTTAAGGCTTAACATCATGCTCGTCAGAAATGTGGATATTATACAGGGAAAGTCAACATCTGCTAAACATCAAGCAGCGACTTTCCTTCCTTCCTGTGTTGACCGAACAGGTTTGCCCTTGAATGAAGTCTTGAACTTATGAATGATTTCGAATTTATTAGAGTGAGATCCAATGTTATTGTACTCTTCTAATAAAGCAGTCTCGTTGACAACGCATGATCGTCTTATTAGGGTAGGACAGCAGCAGAGGGCTTCTCCTTTTCTAATTCTTCCGTCTCAATGCTGGTATTACAGTAGAGTAAACAGTTAAATGAGAATAGCGCGTTCTATTCTTATATCTCTATGTTCACCATCGATTAATTTACAGTATAAATTGCCACCAGTATTTTTTGAATGGCACCTTTACTTTACATTCCAGGATGGGGATCTACCTCTGGTGCGAATATTGAAAGCGATGTCTTGCATAATTCTTAGAGCTGTGGCTAATGTAGTTAGAAGTCGGTAACAATCCAGAAACTAGTTTCCATGGTAACAATCACGTAATGAGAAACGCTGTAATACATCTAACCGGCATGGCATCAAAAGCATCAGTTTCCCTTTGTGAATACGTACATCATATATACCTACGATAACTTTAAGGCAAATCGAGCAACATGCAAGCGAGATAATCAAAACTTTTGTGCTTTGCTACTAACGTACGATATTCCTTGTTTTACGTCTTTAATAATTCATGTACTAAACCAATAGCGGCAAATCACGGAGTATACGCTCTGATAAAGACGCCCCGTTCTATATTGCCAACTTGTTGGATTACCTACAACATGCCTTTGCTTTACTCTCCAGGCTCGAGGTGTAATAAATGTTGAAATTAGTGTACTAGAAAGAATCGGAAATCCAATTTCATCTTTGAGGAAGAATACTTCTTATTCTTCTTCTTGGCAACGAAAACATGTAACATCTTGAAAGCTTATTATATTCTTAAATAATAACTGTACAATAATGAAACGAACAACGATGATAGTGTTTTATTGTCCTACACGTCGACCTAACGAAGTGTAGATTGTAGGTGGATGCTTTCACTTATTGAAACACAGAAAACATAATTAAAGAATTAAAAATACACTTGGTTTCAAAATATTATATTCGTAGACACTACAATTGTTTCAGCAAACATTGCCTTCATCAGGTGTGACGATTTAAACAAACTACGAATCTTTACAGCTATTTATATTAACAACTAAAGGGTGGGATGTAATTTAATTGAATATATTTAGCAAAGGTGAATTTTTACATTCGATTTGATCGTTTAATGCTAGGTTTTTACAAAAATACCTATTAATTTCTAATGCTTCTAACAGGTTTAATTTCAAACTTTTATTTTGCACGTAGTCTTGATTAAAATTATGGTTTTCTTTTAATAAATGTTCCGCATACATAGAATCATGGTTTTTATTTGTAAAACTAGCCCGATGTTCTTTGATAGGAACTTTAAAAAAGATCTATCTGTCTGTCATAAATATACTTTGTTACAGTCTAAACAATTTAATTTATAAACTCCTGAATTTAAGTTTCTTAGAGTTTTAAATTTATTATTTAGTATATGTTTACCTAATGTGTTATTTGTTCTAAAGGCTATATGATTATTATTAATTTAGATTGTAGGTGTTTTTTTTGTTTGATATTTGATTTGATTGTGGATTTGTTTGGCTGAGATGATAAAGCGGTTATAAAATATTTAAAAAGACTATATAAACATTATAAAAACGAAACGAAACTATATATACACTTTGAAAATAGTGTTAGACTTGTGGAGAAAATTGAAATTAGAGGAGCGAAGCGTACGTTTGATTGAATTGATTGAAATTAATATTATTTGATGATTGATTGGTGATGATTTTTTTTGATACTCGGATTTTGATTTTTAATGATCTAAATTGTTAAGTTAGAAAATGAAAAAAGTTGTGGTCTAGATAGTTGATTGGACAGTTGATTGGTTCAGTTAGATTTGTGGGGATTGGAGGAGGGTTTGTTTTTTGTAGTGCCTTAAGAAAGAATAGGGCACTAGGATTGTACACTAGCAGATGTTGTTCTGGGAAAAATTTAACTGTCGTCGAAGGCAAGGATTTTGGGCAAAGTTTGACAGGAAATTCATGACAGTGGAAAGAGGAATTGCAGGTCAATAAAAAAGAGGGTTTTTGGGTGTTTTATATCTTAACAATAGTAGCAGATATTTTAAGTGAACTGTAACGAATGTCAATTATTGGACGTAAAAAAATAAAGGAATTATTTTTTAAAAAGCGTGACGGACAAACCAGATAAGGAATTTGCCTACTATACTTTAATTTATACTTAGTCCTGAAATACATTTGCTTCCCCTGGAAAAATAAAACTAAATAAGAGAAAATGGATAGCACTATTTTCGTAAGACATTAATTTACTTGTCACATCATTGTCTCCCTATTGTGAGTTAGTCTTAACATTTTTCTAAAACTGGATCATTTCGAATATTTTACATCCCTAACTATTTGCGAATAGTAATCTAACCTAGACCTTCCTCTGTCTGTTTTTACTATTATTTTTGCTTGTAATATGTTTCCAATTAACCCTTACTGTCTCAGAAGGTGTCCACCATCCTATCTCTCTTTTCATTACTTGTCACATTTAAATAATAATTATTCTGTTATGTGAAACTCACTGTTGAATACAAATTTTATTTATTTAAGATAAAAATTCTGCTTTGAAAGTTTTACGTTAAAAATTCTTCTTGTTACCCCATGGTAATCGCAATTTCTATCGAATTTTTGAATAGCTTCAATTATATAGATTTAAATCATGATTAATTATGTTACAAGAATGTAGATGTCCCGGGTTCGATTTCCTGCCGTTGCAACACTTTTTTGCTTCCTATGTTAAGTAAAATAAACAAATGTAGAAAAAGAGAAGAAATCGTCGAACACATCACAAAGATTTTATTTTAACAAAAAATTAAATCTAATTTATACATGTTTGGACACAAGAAAGATGAGGGGATTGTTGAAATTGTGTATATCGAAATTCATCAGGTTTCTTATGTATTTATTGATATACACAGTTTCACTTGGCAAAATTATCGATATTAAAATTATAATCTATAATTGTAAACATGTTGTCTACATTACGAATCCACACTTTTTGAAAAAAAATCGATTTTGTTTTTAATTCTATTTCCAAATAGTTTATGACGACATGGTGGTCGAAATGTAGTTCGACGATTTTTTATCTTTTTCTATATCAGTGTACCTTCACAGTTACTCAAGAATAAAAATATATCTTTGATATATTTCCAATTTCTTTTAGTTAAAATAAGCTGGTCGAATTTCGACCTCCGTGAGGTTTACATTAAAACACTTGACGGTTTATAGGTATTTTCTTTATAGATAACTCTTGTATTTATTTGATACTGCATATTATATTTTTGAATCCCTTAAGCTATGCATTATTTGAGCGCAGGTTAATTCCTGCTAAGATAACGTTGAACTAACCACACACAAGCGTATAACTTACACATACAGGCACCTAGATATCTACATCCTTATTGTATACACAGGTATCGTCCCGAGATTTCTATCTATGTACCTACTAGTAGGGGTGTTTTTTTATTTTGTTTATGCATATTAAATTTATACCGAGCCAGCAACATAAAGCTATTGTTTCCTCTAGCGTATTTGCGATGAACTACGTACTCCTCTAGTATACCTTCACATGCCCAGTGGCGTAGCTAGGAGCGCAATAACAAACTGTACCCCTAAATTAATATTACCTTAATAACGCCCGAATGAACAAAGGTTGATACCATGGGTTTTGAATGAGCATATGACAACAATAATGAACGCTTTATATGTAAACAAAATGTAGCTAATTACTACTGAACTTATAAAATGGGTATTATTAATGCAAGTCGAATTTACATGAAAAAATGGTGACTTTTTTAATTTCTCATGCAGTAACAGTAATGGCAACATTGCTTCCGTTAAGTGCCATCTATTGATAGACTACTGTAAAATTTTGGCCAAGCTTTGACGTTTATTTATGTTTGATAGCGATTGTAAGCAGCCAACCTCGTTAATTTCCACAGTGATGGAAAAAGTGAGTTTCGTGTGCTGATAAACATTACTTTTTGCGTAAAAAATTCGTTAAAGAAGCCAAAGAGACTTGATAAATACTATGGGGACTCTGCACCGTCGATTTAAAAAAAAAGTGTTGTTCCATCAGGACAATGCACGGGCGCATACTCATACGTGTGTACTCACCATAGCCAAATCTCATCAATTGGGCTACGAGATGCTACGCCATCCACCTTATTCTCCGGATTTAGCCCCCACCGACTATTTCCTGTTTCCAAACCTGAACAAATGACTGGACGGTACAATATTTGTGAAGAGGTCATTTTGAGGGCCTTGAGAAATCTTATTATTTAGAAGGAATAAAGAAATTAGAAACACGATGGACTAAATGTATCGAGCTAAAAGGAGAATGAATTAATGAAAACTGCTGGTTAACGGCGACATTGATAAAATAACTACAAAAAGCGTAGTAAACGCCATCTGACCATAAAGGAATGTAGTTTGAATGTATTTTTGCGACTTGAGATTTGTTTTGTTTCTGGACTTATATACTTGTAAATAATAAATTCTGTGCTACGCCACTGAGCGTTCACATGTATACATATTATCCATACGCTACCATACGATGGGTACATGTAAGAGAGAGCTGATGCTTAGCCTCCTCCTCTGTGTAAACCAGGTAGTTGATCTTATACCACATTAATATTCTTTGATGTTATTAAATACATATACTACCCACGGAAGTCGCTCCTATCGCTACACTCGATTATAATTAAAATCTATGTTCTTGTTTACTGTTGTTTACCCGGAATAAATGCAGCGTTTATACGTAAATTTTATAGGGATGCTGTAAATTGCACCTGGCCGCTTTTGGAATTACGCAAATTGCAGAGGCAATTAAATATCTTAATTAAATAACCATTAAAGTAAATGAATTAAATGACAATTTAGTTAAATACTATAGAATTAATATGTTATCCATTACAAAATAGAAATTAAGCCGCTTACAAGTGAGATTAGCTACTAAATATGGTAAATGCTTCAAGTTTAGAGCAGATATTTTGTAGGTACATTGAAACGAATCTCTAATTCCAAATTTAAAATAAGAATATTGTTTCCTTATTAGAGAAACTGGTCTAAATAATGATCTAACCATGCGTATGCAATGAAAGTTAATAATATACTGGTTTTCATCCAAAACCAAATAGAAATAGTAGACGAAGTTTTCATATAATTTAAACTATTGGCAGTACACTGTTGATGAAGCATGATTTAAACAATAATCGCAGTAACAATACGACAAAACTTTAACAGATTTATTTAAAATAGACTCGGAAATTATTTTCAAAAGTACAAGTATACTAAACTGTAATTAGGTAATTGTAGTGTTTATATATACATTTTCGGGACTCCTCTAGAGGATTACAAGTGAGCTATTGATGAAGAATAATTCTTTTTGATTATTTGTAATATTTTTGTTTGAGTGTGGACCATTTTTATTTTTTCAAATTCTAGTTAAGTTAGTTTTTTACTTTGTGGTGGACAATATTGTTTATTCTTTTTTACTTAATGTTCTGTTATATCCCTACTACTAGATGTTCTTTAAAACGAATTTCTAAAGAACGGCCCGTATGTCCGACATAAATAGCGTCGCAGTCCTAAAAATTTGTTTCATTTTGTTTGTTGTTCATTTTGCTTTTATTCTTAATTAATAATGTTTTTTTTTTTAATTTAGTTAGAAACTTCTTAATTTTGTAACACGGCTTTTTATTTTAATATGCAAAAGGTGCTATTGGAATTATTCTTCTTTTTATCAATATAAAAATAAATTAAAAAGACAGTAGAATGTTTCAAGGAAATTTATTGATTACTCAACATATTTTTCGACTGGGCAGTCATTATGAAGAGTACAAAACAATACTTGATAATGATTTAGTTTGTGTTGGTTTTTATGGAGAATACAATTAAAGACTAAATAACAACAACACAATAACCAACAGCAATGAAAATAGAAATAGAAACGCGATAATAGAAAAGTGAACACGAAGGCAGCGGAACAAGATAAGAACTGATCACTGAGAATGAAAAAAGAACTGAAGTCGAAATTTTGAAGTAAGAGCAAGGGTAGTAGGTAAAAGTAAATCACCGAAGAAACCCATCATAAAATAGCAATTAGGGAGGACAGCGAAGTACAGACGTCATGGGGTTAGTAGTTGAAATGTTAGCAGGGATTATAGGAAAGTAGAGTAATAAAAGTTGTTGGTACAGATAGATAAAATACAAAATATTTAGAATAGAATATTAAGAAATATTTACACAGATACAGAGACACACAGAAATATAATACAAAAGAATTTTGAAAATATTTACATACAAGGTAATAAAGGTATGTAAATTTATGTGGCATTGACTGCCACAATGATCATAATTTTCCCTACAGAAATACAAATCGTTTCAGTTACGTAATTTAAATCGATCTGTTCGGTAAATAGTTTATTTTGCCGCCTTTGATTATAAATTCGTGAGAAATAGACAAATCATGAACATTATAAATTCCAAAATTTTTGCTGTTTGTCACGTACCATTTATTGCTAGTTAATAATCAAAATTTCCATCGGCTGCATCCCTTGTGGGTACAATGACTGTATACCTGAGGGTTGCGACGTGACTAACTAACTATCATAGTCAGTACTAAGTTTTGTATATATTTAATTTTAAGTAAAATTTAGACAGTTCTCGTATAAACTCGCTGGAATCTACACTCATTATTAAGCAATTTTTATCTAAATTTTACAAATCAATCGTTAATTATCTTTTTGCATTAATATTAGTTATAGTTATAGGTTTATATTAAATATAGTTATCGGTGTTTTAAATTACGATAAATTTAGGTGGTTTTATTTCATGTGGTACATAGTACACTCCGTTGGTAAAGATTTAAATAAAACGTTATCAACGATCCTTTGCACGATAATTTTATAATGTTAGTGAAATAGGTAGGTACTGATTCTCTAATGATAGTAATTAATTATGTAAAAGCGCTAAAAAGTGTCTGGCCATCAATGTTACCGAATTTCCGAATTAGACGATAAAGATAATGTTGGCATAAAATTTCCACGCTGGCTTTGACAGTAAAGACGGTGATACCGTTTTGCTGGAATTACATCAGATCTTGATACGTTGCCAATAGCAATACTAAACTCCTTTACTGCAGTAGCAGTTTAATTCTACCTCAAGAGATAAAAACTTAGGTCACTGACTTTTGCCAAAGCTCTAAAAGCCGAACTATTTATTCTAGATAGGTTTATTAATAGTTCCTTTAATTCAAAATTAAATTAAGCGGATAAAATATTTAAGAATAATCTTCTTTTTTGTTAGAATTTCAAGATTCCATGCTTTAAGCTAATAAAGTGGAATCCTTAACTGATTGAGAAAAAGAGGAATTTTGATTTATTAACTTTGATATTAATATGCTAAAGTCTAACATAAAGTCATGAAATAGTTTTTAGTATGGTAAACCCTATTTACTTTTATTGTCTTTTTGACGTTATTTACCGAATAAATAATTATTTTCGGAGTCGTTCTTTATCATGTTTTTTCTAGTATTGAACAATGTCTGAATTCCTATAGAGTTTCATATAACCTTAAAGGTCAATGCCAATGGCACAATAATGGTAATTAGTTCCCCTTTGAGAGCTTACAGCATCTGTCTAAAACTTTTTCCAAAATAATGAGATTCAGACAACATTTTTGATAGTTTTCATTTATTATATTCTATTCTATTGCTGGGGTCAATAATGCATATTCCCATTTAAATAAGGACTTGACATACAAATGACCTTGAATTTAAAAGCGAATGTCACAATAAAGGTTACCAATTCCTTTCCCTTTAGAAAGCATACAACTTTTTTCTAAAACTTTTTCCGAAAGAACGGGATTCAGTCAAAATATTTCGTTGTCTGAAGATAAATTTCTCGCTTTGTGTACCTCCCTTTGACTATTTCAATTTCTGTTGATTGATTTTAATATTAACTCTATGTATGCTTCCGGTTAGAGTAGTTAGCAAACTCTTAAGTAATTCCTAGAAACATGTTACTCCCAGGAGTGTAAATTTTATTTATTCACATACAGTTTATTACCTTCAGCGATTGTTTCAACAATGCATTGTCTTCTTCACGGATAATAGTTTTAACTGTTTGAACCTCACCTTCATTTGTTTTAATGATACTTTAATTACTACCTTAATCGATTTAATCGTTGGTTTGCGCTTATAAATTACACAAATTTGCTACCTAAGAAGACAATAATTTAATTAATTATACAATATTCCTAAATCACAGAATTATGTTTAGTATACAGTGAAATGGTACTGCCTGCACCTTTGTAAATTTATATTTCCGTAAGTCAGAATTTGACCTTTGACCGAGAAACTCCAACTTTAATTATTTAGGGTGGTCACGTAAAAAGAAATTGATGTGATATTAAACGACTACCTTTTAATAATTTTTTAACAACAAAATCACCTCAATAAAAGTTTTGTACTATATTATAATGAACCAATTGAAACCAATTCAAATTCCTCTAGCGGGGCTTTAGCTACAGCCACTACTACATACTGTCTATGACCCTCGACGATCGAATATTAACATTTCAACATGTCAAACCGTTGGTGATTTTCAATTAGAAATTCCAATTAGACAGTAGCATACTGGATATGGACCGTAATTTCAAATTTATTAGTAACTTATAAGTAACTGCTAATATATAGACATCTATAGATATTCAGGCAGCTTATGTACCGAGGTCATTTAATTGATTAGTTGAATCGATCTGAATTTCAAGTTTAAAATCACAATCCATATTTAGCTGTTTCTATCAATTACCGATCAAAAATTCAATGTTAGCAGTGTAAATGTGTAAATAGTGATATACTGTCACTGTTACTATTTCTTAGATATATTATATTTCATTTTTTACATATCAGATATATTTTATTATATAAATTATGGAATTACTTTATTTCTAATTGCCATATCCAAAGAAGGCATTAAAGTCCTTGTTCATCTAAAAATTAGGGATCAAAGATCCCATATTTGAAATGCGATCCACCAATCAGGTACTACGAACCGAAAGTCAAATCCCACAACCGGTTTCGACCTATTGGGTCTGATCGGGTGGGCGCTGGCAGAAGAGATCTTTCAGAATCAACAGTGTTATTTATTTAATGCAGTTAGGGGTATTAACCCTCGGAGTAGTTGTTTCTGTTGATTCCATATTTACTAATTGCCATGTTGTCTGATGTAATTGCTAGACAGCTGTTTTAATTAATTATTAGTTTTTTAATATTAAAAACTGAAGTATTTGCAATATTTGAAAAATAATATCTCAAAAACGAGATCTAAACAAAATTTAATTTACATAATAACAATTAGCAAAATTTGAGCAATGATCATTTATTATGGTATATCCCCTTTTAATGTTTTGTTTTTTGTACAAACCCTCCTGAAAGTTATGCTGTGTATGCTTACCCTTACAAATAAATTAAATCCAAAACTTTAATTAGTTATTAGTCCCTTTTTGTCTTTAGTGTACCTCAGCATGCAGATTCAAAAAGTTCATGAACTTTAGAGTGCATTAATGAGGTACCTATTATTTGTGCATTTCTTAATTAAAGTCGCTGCGAGAGCTGAAGTAATACCAATTATTGTTATTCAGTCGTTCTTTTGTCGTACAGGTGAAGATTATTTCGTCTTTTGTAGCTTTTGTTTGCTTCTAATTAAGTTCCTTGTGGCTCTAATTAGACTGTTTTGCGAAACTAATAATTCCTTCTTGAAAATACCATTTCTGACTTCTGCTTATTTAAATTAGGCCAAATAAACTACAAACGAGCTTTTTTCGTAGTTAAAATTAATGACCGTGTTTTGATAATCAATTTTTTATAAGGGCATTCGTAATTATTTGCATCAGTTGTTATAGTGAACGCTGATTAATGAAATTTTAACGGACGTACGGATTGTTAAGTCTCTGCCAGATCGAAAAAAAATGACGTTTTAGGGAACTTACAAGATGTTTATTGAGTATAAGTACTTTAACTATTTTTCTATTCAAAATTTAAAAAAAAAACTTCTATTTTAGCGTAGATATGCAAAAATTTCTTTTAGTGCTTTATATCATCCTATGTAGGTATACAGTAAATATTGTACCTGCCAAACCCGAATTCCGGATAAACTAGCTTGCCTAGGCAAAATTAGTTTTGAACTTCAAAATAGGGCAATCTAAATGAAGCGTCACCAAATTATATCACTTTTATTTTTAATGTTATACAACTCTTTGATATTGGGTTATAGTTGGTAATAGGTTACCCTGATTTGAAAGTTACTTTTACCTGATTTCAGGATAAATTATTTTAGCCTATGCAAGAACAAGTTTAATTAATCTGTCAATGTGTTTGTCGTTCTTTGATAAATGCGATGGCACAATAACTAGAAAATTGTTTCCAATATAATTTGTATATCTAATCAATAAAAAACACATTTCTTGAAAATGATTGTTTTAAACTTTTAACTCTATTACACTTGAACTTGAAATAAATCTTATATAACAGTTAAGTTCATCAGATACACGCCCCTACCCCCTTCCTACCCTAAGCTAGTCATTCCATTTCCCTAAAACTATAAAACTTTACATCCCTAACACTGAGCACCCAAATCTCTCACCTACGCACTGACGCTATTACAGTCTGATTCACCCTTGTTTACGTTGTTCACTGAGTGTTTAAGATGCCTCCGATAATCGTGAGTCCCGCCAACTGTGAAGTCCGGGCTGTTATACGATTCCTTAGTGCTAAAGAACTAAGTCTGTGCAGTTTACGGACAAAACATTATGAGTGATGGAATGGTAGGGAATCTGCGCCATGCAATCCACAACAAAAGACGTGGCAAGTTGAGCAAGGGCATCGTTTTGTTGCATGACAATGCCCTTCCGCATATGACTAATCGGACCACAGATTTCATTACATCTTTTCACTGGGAAGCTCTAGATCATCCTCCGTACAGCCCGGATCTGGCGCCCAGTGACTACAATTTGTTTCTGCACTTGAAGAAACATTTGGGCGGTCAGCGTCAAGTCAAAACAGTTGTGATGCAGTGGTTAACAGTTAACAAGTCAGGCGGCAGAGTTCTATGAGAAGAGTGTTCAAGAAATGGTCACTGGTCAAACGTTATCACAAGTGGTGCCTCAATATTGAAGGAAATTATGTAGAAAAGTAAATATATTAAGGTACAGGCTTTCATGTAAAAATAAAATAATTAAGGTATCTTTGCACGTTTTTTATTAATTTCAAAGCGGTGCATACTTAAAAGACAAGCTTCATATAATTCCCGTGGTGCAGCAGGTAAATGCCAGATTCCTGATACATGCACTTATCTTTTCATTTCTTTTTTATTTTTGTTTACCTTGATTTTTCCGACGTGCATAGGTATATCAGCCAAGATTATTAGTATGCAAGGTCTTACATCGGCGAAATGTATGTAATATATATATATATATATATATATATATATATATATATATATATATATATGTATATGTATCAACGTCATCATAGTGCGTGGTTTTGTGTCGCCGGCGTGTGGACAGAATACGACCGGAACACGTGTCGAGATTTCTATCGGTACTCAAACGACACACGAACTCACTTGTATGATATCCTTTATTTTATTAAGAGCACCGTATACCATATGAACGTACAGTATCCATAAATAACCCTAGCGATCTCCGCCTTCCTTATCTTTTTACGATTTTTAAGATGGACGAATGTTCATGAACCGTTTTACGACTCTTCAAGGACATTTCTTGACTATCTACAAATATATGCCGCAAAACGTTTCTAACATGCTGCTACTTTTACAAAATGTGCACGCGGACGTGAATGTTAACGGAAAGTTTAGTGTAACATAGGTATCGTACTTTAGTATTATGCGAGTGTCCTTATTTCAACTTGACTTTCTAAGTCTAAGTCAAATTTCGGTAAAATAAAAAACTGATGAGAAAGCGCAAATATTTAAAAAATGAGAAATTGCTATAAACCCCCTACACAAAAATTATTATAGATATTTACTGTTTACTGTAGTATTTCCTTTTTTACTCTGTTTAATTGATTTTCGTTTCTATCACGTATGGAAACTGCGTTCTAAATATCCATAGACAGCGATATACTGGCACTTACTTGATATTACTTGGATCAACATACACCAGTTTCAATTTGGTCTATGATTCATTGAAGCTGTCTGTAGTGCGCTGATGATATTTAAAAAGTGATTCAAAACAGATCCGCATCTGCTGATTTATTTGTTTGTTTGTTTGTTTGTTTGTTTGTTTGTTTGTTTGTTTGTTCGTTTGTTTGTTTTTTTGTTTGTTTTTTGTTTGTTTGTTTGTTTGTTTGTTTGTTTGTTTGTTTGCTTGTTTATTTGTTTTTTTGTTTGTTTGTTTCTTTCTTTATTTATTTATTTGTTTGTTTGTTTACTAACAACTGAATGTTCTATATACAAATTTGTATTAGATCAGAAGATGGTGGAAACGGTCGGACAGATTTCTTAAGTTAAATTTTTTGTCAAATAACAGGCGGGTTGAAAAGTTAGTTCGTTGGTTAGCATAGAAAAAACAATTATTTTTGATGGAATTTGATTTTATTATTCAATATAGTTCCCTTGGAGGGCCATACAACGATTAACGATTTGGTCATACAATTTTTTGATACCATTTTTATAATACGACTTGTCTTTAGCCTCAAAATAGGCTGCAGTTTCGGCGATTACGATTACCTCTTCATCGGCGCGAAATTTCTGTCCAACGAACATCCTTTTGAGGTTTGAGAACAGAAAAAAGTTGCTGGGGGCCAGATCTGGAGAGTACCGTGGATGCAGAGGCAAGTCGAAGCTCAATTCATGGAATTTTGCCATCGATTTCATTGATTTGTGACACTTTAATTTTCTTCAAATGAGGCAGCTTTTTCACGATTTTGTCTTTTAAGCGCTCCAATAACGCTACGTAATAGTCGCTGAGTCGCTGTTTATGGTTTTCCCCTTTTTAAGATGGTCAATGGATATTATACCATGAGCATGAGCATCCCAGAATAATGATGCCATAACATTGCCAGCCGATGCCGACTTGCGTCTTTCCACGCTTTGGAGTCGGTTCATCACGAGCTGTCCACTTGGCTCGACTGACTGTCGATTGGATTCCTTTGTGAAATGATGGAGCCATGTTTCGTCCATCGTAACAAATCGACGCATTCGACGATTCGGATTTATTACGATTGAACAGCTCCAAACACTGCTTAGAATCATCGATCCGTTGTTGTTTTTGGTCGATTGTCGATTGTGAGCTTGCGCAACACCCACTTGGTACAGAGCATTCGCATATCGAAATATTCATTCACGATATGACCATGACCAACATGTTCCTTTGATATTTTTAGGGTCGGGTCTCAGCTATATCAATCAACTTTACCTTACGGTCGTCAAGAATTATTTTGTGGACTTTTTTGATGTTTTCGTCGGTAACAGCCTGTTTGGGGCGTCCACTGCGATGCGTGCATCGTCCTCGGTGCTCATTCCGCCTCGTTTAAATTTAGAAAACCACTTTTCTACGGTTGATTTTCCTGGTGCAAAGTCCGAATAATGTTTATCAAGCCAAACCTTGGTTTCAACAGTATTTTTTTCGCCAAAAAGCAATGATTCATTAACACACGAAATTTCGTTTTATCCATTTTTTCAAGGTAACAAAAGTTCTTTCACTAAAAATCCTATAACTCAGATACTAATAGTGCAACAGCTGTCAAATTTATACACGCGTCTTTTGAAGGTTAGGGCTAACTAAAAATCATATGTTGTATACTTTTTCGTTCAGTATTAGTTTCTTTCTTTTCTTTACTTCTACGCAACGAGTCTACAATGTAATGCCTTCAGTAAACGTATGTTAGCTACAAACAGCTTCACTTGAACCAGACGAGGTAGTTGTTGTTAATTGTACTGGGGGTGCTATTCTGAATAGTTAGTGTCCGAAATTCTCGAAATGACCCTCGTATGGTTAAGTTTATGTTCATGAAACGTTCATGTAGCTCGAGTACCTGCAATTGTTTCGCAGTCCGATCCGTTCTCCGCATTTAGAGCCGTTTTGTTAATCGCGTTGAGCCCAGAGCACATCCTGGATCTTCTTTAGCACAAGCCATTATTAATGGTTTAAATGGAATTCGAAGCCGTGAGGCACCTCCTATACTGATGTTGATCCATTCAACCAATCGACCATCCAACAAAGAACAATACCCTAATGAATAGTTATTGCGTATAGGAATATCGTCGGGCATATATTTTAAACGACGGGAATCGAAATGGAAAATTTTATTCGCTATTCGAATTCGGTTAATCGGCCATGGTGGCGATTTGCCTCCTTTCGACTACATGGAACCGTGTCACGACGAACGGTAGAATTTCGCATAATCGGCATAATGGTGTCAGTTAAATTGTAACTTCTTCTTCTTGCATTTCTGAAACAATAGATTAACTGCGCGATTAGCTGGCGCACGATCGCCGGCGTCCTTCCTAGAAATTGTTCATACCGAAAGGAATTTAATTCAACAAAAACGTATCTTTCGAATGATCTTCGTATTATTTTATTAGAATAATTAAAATTTCAATAGTAAAATGTGACTAAACAGTATTGTTTCAACGAATCCTTATTGAAAAATAACTCGACAATATTGTTTCGATATTAAACAGTTATTATCAAGAGCGCTTAGACTACACTAAAGTAAGATCTTACGTCTAGAACATTATATACAAAAACCAATGCCCATGTATGCCATCACTTGATGAGAATTTACAGACAATTTTATTCACAATATACGAGGATGGATCAAATATAAACGAGCCTTTGTTCTTTATTTTGAAAAGTTTCGCTATTTTTCGACATATCCCCCTTGTTCGTCTACACATTTTTCTCAACGCATTGCTAGTTTTTTCATCCCATTTTCATAAAAAGAAGCAAGGCGGGAGTATCTAGTTGCGTACAAACGCCTTCACCTGTTCATCGGTCTGAAATCGCTCGCTTCCTAGTGATTCTTTGAGGGGCCCAAACATGTGGAAATCACAAGCCGATAGGTCTGGACTATATGGAGGGTGTTCCAATCGAGTCTAGTGCATTTCACCGATTTGGGCCTGCGTTAAAGCTGCAGTATGAGAGCTAGCGTTATCGTGCAAGAGTAACACGTCACGAATGGGGTGCGTCCTCCTTTTTCGGCGATAAGTATGTTTTGCTGCATTAATGGTTCTTCGCTCATGCAAAATATCCATCAATAGCACCCCCTCCAGTCCCAAAAAGCCGTGGCTAACGCTTTGCCTGCAGACAGACGTGTTTTCGGCCTCACTGAGTTTGCGCAGCCACCCCATGCTTGCTCGTTTTGTTTGATGTAGAAGTGTAATGGTGTACTCACGTCTCGTCGCAGGTTACAATTTTGTGCACAAAAAATTCACCTTCCTCTCTAAATCGAGTGAGAAGCACCTGAGAGATGCGAACTCGAGCAGTTTTTTGATCTTCACTCAGAAACTTTGGAACACAACAAGCTGAAATTTTTCGGAATCCCAAGTTTTTCGTTATGATTGTGTGGACACTCCCATAACTGATCCCGAGTTCACCAGATAACTGAAGCACAGTGGCGTGGAAAAATGCTGGTGTGCGGACGACACGATTACGGCCATCGTTAAATTATTTGCACCAAACTTTGAAACAATACTGCTTAGTTTCTTTTGATTTATTTAAACATGTTTGTTTAATTAGGTGATGAAATGAATTATTTCACCGGTGCGCAGATGTGCCACTTCTTTTGATTCCTATGGGGGAATCGGTGCAACAAACGGACTTCGTGTTTTAATTGTTTATTACACCCAACTATTTACAAACTATATACACTAATTTTACATGAACGTCGTGACTGCTACTTATTTACGAAGATTAAATGATTATGATTAATTGATTGAAACTATATGTTATTTATACTATACGTTTATAGAGATCTTGATTTGATTTGTGCTATATGTTAAATGTACTAAAAATGATCTCTTATAAACGTTTGATGTTTTTATCTAATATGTTGAATTGAATGATTGAACTGATCTTACTGTATTAAGTTAACTATATATGAATTTAAGACCCGCCCCTAGAAGAGGGGTGGTTCCGATGCACCGACACTTGAAACAACAAAACAAGCAAAGAGGAGGGAAAACGTAAACACAAAAAATGCAACCCTGTAATCTATGTGTCGGTGCATCATCTACGTCCTCGAAATGGACCGATGGGTCAACAAATTACCCCCAATAAATCTATAAACTAACATAAATTCTAGATGCACATTTGAACACAAAGAAAAAATAATACAATGGGAAACGGCAATACTAAAAACGGGAAAAAATATGATGCATACTATTATAAAACCATAAATCGCAGAAGAAAGAAACGGACAGCAAATGCACATGACAATACAACAAAAATTTGAGAAGTAAAAAATGTGTGACTGACAAGGTCAATAACTTACAAACAAAAAATGAAAAGATAAATCCGAACAATGTTTCTTCGCAACACGTCCGAATTAAGCTTTAATATTAGTAAAATGTGAAATGTAATGATTGACTGGTGCCTTTAATAATTATATCTAAGCATGTAATAGACATTTTACTGAACATTTGTGAAATTGTTTAAACACCACGCTTTTGTTACTTATGCATTTATCAGTTACATTGTAATTGTAAAGCTGGTTTTTAATATAAAGCACGTATGTAGAATAAGAAAACAGGTTCTGATAGTTTATTTAATAAATTTATCGGGAAGTGGGAACGAATTACGATATGTACAGGGTAACAGTTTTACACAAAAAATCTGTTAGCGTTGTCGCAATTCCAAAATAATCCCCTGAGGCTTGTTGTAGCTAATACATAAATAGGTACAGTATGCAATTAGCCATCTCAAGAATTACTGGACGAATTATGTTGCCCTTAGAATGAGGAATATGAATAAGTCTGGAGAACTGAAATGTTAACATATATGCATAATTTATGAGATACTGGATTCAAAACACGCATCAATAAATATGTTCTCTTGGGCATATAAATTTGCACCAAGATACATGTACATAATTTGGCATATTTATATGACGATGACAATACTACGTGGTATAATACTTTATATTTCTGATTTATAGCAAGGCAGTAAATTGCTTAGTGCACATTTCCATTTAATTCTCCTCAAGAGATATTCTATTTGATTAGATAAACGTTTCGTTGCTGGAAGAAGTTAAGGTAAACCTCTGATAGTAATGATAATAGTGAATGGTAATCTTTAGGAAATAATTGTAGAAGTCATCGAAAATATTGGAACATTTTTCCTTCCTGTGTTATCATTAGTAGATTTATCCTAACTAACGTTATATATATTAAATATATATATATATATATATATATATAATACCACTGTAAAATTTTGCAAAAATTTAATTGTCTTGCACTTCTAGTAGACAAACGCTTGTAGTTTTACATAAAAACAATTTAATAAATAAAAGCTAGTACAACAGAGAATAATAAATAAATAAGAATAATGTTACTTAATATATAAACTATAGGGTACAAAATGTAACTAAGGCTAAGATAATGAACATAGATATTGATTTCTTTTTGATTATTGACTAAATTTTTACCATTTTGAATGAACTTTTAGAGGTCGAATCAATATTGTCGAGGAATAAATAATTTTTAATTTTTTTGCGTTTTATTTTTAGATATATACTTTTTTGGATATCTTTCATGCTTTTATGAAAATTCCTTAGAAAAGAACGATACTATAAGTTATATTCGTCTATGGTTCACACATGTTATGTTTTGTATATTGCGCGATTAATTTAAATATATTATGAGACTTCATCAATTCTTATTATCAAGTATTGTTTTAAAAAGAAAAATTGAAGTGTGTTTTTTCTTTGTTGTTAGTTACGATTTGTATGTCTTAGGATTAAGTCTTGAAATTGTAATTTCGAGTTTTTTTTAATAAAAACAAAGTTTCGAATTCCGAAACTTTGATTTGAAAATTCCCTAGTTCTTACAATAAAAATCTAATGTCTATTGTCTCCCTCTTTCTATTGTAGTAGCCCAAATATCCGAGGATGATGAAAGATGTTATCTGAGATTAAAAGCACCTTTTTTTGATAATGTAACTGTTAATAATAAATTAAGTTAGTCCCGACAGCCAGTCGTTTAGACACTCTCTTTTATTGTTTGCACTTCCGCGAGCGAAGTTCCCGCGAAAGCGCTTAATCTAATTCAAATGACTTCTGTACGGAGAGTATTCTAATTCGCGTTAATCTGGTATTCCCGGGAAAAATTGCGATCCATTCAGACGTTCCAAACAGCCCAAACCTTTGTTACCTCACAACGGAACTTTACAACAAGGTGATTTGAATATTTTGATTATTCGGTAAAGAGAGAAAGCGAGGAAAGCGAGGAAAGCGGGGAGAGGCTTGTTGTAGTATCTCTGACGTCGCGCTGGTTGACAACGTTGCTGCTAGGGTGAAATGGAAGTGGAAAACCAGCCGTTCTATAACGTGTAATAAGAGGGTTCATAAAGAGATAATTACAAGAAAATATGGCTAAATTAATAATTAGTTTTTTAATTAACAAAATAACTGCCGGAAACGAGAAAACAAGTCCAAAAAGGAAGGCATTAAAATCCTTGTCCATCTAATTATTAAGGATCAAAGATCCCACATTTGGAACACGTCCCATCAAGCAGGCACTGCGAACTGTAGGCCAAATCCCACAACCGGTTTCGGCCTATTGGATCCCATCAGGTGGGCTCTGGCTGAAAGGCCTTTACAGGCTGTATGATAAATATAAATATGAACTGAACAGAAACAACTATTGTGAGGACTAATACCCCTACCGGCATTGAATTACACTATTGATTCCGAAAGATTCTTAGACGAAGATAACATATCCAAAATCCTTGTTCGTCTAAATGTAAACAAGAGACTTAAAAGCACAAAAACGAAATAATTCAAGTCTATAGCAGCTCTCACCAGAAGAAAATTACTTAACAAATTAATATAAAGTTAGGTTAAGTCAAAAATCGCATCCGGAAGGGTGTTTCTGAGACCTCTTTGGGTATTAACCTTCCTTAAACCTTCTGCATACATAGGTATATGATTTATACGTTTTTTTTGTCAACAACATAGTTGTCTTCAGGTCATATTGATTAAGTCATTTATTGAAATACAGCAAGTGGATATTCATTGTCCGCTAAAATTAAATGAGAGATATAGGGTGTCAATTTCGGAAGGCTAAGTCGGCAATAAATTGTCAAACCGAAAAAGAACCTTTATTATTAATATATATTTAATATCACTCTATAAAAAAAAAAAGCTAAAACAGGTTAACATATTAATGTCAGCTAGTTATCATTTTTGTTTGATTTGATGATTTGTGGATAAATCCAATAGAAGTGACGTTTACAATGTTGAGAATGGTTAATATATATCTATATATACTTCATTGAACCAGATACGTGGATGATAATTTCTGTAGTTTTTATAACATATCTTAATAACTTTAACAATAAGATCAAATTCACAATAGAAATTCAGAATATAAGAAAGTTTAAATTTCTTAGATGTAAACGTAAAAATTAGAAACAATAAATTAGAGTACGATATACTCAGGAAATCCACAAGTACTGATGTTATTATACATAAAAAATCCAAACAATCCTGGCAACTAAAACATTCCTCACTCCATAGACTTTTAAATTTTCCCCTAACTAAACAAAATTTCATGAAGGAACGTAACACAATAAAGACAATAGCTTAAGAATAATGATTATAAACCCGAATTAATTGATATATCGGAATTTAAAGATGCGCCGGTTATTGACCAATATTTGAGAGACACTATTTAATTTGTTTTTTTTTCCGAAATACCTGGTTTTGTTCCTGCCCCTATTCTGTAATGTTACCGTCTTTTTTATAAACACTAACAGAATACACCTACCCTTAGTAAATAAATGTTACTCTTGACAAAGACTTCGAAAGTCGAAACAATTGTAGAGTGTTAAATAAACAAAAATTGAAACATAAATATAAATATAAATATAAATATAAATATGCAATCAACAGAAACAACTACTCCGAGGGCTAATACCCCTCCCGGCATTGAATTACACTGTTGATTCCGATGGATTCTTAGACGAAGATATAACATTTTCAAAAAAGAAGGAATTAAAATCCTTATTCGTCTAAATATTAAGATCAAAGATCCCATATTTGGAACGCGTCCTACCAAGTAGGCACAACGAACCGAAGGCCATATCCCACGACCGGTTTTGACCAATCGGGTCTCATTAGGTGGGCGCTGATCTTAATATTTAGACGAATAAGAATTTTAATTCCTTCTTTTTTGAAAAATTGAAACATTTAAAAGCGTTATTTGTGTTTAACTTAATATTTATAATAAAAATTGAAACATTTAGGAGCGTTCTTTGTGTTTAATTTAATATTTATATATCTATTCGCCTTCCGAAATTACTCCCGATACAGTACTTAGTTAGTTAGTTTCTTTGGAAACCCTTCAAATATAAAAGGAAGCAATTTTTGGATACCAATAGGCTCGGGCAAAGAAATCTACGCGTATTTTTGACCTGATTTTCGTAAAGTGGTATCGTAGAGAATGAGATTCTGGAGTGGAGCGAAGTTGAGCTCATCGACACAGGAGGCGGCACGATTCGAAAAATAATTTACAGGTTCGCTATTACGAGATTACGTTCTGTCGTCTTTGATGGGGTTGCAATAACAATCGCCCCGTTGCCGTTCTCACAATGGGCTTGATTAACAGCTTTTATTCCATGTAATAACGAAGTTCTGCGTCAGCTTTTTCGCTCGCTCTGTCGCGCGCGCAGTTACCGCGGCGAGTCGCGTCGTCCGTCGTCGCGCTCCCTGTTAACTCAATCACCGACGCTTTTGTTAATCTTATTCTCTCATAATGGACCATCCAGGCGACGACGCATTATCCCGAGGAAATGATCTTCATTGTCGCCCCTATAATCCCGTTTCACTGTTTTCGTCGAATTTATAACTCTTTATTTTAAAGTTCGCTCTCCTTCCGTTAAGTGCGACCGGCACACAGAGAGACAATAATAGACCGAATTAAAGTTTACGGTCGAACTTGCTTCTCACGCCGTTTATCTGTCATTTACACACCATTTCGACAACCGGATCTCGTTCCTTTCAACCCTTCCGAACATTATCCTCGCTAAGTATGGACATTCTTTAATTTTTCTCTTACAAAATCTATTCCGCAGAAGAAACCACCATTTAATACATTTCAGACGTGCTTATTCTTAATTAAATCGGGACAATAGGACTTGTTGCTTACAAAAATTAATTAGAATCTGTTTAGTAATTTGTAACACTATCTTTTTTTATAAACTGAACACTTTGTGGGGTGCAACTGTTGTGAAACATACTTAATGAAGTTAAAAAAACAAACAAAAGGAAAGTTTCGCCAAATTTTATTAGAAAAATCCTAATAAGTTTCGGTCAACTCGACCATTTTCAAAGGAGTAGAGTACAACAAATACTAAAGTCTTAAAACTAAAACAGCTCCATATATAACTAGAGATTAGCCAAAATAAATGAGGAGTCAAGTCAATGTAGCTTAACTCTAATTGGTTATTTACAATATTTTGGATGTGCAAGAGAGCTTTTCTGATTTTCAAGCTTTCCCATTTATTTTGGATAATCTCTAGTTATATATAGAACTGTTTTAGTTTTAAGACTTCAGTATTTGTTGTACTCTACTCCTTTGAAAATGGTCGCGTTGATCGAAACTTGTTAGGATTTTTCTAATAAAATTTGATGAAACTATCCTTTTGTTTGTTTTTTTACTTCATCTTTTTTTATTGTTCAATTATTTCTATAATCGTCGTTATTTGTAAAAGATTATTTAAAACATTGTCCGAAAACCAACAAAGTCTCAATGCTTTTTTTTTCGTCATCTTCAACAATACTGAAGATAATTTCAATGGAATTTGCGGTAGGATATTTGTGAAACATCGTTTACAATAAAATTAAACACACAAAACGCGTAACGCGAGTAACTGTAAACAGTTATTACTCTTGACAAAGACCTAAATCGGTCGAAGCATATGTAGAGTGTTTAAATAAGCCAAATTGAAACATTTAAAAGCGTTTTGTGTGTTTAATTTTATTTAAAAACGAAATTAGATTTCAGACATCTATCTATACCATACTGTCATAACCAATGATTGTACCTGTTTTAAAATGCGTAGTCTCAGATAAAACGTAGTCTTCATAACTTAACATAAGTTAAGTTCATCCTGGAATAAAAAATCAATATTTTTCTTTTTAAATTTAATTAACATATATTCAAAACTGGTTGCTAGCAGAGGCAGCTGGTGTATATGTACTGCAGAGTTGCGGAATAACCAAAAAAAACTAATGAATTCGCTGAATCATTAGTTAAGCACATTGAACAATGCTGAACTGGGCCAGCAGGGCGGTTCTGTGCACCATTGGAGGCGTGTCTATTCCCACCAATACCCACATACACTAGCATAAAAGAGCGAATTTAGGCGGACAATTGTGCTGCATTCGATGCAGTGAAGAATAATATGCTCGGCCTATGTGCGTTGTAAACGTTACTGTTCGTTTACATTAATAAGAGATGTACAAGATAATAAAGGTCCTACTAAAGTACCGACTAAAACCCCTCTACCTCAGGCCATTCTAGGAACTTTTAGTTTAGGTCCTCTTGAGTCATGTGAATTTATAAATGTAGATGAGTAAATGTTGTAAATGATTCATAATTTCCATAAAGTAAAGGCAGAAGCAATTAGTTATTTAAAATGATTTTTGCCGGTTTGCTATCTGTATCAATAATTTATAGCTACATGAAATGATTAGAGTGGAGTGGGGAGCTATGCCCTTAGGAATTATAAAGCTAGTCATTGTTAAAAAAAAAATCAAATTGTTAATTTTAGTTAAGATAACTGTTATGCCAATGATTAATGTTTACTTGGAATATCGAATTGGTATTACATGAGGCGTATTTTTGATTGTAATCGTTGAAGAATTGCTGTAAATTGTACTGTCACAGTTTCATTTCTTGTCGACGTTCGCGATCATTTCTACGCTTGTTTAAATCAGGTGGCATCGGAAAATACGTAACCTGTTTAGTTTAAGTAAGAGTAGGCTTTTTGTATACTAAATACTTGATGAAGTATTCGATTATCCTGTATGAAGCTGTAGGAAAATTTCCAAAACCGCTTGACAGACACTCTGTCTTTGCCGATTGGTCGGCTCCTTACGTACTTAAGTATACACATCGAGCGGATAGGCGAAAGCAGTAGAATTTCCATTGAAAAGCGCCGTATCCATTTGCGAGATCGTATGTTTAGCCGCGCTGAAGCATTACTTTCTTGGGCAGCGGTAGCAAATCTCCAGTTCCCGCTTATAAAATCCAACAATAATTTCATCAGATAGCGCAACGCTGGAAAGATAGGATCTATTTGTACGTCCGCAGCCTCCTTTGAAATTATAAGGGAGAATAAAATAAGCTCGTTGCTCAGGGATCCGTTTAGGTCGGCCGACGATGGAGTATCTTGCAGAAAGCGGGACTGTAGATGTAGAACTCATGCATCTATATGTATATTATAGCTACCTAGATAACTTAACAAGTTTTATAGCTTTTGAAGATAAACTTTTCAACCAAGAAATAGATTTAGTTTGAAAAAAGTCAAAAATAAAGACACTTCGTAAACTTTCACTTATTTATTGAACAAACTCAACAATTGTTTCAACAGAATATTGTCATTTTCAAGAGCAAGATATACCATATTGAATGAAATAATTGAGTGAAATACACTTAATTTCCATTTAATACATTTATTAAACTCTTTACGATCGTTTCACCCTACAAGGGCATCTTCAGAAGAAGTATTGATACAAATTTGCTTACACTATTTCTTATATACTATTACAATCTTGGTGGGGATGCATCTACTATTTTATCTATAATTATTGAGATATATACATTTTCGATTTCATTTAATAATATTAAGTTGCTATTTTTCATATGTTTTTTGATTTATAAGATTTCCAACATGTCTAGTTTTTTACCTTTATTTTCTTGATGTGAAATATTGAAATTTTCTTCTAAATTAAATTTATGTTTTTTGTTATTAACGTGGTTCATGAATAATGAATTTTCATTATAATTTTTCACATGTTCTTGAATTCTTCCTTTGAACGCTCTTTCGGTTTGTCCTATGTATATTGCATTGCAACTATTGGAATTTAACTTATGCAATCCTGGAGTGTATAATGCATAGGATAAATTGGAACAGCGTTCAAAGAAAGAATTCAAAAACATGTGAAAAATTATAATGAAAATTCATCATTCATGAACCACGTTAATAACAAAAAACATAAATTTAATTTTACATCAAGAAAATAAAGGTAAAAAACTAAACATTTTGGAAACCTTAGAAATCAAAAAACACACGCAAAATAGCAACTTAATATTATTAAATGAAATTGAAAATGTGTATATCTCAATAATTATAGATAAAGTAGTAGATGAATCCCCGTAGTATCCCCAATAGTATTTAAGAAATAGTGTAAAAAAAATTGTATCAATACTTCTTCTGAAGATGCCCTTGTAGGGTGAAACGATCGTAAAGAGTTTAATAAATGTATTAAGTGGAAATTAAATGTGTTTCACTCAATTATTTGATTCAATATGATTCGTAATTTCCATAAAGTAAAGGCAGAAACAATTAGTTATTCAAAATATAGCAAACCTTATTTATACCTAAAACTTATAACATAGGACCAAATTCAATTGAACATTCATTTTTCTTTAGATTAATTTACGTACAACTTAGTGGTGACAATTTTAATTCAGAATTAAACCTAATCAAACAAATAGCTGTTACCAATGGCTATGCTACTGCTATTGGATAATATTCTTAATCAAACTATTAGACAAAAAATCCGTTTGTTGCTTTATAATAGCAATCGGATTGTTTTATTCCTTGTATTTCGTTAGAAATAGAATCAAGACTAAAAAGGCTAGGTATTAGAACTACTGTAGCCTATAAAAAACTCTAAAATAATTTTTAAATAATGTTAAGCCTAAAATTAATTCATTACAGAGCAGTGGTATTTGTATATTGTAATGCTTTTTACATCGGACAATCGGGAAGAGCTATAAAAACACGTTGAAAAGAACATTTACATAACATTTCAACTAAAAACTGTTGCACAGGTCTTTCAAACTATCGGTTAAACAATAATCATATAATAAATGAGAATATAAAAATACTAGATCGCAAAGGGCAAAGGGCAAAGGGCTATAGGTTGAATTTTTGGAATTTTTAGAAAGAAACAAAGCTCTTTCTAAATGTAATGAAGTCCTACCACTGTACCAAAATTGAGAACACTTAAACTGGACGTACGTTTCGCTAAAAAAGTTAGCATCATCAGGAAATTATTTAAAACTAAATTTCAGTTTTAGATTAATTTAGTACAGAGTATATTTTTGTATACTCTTTGAAAACGATCGTCAGAGAAATAAATTAACATTGTGAAACTTGCCAAGTGTTTTAATTATTTTACTTTAATATAGTAGAATGACAAGAACTATTTACAAAATAAATTTGACAGTTTTTGTAGTCGTAGTAAACATTTAACCAATGTCTTGGGTCAAAGGTGTTCCTATATTCTTTTCCTTTCTTTTGTATGTATCATGAGGATATAGTTGGCGATCCCTGTAACTTGACATGCTTTCTACATTGCTGTTGTGCTAGCAATCTACAAGGGTATATGTATTGCTACCTACCTGTATCTGTATCTATTTGAAACGATTGATGCCCTATATTTGTTCTCATTGGGGGCATTGTTAGATGCTACAACGATGTCGTCGTTGTATACGCGCTATGCTATCCAAGCGTGAGTCTTAGACAAGCATAAATTGTTATGTAACATGAAGTTTGATTTTATTTGTTCGAATAATAATACGCTCATTGTTCAGCGCCTCGGACGCTTCTTCAGAAGACTAATCGCAATCGCCATGATATCCTCTAAGTGCAATAACGGAGACCAATTGCGGAATCGTAATTTTATCTGTTGAACAATTGCTCTATTACGTAGGTGGCTGAAGCTCATTTGTTATTTTGTAGCAAGGAGTAGTGATACTTCCGGAAATATAAGCCTTTAGTTTATTTGATCTCAAGAGCTTCTTTGAAACTACTGTAAGTATGTATACATATTTTAAGAAAATAGGTGGTAGTTCTTGCGCCCTAAGACGACTCATATAAATATTTAATTAGTATAAGTTATCGTTGATGCTGTAAATACAATTCGATAAGTTTCACTGGTGGTTCTATAGTAAAAATTTCCAGGCAGTTTATCTTAATAATCTAAAGGAAAATATTTTCAAAGTAGTGACTGTATTTTAATACGGTCTAATGACTTTAAGGTTCCCGGGTTTGTCAATAATATAGAACAATAAAAATACATCAAGAAACGTGTAGAGGATTATTTATTATGTCCTAAAAAATAGTGCAATATTCGAGGAATGGGTGAATTAGTCATTAAAGATAGTGAAATCGTAGAGTGCTATTAAATTAGAGGGTGCAACTAGGAGAAAAAAACCAAACAAAATTCAGATATAACAGGCGGGCTGAAAGGTTCGTAGGCTGGCATAAAAAAAAATATTTTGTTTTGATAGAATTTGATTTTATTATTGAATATGGTTCCCTTCGAGGGCAATACAACTATTATAGCGGTCGTACAATTTTTCGATACCATTTTTATAATATGATTTGTCTTTAGCCTCAAAATAGGCTTCAGTTTCGGCGATTACCTCTTCATCGACGCGAATTTTCTGTTCAGCGAGCATCTTTTTGAGGTCTGAGAACAGAAAAAAGTCGCTGGGGGCCAGATCTGGATAGTACGGTAGATGCGGAAGCAATTCGAAGCTCAATTCATGGAATTTTGCCATCGATTTCATTGATTTGTGACATGGTGCATTGTCTTCATGTTAGTTAACACTCTTATGGAGAATACATTTTTCCATCTAAATAGCTTATTCAAAAGAAATTACAAATTTGTTTTATACAAAAATAATTTAAAAACCAATGCAAAAAAGCAAAAAATTATCATCTTTTGTAATATCTGCTTCATATATATAGCCATAAAGTCTTTGCCAAAACTGGAACAACCAATTCCTAACTTCCTACAACACAGATATCGTGGCAATCCGCAAGCCAAGTTTGTGATACGGGAAGTTCATTCAAACATGATAAACATAAAAAATAGCTAACATTAAACAAATGTATCTCAGTCCATTTTTATTAACAAAAACAAATTCCAACACGGCATTTTAAATAACTTTTTTTAAATAGATTTTTTTTTCATTTTTAATTTTTTTAAATAAGCTATTTAGAAAGAAAATTGTATTGTCTACAAAACCGTTCTAATTAACCCTATTTGAATTTTACTTAGTTTTCGAATTACATTCAAAAAACTAAAAGAGTACATTTTTATCTCGTTCTCCAAATTGCACTTTTTAATTTAATAGTTCCGCATTTTACTATCGTTAATGACTAATTGAACCATTCATCTAATAAAAACCCCTCTAGGAGGAAGTTCGTTTTTTAATTATATAATCAATACCCTAGTGCAATAATAACTTGAAACAGTCCTACATTATCCTTTTGTATTGTTGCACAAGTTTCCGGTATATTTAGAAAATTCTAGCTAGAAACAATGGCTATGATGAACATATTATTGATACGTTAATAAAGAAAAAATAAAAGAAACTTATTTTAAAAAATTTTAATACCTTACCAAATACAAAAGAGGAAAATAAATATCAGTTTATTAATTATATACCGAATTTAACCTGTAGAATCAGTAATAGACTATCTAAATACAATATAAAATCAATTTCTGTAAATAAATTTAATCTAAGTACACTTTTAGTCAACAATAAAGAAAAAACTGATGTGTTAAAAGTGGTGTTTATAAAATTAATTGTAAAAATTACCAAGTAATTTACATTGGACAAACTGGTAGAGTCTTACAACTAAGAATACGTGAACATCAAAAATTAATTTTAACCAAAAACCCTTGTACTGGCTTCGCTGAACATTACATTACAAACAATCACAATTTAGATATTGATAACATTAAATTAATCCATAATTGTAAAAAAAGTAAATTGTTAAACTTACTAGAAATTTTTGGAATTAATAAAGCCCTTAAAAACAAGAAATTACTAACCAATGATCAACTCGATTTTAGTGTATCCTCACTTTAAAATCCATCTTGTAAATCTAGTATTTAAGCTCAACTTTTCATGTAATTATTTAGTATTATTTTGTACTCTATTGATAATGGCATAACAGCCGAAACGACTGTATTATATTATTTATTTTCAAAATGTTTCATTCACCAAGTGACCATCGTGTCAATTATTTTAGATAAAGCCAACGTAACGGCATGAAAATCCTTTGGAAACTACTGCTAACATAACATAAAAAGATGCTACGCCTAAACTACAAGGGCTGTGATTTTTTCTCCAGATAATTAATTTTCATCGTCTAAGTAACCGTAAATTACCCGAATGCGTACACAGCTCTTCTATCGATAGTGTAGAGGTGCAATGAACATCGGCAATGTTTGCGCCATCATTTCCATACAGAGCAGTTCACCATTGTGCCGCAAATATGGACAGGAGGCATCCACGTACCTGCCGTAGCTTGTACGCGAGTAAGTTATGCACACACAGAACCTGCTTCACAATAAATTTCACCACGTAGAGCACAGGCAGATCCCGAACTGTTTTTCCTTGCTCACGTCGTTCTTTCACGCTCAATAAGAATGTATTGTGCATAAATAACTTCACGGATTTCCTGATGAAATTAACTTGCAATCACATCTCTCCTTTGGTACCATTTTTGGACACACTTTCGTTGTATAAACAAAATCAAAATATCTGCAGTCAAAAGTCTTGTTTATATATTTAGGATTTCTTTTGGCCCATGTCTCACTCTTGACCTTTTTGAGAGACGAAGTATTTACTATAGTGTTAATGACATTTGGAGTGTACTTAATTATTCCAGTTGGCACTTAATGTAAGGTGTGGTCTCTGAGTGCATAATGTCTCTAGTTTTGCAGATCAGCCAATTGTGGAACTAACGGTTTTATCGTTTAAAAATATACGAGGGAGATTCAACATATTTTTAGTTTAAAATGATAGGAATGAATAGAAATAAAAATGCCTAGTGAAAGGTGTAAGCAATAATAAATAATATTGATTTCAACAGTAGTAGTTTGTAAGAGATGTGTGGAAATGTCGTATGTAACATATTGTAATGTAGTATTAAATTGAAGTAAAAAAACAAACAAAAGGAAAGTTTCACAAAACTTTGTTGGAAAAATCCTAACAAGTTTCGGTCAACGCGACCATTTTCAAAGGAGTAGACTAAAACAAATACTAAAGTCTTAAAACTAAAACAGCTTTCTAAATAACTAGAGATTAGCCAAAATAGGTGGGGAGTAAATTTAACTTAACTCTAATTGGTTATTTACAATATTTCGGTTGTGCGAGAGAGCTTTCTGCTTTTGTTAATACTACTATGTAAAACTACTACATTTTCCTCGTCTAAAGTGAGGTTAAAGGTCTGAGAAGCTGGTTTTATTGTCTTTTTAGTAGTAATATAGTAATATAGTAATATATATATATATATAATAGAACATATTTATAGTATTACTAAACAAATGATAATATTAAATGAATTATAATGTAAAAATAAAACAACAGCAAAAATGGAATTATATCTGTTAATAATATAGGTCAAAAAATCTGTAATTATTTAAAATAGGAATTACAATTAAATATAATTAGCTTAAATAAAAACAACTTAAAAACCCTATGAGGATATTATATCTATGTAAAAACATGAAAATACACAAAATATTTCTCTTTATCAAGAGTATTGTAGTTACTACCTGAGGAACAGTAATTCAAAGCTTAAATAGATAACAAATATGTACAAAGTTATAGATGTATACAAGTCTAACTAGGGGGGGGGGGCGCAAACCATCATAAATTGGTTAACAGAAGTGGACTATTGTTCGATAATATTTCAGTTTTTTTACTGACTATATTATCGGTAAGTTACCTTAATTCGATTGACGCCGGTCGTGAAAACCTACATACCACAATTAAATGTAATGATTCTAATAGTATATATAGAAAACGGGGCGAAATTTAGACACTAGGTATCATGAACATGTAAAATCTATTCGAAATAATAAAAAATATACCGCAAAAACAATTCGAATTATTAAAATTGTAATGTATTGGTATAGGATAGAAAAGTGTAACTGTGTGACTAGTGTTACTTCAAAACACTCCATTTGGAACCATATTCAAATTGGATCGTGATTGTTATCATTGGATTGTTGTTTAGGATTTTAGGATTTACACCGCGTTACATTGTTGGTTCCTGATAGAATTTCAGGGTTAATGAGATCTTTCAATACACTAAACATCCTGTATATTCTTTTTCAGAATGCGTCCCAAACATTCTGCGTATCTTGGTCATTTTAGGCGTATGTTATGTGTTTCGACCGTTTGGTTATGAACTTGACATTCTATTTTCTCCAACCCTAACCGTTGGCTCAAATCATATGTGAGTTTCCTCGTATGTTATGCATTTTCGTAACAACATTTACAGAAGTAACTTGAAGTTCCTGAAGTATGAGAAATAGATAGTGAAAGATTGAAAAGTGCCTGGGCAAGTTTCGCAATGCCTTTAGTGACAAAATCCATCAGGAAGTCTTATCAAGTGGCCCATTTCACGCGCGGGGCAATTACTTCGTCTGTATTGCAATTCTGCGTATTAAATGATGATTGCGCCTGATATAAAAAGACAAGTACGGAAACCAAGTTACATTATCGTCCCGAGGGCGTCAACGTTTCTCACACACAGGTGCCGCTGTATAGGATGCAGTGCGTAAGTAAAATTTCCTGCAATTCGTTCGTGGTGTCGTCGGCAGGTGAATTGATGTGAGAAACTTTTATTTAACAACTGACTGATACAAATGTGCATATGGATGAGGCAATACTACGAATGCGTAAAGTTCGACTTATCACCTACCACGATCGATCGACGAGCGACATATCGAATACTATTTAAGAAGAAATGTAGATTTCGTTCATGGGAAGACGGTAACTTTGCTTGCCTATTTTCATTCGACAATCCAGACGATCCAACGCCAAAAACAACTCAATACTGCATTATATTTTCTAGGCTAACTTTATTTGTTTTTTATGTTAATAAAATTAACATGCTACTGTCAGACAACAATGTTTTTTCTAAATTAAAACGGGATCCCACATTAAAATCTCAAAAATTATTACAGAACTCATCAATAATAGCAAAACATTAATTCCAAATAAAGATACTTTTAAGTTTAAAGTTATGAACCCGTCTAGTCATATCCTTTATGGACTACCTAAAATTTATAAAGTTTATAACACCTATAATTTCTTATTTGAATGCTCCTTCCTATAAGTTATGTCAGTTTTGCAATAACTTTTTACAGGCTAATTTTAATTGTTTTTCTAATTTTAGTGTTAAAAATTCTTTACAGTTAGTTGATTGTCTTAAGCTTACTACACTTCCTGATAAATCTATATTTGTATCTTTTGATGTCAAAAGGCTTTTTACTTCCATTCCAGTTAATAAACTAATCAAAATTTTAGAAAACAAAATAAAATATAATCTAAAACTAAATCATATGGAGAAATTTGAACTACTAAATTTCTTAAAAACTTGCATAGACCAAAATTATTTCAAATTTGAAGACAATTATTTTAAACAAAATGATGGGTTCTCCTTTATCACCCCTCTTTGCCTCCTTTGAAAATTCACTTTTTAAACTTAACTCTGAACTTATCAAGCTTGTTACCCTTTGGAGACGTTATCTTGATGACGTTTCTTGTATTTGGAAGGAAAGTTTAAGATAATTAGACAACGTTCTCAAATTACTAAATTCCATAGATTCTGACATTCAATTTACGATGGAAATTGAAACAGACAATAAGTTAAACTTTTTGGATTTTACTTTAATCAAAAATAACAAAGAAATTATGTTTGAAATTTATAGGAAACCTACAACCACTGATACTGTAATTCCCTTTTACTCCATCCAAACTTTTAACATCAAAATGGCAGCTTTTAACAGTTTTTTACACAGGTTAATGTTACCCCTTTCTAAAACCAACTTTGAAAAAGAATTGAAAATTATAAAACAGATTTCCATTAATAACAGATATAATCCCAACCCAATAAACAAATTAAACTATACAACGGTCTCCTTCCTGATTTAATTCCTGAAAATAAGAAATATGCCTTTATTAACTATGTAAAAGAAGTCGGATACAAAATTAAACACCTTCTAATCAAGTTGCAAATTACACCAATTTTATTTAACAAAATTAATTTAAAAAGTCTTTTAGTTAACAACGAAAATATAACAAATTCAATAGATAAAAGCGGCGTTTATAAATTGTACTGTAAATATTGCACAGCCTTTTACCTTGGACAGACAGGTAGAGCCATAAAAACTCGGCTTAAAGAACATGCGCTTTCCATACGGAATAAAAAGAATAATACAGGAATAGCTCAACATTGCTTAGATTTCAAACATAACATAATTTAGACACTAAGTCGATTGAACTTTTACATTCTGTACAAAAAGGTCTTAAATTGAGTTTACTCGAATCCCTGGAAATTAAGAAAGCCATCAATGATAAGCAAAATATTGTAATCAAACTGAAATGTTCACTTTGTATTCTCCGCTGTTATTGGACCTTCCAAATAGATAACCACTACCTGCAGTTAATTTGTTCCATTATTTATTGTCATCTGTTTATATAAGTCTGTCACATTATTATAGTAACACCATAGCTCTTGAGAATGACCCGCAAGAGTTGAAACATATTGTAGAGAAGGATAATAAAAAAATATGTTTTTTTGTGAAACGTAATCCAGTGTTTGTTTGTTACTCAAAATACCCACATTCAATTTTAATACATGTCTGATGTGTCTTCTTAATAATAAACCAATGGCTTTATATTGGTACACCCCAAATGACCAATCCAACCAAGGAAGTATATCTTCTAAATTCGTTAAGTCTAAAGGAAATTTATGATAGAACCAGTTGAACCTGTCGTAAATCTGGACAGATAGGTGGTGGATGGAACCAATAAATTAATTAAAAGAGAACATTCGCACCCGTAATAATTGTTAGGACTGTTGCATGTAGAAAATTGTGTTACGTATGAAGCGGCATCTTTCGTCTCTCTGAATAGAATTGCAATAATGCTGCACATTCCACGGAATCCGGTTAGTTTATCCGGCGCATATCTGCTGTGTGCGTGGCATACTTAAGTAGCCAGTTGATTATTTCATTTATATTGCGAAAGATTTGCAAATTGTTTCTACCAGTAATAGCGCATAATTTTGCAAAATTACTACTTGTATCAGTAAGCGTTACCATCTGTGTAATTGAACTCGCGAAATCAAGAAAATTTACTGGACAATAACATATTGCTTGCTTGCCACTGGATTTATAAAAACACCCAGGCATCAGTAATCTGTTGGCGTTTTTATCGTACAATTGAATTCACCGAGAGCAGTAAGCTTGTTACTTAATAAATAGAGCTTGGATTATATTCAAAATGCCTATTAAGTGCATATATGCATATTTTGGAAGTAATGAATAAATGCATATGCAAAATAAATTATTGGATATTTTTGTGTTTTTGGAAAATTTTCAGCATGAAATGAGTGCATGGCAAAAATGAAAAAAAAAAATAAATGCAAAATAAGTTTAGGAAAGTTTAGGTTGTGTACATACATGCAGCAGCATGAACCATGCGTTGATATTATTAAAAAAGATTTACAATTTATTAATTTAAATTATGTTAAAATTGCGGAGGCAATAACTGCCTTAGAAGCACAGGGACTTTCTCTAAATGAAAATATTAGCATAGTAGACACGTTAAAAAAAATCTAAAGCCAATAAAATAAAGGAAAAAAGTTCTAATGTTACAGACAAAAAAAAATGTAAGACAGTCCAAAACAGAAGGTATTAAAGTCCTTTTTCGTCCAATTATAAAGTATCACAGATCCCATGTTTGGAACGCGTCCTACACAGTAGGCACATCGCACCGAAAGCCATATCCCACGACCGGTTTCGACCTATCGGGTCTCATCAGGTGGGCGCTGGCAGAAAATTAGAAATTAGACGAAAAAGGATTTTAATACCTTCTTTTTTGGATTGTTATCTTCGTCTAAGAATCCTTTGGAATCAACAGTGTAGTTCAATACCTGTAGGGGTATTAGCCCTCGAAGTAGTTGATTCCATGTTTATATCTATATTTGTATTTAAAATGTAAGACATTTTCTTTAATATATTTTGTTAAAACGTTTCGTTGAATTTTATTTTTTTGAGGAGGTTCCTTATGCTTTCTCTTCCTTTTGTTAAAATTGGTGTATGAATCATTAAATTGACTTTAAAAATTGAATAGATTCTAGCTTTACTTGATGAAAATCCAACATCATAAATAAAACAAAGGTACTGATTTTCACAATTTTATTCACAAACGTGACGATGTTTTCGCTAATAATATTAGCTTCTTCAGACAGGGAGTATTTAGTACTAAATATATTTAACAATAAAAGTACTTATATACTAAGATGGTCTTGATAATAAATTTAAGAGGGGGGAATTATTGCATTCTGTTTGGTCGTTCATTAAAATATCTAGTTTTTTGTAATTATTATTTCCAAAGCATCTAGTAGTGTTATTTCCCTTACTTTCTATATGTAAAATGTCAAATTGATGTCCCTCTATAGTGACATGGTTGGCATAAGTAAAATCTGGGTTATTTTTTGTATAACAATTCTTATGTTCAGACAAACATTTTTGAAGCTTCTCCCTATTTGTCCTATGTAAATTTTTTGGCAAGACCCACACGTTAAACTTCTGATTGGTTTTCTTTTATAACTTTATCTTTATTATTTTTTATCGTACTGCCTAATGACGAATTAGTTTTAAATGTAATATTCCGATTGCATTTCTGTAAATAATTAACTATTTTATTCGTAAATGGTCCAAATTAATAATTACAAAAAACCAGATAAGCATTTTAATGAACGACCAAACAGAATGCAATAATTCCCTCCTCTTAAATTTATTATAAAGACCATCTTAGTATATAAGTACTTTTATTGTTTAATATCTTTAGTAGTAAATACTCCCTGTCTGAAGAATCTAATATCATTAGCGAAACGATCGTCACGTGAGTGAATAAAATTGTGAAAACCAATACCTTTGTTTTATTTAAAATGAACTTTATGCATTTCATTCAAAATTTCTGATTGTCAATTCAAAATTTTCACTCAACTCTGCTTTTAATAATTTCCTGTTCTGGTAGCTGAATTTCCTTTTGTCTTTTAAGCAATTCTGCTGAATACATTTTCTACTTAAGAAGATCTGATGAATTTCTGAACATGAAACAAATACCTTATCACATCAACGAACGTCTAATACTTAAAATATAAAGAAATACATGAAATTCGTTGCATCGTTGCTGTGTGAAAATATTTCAGCTTCAGTTTTCGGCTTTGGATGACTGAAAAGATACACATCCATGCGATTTATATGACTAAAGAAAGAATGTTTGCAATTTAACAGAAATTATGCTATTAAGACTTTATTTTGTCAGGAATTGTGAAACATGATGTAAATTCATAAGAAAGAGACAGTAACAACATAGAGGTGATTGCTGCCATCTAGTGGATTTTAGTCGCTACAGAAGCTGGACAAGTTTAAATACCTCCGTGAGACCTCCTGGTTTGATATCTTCTGTAGCGGCCAAAATTCACTAGATGGCAGCAATTGCCTCTATGTTGTTATTATATTAACTGTTCTTTACTTGGTCAGTAATTTATCAAGACTGTCTATGGCACGCTGATGAACTTCTAACAAGCTCAAAATCGCGATCCGTGTGTGGTTGATTCGATAAATTTCTGACCAAAAGTATAATAATTGTTATAGAAAAACACAGTATGGAAACGTTAAACGTTAAACATTAAAATAATTTATTGACAATTTTATATCGTGTTACTAAAGTTCTAATTTTACATTTACAGTATTTATATCTACATTATATATATTGTAAAAGGATTGAACTTAAATATATGTTTCCGTTTGATTGTTTTCCAAAAATTTTTTTCTATGTTGTGATTTTTTAATATCCAGTTTTTTAAATAATGAAAGCTTTTTATCTATTTTTATGTTATTATGTAAAATATTAGTTTTATTACACTTAATATTATGGTTATTGTTTAAGCAAAGTTCCGACAAACCTGTTTGTTTGAGTTTTTTTTAATAGAATACACGTGCTCTTAAATTCTAGTTTGTAGTGATCATCCAATTTTTCCACTATAGGTTGCATTACTTGTCACACAATAGTGGATAAACTGCACTTTTTGGAAATGGATCTGTTTTGGTTTTGGAGCTGTTTAATATGTTCTTAAGGGTGAGGTTATTACATTCAATAGCTTGAAAATTAAATTTCATTAATCTGTTTTTATATTTAAAACTTATGTTGTTAGTATAAGGAATTGAACAAAATTTCTTTTCAATGCTTTCTTGAGTTTTTACAGAAAGCTTGTAATTAAATAACAGTTTTCTAATTAATTCAAAACATTTTCTTAGATACAATTTTATCCATAGTTTTTTTAATTTTAACCGTTATTAAAAGTTATTGTTTTGATAGTGTTCGGTTCTTTGAAGTAGTTCTGTTTTGCATTATTTTAGAAATATATTGCATTTCCTGATTTACAATTATGAACTTTTATTGATTGTATTCAAAAAAGAAGGAATTAAAATCCTTATTCGTCTAAATATTAAGATCAAATATCTCACATCTGGAACGCGTCCTACCAAGTAGGCACAACGAACCGAAAGCCATATCCCACGACCGGTTTCGACCTACCGGGTCTCATCAGGTGGGCGCTGGCAGAAAGGCCGGTAGGGGTATTAGCCCTCGGAGTAGTTGTTTCTGTTGATTCCATATTTATATTTTTATTGATTGGTGACATAACAGGGCTTTTGGGAAACTGTCTAAAACATGGGACGTCTAATGGAGGGTGTAAAAGGGATCGGGAGGATCTTATTGAATACTAAGCAAGTTTTGGTAGGTGTAGGTACAGGGGGTGGGAATTCAAAATAAAAAATTTGGGAAAGCAACTAACCTAACATTAATTTAATTTAATACAGTAAAAAATGTTTGGAGGCTCCTTTTTTTTAATATTTCTTTGATAGCAAACCGGATATTGTCTGGACAAAATATAGGTGATATTGGATAATATTAGGATGATAAATGGGTGTTTTGAGTTGCAGCGGATCTCATTGTAATAGCCATCATTCGTTACATAAACGATCCAATAAAGTGTGTAGTTTAGTATTAGTAAACGGTTTGCGAACACCGCAACACAATGATGTGTTATATAATAACAATAACAATGGTAAGTGCCTACCATTGTGGTTGTAGCGTACGAGTGTCGGGAAACTAAATTTCGACTTTTTTATAATGGAACGCGAACAAGTGTTCGAACTGTTTGCAGCCGTTATAGCTAAAGCCGCTACTTCTCACCGAATAGCGCAAATAATTTTATCTCCGATGAAGATGCAGATAAAGCCGGACGATAAAACGAATACAACATTCCGTAACATTATGGAAAACGTTCAAACTTTAGTCAAAACCAACAACTCGCTTTTAAGGTTCGAGGGAACATTTAACAATTATTTCATAAAGCGGGAAACATTTTCATCGAGATATTTATGTTATAATCGACTTCTTTTGTCAGAAATTTCAATACTGATAGCCCACACGACGATAGTAAACATTTCTTTTTATTAAATAAATCAAAATAGGAGACTCACACCAACTGAGCGGACACGTGTTTCGCCCACTTCAAACGTGGGCATTATCAACGGGAGACTGGTTCTTAAATTTAATATTCTTCCTATTTATAGGGACGGGGGTTGAAGACCGAAAATAAAAGATAGTGGAAAGTATAAGACGGGTTGGGAGGGAAATTTGAATACGTTCAATGCTATTCATAAAATGTTTGAAAAACCAATTCTTTTGGCCTATGAAAAACATCTTTACAAATGTATGCTTTGAAAAACAAGTAAGGAAATGGATTTAAAGGAAACCTGTGTGTTCAGTAACCGTTAATACATCTAGAAGGCGAGCCAATATTATGTAATTAACCCATGCTTCACGACAACATGCTTATCCCGAGGGAAAAAAAGGAAAAACAACCGCAGTTGGTAAGGCTTAATATGCCAATATTACTACGCATGCCTCACAATTCGGAAACTGTAAGGAAAAGGGAGGTAAAAAAGCTTAATATTATAACAAATTAAACCTATTGCAATAGTTGAAACAAGACAGAATTAGGGATTGGACCAAAATCTGACTTCATAATATTATATTTGTTTTTTTGAATGTATAGACTTTCCCAAGCGTCAAGTTCAGATTTGCAAGATACTTCTTTGACTAACATTAAATATAGGGTGGTTTATTTAAAAAATATGCTGGGCAACACTTGACTGATCAAAGCTGTTTAATTTAAAGTGAGCGATATGTTCTTTATATCTCGTTGAAATAGTCCGTTTCGTTTATCCAACATATTTAAGTTCACAACCTTTGCAGTTAATTTCATAAATTCCGGACATGTTGTTTTCTAATTTATCTTTTGTGTTTCCGAAAATGTTTCTCAGGCTATTGTTTGATTTAAAAATTGTAATGAGATTAAATTCATTAAGAATTTTGTTTATTCCTGAAGCTATAGGGTGAAAATGTAAAAAACTTGTGTTTAGTTTGCAATGAACTGGACAGTGTTGTAACATTTTTAATATAGGCCTTAAATTTCAGCTATCGTAACATTTTATTGACAAGGAAAACCGTTGGAAATAGCTACATCCTTAATTGAAGATAGGAGTTTGTTGAATCTTACATTATTTAACGGAAAGTTAACTAATCTCAATAAACAAAGTTTAAAGCGGCTAGTTTGTGCTGAAAACAATTATTATAGTCAAATCTAATAAACGGGTTTGTGTTAGTTTCCTTTCTGAAAACGTCAAAATATAACATATTGTTATTTCTAATGATTAAAACATCTAAAAATGCTAATTGTAGCTTATTTTCTATTTCCATGATAAATTTGATGCTTTTGAATTTAATGTTCCTTTAAAAAATCATTAATGTCGTATTTATCTCGAAAATATCATCCACGTAACGTAACCAAATTCTTGGGAAATATTTGGAATTCTTTTTTAAATTCAGTTTCAAATTTAGTCATAAATAGATTTGGTATGAATGGGTATAGGCTGTTACCTATTACCAAATACAAAAGAGGAAAATAAATATCAGTTTATTAATTATATACCGAATGTAACCTGTAGAATCAGTAATAGATTGTCTAAATACAATATAAAAACAATTTCTGTAAATAAATTTAATCTAAGTACACTTTTAGTCAACAATAAAGAAAAAACTGATATATTAAAGAAAAGTGGTGTTTATCAAATTAATTGTAAAAATTACCAAGTAATTTACATTGGACAAACTGGTAGAGCCTTACAACTAAGAATACGTGAACATAAAAAATCAATTTTAACTAAAAACCTTTGTACTGGCTTCGCTGAACAGTACATTACAAACAATCACAATTTAGATATTGATAACATTAAATTAATCCATGATTGTAAAAAAAGTAAATTGTTAAACTTACTAGAAATTTTTGGAATTAATAAAGCCCTTAAAAACAAGAAATTACTAACCAATAATCAACTCAATTTTAATGTATCCCCAATCTTAAAATCCATCTTGTAAATCTAGTATTTAAGCTCAACTTATCATGTAATTATTTAGTATTATTTTCTACTCTTTTGATAATGGCATAACAGCTGAAACGATTTTTAATAAACCTGTGAAACTACCAAGTGTTTTTGTATTATATTATTTATTTTCAAAATGTTTCACCAAGTGACCAATAACCGCATCGTATCAATTATATTACCTATTGCTCTACATTCATTTTGTTTATAAACATTTTGATTTATTTGGATAAATGCGATCATGTAAATTAATAAAAATAATATTTAGACGGACAAGGATTATAATGCCTTATTTTTTGGATTGACATAGAATACAGTTTGATAGATTATTCTCCTTAACAAAATATAATCTTTCATACGACAAACGATAATTTCAACACCTGCATTTCATAGATAACATTCACATAAAGAAAGAAAATCTTACAATTACGAAGGTCTGTCTAAAGCTAATCTAAAGCTAATGCAACGATGTATAAAGTTTATTACGAGCCACCATTGGCTTAAATCACAAGTTCATTTAATCGCAAGTTTCTTAGATTCTCTCTCACTGAATACAACCCATTTCAATTAAAATATCACTTGCTATAAAAGGGAAACGGCGAAATATAGCCTGATGCAGAATGCTTATTGCACATAAGACAGTCGAACACAAGTGGGATGTATGGACGTAAAATTTTGTTCTAAAGCCTGCATAAACAACCTCACTCGTACGTTTAGGATTTAATAGGAGATGTGACTTGATAGCAAACGATGTTGTGGTCAGAGAAACTGTAGATTGTTGTATTAATTATAATTCTGTAATTTACAGCGATTTGTTTTATATTATACAAAAAAATAATAGATTCACAAACAATATCCATTCCATCACATTTGGAAATTGTGTACTCCAAAAACGTATATTTTTTCGTATTTCTGGGAATATGTGTTGAACCAGTTCAAATTTGTACAAATAGGTAGCATTTTAACATCTTATCTATGACCTTATGACGCGATGACCAAATATTGACATTTCAATTCGATCAACATATCAAAACGTTAGTGATTTAGTTTTAGTTGAATGACATTGTCCTGGACAATTAATTAGACGTTTTAATACTCAGGTGGTTCTATAATTTTGACAGTTCCGCAAAATTACCTTTCGAATTTACCTATAGGCTACCACCATAGACATGTAAAAAATTATTATCTAATGATGATGTTTATGGTGAAGATTTTAAATGGAATAATCAGGCAAATATTATAATTTCTTAGATTCAATGGAAAATATAACAGAAAATCATATATCTTAATTACTTTGGACAAATCATTCGACCACGAATTAAAACCTTATCAGGGCTCTCTGTATGTTTCAACTTGTGGTTAATTTATGACTCCCTGAAAGCTTTGGTAAAGTCTAAATTTCCAAAAATCAATTTCTTTATACAATGACGGTTGTAAATATTAATCTAACAATTCCTAAATATAAATATGGAATCAACAGAAACAACTACTCCGAGGGCTAGTACCCCTACCGGCATTGAATTACACTGTTGATTCCGAACGATTATTAGCCGAAGATAACAAACCAAAAAAGGAAGGTAATAAAATACTTTTTCGTCTAATTATAAAGGATCACAGATCCCACATTTGGAACGCGTCCTACACAGTAGGCACAGCGCACCGAAAGCCATATCCCACGATTGGTTTCGACCTATCGGGTCTCATCAGGTGGGCGCTGGCAGAAAGGCTTTTACAAGCTATATAATAAATATAAATATGGAAACAACTACTCCGAGGGCTAATACCCCTACCGGCATTGAATTACACTGTTGATTCCATTTTTATATATACCGAGACTCGATAGGTCGAAACCGGTCGTGGGATATGGCTTTCGGTACGCTATGTCTACTGCATAGGACGCGTTCCAAATGTGGGATCTGTGATCCTTTATAATTAGACAGAAAAGGATTTTAACACCTGTACCTATTAAATTATTCCATAGTTGTTTTGAATTATTATATTTACAACTAGTGGAAGCATTGTACTACATCAGGTGAGATAGATGAGTCAGTATCAGGTAGGCTGCACGTTTAGAGGATGAATAGTATAGTCAATTAGTGCTTACCAGAAAATAAAAACAATAAATTGTAATTTGATTTACTATCAACTTATACGGCTGATTTCTCTTGTTATCATGTTCGTTATGCAGTTGTGTAGTGTCAGATTGCTAGGGTCAAAGTGGATGAGAAGTAGGACACAGTTGCGCGAGCGCTTGGATCTCGCGACGCGACGCGACGCGGCGATATCGCGTGCATTTGCGCGAATAACGGATACCCTGGAGATGATAACCTGCTGCATTTAACACTCTGGAGAGTGTTATAATGAGATGAAATGGATTATTCGTTTCTGCTCGTAGCATATGACTATCGCTTCAATTAAACCGGTTCACAAATCAACTGCCATTTACCGACTGATTTATGTTATTAATTTTTTCCTGTATGATCAATGGAAATGAAATTTTAACACCGCAACATCCACAACAGTCATGCTCGCCTTGACATGATTAGGGGCCACTAATCATTGTTTTATTCGGTATAAATCACAAATCTAAAAGGAACATAATAGCTCTTTACGATCACTTTGTATCAGTTTTGTTCATTGAGCTTAAATTCAAGTCATGAGGTTAGATAACGGTTACGTAGCGAAAGTCATAAATGTAAGAATACTTTTAGTGTTAAATATCCGATTTTTTAACAAATATTGTTGAATAGAAACAGGAACTGAAGGAGAGATAAAAATTAAGAAATAATAAATAAGCGAATAACAAAGATACTAATTATGAGTTAGCATGTAAACAACAACTAAAAATTTAACAAGCAAACGAGAAAAATGCGAAGGTAACGAGAATGAGCATACACGGAAGTAATTGATTAAAAAATAAATAATTGGAGTACTAATAAGCTAACGATAGGATGCTAATGATCACGCAACCCATGAGCTAATAAAAAAAATAAAGTTGGTAATTATCAAGCAGTATATAAACTAATGAAGAATTATGTAATAAGTGAAGGATTTGAACTTTAGTAAATAATGAGAATATTTATCGGAGACTGTGGCAAATTACAAAAAATAATTAGAGAGACTTACCCCTTTACCACAAAAAACTACAAACCGCGGACACGTGTTTCGCCCACTTTTTATGTGGGCATTATTTTATAGTTTGGCTTAATTTTTTCGACAAATTGACGTTTATTGAACACGTATGTCTAGAACTGGTCGTGAAGCATGCGTATAGTTTGACGTAATTTTTTCGACAAATTGACGGTTATTGAACATGTATGTCCTCTAGTTTTCAGTTCCCCCTACCATGTCTGTCGAAGCATACATAATATTTAAAGTACAAGTTTTAACCTGCAAAGGTTTTCCGGACTTATTTTATGGCATTGAACGTATTCACGGTTTCCTCTCCCCCCCTTTTTTCCTTTTCCTATTTAGTCTTCCAAATCGTTGAAATTGAAAACATACATAAGTTTAAGTTTTTTTTTTTTTTAATTTTCTCTTATGGATTTGAAAATTTCAACTTTTTCACACCCCCTCATCCCCTTCCCTTGATAACACAAGAGTCTTTCCCTCCACCCTCTTGTTGGTTTTAAGTTGTCTGAATTGGTTAACATTTATTTTAGGTCCTCCCAAAATTCAGTAAACTCTAGACCTTAGTTTTAGTATAAATTATAATTTTTTGAATTTAAGAACCAGTCTTGCGTTGATAATGCCCACATAAAAAGTGGGCGAAACAAGGTTTGTAGTATTTTGTGGTAAAGGGGTAAGTCTCTCTAATTAATTTTTAGTAAATAATGTCCGAGAATGCTATTTGTCAGTCTGTGCATAAACTAGTTTAGAAATTTAATAGTCAAAGGTGTTATGTATCAGGCAGTATCTGAATTAATGAAGAATTAGTAAATAAGGGTCGAGAATGCTATTTTTCAGGTGTCAAATAAACTATTTCTTGTAGTTTTTAATTATTAGTAATCGAAGGTAGTATTTATCAGGCAGCATTTGAACTATTGAAGAGTTAATACATTATGGGCGAGGATAGTATTTATAAGTCAGTGTTAAACTAATGAAGATTTACGTAATGGAGAATGAAAATGCTATTTATCAGGCTGCATTTAAACTATTGAAGAATTAGTAAATAAAGGTCGAGAATGCTATTTGCCAGGCTTCACATAAACTAGTTTAGGATTTGTAATAGTCGAAGATGCTATTTATTAGGCAATATTTGAACTATTGAAGAGTTAGTACATTATGGGCGAGGATAGTATTTATAAGTCAGTGTTAAACTAATGAAAATTTACGTAATGGAGAATGAAAATGCTATTTATCAGGCTGGATTTGAACTATTGAAGAATTAGTAAATAAATATTGAGAATGCTATTTGCTAGGCTTCACATAAACTAGTTTAGGATTTGTAATAGTCGAAGATGCTATTTATCAGGCAGCATTTGAACTATTGAAGAATTAGTAAATAAATATTGAGAATGCTATTTGCTAGGCTTCACATAAACTAGTTTAGGATTTGTAATAGTCGAAGATGCTATTTATCAGGCAGCATTTGAACTATTGAAGAGTTAATACATTATGGGCGAGGATAGTATTTATAAGTCAGTGTTAAACTAATGAAGATTTACGTAATGGAGAATGAAAATGCTATTTATCAGGCTGCATTTAAACTATTGAAGAATTAGTAAATAAAGGTCGAGAATGCTATTTGCCAGGCTTCACATAAACTAGTTTAGGATTTGTAATAGTCGAAGATGCTATTTATTAGGCAATATTTGAACTATTGAAGAGTTAGTACATTATGGGCGAGGATAGTATTTATAAGTCAGTGTTAAACTAATGAAAATTTACGTAATGGAGAATGAAAATGCTATTTATCAGGCTGGATTTGAACTATTGAAGAATTAGTAAATAAATATTGAGAATGCTATTTGCTAGGCTTCACATAAACTAGTTTAGGATTTGTAATAGTCGAAGATGCTATTTATCAGGCAGCATTTGAACTATTGAAGAGTTAATACATTATGGGCGAGGATAGTATTTAGAAGTCAGTGTTAAACTAATGAAGATTTACGTAATGGAGAATGAAAATGCTATTTATCAGGCTGCATTTAAACTATTGAAGAATTAGTAAATAAAGGTCGAGAATGCTATTTGCCAGGCTTCACATAAACTAGTTTAGGATTTGTAATAGTCGAAGATGCTATTTATTAGGCAATATTTGAACTATTGAAGAGTTAGTACATTATGGGCGAGGATAGTATTTATAAGTCAGTGTTAAACTAATGAAAATTTACGTAATGGAGAATGAAAATGCTATTTATCAGGCTGGATTTGAACTTTTGAGGAATTAGTAAATAAAGGTTGAGAATGCTATTTGCTAGGCTTCACATAAACTAGTTTAGGATTTGTAATAGTCGAAGATGCTATTTATCAGGCAGCATTTGAACTATTGAAGAGTTAATACATTATGGGCGAGGATAGTATTTATAAGTCAGTGTTAAACTAATGAAAATTTACGTAATGGAGAATGAAAATGCTATTTATCAGGCTGGATTTGAACTATTGAAGTATTTCCAAGAGAATATTATTCATTATTACAAATAATCTGTAAACAATACTATAATGTGTTAAAACACAGATGATCACTAATTCTAGATACTTGAATTTTGATTGCATTTTCTCTGTTGCAAAATCATTTTGTCGTTCGACGTTTCGTTGATTTTGTAGTAGCCTGTACTCTTTAAAAGGAAAATGTTCTACAAATTCTCCCAGCTAGCATATAAAATGAAACCCCATTACATTGTTTAGATCCACACAGACTTGTTGTTTTTATAGTCCGAAACAAAATATTCGCGCGTTGTTTATTCCTAAACTTACGGCCAATGAGAAGTTTTAGTTATTAAAGGCCAGAATTGTATGTGAATATGTGGCTCTTGCATTGTACGGGTTCATAAAATAATGGAAAAATTAGGGTGATTAAAAGTTCTAGTTTATGCGACAATTTCCGGGTAACCTGCCAAGTACGAGTTTTTATGGAGAAGATATTCAACCTCACTATATAATATTAATGGCATGGCTTTATGCAAAAAATGTTATTGTGTCTTTTCAGTGCCCATATATTTACCTAGTCGTATTCTGCTGTTATTTTAAATTATTTATTTAATCAGCAATTAGTAATATAATAATTACATTTTTCCATTTATATATTTATATCTAATAATATGTTTTCTTCTATTTTCAGGTAAGTCCTTTTATAATAATGTCTCCAAATTCTTGAAGGGCCGAAGGGTATGTTGTTTTAAATTGATCATTTGTTTCTCCAACGAGATCTTAAATATAATTTATTGTGAAATTTCGATTCACTAAACTGGCCAAACACTGTGATATAGCTGCAGATGGTATCCCGATAACTTTTTCGGGTTGTAGTACAATATTTAAAGCTCCCAAAGAGCGTGTGACACATCATTGGAAAGAGGGAAATTAAAAACCCTTATTTTATTAGAAAAAACAAAACTAAAGATTTTCACACACTTTATTTACTATTCGTAACATATGTTTCGCCAAACGTGGCTTCCTCAGACGTGATTCCAAATAATTTAAAAAATAAAAGCTATAAGTTAACATTATTGGAGAACTTAGAAATTAATAAATGTAAAACATTAGGAACACTGCTCAACGACCAGACCGAAGGCAACAACTCCCCACTTTTGAATTTATTGTAAATATTATCACCACTCTTATTGTGTACATATTTAATCACCTAGGTTGCAATGTTTATTTGGTAGTAAGTACTCACGTCTGAGGAAGCCAAAGTTTAGCGAAACATGTTACGAATAGTAAATAAAGTGTGTGAAAATCTTTAGTTTTGTTTTTTTTAATTAAGACGGATTTTCATCATGTAAGGGTCGAAACTATCAAACCTAATTTTATTTCTGATAATTTACATGTAGTGAGGTCATAATAAAGTACCCTAATCTTAACCCAACATATCTGTATAAAATCCTGAACTGCTGATAGTTTAGTATTTAGGACATGCTCAGAAGGGGGTAGTGTCATTTAATTGAAAAGCATACTATTGGGGAACACAATGTGCGAAAATGTAGCAGGGAGAAATTTTTGAAAACGAAACTTTAATTCTATTTCTTATATTAATTAATATTAATAAGGTCCTAATGACCTAACCTAACCTAACCTAACCTAACCTAACCTAACCTAACCTAACCTAACCTAACCTTACCTAACCTAACCTAACCTAACCTAACCTAACCTAACCTAACCTAACTTAACATGCCAATGTATTGGTGAAACAATTGTTGTGTTCACTAAACTAAAGTTGAAACTTTTCTTCGTTTATTTGCTTCCTATTGTAATATGAAGTTTGAACAAGTAACGCGTACCACAATTAATTATTTAATAACCTAACCCAATTTATTCCAAAATATACCAAAAGTTAAATGAAATAGCTTTTTATCAAAGTTTCCAAATGTGATATTTTCGTGCACTGATATACCTATTGTGTTTGTTTGTTCATAACCAATTCACGATGTGGCACAAGTTTTTTGGTCTCGTACCCTAAATCTGAACTACAGCCCTTTTTCGAATTATTTTAAAACGAGAATGTCACACACTATGTGTATATATTATCTTTGGTAAATTCTAGTAAAAATTTCTCGCTGTTCTGCTTCCTATGTCAGATTTGTAATGAAGATCCTTAACTCTAATCGTAAATGTAAACTTCGTCAATCATTTCTTTTTTATAACGATCAAATTGGGAGAAAAAGCGGGTATTTAAGCATGTTTCTTTCTCTTCATTCAGTTCAATTTCGAAAATAACTCAAACGCAATATTTTTTCTCCAATTATACCTCCGTATTCTCCTCGTTTCTTTTTTTTTTATTACCTTTCGGTTCCAATAACGTCTGTTCGGGGTGTTTTTTTCATCGGCCCGTCGTAATTTCGAACAGGCCTCACGATATTTTCGAAGTGGAGCCGGTAAGTCTTTAATTTATTTTCCGTCAAAAATAATAATTCATATAACTTTCGGTTGCCACAGCAACAGCCCTGTTCAGGGACAATTACAACTCGCTCGACTGCGGAGCTAGTCAAGTGCAAAATATCGAGCTCGTTCGTCGTAATTCGTTCTCGATTTATTTGTTCTAAGGGCCCACTCGCGCGCTGTTTTTACTCCCTCTGCTTTTATTAGACTAGTCTAAACTCTTATTATGTGCTGAACGAACCATAAAACGTAATTTCGTTTAACTAAGTTCCTTCAGACCGCAATTCCAACTTTCGATAAACGATCGAAAAAAAAAATTATACGTATACTTATATTTAGTAATTAATAGTACACTTTACTGTAAGTAAATGTTTAGAACATACTAAAAAATTATCGTTTTGTTACGTGCATTTGTCGAAACATTAAAATACAATAGACGGAGACAGTATTTAATTGGTATTATAGGAGTGATCCTGAAATAGCAAATAATTGTGGTTTATGATAACATACCGGGCTTTTGGGTCGTGGTCTATAGGCTTTTTTGTTGCCTGACGTTTCGAAAGCTGTTGAAACGATCATACCACAAACGCTTCTGAAGATATCAGCCGCAGCCGCGGACGAAACGTCAGGCAACAAAAAAGCCTATAGACCACGACCCAAAAGCCCCGTAAGTTATCATAATTCTATTGACGCCGGTCGTGAAAGCCTGCATACTACTATTAATTGTGGTTTGCCTGCTTTTTAGCTCTAACGCGAATTGGCGATTGCCTTTCTCTTCCCTAACTGTCACTCTCCATCCAACCAAGTCCTATAACGAAAATCTCGGACCATAATTTTTTACTATTCTTATGCTCTAAGGTCGGAACTAATAAACATTATAGCACTTGCAGTAATAATGGACAGGACTGCTTCATGAAGAGAATATATTCAAAAAAAGGAAGGCATTAAAATCCATTTTTGTCTACATTTTAAGGATCACAAATCCCACATTTCGAACGCGTCCTACACAGGATCAGCGTACCGAAAGCCATATCCCACGACCGGTTTCCGACCTATCAGGTCTCATCAGGTGGGCGCTGGCAGAAATATATTTAAATATGGAATCAATATTAACGAGGCGAGTAATCCCCAGGTTCGGGACTATCCAAACCCTTATATTCGTTCAAGAGCCCCCTAACCCAGTAACACCAGCAACACCAAATGGCGGGGGATAGCCCAAACTAGACTCCTGAGATACCGGTATAGACCGATAGGTGGCCATTGGCTACTCCGTTTCCCGTCTCTTACCGAGCATTCTTCAGCCCCCTGGCTAGCCCTAGCAGCAATGCATAAATGCCTCAACTCTACAATAGCCACACATCTATGCACCCTCCCCTACAGGATAAGGTTACCCTCAACTCTGTGCTCCCGCCCGAGTGCACCCACTGTGCCAAGGTGTACTAGGTGTGCGGTACATAGGTAAGAGGGCGTTATCATCGCTCAGTGGGACCTACACCGTTCCAGCCCTGTCAAGGTTTCCATACGATTGCCGCTGAAGGTGTCGGTGGATGCACTTGGATTTCCTCCCCGTCGATGGTTCGACGTGGGGGCGTAAAGCGACCTCCCATGTATGCCCCTCACATCTGCACTGGCCTTACTGCACGTTTGTATGCCAGCTGCCGACTACTTCCCATCGGGGTTTCAAGCTGCTTGCATCGTAGAAACGGACGGGTGCTTCCAGACATTCGTCTATGTGCAACAGCTACTTACCTACGACGCTTTGCTTCCAGATACTCGGGGGTCCTTTAGCTTCCCAATACTTGCGTATAGGTAATGAGCCCTCCTACCACGTCAAGGTTGGACAACGTGAAATCTCTGAACAGGTCCCATACGATTCGAGAAGAAACTTTTGACGTCACCATGGTCCGCCACGAAGATTTCGTCAAAAAGAATCCGAAAATCCAGTTTCTTCAATACGATATTTTTCAAAGAGTATGGTCATAATATCGAAATGTAATGAATCTTGCTTCTGATTGTTCTTATATACGTGATTTTAATTAAGTTTTTTGTATCTCCTTTGAAACCATCCTTGCCCTTTCTTGTATTTTTTGTGGTTGTTGTTGTTGTTATGTCTCTTCTGCATCTTAAATCGAGACGTAAGCAAAATTTCTCATATTACATATTCCGGAAATAGTTTTCTTACAAACAGTTATTTTTAACTGCAGATGGGTAATCACATTTCCGGGATGTTCAACGTATTGCAACACTCGCGAGCACAAAACACGTCATGTTGATGCCTTTAGGTGGACTCAACATCGCTATGCGTGAACTTTGCGTATGATATGAAGTTAATTGCGCCGCCTTGAGTAAGGATTCTCCGTTTCGCAATTTCCACATTGGCTTGTTGTTTGATTCACTTTCAGTTTTCATGTTTCGTCGTTCGCGAAACTGAAAGTTTCTTCCTATTAGCCGCTCCCGAAGTACACCTTCAATCATATACAGTAACTAACAAAACAAATGATTTAAATGTACCTGCACAACACTTAACTACTAGAAATTGAATAGTCTCATCAAGATTGATCAAATTTTCAGAAGAAGATTATTTATGATAGGCTAATGATTCTAAATATTCATTTTAAAAATGGGAAACTTCTGTTGGACTTCTGACTAGCTTATACCCGGACTTGAAATTACCTGACTTGTCATACATGAATTTATAGTTTAAAAAATCCGACATCAAAATAGAATTAGATTTTTGGAGAAAATACTTAGAAACAAAGGTAGATTCTGTTATCAAAGCAAAAGATGGCTACTGTTGCCATTGTTTTATTTTTTATTATATGAGACATATTCAGACACTTTCAGAGTATTTGTGGTCCTCACAATTTTATATTCTTCTTAAAAGGCGCTATGGAATCCAATGAAGAAAACGGGAGACAGATTGGTAGGACATCTTCTGAGACATTAGAAGCAGAAATTGAGGTAAACAGCGGTAGAGGAAATTAAGGATATAAGATACTGTAGTTTCAAAGAAACACGAAAATTGACACCAGTCTTTAAAATATTTGTAGTGAAAAACAAATTTGGATGGCTATTTCTACGTACCTACTACACTTGTTAAATAATATAGGCGACAAATAAGATTTTGAAGAATATGCATACATATACAATAGAATGGAAGTAAATGTTATAGTCAAATGACCAGTACCAGTTTGGATCGATTTTGTAGCTTCGTATTGTAGATTTTCTCATGTAATAATAGCCGGCATAGGTCTTAGGTCGCTTGGTGATTGCGTCAGTCGACTGTCACTTTCAACGATAATGGTGTGCGCAATTGCTACAGAATCGTACTTGATACTGTAACGGCCGTTCGTCGGACTGACGGACGGCCGTGCATAATCGCTTGTGCCGCGACCAGACTAAGGAGACGGACATCTCGGTGGACGTCAGTCAGTTCGCCTGAACGGACGCAAAGAGCGAGATTTAAAGAAACGGAAATGAGTGCACAAGTGCAACTGTGTGGGTGTTAAATTGAATCCATTGTACACGTATAATAGGTACAGATGGTATCCAGTTGGCTATCCTATTTTTTTTGTTGTCTTTTTTTACAGTGCGACTACGCCGGTGGATTAACTATTTTGTGAGAAAGCAATCCCCGTTGGTAAATGAATTAAAAAAAGGAGATTGGAGACTTTCGCAACTAGATATTGATTAGATTCGTTAATAATTGATGTAATTATTCTTTAGTACAATAAAGTACTGTCAACTATATATTTAATTATTAATTTTATTAACGTTGTTGGTCGTATTCATGGATATTCTACTTCGGAAGATGACACTTTCCTCTAGAAGATTGGTCGCTAATTACAAATAGTGTGAAAGGGAATACAAAAATAAATTGTTAAAACCCAAAAATAATTCGTAATTTATCACAAATTTCTTAACGAATTTTTCTTGAACAGCTCCATTGTTGATAACGAAAATATATTAAAACTTTGTTTAAATCAAAGTTATTTTTCTTTCAATAAAAAAATTATAAGCCCCTAAACGGACTCCCAATGGGATTTCAAACATATTTTATTTAGTTTAAATAATTCACTTTTAAATAATATATGCTTGTGGTACAGATATGTTGATGATATCTTTTGCATTTGGCGTGGTTCGGATAGTGTTGGCAAACTTATTAGCCACAGAGCCAAATATTCAAATTAAAACGATTAAAAAAAAATTGAGAGCCAAATTTGTTTGTAAATGTGGTAAACCTTTATCACAATTTTAGACATTCATTAAGTAATAGATACATGTATGATAATATGATATATGATTTCATATTCAATAAGGACTTCATTCATTGATAAAAACTAATTTGATAGTAAAGTATCGATAACTAACAAAAGTACTTAATGTGAAGAATGTCCTTACATCTCCTTTGAAAGTTTGTTCAAGTTCGGTCTGTAGGTTGTTGTTTTCAATTTTAAACACATTTCCAGGTTCTCATCAATGAGTCGACTTCTCAGTTTACTTTTACTTAATAGTCATACTCGAAAAAGATTGTTTGCATGAATACGTTGGACTGAAAAGGGAAAGAACAGCAAACGTGAGTTTTTTCAGCTTATCGTGAGCGTCTGGATTACTATTCCAGGCATTGAACATGATCACGTCATGTGTCTTCTTTCTTCAGGTCTTCCAAAGCAGAGCACTTGTGTTGAGAACTTAGTTTACATTTATTCTTCTCTAATATTTCTAAATCAACGCAAAGACGTTCAAATTTAGAGCTCCATATTTCCTTGTTTTTCAAATTCAACAATTACATTTCAAAGTTACCAAAATGAATACCAAAAGAAGAAAATTTCAAATGTGTTATCGTAGCATTAAAGCCACACTCAATACGTCAAAGAGCCGTCCGTATGCGGCTGCGAAGCCGCACTTTGCCGACCTCTGGAATAGACAATTAGAAAATTTTCATAAAGCACTCAATAGTATTGATAATAATATCCAATTCACTTTATAAAGTTAAACTAGCAATTCTCTTAATTTTCTAGACCTCAGCATATCATGTTAAAAATATATCTGGTATCATTAATTTTTGTTATAGACGGATTTTCCAAAATACCCTCTACATTCTCTAACAATAGATTCAGTTTTCAATAGAGCATCTTATAAACTTAATAATACTCAATAAATATAATACTAGGTTTGCCTAAATGTTTATGAACTGAACAACTATTTATAATTTTCTGAATTGTATAGAACACAACATAACGGTTCATCACTTCATTTTTTGATTACCAAAAAAAAACTAAAACTTTTTGTGTTTCATTCCCACCAGCTACTGGTGCTGGTCGGAGGGTAGGGCGTAAGGCCCTCTTCAGACTCCTTGCAGGAATCGTGGGAATGGGTGGGTGGTGTGGTTAGGCAGAGAAAGATGAGACGGACGAAATGAAGACAGAAGAGAAGTGAAAGATTATCTGTGGAATAATTGCTGGCCCAGCATTTACCTAAATGATCCAAGGAAACCACAGAAAACATGGACCAGAGCAGCCGAACCCGAAATCTAACCGATAAAAAAAACATTTTTATGTTTCATTCTCACGAGCTATTGGTGCTGATACGGCTCTCTTCAGCCTCCTGTCAGGAATCGTGGGAATGGGTGGGTGGTGTGGTTAGGGAGAGAAAGAAAAGAAGACAGTAGAGAAGTGAAAGATTATCTGTGGAATAGTACTGCTCTAGTATTTGCCTAAATGATCCAAGGAAATCACAGAAAACTTGGACAAGAGTAACCACGACACTTCGTACGTTTACTCAAGTCCCCCTGTCTCTTTTTCTGGATCATTATAGAATCGCTTTTACGCAGCCATGAAGGGGAATATAATATTCGGAAGCCGCGTTTCATAAGCGGGGGCATCCTGATTCTGTTAATATGTCCAACGAATTATGTTTTAAATGATCTTTTACATCAAACAACGTGAACAGTTTTACGATTTTGCATGTTTAGTTTAAAGCTGCTCTTGATAGTCGTATTCTTGTCAAAAATTGAACTAATCACAATCTACTCTCGTGTTTAACCAGAAATCATGTCATTATATACTACATGAAGCGATTTGAAATTGAACTAAAGTGGATGTATATATAGTTGTAGGATGCAGTGCACGTATTGTATGAACGACCTTTCGTGATATGCATACTCAAGTTTGATTATAATTGTCTGCTCTCTGAATATCCTATTGTTTAAAAGGCAGGTAATCAAAGCCAACCACCAATAAACATCATTGGTGACTTTATAGAACCTGTTAATAGTTTTAGTCACACTTTATCATAAAAGGAACCTGAATTTAAACATAAGAAGCCGTAATACGTAATATGTTAGGTACTTCTGAAAATGTACTTTTAGACTAACAATTATTATGCTTTTGGTCAGAAATTTATCGAAACTACCAGACACTGATCGCGATTTCGCTCTTATTAGTAGCTCAACAGCGTGCCATCCTCTGTAGCGGCTAAAATCCACTAGATGGCAGCAATTGCCTCTATGTCATTAGTACTTTTAGACCTTATCTTAGGCGTATTCGGAAAATCAGTGAAGAAAATATACCAACCTATAATAACACTCCAATATAATACGAAAAAAATGATAATTGTCTTTGGGATTTCAATGAATTTATTAAATATTGCATAAAAGAACATACTTGGTGAATTTTGTTGTGTATGTCAGTGACGATCGCTACGCCTCTCGGCATCATCAAGCTGTCTCAAAACAATCAAGACTTAGCAAGGCTTATCAAGACAGTTTGAAAATGCCGAGAAACGAAACGATCGGCGCTGACAAACACAACAAAATTCGCAACATTGCACACCAAACAAACAACGAAAATATCCAAGCGAATTTGGAAAAAACAAACCAAAGAGAAAAGAAGAAAAACAAATAAGTTTCACGAAATATTACTAAATATGTAAAATGTGTTCAAACAATTTATACTATTAAATTACAAGAAACATAGCGGTTGCCAATGGTTATCATTCTAACTTAATAGATAAGATGTTAGCCAAAAAAACGAAAAGTCAAGCTAATAAATTATTATATAACAACGTCGTAATTGATAAAACTATCCCTATGTTTAGTAGTGTAAAATTTGTTCAAAATATTAGTCATAGATTCAAATACAAATTAGAGAATTCTTTTAATTGTAAAATCATAGAAAATATTCCAGTTAATTTAATATCCATATTATGTAAAAATAAAACCGTTGATCCCTTAGAAAAAAGTGGTGTTTATTGTTTAAATTGTAATTCGTGCAATGCTATTTATATTGGACAGAGTGGCAGGTCTATTAAAAAACGCGTTTCCGAACATAATAACGCCATTAGTGAAAAGGATAGTAAATGTGGTTTTGCTGAACATTGCATTACTAATAATCATCATCTAGACTTGGATAAGATAAACATTTTACATTGTAACATCCCAAAAAGCAGGAAAGTGCCTCTCCTTGAAAATTTAGAAATAAGAAAAGCTGTTCATAATAAATGTAATCTTGTAAATAACCAACTAGAATTAGTATCCCATAATTCCCCTTTGATTTTGTATAAATTATAACTTATCCTTCCCACCACGTTTCTTGTAATTTAATAGTATAAATTGTTTGAACACATTTTAAATGTTTAGTAATCTTTTGTATTCTCTAGTTAATAGTCGAATGGACCGAAACAATATTGTCGAGACAATGAAAATTTCGTGAAACTTATTTGTTTTTCTTCTTTTCTCTTTGATTTGAAATGTTTCACAAAAAGTGCACTATTCAAAGTTTATGTTTTTTAAAAAAACAAACGTTCATATTTGTCACATATTTATTTAAAAATGTACGGCATAACAGCCGAAACAGGTCAGAGCTTTCCTTAAATAATAAATAGGTTTGTAAAAAATATAAGCAAGAGTAAGATGATTCTCGTCTATTGGGAAATAGAACAAAATTAGAATTTTGGAAAAATATCAACTTGCATTTAAACTCCTTTTATTTGGTTAGTGATTTATCGAGACCCTAATGAGATCTAATAACATCGAAATCGCGATTCACCTCTAATAGTTTACTCACTAAGAACATATACCGTTCTTAATGATCAAGAGTATTTTTTGTCCCACATTATATTTAAACTATCGACGGTGCAAGGGTGATGGAGCATCTTTTAATAGTAGAAAAACAAAAGCATAAATAACTTCAACAAATATATTCAATTAAGCTTGACAATTGTTTCGGCTAAGTAGCCATTTTCAAGAGTACAACGTATACTATAAGTTAAGGTTAGGTTATGTTGTACTCTTGATAATGGTTACTTAGCCAAAACAATTGTCGAGCTTAATTGAATATATTTGTTGATGTTATTTTTATTTTTGTTTATTATTTATTTAGATTTTTTTAAAAACCCTTTCACATGTAAGAAGTAGTCAGCAAATGTATATTTCATGGAAATATGTTTTTTTTTTGTTGTACTTAAATTAATTACAAATCAGTACTGCACCTATTGTAGTTTGATAGGGGATAAACTAGAAAAGCCGGAGGGTATTTTGTAAGTGAGAATGAATCAATAACGGTTAACGCCTGACCTATGAAATGGATAAACATGATAATTCTGATGGAATTATATCCCAACTGATATTAAATATAGATATACCCACTTAAAATGTTATTTTATATTCACATCTGGGTGTTTACTTTGAATACAAAATAACAAAAATAATAAATCTAAAATAAAATCTACCTTAACATTTTTCATTAAATTCATAAGTATCCTTTTGGTTATTTAATCGAAATTTACGTTTGAGTTAGAGGGATAATTTGAATTGCGTATTTCGTATTTTAGAATACATAAAAAATAGTTTAATTTTATTAATTATTAGCAGTATGTGACACTATCACTTTTCTAAAAATAAAAGACCCCTTCCTGAATTGATCCAAGCTAGCATGTCATTACCCGGTACAATTGGAATACATTTTATATAGAAATAATTACATTTTTTTAACGTTGCATGGGGTGTATATATATATATATATATATATATATATAATATATATTAACCCTCTAATTGAAAATCTCCGTTCCTTTGCCTTTAAACACACCAGGAATTACTACCCTTCGTTCTTTTAGTCACGTAAAAAAACAATCAGACAAGGTTTCCATTGAATTATGTATTTGTAGTAACCAACCAACAGTAGCAAACTTTTTTATTCGATAAAAAAATTAATTATAGCACTTTTATTAGGCAACAAATTTATTTATTATTAAACATGCATAAATCATATTTACAATCAGTTTTATGTCGAGAAGGTGCATATAGAGATAGATTTGTACCGATTGAATAGTTTTAAAAACATATGTTTGAAGTAGCAATTAAAATTGCCGCAGAACTTCCGTTTATTTCAATTAAATTTAATTAAAACTCACAGTACATATATGTTTGTTTACCTGAACTTAAAATTAATGGTCGAATACAATTCGAAACTTTTTTTAATTATTCCATTCAACAAACATTGCAATTGCAATTAGTAGTGTAATTTTTTTTTGTATTAACGTATTTTACACAATAATATTTGGTTCATTTTCAATTTTGCAGTATGCAACATAAATAGTGATTTATGATGCAAATATTTATACAACTAGTTGAGCCTGTTCAAATTTGGACGAACCTATAGGTATCGTTATAGATGGTGTATAGTAGTAGTAGTAGTCAGATAATTCCATAATTTTGTATCATGAGAGAAGATAGCTCCGCAAATGACCTTACAAGCCTACATTTCTCCTAGCACCATAAATACGAGGGTAAATCAAATATACACGGTAATTTTACTATTTAGCGTAGCATATATTTCCGATCTAGAGGATTCGATGCTCGAGTGTTGTTTGGTATATGAGGAGGGGGAAACCATGACCCATGACTCAGCGCAAGGTACCTTCGTCTGTTGTACAATCACAATGCGCATCATCATAAAGTTCTTAACAAATGAAGGCGCTAAAGTTAAACCATCGAAAATTTTCACTCGTTTGAAGGCACAGTTTGGGGATGCTACATACTACACTGTCTCAGAAACGAGAATCAAAACAGGGAATTCAAGGATGGCCGAGCACATGACGAAAATGAAAGTCCTGATCGACGCCCAAGAAGTCTCACAAATAACAACATCGACCACGAACAGCACGTTCGAGAGCTTGTAGAAGGTGATCACCATCAGCCGGTTAACTATTGAACAAATCTTATCAGAAGTGGATATGTGGGTACCAGCTATAGCAGTGTTCAATCCATCATCACTGATGAACTTGTCTTTAGAAGAATTAGTGCTCGCTGGGTTTCAAGGTTGTTGACCGAAAATCAAAAACAGGTCAGGTCGGAGATCGGTAAAAGCCTTTTGAATCGATTTCGGGGGAGGCATTTTTAGGTGTATCATCACTTGTGATGAGACGTGGATCCACCACTGCACTCAATCAATACCGAACCAAAAATGGCGAGTAAGGAGTGGCGAAGAAAGGATGAAGACTGCCCTTGTGGCTGTCAAAGCCAAAACCCGTCCATCAGCCGGAAAAGTGCATGCTAATATTGTTTTGTTCTTTGGCTCATAGGGAGTTTTACTCATTGATTTTATTCACGACCAACGGTGGAAAACGGTGAGTGCGCCTTACTATTCTGAGTTGTTACAGTCGACAAAAATTACGTATCGAAGCAAACGACATAGTATACCCATTCGAAATGTCATCCTCCTTCATGACAATGCTAGGCCACACACCGTAATTTTGACAAGGAATAATTTGGAGGAAATGGGCTAGGAAACCCTCGAGCCTCTATAATCCTCCTTATAGTCCTGACTTGTCACCCTGTGACAAGTGTGGTTTCTTCTTCGAGCCCTTGAAAGAATCACTTGGAGGCAAAAGATTTGAAAGCAGTGAAGAAGTAGAGGCACATACTACTCTATGTGCAATTGGCTGACAACTCGCCCTCAAACTTTTTATGAAGAAGGAATATTCAAGCTTCCAAATCGGTGTGTAGAACACGGAGGTGATTATATTGAAAAATGTTAAATGTTTAGTTTGTGTGTACAATTAATCAATAAATTTATTTTACAAAATTATTGTTTATATTTGATTTACCCTCGTATAGTAATGGCGGCTCCTCATTGATTATTGATTTTTATAATAAATTGTACGAAAGAGAAATGGCTTAGAAATAGTTGAACGACCTGAAAAAGTTAGATGAAAGTTTTATCAGGAGGTATTTCATTTAATAGTGTTTCTTTTAAAAGAAGCATTAAATTTCTGATGTTGAAATCGATGTTCGAACGTACGCACGGTCTATAAACGTTGCCCTTTTCCATTATTCTTCTCTTTTTTTATTTATAAACGCCCATTACCTGAAAGAATTTCACTGGCAACGAAAAATCGACATTAATGACTCTTGATTACGGACTGTTTATTTTCCGAAACGATTGTAAAGTTATCTAAGACTTCACGACGCGCATATAAAGTGTAGTACTTAAATCTTTTCACTTTCGCTTACAATTTTTTATTATTTTTCGAGGAATAAATCGTTCCTGTACTCCCTCGCCTGTTAAATATCAGGACCTTATCGATCCTTTTACCACTAGTATTTTAATCGAATGGCAATAAATTAGAACCACGGTCAAGGATTACATCCGAAATGCTTTTATTAGTCTGTAAAACGTGATCTAATTGAAATTACACAATTTCAGAGCTACACGATTTTAAACAACAACTAATTAAAACCTCTTAATTAACATTTAGGCAGATGTAAAAAAACACGAAAATGTAAAATGATCTTAAGGAGGGTTTGACGTTTTGTCAGATTGTTTTAGATGTCATTTCACAGGTTTATCGTGGTAATTTACACAATGCCCTTAGAAATTGTCACTTTTTCATTAATATCATTTTTATCTATGGTGTTAGTGCAGGCAACTTTGTAGTGCTAATTGTTGTAGCTGATGATAGGTCATTTTGGAATTAATAAACGAAATAGATTCTTCTGTGACGAATTTTTGAAATGAAATTGCAGGAAAAAAATGTTTTAAATGTTCCGTGATTTATTAAGATGAACTCTACATATGTAATAAATTACTATTGAGAAAGGGCGAACAATTCGAAACATATGTAAAGTTTATCTTAATAAATTGCGAAACATTTAAAAGTGTTTTTATATTTCTTATATTTTTTTTTCTGAAATTAGCTGATGATTAATTATCTAATAAAGGAATGTAACTGACTAAACGGTCTACTTTTAATATCCAGGATGTTGTACAGTGGAATGAAAGAAGTAGGAGAATCAATTCTAAGGATTTTAGTTTGGCGTCATTCGAACTAAGGATACCAGGAATTTATGGAAAGTGATTGTGACTAAGGTAATAGGCATGAAAAATGAATATGGACAGAATAAAGAAAAGGGTCTCTTTCTACTGGCGAGGGTAAATGGGTAAGAGTGTGAAGATTCCAACAACACCAACTAAGAATAATATGATATGGTATTTTCTATGAAATCATTAAATGGACTCATTTCCTGCAATGCTCTGTCCGAAATATTTGCTGATCAGAATTGTTCTTATAAAGTCCGAAACCCTCGTTTACTCATCGAATCAGTCACCAGATCAACTTTAGTTCATAACAGTGCAACACATAGACTACGTAGAAAGTGGAACTAACTACCTTTAGATATAAGAAGTCTTACAAACCTATCAAGTTTTAAAGTTATGTTAAGATCTCATACATTTATGTATTATTAGATATTTGTTTCTAACATTAACGATCTATATAATATTATGTTACTGTTTTCTACATATTATTATAATCACTGTTAATTACTATGCAATACACTTTTATGTAAAACCATTTGTGTAAAGGACTTAAGTCCGTTGAAAAATTAAATAAATAAATAAATAAATAATAGGAAAGGTTCAAAAAAGATTTATAAATAAGTTAAAAATAAAAGAATAAAATTGAAAGGAAGAACCATTATATTGAAAGTAAATAAGGGAAAAGTGAAATTTGGAATGCATAAAAATAGAGTATGAAGAAGGGTACAAGATAAGTAAATGTTAGAAATTGAAGAAATAGAAATTTGAAGATTTAAACAGTCGAAATATAAAAACATATTTACAAAATACCACCAATCTGTACAAACATGAACGGGTTCAACTAGTATTTGCATATATGTATATGTATAAAAACATAATAAGTTTATAATAACAAGAGCATTAGTTTGAGCCCTTAATACGGTTTACTTAATAAAGTAACTTCGCCTTTATATATATTAGTTTCCTAAGTTGTAAACTTTTCCGCAACAATTTTAATTGCTTGTTTTCTTCATCCCTTCCTTTGTTCTGTGGTCGAATAGAGGTTGGCGTGCTTATATATCTCCGATCAATTGGCTTTCCTCCGCCTTATTAATGCCCTCATTTGTTTTCCTATATAAAAACAGAAACCCTCATAATGGTGATTGAACAAGCTTGTGAAATAATTATAGAACTTTATGGTATCTTTTGAACAAAAAAAATTAATCAATTGGGAGTATTGGGAGGATCACTACCTTATCTATTACATTATTTAAAAATAGTTTCGCATTGTGCACACTACTAATTAAATGATAATTTTGTAAAAAAAATTTGGAAATCTATTTTTGGAATATCTTTTCCGAAATTCCATTTATGAAAGAAATATTTCCGTTCTTCCAGTAACAATCCTTTTTAAATGATACCCCTTTAGTCTTTTGGACTACTTTTTGTCTTTGAATTTGCAGAGGACTTAGTAATGACGAAATAAAACTAGATAATGAAGAAATAACAACAACATCTATTAACAAAAATAACATAAACACTCGTAGGTAGAACTAGACTTGACTGTAGAAAAATTCTAGAGGAACTGAAGGATTTAGAAAAATTGAAGTATTTTGGAAACTGTAAAAGAGAAGAAAGGGTAGCAGATAGAAGTGGGGTATCAATAGAACGGAATTTGAATAATTGAAAAATACACCGAAGAAACCCGTTATAATAGTGCAATAAAGGATGAATAGGGAGGTTAGTATGTGAAATTGCAATATTAATAAGAATTATCGGAAGGTACATACAGTAATAAAATTATTTACACAGATAGGCAGAATACAATAGAATTAGAATAGAACATTTGAAATATTTACAAGAAGAAATGCACTTACTGAAATAGAAATATAATACAAAAGAAATTAAATATAATAGAAGTGCAATGTGAAATAATTTTTATAGCTGCAATAATTAAAAATAGAAAAGAGATTATTTAGAAGTTATTTACATAAATTGAAAAAAATAAATAAATTTGAATGGAAACGCAAAGCAATAAAATAAGTAAAAAAACAATGAAATGTTCAATCTAACACGAACTATGTAATAGTGTATTTGGCGAATACTTATTTTAAATTGATATATTGTATCCGCCTCACTCCATATTATATATTTCTACGTGAATAGCTGCGTTTTTCTTTCAAATTTATAAAATTCAATTTTTTACTCCATTTCTACCACAGGATCTTCCTTCCATCCTAGCTTAACTAGAATCAGTTATACTTTTGACGGACAGACAGATAGACGTGCGGACTACGAAGTGATACTAAAAATATCTTATCTTATAATATAATCTTTTAAAACGCCTGCACGTAGAGGTTCCAGTGTATTTAGTATTATTTTAAAGTTTTAAAAACACATAAAAACGCATTTAAATGTCTCAATTTTGTTTATTAAAACACTACGATTGTTTCGACATACTGGGCCTTTATAAAGGGCAATACTTACTTACTAAGGGTAAGGTGTAATGGTTTTGTAATATTTATATATTTTTTAATATCAAGCATAGAGGCAGGTAAAAAATGTACTGGCATTTAGAAAACCTTTAAATTAGAAATTCGTCAACAAGTGGTGTATCTTTAAATTGGGATTGGTTAGATTGTATGTATAATATCATAATATTGTATTTCATTTTCAAGTATTTTTCATTCCAGAATGTTTAAAAGTTGTCGTTTGTTTTCTGCATGTAATGTCTCGATATTTTCATTATCAATTTCACGGTTGTTTTCTAAACTATGTAAACTTATAACCGTAGGTGTTCTTTTTAATAAGTTTGATGGATTCTGCGGTTGGATATTTGTCAAACATTTCAATAAACAAAAAGAAAACACACCGGTATTTTCGAATTACAAATTTATTATTTATACAAATAGACAACCAAGTAACTTATTAATTCTTTTAAACTCAAGATCTCTATAAACGTATAGTATCAATAACATATAGTTCAATCAATCCATCATAATCATTTAATCTTCGTAAATAAGTAGCAGTCACGACGTTCATGTAAAATTAGTGTATATAGTTGTAAATAGTTGGGTGTAATAGACAATTAAAGCACGAAGTCCGTTTATTGCACCGATTCCCCCATAGGAATCAAAAGAACTGGCACATCTGTGCACCGGTGAAATAATCTTATTTCATTAAGCTAATTATACAAATGTATTATATAATAAACTATTAGACAGGAAGTATATATATATATATATATATATATATATATATGTGTGTGTGTATATATGTCTGTTATACATAGGTATTGTTATCAGTTTTCGAGAAATAATCATGGCATGCGCATTACTATGACAGTTTCTTGACGTTAATTATATACATGTTAGTGTGGAGTGTATTGAATTCGGGTTCGTTGAAAGTACAACAAAAGACTCGCGACGAAAGATAAACTTTTTATTAAAGCCCAGTCGACAGTTAGCTGACGTTTATTTTACACACGCGTTACCAAACCGAATGGACAGTGTAATTGCGAAATTTCATGCTTTCGGAATAGTTGAACGAACAAGAAGGAAGTAGCGGTTTATTTAATTTCACGATTCGATCGAATACTGAGTATCCATCCATCTACCTATAAGTATGTAGTTAGTGTTAGCGTGCATACCTGTACCTTACATTGTACAATGTCTAGCAGGTACATAACTAACTGTTCCGAAACTGAAAACATCTCCATAACGTCACGTATAGTATATATTTCTTCATAGAACAGCATATCTTCATATGAAATAATAAAATAGAAACGGTAGAATAGCACCAAGCAATGTACGTGTTGCTGAAAAAATACCAGGACTCCTGAATACTTTAATATAATAACAGAAGTTGTAGAATTAAAACGGAAGGACATCTTGGTAATAATGACGTTGATCTTAAATGGGAAGACCTATTCATGAACCTTTGACGGCTCTTCACTTCATTACTTCACACCTGTTTTAAATTATTTCGATGTTTGTAATAAACGAAAACAAATTCATTGGTTTTCAAAAACTTATGTAGATGTATTATTATATGAAGTAAAGGGAGGTTTTCAGTGAAGTGGTTCACGTTTCTTAAAAACATTTTCGGAGTCTCGGTTTGTTTGTAGCTCGTAATTATTTAAAACCATTTTGTGGCATATAAATTTTGCATTTCATAATTGGTAATAATCAGTAGAGCGTTTGTGTTCTTACAACATGAATTCTTACGTGACGTTTCGTCACTATTTGATTGAAGATTTTCTTGACATTTGGAATAACTCGTGCGTTGTAGTTTTTCATAAGCCTTCCGATGAATGTACTTTCGCATTTTACACTTTCTTAATTATGTATTTAGCGTTACGAGTATATGCAGGGTCATTCAAACTGAGTGGTACATTAGGCGTTTTAGGGAAACTAAGCATGTTACACATTTGAAAATTTGGGAGTAGAGGTTATCAAGGATGTTTTCGACAAATACAAATAAAACACCAAGTTTTAAGTTACAAAATGATTTATTGACCACAATGATCATTTCGCCACATCGTGGCTTCTTCAGGTGGAAGAATGACTAAACTGAAATTATTTACAAAATCACTTATATAGGTACCTACTAACTAAAATTAAATCGAAAAAAGGGAGGGGGGCAGGGTCAAAGAATATTATCTAGGATTAATAACATTTAGTAGTGGTGAAAATTATGCGATTTATAAATTTAGAAGAGGTGAATTATTAACGTCAATTTGGTCATTTATAATTAATCCTAACTTATTTAATTTATTTATTTCTAAACATTCTAATAGATTTAATTTTGTGTCTTTCTTTTCAATATGTAGAATCTCGAAATTTTCATTAAATTGATGTGCCTCTGATAATAAATGTTCTGCGTAAGTAGAATGGGAAGATTTTTTAATGAAACAATACAATTCTTATGTTCAGAGATCCTATCCTTAAAGGTTCTACGAGTCTGGCCAATATAATCTTTGTTGCAAGTACCACACTGTAGTTTATAAATCCCTGATTTGATGTTTTTATTGGTAGGTTCTTTGTTGTTTATCAGAATTTTACCTAAAGAATTATTAGTTTTGAACGAAATCGTGGAATTTGTAAATTTAGATAAATGTTTGCCTAAGTTGGTAGATTTATTTAGCATGTACGCAATTGAATTTCAATTGAAATCTGTAACATGCTTAGTTTCCTTAAAACGTCTAATGTACCACTCGGTTTTAATGACACCCTGTATATATATATGTATACTTATGGTGTTATTTGCACGTAATATTATAAGCCTTTTTTTCACTAAATTGTAATTAACATAAATGTAATTATCCTTTTTTCATTAAATAATAATTAACATAAAGGTAATTAACCTTATGTCGATAATTGAATTAAAATTGCACGATTTTATTTCCGGATACTGCCCGGACTGCATTTAGCAATATATGCATAATATACAATTCAATAACGGATCTGATTAGCATAGAACATAACTGACCTCTCTCTCTTATTTACTTATGAATACGTAAACGTGTTTATGTTGGTATTTATATATCGAAATAATTGTACACATATACAATTTTCTGCATGTTTTGTGGTTCTTAATGGTACTGAAGCTAATGAATTCATTTACTCTCGACGTCGTTTCCAGGAAATTAATGAACTTTATGTTAGTCGCAGATGTCATAGTAACCATTCATAATTCGGTTAATTGATATATCTACCGTTATTATCATTCCCCAAACTTTTGAGGGTACCTAAACTGTCACATTTAGGATTTTTGTGGTAAAGATATGATTCCAAACTCGATTCTATGTGGACAAATGTCATTATTATTGGTAAATCTTTTATAAAAAATTCAAATGAAACGGGTGGATAATATCGAGATTTGTGTCTCTCATAAAATAAACATAAGGTCTGTTATAATGACCTTAATATAAGTAGGCAGAACAAAAGACGTGGCAAGTTGAGCAAGGGGATCGTTTTGCTGCATGACAATGTTCGTCCGCATGTGGCTAATCGTACCAAAGATCTCATCACATATTTTCAGTGGGAAACTCTAGATCATCCTCCGTACAGCCCTGATCTGCCGCCTAGTGACTACCATTTGTTCCCGTACTTACCGAAACATCTGGGCGGCCAGCGTCTTTAAGACGATGACGAAATCAAAACGGTTGCGATACAGTGGTTAACAGTTAACAAGTGAGGCGACAGAGTTATATGAGAAGGATATTCAAAAACTGGTCACTGGTCAAACTCAATATTGAAGGAAATTATGCAGAAAAGTAGATATATTAAGGTACAGGCTTTCATGTAAAAATAAAATTATTAAGAAATCTTTGCACGTTTTTTATTAATTTCAAAAAGGTACTTACTTAAAAAACATACGTCATATTTTTGCTAGGGATATTATGTTCACTAATATGTGACAGAGATTCCCTGCAGTATACCTAATCATTAATATATTCGTATCGATTAATTTTCGGAAAAATGTCGACTAAACTGGTGCTATATGAGATAAGATCCTTAATTAATTGACTTATCGTCTCGTTGAGGTACTGGAGTAGAAGTCGGATCAGTTAGAGTAGCTTTAGTGAAGGGAATTATTTAAGCATGAGTAATATTCATTAATTAGCTCGGTGGGAAACGTGACGCGTGAGAGAAATTGAAATTGATACAAAAGATTTGCTAGAATTTCTATAACGGTTTGATTTTTCCAATTGCGAATCTCGCTGATTTTAATTGATTCAACTTAAAACTTATATTTAACTGCAGATACTTTGTCTATATTAAATATTAATATAACGTGTAATGTCGATAAAATTACATTATTACGTTTAGGTTTATAATTATTTACATGTAATATAAAATCAGCTAAACTAATAAACCGTCAATTATTGGGAAATAAATAATTGAGAATGCTAGTTTATAAACTGGGAGAAATGAGGATCCGGATTTTTTTTTTGACGAAAGGGAACTAAAAGTTTTTTAAAGGAATTTAGGTATCTAAAGATCTTCATTGAAATTTAATCTTAACAAAGTCTTTTTAGTACGTTGCAGTTTCAAGAAATGTAATTATCAAAACTAAAGCAACCAAATTATCATTTGAAGTGTCACACAAATTAAGATACAAGGTATGTTTTTTAAGTACCGTTTTGAAATTAATAAAAAACGTGCAAAGATATCTTAATAATTTTATTTTTACATGAAAGCCTGTACCTTAAACTACTTTTCTACATAATTTCCTTCAATATTAAAGCACTTGTCATAGCGTTTCACCAGTTTTTGAATACCCATTTCATAAAACCCTGTCGCCTGACTTGTTTGTTGAGCACTGCATCACAACTGTTTTGACTTCGTCATTGTCTTAAAGACGCAAGTGCAAGAACAAATGGTAATCACTGGGCGCCATATCAGGGCTGTACGGAGGATGATCTAGAGTTTCTCAGTGAAAAGATGTGATGAGATCTTTGGTCCGGTTAGCCATATGCGGACGGGCATTGTCATGCACACTTGTGCGGTCATCTTTAAATGCTATCACCCAATTCCATCACTCATAATGTCTTGTGCGTAAACTGCACAGATCTCACGATGAATATCAATCGGTTTTAGTCCTTTAACACTAAGGAATCGTATAACAGACCGCTTTCCGGACTTCACAGTCAGCGGGACTCACAACTATCGGAGTCATCTTAAACACTCAACGTAAACGTAAACAAGGGCGAATCAGACTGTAATGGCGTCAGTGTGTAGGTAAGAGGTATAGGAACCCGGTGCGCTGCGGCGGTAAAATTTCAAAACGGTACTTACTTAAAAAACATACCTCGTATGATAGATCAAAGACTGACAAGTCTAAAAAAATGTTGCATTTGTGAATTTCCAATTAATTTCTAATGCGGTAAAACCCTCGTAAAAGACCCAATAGTGATAAATGAGTTAAATATGCGTTTATAAATGATAAAATTGAAAGAAATATTAGTATTTCCGGTATTTTAACACTTGACTTTGGTACACTTTGATGATTGATAAAGTTGATTTTAAGAATAAAACATTTTTTTAAAGGAAGTCGTAGATTAAAGTCAAATAAATAACGAAGATAAAACGTATTTTAAATTCAGTATTCTCTTTACAAAAGGAGAATATATATTACTAGTAACCATAGAATGAAATCAAATTAGCATGGAACATCAACAGCTACTACATTTGATATGATGCTAGCATGAAAAATTGGGGCGTTGTATTAAAGAATGTATTGCGTAAATTTGTTCTATCGCTAATTGATTTTTCATTGCTTGGACAGCGCCATTGCAATTTAATGAACTAAAAAAAAAAGATAAATTAGAAGCTGCATGAAGCACTTGTTTCGTTTCAAAGCGCAGTTTTACGTGTGCATAATTGGATTCTAAATTTTCGAATCGAATTTATAAAAAAATTTATCGTTCGCATTCGCTTTGAGCGGGGAAGCTAATATTTGCACGCGTTCTAGTGCTGCTATTTACTCGTTAGTTGTTCGTTAGTGAAATGATTTGCGGCGGAAATACATATGTACCATGGTGGCGGTGGTTGACGAGGACATTCCTAACTTTGATTTGCATTATTCAACGTGAACATATTGCATTTCGATATATATATATATATATATATATATGTTATAACGCAGGTTCGTCATTTTCATTATCACTTTTTGATACGAATATATACAGTTATTTAATTATTATTTAATCGTACGGTGATATTTTTTCTTTAAATTCGTCAGTAGATTGGCAACTTATTTAATTTATATATTTTTATCGCTTTTGTACTTACTTTTAATACCTTTTTGTTATTTAAAACACAACCCGACATTTACCCATAGCTATCGAGTAATTATTCATCCTGTCCCATTAGTATAGATAGCACTCACTGCTACATCTGTGATCGGAGTTACTATAGTACTAAGACGCTTGAGGCACTTCTAAAGTCCAATGTATGAAATTTAGGTTTGGGTCAGGGAATTGGCTGAAACTGTATCTCTGGACTAATTTGGACCTGTATAGTCCAAAAATAACAAAACAAGCGCTGTGGCTACTTTTATTATTTCGTATATGAATTTATTAATGAATTTTTTAGACATAGAAATTACAAAATCATCGAATAAATTAGAATTTAATATATATAGAAAACCTACCTGTACAGATGCAATTATGGCATCTAATTCTAATCAGTCACTGAAAATAAAGTTTGCAACGTTCCATAGTCTTATCCATAGATTGTTTAATTATTCTTTAAGTAAAACCAATTTTTTAAAAGAAATAGAAGTCATAAAACAAATTTACAGCGAGTCTTTAATAAATAAGCTAATAAAAAAAAGGAACAACAAATAATAACCAAAAATATATATCCCTTCATAAAAGAACCAAAAACAAACTACAAAAATTGCAAATAATTTCAAAAAATTAGATATTAACACAATATTAGTAACTAAATGTAATTTAAGAACCTTACTTTCTGACAATAAAAAAGGAAAATATGATTAACTTCAAAAGTCAGGGATATATAAATTAAACTGCAAAAATTGTAACGCTTTCTATATAGGACAGACTGGACGCAATATCAAAACTAGAATAAATGAACATAAAAAATCAATTATTTACGCAAAACCATAGTATAGTTTCTGAAAATGTAAAGTTGTTACACAATTCCCAAAAAAGAGAAAACGTTTAGATCTTTTGGAACAATTAGAAATTAAAAAAGCTATTTATAAAAAAGAAAACATAGTCAATGACTAACAACAATTTTTAAATACCCCTTTAATAGATTTAAGAATTGACGAATGTGTCCCTCCCCCTTAACCTTAAACCTGTATATAAACACTGTATAATAAGTTTAATTTTAGTAATAATTAAGTACTCTTGACATAGGAATTACTAAGCCGAAACAATTGTAGAGATTTTACAAATATATATTTGAAACATTTAAAAGCAATTTATTTTATTCTTTCTTAAATTAATGAATTATTTCAATTCAAACTACTTTTAACACAATCAGAAAAAATATTAATGTAATATTTTGCTAAAATTGGCAGGTAAATTTTGTAGTATCTAAACGATAATATGTAAATATAAATAGAAATTAGTTTTAATTAACTATCGATCCCTTTTCCGTCAGGGATACAAATTGGCTTAGGTTTATTCGAATTATAAATTATAGATTCAATAATTTACAAGAATGTCTTGAAGTATTATGTTTTTGTAATTCGATAATCCACAAAAAAATAATTAATGTTTTCCAAGCAATATCTAATTATTCTGTCAATCTTGAAAGTAAAATATGATGGTATACAGTTTATATATAAGATGATACTTCTTTAGGGAATTTTCGTTGCCAATAACTTATTGACCTTAACATTTTTGTTAAACAAATTTTTATGTTTCCTACGACTTTTACAATTTCAGTTGAAGAGACCTTTTATTTTTTATTGACGTATTTTAGATAAATGTTCTTTTTATATATATATATATATATATATATATATATATATATATCTGTTAAGCTTAGTTTGTAGGTACTTATTCTCTTTTGTATATAAGCACCTTTTGTGTCCTCAATTGTAAATACGTTTTTAAAATTCCAAAAATAGATTTTGGCCCCTTTATGAAACCCCTTGTAAATACTTTATGTATCGGTCATCAGCCTTAAGAACACCACCACCGGTTTTGTAAATTGCACTTGTGGGTGTTTAGCTTCAAGAGGGGGATGTTTTTCACTTTGGGGCGTTGTCTATTTTTCAGGCTATTTAAGATGAAATAAGCGAAATTACGTTCTATTCCATTTTTACATTCTATCCAATTACATTATATTCTATTTTATTCGATTTAAATCAATATTCATACATCCAAACAATTTAACCAAATCAAATCAAACAAACAAAAAATCGAAATAAGTGTAAATAGTGAAAAATAAAGTGTAAAAGCAGTCCATATTATTATAATTTAACTAAAAGAACCTTCGGCGGGATACCGTTACACATAGAACATTCAAACACCTACCAATGCTTAATTATTTGACGCTAATTTTTATTAATAATAAACTGTTTAAGGTACAAATACTGTGAAACATTGTAAATATAAAAACAACAAAATAGTTATGTTCACCAAACTTTTATTACTCGACATATGTTTCGGGAATTATACCATTATCAAGAGTAAAATTAATACTAAAGTAATTAAGTGTTAAGTTAAAATTTATACTACGGTAGCTGACTTAATAGTAGTGGGGAGGAGATTTGTCCTAATTCTCTAACTAGTTGTTAACAATGTTTGATTTAATATTGATGGCCTTTTGTTTTCTAACGTGCTTAATTTTTTACTTTTAACAATATTGGTATGTTAGATTTTGACATTATTTACATCGATATTATGTTTGAACAAGGTACAGTGTTCTGAGATTCCTGTTTTTAAACTATTATTCTTTATATTATAAACATGTTCTTTTACACGAGTGGATATCGATCTTCCTGATTGACCCATGTATATGGCATTACTGGAGTTGCAGGATAATTGATAAATTCCAATTTTTTCCAGTGGTTTCATTTTCTTTTTATTATTTACTAACAGGTGTCTTAAGGTAATAGCTAGTAGCTAAAAGCTAATTTTTATATTTCATGGATTTCTTAGATGATTTGACCGTGAAACCTTATAGCATAGCTGCTCTTATATATATATATATATATATATTATATATATATATATATATATATATATCCTTTACAAATAGAACTGGCGTAATTAAAACAAATTGATTGTGATGAATAACAATGATTGCATTAGTGAGCTATCTCAGATGCATGCATCTATCTATCTATCTACGTACTTCTACGTGAATTTTTATGAAACCGCTACTGATGCATACACTTAACATAAAATATTTCATAATTCTGTTAATTTGCATCGAATGATGCAGCAAAACGACAGTGCCCTTTATCGCGTCCAACCATATTAATGCCAGTTCTTTGTAACGTCAGCGTCAGAGATAGTATGGCGATGTGCGAGAATTTAATAAGCGTGTAATTGAAAATTAATAGGGGTCCACCGGAGGACGTTTAAGCCGTTTTACTACAGTTAGGTGACCTAATAAGGCGGAATGGACATGTGGCAAATTAGCAACGTACATCCACCCGCCCGCCCGTCCGTCCTCGCCCCACCCCTCTCGAACCCCCCTCATCCCTCGCGCGCGCAAAACATTCTCATAATAACCTTCTTTTTTTCTATGCAACATATCTTCTTGTTAATTCGATTTAAGCGTTTTTCTTTAATCTTCAAGATGAACCTTTTATCTGACGATCATTAATAGGCGTATAATGGCTTTCCATGCCTGACAGGACAGCCAGTGTGTATGTAAATATACAGAGTGTTTATCGACTAATTTGCATAACGATAACTTTGTTTCTTGTGTCGTTCTACATACACTAATTATATTAATTACCGTAACTACTTATAAACAGTACAAGTGCAGTGTGCTTTATTATTTTAATTTCATACATTTTATATAGTACAAGTATAAAAATTTGTTTATAATGATTCATCATATCTAAATTTTTTTGATCGAAAATCATAATTCACTTAAACAAAAAATGTAAATTTCCACAACATTTATTAATCACTTAACAATTGTTTCGCCTTACTCAGGCTTCATCAGGCGTATAACAGATACCTACATGAATACAGTTCTTATATAAATATATTTATAGGCTTAGGGAGGGGGTGGTGGTTTTACAAACAAATTATGTAAGGGTGAGTTGTTGATATCAATTTGGTCGTTAAGTAATAGCGTAGTATTTGTGTGTTTGTTTATCTCCATTGTTTCCAAGACATAAAGTTTATAACTTTTATTTTCTAAATTATGTTTTTCATCTATTAGGTGTTTAGCATAATTTAAGTCAAGTGTTTTTTACATTCAAATGACTTTTTATGTTCATATATACATTTTTTAAAAGTGCGACCAGTCTGTCCAATATATAATTTATTGCACGATATACAATTTAATTTATAGACACCTGACCTATTCTCCTTATCTGCACTATCTTTATTGTTCTTAAGGTATTTGCAGTATAAAAAGCTATTTTTAAATTATTATTTCTAAAAAGTTTTCCTAAATAGATAGAGAAAATTATCTGAATTATGGTCTGAATTATTTAAAATAATTTTACTGTATAACTACCCAATAACCTTTTTTATATTTAAAGAGTTGCTATACATGTTAACATTGAAACACCCTGTATGTTTGTAAGAACTGCGTGTATGTGACCATACAGTTGCCCTGACAATAGAAAGCTATGTCTAGGCTTGTGTGTCGTATAATAGCCACATGTTAATGCATATTATGTGCGTTATTAAGTGATAGTGTTCGATAATATTTTTCCAATTTTCTACGTCTAACAGTACCTTTTCTTGATGGAAAATAGTGCCTTTAATAACAAGCTCATTTTCTTTTTTGTACTTAAATCCTTTTAATAATCTTCGAACCATGGTACTTTACGTATTTCAGAATACCTGGAATAGGTATACAATTTTTCAAAAAGAGTTGACGAATTTCTAGGTGACATCTGTGCACAAATATTTCGAAAAAAAGTAATAATTGATGAAAGGATGTGATAGAATGCATTAGGACTATTTTTAGAATTTTGTGTTTGTTTGTCCCTATATAGGTACTAATAACCTAATTTGGATGAAATTTTTAATTTTCGTTTATAATGTCAAACATATAAAATATGTTGGTATTAAATATAATTAATAAATAAACTTCCTTTCATAGGACAACTTCTGTTTGATTACTGATCTATCGAATCTACCTGTGGTGTGCTGATTTGATCTAAAAAGATTGAAATCGATGAATTTCTAATCAACAACTAAGTGTTCTCAATTAATTTGGTTTGCCTGTCTATTGACCGAGCGGCGTGGTCTAGTGCTCTACATCATTGCTTAACATTCGGGAGGTCACCGATTCGAACCCGGGACCGGCTGCTCTGTCCAAGTTTTCTGTGATTTCCTTGGATCACTTGGCCAAATGCAGGGGCAGTAACATTCCACAGATAATCCTAACCACACCACCCACCCATTCACACGATTCCTGCAAGGAGGCTGAATAGGGCCTTATGCCCTACTCTCCGGCTTTGCACTACAGTATAGGTCGGAGGCCCACCGGCACGAGTAGCTGGTGGAAATGAAACACAAATTTGTTTTTAAAAAGTTTTCTATCTATTAATCACGTAATATCAGCTGCGTCCTAAATTCGGTTTATCAGGTAAATATCTTCGCAAGACCTTGTCAAACAAAAGAAATACTATAGCTAGCAATAAACAGCAGTAGATGACGATGTACACTGCCTGTAATATGATTATTTAACTTAAATTGTTATAGGTGTATTCTCGAAGAAGCATCCTAACAAAATACAAAAACAAAAACAAAATATTTCAACTGGTAATAACAGTTGGGCTGAAATTTTCGTAGACTAACACACAGATGTCATTACGCGAATAAAATCCATATTATTGTTTGTTAGTACCAACCTTCAAAAGGTATGTGTATAAATTTCCCAGCTGTCGAGTATTTGGTTCGTGAAATATAGCATTTTTAATGAAGCAGCTTTTGTTATTTTGAAAAAGATGGTTAAAAACGATTTTCGTATGTTAATAAAACATGGCTTTTTATTAAAAAAAAACATACTGTTGAAGCCAAAGCTTGGCTTGATAAACATTATTCGGACTGTGCACCAAGAAAAATCAACCGTTGCTATGTTTAAGTAAAAATGAAATCACGGAAAAACGGCCCTATTTGAAAAAGAAAATGGTGTTGTTTCATCAAGACAATGCTTCTTGTCACAAACCAATAAAAACGACGGCAAAGTTGTTGAATTGGGCTTGGAATTGCTTTCCCATCCACCGTATTCTCCAGATCTGGCCCCAGTTACTTTTTCTGTTTACATATCTCATAAGAATGGTCTCTAGAAAAAAAAAAATAGCACTGATTAGGAGGGAATGGCCGAAACTGAGGCCTATTTTGAGGCTAAAGAGAAACCATACTATACAAATGGTATGATCGTTATAATCGTTGTATTTCTTTTGAAGGCAACTATATTGAATTAAAAAAAATGATGTTTTCCAAAAAAACAAATGTGTTTTACTATGTCAGCCTACGAACTTTTTAGTCCAGCTGTTATATCTTACTACCCGACAATTAATTCAAACTATGTGGTCGGTCGTTCTCAAATGGGTTGCATTTTCTGTACTCTTGGAAATGACCGACTAGGTTGAAACAATTGTTCAGTGGTTAAATTTATTACCAGCTGAAATATTTTTGTTTTGTTTTTACTTTAAAACTTTACTGATGAAAGAGCAAATTTTACGACTTTTAAATGAAAATCTTCATATGAATCCAATTACAATATGTCGATTTTCAATTACTTTCTGTTACTTTTCAGTTAGAAACAACGCCACAGTAGGTAACGAGTTTTCGATGATGGATTTTTAGTGAAATTGACAGTTTAATGTTTCCACGATTACAAAGCTTAATTGGAAGACATAAATTACCCAAACAAGTTTCTGTAGACATTTAGTTCCTAGCATAAATACCGACTGACCACTTAAAAGACGAAATTACATTAGCGCCATGTAAATGATCTTTCAGAACTTTCCCACTGGAATGTATTATGGATTTGATGAATAATGTTCTCATCGTATTTAGGCTGTCCAACATCCTAGATCATTCGTTTTATTATTGTTTGACTTGACGTTGTATAAAAAACAGCTATTGTAGAAATAGTTTATGTTATAATGTTTTTAGAATTTTAACGATTTGATATTAGGAAATAATCAGAAATTTGTTGGTGTATCACGTCAATCCTAATTAGAATTTTGGAGGTATTTGTTTATTAATTAATTGCAGAATTGTTAATACGTCTACTAAAAGCTATTTACAATATCTGCAATATTGATTTTCTTATATAAACTATGGCACGGTGAATCGATGCGGTGCGGTGAATTCATATTGACTACTTACTTATTAATGAATAACTTAAGGGTTTCGTTTTGTTTTTGGGTAAGAGGGAGAATCTTTGAAAGACACTCAGCTGTCTGCACGACTGGGTAGTGTTGGATTCCCTCTGAATGAAGACTTACCAACTAAAACCTTTCTACTTCAGGTCGTTATAGGACCGTTTGATTATATCCTTTTCAGTCGACTTAAGGGTGGTACGAAGGGGAAGAAATAGAGGACGGAAGAGGCGACAAAAAGGAATGAGATAGTTAGAATATAGCTGGGTAGTGAGAAGAACATATGAACTGCAGATCAGGTCATAAATTATGGTGGTTGTATGAGGGGGAAAGACAGACAAATGTGGCAACGATAATCAAAAGTCAGAATAAAAAAGGTGATTGATAAAGATGTGAAGAATCACCGAGTGAATTATAGTGTAAACAATAAAATGTAGAAATTACAAGCCTTATAACATTATAAAAGTAATTTATTGGAAATCACCAAATGTACATTTCGACTACAAAGTAGTCATTCATTATCAATTGTTAGTATTAACTAAAATTAAAAAAAAAAACTTTTTTGTGTTTCATTCCCACCAGTTACTCCTGCTGGTGGGCGGGCAGTCCCTCCGACCTACACTACAGTGCAAATCCGGAGGGTAGGGCGTAAGGCCCTCTTCAGCCTCCTTGCAGGAATCGTGGGAATGGGTGGGTGGTGTGGTTAGGGAGAGAAAGATGAAACGAACGAAATGAAGACAGAAGAGAAGTGAAAGATTATCAGTGAAATATTACTGCTCCAGCATTTGCTTAAATGATCCAAGGAAACCACAGAAAACTCATAGATTCTATGATCCCTATAATTGTTACAATGTTTCAAAAGTTCAATATTATTATCTATAGAGTGTCCAGTATTTATAGCATAAAAAGCCACCGCAGATTTCTCAGAATTGGTTTTTTTTTAAATGATATAAATGCTCTTTTGATCGTATGAATAAATTTCGTTTAGTTAAACCTATATACACTTTCTCGCAATTTAAACAATTTATTTTATAAATTCCTGACAATGAAGTTTTTTTGTCTTTATCTTTTAGATTACCTAAGAGACTTCCCAATTTATATTTATTATTACTACATACAGGTTCAATATCTAATTTTTTTCATAATCTTTTTATGTGTCCATTAAATTTAGTGTGAAAGTTAAATTTTTGTCTGATGATATTTACTTCTGTTTTTTCTAAAGTATTATTGTCTTTCAAAAACTTTCTTTTTTGTTGATTTGAAAAGGTGATATAACTTTGATATTTAACAACACATAATATAGGTACTTTACATAAAATATCTGATCTTGTTAAAGAAATATTTGAAGAATTTTTAGTAGGGCGTGACAAGAATAACAAATTTTTCTCTTATTGTATGAGGTAATCTGTAGTGGGTATAAATTAATTCAATAATTAATGCACACCTAACGTTGTTGTCGAGACTTTTACTATTTTAACTAACGTTCAATTTTATGACATTATTGTGTAAATGGTGTAAAGTTGTAATTCCGCCCTGCTGCTCTTTATATCTATTATGCCATTTAAGTTTGAAACGATCTTAAATTGTTTCACTCTCCACGTTGTTTGAAACGTTTACTCGCATATTCCCCAAGTAGTTGTAAAACGTTCTATGATCATTACCTGCCGCCGGACATCCCCTAAATTATTAACGAACTCCATAAGTCGAGTCGATGTTGGGACCCTGTAGAGTGGTTGATACAGAATTTACACCTGAGCTCACTAATACAATACGACAATGAGATACTTACTGTTTTAGTTAGGTAGTATCCTCTTCCTAGTAGGATAATTGTGATATACGCCGGGTCGACAACTAGATATTCAACCTAAAGGTCAGAATGTTGAATCACTTTTGTCAAAATGTTATGCGAGGTGTTAAAATGAATATCATAATATATTTTTGACGCCATAAGATACATGTGGGTTTGACATTGTTTTCTTTTATTTTAGTAACCTTGTAACCCTATTATTATTATTATTATTATTATTATTGTTAATATTCTGCTGTCTCGGTTTGTGAAGTGGCGCAGTTTTTAGGGACCTTACAGATGGACAGGGCAGCGTTGGGTTTTTTTAATTAATTAGTCGCAGAACCACGATAAAAAAGACTAAAGCAGAAAAAAGCGCAACTCAAATAAGAATAATTATTAGTATAGAAAAAGACGAAAGACGAGAAAGGCGTAAACTAAAGACGCGGAGAGTTCACTATTAATGAAAGACGTGTTTGTATTTGCATCAAAAAGACGAAAAACGAAAAAACGGAAGAAGTGTGGAAATTAAGTGAATTGTATACTTTTTTTTTTAAAGCGAATTGTATTTTTCTATCTAAGCTATTTAGTAGTTTAAAGAATTTATTTAATAATCTTTCGGAACCAAACCATATACAAACAATATCATCTACGTATCTGTAATATGCCTACTACTCTATAATCCTCAAATTATTCAAAATCCTTCCAATAAAGTATTTTGCTCCATACACTACGTTAAAAAACTAGTCAAATTGTAAAATCACATTTCAAAAGATTAGGTATCACAGTCATTGTATCCAATAAAAGTACTGTTAAAAAACTACTTGTCAATAATAAACCAAAATTTGATCCCCTAGATAATAGCGGCGTTTATAAAATTCAATGCAATGATTGTTATGCTGTGTAGATTGGTGAATCAGGCAGAACCATTACCACTCGTAAAAAAAAGCATTTAAAAAGGATCTTAAATAACAACAATTATACAGGTAGTTAAAAAGTAAAAAACACTTGGTAATTGTTTCACGAAAAATTTATTGAATTTCTCTAACCATTGTTTCGGTTATTACACCATTTTCAAAGAGTTACTTATCCACGAAAGGTACATTTCCAGGTAAATGAAAATGGTGTAATAACCGAAACAATTGTTAGATAAATTCAATAAATTTTTTGTGAAACAATTACCAAGTGTTTTTTACTTTTTAACTATTAAAATGTTTCACCAAGAGATTAGCGAAAATTCAATTTCTACAATTATACAGGTATTTCTACATATTTTATTTCAAATAAACACAATATTAATGAAAATTTAAATACTACACATACAACCAAAAAGTAAGAAATTAAACTATCTTGAAAATTTAGAAATTAAAAAAGTTATGTACAACAAACATATCATTGTAAATTCCCAAATAGAAACATATTCAAACAACTCCCCTTTACTTTTCTTCAAACTAGGTGATTAAGAAATTTCCCCATTATTATTATTCACTATAAATATGTTTGCGCACATTTATATATTTGGTAATTCTGCTTACTCTTGATAATGACAGACCCCTGTCGAAACAATTGTCGAGTTCCGTCAATAAACCTGTAAAAATATATACCAAGTGTTTTATTCGTTTTATTATTTCTTAATATGCATTGATTCCGACGTTCTGTGACTTAGTAAGTACGTCCGTCGTTGTTACTGTTGTCACTTCTCTTAGTGGCAATGGCGCGTAAACCCAAAGGTCCCGGGTTCGAGTCCCGTTGGGGGCGTGACAACTGTAACAAATTTTTCCCTCATTGTATGAGGTAGTCTGTAGTGTGTATAAATTAATTCAGTAATTAATATCGTAATATGCGGCCTGGGCGTGTGGCTGGTATTGAATAAAAATAATTTTCCAGTTGACAAATATCGTAACCGTATTTTTCGCAGTATCCTTATTCGAATCGATGTATGCTCTGTCCTTATTTGGACTCATGTGCGTGGGCGGCAAGTAGAATCAGAAGCGGTAACGGACGCGCCAGGGCCATAATTTAAACGCGTTCGTGTATAAGTTTCTAAGGCTTCTCAGATGCAAAATACTGCTGTGTACGGCAGTATGCTGCCGCTGCAACCGTTCGAAGAACAATATAGATAGATATATTTGCACGAACGGTGTCACACGTATCTATTTATTGTATTATTATCCGTACCTTTTCCGATATCTCCAGATAGATATATACATATTATATATGTATATATATATAAGTACGTATAACGGACCTCTGGTTGACTGCGGCGCTGCGACAATGCGACTAAGACATATTATATGGTAATGAGATCTTTATTAGGCGATGAACTATTATCATATGCATTTCCCATATGTATTTACATGCGTATAAATCCGTACTACCCGTAATATGTCCGAGTTTTAATAGAGGGGCGTGAAATCGTTAAGTCCCCTTTCTTTATAAATGACCCACACCGAGCAGCAAAGATTTATATAAAGAGAACATTTATCGCCTATGTACAATTTGTGTCATATTAAGTATATTTATGGGATTCGATTATTTTAATAATCATTTCTCTTCTCATTGTGAACGGATGTTGTTAGTTTGAACGAAATCAAAAATCGGCAATAACATTTTCAATGTAATGCACTCATTAGGTAGTATATGTAACATTTGTATGTATGTAAATTGTTACTAATGCTATTTACCAATAAATACAGAAATAATTATGATTAGCCTTACAAAATACCTCAACACTGTAAGGCAAATATATTGTGAAACGATTGTGGGAATCAGTTAATCAAAATGTTAATTTTCAAGAAATACTCCTTATCAAATATAATGAAAACGAGATAAATATACAGTAAGCATTTCGCTATTTCGCCATCTACCGATATTTACTACAAACTGTGGTATGTGATGTGTTTGACAAGGACTGATGAAGGTATCTACTTGCCCAACGTAATCGACGACACAGCTTCTATTACGTGATAGGCAAATTAATAAAGCACATTCTGCTTTTGGTTAAAATTTTATCGAAATTACTAGATGTGGATTGCAATTTCGATTTTATTAGATCTCAGCAGCACATCATAGGCAGCTTCGATAAATTATTGACCAAAGTAAAGCTTTTCTTTGAAAATTCCCGTTGGCCGAAAAAATTGTAAGAGTTTAATAAACCTTATTGTTGAAACTTTCTCTGTGTTTTATTAAAATATTTAAAAATGTTTCATGATAATGGCACCATAGACAGTTTTTCTGTAAAAGAAAGTTGAAGCTGCGTTGTTGAGTCAGTATGTTAAGCAGATACCTTCATAAGGCCCTGCTAAACATATGAAATACCATAGTTAACAGTAATTATAGATAGATGTCGATATGCTGTCCTTAATTTCATATTAAATCGACACCCTTTTATGGAACAGCTTCGTTTTAGACAGTAATTTATCGATGCTACGTATGGTGTCGAAATTGCGATCTTCATTTGGTAATTTCGATAAATTTCTGACAAAGAACTATATGTTTTTGATATATATTTGTATTGGGGTTCTTATATGTCTTCGTTTTGCGAGAACCGTGCCAACGCTTTCTCTTTATGTGCCTATTTTATGAAGATCCTTTCAAATTCAAAATCTTACAAATCATAAAAATGATCGTTTATAACGAGCATTCGCATGTAACAAACAATATTTAATCTCCTTTGTTAGCACCAATAAAAAAGGTGAAAGATTGTCTGTGGAATATTACTGCTCCGGTGTTTAATTTGATGATAGAATTAAAACAATTGTTCTCATCGGTTGTACTGTACTGCTGTACCACATTAATTCGAAGGACCACTAAGTTCTTTACAATAAACACACACGATACTGTGAATACATTTATTTACAACAAAACTTGTCTAAAATAAGACCGTTTTTGAAATACACTTATAATGGTTGCTTATGAGGTATTATTCCTCAGCTAGTCAAAAGCAGACCTTTTGAATTACACGAATATTAATTGTTTATGAGGTACTATTCCTCAGCTGGTCTAAAGCGGATTCTCTCTCATCCTAAATTTGGATAATTATACTATCTTCCAAAATGGAAGGGAGCAAAAAGTATATAATATACAAATATAATTATATAAACAAGTAAATAACTTATACCTAAATAGCTGGCCTAGGTAACAATTACCTACACCAACAAAATATTTGTTTGTAGATAAACAAATATTGGATGACTGGTTATTGACACGAAACCAGATTTTAGAAATTTCCTACTGAACAATGGACCTGAAGGGTACAAAAGAAAGTGACGATAAACTTACTCACAATTCTTACTATTTACATTTTACGACTATATTTACAACTATTTCTTTTATATGGTTTTACCCCGTACCTAACTACCTGAGAGTAAAAACCTAAAATAACTATGATATCCTGTACAAAAACATCTTGTCTTTATTTTTATATTTTAAAGTACTTTATAGAATTCGGCAAAGTTCTTTTGTGCCTAAACATCCAGTATTTGTTCAAAAAATGCAAGGAAACCTCAGAAAAACAGGTGGACCTGTAATACCAATCCCAACGATTTAGAATACTAATTCATTAAAAATTTGAAAATTAAATTGTGATATATTCTTCTAGCCTTCAAAAAAATCATTTCAATTTTATTTGATTCATTAAGAACACTCTCAATCCGTTTTTATCATTCGATATACAATTTACCACATACAGTTTACATTACCATTTATTTCTATTTTTGTGCATGTGTATATTAAATGTAGGACGATGATTAGTGCTGTTAATTTCCGAAGGTAAAGGTAACGTCCCTTTTCGACTAAATTACGAATTTCCTTTGCGTGACTGCCTTCATGGGCAACTTAGACCTGTGCAAACGAATAAGAGTTCATAAATTATTCTAAGCAAGAATCGTCGGCAATTATAGTTACCTAATGTGTACTAATTAGTACTTGTGCCTGTATACATCGTTGCAGATATAAATATATATTTTTTATTTGGTCGTTTATTTCGTTCATTCCTTGCTCGCCTGGTTTTGCCGACTGTTCTTTTATCAACTGTAACGTCGGCTTTTATATGAAGTAAAATTTCGCACGCAATCGTCGTTCTCACTGATTTACTCACTTGAGAGCATCCGCGGCTGATAAATATTTATATACGCGACTGTCGATGTACTCGCCACAGTCAGTCCATGAAACTTGCAAATTGCGCATAGCGTATGTAGAATGTGAGAATTATCACGACAAGGTAAACTTTATCGTTATGCTTATTGCAATATGTACTAAGTTATTATTATAAACACTGTACTGTACTAACTAATAATATAATATGGTAGAGGAGAAAAAACTTAATTTTAAATAATAAGTCGAATAAAACAACGATACCGTTTCGGCAATTACGCTATTTTCAAAAGATAGGAGCACAATAGATACTAAAAGTATATTGGAGAGTTTGTGCTTAAATAGGTAATCAGAAGGTAGATTGTAAGAGGGGAGACAAAGTGAATTCAATTTGGTCATTAGTGACCATAAGATTATTATATTTTGCTTTTTTTATTTCGAATATGTCTAGTAGGTGTAGCTTTTTACCTTTACTAACATTATGCAAAATTTTGGGATTATCATTATCTAAATGGTGGTTATTTGATATACAATGGTCAGAAATTCCTGTGCAATTATTTTTGTGTAAAATTGACCTTTCATGTTCTTTTAGCCTATACTCTAGAGCTCTACCAGTCCATATTCACAAAAATTGGCGTCTTTCCATTCAATGATACATAGATTGCTTAATGTTCGTTTATCCAAAGAAAACTTGAATACAGAATTAAACAGAATATATGCAATAGCAGAAAATAATGGTTACTGCAAAAATTTAATTACAGTACTTCTAAATAAAAAAATAAATAAAAAAAAACTTTAAATCTGGTTTACCCACATAATAAATAGTATAAATACAAATCATTTACCTCACTCACATTTTTTGGCAATATTTCTAAAAAAGTTGGGGAAGTATTAGAAATAGATAGTGAAAGTCTAGTTACATATAAAACAAATAATTCTTTAGGAAAAAAAATTAGAAATAACAAAGATAAAAGAGATAAAAACTCAAAATCAGGAGTTTACAAGTTAAAATGTGGAGATTATAAAAAAGGTCTACATAGGACAGACGGGTAGATCTTTTCAAGAAAGAATAAATGATCACCTAAAGGCTTACCAACAACAGAAGACATACTCCACCTATGCAGAACACATGATATCAGAAAATCATCATATCGACAAAAATTTTGAAAATTTTCACACTATTAATAAAGGTCAAAAATTAAATTTGTTTGAGATATTAGAAATTAACAAAAGTAACATTATCTTAAATGATCAAATAGAAGTTAGTAACACACCCTTACTTAATCTTAATTGTAAATAAAAACATACCCCACCCTAGATTTAGTACCTATTTAAGTAACGTAAAATATCTTATAAGTTAGTTTGTCATCTCGCCTGATGAAGTTACTGTGTAACGAAATAGTTTTAGCGAAAGCAAAATAAATCATTTGAAAATTACCAAACCGGAAGGTCATTATTATTATTAATTTTAAATATTTGACTTGCAATACTATGGTTATTGGCCACTTGACGATGTGGGCCAACCTAGTGTCACAGATGTCAACGGATCGGACACGTAGACACACAGGACTTCACATTGTATCAAAACCAAAGAGAAACAGACTAAGCGCAGAAACTGCGGGGGGCTGCTAAACCTTTGTTAAAAAGGGAAACAATGGAACATCGACTACAAACCAGACCTAGAGAGTCCACAGAACATCCACGAAAAACAAAAAATCCAACAACGCAATTTACTTCCAATAAAGGCAAGGATTATGGACCTCGCAAACCAAATAAAAGGTGCTAACACACCTGGCGAAATTTTAGTCTGACCATATACTGTTGTCGCTTCTAAATAACTAATCAGTTACCATTTCCAACATCGTGTGGCTGAAGAGGGCGATAAAGTCCTATAACGGCTTGAAGGGGAGGGGTTTTAATCGGCACGTCCGAGGACATCTTTCTGGAAATCCGACACTACCCGGTCGCAGGGACGGTCGGGTTTCTTTCGAAAATTTCCTCTCCTCCCCGAAAACAAAAAAAAAAACATATCTCGACACAATCTACCAGCTACTCCTGTTCGCTTTACTTGTAAGTTTATTTCTGCCTGTATTGTCTACATTGTTTTATTTTGTATTTCTTTTTTTTTGCTATTTTTATTTTACTGTTTTGTTCCTCTTTCTTTTTGTTACTTTTATTTATACTATATTTGGTTTTTTGTCTTCTATTCGTCTTACCGAGTCATTCAAACTGAGTGGTACATTAGGCGTTTTCGGGAAACTAAGCATGTTACAGATTTGAAAATTTGGGAGTTAGGAGTAGAGGTTGTCAAGGATGACCTATTTAACTAAAATAATTTCCGGTTATACCGAAAGTTGATGTCAATTTTCTTATTTTAAATGGAATGGTATATTTTTTACGATAAGATGAATTCGTATGAAACATAAAATGTTATGGCGACTTTGATAATCTGTATGTCACTTGTATGCACATTATGCGATGAATAGTTTCTGAGATAATTTAAATTATTTGAAAAAAGATTGCATCGCAACCCAAACTGTAAAAATCATAACTTCCATAAAAAAATGGAATGAATTAGAATGTTGAAATTTTTAATAGTTATAGCCAAGTCATATAGTTAACGTCATTCCAAAACTGAGCTTTATAATTTGTACAGGGCGTTCAGAAAGAAAATTTAAAAACTTCAAACACGAATAACTTCAAATAAATAACAAATAGCACCTAGCATATTTTATTTTGAGATTCAGAGGTCCTTCCATCTTCGATGCTGGATGTAGACTACCACAATCTACTACAGAACGGCTTTCATACGTGAAAAGGAATAAATTGAGTATGCGTTGGAATTAAGCCATCCTAAAATCAAATAACTATCGGCAAAACTTTAATTAAGAAATAAATCATTAGATCATTATAATGAAAGTGAACGATTTATGATAATGATACTGGTTTTGCACGTATCAATGTCGTTCCCGTCCTATTTTCTTCTCTTTTTCTGTCAATTCAATTATTTGTGATGTATTAATTCGTCGCTAAGTTGATTGATAATTACATGAAACAAAAACGGCTACCAATTACAAATCAATTATTTCGAGAGCGAATAATAGCTTGCTCGTGTATGAACGGTTATTTGTAATAAATTACGAATTCATGAAGAGCAGTGATAAATCAGGTAGCGTTTTGCGTCCATACGCCCGCGGCATCCTTCTCTGAAATCCGTGCCGCGTTGCCGCAACACGCCAATGCCTTACTGTTTGCATACACGTAAATCTTAATTACAAACTCATCTTGACTACCATGTGCATCTGTTGCTAATTAGCAGCAACTATAATCTATGATATCGAAATTCTTCTTAAGGTAAAATTTCCCCCAGTTTATAACACATATATAAATTTTGGTAGAAGCTAGAATGTTTCGCGTGCGAGAAAATTAAAATTCTTCTAGAATTATCCATAAATATTCACCCTAAGAAAGTATCCCTGTTTTTAAAGTCTCAAGGCCCCTCTCAAAAATTGCCCACGAATGTATACGTTTTCAATTTTTATTTACTTTTCGTCAACAAAAAAAAAACTTTTTTGTGTTTCATTCCCACCAGCTACTCATGCTGGTGGGCGGGCAGTCCCTGCGATCTACACTGTAGTGCAAAGCCGGAAGGTAGGGCGTAACGCCCTCTTCAGCCACCTTGCAGGAATCGTGGGAATGGGTGGGTGGTGTGGTTAGGGAAAGAAAAATGAGAGGGACGAAATGAAGACAGAAGAGAAGTTAAAGATTATCTGTGGAATATTACTGCTCCAGCGTTTGCCTAAATGGTCCAAGGAAACCACAGAAAACTTGGACCAGAGCAGCCGGACCCGAGTTCCAACCGGTGATCTTCCGAATCCTAAGCAATAATCTAGAGCACTAGACCGCGCCATTCGGTCAAAATAACAACAATAATTCATTTACTTATTATATTGTACATATATTTAACGTCTATAACAAAACTACCGTTTAATTGCTCTATTGATAGAAACAATCGTCAAAGTTTTGATAATAAAGTAGTTGATATATACCAAAAACTCTTCATTTTTCTTTAATAATGTTTCATCAAGATTTGACCAGTGGAAGTATTTCTTTTGTTCTTTATTATTTGTTGTTTAAGATCTCTTGTTTGTAACAAAAACATAAAAAAAACTATTCACCATAATTTGTAAGAATTGCAATACTATTTTAAGATAGAGTTGATATAATTTTGTTCCTTTGTCACTTGGTTTCTAAAAACCCATGCCAGTACCTACGAGGACGGTTCAGTAAGTACCTGGGTTAAAAATGAAGACACCATTTTTTCAGAAAAATTTATTTTATTTTCCAACATAGTCCCTTTTTAGAAAAATATTCCCCTGCTTTGGCGATGACTTCCTCGTTTGAGTTAAAAATTTTTCCCACGAGCCAATTCTTCAGGAACAAGAAGTCGCAGGGAGCCATATCGGGTGAATACGGGGGCTGCGGCAGCAATTCATAACGCAATTCATGCAGTTTTGTGGCGACAACTCCGGATGAATGTGCTGGTGCATCATCGTGGTGAAAAACACTTTCTTTTTCGCCAAATGCAATCGTGTCTCCTTCAATTTTTTTGTCGACGCCGTCCAATAGCTCACTGTAGTATTTTCCAGCGATCGTTCTTCCTTTTTCTAAAAAATCCATAAGGATGACGCCCTTCCTATCCAAAAAAATCGTCGCCATGACCTTTCCGGCCGATGGGGCTGTCTTCGTCTTCTTTGGAGCAGATTCGTCGGGAGAAATCCATTGTTTAGATTGTTGCTTGGTTTCTGGAGTGTAGTGATGAATCCAGGTTTCATAAACAGTACAAGTCGACGCAGAAAGCCCTTCGGATCTCGCTTAAATTCCTCCAAACACTGCTTCAAAAGTTAACAGTTGCATCCGCTTGTTGTCCACCGTGAGCAATCGCGGCACCCATCGGGCCGACAATTTTTTCATCGCTAACTTATCATGTAAAATATTAATTGCCGTTCCTACGGCCTTTGCTACCTCACGCACATTCGTTCGTCGATCAGTGAGAATCATGTCGTGGACTTTTTCAATGATTTCCTCGGTAACCACATCTGCCGGGCGTCCTGATTGCTCCTCACCAAAAACCAATGTTCGCCCACGTTTAAATTCGTTGAACCAATATCTAACTGTGGTCATAGATGGCGAAGTGTCCCCATAAACAGCATCCAATTTTGCTTTATTTTCTCACATTTTTCCCATCCAAAAACAAAAAGCGAATTACCGTACTGCTCTTTTTCCATCTTAGCGAAAATCACTAAATACGTCTCATTCGAATGGCTGCCAAATCCAAACTAAACTATCAAACATTCTGAAATTTGTTTTGGCGTCGTTTGATAGATAGCAGCACACGGTGATAAGACCAACTTCCGTCAGGAACGTCCTCTGTCTTCAAACACGGGTACTTATTGAACCGCCCTCGCACTTAGACAGTATTAAATAAGACAGATTTAGACAAATTCAAAAATTTTCAAACTACATTATATGTCAGCCAGCTCAAAATGAATTTCTACAATATCGTATTTTTCTTGGAAGATGTCGACAATATCCGGTTGGCATGGTTGCATTAGAAACCTGACAATTTTAACTCTAATCAATAGACCATGTAATTTGGTAAAGCCTTATGGGCTGTCCTTAGCGTATGAAGAGTGTTTTCGAATGGTTTCTTAGGTAATAATTTAAGTCTATTGTTGGAAACAAAATTGATTAAGGCAGGAAAGCCGATAGCGGGAATACACATTAACTGAAGCCGTTATCTTCTAGTATTATCACTATATTTAAACGACAGGGTAATAAATGATTATTGAACCCCTTCAAGGTATTTAGACGACATCGGTGTCACAGCAATCTTATTATGTGTTGTAAGGTTAATACCATCTTACCATAGTTTCTAGGACAAGCATGAACATGATGCTATAACCCTTGTTTTTATAATATATAGTCATCTGCAAAATTAGCATATCTAATAATTCCATTGTTCTTATTTAATGAATTATTCGCGAATCTGGACCCTTCATAAAATAACATCATGAGTAACGCATTTTAGATGGACTGTTATGAATCGCTATGAATCGTTCTGGACTGCAACTTGATGAAGTCCAGCTAATTGTGTTGAATTTTTTGATTGAAGTAAGTTATTGTTATAAGTGTGTTACAAGTGAGGAAGGTGAGACTTGAAACTTGTTGTAGCGTATTGGTTTATGGTTATAAATATGATAGAAATTAGGTACAAATTGACGAACGTTAGTATTAGGGGGTTGACAGTTACAGCTAGAAAAAATATTGGAATTTATGGGTGATTTATGGTAATGCAATTAGGAAAGGATTCGAAGCTAAATTGACAAAGGAAAGGAACTGGTAATAATGGAAAAAAGGAGCTAAAAATCATAATTTAGAAAGTCAGCGTGAAGACGTTACGCATCTTGCAATGATAATAAATCAGTTGGTGGTCCAAGGGACGCAACATAGACTATGTACAAGATTCTTTGTTTGTAATGTTATTTAACACATGGATGCCATAAAATACACTAAGTATTGATTTTAATGCATAAATGTTTTTATTGTGTTTTATTCTTACTAATCGCTGTTGATTAATGGGCTGCCTCAATGCTTCTACTGTCTCCTTTAAGAATCCTGTAAATTTGTAGGTGGTGGTGGTTAGGGAAAGAATGAAAAACGGACGCAATGAAAACAGTAGATGAAAATAAAAAAATATTTAGACTATAAGTAGACATAGAATAGAACTGCATCAAAAGCTCTAATTTAAACCATTAGACCAACCTGCTGTTTTAAGACTATTTCGATTTACTACATCCATTCAACCCAGAAAAACTTCGACTTATCTTTATAAATTCTGAACAAATAAGCCTTTGTTTGTTTTAAGAAAGGCTGTTCATGGTGTAATCTTGATGAAAATGTCAAATAGAAAGATCGGAGAATTGTTTGGACCAATAGGTCATTATTATAAACATTTCAAGATATGGTAAGATTAATTACAGTTACAAATTTATATATATCTGGTCGTTTAAAACTACTAGTTTATAGGAAAAACCTTAAATTAATGTGACATTTATGTGAGTATATATCAGTTTATTGACCAAATTTTCAAGGCTTTTTTAATTTATACATTTTCAAAATGATTTAACAATTTTCCATTATTTTGTATGAGATTCTGTTTTTCATAGAATGATCGTGTTCAGACCTATGTTTTTTTAGTCTTTCCTGACTAGCTTACATTAGAATTTATACAAATTAATTTATAAACCCCACTTTTTAAACTATTTGATGTTAACTGATAAATTCTCCATATATTTTATTTATTTCTCAGTTTTGTATAATTTCGTTTTTTCTATCAAAATTATTAGTAGCAAGTACAGTGGCCGGCACCTAAGGAGATTCAGCGACGGTCAGATTGACAGGTAGGTAGGCGGAAACTTTTAGCATAACAATAAATGAAAGAACCAATAAGAATATAGCTGGACCGAAACGTCAACTTGTAGTTCAGCGGCGCGTATCACTGAGAGAAAAAGTACTGAACACGGAACACAAGTGAATTCATTCAACTGATTTACTTACCCTAACAACCCCTTCTCTAGTCTGTTAATTTGAAACTATTTGCCACTACGTTACTGAACCTTGCTGAGTAGTTATCATTGTTCCTACCGATCGATTATCGCCGCCCTAAAGGGGCTAAGCTTTGCTAGTGCGCATCCGATGATTTATGGCTTTTGAATCTCTATACTAAGTATTCTCATAATCAGTGTCTGACATCAAATACATCAATACTAAATATAAATATGGAAACCCGATAGGTCGAAACCGGTCGTGAGATATGGCTTTCCGTGCGCTGTGCCTACTATGTAGGACGCGTTCCAAATGTGGGATCTGGGATCCTTTATAATTAGACGAATAAGGATTTTATTACCTTCTTTTTTTTTTTGGATTTATATCAATACAAATTCCACAGCAGACATACATTCAACGTTTCAGTGTAGTAACGAGTGTTATTTTTTTGAACACGACTATTAAAATAAGCAGCTAAGTAGTACAGAGTAGGTTAATTGAATATTTGCGTGAAGCACTTGAAGCTAAGGTAGTTTATAATCGGTGAAATGAATCACTAAAAAAGTTACTACACATACTCTTTGCCTTTACATAGTCTAAATAAGTTACTTTATAATTTTGTACTTACTCGGTTTATTTTATAACCATAAGTTAAAGGTGTTGTTATTTTGCACTTTTACCATAAATTTCTAATAATTGTGTCGACCTGTTTCACTTCAAAAATATATTTAAATTTTATATTGTGTTGTAAACATTAATACGTTCATAAAATCTGAAATTAAATTTTATTTGTTTAGAAATTAATAAATAACAAAAACGAAATTATGGAAATAATATCGTAAACACTTCTTCTGGAATAAAATTTACCATCATAGTTTCATAAAAAATCTCACTAAATATCTAAACATAAAACTAATATTGCACATAATCAAAATAAACGAAGCAATTTATTAGGAAATCCGAAAGTAGGAATCGATGAAATATGTTATAACGGTTGTGAGAAAGTATCCATAGGTTTAACTAAAATAAATATACATTCAAGGTTTGAATTGCATTTCCGTTATTTAAACAAGAATCATCCCGAAAAATCAGGTATCGCTTCACATTTTATAAATACTGTGAAGGACGTGGCGTTTTGGGTGGAATTGACCCACGCCGATTGCAAAAATAGAGTGGAGTTTGCCCATTCCGCGTTCTAGAAAAATCGAGACAACTACTAGATCATTTGATTTGGTTCGAGAGTAACCTAGCAACGTCCATCAACTATATAAGCGATGGCGATAGACGATTTAGAACAGTTGAGACAGAAAGAGAAGTTTACGAGAGTTGTAGAACAGAAGTTGTGTTAAGAGAGTTTAAATATATAAGTTTAGAGCAAAATAGTAAAAATACCAACCATAGTTTTGACGTAAATAATTTGAAATTAATCAAACCCTGTAATAGTTTTCCAGTACTTGTTACCATTGAAACTGTTTATATTTATAAATACAAGAAAATCCTTATGAATTGCAATGTTCACCACATAAGTAGTTCCCTTTTATCTCTTGCGAAAAAAAAATTAAGACACCAATGTTAGTTATTTAAAAATTAATGCTTCACAGTTACTCTTAAGAAGAAAATATTTTTATGTTTTACTTTCTTATAACAGTTATATGTGAGTAAATATAATAGTAAAGGAGATAATGGTAAATTAAATAGAATAAAATCAAAGAGACTTACCCCTGTATACCACAAACTTCTTTTAAAAATCTGGATATATTTTTCGCTCACTTCTATTGTGGGCATTATCAACGCGAGACTGACAACAGACAATAGAAGTAGGAAAAACGTGTGCCCGATTTTCTAAACAGGGGTGAGTTTCTTTGATTTATTCTATTCATATATGAGTAATTATAAAGAAAAAAATTAAAACTATTGCCAACAACTTTTGGAGCTAATACTGTCAGGAAAAATTAAGCAATTCGTGGTAGTTTTTATTTCTTTGAAGGTTCTGTTTATTGAGGGTGGTAATATTGGATTTTCCGTCACCTGCGTATCGTTGCAATACGTTTTTGTATATGTAGCAAATGATCAAGTTAGCGCAGTATCTGGTCAATTACCCCTGGAGAGAATTTAATCTTTGCCGACTTGTTCGAACATGCATGTTGGTTCTTTTAGGAGGAATTGCTTGCAACGATTTATTGGACCGGAATATTAATGGTCTTGTGGATGCAACTACATTCCAATTTTTCTCTATTAACTGTTTTGTACCCATTAAAAAGCCTTGATTGCTGATGGGTGTATTTTAAATTACATCGGATCTGCATAGGCACTACTACTAGGAAAAAGCGATGTCAAAAAAACGAAAAACAAGCGAACGACGTTAATAGGTTGTGGTTCCCATAATGGAAAGACGGTATTAGATATCTTATACGTAAACGTATAGCTTTCCTTTAAAGAATACCGAAAGAATTCAAATGCTTTTCTGTTTATAACAATTGTTGTTTGTGTCTTAATCCAAAACGTGAAACGCATCTAATTCTATTTCTTAAGAAATATCGTTAGAAAATACAAAAGTACAGATATGGGCCGTTTTCAAAGTTCATGCAAGTAATCATACCCCTAAAAAAAAAAAAATATTGGTATCGTCAGAATCTGTAACAAATTTGATATACCACATTAGTACAAAACATTAATTATAAAAAATAAAAATTTACTATGGATTTTTCCACTTTTTGAAAAGGAACACAGTCATCATTCCTGAGCGGTTTTCCTTATAATATCAAGTTGTCCCAGATAGCAGTCCAGTAGAATAAAGATGAAATAACACACACACTTCTTATTATATCAACCACTTTGAATTAATGAATTATCTTAACACAGACATTACAAATATTAATAAAACGTGTTTGAATTTTTGAATGGTTAATCTATAATATTGGGAGATATATTACAACGTCTGGTTTTCCTTAATATTAACTATTACTAACTAGTTTATTCATTAGTGTTATTGTTACTGTTTAAATAGAAAATATACGTTTGAAAATTATAATAAAATTCAACTTTTATCATAAAGCGAAACTAGAGATATTAACTTTTGCAAAACAGCGCATAACATGTTTATTTATAAAAATAAAAATGTATAAAAAATGCTGAAGTGTATGTATTATTATTTTCATCCTGTAAAAAAATAAAAATTCGAAACCCAATTAATCCATATCACGTAAATAGAGAAAAAAGTTGGACCATTAAAACTCACGCCGCAAATGTATTTGTATGATGTATAATCATCACGAAGCTATTTGAAACAGCATACATATATATTCATTTGATTCAATCCTCTTTTTTCTTTGTTTTATTTTGGTTACACTCATTTTCCAAATCGCTAATATGTTCGCATTTGAATTTAGTTTTTGTTTTACTTGTCGAAGATTGGAAAATAATTTTGTAACGACATATAGTAACTACAAAGTACATAAGAAACGTGGTTAAAAGCATTCTTGGCTTTAGGTTTGTTTATTTTCCACTGCTTGTTTTTTTTACCACATCTTTACCAGATATTCTAGATAGACTTGGTGAAAAAGACCAGGCCATTTTTCCTATTAGTCTGACAAATAAACTTGAATTACCCCCATAAGTCACCACCTTCACATCAGAAAATAGGTTATGATAAAACGATTCACAGTATCTACGTCTGCTTAATGGAAATTCATGATCACTTTATCAATAAAACACTTTATTAATTAAGCAATTATAAAAAAATAGTATTCTTGAATAGCCAAATAAATAAATTAGAAAACCTTTTTCACAAAACCAACCTTAAAATTGCTTATTATAAGAACAATTCTTTAGCAAAACATATTAACAATAACAATGACAAAACGGAAAAGCAGAATAAATCTAGTAACAATTGAATTGCGACTCATGTAATTAGATTTAGATTGGTCAAACAGGACGTACCTTTGATTTATTGAAATAAAAATCTTAACGATGAATATCATAAATTTAATGAAAACATCGGAATTATACATTTTGAAAATAAAATCTATAGACTTTCCTTATTAGAAACAGTTGAAATAAATAAAAATAAAAACATAAAGGTACTCCTGAATGATCAATTAGATCTGAATAACTCACCGCTACATAAGCTATTTGTCAACCCCCCACCCTAGCATATAGATAATTTAGTTTTAAGCCATACTTCTGAAGAAGCTCAAGAAGGCGAAACAATTGTCAAGTTTTTTAAATTAAATATTGATGGAAATTAATAAGAGTTTAATTTATAAAATTATGATAAAACATTTTTAACAAATAATATGTTCGAAGATAATTTCTTTTCTGTTCGTATTTTTGTTTTGTCTGGCACTCCGATTTGCTTAATTATATAAATACTAAGATGATTTCTGCGCTTGTTTATGACGTTACGTTACTTCAGTTCGGTTGTTGGTTTAACTGTCAGATATGTGTACGTGTGTGTGTGTGTGTGTGCGAGTTTAATGTTGGAAAAGTCATAGAAGAACACGTTCCTTTCAACTTCGCCAAGAGTGCACTTGATACATTTTCTTCTTCAAATGTCCATTTAAATCTTGAGACATTGCCATCAACGTTGACAGCGATGTTGTAACTTGCTCGAAAGAAATTCTGAAACGAGATAATGTCTTTGGTCCTTTTTTACTTTTTAAAGACGATGGAATGGGACCGGTAATTCTTGTCCAATCAGCAGTCGAATTTAACTGGTACTAACGGTTGAAAATGTATTCTGGAATGTATGCAAATATGTATGTTATATCCGTGGTTTTATACAAAGTGTTCACGCAGAAGTGGTTTACTTAGAGAATACTGTAACCTGTTTTATAATAAAAAAACTTTTTTGTTTTTCATTCCCACCAGCTACTCATGCTGGAGAGCGGGCAGTTCCCCCGACCTACACTGTAGTGTAAAGCCGAAAGGTAGGGCGTAAGGTCCTCTTCAGCCTCCTTGCAGGAATCGTGGGAATGGGTGGGTGGTGTGGTTAGGGAGAGAAAGATGAGACGGACGAAATGAAGATAGAAGAGAAGTCATAGGTTATCTGTGGAATATTGCTGCCCCAGTATCCAAGGAAACCACAGATAATTTGGACCAGAGCAGCCGGAGCCAGATTCGAACCGGTGACCTCCATAATGCTAATCAATGGTCTAAACCACTAGACCACTCACCTCGGTCCCTGTATTAAGGAGAATAAAAATAAAAAACAGAATGAAATGTTCAACATTTGGATCCTTATAATTGATTGATGCGATAACTTCTTAATATAAATTCAACAGTCATTCCCATATATGTGGTTAACATTAAAAAGAGAAGTTGGTACTTTATTTCATCAAGACAATACACAAATCAATGAAATCAAAATTCCATGAATTGCGCTTCGAATTGTTTCCTCATCCACCGTACTGTCCAGATCTGGCCCCCAGAGACTTTTTTCTGTTCTCAGACCTCACGAGGATGCTCACTGGGCAGAAATTTCGCGCCGATGAAGAGGTAATCGCCGAAACTGAAACCTATTTTGAGGCTAAAGACAAATCGTATTATAAAAATGGTATCGAAAAATTGTATGACCGCTATAATCATTGTATCACCCTCGAAGGGAACTATATTGAATAACAAAATCAAATTCTATCAAAAAAGAATATTTTTTTCTATGTTTTTCAGCTCTGCGATGTACAATTGAGAATGAAATTTTCACATTTTCGTAATCAGCCAACTTATTAAACTGCTTTAATATCACAGCAGTTATTGTTGGGGCACTTAAGGGGTGCGCTTCTCGAAATGCAAATTTAACCGATGGCATTCGTGTTTCTCGCCGCATTCCAAATGCGATTGCTGCATTTCCCCATAGAGTTACACGTACGTACTACTACTACTACTAACAGACAGAAGAAAAATAGTTTCTTCACTTAAGTTGCACCTACCAAGATAGATTCCTAGTGTATGTATGTATATGAATATGTTTTCGCAAAGAAACCTTGTTGCATACACTTAAGTAAACACTTTGAAGTGGGATTGCGAACTGCTTATGAATTCCAATGAGATTTCGTTGTACTCAAAATGCTCGTTAGTTGGGTAAAGATTACAGAACGGGTCCTTTAGTACTGGAGATGGTTATGTGTAACCTGAACATGCACGTATAGTTTAGGTAGCTACCTAGAGCAAATATTGTTTCAGTAAATAACTAAATAGAGATGATGATACGTTTAGAACGATTTTACACATACACGGATGTAGATTATCTAGTCTTTGGATAAAATAAAGTGAAAGGAAGAACTACAAACGTTGTTTAAGAATATGTACCAAATAATAACAATCCAACTCAAACATAGTTCGTACCCTATATTACATATATTGCCATCTGTAGAAATAAAACAGCTAATTGTCAGTTCAAAAATGTTTAACACCGAGCGGCGTGGTCTAGTGCTCTAAACCATTGCTTAGAATTCGGGAGGTCATTGGTTCGATTCCGGGTCGGTTGCTCTGATACAAGTCTTCTGTGGCATTCTTGGATTATTTAGGCAAATGTTGGGGCAGTAATATTCCACAGATAATCTTTCACTTCTCTTCTGTCTTCATTTCCTGTCTCATCTTTCTCTCCCTAACCACACCACCTACCCATTCCCACGATTCCTGCAAGGAGGCTGAAGAGGGCATTACGTCCTACCCTCCGGATTTGTACTACAGTGTAGGTCGGAGGGACTGCCCCCCACCAGTAGCTGGTGAAAATAAATTGATGTTTGACAACGTTTTTTTGATTAACAATATCTATTTGTCAAACTGATTCCACACTGCAGCAATCTGCGCGTTGTATTAAATATATATGTGAATTCAGTTTGACAAGGAAATGTCCTTATTAGAAAAATGCCTTGTCAAAAATTTGAAATTAAACTCAGAATTAGTAACAAATTTCTACAGATCGTGGTCACTACGTCGTCAGTAGTTATTCATCAAACTTACGTACTGTTAGGCTATAGGAGATTTTTAATCATTTTGAAGGTCTGTTGAGTCGTTGGTTGACCATCCTTGATGGTCAAAATCATTATTTTCTAACCCTATGCGGAATTATTGGATGACAAATTTATTTCGCTAACTTTAATGTTGTACAATGTGGTTTTTCGTCCATTGTTTCTTCGTTCAGAATACGCAAAACTAGTTCAGATTTAATAAGTAATATAATTATGAAGTGGCTATTTAATAAACTTTACGATAATGTCAATAACGGTGTGGAATCCAATTCGCACATCCTCGAAGTTTTTCAGAATCATCATAAAGAGAACTGGATGGACAAATATCAAGAGTAAATATTGTTAAATTTTACGTAGTATTTTTCAAGGAGTATTGCCAGAAGTGAATGTCAAAACGTGTTGTACCACTTTTATTTTTGAGACAGTTAAAGTTAGTGGAAGTGTATTAAAAAATAGTACTTTAATATCTTTCGGAAAGTCGCAATTTTAAACTTTTAGTTTTACAGTCAGTTGAAGAAACATTTATAGCACCCTCTTTTGATAGTTCTACAGCTGAGTTTCCTTTTTAAGATGCAAACAGATATAAATCAATTTAACCTACTCGTCCTGGACTGCAACTTGATGAAGCCGAGGTATTTGTGTTGAATCTTGATTGAAGTAGCGTTTGTAAGTTGTTTGAATTAAAGTCTTTGAGCAGGTTTTATATACATATATTTACACTTTTTACAACGGACAATACTGGTAGCAACTACTGGGAAGCGTTGCGTCACGATTGAGTTGTCGCTTGAATATGATTAATTGATTAGACTTGGTGGTTGGTATAAGTTGAATATAGCTGATAGATAGTTTAATATGAACTAAGGGATGGAGGTGTGATTAAATTTGATGAGAACAATGATGATGGGTGTTAAAAGTAAGGAATGTGGAATTTGAAACTTGTTGTGGCCTATTAGTGTTTGGTTATAAATGTGACAAAAATTTGATAGAAATTGACGGACATTAAGATTAGGGGGTTGACAGTTACAGCTAGAAAAATTATTGGAATTTATGGGCGATTCATGGTAGTGCATTAGGAAAGGATTGGAGACTAAATTGACAAAGGAAAGGAACTGGTAATAAATGAACAAAGGAGCTAAAAATCAGAATTTAGAAAATCTTGCAATAATAATAAAGCAGTTGGTGGTCCAAGGGATGCAACACTATCCTTACCACAGAGTACCCTCTTCGGTTGTAAAGAAAATGTACCTTTTTATTTTAGTCTTGTACAAAGTAGATACTCATTATCTATACATTTTTATTCGTTCGCTATTTCTCTTTCTTCCAAGTGTTTTCATGATATTCTTTAGTCGTAGTAGGTAGGTAACATTATTTATGCAAATCTTCATAGTTACAGAATTAAAATAGCCCTCAGGAAATGTTGATTCCTTCCGTTTTTCTATGTAATTGTAAACTGGTTACCTTTCTAGCGATGTTAAACTATTATAGTACATTTTCGTGTCTAAATTGTTTCAATTCAAATGAAAAATATGGACCGTTGCCGTGGAACAGATTGGCATTTGCCAGGGGCTCATCTAAATTGTTTGCAAATATTATTCTAGGAATTCCAAGTTATTACACCAACGTTTAAACATTGAGCGAAACTATGTCGTGCGCATAAGATTGCGTTCTTGGATCCTAAAAAATTTTAAAGCTTACCAAGTCGTATTTTATTATGCTCAACGGTTGTATTGCGTTGAATTATTTGGTTTTGCATTTTGCTTTTGGATAAACAGGAAGCAACGGATAAATTAAATCACTGGCGGCTGGGTGCAAAAGGTCACAAGAACAACATAGAATAATATTTGTATAAAATAATATGAAGATTATAAAGATCCCTATATTTTAGTTAATGGACAGGGGCGGACTGAGACTATCAAAGCTCCCAGCAGTCTAGATGGCAAAAAGCCCATAAGAGTTTCAACAGCAAAAGTATCAGTAACTCTGCGTGTTCAATTCAAATTTTATTAACCTTTCTACCACTAATTTTAATTGATAATAATTAATTGTAATAAAGGAAACAGAAAAGGAAAAGAAATGTTTCAACAAAACTGTTTATTTCTCGCCAATTGTTTCGACCTCTAAAAGGTCATTTTCAAGAATACAATAGTAACTAAGGCTAAGATTTTAAACATGGACTTTTATACGTAAATAATTTATAAAGTGGGGGTAAACGAAAACAATTAGAGTTGTGTGTTGTATATATTTATTTCTTTTTGATTATTAACTAAATTTTTACAATCCATGATGGCATTTTGTATTTCCAGATTTTCTAGAAACGTTTTGATTGAGTATGTAGTAGTTTTACGTTACTGGTATCTATGTTATGGTTGATTGTGGTGTTCTGCTATACCTGTTGTGTATTTGTTGTTTTTTACGCTATCCAAATGTTCTTTTAAGCGTGTTTTAATAGAACGACCACTCTGACCTATGTAAATAGCATCCCACTTCCTTTTTGTTTGTCTATTTCTAGTTTATTGTTAACTAATATTGATTTAAGGTTATTTTTATTTATTTCGATGGCGTGTATATTAAAATGTTTCAATTTTCTTTTAATTTTATTACTAATGTTTTTGATGAATTCTAAGGCACAGAAGTTTGTTGATTTTGTTTTTGTGGAATTGTGAGTTTTTTGGCGGAGTTTTTTATGAAGTAGGTTTTCAATTAATTCTAATTTGTACTGCGTTATTATGTTTAACATTTTAGCCTTAGTTACTATTGCACTCGTGAAAATGACCTTTTAGAGGTCGAAACAATTATCGAGAAATAAACAGTTTTGTTGAAACATTTTTTTTATTTTTCTGTTTCCTTTATTAAAAATGTTTCATCGAGAATACACCGGTGAAAGTTTAAATATTATTAATTGTAATATTCCTGTTATTAACTTAGAACTTACGAATTAAATAGGTTGGTGTTATTCGAGATAGAATAGATGAATATCTAGATTAGACATCAGTTTCCATCATCGTCTTTTGTTTATTCAGTATAATAATGAGGTAAAAATTTGATCGACGCGTCAGACGCAGCCCCGGGCATGTAGGCGATGTTCCACCGTCATAAGCGTCCGCACAGATCATAAATATTCAAAAACCGTACGGGCCATTAGCGGCTACGAAAAACAAATCAGAGCGAAACCAGAAAGAACAAACATCTCGAGCTCTAAAAGGATGGAATGCAAATAACCAGTGCAGACAACAACAGCACCTGTTGCTGCACGCGTAGACAATTGACATACGGTCAAATAAAGAATCGTCTCGTCCGTCATTAACTTCGAAAAGTAACGGATTGTTTGAGTCGTTGTTATGATGGACAGACGGATGGAAAAGTTATACAATATCTTCAAATTTCTGTACACTGTATGTATATGCGTACGTAGTGCAGTTATGCATAAGCACACTGGTTTCTTTTTGATTAATAAGATGACTTAGAATGATAAGGGTTCGTACGGTAGATAATTAACATATGTCTTATGTGTTTTAACTCATAGCAGGAAATGGTATGTCAGTAGTTTCTAACTCCTTACTAGGTAACCAGATCAATTTTAATCAAAACATTAGCTAATAAATGTAAATTTGGAATAGACAGAAACAATTACTCGGAGGGCTAATACCCCTACCGGCATTCAATTACACTGTTGATTCCGAATGATTATTAGACGAAGATAACAATCCAAAAAAAAAGAAGGTATTAAAATCATTTTTCGTCTAATTATAAAGGATCACAGATCCCACATTTGGAACGCATCGTACACAGTAGGCACAGCCCACCGAAAGCCATATCCCACGACCGGTTTCAACCTATCGGGTCTCATCAAGTGGGCGCTAGCAGAAAGGCTTTTACAAGCTATATAATAAATATAAATATATAATCAACAGAAACAAGGCACGTTCCAACTGTGGGATCTGTGATCCTTTATAATTAGACGAAAAAGGATTTTAAAATGTTGTCTGATATTATTATCATCTTTAAGGTAGTATAATACAAAACAATTGTAATATACGTAAAATACAGTTATTTTAACAAGTCGATATCACTAATTGAAACTGATCTTATTGCTAGAGAATTTACTGGGCTGTCTGTAGTAATATAATTGCTGCAAGTGAGAGTTCGAGGCAGCTGCCTTTGATCTCCGGCCTCTAAATTATACGTCGATGACACATAACAAGATGCAGTACAAAATGAATTACGACAAAATTGGAGAACTATTTGGATGCGTCTAGGAAAACGCTAGAAGGTCTCATGATAATATAAATATAATTATTTACTCCTGAGTATGCCCTTATAATTCCAAATACGTATAGAGTACAATAATATATGCATACTGAAATTTCAGAACATTGTACTTTGTATAAACACAATATAGACGTCAAAAATACAAAAAATTTCCACACTTACATATCTAAAAATAAGAAATTATTTATGTTCGAAAATTTAGAGATTAATAAAAGCCTCCACAATAAAATAAATATTGTTAATAATCAACATCCCCTCTCTTACTCAGCGAATTATAGATGTACCTATATATACACTGTTTGTTAGACATTATTCTTTAGTATTTATACTCTTGATAATGGGCAATGCCCAAATTGTCGAATTCTCAATATATTTAGTGCAAACATTTTACTAGTGTTTTATTTTATTATTAATATGATGTTTCACAATAAAGTGCACCTTAGAAAGTTTCAATTCATATTATGAAAAATTTTCTAGTCGCAGCTTTGAAGTTTCTGAATTTCCATTTACATATTGTGTCATTTTCTCCTGTTTATTTTGTGAAGTATTGTTTTATATTGCCTTTTTATTTCATTTAACTTCTGTCCGGTCCTGCGTTCGCGGATACGATGAAACATTCTACACAATATCGACAGTTCAAGTGGCCGAAACGGCCGTACAAGTGGTGCCACTTGTCACAAAGTAAAAGTCAAACACAGGATTCCTGACAGTGACAAGTTGAAGAGAGAAAATCCATTATTAGGATCTGATGCCGTTATAGTACGTTACTTTCCGACGGGAATTTCTGTTATTTTCCTTTTTATTCCGTTCTTTTTTTTTTTATTCAGTAGTTGTCAACATGTCCTGTAGCTGACTTCAATGTCTTTAGTAGAAATCGAACTAAGTGGTACATAATTATCGCAACAAATGCAGAATCATTTATTATACTAATATCCTATTACCATAGAGGAGATTCGTTCTTGAATATTGAATTGTATCGACAACTACACTATCGGCACAATTAATACTTACTACTTCTGAAGATGCTTATGTTTAAGTGAAACAATTTTAAAGAATAAAAGTCATTTAAAGTGGAACTGTATTTGTTTTATTTGTGACAAAATATTCATTATAAGTATAAATATAAATATAAATATGGAATCAACAGAAACAACTACTCCGAGGGCTAATACCCGTACCAGCATTGAATTACACTGTTGATTCCGATGTATTCTTAGACGAAGATATAACATATTCAAAAAAGAAGGAATTAAAATCCATATTCATCTAAATGTTAAGATCAAAGATAGGTCGAAACCGGTCGTGAGTTATGGCTTTCGGTTCGTTGTGCCTACTTGGTAGGACCCGTTCCAAATGTGAGATCTTTGATCTTAATGTTTAGACGAATAAGGAGTTTAATGCCTTCTTTTATGAATAAAATATGCATTCTTGACTGTTCTGTTGAATGACCTGAAATATATACCAAACTTTATGAACTCGTCAATAACTTGAGTGGAAATAATATTGGTTCCACTCAAAATTTCGGCGGTGCGGGGTTGATGAAACATGTTTAAATAGGTAATTAGTAAGAAAACATAATAAAAAACTCAACAAGTATATTTAATCCAACTTGACAATTGTTTCTGCTAATAACCCATTCTCAAAAATGTAGAATGTTTGTTTCGCTGTTAAGTATCTAAATCACTGCGGATCTGTCAGATCATTGTCTACAAAGCAATCACAACATAATTATAAATAAATGCAAACTTCTCCATAGTCAAACAAAGAATAAGAAACTAACCGTGCTGGAATTTTTAGAAATTAAAAAAGCTTCACATTCAGGTAAAAACTTTGCCTTAGAAAAACCCCAAATATCATGACTCTATAACCCCCAGGGCATCCCACACTTTAAATACTTAAGGACAAAACAAAAATTTTACATTTAGTACAATTGTACTCTTGAGAATGGCAGATATTTTCTATCTTAAATTGTTGATGATGTGGTCATGTTCGATGTTTCCTTAATGTTCCAGGAAAACACCCAAATATTTACGCGTTTTGATCACTTAAATGTTCTAGTTTGGCTTGGTCTAGTAGTGTTTTCATGGTCGTGTTAAGCTACATGAAAGTAATCTTTATTTGGACACTGTTTCTGAAAAATTAAAAACCATTTAACCATCAAAAACGTACAGCAAGCATAATTTTTCTATTTATGATAAAGAAACGCATACTGATACTATTATACACTCCAATTCTTGCCATCCAATATCTCAAAAACTGGCCGTTTTTCACTCGAGTTTCAATAGATTGCTCACTATTCCTATGTCATCAATAAATAATAATTGAAAAAAATTAAAACTCTGAGGGTTTCACTAAAACTTAATTGAATACTCGATACGTATTTCGCCTTATAAGGGCATCTTCGGGAGTAACGAAATTATACTAAGTACCAAACAGAAATACTTTAATTTATAGTACATACTAAGAGGGTGGGGGATGAACAATGTTTGGGTCCAATAAGGGATTGTTACCAAATTCTATTTGGTCGTTAGTAATATTTTTATTTTCTATTTTTGCTTTTTTTATTTCGATGATTTCGTATCTATCTAGTATTGGACCTCCTTTTAAATGGTGTAATAATTCTAAATTATTTATATTTATGCTGTGGTTATTTTCAATAAGATGAGTGGCTAAACCTGAAGCATGATTATTGAAATTTACGTAATTTACGTATTCATTATATCTTGTTATAATATCTCTTTTGGTCTTTCCTATGTAAATAGCTGAGCAATCTGAACAATTGATTTTGTATACACCGCTTTTATGGAGGGTGTCGGTTTTTCCAGTCATCTTATTGTTAACCAGAAATTTACCTACAGTAAAGTTATTAAAATAAGCTGCATTAATATTGAACTGCCTGAGTGTCCTACCTAACTTTTCGCTAATAGTACCATAATATGGAATTTTTTTTTCGCCATGTGTTATTTTTATTGTCAGACTTTTGCATCGGGAAAATAGTATTATTACTAGATCTTTTTAATTTTTTATTTAACATTTTATCTATAAATATTGAATTATAACCATTTTTTTTTGCGATAGTTTTAATTGTTTGAAGTTCTTGAATGAATGCTTCGTGTTTTAAGGGAATATTCACTAATCTATTTAACATTGAGTGGAAGGCAGCAAACTTTATATTGTTAGGGTGGTTAGATTCTTTTGGTATGATGCAGTCTGTATATGTATTTTTCCTGAATATAATTTTTCCTGAATATACTGAAATCTAATTTATTGTCCTTATTTATACAAATTTTAAGATCGAAGATGACCTTATAAGGCGAAATACGTATCGAGTATTCAATAATGTTTCAGTGAAACCCTCAGTGTTTTAATTTTTTCTCAATTTTGAAAAATGTTTCACCAAGTGATAACGGCAGATACCCTTAAGTTAATAATTGAAAGTTAAACAGATTTACCAAATCTCTATCATCTTATCTTACATAAGAATATAGGAAAATTTCATCTAAATTAGGCAAACATGATTTTCGCCATTATTCATTTTCATCAAAATTTCACCAATAGCGTTGTTTCCTACAAAAAAAATTATTAACTAGGTAATTAAATAAAGAAATCTCACCCTAATTACCCTAATTACCACTAACTAGAGAGACTGTCTCGCGTTGATAATGTCCACGTGTGAAGTGGGCGAAACACTTGTCCGCTCATATTAAATTTAGTTAGTGGTAATTGGGGTGAGTCTTTCTTTATTCAATTATTCTTTTATCACAGTCTCCTATTTTCTACTTTCACTAGGTAGATTTATAAAAAACGAAAAAGAGGCAAAATCAGGTATTTTATGCTCACTTGTGGGGATTGTAATATAGTAAAGCATACCGATAAGATTTCTTTTTAATTTGTAATTTACACAAATCCTTGTGTAAAGAGTTAATTTTTAAAAGGGTAGCTCAGCGAAAAGCAGCGCTATTCATAGTTCTCCTTATAGAAAGGTTTTGTACGTACTATAGGTAAATTTTTATCAGTTTTCATTGCTTTTTCTTTATATGTACCTAATCAATACCCGGTTAATAAATTGCTTAATTAAATTCCTATCGTTACATATACATATTGATGCTGTACGTACGTGGATAAAAGAAGTTTATAATCACCGGCTATGTGCTATATGCTGTTTTGCTTGTATACGTAACTATGTATGGTTGGAAAAGATAATAAGTACAAAACAGTACCTAACGTAATATACATACGTGTAGGTGTGTGTACATTTCCTGAGCATTCGTTTGATATAACGAATGCAACTGTTTGAAGGAAGTAGCTTATTTGAAGGCAAACAAAAAGTAGGGTGTTGTGGAGGAGGGGAGGTAGATTGGGGAAAACAGCAGGAATTCTAGATCGACGACGCCTGCAGCAAGTCCCAATATTGTTTATATTTCTCATTTGCTGGCTTATGTTTGCCTGCTCGTTAAATGTTTGACCGTTCGGGTAGAAAATACGTTTCGAGCATGGCATGTTTCGAAAAATTTAATCTCCTCAGCGGAATCGCGCAAACTGCTGCTTGCTGATGATGTTGCTACTGCTGCTTCGCGATCCCTTCGCCACCTCCCCTTTTGTCTATTCATTCAGTCACGTATAACAATTTGAACGCTACATACAAACAATTAACTAAATAAACAGTTATTTAATGATTATTAGTTGATGAAATACGATTATTTCACCGGTGCACAGATATGCCACTTCTTTTGATTCCTATGGGGGAATCGATGCAATAAACGGACTTTGTGTTTTAAAAGTTTATTACACCCAAACTATTTACAACTATATACATACTAATTTTATTGTACGCCGTGATTGCTACTTATTTTTACGAAAATACTAAATGACTATAGATTATGATTTATTATATGAAACTATATGTTATTAAATACAATAACAATACACAAATACAATACAAAAATTACAAAAAATCCGAGAAGTAAAAAATGCTTGACTAATAAGGCTAGTATATTACAAAGACTAAAAATAAAAAGAGGAATATATGCGAACAGTTAATTATCGGCAAATTTGGGAATATATTTTGAGTAGACTGCTCTGGTCCATGTTTTTTGTGGTTTCCTTGGATAATTTAGGCAATGCTGGGGCAGTAATATTCCACAGATAATCTTTTACTTCTCTTCTGTCTTCATTTCGTCCGTCTCATCTTTCTCTCCCTAACCACATCACCCACCCATTCCATTGTTCCTGAAAGGAGGCTGAAGAGGGCCTTACGCCCTACCCTCCGGCTTTGCACTACAGTGTATGTCGGAGGAACTGCCCACCCACCAGCACTAGTAGCTGGTGGGAATCAAAAACAAAAAAGTTTTTTTTAGGAAGCTTTTGATTCTTGCAATTCTATAATCACGACAAATTAAACACAAAGTTTAAGTTACAAAACGTTTATCGTATAACTACAATAATCATTTCGCCACACTGTGGCTTCTTCAGCTGGATGAAGTTGACTAAACTTAAAATTAATACAATATTATCATATACTAAAATTATGAATAAAATGGTAGGGGTAGAAGTGGGTATTACACGTTAGAAATATTTAAAAGCGGTGATCTATTTACATCTAATTGATCATTTATAATTAGGCCTAAAGTATTTAATTTATTAATTTCTAAACACTCTAGTAAATAAAGAAAGAAAATAAATAAGACAGCTTTTTTATTAAATCTCGAAAATTGTTTCGGCTGATTTAAGCCTTTCTAAAGAGAGTAAGATGTTGTGTGAAACAAAAAAGTAGTCTTACTCATTTCCTTTCATTATTTATAAAATGTTTCACAACACACCACCTACGAATACTATTCAAACTCTAGGAATTTTTTTTTTTTTTAATTTTAATGACGAGTTTTAAATTTTACATACAGAGAACAAAGGTTCAAAATTAAATATAATTACCATCATCTGAAGATGCCCTTGTAGGGTGAAACAATTGTAAATAATTTTTAAAATAAAAAGTAGAGATCACAATAGCTGTGTAGTTTTTCTATTTATATAATGATATTGTATTAATTTAAAGTTTAGTCAACTTCTTCCACCTGAAGAAGCCACAGAGTGGCGAAATGATCATTTCGGTTATACAATAATAGTTTTGCAACTTACTTTGTGTTTAATTATAATATTAAGTTCTAATTGATCATTTAATAATAATTCCGAATTTTTGTTTTTAATTTTATTTAGTTTTTTCGATTTTTTATAAGTGTATAAAATTTTATAATCATTCTTGAACTTGTGATTTTCCCACTAAACGATTTGAATAATTAGAATTTTGTTTTAAAAGTTGCGAATACAATAAACAAAATTCTGACCGGACACAATCTTCTCACTTCCCAAATACTAGAACATCCCACATGTCTGACTACTTGAGAACAGTAATCTAATCGAAGTCTTCCTCCTATTTCTGCTTACAATATGTCTAACCTTTCACGTCTGAGAACGTGTCTTACCATCTTACATCTTCTCCATCTCCCTATTGACATCTATAGCATTCTCCGTTCTCATCCGCTTACAACACCACATCTAAAACGCTGATCATCATTCACGGATTTGTGTTTTTATGTGAATTATTGTACAAGTATTTAAAAGAGTAGATTGTAACATTCTTCATTTTAACGGATTTTAACATCAACATCATTAACAATTTATGACTTGAGGAACAATTCGTAAATGACATTATAATTCTAAGGGTAGTATAAAATGGGAAGCAAGAATTAATCGACAACGAGTTAAGTTAGTTACAGAGCTTAGTATAAACCTTATTGGAAGAAGGTTTAATTAGATAGCTTCCTAAAATTTTATTGTCCTGAAGTATTAGTTTTCGCCTGCAAAGTTGCTAAAGACCTTAATTAATTAAAAAACTTCTGGCGAGCAAATTTTTTGTTCCAAATAAGGAAATTTTCGGAACAACAAGGCTTTCCTTCCAGCTTCCTCTAACTTTTCTTAATTTTTTAATTAACACCTCGAACTGTCAGCTAAACTCGATAAAAGAATCCGAAATTTAGTACATTCCCTGTCAAGAATGCGGCAAACCCTTTATCTCAAAATAATAACGAATTCTTGTAAAACACTGGGGTATTTTTTAATCTGTGAAAATTTAATTTCAAAATGCCTCCCCAATTATTTTTTAAGAGGGATCGACCAAAAATCTTTTAAAGCAGGTCAAACATCAAATAAACTCCTTCAAAGGCATCTTGATTCAAATTAGTCAGAATGTTTCAGTGTTTTTCAGGGTGAATGTTAAATAATTTACGCTTATACATATTTATACTTTCTTGTAATTACATCATTTTCATATCATAATAATTTTTTTCACATGATGATAATTCAAATACTTTTTTAAGAAAACACTTGGCTATATGTCATTCGACCGATGATTTGTATTCTTTATAATGGCCTTCGGCCTAAACAATTGTCGAATTTTACAATAAAAGTTATCAAAATACAACCAAGTGGTTTATTAAAAAAGTGTTTGATTCATTTTCTAACCGTAATTGTGCACTTCCTAAGCAGTAGTGCTTTTGTAGTGTTAATGTTATTAACAGTATTAGCTGTAACTTGTTCAAATTTATGCATAACGTAATGAACAAGTTTCAAGAATGTGTACTTATTGTCTTGAGGAGGGCGTGACAGCAGTAACAATAATCTTTCCTCATTAATTTGAGGTAATCTTCAGTGAGTACGAAATTAATTCAATAATTAATATCACATTGACGTATAATTAATAATTATAATAGACGGACGAAATGAAGAGAAGAGAAGTGAAAGGTTTATCTGTGGAATATTGCTACCCCAACATTTGCTTAAACGAACCAAAGAAACCACAGAGAACTTGGTCCAGAGCAGCCGGGCCTGAATTCGTACCAGTGACCTCCAGAATGTTAAGAAAATCTTTTTCCAATGGTAATCACACGCTGATAGTACATCAAGTTTGAAGGAGTGGTCTGAGACGGGCACAATATCGCTATCTACTAATATTTACTACAAACTGTAGTATATAATGTGTTTGACAAGCCCATACCTTTATAACGCCTTGTCAAATGAATGAAGTACCACAGTTTGTAATAAATATCACTAGATTGCAACTATTGCCTTTAATACTATATTAAATCAATTTACTTTTACGGTACAGCTTCGAATTGATCACTAATTTATTGATGCTTCCTATGATATGATCTAATTATATTGAAATCGGCATCCACATATAGACCATTAGAAGAACATTACCTGTTTTTAGTCACTAATAAAAAGTTACTAGAGAATAACGTTAATTAAGTCTCACAATAGGATTTATTGATAAATCTGGCGCATTTTGACGGTTAAAGTATTATGAAGGAGCTTTTAAGTGGTGTTATGACAAAAGAAATGAGAATGGATAATTTAAATTTTATTGTTGTCTAAAATTCCTTGCAAAGAATATCGTACTAATTAATTAGGGTACGTTTTACTTAATAAACACCTTGTTTTGTCCGTGTCACACAAAATTATTTGAATTTTGTTCACCAGTGTTATCGTATTGTTTTTTGTCATTTATGTATTTACAGCATTGAAAATTTTCTGTAGTTACAATTGAAATTTTATTAATCCAGAATTAAATATTTAAAAAAATGTGTTTTATAAAAGCCGATAAACATGTTTATGTCTTTGTTTGTTTGTTTTTTTTTTCGGTCAGATAAATAATAATTTATGATTATTGGAACATTTCGTACGTTAAATTATGTCTGTCAATTAAGTTACAGAAGCAAAGTGTACCCAACTATAAATTTTTATTAGACCGCGTTTCGTCGTCTGAAGAATTTATCGCACACTGGCGTGAAATTATCTCATTATAAAAGTTGTCGACAGTAATTATCGAAAAAGTTTGACTACAAACTTTTAACACTGATTAGGTATACGTATACAAAGTAACAATCAACGGCAATGGACAAAGTTTAAAGACTAGACGTATATTCCGAAGAATGATTCAACACCTTAGTTCCGTTAGTATTTATTGCACCACACAGGCTGGTTTTTGCACGCATAAAAATAATTCTGATACTCGCTTAATATAGACATTTATTCCGAGAAAAATAATCCTAATTAATATTTTACTGGATCTTTGATGTTATACTATACGATCATGTTCGCTCTCAAAGAATGATCTATTTTGATTAATAATCACACGTGCGACAAATAACATTATGGATACTATATACTTTTTGTCACTTTTAGTTGTTAGCGAAAGCGCTTTCTAAAATAAAAACTTATTTTCGAAAATGTCAAACTCCTTTTGTGTTCTCCTTGAAGAAGGAACATAATAAAGACCGATATTATAGAGCCAAATAAAAAAAACTAAAGAACATGTATAGGAATTATGAGAATAAATTTTATTTTTTTGCATGTAGTGTTGGCAAAATTGAGCTGGTTTGGAATGTATATAGATTGTAAATATTTGGTAATCCTGGTAATCTTGATGTTATTGTTCATTTTTTAAGCTAATCAGTTGAAATGATTGACGTCACAAAATCGGGAAGAATAGTTACAAGTGACCTGTAGGATTCTGTACGATGCTTAATATCCTAATACAGTGAACTCTTTCTAACTTAAATTGACATTTGTCACCTTTAACTAATCGACTTAAAGGAAGTTCAAATTCAAAAATATATTATTTAAACATTTATTTTGAAAAGTTTGACAAAAACACAAATTTCTCTATTTTTCAACATATCCCCCTTGTTTGTCTATACATTTTTCCGAACGAATTGGTAGCTTTTTTATCCTGTTTTCATAAAAAGAAGCAGGTCGGGTGTTTATTCAGTTGCGCACAAACGCCTCCACCTGTTCATAAGTCTGATATCGCTCGCCTCCTAGTAATTCTTTGAGGGACCCAAACATGTGGAAATCACAACGGGATAGGTCTGGACTATATGGAGGGTGTTCCAGCCGAGTCCAGTGCATTTCACCGATTTGAGCCTGCGCTAAAGCTATGGTATGACACGAATGGGGTGCGTCCTCCTTTTTCGGCGATAATTCGCTAAAAATTTGCCTGCAGACAGACGTGTTCTCGGCTTTACTGGGTTTGATTCATCTTTGCGCCGCCACTCCATGCTTACTCATTTTGATGTTGGAGTGTAATGGCATACTCACGTCTCATGGAAGGTACAATTTTGTGCAAAAAAATCACCTTCCTCTCTAAATCGAGTGAGAAGCGCCTGAGAGATGCAAACTCGAAATTATTTTTGATCTTCAGTCAAGAACTTTGGGACCCAACGAATTGAAATTTAATACCAAGTTTTTCGTTATGATTGTGTGAATACTCTCATGGCTGATGCCGAGTTCAGCAGATATCTGAAGTACAGTGGCGTGGTAGTCCCCTTCAATAAGGTTTCTAACGCCCCTGCTTGCAATCTGCGCAAAAACTTAATAATAATTCGTTGCGCAACGCTGCTATGCACCTGTTTCTCACTTATTGTAAGATTAACTGAGTATTAACCAAGCGAACTCGATAATAAGTAATACGATGCGTCGTTTCGGTGCCACCTAATATCCACACATCAAGTTCCTAACATCCGGATGCACCTTGAACAACTATTCGGTGCGCAATTTAAAAAGGCTCGTTTATGTTTGATCCACCCTTGTATTTATGTTTAACTTCTAATCGTTGGTGGTGCTTCGTAGATGAAACGTATTTAAATTTAATACAAATGAAAAATATTCAAACGTTTCAATACTACACAGGTTGTTTACTGTGTTAGTGAAAATCATGAAATTGACAAAGACAATTTAAAACAATTACACATTTAACCTAAAAGCAAAAAATTTAATATTCTAGAAACTCTAGAAGTTAAAGAAGCTTTGATCTCAAATCTTAATATCATCAATAAACAAACAGAATTAACTGAAACAGAATTAACTATAAGCAACACCCAATCGTTCAACTTCCGATTAGAGAGACCCCGACATTACTAAATTGCAACAATGATTTCAGGCTAGAAACCAAATCAATAAATAGTCGTCGTGTCGTAAGTAAATAAAAGATCCAATTCGGTTGTTTATTTCTGCAACTGCTTGGAGAGTTTTGTTTGCAGACTACATTTGCGTCTTAAATACTACCTTTACCACAATACCATTTGTCACTTTACAGTCTTATCTTCATACTATTCTTCTGAGCCTCATTTGGAAAAGGAATTTTACAACCCTTAAGTGTCTTCTGTCGATGTGATGAAGAGATGTTATATGTTATGTATGTCGAACTAAAACTTACACCAGACATTTCGTCCTCAACTACGAGAGACATTTTAATGGCTACATAGTCTACTTGTATATTCTTTAACCCTGGCTAGTTTACCGGGAATATACAATTTCATTTGACTTTCATCTATATATATATATATATAATATATATATATATATATATATTCCGCATAATTTTTAAAGTATTTCTTATAGATATCGGTAATAACTGATTATCAGTAGCTTACCGGTTGAGCATCAGAAGCTGACAGCTTCTGCATGCTTCTGCCATCAAAGCCTTTGGGGAGTTTGTTGATTAACATTGGACGTAATAGATATGTGTATGTATGTGTTGCATGGAAAGTCGGCCGATTGCCGCCAATGCCCTTGCGACTAATGAAGCAGAAACTATGCGTACGAAACGACCGTCGGGCACAAAGAGCCTTATCGGTATGCCGTCCACACTGTAGGAGTCCGGCATGCTTGCTTGCATGGAAATCGTCGTAATAGCAGTAGTTGTAGTAGTAGCAGTAGTAGTAGGTAGTGATGGTAATAGTAACATTATAATAACAAAGAAGACCGATATGTACGTGGCCTGGGTCGAAACTAGGGACACATTCGGGTTCTTTTGTTTTTGAACTTTTCAATGTTGATGATGTTTCATGCACCGATGGTGCGTATGACTGATCTGTAATCTATTTCAGATGATGCTGTGTTATGACATTAATTGTGCCAATTCTTTTCGATATGGAATAGTGCTTGTTTCTAGACGTCTAATCATCTTCTTTCTTGCTCTTTTGCCTTTTTTGAGCGGGTCTTCGAGGTCCAGATCTTTCCTGAGGTCTACACTTTTTACGTAGTTGGGTTCATCCGTAATTAATCTCATTGCTCTTCGTTGGAGGGCGATAAGTTTTTTAGCCTTAAAATTTTGATCTCCTGCCACTAGGCTTGTTTTTCGATTATAGCTGTTATTATCCTTCTTTTCGTTTTCAGACTTAGACTGCTGTTTTCATTTAATGTGTAATATAGCTTATTTAGACTTGATGTAGCAATGGCACTTCTTCTTTTGATGTGGTCATGCCACGTCATTCGATAATTTAGAGATACTCCCATGTATATTACTTTCTCCTTTATAAAACTGATAGAGTTTGAATCACATTCTTTGTGAAACATGGTTAAATAATAAAAGGAAAGGACTAAAATTATATTGAACCTCTACAATATTGTTTCAGCATGTTTTCTGTTTCTCATCCTTTCCTTTTATTAGTTTCTCCTTTATTTTAACTCTCTTCTCGCCGACTTTTACCATATCGATTTTGGATTTTCTTGTTCTAATTCTGATAATTGAGGTCTTCTTTTCATTTATCTTTATCCTCCATTTATTACGGGTTGCTATTTATATTTGGAGCCTTATAATGAAAAGACAGTAATTTATTATCGAAAATGGCATTATTAGAAAAAACAAAACTATAGATTTTCACACACTTCATTTACTATTCGTTTCACCAAACTTTGGCTTCCTCAGATGTGAGTACTTGCCACTCAAGTAATGTAGAAACTATCAAATGGCATTATTGTTTTTTGAAGTATTCTTCATGATGATCAATACACTTTTGCATGCGCTCGAATCAATTTTCGTAACACTATTTCCACTGCGATTGAGGTACTTTCAAAACATGATTTTTGAATACATCAACGACTGCTTCAGGCACCGAAAAACGTTGGCCACCCAATGTATTCTTGACATTTGGGAAAAAAAAGTCATTTGGTGGCTTTATCCATTAATTCGACGTTTTGGCCAGTCAAATCGGTAAATAGGTGGTTGTTTCAGTCGATGTGTGGGAGCTTGCATTATCATGATGAACAATGATCCTTCGTTGCCGCCTCTTTTTTCGTATTTGACCAAGCACTTCTGGCAAAAAAAATGGGTGTGTACAATTCAGATGAGAATTCACCGTTCTATATTGCTCTAACGGTACGGTTGCAACATGTCCAGTTATTCAGAAGAAACAGGCAATCATTTGCTTTCAAGTGTTTCACACACGAATCACTTTTGTCAGATTTGGTTCGTATTGGATGACCCATACGGTGGATTGCTGTTTTGTTTCGGGCTCATACGCATAAATCCATGATTCGTCACCTGTGTAGATACACAGCTTTTGATGCATCGTGACTGTATTTCTTGAGCTTTTTTGTCCACCAATTGACACGAACATCTTTGTGAGCTTCTGTGAAATTATGCGCGATCCAATGCGAACAAATATCTTTCACAGATAAATTTCCATCATACTAATACCCAAGGATGATTCAATAATTCATCAAGTTTTTTTGGCACAACAATCAACAAGTGATTTTGGACGACCTTCACGACTTTCGTCCCTGAGAGAACTGCGGCCACGATTAAATTCGTTATACTTGTACCAGCGTTTCACAGTGGCCAAGATTGGGGCTTCATCGCCAAAAGCCGAAGAAAGTTGATCGATACACTCCTGTCTTGATAATCCACGTCGAAATTCATAAAAAATCATCGCACCAAAATGTTTATTAGTTAATTCCATTTTTTCGCTTGAGACAAAATTTTTAAGTCACTCCAAACAACACAATTTGTGCTCAAAAATGAAGAAAGTTATGATTCAAAACTTTCAATTAGAAACGTCAGATGGCGCCTGTAAACACTTAGTGTTGCCAACTAGACGTAAATCTTTTTAAAGAATAATATTAAACAGTAATGGGCGTCTTAAAATAAACACGCAGTTGATAACTTCCACAATTTATTAAATAAACTTGACACGTGTTCCGCCAACAATGTGGCTTCTTCAGAAGTACAAAATCTATCTAAAACTACCTAAGAGGTAGATGTCTATAAATAGGGTGGTGCATCTTCATTCGAGTGAGGGAAATTTAATAATGGTGAGAGGTTTATATCTGCTTGTTCATTAAGTAATATGTCTGTATTTTTATGTTTGTTAATTTCTTTAGATTCTAATAGTGTAAGTTTTAGACTTTTATCTTCAATGTGTAAAATTTTTAGATCTAAATTAAATATATGGTTATCTTCTAACACATGTTTGGCATAGTTAGAATCGGTTTTTTTGTTTCTATATGATCTAAAATGTTCGTTCAAACGAATTCTAAAATTTCTTCCCGTCTGACCTATATACAGTTTTGAACAAGAACCGCAATTGAGTTGATATATGCCTGGTTTTGGTAATTTCTCTACTTTGTCTTTATTATTCTTTATGTGTATGCTAAGCTTATTATTCGTTTTTTATGATACATTTATATTGTTGTCTCTGAGAAATTTATTAATTGTTAGTGATGGTTTCCCTATATATGTTAAAAGTTTGAGTTTTTTATTTGTATTATCTTTAGTGAGTGGGAAGATGTTTGAAATATTTTGAGTGTATGAATTTTTTGTAAAAGAGTGTCAATTATGAGCGGGTTGTAATTATTGTTTATAGCAATTTGTTTAATTAGATCCAATTCTTTATTATAGTCTGTTTCTGACAAGGGAACTGTGATTAGTCTGTGTAACATGCTATAAAATGCTGAGTGTTTGTGTTGGTAAGGGTGACAAGATGATTTGTGTATAATAATATATGTATATGAAGGTTTATGGAAGATTATGTTTATTTTCTTGTTTGAAAATAGTTAACTCTAGAAAGTTTATTTTATTGTTATTTTCAATTTCCATTGTGGAAATGATATTTTTAAATATATTGTTAATTTGGTCACAAAACATGTGCAATTGAACCGGAGAAATGGGCGCCGTTGATTCAGCTGGACGAGTGGATACCCTAGTAAAGCCTATCTCTGGCATATGAAGTATCTTCAATTAACAACAGAAATTAGTAGATGGCGATGTACTATCTACTAGAAATTATAATTTGATGTTTATCAATAACAACCAAGCATACATTGTTTACCGGTTTCTTTCTAATTCGTTAAAACAATAAAGTCGAGTAGAAATTTCAAGGTACAATTTTTCTCAAAACTTGTGTCGAAGATTCAATATGACCTTAGAGCATAAATATATGAAGGCAGCATATAATACTATAGCAGCGTGCTTGAGACAGGAAGTATATCTGAAGTGTGGTTCTTTCTACCAATCAGGCAGGTTAAAGCAAAACAGGATGTCCAGAAAATGTCAGTCTTTGTGGATTTTTTTATTTTGGTTTTAAGTGTATTGCAGTAAAAAAGCACACTGGTGATGTGACTACTTCGTGCAAGATTCTAACCCATAGAAACATATTCAAGTAAGATAAAAAAAGTAGTACTTGATGTTTTAAAATTCGTGATCATATTACGCTTGTGATTGATTCAAATTTAGTTAAAAGAATACAGGTAGTGGTTAATATGGTCATTTAATTCGCAACGACCAATATGCATGGGTAGGACGTATTTTTTCATGCGTCAATGATTACATCAGTTCCCTCAAGTCCGTTGCATATTCATGGAGACCGGTGCCGTTTGTACCCCGTTTTCAATGTCCCCTTTTTTTCTGGGCGTTGTCATTCGTTTCTGGAGAAACAACGACAAGTTAGTTAGTTAGTTACACGAAGGCGACGAGTTGGACGTGACCACTTGTGACCATATGGTGACTTACCAATCCGGCAACGGCAACGAATACTTCCTGATCGCCCCTCATTTGCATATGTGCCATCTACGTATAATACTATACACACATATATATTTATATATATACCTACATATATTCCCGATAAAGGAAATAGAAATTAGACGTATTGATATAGTAGATATACTTAGTTGAAATAGAGAACTGATGTTATCGCGGTGTAAGTTACGGGGCGTAGCCTTTTCCGATACCAATTTCCATAAAGAAGTTAATTGAATTAGAACATACAAGTCTCCTATTCGTCCCGTGGTTTTAAATACGGATTTGCCACTCTTAAGAAAAAAATATTGTAGAACATTTTGTAGTATGTAATAGCAACCATGGATTACAGAATTAGTTTCATAAACACATACGGTTCTATTTATTCATTGTTTAGAAAAATTGGTGATAATTTATTTTACAAAAATTATTAGGAAATTTTAATGCACAACCGTTTAGTAACAAAACAACATTAATAGAAATATGATAGCTTACCGGGCTTTTGGGTCGTAGTCTATAAGCTTTTTCGTTGCCTGACGTTTCGTCAGCGGCTGCGGCTGACATCTTCAGAAGCGTTTGTGGTATGATCGTTGCAACAGTTTTCGAAACGTCAGGTAACAAAAAAGTCTATAGACTACGACCCAAAAGCCTGGTGTGTTATCATAATTCAATTTTGTACATTGAATAAATATATATCAGGAGTTATAAAAAACTTTGCTTAAAGAAATATAAATCACCAAGTGCTCACTGCAGAAACCTTCGAAAAATCAATATTGTAATTTTACAACAACTTTTTTCCAAAGTAGTTATAGAAAATCCCAACGGAACTGATGATAACTGAACTTACCGAAAATTTCTTTGTTCCACAACATCGCCAAATCTTGCAATCTTCTATAAGGTACAATACATTTTTGTAATATTACTAAACATTTGTTGAGTATTCTTACAATATATGTTGTACGATTTCTGTACTAATTACAAAAACGTATTGTTTTGATAGTTTACGACCTTTACTTGATGAAAATCCATCTTAATTAGAAGAATGCAACCTGGGTGATTAAATATGTACAGAATAAGGGTGGTGGTAATATTTGCAATAAATTCAAAAGTGGGGAGTTGTTGCCTTCGGTCTGGTCATCCCATAGGAAGATTAATAAAAAATAACAAAGACAAAACTGAAAAATTTAAGTGTTCTGGAGTTTATAGGTTGACCTGTGGGTCATGCCTTAATGTATATATCGGACAGACTGGTAGGAATTTCAATAAACATCTATCCGAACACAAAAACAGCTATATAAAGAATAAGACAGACTCCACCTGTGCAAACCATGTCAAGAATGTCTAACAACAGATTTGAAATTATTCATTTAGAAAATAAGAGCTATAAGTTAACATTATTGGAGAACCTAGAAAATAATAAATATGCGATCCCTTTTTCAAGTGAACAACTTAATACAATTTCCCATTTTTGATTTTGGGTCATCAGTTTACATCTGTATAGATATTAAATTTCATCTTAATAAATATATAAATAAGCAACTGGAAGTACTGTGACATACAGACCAAAACTATGAAGGTATCCCAAAAAATCTCAAGTGACCTTTCAAATATAATTGTCAGCTGCTGCCCAAAATATAATCCCAATATTTTTTTTAAACATTTCTCAATTTTTTTGATACTTCATTACCAGTTTTTCCTTTGTTTCCTCTAATCGTACTTATATACTTGCAGCTGCTTCGTACGTACCTTTATTAAAGGTTCTTAAAAAAAGGGTTGGAGATTTCTCTGGAAGATTGCTTGGTGAAATAAGCGGGAATCGAATGAGAGAGGTAACTAATGGGTGCCGCTAGGATACACGTCGTTCGCGCCTTATATTACGTGAAGATCGCCCAAAAACGTGCATATATGACCATTTAAATTGGCGATCGGAATGTTGCTTATACTCCCGCGAAAAAGGAAACATTTTCTACAAACATTCTCTCCAACACGTAATTGGTGTTTATCGCATTCTTTAACGTATTCCATCTAGGGTTAAACTCGATCGGAGGAGCTACCGTGTGCTATATCGTGTCTTGAACGTACACCTGCTTATACAGGGTGAACAGATTTTAACGAATGCGATTTCCGATATATATATTGTTTATTAGTTGATGAAATAAATTATTTCACCGGTGCACAGATGTGCCACTTCTTTTGATTCCTATGGGGGAATCGGTGCAATAAACGGACTTCGTGTTTTAAAAGTTTATTACACCCAACTATTTACAACTATATACACTAATGCTACTTATTTACGAAAATTAAATGACTATGATTGATTACGTGAAGCTATATGTTATTGAGATCTTGTTGTAATTGTGCTATATGTCAAGATGTACTAAAAATGATCTCTCCTAAACGTTTGATGTTTTTATCTAATATGTTGAAATTGAATTTTTGAATTGAATTGATTGAACTGAACTTTGAATTGAATTGTAGAAATACTTATATTGACATGAATTTAAGAACCGCCCCTAGAGGAGGGGTGGTTCCGATTCACCGACACTTGAAACAACAAAACAAACAAAAAGGAGGGAAAACATAAACACAAAAAATGCAACATTGTAAGATATGTGTCGGTGCATCATCTACGTCCTCGAAATGGACCCATGGGTCAACAAATTACCCCCAATAAATATATAAACTAACTTAAACTCTAGAAGAGCATTTGATAACAAAGAAAATATAATACAATGGGAAACGGCAATACTAAGAAGGGAAAAAAATATGATACATACTAAAACCATAAATCGCAAAAGAAATAAATAGACAGCAAATGCACATGATAATACAAAAAATTACAAAAAATCGGAGACGTAAAAAATGCGTGACTAACAAGCCCAATAAACTACAAAAACAAAAAATGAAAAGATAAATAAATGCGAACATATATATATAGTTAATCAACACGATAATTCTATAACTCTTTTAAAACTTCAAGGTTCCTTAACACGAAATTTTATTAATTTATTTAAATACTGTTTTAATACCTTCTACAACCGTATATTGATCACAAAATATACAGTTGCTCGACATCAATCAACTTGCTTGCTTGGATAAAGCAACTTCAATTATAGGTACTGATAAACACAGGATTTGTGAAATGACAATTTTTGGGACCCTAAAATCAAATCTAGAAACAGAACTTTACCATCACCTACATATATTCGTTAACATGTATTTTTATGAATTACAATACGTAACATCTCATATTGCTGCATTTCTTGGCGTTTATGCGATGACACATGCACATATAGCATGGTAAGACCTCTCCATTCCTGTTTATTAGATGCGATCTCTATGTTTAGAGAGCATATTGCGTTTATTAGTGGATTAATAGTGGCCGATTACATTGCATATTAAGTTGGGACTGATGAAGACTTTTGTGAAAGCTATGGATCGAAATGGAAGAGGGTTTCTTCAGCCTCCTTTTGGGAATCGTGGGAAGGGGTGGGTGGTGTGATTAGGAAGAGAAAGATGAGACGGACGAAATGAAGACAGAAGAGAATTGAAATATTTATCTGTGGAATATTACTGCCCCAGCATTTACCTAAACGAACCAAGGAAACCACAGAGAACTTGGACCAGAGCAGCCTGGCCTGAATTCGAACCAGTGACCTCCAGAATGTTAAGCAAATCTTTTTCTGATGGTAATCACACGCTGATAGTACATCAATTTTGAAGGAGTGGTCTGAGACGGGCACAATATCGCTATCTACTAATATTTACTACAAACTGTAGTATATAATGTGTTTGACAAGCTCATACCTTCATAATGCCTTGTTAAATGAATGAAGTACCACAGTTTGTAAATTAATAAATATCACTAGATGGCAACTACTGCCTTTAATACTATATTAAATCAATTTATTTTTACGGTACAGCGTCGATTTGATCACTAATTTATTAATGCTTCCTATGATATGCTGATGAGATCTAATTATATTGAAATCGGCATATACATCTAGAACATTAGAAGAACATTACCTGTTTTTAGTCACTAATAAAAAGTTACTAGAGAATAAAGTTAATTAAGTCTCACAATAGGATTTATTGATAAATCTGGCGCATTTTGACGGTTAAAATATTATCAAAGAGCTTTTAAGTTGTGTTATGACAAAAGAAATGAGGATGGAAAATTTAAATTTTATTGTTGGCTAAAATTCCTTGCAAAGAATATCGTACTAATTAATTAGCGAGAATAGCTGGCTGTTGTATGTTACGTACGTCGGCGCAGTACTTGGCAAAGGTGACATTTTCGAAAAGGACTCTCAACTCGGCTCCGTTACGGATTAGAAAACCGATAATTAACGTACTTTCTAGTTCGCCTATTAGGGCGAAGAAGATTTCAATGGCGATTGTTGAAATTTACGGTCCGATGTGAAATGCACAATTAGAGATAACACATCCGCAGCGACGCGCAGTAACATCTGTCCTCGGTAATTTACTGGCCACGTTAACGAAACGCTTATTAGATATTTACGGCTCTTTCTACCTCTCCAAACAAAATCTACGAGTCGATGTAGCAATTTTTTAATCTAACTCTGGCGTGGGTACTGCATCAACTCATACAGATCCATATAAACATGCGATAGGTACTATATCATCAGTCTACTTCATACACTAGGTAATGGATTGCCCATATCTCTTCTAAAACTAATGTCCACATTCCATCAAGTTTGCTTGCACTCCTGTTCCATACTTGCTCTATATGAAACGAATAAACGGATAAAATTTACAATGTTCTTGGTTTGCATCATGATCTTCATATTTGCATGCGATGGTAAATAAAGTGCAGAAATAATTATGATTATTTGATATGAACATTAATTATAATTTAACAAAATTGATGTCGCTATATATTTTAATTAAAAATAAATCCGGCGATGAAATTTAATTAACTGAATTTAAGTATCACAACACACAATTTAGCCCATTGATTACTAGCAAGGTATTCAAAAAAACAAACACTTGGAAAGTTTTACTATTATTCATTATCAACTCTATACGTATTTCGCCTGCTTAAGGCATCTTCAGGAGTAAGAATACTACTTATTATACAATTATCACATTTAAATACAGACCAAAGACATAGGTGGAAGGGGATAACAACCTAATGATTTATACATTTTCTGCAATATTAAGGTTTAATAAAGGGTTAGGGCCAAAATCCAACTGATCATTGGTTAGTACTTTATTTTCTACTAATGCTCTCTTTATTTCAACAATTTCAAACCTGTCTAGGATGGGACCACCTTTTAGGTGATGTAAAAGTTTTTAATTATCTCTATGAATGGTATGATTATTTGAAATTAAGTGGCTTGAAAGTCCTAATGAATGTTTACTATACTTTACGTAATTAACGTGTTCACAGAATCTAATTAATATATCCCTCCTGGACTTTCCAATATAAATAGCCGGACAATCCGAGCATCTTATCTCGTAAACACCACTTTTATCGTAATTCTCTGTATTATTTAATAATTTATTGTTTACTAATATTTTCCTAACGTAAAATTGTTGAAATAAGCAGCATTTATATTATATTTTCTTAAATTATTACCTATTTTATTACTAATATAACCTAAATATGGAATTTTTCGTCAAATCTTTTTATTTTCCTTTCTTTGTGTTGATCGGACAAAAATAATTTATTAGCCTTGCATCTTAATTTTTTAGCTAAAAAGTTTTCCATAACATCTGTCTTAGCTATAATTTTTATGACTTTTAATTCTAGATTATAGTTATTCTTGTTTAATGGAATATTAATTAGCCTATCTATCATGGAATGAAACGCAGGTAATTTTATATTATTCGGGTGGTTTGAATCGCTATGTATGACACAGTCTATGTAGGTTTCTTTTCCAAGTATTTTGAAATCTAAACTATTATTTTCCTTGATACATATTTGTATATCTAAGAAATTTATCATTTTATTACCTATTTCTACAGTAAATTTTATTTTTGAATTTATTTTGTTAAGTGTCTCCAAAAATTGATGCATCTGTCTTTCTGTGCCCAATCAAATGCAAAAAATATCATCCACATATCTGTGTCAACTGTGTACATACTTAATAAACGTAGTATTTTTATCAATTGATTTTTATCATTGATTACGTTAAGAATCATTAGGTAAAATAACGACAGTTATTGAATACACATTTCACAGATCCATGTACATGATAATCTTTTGTGTAGAATATTGATGTGCTCAATTGTTATAAACTACCTTAGCTTTCCCAACTTTAAAATGGCTTGATACATTCCAATCAATTCAAGGACTAGTATCGTTTGACGTGTCAAGTCTTTTGAACATGAACATAAAATATTTGTAGAAACTTCTAAATCGATAGATAACTAGATAACTATTTTATTTTAGACCATTCAGGCTTGCATCAATAATATCTGAAGTAAATTGAAATAAATACACAGTTGATAACTTCCACAATTGAAATAAATTGTGGAAATTATCAACTGTGTATTTATTTCAATATGTTAGATTTCCACCAAGTATCCGCTAGTTCAATACAATTGATCTGAAGTAAAATTTACCATAATAGAAATGAAAATATATCGCTCTAATCGTAAGCTGCAGGTCATGCTCATTAGCGTTGTAATAAACGAATCCGTTAGCAATAATGTTCCACCTATTTTCATTTGTATAAAGAGTTTAAGCAATGTTCACATGACTGATTATCATACCCCTGTGTTTACTGCTCTATCTCCGATTATTTATTACTCTCTATGTCAACCAGAAGCAGCCTCGAATGGTCTGTAATAATCGAACGACATGATCTAAGGGGTACATCATACTTTAGCGCCTGCCGTCATCTTAGCGTTTCGGTGATTTCCCTTGGATCATCCAGATACATTCCACTGATAGTCTTTAGATCTTTTAGTAACACCACCACCCCCCCACACTTTCTAGCGATCCCTAAAGGAGGCAAAAATACAAGTATATGATATTAACTTTTCGAGAAAACTTTAGCTTGTGAAATTTAATATCATCGGTGACTAAAGTACCACTAAAGATGTATGTCATTTGAAGGGTTCGTTGAAAAATTTCTGTCCGTTCTTCGTCTATCTTGGGAGTTCATCTCGAAGCGTCATGTTGTCCCGTTAGAACGATAATGGAATATTTATTGCTACACATTTCCGGTTGATGTGTTCCGATGTTCGAGTGCCATTCTTCGTGAGCAGACGTGTCGTCGCTAGATCTTCGGTCCTTTAGTCTCGTCGGTCGCCTTCATCCTCATGTGCGATATTGAACTTCTTCCTTTCCGCACGATGTTTTCGCGCACGGCACAACGAACAAAAAAACATTAACGATAACTCCGTCCTGCACCCGTCCCGCCCTCCCATTTCGTTTAATTTATCACCTAATTATTCTTGAAATATAGTAGGAATCCCGCGCAGAAAAACCGATTTATGGGAGTGAAACGAAAATGTAACCACAAAAAGATTAATCGATCGTTCTGCATGGGACAAACGAATACATGCATACACAACAGTGGTAGCTCATGGTTATTTTACACAGGAACCTTAATATTACATTTAACTTGTAAGGATTGTTCGGTCGGATAATTATAAAACATATTCTTCAAAAAGGAAGAAACACACACGTAATGTTTTTAAAAAACTACAATAATTATTTCGCTTCTTCAGGTGGAGGAATAATTTAACTTAAAACTAGGATACAAACAGACTTATATCCTAAAATAAAATAGATAAGAGTGAGGGTATAATTTTAAGGGAACATACTACAAATTAATGTTTAATAGCGGTGATTTATTTAATCCTAATTGATCATTTAATATAGTGCCTTTTTTGTTTAATTTATTTATTTCTATGCTTTCTAAAAGATTTAATTTCCGACCTTCGTTTCCAACATGTAAGATTTTATAATCATCGTCAAAATTATGGTTGTTAGTTAATAAGTGTTCAGCATATGTTGAATTTGTGTTTCGGTTTTCATAACTATTTTTGTGTTCTTTTATTCTTTCTGGAAATGTTCTGCCAAACCGAAACACAAATTCAACATATGCTGAACACCTAATAACTAATAACTATAATTTTAACGACAATTATAAAATCTTATATGTTGAAAACAAAGGTCGGATATTAAATCTTTTAGAAAGCATAGAAACAAATAAATTAAACAAAAAAGGCACTATATTAAATGATCAATTAGAATTAAATAAATCACTACTATAAACATTCATTTTTAGTATCTTCCCTTAAACTTATACCCCCACTCTTATCTATTTTATTTTAGTATATGTCTGTTTGTATCCTTGTTTTAAGTTATATTGTTCTTCCAATTGAAGAAGCCGCTGTGTCGGCGAAATAATTATTGTGTTTTTTTACAATAAAGTTTTGTAACTTAAACATTACGTCTGTGTTTTTTCTTTATTATGAAGTTACAAGAAATTAAAGTCTCGTGGATTCAATATTCTTCAAAAATATTTAAGACAAAGAAAAAGCTGCTTTTTTATGTTTGAAAGCCTTTTCCAAGAGTACAAAACAAATACTGAATCTGACGGGTTAAACTAGGTCTTATAAATGTAAACTTATCCAATAAAATAAAATAAATACAGGTATACGATATACATTAGAGACTGGTAATTAGACAACCTATTGTGTGTTTATTGATGGGAAATCCATGTCAATTTGTATCCACTACAGATTACCTCAAATTAATAAGGAAAAATTTGTGAAATTTAAACTATGAATAGTGCACTTTTTGTGAAACATATCAAAACAATAAAACGAAATAAAACAAATAAGTTTCACGAAGTATTTAATTGTCTCGACAGTATTGTTTCGGTCGATTCGACCATTATCTAGAGTATACAAAAGATTACTAAAAATTTAAAATGTGTTTGAACAATATATGCAATTAACTGGGTGTTGGGAGTAGTAGTTACAATTTATACAAAATCAAAGGGGATTTATGCGACACTACTTCTAATTGGTTATTAACTAAATTACAATTACTATATTATGCACAGCTTTTCTAATTTCTATGTTTTCCAATAAAGATAGTTTTTTGCTTTTCGGGATGTTACCATGTAAAATTTTAACCTTATCATACCATGTCTATATGATGATTGTTGATAATACAGTTTTCGGCAAAACCACATTTGCTGTCCTTTTTATTTATTGCATAATTATGTTCAGAAACACGTTTTTTTAATAGACCTGCCACTCTGTCCAATGCATATTGCATCACACGAATTGCACGATTAATTAATTAAACGATTTATTCCACTTTTATCTAATGGATCAATGTTCTTTTTATAAAATTGCAATGAAATACTTGTTATTGTTTCAACGTTTATTATAGAATCTCTGACATATGTTTCGACCTGACGGTCATTATTGAGTACTTGTAATACTCTTCGATAATGATCGTCAGGTCGAAACATATGTCAGAGGTTCTATAATAAACGTTGAAACAATAACAAGTATTTCATTGCAATTTATTTACAATGTTTCATCAAGATTGCACCACAAACAGTAGTTCTTTTTATGTTTACATAATATGGACCTTCAATTAAATGGACCTTTCGGTCATTCTCAAAGATACCTACAAGAGTACTAACGGTACTAACAGTTTAAACATTTTAAACAATTCAATATTATTCAAAAATTTTCACAATGAACCTATCGCAGAAACAATTCGAATTAATTAAAAGAGTTTTCTAATTTATACTTGAATCTATGATAATAGCAAAAGCATTGGCAAACAAAAAACAATTTTCCTCATTAATTTGAGGTAATCTGTAGTGGGTACAAATTAATGTATTGAAAATTTACCCCTACTAAAAAATCTTCAATTATTTCATTATTAATCTAGCAGTAAATTTTATTATAAAAAACATTTAGTTCTTGGTCAAAAATGAATCTACATTAACAATGTGGATTTCAATTTCGATCTGATTAGATTTCATCAGCACACCATAGGTAGCATCGATAAACCGAAGCTATTCCGTAAAAAGAAGTTAATTTAATATCGTATTAAATGCAATATGTCGCCTGATGGTAATAGTAAAATAGTTGTAGACAAGTTATAAAACTGTAAGCAAGTCAATAATGTTATATCTGTCATCAAAGGGGCAATCAATTTTACGTGCCCGCATTAAATGGTTTTTTTATTGTTTTTAAACGTTTGCTATTAATGTCTGCTTCTATGTTCGATTGGTTTGCTTCCCCAAAATGGATGCCCATAGAGAGGATCTTTTTAGTGCTTACTGAGACAGGAAATGGGATACGATACGTGCTCCTATGATCGTATGTGCTGGCCGCCTCTGGTACACGAATGTACTTACATGATTGTTAAATACGTTTCACGTATAATCTTACATATGTATGTTATACAGGTTAGAAACGCACTTGTTTGGAACGAATCGTATGGAACGGGTATTGTCATGTCTCTTGCAAAAGCCGAGACTTATTGCGAAACGATCAGATGGAACTGTTCACTTCACTATATGTTCTAACATATATACATATGTATTACCTTACTCTACGCCCCGTTCGGTTCGAAACGTACGAGCTGTTCGAAGAGGTTGCTAGAGCATAATGCGTTTTAGTTATCTCGAGTAATCCAATCCATCAAAGGGCAACTTTTTGATCGTCTTCGTACCTTTGGCCGTCATAATAACAGATGAAATGGACATAATACATGACTCTTTCCGTCAAGCTGAAGTTCTTTCCGTATTTCATTCTGAAGATTTTGTTTTTTGTTCGCCTCTTTTTTAATGCCCTGGCCCAGCCTGGAGTTTGATATTACTTACACATGTGACAAGGCCTTTTATAGCTCTGTCACGCGGCTTACGTTCAGTTTTTTCTGTTTCCAAGAAGATGATGAACAAACACTCTGATGGTATCCTACCTATTGCTGGCATTGTTCGGTTACAAGGGCTGATTTAGGCCACATTCATACAACGTTCATTATTCCTGGATTCAGAGCTCGAATTCGTAGAAATTCAAAACCTTACTATTCGTAAAGGTGAAATTTAGAACATGTACTACTTTAATATTATATACCTAATTACTACTGTTTCTATGACGTAACGCAAATTGTCAATTGTTTTATACTTATCTATACAGATACATAAAATTGGAGTGACTGCTTGTAATATTAAAATAACTACTTTTTACTAAATGCATATCGATGTGTACACGGTACATATACCAAAATAACATTTTTTAAATTTTTTGTCTGTCTGTCTGTCTATTTGTTCTAGCTAATCTCTGAAACGGCTGGACCGATTTTGACGGGACTTTCACTGGTAGATAGCTCTAATGTAATAAGGAGTAACTTAGGCTACTTTTGGTTGGATTGAAAAAAATGTGATTATATGGCGGATTTTTCTGGATGGTTGTTTTTTAAATGTTGAAAATGTTCCTTGAATCCTGTGTTAATATTTCTTTTTGTTAGACCTATATATACTTTTTTGCAGTTATTACAACTAATTTTGTAAATTCCTGATTGATTATGATTATGTTCTTTGTTTTTGGGATTCCCTAAAAGGCTGCTTAATTTATTTTTATTATTTGTAAAAATTGGTTCCACATTTAAATCTTTTGACTTTCTTTATTGTGTTGATCAAACTATGGTGGTAAACGGATTTTTTTCTAATTCTGTTTTTTGAAACCTGAGTAAGTGTGATGTGATCTTTCAGTTCTTTTTAGTTGATTTGATGAGAAATTATTTTAATCACTTCATTAGCTAGAACCGTGGTGTCCCGCAACTGTTAAAATGTGTTAATTTTTTCTTTATATCTTTGGTTATTTAGGGGTATGTTCACCAATCCTCCTGTTATCGCTAGCCTCCAGGAACCTATAAGAAGGTATACATTTCGGTATTTCTGTTTATTAGTTAACACACTGAAGATGACCACTTGGTGGTTGAAATGTACATCTGTATTTAAATAAAAATTTTGTGAAGTTTTGGAAGGAATTTTTTCTTTTTCTTCTTATTATATTTCTTTTGCTTTACAAAAGAGTTGAATTTTTGGTTTCCATTAATTCCATATCATATTGTAGAAGATACTTTCAATTCAAACGGTGATAAATAATAATCTGGTTGCCAGTATGCGATATATTGTCGTATTTCCTTTACTATTTACCTAAATATAACAGTTCGTGCCTTTGTTGTCGGTCAATGGACATCTTCCTCATGTGTACCAGTGCATGGATGGGTATGTACGGAGGTAATATAAAGTACCATACCGCTCCAGTATTCCGAATTGATATAAATTTCAATGCATATGCTGAAGTCGTAACAATAGCAACAGTTGCAGTTATAAAATATATGGAAGGAGCGTTATTTCAACGGCACAATTCAGAGGGATAGACGTTTCTGGAGACTGTAATATTGTCTTTTCATTAAATCTAAAGATATTTCGCCGCTACAGTTCTATCGATCGGGACTTTGTAGAATAATGTAGTACAACTTCGATTTATTGTTTTTACTGAATCGACTTCCTTAATAAAGAGATTTTTTGTTCTTAGTAAACAGTCGCCCTGGATCTTGCCAAACCGTTAGTGACATAAAATCGACGTAGAGGTATTTGCATATGCTCGCATTACTGTATGTCTTGCACACGATGACGGAATGTATGCCTTGATTGTTTCCATGCCAAATAAATTGTAACCCATAAACGTTTTATAGTGATCAGGTCGAGTGACCACTTATTAACAATTCACAGTGGGGTCATCGTCAATAATACCTTTATGTGAAACTATGTTTTATATATATTTGACAAAGCGGCAGTTAAACAGACTCGTGAAACGGAAGAAAATAGTCAATTGTTTTTTGGTTTGTGATAATAACGGTTTTCAACTGTAAGATTATTTTCTTCACTCGTTTCAAAGACCAGTGCGCGCTTGTTAGTTTCAATTCAACAATTTCAATTACCAGAGAGGGTTGTAAAGAACACACAAAAAACTTCAACGGATTATATTTGTGTGATCGTTACTACCCTCTCTGGTGTAAATCATGCTTCATCAACCATGCACCGTCGAAAGTTTAAATTTCAACCATCCACCTTTGAATTTTTGAACCAAAAATTTCGACGGAAGACACTGTATTAAGCTTTTTAGTGGTAATGTGATCCAGAATCAGTACCATTATACCAAACGAAATAAATACAGTAAATTCCAAAGTATCGTCTAGTTAATATCAACTTATTACCAGTTCTTCGCTATCTGCTGATATATACTGCTAACTGGCTTGAAGACTGGTTGGACACTCGTTCCAATCTTGAGCCAATATACCTACATCCCTAACTATTGACCTAATCTCATGTAGGTCTTCCTTTATCCATTTTTTCTTATCTCTGCCTCCAATATGTCATGTATCAGAATGTGTCATACCAACCTCCCTCGTCAATATCAATAATCCTAAAGTTGTCCTGTTTTTAAAAACATTAATCGCATATTCGATATATAGATTAAAAAGTATCTGTGATAGTGTAAATCCCTTCTAATTCCCTACCTAATTTTTGCTGCTAACTGTAGGTAGTATTTTACATGTTTGTGGTTCCTCGAAATATGTTCGAAATCGTGATACACATGTGGCAGTCTCTATGTGCTGACTCAGAACATAATGTTTTTTATATCTTCCTTCTAGTTCTTTGAGTTCTTAGATTGGCTATTGTGGTCGGTTATACATGCGCTTCATCTGTAATTATCGGTTGTATTTTTTACAAACTTCCGTTCATCACCTGAGGTGACAGTTTGAATTCCACACCAGCACTTATTACTATTTTCTTGCTACATTTCATGCTTGACCGACGTATTGGATAGAAAAGATCCACTGCTGCCATCCTTTGTTGCCCTGTACATACCACACCGACACCAATACTACCACCACCAACAATAACAATAGCGAACGACCGATCTACTGGTGGCAGGCTCCGATAATAATAAGATTAAATTGTCTGGAATAATCGTATCGTTTAAAAAATAGTTCGAATAGGCACAAGAAATCTAACGGCATCGAGTTTATGTGATAAAATTTGCTATAGTAAATATGTATATACATTGTATCATCGAATGCTTTTACTGACCAAGGTGCAATGATCCAGTATTACCAGTTTTCGGCGGTGGTAATCAATATCTTACGTTTCAGCATGTGCATAACGCTGTTGAGTAAGGGAACAACGTGGTAGTTTGAGGGAAAGGGGTTGAACACTAAGACGGAACAACGCGAGTCATATAAGCTAGGTAGATCAATTTGTTCAGACGGAAAACGTATTTTAAGATAAAAAGACAAAGAGACTGTTACAACGTTGTATTAATAATAAGATGTGATTGTAATCTAATGTAATCCAAACACTTTCTATAATCATAGTTGTACTTAACATATATTGTACCTTTGTGTGTTTTTGTTACCTGTTTTGATTCATCTGTCCACCTGGAGTCTTTTTATTGGCCTAATACTACTAGACAACGAAAACACGTACAGTGCCCGGCACCTAAAGAGATTCGAAAGCCATAAATCATCGGATGCGCAGTAGCATAGTCAAGCCCCTTTAGAGCGGAGTTAATCCACTGGTAGGCAAAATGATAACTGCTCAGCAAGGTTCAGTAGTGTAGTGGCAAATAGTTGTAAATTAATAGAGTAGAGAAGGGGTTCTTGGGGTACGTAAATCAGTTGAATGAATTCACTTGTGTTCCGTGTTCAGTAATTTTTCTCTCAGTGATACGCGCCGCTGAACTACAAGTTGACGCTTCGGTCCAGCTATATTCTTATTGGCTCCTTCATTTAAAAGTCTCCGCCTACCTACCTGTCAATCTGACCGTCGCTGAATCTCCTTAGGTGCCGGCCACTGTACTTACATGTTCCATTTTCGGTTTATTTGTTGTTTGAGACTAACATGTACCACTGTATTTTATCTGTTTCAACTCTATTTATTGCTTTCAATAACATTATTAAAAGTTTTACTCTGCCTTTTTGTTTTCTAATGCTTCCTGAATCATTTTCTTATTTTGCTACATGATTCTTGCTTCTTTATTGCCTAGCTCTTTCATGTTGTTGCTTGCATTTTATCATTTATTTATTAGTCTCATTTTCTACCTTTGTTTGGTGTCCTTTTACAAATCTCTCTAGTAGGTATATCATCATCCATATATTCATAATATTCATTTGTTTTTGCTTTACGTCCTAGTCAAAATCTTACCATTATTTCTAAACAAAACTACCATGTATTTGTTTTCGGTTTCAAATTAATTGAAAACATGGTCATTTAAATCTTTATTATTATATTTGTTGCTTTTACCATCGTCAGGTATTAGCTTTCTTAATTAACTATCCTAACTTTTCATGTCTCATAAAACCCTTTCTGGTTGAATTCAATTGAATTTATTTATAAATAAACAGTTGTGAATCTTTGAAATTTATTTCTCAATCGTGTACATTTTAGATGGTTTTGTCCTTTGAATTTTTAATAATTTAGGAGAAAATTCCTTTTGTGTTTGTAATTCCTTGCGTAATAGCTCTGAAATCGGTTCAGAAACTAATTTATTACCGCAATAATTAGCTCGACAAACGTTCGACTTTGTGATTGATTTTCATTGATAGCGTCGCTGGCAAACAAAAGCTAACGAACAGTAAACAATTAACTTTGAACAAGTTTCGACAACAATGCTGCGTGACTTGACACAACACGGGAAATATCTAATGAACAAAGTAATCCTTTCCCTTCATCTGTCTCACTCTTGAGTCGTTCTACGAACTTCCGCTACGTGAATAGTTGTTTGAAGCGCGAAAGCTCGCAAGCCAGTTCGATTTATTAGCAGTAAAATTGTTGAAATACTTGTTTCATCATCTTGTAATGAAGAAGTTGATTGCTGAAGCTTCTGCGTCAGTTAATCCATCCTATACAATAGAGTCCAAGATACACTCCAGTGTACAGGCCGGAGTATATAGTAGAAGGTCGTCTCCAGCCTCACTTTGGGAATCGTAGCAATATTTGGCTGGTGGTTAGGGAGATACAGAGGAAATAGACTAAATGAAGGCAGAAAAGAAGTAAGTGACAGATTATCTATTGAATATGACTTCGCCAGCATTTGTAAACATGGATAGAGGCGCACGTTCAAATTTAATAATCTATTTGCTGAATGCAGAAATATAAATAGCTGTTACATATGTGTAATGAAGATACTTACTGGTAATTATCTAAATGAAGAGACCTAGGGTTCTTGTAGAACACTAAAGCAATGAATATAAATATGGAATAAACAGAAACAACTACTCTGAGGGCTAACACCCCTACCTACCGACATTGAATTGCCCTGTTAATTCTAAATGATTCTTAGACGAAGGTATGAAAGATATCCAAAGAAGAAGGCATTAATATACTTGTTTGTCTAAATATTAAGGATCACATATACCACACAACACTAATGAAATGATTGATGGTAAAGTCAGAGGGGTTCAGAGAAAATAAACAACCCAAACTGATCCTAACCTAACCTAACAATTTACCTTAGCACGTAAATCCGATCTAGAGGATCCGATGCTCGGGTGTTGTTTGGTTTATGAGGAGGGGGAAACCGGCTTAGGTGCAGCTGCGATCGGTTCTGTCCGCAGTACAGCCATGACCCATGACTCAGTGCAAGGTACCTTCGTCTTTTGCACAACGCATCATCATAAAGTTTTTAACCAATGAAACCATTAACCGTTAAACCATCGGAAATTTTCACTCGTTTGAAGGCACAGTTTGCACAGTTTGGGGATGTCACATGCTACACTGTCTCAAAATCGAGTGTATATGTGGGTCAGAGAACAGAGAATTCAGGGATGGGCGAGAATGTGTCGAAGATGAAAGTCATGATCGACGCCCAAGAACATGTCTGACAAATGATAACATCCGTGCATCCGTGCTGTTCGAGACCTTGTTGAAGATGATCACCATCAGCCGGTTAACTATTAAACAAAAATCATCAGAAGTGGGTATGTGGGTATCAGCTATGGGGGTGTTCAATCCATCACCACTGATGAACTTGGCTTTAGAAAAATTAGTGCTCGCTGAGTTCCAAGGTTGTTGACCGAAAATCAAAAACAGGTAAGATCGGAGATTAGTGGAAGACTTCTGAATCGATTTCAACAAGAAGAGAAGGTTTTTTTGAGGCATATCGTCACTTGTGATGAGACGTGAGCCTACCACTACACTTTCGAATCAACAATGGCCAGTAAGGAGTTGTAAGGAGTGGCGAAGAAAGGATAAAGGCTGCCCTGTCCCTGTCAAATCCAAAACCCATCTGTCAGCCGGAAAAATACTTGCGACTGTTTTCTTTGACTCAAGGATTTGTTTGAGTTTTACTCATTGATTTTCTTAACGATCAACGAACAGTGAATGCGGCTTACTATTCTGAGTTGTTACAGTGGACAAGAATCGCATATCGAAGCAAACGACGGGGTATACCCATTCGAAACGTCGAGACGTCGAGACATCATCCTCCTTCATGAAAACGCCAGGCCTCAGCAGCCACCGCAGCTTTGACAAGTAATAAATTGGAAGAAATAGGCTGAGAAACCCTCGAGCATCATTATATCATCATTATAGCCCTGACTTGTCACCCTGTAACAAGTGTGTTTTTTGTTTGCGCCCTTGAAAGAATCACTTGGAGGCAGAAGATTTGAAAGCAAAAAAGAAGTAGAGGCACATACTACTCTATGCGCAACTGGCTGACAACTCGCCTTCAAACATTTTATGAAAAAGGAATATTCAAGCTTCCAAATTGGTAAATCGGTACCAAAAGTGTGTAGAGCACGGTAGTGATTACATTGAGAAATGTTAAATGTTTAGTTATATTTGATTTACCCGGGTATAACCACATCTCCTCCTATTCCGCCTCCTACCCTTAATTTAGTGTTGTACAAGGACTGTGGGTTCTAGAAAATGGACTAATCTCCTTCTCTGTCTGTAGTATTTAAAAATAATTCCACATACTCGATGTGTGTGGCGGATGTAACTTCATTCAATTTTTTTAAAAACTTCACTAGTTAACTTGTTAGTAAGGCCAAAGGAGCCTCTCACCTAAGAAAAAAATAAAATCCGTTTATTTTGTTCATTTGTCCATTATTATTATTTCTTCTTGAGACGACTTGATTCGTATTTTGATTTTGTAATAGCAATCCAAACAAACATTAACTCATCCTTCAAGAGGAGTTTTACAATATACATGCAAATGAAGCTTGCGAATTAATTAAAATTGAATTATTTATTCAGAAAACCCCGTTAATTAACACTCCCTTCTATGGATACACTTTGGACAACGGATGTGACTCTCGATGTGGGGCGGTCGTTACCGACTATTTCGCAAAAGATTGCGAAACAATTAAAACATTATAAGTATAGATATTATACAATGCTACTGTGTGCGATAATAATATTCTACCACACTGCGTCAGTAATTTTGCTACGCTATTTTCTGAAACGCAAAATTTCATTACCGCTTGTTATTAACATTGCCCTGGGTGTAATAACTACTGTTCACATATATACAATATATAGATAGACGTTAACATATATACACTAATGGTAAAAGTTTTACCGACTATAGGGAGAATCTATTAATGTATTTTAAACGCGTGGAATATTTGTAGAGTTTATGTACGACAGACAGGAGTTGTTCTTCCCTATTCTAATTGACCAAACCTACGAGATTTCGGTACTATACTTCGCTTAAGGGATGTGTTGTCACCAGGTTTAGCACACAATTACAATTTTAATTTCCGCACAATGTTTCCGATTAGAAAAATTTGCCTAAATATGCCTCGCGTGTCCGATAATAATGAAGTAAGACACATAACGCAGATGAATACTGAGAATACATTCAGGAACTGTTATTGTTTTCCTGGTTAGGATTTCCTGATTAAGAACTAGTTAGATTCTCCTGGTTTGGAACTGATACCTAGCGTTTTTAAAAAATTTCTATAATTAAAAATAATAAAATGCTACTTTTATTTTTTACATACTAAAATGAGATCCAACATATAATATGAGATCTTTTGCGTTACAAAGTGTATGTAAAATATTTAAAATTAAATATAAATAATAATTAATTGAATCTACATTTACTTGATGGAAATTCATTGTACAATTATAAATACAATGACACTATTGACAATTTCCATAAAATTATTTATTTCACTTAACAACATATAATTCACCACGATGCGGCTTCCTCAGAAGTTACAAACACATAATGTGACGAAGACAATTTTCTGTATTTATACATATAGATTAAGTAGTTGAAGCGGTGAATGGCGTATGTTAAGTCTAATTGCTCATACAGTAATAATTTTTATATTTATTAATTTCCATTGCCTCTAAGAGATTTAATTTATAACTTTTAATTTTATGGAAATTGCGAGTGTTTTATAATTTTTCTAATTAAATAAATAATTTTCATGTATTTTTCACTGAGTTAGACCTTCGATGCATGTTCCGTTAATGAACTGTTGATAATAAGTTTAAAACGAAACGTTACAAAGAAGCTGGGACAGATATTCATCCAACAAGTACGGGAAATATTGAAAATCTGTTTTTAAAGACGGCCAGGATTAGTCAACACATGTTAAAACTGGCAAATGTTTAACTTGGTTTATTATTATATTATATTATAAGCTAAATGAGAAATTAGTGTCGCACGTTAAACGCTGCAGCTCGGTTTTTTATGAAACATTTCTAATAATAATAGTAAAAAATACTTAAATGCGAATAATGTTTCAACAAGTTTTATTTAAACTCTACATATGTTTCGGCTTGTTAAGCCTTGTTCAGCCAAACCAAAATTTTAATTTCTGGTCCAACCAAATTTTGTAGGCAAACTTTATAGTTAATCTTGCTGCACTGGACTTGTGATACACTTAATTTTCATTTTTTCAAGAAGAGAACATTTGGGACTCCATTTAAAACTTATAAAAATCATATACCAAAAACAGGAATGAGCAACCATTGTTTGGAGAATAACCACCTTCTAGATGAACAGAATACACGTAGAAAATAAAGGGAAAAGATTAAATTTGATGGAACATTTTGAAATTAAAAAATCTATAAAACTCAAACAAAATATTACAAATGACCAATTCGATTTTAAGAAACACACAGTTATAGATTATTACTTGGATTTTTCCACAAATAATGGTTGAACAACCCTGTTCCAGGTATAAATAGTAGTTATTACTGTCAGAATAACTTAGTATTAGTATTTATCTGTATACTCGTGAACAAGGCTTAACAAGCCGAAACACATGTAGAGTTTAAATCAAACTTGTTGAAAAATTATTCGCATTTAAGTATTTTTTACTATTAAAATAAGGAAATACGTACGTTCTAGGACAGTGGTACTGAGCACTAGCCAATAACATGCAATGCTTATTCTTAAAGTTTGCATGGTCGATTAAACATTTACTGTCACTGTATATGCGAATACATTTACGCACATAGAACCCTCCAAACTAGTCCCATACACACACGTACACGTTCAAATCGCATAGATACTGGTAAATTTTGTTCGTCGTTGAGCCAGTCTTCTGGCTGACGAATTTCATTTTGCTAATTAGGGAATATGCTAGCTATCGAATGTGTTGGTGTATATGTGTGTGAGCATGTACAGTTTCTATACATGTGTATGTACCTACTATATATTTGCACATATAAAACGAAGAATTTGATTGGCAATTACTGTACGAGATTTGCAACCGAAATCAAACGGTGTAGCGTGGAATTTTATTCGCCCGAACGGATCGAGCTAGGAAAGTTTAATATTAATTTTGGTTAATTAAAATTGAAAATAAAAATCAGTAAAATGATTGCCATTATTAATAGGAGCGGAAAATTTTATTGCAAATAGAATGCAGAATCGCTTTTCGATTGGTTGCAACATAAACACAGACGGCGTTTATTGCAAATTCGCCAGTCGAACAGTGAATTCCACAAATTTTCAAATTTCTAAAAGAATGTTTTATTTTATTTGAAGCAATCAAATAGATATGTTTATTGTAACAGTTTACCCATACGCACGATTTGGAAGACTGACAGTATGCACAAAACTAATATAACAAACTTCGAAACGAATACCTTGATGGTTAGTTTATTATTATATATCATTTTAATGCAAATTTACTAATCATAATAAATGTGATTCAGATTATAACAGGCGGGCTGAAAAGTTCGTAGGTTAGCATAGAAAAAAAAATTTTTTTTGATAGAATTTGATTTTATTACTCAATACAGTTCCCTACCATTTTTATTATACGATTTGTCTTTAGCCTCAAAATAGGCTTTACTTTCGGCGATTACCTCTTCATCTGCACGAAATTTCTGTCCAGCTAGCATCCTTTTGAGGTTTGAGAACACAAAAGTTGCTGGGGGTCAGATCTGGAGAGTACGGTGGATGCGGAAGCAATTCGATGCTCAATTCATGGAATCTTGCCATCGATTTCATTGATTTGTGACACGGTACATTTTTTTGATGAAACAGCGCTTTCTTTTTCTTCAAATGAGGCCGCTTCTCCGCGATTTCGTCTTTTAAAAGCTCCAATAACGCTACTTAATAGTCGCTGTTTATGGTTTTCCCCTTTTTAAGATAGTCAATGAATATGATACCATGAGCATCCAAGAATACTGATGCCATAACTTTGCCAGTCGACTTTTGCGTTTTTCCACGCTTTGGAGTCGGTTCATCACGTGCAGTCCATTCGGCTGATTCCGGTGTGAAATGATGGAGCCATGTTTCATCCATCGTCTACGGTTGATTTTCCTGGTGTAAAGTCCGAATAATGTTTATCAAGCCAAGCCTTAGTTTCAACAGTATTTTTTTTCACCAAAAAGCAATGCTTTATTAAGACAAAGTAGCAAAAGTTCTTTCGCTAAAAATGCTATAATTCAGATACTAATAGTGCAACAGCTGTCAAATTTAATCACGCGCCTTTTGAAGGTTAGGGTTAACTAAAAATCATATGGATTTGATACTAGTAGCGCCGTCTATGGATTAGCCTACGAACTTTTCAGCCCGCCTGTTATTTAGTTATAACAAAAAGCATAAAAGAAAAAAACGCAAGTGAAGACATAAATAAGTGGTGGGTCCTTACAGTTGGTTTAGGGTCTAATTCGGAATGGTAAAAGGGTCTTAAACTATTTAAAAAACTGCGTGTTCTATTCTGACGTCTCATTTATCTACACACTCTGCCGTAAAGCGGTGAATGAAGCTATAACCTTAAAGACTAATATCAACAGAAACCACAGAAAAACTTTACAGAGGAGACAAATTTTCTAAGGATACCCCCAAAGAGAGGTACTGTCCACCGACTAAAATCTTTCCTCGAGAAGTGAGATCAACCCGTAGGGTATGCATTTCAGGGAAAGTTGGTGACGGAAAAGGATTGACTCTAGGAAAGGGAGAGCTTGGGGAGAAAGGTGAAGAGTGTCGATGGGTCAGTTCAGTTGGGTTGGGTGGGATCTCGCGCTAAAAAAGGGAAAATTACAACTGTCGCACCCTTTTCGTTTTTATACACATCTTCAAATAGTTCAAAAAGGACGCCGTCAATAATGGACGAGTAGATAAACACACCCTATATTAAAGGACGCCACCACTGGTGAGACACCTATGTTGTCGACATTTTCTTGCGTACATAAAAGAAGCCGTCAAACACAGATTGGCGCATGTTACAAATGGCTATTAAAAGAGATTTACGATTACTTAAGAAAAGGGGCCTCAGGGTTTTCAAAACATTTTTTTTACAGAGATTACAATGCTTTTAAAGAAGTGCGTGATCGGTTTTTGTGGTAAATTAATATTATTTATTTGAACTAGACATAACAAATTCATGAATACAAAAAATTAGCGTAATTTTAGTGAAGAAAAGTTTAATTTCTAAATATTATTGCGTGAATTATATGATTGATAGCACTTTCATTTTTTAGTAGGCGTGATATACTGTTTTTAGACCTCGATCAGTGACTATTTTGATGTGAATAAAAAATACTAAAAAATATACTATTAATCATAGACATACATTACCTTCCAGAAAATAGTATTTTTTCAATAAAATCATGTTTGGGGAGAATTTTTTCAGGTTTTGCAATATTAGATTAAATAAACTTTTAATTTGTCATTACATATTAGGTATGTAGGTTCCAAAATTAGTAGAATCTTTTTAAAAACGATATGTTTTACAAAGTTCTACATATATTTTATATGATACGGAGATTTAAACCGTCAAATTAGTTCATAGTTGACTCAAAAGTCCGTATTTATTATAATGATCACTCATTTAGAGAAGCGACACGCAATTATTTAGATACAAATTGTAAAGCACAAGTTCTCAACCGACCAAAAGTCTTTGTGGTGGAATGATCACGCCTTTTAAAAGTTGTAAATTTGCTGAAAATAAACATAGGTTTTGAGTTACAAAATGTTTTATTAAAGACCACATTAATCATTTTGCCACACAGTGGCTTCTTCAGGTGGAAAATATTACTAAATTTAAGAATTACAGAAACTACTATCCCCAAAAAGTATAGGTGGAACAGAGAATAAAATCTACCTTGACTTTTGGGTTAGATTTTAGTTATTTTACGTTGAACCTTTCAGTATTTATTGTTAATGTCTGTATTTTAAGAAGAGTACATAGACATAAATGAGTATTTTAAAAATATATGAATGTGTCTCAAAGCTCCGCCGTAGGTGCGTCAATCTCTTTCATTCAGGGAGCTTAGAGACGGTATATCCCGTTCATAAAAAGTGTATGCAAATAATGAAAATATTATTTGAAATAATAAAAATATATAGAAAATATAAATAAAAGGCACCACTATCGCATTCACTGCTTTCAATTTTAGTATTACATATTGCTAACATTTTAAAAGACAAAATCTATTTTTTGTCTCAAACCTACCTGGTCTCCCTATTATCCGTATTATTATTAATCTATTGAAATTAACCTCTACGAAAAATTCTCCAGTATTCTAACGATTTTTGTAGCTGTGTAAATACGTTGAAAATTGCTTAAAGCTAGAGAACAAGTCGTAACAGTTTTGAAGACAAGGAGGCATCCAATCAATAAATATATATGTATATATTTCTGAATCCTGTTAATCATGTCAGTCATTATCGTTAAATAGACACGATTCACCTTAACATAACGTGTTGAATAATCCTGCGAAGTCAATTAAGAGAACATGACGTTTATCTGTTTATATTCAATTATTTATTCATTGAACCCAAACCTGTACCATTGTTCTAATGTCAATAAATTAATCAGAATAATCAATGAAATGCTAATGTGATTGATTGTTGAACTGTAAATATGATATTCGTTTTTTTAGGTCAAATAATTACCGAATCAATTAATCCGATGTGAGAAAAGATTTAACTTTAATTAAATTATCAGCCAGTAGTTTTTACTTGTTACAAATGAAAGTATATAACGCTATCAATACTAATGCGATAATTTAAAGAGACATTAAAACATCAGTTGGATGAAATACAATAACTGAAATTGTATTTTGATGTCTTATACATACCAACTAATAACAGAATTACTTTACGGAGAGGTTTTAAATTGTAAATTGAGCAATGGGGAGTTATTAACGTCAAGTTGATTATTTAATAACATTTCTAATCTTTTATAATTATTAATTTCAAACTTTCTAGTATGTTAAGCTTTTGATCCTTAATTACTACATCCAGAATATTAGAATTTATGATTACAATTTATTGCATGTTCAGCATATGACGAATTACATTTTTAAATTTGAAACATTTTCTATGTTCTTTCACTCGTTCTTGAAAGAACGATCCGTTTGTTCTTTATATACATAATTACAATTACCACATTCTTATTTGTAAAATACGAATTTTAGTGTTTTGTTAACCTTATCATTTCTAATAAGTACACCTATAGAGTTACTGGTTTTATAATTTTTAAGGTGGTGTTTTCTAGGTATGTAAATACGATATGGATCAAATATAGACTAGCCTCTGTTCATAAAAGATTTATTTTGAAAATTTTCACTATTTTTCGACATATCCCCCTTGCTTATATATACATTTTTCCCACCATTGGTAGTTTTTCATCCCGTTTTCATAAAAAGAAGCAGGTCAGGTGTCTATCCAGTTGCGCACAAACGCCACCTGTTCATCGGTTTGAAATCGCTCGCCTTCTAGTGATTCTTTGAGGGGCCCAAACATGTGGAAATCACAAGGGGATAGGTCTGGGCTATATGGAGGGTGTTCCACCTGAGTCCAGTAGTTTTCACCGATTTGAGCCTGCATTAAAGGTGCGATGTAAGGCCTAGCGTTATCGTGCAAGAGTAACACGTCACGAATGGGGTGCGTCCAAGTTTTACGTGACTGAGAAGTCAGTAGTACAGACAGTGCAAAAAATCGACCAATATCACCCCTCTCCAGTCCCAAAAAACCGTCGCTAAACATTGCCTGCAGGCAGACGTGTTTTAGATTTCACTGGGTTTGATTACTCTGCGCCGCCACTCCATGCTTGCTCGTTTTGATGTTGGAGTGTAATGGTGTACCCACGTCTCATCGCATGTTACAATTTTGTGTAAAAAAATCACCTTCCTCTCTAAATCGAGTGAAAAGCGCCTAAGAGATGCGAACTCGAGCAGCTTTTTGGTCTTCACTCAGAAACTTTGGAATCCAACGAGCTGAAATTTTTAGAAATCACAAAAGCACGTTTGTATTTGATCCACCCTCGTATTAATGTAATTTTGACACTTTGATTTTATTAGGTATCCTATATATTCAATTTAAGGTTTTCCTGTGAGTCGTGTTTTTAAGTAAATGAGTTTACAATTACACGTTTGTATTTGATCCACCCTCGTATTAATGTAATTTTGACACTTTGATTTTATTAGGTATCCTATATATTCAATTTAAGGTTTTCCTGTGAGTCGTGTTTTTAAGTAAATGAGTTACAATTGCAATAAATATGTAATTTTAGTTTATATGTTTCATCCACCTGATGAATCCACTGTGTGGATAAATAATTATTGTGGACTATTAAATAAAGTTTTGCTAAAGTAAGGGGTAAATGAACAAAGTGTTTTTCTGATACTATCCTACTAAAACACCCTGTACACTACTTATAACAAAAGAGGTCATCATTTCTACGTATAGCAAACCATCAACTATAATGACAATTTTCTTCGTTGTTGACTAGATTCGAAGTAGCTAAGCTGTACACAGTTATCATTGTATGCGTTTTCATTAGCTGTTTTACATAAATTGGTAGTTACGCTGGTCTTTATTTTTTTCTCATTACATAGAAAGCCTTACGTGGATGGAAAATGGAAATATAGTCGCGAAACAAATAAAATTCGAGTTGCGTGTATCTACGAAACAATGCACCCAATTATATATAAATAATTAGAAAGCTCCTCAGGTGGGGAACATACCATTTCGCTTCCATTATCAATAATATTATTAATCCCAACAAATACTTCTTGTGACAATATTACAGGAAAATATTATACCTTAAGAATTGTTATCTGCTACAGGGCGTTAATTGTACCATGTTAAACAGATATTTACCATATACATTGTTATAAAGAAGCTGCCTTCTTAAATTAAATAATGTAAAGAACATTAGATTCTTGATGTGGATCGCGATTTCGAACCTTTCGGTTAGTTCTCTCATCATCACAGTAATGGTACAAACTGAAGTTGCCCCATGAATACAGAATAATTAATATTAATTAGCTAGCAGTGCGAGCAAGTATTCACTACCTTTGGAACAGCTTGTTACTCCTTTTGTGGTGGAAATAATAGCCAATATTGATTACAAATAGTCTTGCTCTTGGTTCCGGATCATACTGGTATAACTTCATTGATCCAGAACCAGTCGTTGGCATTCATGGTAGCCTTATCCAACAAGAAATTGCGAGATGAGTCGCTTCATAGCTATACAGGCACTGGGAATCACAACCAAGATGTAGACAGATCCATAATCCCCCCATTCCCCATAATCTGTAAAGATTGGGAGAAACAAATGCTCGGTATCGGTAGGGAGAATGCTGAGATTCTTGCAGAAATCCTTAAAGGAATAAACTGTGATTAAGGAAGGAAGTTTCTTTTGAGGGGTACGCGAAATTGCAGACTTAAAAGGGACAGTCAGGGAGTCACCCGTGCTTTTAAGGTCTGGAGAATCCTAAATCCAAACAAAGATCAAAGATCCCACAACTGGAACGCGTCCTACCAAGTAGGCATTGCGAACCGAAAACCAAATGCCACAAGCGGTTTCGACCAATTGGGTCTCATCAGGCGGACGCTGGCAGAAAGGCTTTTACAGACTATATGATAAATATAAATATGGAATCAACAGAAACAACTACTCCGAGGGCTAATTCAGTGTAATTCAATGCCGGTGGGGGGTATTAGCCCTCAGAGTTGTTGTTTCTGTTGATTCCATATTTGTAGTGTGTTTTGATCCTTATTATATAAAAATACTGTTGCAAAGGAACTAACAATTTGTGCGTAAGGATTGACTGTAATAAGGAGGTCGTTAGAATTAAATAGATAATTGATAAATTGATTTAGATATTGATGTGACCATCGGTACGAGATAGTATGCGTCCGCATGTATTGGTTGGTTTGTAATCGTGTGCTAAGTATTACCGGGAGTCCAGATGCTTCGCATGTACCACTGTAATCCACGTTAAATCTTTCATAATTGCTTACCTTGGCCATAATATCGCCTATTTGGTAGAGGCAAACATAGTTCTCCGTGAGCATAACTGAACGAGAAAAGCACAAAGGGCGTGGGCTCTGCGCATACGGAAGCTATTACACAATTAATCCTTGCACAAGTACGATGAAGACTCGACTGTATTGCGTTCGCGATCGGGACCCAATCGACCACTCGCACTTTATCTTTCTCTCTCTCTCGGTCACTCAATTCACCATTTCTTGTTTCTCTCTTTTCGTTGTCTGTCTGTCCATCCATGTGCTTATCAGGATTTAATTAATTTCGTGAGATAGCTAATGACGACAGGATTTTGGCGGACGTCGGTATTAAATATTGACACCGATTACTACATTAACTCTGCGCTCGCCGGGGAGTCCCAGCTAAACTGTTTCGAAACAATGGAGGGACGAAAGCGAACAAGGCCGATTTTGGGCAAGAAGCGAATTAACAATTAAAACTAAGCTTGGTTTTTCATCAGACTGTTGTAATAAACCAGCTTTATACTCAAAATTCTATAATTTAACTTGGTTTAACATAAACCCGCTCTTTTATATATACATACTGGTTTTAAAGTAGAAAATAGGAGACTATAGTAAAACAATAATTAAATAAAGAAAGACTTACCCTAATTACCACTAACTAAATTTAATATGAGCGGACACGTGTTGATAATGCCCACTGCACACGTGGGAGACTGGTTCTAAATTTTTCTTATTGAGTTTGTTATAATATATAAATATGACTGACATGCCGTGCACCTTCACCAATTTAAAATATACAATATTAATTGTAATTTGGCTTAGCTCTTGGTGAAATATTATTCAAAACAATTCATGAAATAACTAAAACTTGCAAGCAACAATAACAAAACTTTATTGAACGACCAAATAGATTTCGGGGTTTCCAAACTATTAAAAGATGTTATAGGTAGAAGAGATTCAGACTAATAATGCCAATAACATCCAGTTAGTTCGTTCTATTTAAAAGAAGAAATGTTACCCATTTAATTTAGTTACAGTATAACTCTTTGATAATGGCATAATAGCCGAAACATATGTAAAAAATACAAATAGTGAAACAAAACCAAGTGTTAGTTATTTCATGAATTATTTTCAAAAATATTTTTTAATGTTTTTACACTACAATACCGTAATTTTGTTATAATTTTTAGACTAAAATGTTCGCACATTGCTTTGGAACTATTTAAAATATATTTATCAGTACAAAAATGGTTTTGTATAAGACGCCTTGCGCCTTCACCATCTCTGCCGATGTCTCACTTTCACGAAATTCAAATAATTATTTATTTGTATATAATCACAAACAACAAAGTACCATTATGCAATAAAAACATATCCACCAAATATTGTAACAGATGTTACAATATATGCATGGTTTGGTTACCACAAAGACATCGAAAATTATAATAAAAATACTAAACTTTCTAGGGTGCATTTACCGTGAAACATTTTTGACTAAAAAAGAAAAAATAAAAGGATGGAAAAAGTTTCACCAATTGTTTATTGTAATCGACAATATCGTTTCGATCTACGTGATCATTATCAAGAGTATTACTAATTACGAAACTTAAATCTAAATAAATCACATATTTATAGTCTACTTAAAATAAGTGGGGAAGAGTAGGTTACTAATTCTAGTTGGTTGTTCATAAGTACTTCTTTTTTATATAAAGCTTTGCTTATTTCTAAGGATTCTAGAAGCGATAACTTTTTACCATTTGTTATATTCTTGTGTAAGATTTTTGTGTTTTCTATGTCTAACTTATGTCCTAGACTTAGACAATGATCTGAACAGCCAGTTTTTTTGTCGGATTTTTTAATATTATTTAAATGTTCATTTATACGAGTTTTTACTGCCCTCCCTGTTTGTCCTAAATAACTCACACTACACTTTTTTGTTTAATATTGCTATTAGGTTTAACATTAACCAACATGTATTTTGATGTCCTACCGTTACATTCTATTTAGTAATTCCTAGTTTCTTAAGTCCTGATTTGAATTTTGAACTTACGTTATTGACAAATTGCAAAGAATAATAAATGTTATCTATTTTTATACTAAAATTATGATTAAATAATAGTTCAAAAACTAACTAAACTAAACAAATTACGTAGATCGAAACGATATTGTCGAGTACAGTAAACAATTGGTGCAACTTTTTCCATTCTTTTATTTATTTTCTCTGTTGAAATAAAAATACTTCTAAATTATCATTAATATTCAATTATCAAACATAAATAACAAACCAACAATTTACAAAGCAAAACAACAATCCATAAATCCATTATGTATTACACATATTTACAGACTTTATTTAAACTAAAAACTCATAACATACCATTGGAAACATATCTCGGCTACTTGTTACATTAAAAAAAATCTAGTTGGCTTAATTTCCTTGCAGTGAAATTCTCATCTCAAGATCGTGTGATTAGAGATTGGTAGAAGACATCTCCACAGAACAGAAGATACCATATTTCTACTGTTTTCAATACTTTCTCATGTTTCTAACCTGTTCTATTCACAGTATTTTTCATCATCGTACTCCCCCTATAACACCACATCTCACGTTTTGCACCCATGCAAAGTCGTGCTACAGACATTTCACGAGCATAAAAGTGGATTCTTTTTGTTAAAGCGATTCAATGCTTCGCTATTTTTTGTTTTATATCTCTACTACGTTTTCCAACCTTACTTAGGTATCTGACTTAAGCTCTAACTCTATTGTCAGCTGCATTGTAGATTAATATTGTGAATTTATTTTCATTCCCTACTATTTTGTCAACACTGCTTTCATCTTGTTCAAGCTGTTTCGGAAATTTTTTTGTTTTTAAGGACTTCTGTAAATACAGAAATATAAAAGATTTACTGCGGAAATTCATAACTTTCATTTTCCAGGCAAATATAATCAGGGGCGAATTCTTGAAGGTCATTGGGTATTGGGTGTGATTGCGGGAAATTTCGAAGATATAATGTTGATTGTGTGTCCGAATAATAATAGGGATTCAATCACTTTAATTGATATAAATTTAGCGTTTTGATAAGTTTATATGAAATAATCAAGAGAAATAAAACACTAATGAAACTCAAATGTTTATGTACACGTAACAAGAAAGAGAAGCGTTATCACAGAATGGTCGAGAGCTGTAGAATATAGTAGACTGTAGTAGACTAACTTTTATAGAATAGTTTTGAGAATTTATAGACAGGGTTGTTAGTAGAAAGAGAGGCTGTTCTATAGAGGAAGAAATAGTGATAGTAAGAGTGGTACGAGTCTACAGACGGTAAACACCTGGAAATAAGCAATGGAAAAGTTTGGTTGAAGTAATTGAAGGTAAAACCAGCTATTAGTACAGGGTGAATGCAGGTAAAGGTGAAGATAGATTTCTACGAAGAGGCTACGTGACTGAACAATAGTATTTGGTTTGAAAGGAAACAAAGGCATGCACAAGATAAGAAGTGAAAGTATTTACATTGAAATAGAAATGAAATTTAGAATATTTAAAATTTACAAAAATACTATTTACACATTTGACAAAATTATAAGATCATAATGTACTGTTCCGCTACATAAATAAAGCTAACGTTGAGCCGGGATCCATAATACATACAGACTTATGAAGAGGATACAGTCAACTTTCTGCGAATAGTTACGTTCATCAAACTGTTAACTACAGCGTTGAATTTGCTGCTGATGATCCATGTATCCATACGCAGAGAATTGAATCTCAATGGAATGCTGCCAAAAAATATTTAAGAGGTCAGCATGTTCCAGAAGAGGAATTTGCCGACAAACTGTTCGAATATTTGTGGAGATGGTTTTGTAGAAAAAAAAAACTTAAATCCGTTTCAGGAACTTTTATGAGCTATAAGATTAGAATATGGGAATTTTAGAGACAATAAGGAAAATAGAGGGTTGGGTTAGGTTAGGTTAAGTAAGTTAAATTTTCGTGTTTTTGTGATCAACGTTTAAAGTTTTAATTTAACTGACTTCGGTTATTTTAAAGTTGGCTAAACTTGCTTGTAAAACGAAAACGGGAAATATACCGCATGGTAATTTTCGTATTTTTTTTGTTCAGAGGAACGTTTAAAATCCATATCAAAAAACACAAATTGTATAACTGATTTCGGTTATTCTAAAGTCCGGAAAATGAAAATGACAAATTTCCGCAGGAAAATGTTTGTGATTCACTGTTCCAAAGGCTCTTAGAACGCAAAATTTCATTTTTTTAGTTTACCCGCTGTTTCTAACTTCTCCTTTTTATTGCTAAATCATCCAGTTGAGATAAAAAAAATAGGCTACAAAAAACATCTGCTGTATTCGTGTTGTTTAGTACCTTATTCAATAATACATTTTCTTTGTCATATTCATTACATTTTCCAATTGCTTTGATAAAGTAAACGCATTCTTAGTTTCAAATTCATAACGGAGATCAGTTTGTTGCCTCGTACAGAAATATAAAAGCTCTAACTCTAGTATCAAGGTATGGGTGACGTATTATACATCTCTGAGATTGAATTTCCGATGTTGTCGGTGCTTTGCTTTTGGTCTTGTTAAAACGATCTATTCGATATGAAAGCTGGCATTTTTGCTGTTACTTAAAACAAATTTCAGGGATTCCCATTTGTAGGTAGTTCCGAGATGAATACCGAAAGAAATGCATTTAATGAATCAAACGACGAACATTTACGTTATGAATAATAAACGAATGAATTAGAAGCAATTCTTGAAGATGCAAGATGCTGCACTAGATCTACAGAAGAAGAGAGATGGGCGAGAAGTAACGGGGGTGTTGTTAAGTTACATCGTTTCTAAATGAACCCGAGTCGAGACTGACAGACTTTCTTTTGGTGCAACATTTGCTTGAACAGATTTAATTTTACCCTCAGAGTTACTATTTATTATGTGCACTCTATATTTACATCAGTGTTATTTGCCTTTTACTTTTCTACGTTATTGTTTTTTATGAAACTGTGCACCAGTAGTGATTTTATAAACTTTTGAAGTTAAGAAAGAGCGAGAGAGGTTTATGGCAATAAAGAATTTGCGAGTAAATACGTCACCTACGTCGATGGAAAAGGAGTGGAGTTTAACGTTGATATTTCGCTTTGAATACGGTGAATGCATCGTCTCTTTGAGAATATTTATTTCCTTTTGCTCTAGAAACGTTACCGCAAATTGAGCGAATGAAATACCGCAAAAGCTGCACTACGTTTCATGTTTAAAAATTGTACAACATACGCAAATATTACCTGATTTTACTGTTGTTTTGTTTTAAAACTGTATAAGAATATAATCCATTATTTTGTAAATAAAAGGTAATATATAAGTAAATTGATAATACATACATGCCAAATAATGTATATAATGTTAAGTAAGTACCGTTTTGAAATTAATAAAAAACGTGCAAAGATATCTTAATAATTTTATTTTTACATGAATGTACCTTAATCTACTTTTCTACATAATTTCCTTGAATATTGAGGCACTTGTCATAACGTTTGACCAGTGACAAGTTTTTGAATACCCTTCTCAAAGAACTTTGCCACCTGACTTCACTTTACCACTGCATCACAACGGTTATGACTTCGTCATCGTCTTGAAGACGCTGACCGCCCAGATGTTTCTTTAAGTGGAGGAACAAATGGAAGTCACTGGGCGCCACATCAGCGCTATACGGAGGATGATCTAGTGTTTCCCAGTGAAAAGATGTAACCAAATAGATCTTTGGTGCGATTAGCCACATGCGGACGGTCACTATCATCCACATTTCTGCGGCCATCTTTAAATGCATTAAATTCACTACTAATGTTTTGTCCGTAAACTGCACAGATCTCACGATGTGTGAGAGTGTAGTGTTCGATAAAATTTTCAAGAGTGTTGGACCGAAATTTATATATAAATTATAAAATACTTTAAACTAGTTGTCCGCGCGGAATTTAACAATAAAGTTATTTTTAAAATTTTAAACGAAGTAGTTGAGACACAACGTTAGCAATAGCCCGCTCGCGCGATCTGAGCCCGCGCGACAGGCAGCCTTTGTGATATTAAGTGGTGGGAGGCGCTTTTACAATTTTTGTCTGTCTGTCTGTTCCAACTAATTTTTGAAACGGCTGGACTGATTTTGACAGGACTTTCACTGGAAGATAGCTAATGTAATAAGGAATAACTTAGGCTGGTTTTATTTTAGAAATTAATAATTTATTTTAGAAATTAATAACTATTTATTAATAATAATAATTAATTTCTGAAATAAGAGTAGCCTTAGTTACTCCTTATTATATTAGCTATCTGCCAGTGAAAGTCCCGTCAAAATCGGTCCAGTTGTTTCAGAGATTAGCCGAAACAAACAAACAGACAGACAGACAAAAATAAAAAAATTGTTATTTTGGTATATGTACCTTGTATACATCCACATGCATTCAGTAAAAAGTGGTTATTTTATTATTTCAAACAGACACTCCAATTTTATTTATCTGTGTAGATAATCCCTTTAATTTAAAAATTATTTTTTGTAAACATAAAACGAGAACTGATCCTTTAGATGAAAGTGGATTTGATTAAGTAAACACATTATTTTGAAAACGAACGATAATAGCGAAATAGTTAGGGGATGGTTTTATTCAGAGCTTTAATATAATAATAAAAATTATCAGGCGGATTTTTTTTTTGAGTTCGGTAGTAACTGTATATATGCCACGTCATATTGGACATAATTCGCTTTAAAATAGGGAAAGTAATATGTCATAAAGTTCCAACATCTATCCCACGAGATTCCGCGAGTTCCCGGGATGAAAAGTAAAGCCCTTAACATAAAACTTCTGTATCTTTTGCGTAGGCCTACTACCACCGCCCTTTTTAATAAAGTCATGTGTATAAAGAAGGAAAGGTATTTGGTCGGCTGCTACTTCTTTATCAAAAATAAAAAAATAAAAGAACGCACAGCGCGTAAGAGATGATCTTTTAAAAACGGTTTTACCGAATTTTTATTACGGAACCCGACGACTTTCGTCCATCGTTCCCTTTCACTCTTTAGTACGCTCATTCTTTCTCTCTCCCGGTCTATATGCTCTTTTTCTATTCCCTTCCCATTTTTCTTTTGTTCTGGCACAAGGCATGACGTTAACTTGTAACATTTTCAACTGTCGCAGTCTTTATTAAAAAAGTTTATTCCGTTGGCCTACTGAACACTGTTTAACGTTACAGGAACGATAACTGGCATCTGCAGGACGTTTTGCAGAAGTCTGGAGCGGTGCGCCCGCTCCAGGGATTATCGGGAAGAGAGTAATACGGCGCAAAAGAACTGAATCCAACGAAATTAACTTCTATTAAATATCTACCTGCTTCTGGTTTACTTTTCACGCCTGTGAACAACTTCATGTAGACAAATATTCAATTCTCCCTTTTATTTCAACGTTTGGGGTAAATTAGTCAAATTTTTGACATAGGGAGTACCGCATTTGGTTAGCTATATTGAGATGCAACAAAAAATTAACTAAAAATGCATCATTTGGAGATCTAAATAAATGAAATGCATAATTTTTGTATATTTGTTTTTAGCTTTTGCTTTCTTATTTTTATACGAATTAAAATATGACCCAAAACAATCGTTACATAATTTCAAAATTACGCAATTATCAAACTATTGAAAATGATGTCCAACTTTTAACCCATCTCGTTAATATTATGACTAAAGAAATTATTGTACACAGTAAATGTTATGTGTTATTGTGGTTCCTTTAAGTGTGTAATTTCATTGAAGTCGTTTTTAATCCCATTTTAGGTATTATTTTAAAAACATGCTATTAACAGTGTGTTGGATCAACACTTTTTTTTAATATGGTAATTGTTCAGGAAAACACGCTTTGTAGTGTTTATTATATAACAAACAAAAAAGTCTCCAGGCTACATATTATTAGAAAATTATGAAATTATTATCGAATCGCTATCAAATATACGAGGAAATTATATTTCCCATCTAAAATGTCAGACAAACATAAATAATTCGTAAAAATTGAAATAAATAATACAAAACTTATATTCTTATCAGCTAATTGTCAGGTAATATCATTACATTAATTGCTTAAAATAAACACTATTATTTTTCGTAGATAGTTATAACCAATATCTCACCATAGCATAGTATTTTTTCTATAGCTATATTAAACGTAAAGTTGTGAATTTTTGAGTCTTGCACATATAGAATGTCAATATTGTCATACCAAGTATTTTTCCACTGTTAAGAATAATCAATTTATTGAAAAAGGTAGATATACTGATTGTAATGCTATTGTTTATTGTTTTTTATATATTATATTATCAATTATTATATTAAGAAGATAACATATCCAAAAAGATACCACATTTGTAACTTCCCAAATGTAGGACCTTTGATCCTTAATTAGACAAACAAGAATATCAATTCCTTCTATTTTGAATATTTCGGACTCAACAGTGTAATCTAATTCCGGTAGGGGTACTACAAGTATTTTAATGGCTTCTTTTTTGGATAGATTAGTGTGTTGACTGTGAAAATCAAATGTGTAAAATGTCACACATACTCCCTTGTAAAACTTGCTTTTGCTGTGTAGAACTTGACACATGTGTTTCCCTTGACGCTGTTAGTTTCAATATTTTCTGATCAATTATTTACCAATATTTTTATTAAATGTTATAAGCTCTTCTAATAACACCAATCTTTTTGTTTCAGCACACATTAACGGGTCATTCCGGAAAAGTTATGGCCGCTAAGTTTTTAGGAGAATCTACAAAAGTGGTTAGCGGTAGTCATGACAGGACACTGAAGATTTGGGACTTAAGAAGTAAAGCATGTAAGTTGAACATTATTGAACAGCCTCAGCCAACTCACAACTCACGCGCTTTCAACCTTCGATCATCTAATTCAATATCAACGATTTCTGGCGTAACGACATCTTTTGGATTCTCTCCGACCTGAACGTTCGGCGTTATTTGTATCGGTGCGGCAACAAGGAAACCACTTTTTAATGAGGTTAGCCGATTTCAATGGCAGTCAAGCATAAACTAAACGTCGTAACTTGGTCAAAATTTTACAGTAGTCTTCCGATACATGGCACATAGCAGTTACTGCGCGGGAAATTCAAAAAGTCAAGGACTCATCAAACTTCCTAAACCAAATGCGGTTTCCGTAAATTCTAGTAGGGTAGGTGATATAAGTACAACAAACAGACTCTCGCGGAAGTTTTAATAAAACTCTGTTGTTTCGCTATTCTTTACTTTATTGATGATACAGCTAGATAAGGGTGGCTATATATAGATGAAGGTAAAGTACAGCAGTGATTGTAGAATTGTTTTCTCTCAGTGTAGATGTTGGGTCTGTCTTTTGTGGTAAATATTGTCTTAAGAATTTCAATTTCGTCGGCTCATAAATATCCAAGGAATTTGGGATTTCCTTAATATCGTAATCGGTAGAGTAGCGTTACCGAACTAAGCCATTTTTACTGAGAATTTGTTGACTTACCTCTCGAGAATTGTCAGCAGGCACATCCCGAAAGAATACATTTCGTTCTAACTCAGACGTCTTTGTACAATCTATAACTAGATCAGTTCGATACGAACCGGAAGATTGACGAACGCATTTGGAAATTTCAGGCCCGAAATGGAATTCTATCTGTAAAACGACAGACGATATATACCTATGTTATACATTACCTATCGGACAACAACGAATGCATAAAGCATTGTTGTGAAAATTCGATTGTCTTTTTTTTGTATCCTATTGCTCGTTAACGAATCGCTTGTGGCCCCTATTTCGTTTTTAAACCATCAATTTAAATTCTAATTCAATTGAATCAAAATGATTTCATAAATGCATATATACATGTACAAATATATATATTTATTATGAAACAATGTAAACATTATGAACAGTTTCGAGTCTCACAATTAATATTTAAACTTTGAGACTTAATATGGCCTTTAAAGTTAACATCAAAATCGAATCCTTTCATTTTGGTGATTACTACTCCACTAAATCACTGACCTAACCTCTGATGAAATGATACCCCTACAATTTCAAAGGTTTTAATTTAATTAGCACCAGGAAGGTTGAAGTCCTGAAAACGTATGTTCAAATTTAACTTTTAATTAGGAAAAATCGAGTAGTTTTCAATAGGAAACTAATAAAAGATTCAACTAAAAAGTTTTATTCTGTTTACAATAAGCTATGTAAGTTCTTGTGGCAGAGCTTCGAATGAATATTTTCGATGTTTGAAATAATCGAGGGACTTCAGGTTTTTATTACACCACTTTTTTTTCTATTTTACTGTCTTTTTAGTATACTTTTGTTGTTTTTATTTCACTAGAATATATTTGTATAAAATACTTACCGATATCAAATAATAAAATTATATATTATATTCTATGGTTATGGATTCAATATATTCGTAATAATTTTGAGGGAAAGTATTGAGGTAAAGCAAGAGTTCATAAGAACAAGGATGTGCAAAACATAAATGTTTCGTTTTCAATTCTTTTCCTTTGTCAATATACGTTACACTGGTGAGTATAGAATTCGTGGAAGATTGGTACGGGCTTTATCAATCCTATCTACTAAGTAAACCTGATTAAAATCTTTTCCTAGCATTATATTCGGTCACTCCATGTTTTTGTTATTCCATCTTTATCATATATTCTAGATGGTCCTCGTTAAGAAGACCATTGTCCTTCCAAATTTCTTCCACGTTGATATCGATGATACGCCTCAAAAAAACCTTCCCTTCTTGTCGAAATTGATTCACTGATCTCCGAACTGACCTGTTTATTCGTTTATTTTCGGTCAACAACCGTGGAACTCAGCAAGCACTAATTTTTCTAAAGCCAAGTTCATCAGTGATGATGGATTGAACACTCGAACACTCCCATAGCTAATACCCACGTATCCTATTCTGATGAAATTTGTGATCACCTTCAACAAGCTCTCGAACAGCACGGATGCATGGATGTTGTCATTTATCAGACTTGTTCTTGGGCGATCATGACTTTCATTTTCGGCACTTTCTTGCCCATCTCTGAATTCTCTGTTCTCTGACCTACGTACACGAATACACTCGATTCTGAGACAGTGTAGCATGTATCATCCCCAAAACTGTGCCTTCAAACGAGTGAAAATTTTTAACGGTTAATGGTTTCATTGGATGATGCGTTGTGCAACAGACGAAGGTACCTTTCGCTAAGTCATGGGTCATGGCTGTACTGCGGACAGAACCGAGCGCAGCTGCTACTTCAGCCGGTTTCCCCTCCTCATAAAACAAACAACACTCGAGCATCGAATTATTTAGATCGGAAGTACGTGCTAAGCTAAATAGTAAAATTACCGTTTATATTTGATTGAACCTCGTATAAACGAATCGAGGATTGTCGTCATAATGTCAAAAATATTTCGGATAGTCCATTCCACCTACCAATCCACCAGTTCTAGCTCCACCCTATCTAACAATAGACTGACTGTAGATGTATATAGATATATTTTGATAGGGATTTCTATAACGTTTGCCACCCCTATTTTGATTTTTTCGTACCCACTTAATGTTGAATGTGATACAATTTTTTTCTAAACATTTCAATTTCTATACCGTCTCTTGATACGAAGAAATTCTCAGTGTGATCTCTTTATGTATGTATGTTATGTACGTGTGAGATTTTTTTGGTCCTTATTTGATTTGCTTACCGGATTTCCGGCAAGGGGTGATGGATAGAAATTCTCAATCTGCTTCCTCTTCCGCATTTCGGTATTTGTGTACAGCTGATTTGATTCTCCTTTCGCACCGGTTAAAACGTTTTTGCGATTCATTACGTCTGTAAGCTGGAAAAATGGGTAGTAGGTACGGTACGATCGTCGCAAAAAGCAATTCCGCCTAAAGCAGTTACACAATTTTCATCCCGCTGATTTTGTTCCTTAGTATAATAGAATGTGAATGCGACACTGAGGGAAACATTCGAACGTTCTTCCGTGCAAAAACTAAATTGTGCTTTTATTACAGAACGTTTAAGGAGGGGTAATTGCGAATTTATTTGCATCAGTAACTAGAGCTTTCCAGTTTATAACGGCAAACGTTCAAAGCTTAATAATAACCGGCTGCCAAATATACATACAAATCTACCTACCTCATTTTACATTATTATGACTGTTCATAATAAAATTATTCGACCGAGCCATAACAAAATGCTCTCTTGAAAGATAATTAAAATGAAAATTAAAATTTAATGAGTCATAAAACAAACGCAATTAAACGTGGAAAATAAGAAGGAAAATTTTTATCTCTTAATCAACTAAAGAATTGCAATGTAAATTATCTATTACAAAATCCAAACAATTAAGCATTTTCTTCCGTTACTTAGGGTATAAAAATAAAAAAAGTGTAGAAATTTATAATTTTCATATTTAACAGTAAAGTTCATTAACCGTTGAATTGAAAGATTGTGTATCGCATTTTTTGTAAAACATAATGACAAAAAAACAGTTCCGACTGAAATTAAACTAAACTTGTTGTCAACTTGAACGATATTTTGTTACAATTTCAAATTTATATCAGTCTATAACAGTTTTTCTTTAATTTCAGGTATAGAAACTAAGTTTGCTGGTTCCAGCTGTAATGATTTGGTTACAGTCGATGGATCAGGAACTACCATAATAAGTTGCCATTTTGATAAGAGAATAAGATTCTGGGATACTCGAAGAGAATCAAGTGCCGACGATATAGTTTTACCAGGAAAAGTGACTTCTCTTGATCTTTCCCGAGGTAACATTTTAAAAATTATATGCCTACTTTAAATGTTGTAAATGTGTTCGATTTTTGATATCCAGTATCTAAAATTTGACATTTTTTTGAGTGTATGTGCTATGATTACCCAGCACCTCAATCATATCGTAACTTTTGTCTCTCAATTCTGATTAACCGTATTTAAGACTATAGACGGAGAGTATCGTAAAGAACATTTAGTTCTTAGTTAAAAGTTTAACGAGGTTTATCATAGGTAGCATCTATAAATTAATTACTAACCAAACTGAAGCTGTTCTGTAAAGGGAAGTTAGTTTAACATCGTATTAAAGTCAGTATGTCGCCATCTATCGATATTTACTGCTAACTGTGATCTCATATGTTTGCTAATGTCTTACGATGGATGATATCTAGTTGACAAACCGAATCCGCAACCACAGTTACTAGCAAATATCAATAGATAACAACAAAAATACTTCATGACTAAAATTTACAGTACATTAATGCGATATTAATTATTGAATTAATTTATACCCACTACAGATTACCTCATTGTATGAAATTGTATTTAAAATTTACCCCTGCTGAAAAATTCTTCAAATATTTCATTATTAACGATTAAAATTTAAAGTTATCTCATGACAAAGGCAATACAATTTCATATGTTAATTTTTTTTTAAAATATAAATAATCTCATCCAGTTTATTTAGTTTGTTTACTAAATGTTATTTCAAAATCTCTCTTAATTGTCATGAGAACAACAGTGAAATTGTGTTGATTTAAGCTACCACTGCCAACTAGTCTTCCGTTAAGGGACTTCTGTGTCATACACATGTATAAGGTGTAGGTATATAGTTTCCGAAGTTTCCATTCCACTTGATAGACTTCCTCAAAAGTTGCTTGTGGACCCGTAGATAAGAGCATACCCTGCATTCAAACCGGCTACGATAACAACGTTCCAATGATGTCTATATATTGTTTCAGATGGAAGCTACCTGCTCAGCTGTGTTCGAGACGACACTCTCAAACTACTGGATCTTCGCATGAACAAAATTGTTTCGTCGTTTTGGTAAGTCATCATGTAAACACTTCCTTTCTCGCGAATTGTCACCCCGTTTTCATACGTTGTTCTTATCCCCTTGATTTTAGAATAAATTAAGTATCAAATATGATTTCAAAAAATTGTGTTGTGCGAAGACATGGACTTCAATTGATGTAGTTCTTGTGTAGTAAAAATACATTATAAACAATAACACAGCAAATAACTCAAACCGCAGCGCCAAAACGAGACACGAAACGTCCGAAATATGTTTCGGTAACAAAATTACCTTCTTCAGGGACTGAAAAGAACTAAAAACTAAAGGCAGTATAACCAACTTAAATACAGACTAATGTTATAGTCCACTAAACATGACTTAGTCTCACCTGCAATGTTTAGTGGACCTTACAAAATGACTTTGGTTAAACTTTGGCGAAACACATGTTTTTTAAATAAAGTTTTGTGAAAATTTGTTTAATTTGTTTAAGTAAATGTCGAAACTATTCTAAACAAATTAAGTTACACTAAATAGCAGAGAATTAGGGGTAGTACCTTTGTCATTGTTAAGAGGATTTAAACTGTTTTTATAAATATACATACTTTCAAAAATTTTAGATAGATAATTATTTCTAATTGCCATAACTAATCTAAGATTATCAATATTGATCCTATGATTTTCAGTAAAAATATGTTGGACAACACCTTATTTATCTATTTTACCAAACATATTTCTTATTACAGTATTAGGACCAATTACAGACTTTTCTAGAAAAGGATCTTCATCCTTAGGGTTACCAAGAACGGTTTAAAGACAATTAAAATTGGAACTGGAGGCTTTTCGGTTAATGTGGCATACTAGTAAACTTAGTTTTACTGATACTTTTTTGAAGAGTTGGGGATATTGAAATGTGATTCATAAATTTAAACGTGTTCACTAATTTATCAATTATATTACAATTATAACCGTTGGCATTAAGTGTCGTATATTGACATTGGGGTTTGGGCTATTTACTGTGTTCTAAAACAGTTTTCTTCAATGTTAGATTTGTAGTCACTATATTGTATTTTATGGGACTTTATAAAAGCGAGTTGACAAAAATTCAAAATTTGGATTATTAATTATTTCATCATCCCAAGCAAATCTGGTTCAAATGTAATAGGTATATGTACTTACTATAATTGCAGGCATATGACCCATTGATCAAATTAAAGCTATCGGCATTCTTCGTTTATTAAAAAAGAGTGCGGAACGAATGGTCACACGACCTATGCATGCGTATTTAGAGCGCGCGCTATACCTATACATATATTGTCGTGAAATTTTTGCTTCAAAAAGTTCAAGTTCTTGGAGACTAACAGTTCGCGAGTATCGTGTATAATATATTATCATGGGTATAATAAAATGAAAGGTATGAATGTCTAAATGTTCACAAAACTGTAACACATCGAAAATGTTCATTACGGTACTGTTGGCATGACTGAAAGTACAGAGATGTATTGAACATAATCATGAATCAGACTCATGTAGGGGACCTCGGCAACCTCTAGTAGTAACTGTATTTACTATAATATAACGGTACGGAACCGTGAGGGTGCGTGCTCTATTTTATTTTTTATTTTTCTAATTTATAAAAATGGAATTTGGTTCCCCAAATAAAGGAGTTTCAATTAGTTAAGACAATGAATTTACTGAGCGCATGCGATATCGTCTACAAAAACATCTACCGCAACTAGTTAACCGAATAATTATGCAAATATTTGCTTTGCATTAGCACAAAATTACCATAAAAAGTTTGTTGTTTATATAACCTACCATTATCTAGTTTGGTCCGTTCGTATTATATGCGCGATGGATTGGAAACAATAGCTAATTGCTTACTCCATCTTTCGTTCAGTGCAAGGTATTCGTTTAATAATAGTCGGTTATATAGAATCGTTTTATACGGTGTTTGTAGAACAACGTTTCGTATTTACCTTCGCTCCGTAACTCGACGATGTGCACTTAGATATACCGTTTTGGTCTCTAATTGTGTGAACATTGTGAATTAGAGCATTAACCACACAGTTCCTTGTAAAGATCTCTTTCTTCTCTGGGAGATCTTCATCTGGACGATTCGTATCTCTACTGGCGTCAATTCAACACTTTATTTTTTAAACATAATTGATTTATATGTTTTACAAACTTAACAATGTGGCGAAGCAAGATAAGAACTGATTACTGAAAGCGAAAATTGTGAAGTAAGAGAAAGGGTAGTATGTAAAAATAGGGTACCAATAGACAAGAACGAAATCTTAGAAATTTTTGAGATCAGAAATATGATGAAATAGAGTAACGACCGAAATCATCGAAGAAAACCATCATAGAATAGCAATTAGAGAGGACAGCGAAGTAGACACGTCATGCGGTTAGTACGCGAAGTTGAAATGTTAGCCGGGATTATAGGAAACTACAGTAATAAAGTAATGGTGTAGGCTTTCACGGCCGGAATCGAATGAACAAAGACGTTGATCCGGGCTGATGGGCCGTGGTCGAAAGTAACTTGTAGATCCAAACGTTCCGACTGCAACTTCGGCAGTCCCCACTTCAAGTTCCTAATGACCAAATGCGCCTTGAACAAGTATCTGGCTCGTTTATATTTGATCCACCCTCGTAGATCAATATAGCTTAAATATTTCTAACGATCTTAACTCTGTTGTATTCTAACTGGTTGTAGATCCAAACGTTCCGACTGCAACTTCGGCAGTCCCCACTTCAAGTTCCTAATGACCAAATGCGCCTTGAACAAGTATCTGGCTCGTTTATATTTGATCCACCCTCGTAGATCAATATAGCTTAAATATTTCTAACGAGCTTAACCCTGTTGTATTCTGTTTGTAGATCCAAACATTTCGACTGCAACTTCGGTAGTCCCCACTTCAAGTTTCTAATTCCCAGATGCGCATTGAACAAGTATCTGGCTCGTTTATATTTGATCCACCCTCGTAGATAAATATAGCTTAAATATTTCTAACGAGCTTAAAACTGTTGTATTCTAACTCTTTGTAGATCTAAACATTTCGACTGCAACTTCGGTAGTCCCCACTTAAAGTTCCTAATGCCCAGATGCGCATTGAACAAGTATCCAGCTAGCAATTTAAAAAGGCTCGTTTATATTTGATCCACCCTCGTAGATCAATAGAGCTTAAATATTTCTGTTGTAGCTGTACAATTTAACGCTATTCGTTTGTTAAAAAGGGGTTTCTACTGAATTCAATTCAGTGAATTATACACTTAGTAATTTGAGTTATTGCCATTGTTAGAGCCATACCTGTTGTTAATTTTGATTAAACGATAATTTGTCAGGTGTATGTATTGGTTAGCGTATATATTTGTACACACTGTTCCAATGTAAACAGCTTCAGGATTGTAGGGCGTAACGCCTGTCCAGACACGGAACCCTTCGAACTGACCATTTTCCTTGTTTACTATCGGAAGGGTATTTCTAAATCACTGGATTGTGCCCTCATCCTTAGGGCACTCTGTTTGCTCGTTTGCCCCATTAAACCAGTCAAACTTTACAGTTGTACCAACTCAATTGTCCAATTAACATTCTGTTTAAGCTCAGAAAGGGAATAGGTTTCCTGTTCGTCACAATGGGGATGTTCAGAAACCGGAGACGTCCGAACTTACTTGATTAATTGCAAACGTGTCGTAATAAAAATAGACAGAGTATTTCGGTACGTAATTGAAATAAGCAGGCGGTCGAGGTTTCAAAAGCCTAAAAGGATCAAGATTCTTAAGAAGCACGTTTTTTTACTACGATTAAATGTTTCTACAAAACGCCCGCCGTAAAGAATTTAATATCTTTAAGAAGATGTTTTTATGATATCCCAAAAAATTCCTTGTGGGACATTTGCGTCACAAAGAAATCCATTGTGTAGAATAAAAAAAGCTCTTGCAAAGCAAAGATTTCTATAAATAGAAATGGAGTTATGACATTTTGTAGGCGAGTTTATTGCAAAAACGAATGATATTATTTGCCAACAATTAGTTACTCTTTGATTATTACTTTTTTAATGTTGAGTTGAATAACAAGTACATTTTCAATAATATCACATGGAATTCAGGAAAAACTTCCAACAGGACAATAAAAACTATACGAATGGTTTTCAAAGGAATGATCAAATAATCTTCCAGTGAAAGCTGAAATAATCTTGCGAAAATTATAATTTCAGTATTGAGATAAATTGGATTTGTGAAAATTCAGGCTTTGCAGAAAAGCATTGCTGCTAAAAATGTTCAGAAACAAATAATAGTAATAATAGAATGAAACACAAATTGGATGTAATTTCTATGGATTGCATTGTTTCTAACTTAACAATTGTTTCGCAAGCATTGGGAATACATGCTTAAGTACTATTGGAGAGGGTGGGGTACAGATAAGGGCTAAAAGTGAAGAATTACTTAAATGTACTTGTTTATTTATGGAATGGTTATAATTTTTAAAGTCATTGATTTCTAAAATTTCGAATAAATATAATATAACTGTTATTATTAACTGTGTCTAAAGATTTAAAGTTATCATTGTGATTTAGGAAACGCTTAGCTTAATTTGAATCAGTTTAATAACGTTAATAAACAATTACTTTTTTTAAAGTTTCAACAAGATCTTTATTTACACCCTACAATTGTTTCGGCATCTTATGCCTTTCACAAGAGTACATATGGTAAGACTAAAATTTAAAATGTACACAGCTCTTAAATAATTAATGTAACAATCAATACAGATAAATAAAATTGGAGTGTCTGTTTGTAATATTAAAATAACCACTTTTTACTAAATGCATGTGGATGTATACACGATACATATACCAAAATAACATTTTTTTAATTTTTTGTCTGTCTGTCTGTTTGTTTGTTTGTTCGGTTAATCTCTGAAACGGCTGGACCAATTTTGATGGGACTTTCACTAGCAGATAAATAATGTAATAAGGACTAATTTATGCTACTTTTATTTTAGAAATTAGTTACTATTATTAATAAATAGTTATTAATTTCTAAAATAAGAGTTACATGAAAATTTTCATATTACCTGATTCAATTTTATTTTCAAAATGTGCGTTGGTTGTGATATAAACTGCTTTTGCCCCTAATTTGATATTGTTGTCCATAATAAGATTGTTTTAAGTTATATATAAACTTCTACCGAAGACAATTGTTAAGACAGAAATAATACAATTTGTGAAAATTTCTTCAAATTTGTGTTTTATTGATATAATATGCTTATAAATTATCTGCCGAGTTGAAATAGTTGTTCAACCGTAGTACCGCCAGATGTCATAGTCTGTTCCTTTTTCTAATTTATTCCAGTGCTTATAGTTCCATGGTTAGATAGAAATAAATAATCTACTCGAGTGTAATACCAGTAGATGTCATAACGTGGTACATTACAACCATTAAATCAATTATGTAATATTACAAGACTTACGGGCGTAGTACACTGTAATAATATTATGCCAGTACTTGTCAGGGCTTAGTATTTTAAAAGTTTTATTCAAAATTTTAAATTCCAGTAACTGTAACAGTTTGGTAAGTTAAGAGGCATAAAGGGACTTAATTAAGCTCTTTGGTACTGTCAGTACTACCACAGTCGAAAGTTTATTTTATTTATTTCGATTTTTTGATGTAAATGATTAGAAAAAATAAAAAAATTGATTTTTATTTTTATGATTATCATATACATAAACAAGCCTCATTGTGGATTAACAATAAAAGGTTTTCTTTTGATCTAGTCTAGTCCTTATTTGGGTCTAAGGGCCGTAGTTGGTTGGAATTGCTTCCTAACGTTTCGCACGAGTGGCGAACATCGTCAGAGGTCCTTTTATCACAATTATTATAGCTAATTTTATAAATTCCTGATTTGTTCTTAGAATAATCTTTGTCTTTAGGGTTTCCTAACAGTTTACTTAATTTATTTTTATTACTGGAAAAAACCGGTTGTATGTTTAAATTTTTAGAAATATGTTTTATAGTTTTTGTAAAATTCTCATGAAAAGTGATTTTTTTCCTTATTTTATTCTCTTTAAGATGAGATAATGAGGTAGAGTCTTTAATTTATTTGTTAAATTTTTGTTTTCTAATGATTTTTAATATCTCTTTTTTATTGATCCTATTTTAAGAATGTGGTCAAATTCTTTTTTTTATCTAGCTTGATTTAGTGGGATATTTACTAATCTATACGATAAATTATTAAAAGCCGCTATTTTATGTTTATAAAATTTACAAAATTAGCTGTAATAATTGTGATAAGTTTTACATTAGTTAACAAAACGAGATATCCATACAAGATATAAGTATTAGTATATCTTCACATGTCAGTCTAAAACAAAATATATAAAAATATATATACAGGGTGTACGTTTTCAATCTGACAACTAGACTATCTTTGGACTGAATTTGAATATCGTTTTGAAATTTTGGTTGCATGAGTTTTCACAGAAGGCCTACCATTTTAAAATATTTTCGAATTTCTATCACTTCCGGTCATATCGGAAGTTGACTTCAACTTTGTTATTTTAAATGGAACCCCCTAGTATTTTTTTTTTTTGTTTTCTGGATTCTGATAATACAACCCTACCTTTATTATAAACGGTTTTTGAGTTATTCCATTTTTTTTTAATTATTCCGTTTGCCGCATTTACTTTTATCGCGGTTATCTTCAAAAGTAATTGATGGTATTTAATGATTTGTCGACATATTCTTAATGTTTTAGTAAGGTATTAATTTGTCCAAAAATTTTTGAAAAAAAATCAAAAATGGAGTCAAAACATGTGTTGAATATCATAAACTAGAAATAAAAAAAACTCCTTTTTTTAAATAGCAGCCCATATTTTTTAATTCTCAATAAAAATGAATAAGACACTATGCATCTAAAATTGATATATTGTGAGAAAATTTAAAAAAGCTAATTTAATACAATTTTTTTATTTTTACAAATAATTTTATTTAACCAATGACAAAATTATTATACAACAATTGTTCGAATTGTTGTCCATAAACTTCTAAACATTTTAAAACTTTTTTTTCTAAAACCAGGACAGCATTAAGGATTTGTTCAGGACGAATCTCTCCCATTGCTGTAGTGATTCGTTCCGATATAACCGGATGTGATAGAAATTCGAAATTATTTTAAAATGGTAGGCCTTCTGTGAAAGCTTATTCAGCCAAAATTTCAAAACGATATTCCAATTCAGTCCGAAGATAGTCTAGGGGTCAGGTTGAAAACATACACCCTGTATATTTTGTATCTCCAAATTATACTTATTAGAAAATTTATATTGCGGATCTATTAACAAACTTAAGATATACCTAAATCCCTTAAGATGGTCTTACTCTTATAACTACATAAAGGAAAGTTGATAAAGTTTGACCGGACTTTCCAAAAAGTTATTTCCCTTTCTTGTTAGTCAAAACCGCATGTAGCGTCTATATTATTATAATCTTCGTGCAAGTACTAGTACAACATCTCTCTTTCGGGTTTCGCATCCTTGTAGCATCTGCTGGTAAAATTTGGTGGGAGGATCCTCGATCCCGTGACTTGCAAAAGTTTATCCTGATGTTACCATCATAGTCGGGGTGACCGCGCGCGCGTCCTTGCGGGGGACCGTGCCATCCCCATCCGCGCCCTTTCTATTATAAACAGCTTGCGTTGCATCTGGAGTCTAATAAAGTTCCAAAACAAAATTATTATTTCGAAGAGAACGGCGTCTGGCACAGCGGCGACGCTCGACGACGACGCTGACGACGATCACGGCGACGACACAATAACGGAATGTGACGGGTCGAGATAATTTTCGTAACTCGTCGCCTCCCCAAAGCTTTTACCATTTCCAACGTGTACGGTCTTATATACGAGGGCGTTTTCGAAATTCATATCTAATCAATTTTGTGAAATCGTGTTAAACATTAATTTTTTGAATAAAATGGCGTCACTCAATTATGCAATGCAGAGTTAGACAGTTTCATTAATAGAATTCATCCAAACATAAAATTTACGCTTGAATTCCAAGTAAATAATTCTGTTATTTTTTTAAATTTAAATATTAATCGAATCAATAACAAGTGTGAATTTACAATTTACCATAAAACAACACACACCGACATAATAATACATAATGATTCTATTCACCCATTTTCACAAAAGAATATCTTTTTTTCACTCCATCCTACATAGGCTCTTTTATTTAGAATTAAATAGAATTATTCATATAGCAGTAAATAATGGTTATGATAAAACAATGGTATTACAACTTCTTAATAAAAAGCTTTGTAAAAAATACGTAAATTCAATATATCTACCCTGTAGTAAAATCAAAATCAAACACATTTAGTACGTTTTCATTTGTAGGAAATATTACCACAAAACACATCCCTAAAATTATTTATGTTTCATATGCAGAACATTTAATAAACTTAGATTACACATTTAAAGAAAATTATGAAATTTTATATTTTGCAAATAAAAGTAAAAAGTTAAATCTTTTAGAATGTTTAGAGATGAATAATTATAATATCAATTTAGGAATTTTAATAAATAACTAGACTCAAGTAAATAATTCATCCCTACTAAATTTAAAACTTTTCACTCCCACCCTTTAGGTTAAGTAGACATAGAGATATATATATATATATAAGGTTTGAAATTAAAAGTTTATGGATTGTAATTGATCCATCTGATGAAGCCGCGGTGTGGTGGAACGATCGTCATGGTGAATAAAAATAATTTTTGAAACTCTTAAAAGTGTTTTCATTGATTGCTTAATTTAAAAATAATTTCAATTAATTTTCTTTTGTTTGTCCGTTTTTTTGATATAACGTGATATGAAAACAATTGAACTTACAGTTTCGAAGCGTTCATGTGTGAGAAAAGACACTTTTAGAAAATACTTCATTTTAAATCTGTTTGGAAAATTTTGTAAAAATAAAACGAATCATGATAACTTAAAAACTCTAGAGAAAATGAAGTAAAAGTAGATGAACATATAAACACTTATTCAGGAGCAAATTATGAGCATTTTAAACTACCCAAAAGTACTTTTCCAAAGCGCTTCAAGAAAATAATATTAAATAAATATTTAACAATAAATATGAATTTTGGACATTCTGATTTCAGAACATGAAAGTAACAAAACATTTTGTATTCCTGTGGGACAAAATTTACTGTTGTGGCTTACAACTACTATGCGATAGTATCGAAAAAAGTGGATAGTTTTTGTTTAAGTATTCTTTATTTTTTTTTTACTGAGGCCTTAGCTTCTTTGTTAGGAGAACGTTACAATTTTGGGGTTACAAGTCATAACTATTGATTTACAGATTTTTTTGACCAAATTTATTTCTATAGTTTAGGGTTACCATCGGTCAGGGTTTCCTGGATGTTGTCCTAGTTTGGAAAAGATTCGAGGAACGTCTAGATCGGGTTCTAGTAAATAGTATTGAATTTAAAATTTCGCAAAAAGTTTTTGGCTAAGTTAGATTAAGTTAGGGTTGTTCACTACCTCCGACTTTACATATAAACACATTTTTTAATAATAGTTAAACTTTTGACGGTGCAGGATCGATGAAACATGTTTAAATACGTAATTAGTAAGAAACCACAATAAAAAACTTCAACAAGTATATTTAGTCCAACTCGACAATTATTAATTACAACTAATTTTTAGTAGGGGTAAATTTTAAATACATCGATATTATATTAATTATTGAATTAATTTGTACCCACTACAGATTACTTCAAATTAATGAGGAAAATTTTATTACTGCTGTCAAGCCCTCGTCGGAACTCCAATTAATGCCAAAGTAATTTGAGGTATTCACAAAAATTATCGTTTTTCCATTCAATGTTACACAGGCTCATAAACGTTCCTCTTTCTAAAGTTAATTTTGATTTCGAACTAAACAGAATAATTTTAATTGATAAAACAATTGTAACGAAATTACTTAATAATATACTAAAAAGAAAATCTATGAACTCAATATACCCCATCATAAAATCAAAGTCAGAAAATAAGTTTACTTCACTTACATACCTAGGAAATTTAACGTTAAAAATTATTAAATACTTAAATAATAGGCGCTTTTCATTTAAAACTAATAATTCCTTCGGTTCATTAATTAGAAATGATAAAGACAAAGTATATATAAAATTTAAATCAGGAGTGTACAAATTAGCATGTAGCGATTATAATTCTGTATATATATATATATATATATATATAAACTGGTGGAACATTTCAAGAACGTGTCAAAGAATTTGAATTAAAAAAATGCCGAACACTTAATTAATCATTATCATAATTTGAAAATTTTACACATAGCAGGCAAGGGTCAGAAATTAAACCTATTAGAAAGTTTAGAAATTAATAATTATAATAAATTAGGAATTTTATTGAACAATCAAGTAGGTGTGAATAACTCCCCTTTATTAAATTTTTGTTTTAAACCTCCTCCTTAGTTTTGTATTTAGTATATAAAGTTTGTAGAATGTAATTGAGTTATTGTATATCATCCACCTGATGAAGCCACAGTGTAGAGAAACGGTCGCTGTGGACTTTTAAAATAAAAAAATTGTGAAAATTTTAAAAGAGTGTTTCTTTTTTCACATTGTTAATTTGAGGTAATTTGTAGTGGGCACAAATTAATTCAATAATTAATATCATATTGATGTATTTAAAATTTACCTCTACTAAAAATTATCTAGACAACTGTTAACGTTTGTTTCTAGAGTAGTAAAACTATTTTCCAAGCCGTCCCTGTATAATGTCGGATGTTTGCGGATGAGGGTATTGTGAATGTGTATCTTTATGTACGAAGGGAAGGTAGAGTGCATTCGCCGGCCGACTTTCACGATAAAAGATTGGCTTTTCTCATACGGTGAAAAACAACATCGGGCCTTTATTTACTTTACTTCCTTTATCACACCATCCAGGCATATGAATTCCGTTACACGGAGCTAAAAAAAGGGACGTTTGCATGGATATAATGCCCCCGTTCCTACCGAAAAAAGGTCAGTATAACGGAATAAACATACTTTGGACCTTTATAATATTGTTATTATACCTAGTAATAGACTGAACAACAATACTTCTATCTGGCTTTTCTTTTTTATAATTCCCTAACATAAACATATAATCAGCGAATATAATAGTAAGATCCAAAAACTTATAAATACAACTGATTTCAAAAAGTTAAATTCAAACCCGACTACTAACTTCCAAAAGAACGTTATCAAAGCTCTTAAACATAATGACTTAATCTTTGACCCAAACTATTTATACAGATTTAAAGTCATGAATCCTTCAGCTCCCGTCCTCTACGGACTACCAAAAATTCATAAAAAAGATACTCCGATTAGACCTATTGTTTCCTATATTAACGCTCCCGCTTATAAATTTTGCAAATAAATTAATAAAATCCTTCCCAACCTAATAAATTATAATTCAAAATACTCAATCAAAAACTCATTTCACTTTATAGACAATATTAAAGATTTGGAAATCCCTTATTGTTCAAAACTAGTATCGTTCGATGTAAACAGTCTATTTACCTCCATTCCAATTGATGAATTACAGGAAATTCTAAACGATCTCATTAACAAGGCAGACTTATCCGATATAATGAAATTACAAATAAGTAACGCCATCAATGTATGTCTGAACCAAAATTATTTTTCATATGATAATAACTTTTTTCAACAAGTAGACGGGTTACCAATGGGCTCCCCCATTTCACCATTATTGGCGGATATTTTTATGGCAAATTTTGAAAAAACCTTGTTTAGTAATAAATCAGCCACTAACAAAGTATTATATTGGACACGATATGTGGACGATGTTTTCTGCATATGGAAAGGAACTGAACGTCAACTTAATCAATTCTTAACACATTTAAATAACATAAATAAGAAAATTAAATTCACCTTAGAATTAGGTGACAGCATAAACGGTTTAAATTTTTTAGATGTAAATATCACAATTCATAACAACAAATTAGACTTTAACATATACAGAGAACCAACGAATACAGACACAATAATCAATTCCAAATCTAACCAATCACAACAAATAAAATTAGCCAGTTTTCGCAGTTTCACATATAGACTATTAAAATTCCCTCTAAATAAATCCAACTTCAATAAAGAGCTCAACTTAATAAAACAAATCGCCATAAATAATGATTACAACCCTACAATCGTAGACAATATCTTAAAATAGACGAAACGAAACTTAATTGTGAAAGAAATATATGCTGGATCCAATAAAGCAACCACTCATTATAACTTAATTAATTATTGTGGAAAATTTAGTAACAAAATAATAATAATTACATATTTTAACCTTAATAAACTAGATATAAGCACTGTGTCTGTCAATAAATGTAACATTGGGAAAATATTAGTCAATAACAAACCAAAAAACTGCATGTACAAAAAGAGTGGAGTTTACAAAATAAATTGTAAGGATTGCGATGCTTTCTATATAGGGCAGACAGGCAGGAATTTAGAGACTAGAACAAAAGAACATGTTAAAAGAATAGAAAACTTAAAAAGATCCACAGGCATCAGCGCACATTGTTTAGACTTCAATCATAATTTAAATATAGACAATTTAAAACTATTACATTCAGAAAACAAAGGCACTAGATTAACATTACTAGAACAATTGGAAATAAAAAGAGCATTACTTCAAAAATTAAATATAACAAACGACCAGCTAGACTTTAAACAAACCCCTTTATTAGACCTGTATTTGGGTATTTCCTATAGTAATAACCCTCCGTAGATATATAAGACCTGAACATGTTTTAAATTATAGTATTATCTTATAATGTACTCTTGATAAAGGTGTTATCCACCGAAACATATGTAGAGTTTTTCTAATATACATCTGAAACATTTAAAAGCGTTATTTATTATATTTTGTTTATAAACATATAGTTAGTTTTATGAGTAACGGGAAAGAACATAAGTTCTTAGGCAATGGTCTGTCGAATTCATGAGACGTGAGTGACGATTTCGAACTCTTTGGTTATCATCAGCACGCCGCAGACAATTTCGAATAATTTGCTTGCTGATTTCAAACAGCGTTTCACGGACAAGTATAGACGGCGCGGTAAACACCTCATTTGTAGAAATTTGCTAGAAATTGTGACTGTATTACCATATGGCACCCCTATTAGCACGATAAATTTGATTGTCAAATTTGTACATTTGTAAATATGTCATTTGTTGAATTTTGATTTCGCGTGTGTAATTATTCAGATTTCGATTTTTACTTCTTTTCTACTCTTCTTCACACTACTAAATAATCTCTATTTCTATTCATGCAAAAGTTTCGAAAACCATACTTTTCCTCCTACCATATGGGCCTTTATTACAGCATCTTTAGCACGCACAACAAACACATGCGAAGTTTAACGCATACGTCGGAACCTTTCACCAAAATATTGTTACAAGAACAAATAAAAAGACGAACTGTGAGGAAAGATGTTGAAAGGTCGTTTAAATTTATTTCAGGGAAAATTAAAGAATACTCGGAAAATAAACTAAATAAGTTCGATTTTGTAAAATGTGTTTCTAATAAGTATTCTAATATCTGTTTATAAAAAAACGCCCTGTATATTAACAAATGAATGAATTTTTGCATTTTATTTAGTCGTATAATTATTTAGACAGGAGTTAATTCAAATTCATTATTAGCAGGTAAGAAATTTTGGATGGGAGTTATTCCTGGTATCCTTATTTCGAAAACCATCAAACTATGATCCTCAGAAATGGTTTCCCTATTTCCTGCATTCCAGTAAATTTCAATTCATAAATTTATTTGATATTTTCTACATATCTTCATGTTTTTTCGTTTAAATAAGCTTTACACACACATGCATATTTATTTAATTATGTCATTCCTACACTCAAATAACCAAAACTATCTGACACTCGTCAAACTAAAGTTGTAGCAGTCTAATTTAATTTTTTTGTTCACCCATTAATGTGAAAGCAAAGAATTGCCACTGACAAAACAATATTGTAAGAGATTTGTTATTAATTCAAAAAACACTTAATACCTTATTCGTCTAATTATAAAGGATCACAGATTCCACACGTGGAACGCGTCCTACACAGTAGGCACAGCGCACTGAAAGCCATATCCCACGACCTGTGATCCTTTATAACTAGACGAAAAAGGATTTTAATACCTTCTTTTATGAATTGTTATCTTCGTCTAGGAATCGTTCGGAATCAATAGTGTAATTCAATGCCGGTATGGGTATTAGCCATCGGAGTAGTTGTTTCTGTTGATTCCATATTTTTATCTATTTGTTATTAAAGTTTGTGGAACCTTCGAACAAATGTGTTTTTGTTTTTGACTATTGATAATATGTTTTATAATTTTCGAACTGCGTAAATGACGAAAAGTTGCTAAGTTTTTAATTACTTCGTTGATTATTTCAAATATCTGCGTCCTTTTTTTGGTTTTAATAAGTAATATGATTGGTACATTTTAATTACAGTTGCGACGGTTTTAAAGTTGGATGTGATTGGGCACGAGCTACTTTTAGTCCTGATGGACAATACATAGCCGTTGGTTCTGCTGATGGAAGTGTTTACGTATGGAATGTAAACAGTGGAAAAGTGGAAACTATCCTAAAGGAACACACGTAAGTTGTAAATGAGTTGCTTTTGTTTTACGCTTTTCTTATTCTACATTGTTTGGCTTCGTTCTTTCTTTGTTTATTGCCTTCTAAGCATGCTTTTGTGCAATCGTAAAAATGTAAGCATGTGGTACACAACTAAAAGCTTTCTTTTTACTGTTCATTACCTTTGCAACTCTGAATTTTTCATTTTTAAGACATATGTTACACGGTGTATCTAAATCATTAAATCGACGAATCTGAAATCGCATTATTTTCTTCTCTGTAAGATAAGATAACAGTTGAAACAGAGGTCCATTCACCAACTTTTTATTATAGCAACGAATTCGTATTGGCTAATTATCTATGTGTCCTTAATTGTTGATTACTCGGATTCAAAAATAATAAAGTATATTAATGAAGTGACCGAACACTGGTTAGAAAAGGGTAGTAGATAGTCGTTACTACATCATATCGTGCTGAAAAAGGGCGATCTTAATAAGTTTACTAAAGTTATTGTAATGGCTCATAAAATGAAAGTCGTAATTTTCATAAAATTTTCCAATTTCATAAATCTATTCAGACATATAATATATACACTTCCCGGGCTGTTGTGCCGTGGTCGACGTCTTCCTTCTTCTGGATGCGATTTTTCGCTAGATTTTACTTCTAGCATCTTCAGGCAGTGCTACTTATCTTGATGGTTTGTAACTGTTTGGTCATGCTTCTTGTTACCCTTCTCATACCTGTGTTGGGTCCCGGTTCACTGGTTGTGGTGGTGGAGATAGGCCCAAGGGCGCCCTGGGCGGCGGAGCCAGGTTCTTGTTCAGTGTTGTTGATTCGAACGGTGGCGCTCATAGTATCTGTGTCACCTGGTACTTGTGATTTAGGCTGCTTGTTTTGAAGAATGCCGTGCCATATCCGACTGAGCTGATACCCGTTATCCTTGTTGGTGTTATCCGGATGTTGGTATATTTCGATAGCTTCTCTTCTCACCAAGCGATGGAATCCAGTTAGTTTGGCGAGGACTTGATGTCCTTCGGTTAAGGCGTGCTCTGCAATAGCTGACCGCTCTGGTTGGTTCAGTCGGAAATGACGTTCATGTTCCCGTTTCCTTGTCAGAACAGACCTCCCTGCCATACCAATGTAGACCTTGCCGCATTCACATGGAACTTTATAAATTCCAGATGTTAGTAGAGGGTCTAGTTTTTGCTTCACAGGAAGTGGAGAACTATATATCTTCGTAGTGAGTGTTAAGATGATTTTGATTTTCCTTTTCCGTAGAATTTTCGCGATTGGGTCTGTTACATCCTTCAAATACGGTAGATATGCCCCTTCCATTTGTTCCTCCTCATGCTTGGTCTATGTGAATTGTGTCGAGGGTTGATGGCTCGCTGGATTTCTTTTCTTTTGTAGCCATTCGCGGTAAGCGCTTCGGTGAGGTGGTGAAGTTCGGCGTTGAGATTCCTAGGCTCCGCGATGGCCTTAGCCCTGTGTACGAGGTTTTTTATGACTGTTCCCTTTTGCGGTGGATGGTAGTTGGAATCGGCATAAATCTAATTGCAAAAATCTGATTGTTTTAATTCGAATTTTATGGTAATGATTTTATAGGAATTGCTTTCGAAGATTTCCCTTCTTTCCCGAAAACAAAAAAGTGCTAAAACTAATGCCATTGAAGTCCTACCTGTAGACCAAAAAAAAAATATATAATAATAATGTATATGATTTGAGAAAAATATCTGTTGGGGGACCCATTCTTTAATGTTGCACCAAACTATTATTCGTTAGGTACAGTACTTAAATCATATTTTTGTTACTTTTCCAGACAATAAATTGTTAAATGCTCATTTAAAACAGTAAATTTTTTACTTTAATGTGTAAATATATTTTTGTACTTATTATAAAATTGATGGACAAAAGGGTATAGTAATCACATATGTCAATGTTAATTTTGACCTTTGTTACGGACGTATATGTAATATCTCTATTTTAAAACGTTCGCAAACAAGCAAATATACGACAAAAAAGGTTGTTTTTTCGTCTAATATAATTCAACATCTGCCTTCGAAAGCGATAAGACTGTCCAAGACGATGATAATACAAGGACAATGTTCTTTAACCTTCAATTCCTTTTCATTTACTACGTGTATGGTCCTTTATATCTAATATGACACAAACAGATCAATATACAATTTTTGTTAAATTGAAAACATTTACGTAAAATATTGAGATAATTGTAATTCATACAAACAGTGAATTACTTACTGACTTTTCATTATTTTTAGTTCTATAAAATTTGAAAAGAATTTTAATTAAGATCATTAATGTTTCTTGCAATTTTAGAGCGGTAGATTATTTATCTATTTATCGGTAGATATATTTTACAAGAAAATTTCACATTTTTAACATCAATCTCCTATATTATCCATTGATGTGACTGAGAATTCTTTTTAAGCAAGCGTTTTATAATTAAGTATATAGAAAAATTATTATACTGCTTCAGTAAAAAGTTGAAAGTTTATTGAAATCACAACATTAAAAACATTATATATAATAACGCAGTTTTAAGGAGGTTTGCATACAAGAAACACAACAAAGAGAAATTTTGTTGAAACTAATAACACAATATTTAAAAAAATCTTTGCAAAATTTTAAGGTAGTTAAGATAATAGTTTAAGAAACATTAAATAAAGAACTTATATGTATCTTGAGAGAAGTGCATAATTTTGAATTTGATGAAAATATCCGCATATATTCTTTATTTATTTACAAAGATATGTGTAAATTTTCCGACTGATTAGAAATGCGTATTTTAATTGAAAAATGATAAAGGTGTAAAAAATACGGTGGGACTGAAGTTTCCACTAAAAATAAAGACCTACCTGCTACAAAATTTCGGTTTTAAAAGTAAACAACCAATCTTGCCACCAGAGTAACTTAAAAGCAAGTTATGGATATTAAAATGGTCACCATATGCCTTACATATATTGTTTATTGGGAAATAAACAATCACAAACATATGAAAAATTATTTAATCTGTTAAAATCCAAAATTTTAAAAGGATTTTAATTTAAACTTCTATCCAAATGAAGTTTTTGTAGACTTTGTAAGAAGTAAAGTGAAAACTATAATGGAATTGTGTGAAAAAATATAAAAACAAAACAATATCGAACATCGACTATATAAAATGGGTGTATATCATATTTACGTTGAAAAAATTGTTGACTGGTATAAGTAGTATTTAGGTATAAGTATGTATTTATATCAATAAAGTATTTTCCTTTCTCATTAGAATAATTTCTACCTATAAAGTGTTAGTGGCACAATCGGTTGTACCTTTTCAAAGACCTTTTTTGGTCAGTGGCAAGATCGGTTGTACCTTTTTTGGTCAGGTATAATTTGATGGCACCTTCCGCTACAGTTAAAAAATAGTGTCTACCAATACTCCCAAGTGGATGGAAATGAAAAGGAGATTGTACGAATGACAATAAAAATGTGACGTTTCCAACATCTGTGTTGTGTTGTTGTCCAATGTTGTTTTTACAAATGTAACTATTTTGTAATTGTAGGCCAGTTTTCTAACAGTTTGTTTTTTGAAATTTATTAATTCAACTTTTGCAAAATATGAAAAAAAATCTTAATTGTTAATATTGTTTATGGGAAAGGATGTTGCATTTGCCTTTTTATCAGCGATTTAACAATTACCTTGATAAAACTCAGAAACATCGAGTGAAAAAAAATCATAGGTTCTCATATCTACAAAATTCATTAGGGAGATAATGGAAATTAGTTACCCATTATTTCTGGTTCTCTCCACTCTGGTATACGAGGCATGTTTTTTAAGTAAATACCGTTTTGAAATTCTGCCGCCGGAGTGCTTCGGTCAGCGTTTGGCGCATGAGCACTGAGTACCTACATCTCCCACCCACGCACTGACGCCATTACAGTCCGATTCGTCCTTGTTTACGTTGTTTACTAAGTGTTAAAGAAGCCTCCGATAATCGTGAGTCCCGCCTGTAAAGTCCGGAGTACGGGCTGTTATACGATTCCTTTGTGCTAAAGGACTAAAACCGATTGATATTCGTCGTGAGATCTGTGCCGTTTACAGACAAAACATTATGAGTGATGAAATGGCAAGGAAGTGGGTGAAAGCATTTAAAGATGGCTGCACAAATTTGCATGACAATGCCCGTCCGCATGTGGCTAATCGAACCAAAGATCTCATCACATCTTTTCACTGGGAAACTCTAGAACATCCTCCGTACAGCCCTGATCTGGCGCACAGTGACTACCATTTGTTCCTGTACTTGAAGAAAAATCTGGGCGGTTAGCGTCTTCAAACAGTTGTGATGCAGTGGTTAACAAGACAGGCGGCAGAGTTCTATGAGAAGGGTCCTTATTTCAGTTTTCTTTGTATTCCCTTACTATTGTACCTTTATAATGGTCTTTTTGTCTATTCTCCATTTCTTTTTATCATTCTTCGTACATTTTTGCCGGGACTCCATTTTATTAATTGTATATTGTTGCCGTCACTTTTATTGTTTCCCCATTCCTCATTTCCAATTTATGTTACTGAAATAAAAATGTAAGACAATGTCTTTAATCACACAATTCACAATTTTCAAACAAGAATGTTGTCAGTTATTTTCTTTTTGTCTATTTCATTTGTTTCTCATCCATTGATATCATCTCTTGCCACTTCATATCGAAACCCAAAAATAATTAATAGAACGCCTGCTACTTTATATCACAAATTTATTGAGAATCTTGACAATTGTTTCGACAGTAGTATGTCATTATCAAGAGTGAATGTTTACTGAATAAAATATTTTTGTTCTTGCTTTCGGGGAAGAGAGGACTGGGTAGTGTTGGATGCCTTCTAAGGGAGGACCTACCTCCATAACTCTTTTCAAGCTTGCTTTTATTGGTTAGCTTAAATGGTATTTTTTCCCATCAAGAAGCAGTGTAAAATTAATACACGAAATTGTTTTTGATCCATTGTTTTGAAAATAACAAAAGTAGCGTCACTCTCGAGCGTCAGCACAATAACTCACAAACTAATGAATATAATATCATGAAATTTTAACAGCAGTCAACAGTCTTTTGAAGGTTAGTACTAACTGAAAAAGAGGTGAATGCAATAAAGCTAGCGCCATCTATGCGTTAGGCCCGAGACTTACTAATCTATTATCATTACATGATATGCTGAGGTCTAGAAATTTAATAATAAATTTGTGAAAAAAATACCAAGTGTTGTATTAATCAGGTTTGGGTTTTAATTGCACAGTTAAAACTATAGTTATTTTATATTGGTTTTGGAATTAATTTTTTAACTAAGAAAGCTAGAACAAAAATAGAAAATGCTTTTTTGTGGTTGGAATGCTTTGCTTGTCTATAGTAGTGAGATTTTTAGGATATGTTCGATTTTTAAAGGTCGACTATTGACCTTTTCTCCAGGTCAGCAGTAACAGCCACCTCATGGAACCCTTACGGGACGTATCTAGTCAGTGTGGACAGGTCCAAGGTTGCTGCAATCTGGGGAGATGTTTGATGAGTTAATATTGATCACGATCTCTCCTGTTTTGCAAATACAACTGTTGAACTACTATTTTCAAATGTCTTCGTCGCAAAGAGCGGTCTACAAACTGTGCTGTGGTTTTAAAAAAAAAGTGAGAGGATTAATTTGATAAACTGTTCGTAGTGGAGCATCACCATCCCTTATTTTAATGACGTATTTCTTTGCTTTGTACTAATAACTTGTCTTGAGAATTTCATTTATTATTTTATACTGTTTTACTTGGCGTGGATGAATTTTCGAGTATGTAGGTAGTTCAATGAAATTTTTCGACTCATAATTTTTTAATCAACTTTCGAAATTGTTTTTAATATAAGAACTTGATCCAATGCCCATAATGATTTAACTTCCCTTATTAACTAACTTCAGGGTACTTAATACGATTTTTAATATGCTACATTAAACAATAAATTCTTTTAAATTATTTTTGGATCGTTCGTTTATCTTTGCCTTCAATTGTTGAGTTAATTTTAATTTAATTACTTACGATAATTAGTCATTTTGTATATAAATTTTTAAATACATATTTTATTAGTTTTAAAATCCCTACGCTTATGGATTATTAATTACTACTTTATTTTTTTGTGTAAACTCTCTGAAGTGGCCTTTTATTTTTTGTTTTCCATTGTATCCCAGTTAAAGGCAGTTTGAAATAACACTTTTAGAGAGGAATTAAATAAACAACTATTATTATTATTATTATTATTATTATTATTATTATTATTATTATTATTATTACTATTGTTATTATTGACTGAACGTGTAAAAGCACATGATTTATACTTATACCTAACCATATATTAACATGTTAGATTTTAAGGCGAAAATTATAATATTTTGAAATGTTCGTTAATAATTTTTATTTAGTACCTTCAATTAAAACATATGACATAAATGCGAAAAATTAGCCACGAAAGTATGGTAGTAAATATATATATATTTACACCATTATACAAATACGGTAGTTTTTAAGATAAATTTGTACCATTTCCTTCTGTACGTGTTTTTGAATAAAGCGTCTAATTTTTGCAATTTGTGCAATGAAATTCCCAAAATCCTAAAAATTCAAATGTAGCAAACGTTTTATTTAGTTATTTTAAATTTATAATATATTTTTCAGGGTGGCGGACATTAATTAAAACAATATTGTTAATTCGTTTGTAACGTTTCGTTTTATTCAACCATCATCAGACTAAAACTAAATATAAAAAATGTAGTTCTACTAATTTTTTTGTTTATAAAAGTTTTTATTTTAGAAATTATATAAATTTTGTTTATAAATTTTACTTAATCAGTTTAATTTTAATTTAACAATTATGTTGTTTGTTTCAAAGAACATAAAAAATTAGTAAAACTATATTTTTTGTATTTAGTTTTAGTCTGATGATGGTTGAATAAACCGAAACGTTACAAATGAATTAACAACATTGTTTTAATTAATGACCGTCACCCTGGAAAATAAATTATAAATTTAAAATAAGAAGAATAATTTATCAATTTTCTCACAGTTATATGTATTATAATATAAGCTTAATTTAATATTACAATTACATGAAAAAGAGAAGTGAAAAAAGAAAACAAATAAGTATTTTGTTGGTATAAATTAAGGTAAGTGCCTAACATATTTAAATTTGTATTTATTTATTACATATTAATCACATATATACAAGAAAATCAATTGGGGTACTGTGTAACAACTGAAAAAATATATACACCTAATTATTCAAGGTCGATGGAAAGTTGTAATTAGCACATGCGCAACAACACCGCGAGTCTGTTTTCTGTCAAAGCGGCTTAGTTGCCGTGGTAACGCGCGGTTGTTATCGACTCGTTTAGTGCGGTATGCTGCTCCGTGACCAATTTCCCAGCCATGAGAAAAGACAATCAAAGTAAGTTTTTCTTTTTTTTTTAACGTTTGCAACGGTGATATTGTTTACCAAGTAGTAATTAATATAGTAATTAGTAATTAGTATTAACGATGAGTGAAACTAACTATTATTCAACTGCATATTTCTAGGTAAATGTAAAGCTAGTTGTGATTTAATATAATATAAATTAAATGTGTTTAGAATTAAATATCTAAATGCATATATGTTCCACAACTTTACAATAAAAATTTTTTGCATGATTCAATTGTCAATAGAGTAAATTTTTAACAGAGTTAAAAGTCCACATTCCATTCTAAGAAAGTTCTAAACAAATTGTGTTCTACCATAAAAACTTGTTGTTTTCGTTTAGCTGTACACATCTGCATTCGATAGAGATAAGCCAATGCGATACTGTGATACAAGAATTGATTTTGACCTTGCATTCCTTTCTTTTCTCTGTCAGGAATGTATCTTTTACGATAACATATAACAAAAACGATGTAATAGCTTACGAGTTTTATAAAAGCGGAAATTTTATTTTAACTAATTTAATAGGCAAAACTTGTTCCTATAGAAAGTACAAATTATATCTACTTTTAAATTAATGCCTAAAACCTTCCAATAATTCATTTGTTATAATTAAAACTGAATCATTAAGAGAATAAGCTGATACTTGTTGAAACTTCTTCATAATTTAACAAAAATAAAACACTTAGTTTCAAGAAAAAAAATTATTGTGACACACAATTGTTTCACCACACAGAAGCTTCATCAGGTGATGACTTGTCAAGTCCTGAGCAAACACATTAAAAATAATAAAGATAAAACAATTAACAGTAACAAATCAGGATAATAAACTAACGTGCGGGACTTTACAGCGGACAAACGGGTAGATCATTTAGTAAACGTATTAAAGAACATGTCAATTCATTCAAAAGCCCAAAAACTGATTCTAATTACGCTACACACTCAATAGTAGAGAAACATATCTTAAATTCAGATATTAAAATTCTGCATACAGAAAGTAACATAACCCATTCCCCGCTATTCAATTTATTTCCACATAAAAGCCCACCCTTAACAGCTTAATGTAATTTATATATACAGTAAATTGTCTGTCACGTTAAGAAGCTATATCGTGATGAAACATATGTTAAATGCAATAAATAATTTTATGGAAATTACAAGTATATCTACTAGTCTTTCAAATATGTGATTGCTAAAACAGTATTTTCGTCTAAAATAGAAAAGACGAAATATTAATTATCCATATTAATTTAACGTAATGAAAAGTACAAACACAAGTTACGAACTCTTTATTGAGCCACAACGTATATTTCGCCACACATTGGCTTCTTCAAGTGAAATAAGTAATATGTAGTATGAGACAAAAACCTAGAATAAATCATCGATTTGTGATTTACTGAGTGGTACATTAGATGTATCGTATTAGGAAACTAATCATGTTAGAGATTTGAAAATAGGGGGACGATCTTTTATTCTAAAATAATTTCGATTCTCTGCTACTTTCGGTTATATTGGAAGTTGATGTCATTTTTGTTTTTTTAAATGCAATGGTATATAACCAACTTTATTTAATTTAATTTATAGAAAAGAGAACGCTACCGCAACAAAAACTATAAAAAAAATCAGAACTTCATTATACAATGATTTGGAGTGTTAGCTTTTTACTAATTTATACAGAGCGTTCAGAAAATAAAATTCAAACACGAATAATTTCATTTTTTCAAATGTCACCTACCATATTTTACGATAAATGAATAAACACTACTTTTTTTATTATCACTTATTATTTACAAATCCTTCTGACTATAGTTTCGACAAAAAAGCTTGTCATTGTCAAACGAATAATTCAAATTGAATAATATTTATAATATTGCTTTTATGATGGGAAAAACCCTAAAATCTAGTTGTTCAATTGTGATGAATTAAAAGTTTCACTTTATTTGTATTTATAAAATAATTATTTTATATGTAATGTGTAGCAAGGCCTGTTGAATTTTTATTATGTATGATAGATTTTTATGTTCATCTAGGCGTTTACTTAGATTTCGATTTGTGAAACTTTACAAAGTGTTCGTTTTTTAATTTTTAATTTAAACTGTCAATAGTGACCATTTGATGAAACATATTTTAATAAATGTAATAAATAACACACAAGTTTTTGGATGTTTCAACAATAATTTAATGTACTCAACAATATTGTTTCGACCCACATTATGGTCATTATCAAGAGTATTTTTTTTAATTTTAGTGATATATATATATATATAAAAATATATATAAATAAAAACCAACGAACACAGACACTACAGAAACTACGCCGAACATCTTCAGTAGAGAACGAAACGTTTGGAAGTAAGAAATAACTCGACTACGGCTCGTCAGCCCGGAAAATCCTCATCATATAGACTCCGGCCGTGAAAGCCTTCAGACATCCATTCCCTATATCATAATGTGACAGTTAAATCCAGAAAGTTTAAAGACCTATCTATTTGATTGTATTTCTTCCGTAAATTGTATGTTTTTGTTAAAACTGTTTAAAAGGTTCAAAAAATTAACTACCGTCTGGACGTACCTAACCAAATACAAAACATGTGGGTCGAAACAATATTGTCGAGTACATTAAATTATTGTTGAAACATCCAAAAACTTGTGTTTTATTTATTACATTTATTTTTAATTTATTTAAATAATGTTTCACCAAGTACCATGCGAAACACCCTTATCGATTATTAATTTTTTTAGGTCAATATAAATAGCGATTAAAGTGTTTTCAGTTTACATTCGAAAGTTTCAACCATTCCTAAACGACTAGAAAATGAAAAATGAAGCGTTTTCCTGGATTTCTCGCTATTTCATATTTCCCCGTTTAATTGGAGAAAGCATAAGGTCCATTAGGAGCATTTTCGGTGTATCTTTGTATTTGGTCGACCCGAGAAAAGTTACAATTGATGATAAAATGCCGGATAGCGGAAAGGTGTTGCACAGTTATCCGATTTAAGCGCCCTCTTCGTTCGTTGTGCAACTGGCTAATTAAGGGGGTTGTCGCGGGGAGGATGCATGCTAGCTAACCGTTCTCTTTCCCGTAACTGCGATAGCGTCGGCAGCTGCGACGCTTTATACCTATTTCCTGAAAGCTAATAAATAGGGGGTCGATTTAGGATAATTGGTTGTTTTTGTTTAATAGGCACTAAGTTGCGAAAGTTCCAGACGCCTGCGTTTCGCGACCAGGCAACCCGAGAAAATTAAATGAGTGTGGGGAGACCGATATAAAAGGGGCGGAAAAGAGAAACGACGATAGTAGGGAATTCATACCATGTCGAATTTTTTTACGAAACTCGAATTGAGAACGGTCGATATCATGAAAGTATTCCACTCATAGCAATCAACTACTTCAAGTGATATGTTCACTCACATTGTAAATCGTAAAATTACTTCTTAAGGATTAACCCGGTGTTGAAGGAATTTTATTTAGAAAATAGTGAAGTTTTCCAGAACATTCTGAAAATTCCAGACATTTTGACATTATTATGGAACATCTACAATTTTTTAAAAAATTCATGAAAATTTTGAGAAGTTTCCCAATAGTTCTATAACTTTCAAGAACTTTCTGTCATTTTCATACCCCGTCATTCACTGAAACATGGTTTTTGATTTTATTTAGAAAATAGTGAAGTTTTCCAGAACATTCTGAAAATTCCAGACATTTTGACATTATTATGGAACATCTACAATTTTTTAAAAAATTCATGAAAATTTTGAGAAGTTTCCCAATAGCTCTATAACTTTCAAGAACTTTCTGTCATTTTCATACCCCTTCATTCACTGAAACATGGTTTTAGAATGCATTAGGCTGTTTCAGGCGCCTCAAAACGTTGGCCACAATATATTCTTGTAATGCTGGAATAAGAAGTCATTTAGTGACAAATCAGGACTGTACGAAGAATTACCCCTCAATTCAACATTTTGGCCAGTCAAATTGGTTATTTTAGCCGACGTGTGAGAGCTTGTATTGTCATGTTGATGTGTACCATCGTTTCGTGATTGGAAATGGTCATACGTCGTCATTTCCTTATCTACCATATCCGTTACTAATATAGTGTGGTCTTGTAGCTTTGCAAATGCATTTAGTATAAGACGGATTTTTCAAAACGGACATGAAAATATATTGGTGTTAGTTGTAAAGTGAAATGTTTAACGATACGAAAATTTATGTTGTTGTAATAGATAGACATGGTTCAAGTGTGTTTTCATCCGAAAATTAATTCATTTGTAAAGCGCCTAAAGCTAACTGTATTTCAGTTTCCTCGGCGTACGCATTTTACTCGGGATTACAGGGGTTAAAGGGATGCTTCAGCAACATTTAATACAATAAAGGGTTGCAGATTAAGTATTACCGGACGAAATTAATTATTTTTTAAAGAGATATTCTGAGAAAGCTTAAGTAAAAACCTCTAGAAAATTAATGACGGTTTAATATTTGGATTTCCCATTAACTAATGCTATTTGAAATTTTAATTAGGTAATTCTGATGATTAATATTGTTTAATTTAGATTTTACGTGCTCTATACGATGCTTTAAAATTATAAACATAGTTCATTTTATGTTTATTATTCTCATGCTTTAACGTGACACAGAAGCAATAAAGAAAAACAGTTGTAGAAGGTTCGGTAAACTTTTGTAACTAGTGTTACGCTCTCGCGTAATTAATTCCAACGTTTCTGCGACTTTATAAGTACGTTAGTCGTTTGTACTGTTGTCACCTCTCGTAGCTTAGTAGCGCGAAAAGCGTAAGGTCCCAGTTTCGATTCCCGGCGAGAGTGTGACAGCAGTAACAAAATTTGAAGTAATCTGTAGTAAGTAAGGACTAATTCAATAATAATTCAAAAATTATTATGTTATATTCGTCGTATGCCATCGTTTATTTAAAAACTCACGCTGCTCTTATAACAATATTCTTACTGGGCGATTCTTAGCGGTCATTGATTACCCTACTCTTATTGTTTTCAAAAAACTTGTTAGATTATATAATCATACATAATATTTAAACTTTCAGCGGTGCAAGGACGATGAAACATGTTTTAATAAAATTGTCAAGTGTATCGTTACAATAAATTATTGAAGTTCATTTGTTTAATTTTACAATTTTATAATCGTATAATTAAAAATAAAGACAATATTAAAGATTTGGAAATCGCTTATTGTTCAAAACTAGTATCGTTCGATGTAAACAGTCTATTTACCTCCATTCCAGTTGATGAATTACACGAAATTCAAAATGATCTTATTAACGAGGCAGGCTTATCTGATTTAATGAAATTTCAAATAAGTAACGTCATCAATGTATGTTTGAACCAAAACTATTTTTCGTATGATAATAACTTTTCCGACAAGTAGACGGATTACCAATGGGCTCCCCTATTTCACCATTATTGGCATATATTTTTATGGTAAATTTTGAAAAAAACTTGTTCAGTAATAAATCAGCCACTAACAATATATTGTATTGGACACGATATGTGGACGATTTTTTCTGCATATGGAAAGGAACTGATCGTCAACTTAATCAATTCTTAACACATTTAAATAACATAAAGAAGAAGATTAAATTCATCTTAGAATTAGGTGACAGCATAAACGGTTTAAATTTTTTAGACGTAAATATCACAATTAATAACAACAAATTAAACCTTAACAGATACAGAAAACCAACGAACACAGACACAATAATCAATTCGAAATCTAACCAATCATAACAAATAAAATTAGCCAGTTTCCGTAGTTTCATCTACAAACTATTAAAATTCCATCTAAATAAATTTAACTTCAATAAAGAGCTGAACTTAATAATACAAATCGCCATAAATAATCATTACAACCCTATAATCGTGGAAAATATCTTAAAAAAGACAAAAAGAAATTTATGCTGAATTCAACAAAGCAACCACTCATTATAACTTAATTAATTATTGTGGCAAGTTTAGTAACAAAATATGTAATAACCTTAATAAACTAGAAATAAGCACTGTGTCTGTCAAATGGGAAAATATTAGTTAATAACAAACTAAAAAAATTGCATGTACAAAAAGAGTGGAGTTTACAAAATAAATTGTAAGGATTGCGATGCTTTCTATATAGGGCAGACGGGCAGGAATTTAGAGACTAGAGCAAAAGAACATGTAAAAAGTGAAGGAAACTTAAAAAGATCCACAGGCATTAGCGAACCTTGTTTAAACTTCAATCATAATTTAAATATATATAATTTAAAACTATTATATTCAGAAAACAAAGGCATTAGATTGACATTATTAGAACAATTAGAAATAAAAAGAGCTTTACTTCAAAAATTAAATATAACGAACAACCAGCTAGATTTGAAAGACACTCCTGTATTAGACCTATATTTGGGTATTTCCTGTATTAACAACCCTCCGTAGATATATAAGACCTGAACATGTTTTAAATTTTAGTTTTATCTTATATACTATTAATAAAGTTGCTATCCACCGAATTTTTCTAATATACATTTGAAACATTTAAAAGCCATTTTAATAATATTTTGTTTAAAAATAAAAGTACGTGGCCTATCGTTATATATTCTTCAACTTGCAATAAACGAACTATACTCTGGTTGTTAGAAACTAATTAACAATTAACCGATTTGTTTCATTACTTACAATATAAATACACATATGTTTGTTAATTAATCGATTGTGATCATTTAATAAACTCGTTGATAGTCGGTAGTCATCAAGTTAAATGATTTTGGAACGCAGTCTTGCGTTGCGTTGAAAATACTCACAACGTAAGTGGGTGAATCACGTGTCCGCATTTTTGTTTAAATGTTGTGGTAAATTGGGGTAAGACTTTTTTAGAATTTTATTATTTCCATACTACAGTCTCCTTTTCTTTGCTTTTCCAACATTAATATTACTCTGATGCTGATCGATTTTATTATATCTATAAATTTCGAGTTTAATTTGTACAAAGGGCAGTGGGCGAATGATATTTCGATGCAAATAACGTAGCTAAACCGTGAATAAAATTCATAAGTATGGCATGAACGCACACGTAAACATGCAATCTGTATTTAACGAGCTAATATCAAAATGCAAAAACCGTATTAGTTATTATACGATGTTAATAGAATGAAAACGGCTGTTTGTTAAACATCAACTGGTGTATGAAATGTCTAAATCTGCACAGCTCTAAGCCTTAATTGGGTTTTACCGCATGAAAAATTCGTACAATAGTAATAATATCGGCGGAACTGTTAAAAATAAACCGCTCACGTTGGATTTCTGATTTCTGTTGAATCAATTTTCACATATTGTATAAACAAATTTGCCCAATATAATCAACTAAATAATATTATTCATGTGCAAAATTTATTATATTTTATGGTAATCTGTCTTTTTTAAAAATTATTAAGGAGAAATTAATTTAGCTTCGGTTTTCAATAATAACGATTTTCCTCAGCCTCAGCTGCAGCGGTAACTCCTTCATTCGAGCGAAATTATTTGCCGGCGAGCATTTTTTGGTCTGGGTCTTCGAACAGCCAATAGTCGCTGGGAGCCAAATCTGGAGAATACGGTGGATGGTGGAAGCAATTCGAAGTTCAATTCATGTAGTTTTGCCATTGCTTTGATTGACTTGTGAAAGGATGCGTTGTCCCGATGAAACAAAATTTTTTTCTTTGCCATATACGGTCGCTTCTTTGCAATTTCAATTTTGCGGACTGCAAACGCTCCAATAACGCTACATAAGTACCACAATTTACTGTTAATGGTTTTTCCCTTCTCATGATAGTCGATGAATATTACACCACGCACATCCCAAAATACCGAGGCCATAACCTTTCCAGCGGATTGCATTGTTGTGATTTCAGGCGCTTTGGACGAGATTCACCAGTTGCCCAGATGAAAATCCACTCAGATGACGATCGTTTTGATTCCGGAGTGAAGTGATGGATCCAGGTTTTCCATTGTCACATATCGGCGCAAAAGTTCCAGTTTGTTACGTTTAAACATGGCCAAACACCAAACACTGCTCAGACTCATCAACACGTTCTTGTTTTTGATGAGCAACAGAACAATGAGCAAACGCGGCACCCATTTTGAACAGAGCCTTCTCATAGTTAAATGCTCATGCAATATAAAGCACAATAAAAACACGTTCTTGTGATATCTTTACGATGTAAGCTAACTCACGAAATTTCACTTTTCGATCATTCAAAACGATTTTGTGTTTTTTTATGTTTTCTGGTGTTCCTTATTTGGACGTTCACTGCGTTTAAAGTCAGCAAACCAACGTTTTATTTTGTTTCGGTTGTTTCCGATGGAGCGGAGTCTCCTTAACACTTTTCAAGCTTGCTTTCGTTGCTTCGCTTGAATGGTATTTTCTACCATCAAGAAGCAGTGTAAAATTAAAGCGAACGAACTAAATTATTTTTGATCCATTGTTTTGAAAATAACAAAAGTAGCTAGATAAAGTCACCCTTAGCACAATATCTCACAAACTAATGAATAAAATATCATTTCTTTTGAAGGTTAGTACTAACTGAAAAAGAGGCGAATGCAATAAAACTAGCGACACCTATGTGTTAGGCTCGGGACTTTTCAGCTCATGTGTTAGATTGGTAAGACACCTTTTACGACATAAAGAAATAGTCAGAGACATATTAGAGGCGGAGAGGCAGAAATAGGAGTAAAAAGGCGCAGGGGAAGGTTTAGATTAGATTACTGTCGCAAGAATGTTAAATGTTCTTGTTTAGAGAAAAGCGAATTTTTGCTCGATATATCAGTATCATTGTCATCAGTTTTTGGACTGAACTACTACTACCACTACTACTGAAACATTTTGTTATTGTCAAAAAAAGAAAGGTTACATAGTATTGATATTAGACACAAAAAATTGTGTCTGCAAATTATTTAATATGGCGCGGGAATCAATTGTGTGCTAAATGTAATAAACGTTTATTGAATTTGTTCACTTTATTCATTTTTTATCTCTCCACTGTTCAATTTAAACTCATCCGGATCTCTAATACATCGAAATTCAATTGGAAATTGAATTCGTGTCTGAAAATACTCACCATGAAGCATGTGAACTAAAGAAGAACGAGATCAAACTGCTTCGCCATGTTATGACCTCTCAACTTTTATATTCGATTATTAATCTTAGCATTGACAACGTATTCGATTTATACGAGGTCCTAAGAACGAATTTTTATTATTTCTACTTTTTTATTGCCGCTAAATTGTTTAAGTTTGCACTTGGGATATTATACTTGAATAAATGCACAGAGGAATTTTGAAAAATCTTGAAATATTACGTTCAAAAATAAAATAGAAAATTCAAGAGGTTATAATGCACAAGAAGGTTCAGAAATTTGGAATTTCTAAAGTAATTTACTGTAGAAAAAACTTATTTTTTGTCTATCGATTTTTCTTAATGTAAAATGTAAGGATGTTACCTAAAAATACAAGGCGTTAAAAATAACCAGTTACTTTAATAAAGAAAATTTAGTTTCTAGTCAGGAATTTATTGAAATTAACTAATATGGATTGCGATCTCGATCTTATTGTTATCGATTTATTTTTTTGAGAGGGTATGTTGAAACGTGACTAAAAGCCGCTAGTTTTCGATGATATGCATGCAGGATTATTTTAATATGCGAAATATTCGGCATCTTTGTTTCCACTGTTTGTCTTCTTCATTTCATGTGCCAAAAGAATTTCTTACTTCTACTATCTATGGTTAAAATCTTAAAGGATCGAATTCATTATTAAGGGCACGATTATGTATTGTTCAGAAACTGATAAGATTTGAACAATTACAAAGCTAATCTTAAAGTGCAATTTAGAAATAAAAAATGTAAAAGTCTGCAGAGCACTCCATTTGGAATAATAAAATTAACATTCATATCCTCTAGAATTGGTTGTAGCTATTAACTATACGAAAATATTTTATCATGTATTTTTATAATTTTTTGGTCCGAGGAATGTTTTTTAAGTAAGTACCGTTTTGAATTTCTACATCTCTCACCTACGCACTGACGCTATTACAGTCTGATTCGCCCTTGTTTACGTTATTTACTAAGTGTTTAAGATGCCTCCGATAATCGTGAGTCCGGAGTCCGGGCTGTTATACGATTTCTTAGTGCTAAAGGATTAAAACCGATTGATATTCATCGTGAGATCTGTGAAGTTTACGGATAAAACATTATGAGTGATGGAATGGTAAGGAAGTTGGTGAGAGCATTTAAAGATGTGGCTAATCGGACCAATGATCTTTTCATATCTTTTCACTGGGAAACTCTAGGTTCATCCTCCGTACAGTCCTGATCTGACGCCCAGTGACTACCAATATTTCCTGCACTTGAAGAAACATCTGGGTGGTCAGCGTCTTCAAGACGATGATGAAGTCAAAATAGTTGTGATGCAGTGGTTAACAGTTAACAAGTCAGGCGGCAGAGTTCTATGAGAAAGGTATTCAAAAACTGGTCACTGGTCATACGTTATGACAAGTTCCTCAATATTGAAGGAAATTATATAGAAAAGTAGATTAAGGTACAGTGCAGCTTTCATGTAAAAATAAAATTATTAAGATATCTTTGCACGTGTTTTATTAATTTCAAAACGGTACTTACTTAAAAAACATGCCTCGTATTTAGGTACATTAGGTAATCCCTTTAGAATAATCACCCTGTACATATAAAATTGATTTCTGATAAAAAAAGAATATAGGGATTCGTTCGTACAAATAAAGTTTATTTTTGTTGTTGTTGGAAAGTACATAAGTATCAAGATGTCCTGTTTTAATTTCGTAGGATTAAAAATTAAAGAGTACATAAATTGGTTAGTACTGGCCAGTTGACTTCCAGTTAATAGTGTGTTCGTGAGCGAGCAAGTTCTTTTCGAGTTGGGTAGAAGCAGTGTCGCGTTTCTGGGTTTCATGAAAGAAAATTCCTTTAACAAAGCCCGGAATAATTCGGTTCGCTTTAAAGAGTTTTAAGAGCAGCAGAGGTCGGGAATTTAATTCAAAGGGACGAGGAAAATAAAGAAATCCTCGCTGTTTCTGCGTCTACCGAGCAGGAGCTGAACTTTTATCGAGAATTAAGGAAGTGGCTCACGAAAAAGTAAATTTTCGTCGTTTGCGAAAACAAAAACGGGGATTAATCCGAACTGGTATGCGAAAATTGCATTGTTGTTCTCCTTCCTGGGATAATAATAACACGTTTCCGAGACCTGGAAGAAATTTCGTTCGTAGTAAAAGTTGAATGAGGTATGTGAGCGAGAATGCGAAGTTATCGAACATCCCTTTCTTAAATTTGCTCCAAGAATATACCAAAATATGTTAATTGCATTTACTTCTAATCTTACTATGTAACAAATTTAGACTACACTAAAGCAAAGCTCAAAATGTTTTTGTGTTTTGTATAACTAGCCATAGTGTTTTAAAAAAACTTCACCTATTAAATTCATACACTGTTTCAAATTCTTATATTATTCGACTTTAGTGACTTTTTAAATGTTCGGTCGATAAATTGATTTTATATAAAGGTGAATTTTAATGTTAAACCGTTGTAACCTTTAAAAGCTTTTTCTGCTCCCAATCGCTACCGAAAAGTGACTAACATCTGAAGATATTAGAACGTGAGGTAACTTTTTTTTTTATTTCATTTAACTTTAGTCAACCAAAACATGTTTTTTCTTATACGGAAATAAGTATGTGTGTATAACGAAATTGTTGTCAAATTTACCTACATTTTTGTGTTCGTACAATAATATCGACTGTTTCCCAATAAAACATTTGTCTTCCATTGTCTTGAAAACTTAAGAAATGAAAAACAATTGCAGTCTACCTTGTGTACGTTTCATTCGTGTAAGCTAATAATAAAGGCCGACGTCTATGGTTTTACAAATATTTTTTTAGGGATTATTATAATAACCTTAATATAGTCAAACTTTTTATGTATAACTACCCCTCACATCCTCCACAAATTATAGCCAACTCTAAATATTGTAGCGAACCTGTACGTGTTTCGGGTGAGTCAATTCGAGCGCAGCACATTTGATGTCGAGACCGATCGATGCTCGACAATAGACGCTCGAGAATATTCTGTTGTCATAACAAGCCGTTCTCTTTGGAAAACGGTTAAAATATATTCGCGTGTTTTCTGGTAATTTCATTTCGGCAAATATATGTATACCCTCGTCTTCGAGTCAGCGGGACAGTTGATTTCCGGACGCATAATATAAATATTCAACGACGAGGTACAAAGCCATATAAATGAAGTGCATTATTGTTTGTCAGATAAATAAGTAATTTAATAAAAATTATTTTAATAGAAGAAAACACTTGGAAATATTTCACTTAAATTTATTGACAAACTTTATACGTGTTTCGCCTTTATATGGCATCTTTAGGAGTTATTAAGTTACAAGTTACAAGTTACTAAATCTAAACTAAAGTAATCCCTATCTTTTACTGAATTTGGATCAAGGAGGGGGTTGCTTCCGAACATGATTTGGTCGTTGGTTAGTTTCTTTTTACAATTTAGGGCTTTCTAATATTTCATATTTATCTAAAATTTATATGTAAAATACAATAAACATAACTCAGAGTTAGAAACCCACCTAATTAATAATAATAACCACAAAATAGAAAAATAAAACGTAAAATTATTACATAATCTAAAAGGCGGGTTAATATTACATAAATATGAAATATTAGAAATTAAGAAAGTCCTAAATTATAAAAAGAAACTAGCCAACAACCAAATCATGTTCGGAAGCAACCCTCTCCTTCATCCAAATTTAGTAAAAGATAGAGATTTAAAAATAGGAATTACTTTAGTTTAGATTTAGTAACTTGTAACTTGTAACTCAATAACTCCCGAAAATGCCATAAAAGGCGAAACTCGTGTAGAGTTTGTTAATAAATTTAAGTGAAATATTTCCAAGTGTTTTCTTCTATTAAAATAATTTTTATTAAACATGTTTCACCAAGTGTTAATGGAAGACAGTTTCAATTTATTAAGTAGTTTAAGTTTGTTAGTAGTGTTTAAGTGATTAAATAAATAATTGTTAAATAATTAAGTGAACTAGAAAATTCGTTACAATATTTCAAGATTCAGTAATCTTTGTACTCTCTACTGAGAATAACCAAATGGTCGAACTAGTATTGTAGCAAAAATAAAGTTATCAAAAAGTGATACTTTCCAAAAATTTTATAAACTTAATTTCTGAAAAAAAATTAAAAGTTTCGGATATTCTGTATTATCAAAAGGTCAACTATTTTCAACAATTGACTTGGTTAACAACGAAAACAAACGTAAAGTTTAGGTTAAAAAGAAGTTTTTTTAACTACAAAGATCATTTCGCCACGCAATACCTTCTTTAGGTGGTAGAAATTCCTTGATCTTAAATCAATGATCAATAAGACTATTTGAAATTTTAACTCAGTATTTGTTTTCGTTGTCAAAATGGATTTACAAGAAGTAAAAGCTTCGTGGATACAAAAATTGGGATTTTCTATTTTCAATTTAATATCGGCCACAAAAGCCCGCGCATTGTCTATACGTTATACACACAGTCACGAGCCGCCACTGCGTCTGATAGAAAAATTTTCTTTCAATAGTCATGTGTGGACGTATGTATGTATGTGTAGACTTACTAGCTTCTCTGCAACGACTGGAGGTGAACTGGAAGTCGATAAACTCGATGTAAGAAACTTTCGAATCGCTTCCTTATTCCAGTCGACATACGAGAATGAACTTCCTTTTATTAAATGACATGCATTTTTCAACGATCCCTGCAATGTACTCTTCTCTTTGATTTAAATACTTAAGCGAAGGTCTTCCTTTCAACATTCTTTGCAGAAGTATTCGCTTGTTAAACATGTCTTTGCAACTCGGAAATATTACTGATAACAAACGTCTGATGGACAAACAAATATGACGTACAGAACATTAAGTTTTTGGTCAGTTGTCATCAAGAGATTATTAATTTCAAGATAGACATAAATAATTGAAGAATGATTATTAAATACAATAATGCGATATTAATTTTCCTTATTAATATGATGTAATCCATAGTGGGTACAAATTAATTGATCATCGCGTTAATGTATATAAATAACCAACAATTACCAATACGATTATCTCAGTTAACGCGTATCAATTTGCTCAAATTAAACACTCAGTTTTTCATAGTCTGTTACATCGATTAATTGTAAAATGTATGCTTTCAAGACCGGCGTCAATAGAATTAAAATAATTTACCGGGCTTTTGGGCTTCTGGTTGCCTGACGTTTCGTCAACGGCTGCGGCTGACATCTTCAGCTGACAGCTGTCACATATGACATTAGACGTTTTCGAGATGGAAAGCTGCTACAACGACCAAACCACAAACACTTCTGAAGATGTCAGCCGCAGTCGCTGACGAAACACCAGGCAGTCAGCGGATGCAAAGTTGAATTAATTGATAATTTACTAAAAAAGAAGCAAAAAAGAAATAAACTTTCAAAAAATGGCATATACGAATTAAAATGTAATAGTTGCGACGCTATTTATATAGGGCAGATTGGTCGAGCCCTAATAAACAGATTACAAGAACATAAAGGATCAATTATATACAATAAAATATTGACTGGTTTTTGGAGCATTGCATTACCAATAATCACTATCTAGATGATAAAAATGTAAAACTGATACACAATTTTGTAAAAAGTAAGAAACTAAGCCTTCTCGAAAATATGGAAATTAAAAACGCGCTAAATAATAATAAATTAACAGTTAATAACCACACTGAATTAGAGACCAGCAATTCACCACCAGAGTAGGTATTACCCTCATCCTTTTATGTTGATCGGCTGCATTTCTTTAATTTAAGCAACAAATCTGTAGTCTTTGAAATTGGCCCGTTGGCCGAAACAATTATAAGAGTTTAATAATAAACCTTATTGTTGAAACGTTCTTTGTGTTTTATTAAAATATTTAAAAATGTTTCATCATAATTGCACCATAGACAGTTTAAATAGTATATAAAGAAGTGTAATAAGGTGGATCAATGTTTGTGCAATAGTAAGCTGGGTAAATCGAACGACACTGGACGATACTACAAAATCTTCGTCCTTGTCGTCGAGAGACGTCCCAGACGCAGACGTCGGCACGAACTTAATTGCTTTCAAAGGCGAAAGATGAGAGGATCGTGTGTACTCACGTTGATTGCTCAAAGTGCTTCCGTGACCTGTTTATTTAAAAACAAATTAAAACTTTTATGGACATATCTTGCCTAACTCAACTCTATTAGATGAGCTTAAGGGAATCCTGCAGCGAATACTTGTTCCTTATAACGTACATAGCTTGTTTTACAAAGTAAACTTCGGCTTTCGGATAAAAACATCAGTAAACATGGTAATCATAATCATCTTAATGCTCTTATAGAAAAGTAAACAGCTAACTACTTAAATCTTATTAAAACTTAATATTAACGATCGTTCAAAATACCAACTTCCTACAGTTTAAAGTAATATACATTTAAGAAACTTATTTTGTAAAATTGGTCACTAAAACAACTGAGTAGAACCTGATATTAATTGATTCAGGAAGATTCATATTACTCATGCAATTCAAGATGAGTTTGATTATTTTGTGTAACTGATAAATATAAAAAGTTTAGGGAATTGTCGTTTTCTATTTTTAAAGTGAATTGGATTTTTGAATCAAAGAAATTTAATAGTCAACGCGACCGTAGAGTAAAACAAATACTAAAGTCTTAAAACTAAAACAGCTCTATATATAACTAGAGGTTATGCTGTAAATAATGGTTTCGAACGCCTTATTGTTGATAAACTTTTACGCTCCAAACAAAGAAAAATCGCTTGTAGGCTTTTATATAATCCTTGTACTGATATACCTTCAACAAAAAACAAAATTTACTCGTCTGTGAAATTTATCAATAATGTTAGTTACAAATACAAACATAGGTTAAATAAATTGAATGTAACGCTGATTGAAAACAATCAGTGCAATTTGAAATTCTCATTATCTAAATTTAAACCTGTAGTTGATAAGTTAGAAAAATGTGGAATTTATAGAATTAAGTGTAATAATTGTGATGCCCTTTACATTGGGCAGAGCGGGAGAGCTATAAACACGAGAATAAAAGATCATATTTATAGTATTACTAAAAAAGACAATAAAACCGGCTTCTCAGAATATTGCACCTCCTTTAACCACAATTTAGTCGAAGAAAATGTAGTAGTTTTACATAGTAATATTAACAAAAGTAGAAAGCTATCTCTTCTAAAAAGCTTGGAAATCAAAAAAGCTCTCTCGCACAACCAAAATATTGTAAATAACCAATTAGAGTTAAGTTATATTGACTCCTCACTTATTTTGGCTAATGTCTAGTTATATATAGAGCTGTTTTAAGACTTTAGTATTTGTTGTACTCTACTCCTTTGAATATGGTCGCGTTGACCGAAACTTGTTAGGATTTTTCTAATAAAAATTTGGTGGAACTTGCCTTTTGCTTGTTGTTTTACTTCATTAAGTATGTTTTACAACAGTTGCACCCCACAAAGTGTTAAGAATTTAATAGCTTTAAGAAATTTTGTAATTGTCTTTTTAGTCAAAGTAGAAAATAGGAGACTGTGGTACAATAATAATTAATTAAAGGAAGGCTCACCCTAATTACCACTAACTAAATTTAATATGAATCTCTGAGACTGAGTTTCGCGTTGATAATGCTCATGTGTGAAGTGGGCGAAACACGTGTCCGCTCATCTTAAATTTAGTTACTGCTAATTAGGGTGAGTCTTTCTTTATTTAATTGTCTTTTTGTTCTTGTCCAGACAACATCATCCACGTATATGACCCAATGGACTATATTTGTAATTAAGGTATTTTGACAATTGAACATTTTTTCATGGGAAAACTATCCTTCTGTTGAAAAAAAATTATTATTTAAGATGAAATAATTTTGTTCTAAACATATGTTTATTAAATCAAGCCTACTTTGTTTTTCTTCTATATTTGGCATGATTTCATTGAGTATATTGTTTAATTCTATTAAAAGTAACTATTGAACTGAACAAACCTTTTACATCGAAAGATACTAAAATGCTATTCTTGGGTATGTAGATGTCTTTTGTTCTACAGAGGAATTCGTAATAGTTTTTTATTGAGTATTTATGGGTAAAATTTAGTAACCAAGGAATAAAAATACCAACCAAGTAGATTTTCACAAATTTTATTAAATCATGTAACATTGGCTTCATCAGACATGCGAGTATTTACTACCAAACTTAAAGTGTCGCGTTGACTAATGAGGGTAGAGATACATTTAAAATAAATTTATTAGGGGGGAATTATTACCATCTATTTGGTCGTTCAGTATTTATATTTACTTATTTCTAAAATTTCTAGTAAACTTCAGTTTTGACTTTTATTACATTTGTGTAAAAATTCTAATTTATAATTAAATATATGATCCTCTATTATATGATTAGCAAAATTTGAATCTTTTTTATTTTTAAGGAAATTGTTTTTATGTTCTAGTGCTCCTTTTTGAAAATTATGCTTTGGGACAAGACCCACAGGTTAACTTGTAAACTCCAGCGCATTTTTCATAATCGACTTTGTCTTAGTGATTAGTTTTATAGGCAATATTGAGACTATACTTTTGTAATGACGAACGGATTTTGTTTGTAATAGGGCCTAGGTACGTTACAGTGTTCTGTATATTGTTTTGGGTCAGAGTAATCGGGTATATAGACTGTAAAATTAACTTTTTTTGTTTTTTAAAAATTAATTTGTCTATCACTAAAGGATCGTAACCATTGTTGTAGGCAATTTGTTTAATAATACTTAGTTCATGTAAATAGTTTACTCTAGACATTGGAACAGTTAGAAGTCTATGAATCATACTATTGTAAGTCGCTAGTTTGTGTTGGAACGAATGAAATTATTTATTGTGTAGAGTTGCATCTGAATTTGATGGTTTATGGTATATGGAAAAACTAAATTTATTATTAATTATAGTGAGGTCTAAAAAATTGATTTTATCATTTATTTCTTCTTCCATGGTGAATTTAATGTTGGGGTGAATATTTTTAATAAATTTTAAGTAAATTATTAATTAATACCATAATTCAGGTTTTTTTTTTGTAAGTGACAATTACGTGATTAGTAAAACAATTTACAAAGTTTGTATTTTATTTATTTAAACTAATATTAAAGATGTTTTACGAATTTTCCACCGCAAATACAGTATTTAAAGCAGTAATTGTATAATATATACAAATATATGTATATTTATATATATAGATACGATTAATATTATTAAAAGCAGGACAACGTCAGGGATAAATATGTAGGAGCAAAAGACTTGCATGGTTAAATTTGTGGATGATATATAAGCATTAGCATCTAACAGAAAGGAGTTAGAGACATTCATAAGTAAAATAGAAGCGGCATTGACAGAATACTAAATATGCAATGAATATAAATAAAAATGAAAGAAAAATATTGGTATGTAAGAGTATATACAGTACGGTTAGAGATAAAATAAACATTGGAGACGAAAAAGTAGAAGAAGTTGTCAATTTTCGATATCTATGAAGTCAGAAAAGTCAGGATATAAAAAACGGTAGAAACATGAAACAAAAAATAGCGAATCGCCTTTAGCTAAACGAAATTTAGTCTTTTGGACTACTTTTTGTATTTGAATTTGCGAAGGACTTAATAACGACGAAATAAAACTAGATAACGATAAAATAACAACAACATGTATTAACAAAAATAACAAACACACACGTAGGTAGAGTTAGACTTGACTTTAGAATTTTCGAGAGGAACTGGCAAGTTTAGAAAAATTGAAGTATTTTGAAAACTGTAAAAGAAAATAAAGGGTAGCAGATAGAAGTGGGATAACAATAGAGCGGACTTTGAATAATTGAAAATACTAGAGATAAGAAATACTAAAAGTAGATTATAGTGCCAACCACCGAAGAAACCCACTAATTAAAAGCAATTACACAGGCCGTTTGTAATAGACTAGAAATATTGCAAGGGATTGTGGGAAAGTACAGAGGTAATAAAGATTTTTGTAAAGAGAAGAATAGACAGAGAAATTTAAGTAGAAATACAAAAACATTATTTACGTATTTACACAACAAGTATATATACAGGGTGTTCTAATGGATGTTGATCGCTACAGTCATATTTGTGTGCTTGTATACGATTAAATTGTAAATTCAATAAGAATTACTTAAAGTGTATGATTGGAGCGCGGCGGAAAATAAAAAGTTACAAGCTTTTGAGATGTGGTGTTATAGGCGGTTGTTGAAAATACCATAGATCAAAAACAAACAAAGGGCGCAATAGAATTCAATAAGGAAAATGAGAGACTGATTGGTAGGACATGAAGGGATAGTTAGAGAATGTTGTGGACTGAAACTACCCGTTTAACCCACAGTCACAAATTCGAAATAAAACATGGCTCCGAAAGTCAATTCGAGAAAACAAATTACTTTCATTTTAAAGAAAAAAAAGTAAAATAGTCGATGCCGCTACATGTAAACTTAACAATTGTGACTGTTGCAAATAAAAAATAAATTACTAAAAATGTATTTCTTTATAAAAATCAGCCGATACGTTTTCAATTGTCTACAGCTGATCGACTATCACTTCACAACGAAATACTTGCCGCGCTTACTAGTAATTGATCCAATATATTACACAGGGGTACCATCATTAACTCAACTGTGGTGTTATAGTCGAACACCTGTTTACAAATAACACATGGGCTGAAAAGCCCCGGACCTAACAAAAAAAACACGATTTTCTTCTTTCTTTTGTTCAAATTTGGCTTTATTCGTCAACGTAATCTCCATCAAGAGCAACACAATTATTCCAGCGCCGCTCGCCGCTCTAACATTTTAATACCACTTTTGTGGAACAATTTATCATTGGCCACAAAATAGGCGTCAGTTTCAGAGATAAAGCGATAACCTCTTCATTCGAGCGAAATTTCTTAGCGGAGAGCAGTCTTTTGAGGTCTGCAAACAGCGAACAACCAGTAGTCGCTGGGGGCCAAATCTGGAGAATACGGTAGATGTGGGAGCAATTCGAAGTTCAATTCATGTAGTTTTGCCATTGTTTTATTGTTTTGATTAACTTGTGATACGGTGCGGTGCGTTGCCTTGATGAAACAAAATTTTTTTCTTGGCTGTTGTTAGTTAGGGGTGTGGATGGAATGTCCTAGTTTTCGGGAAATGCGAAGATTAGTTCAGGATAAGAAGGAGTATAAGTACGTGTCCATCCAGTTTACGGACTGACGAAGAGTTAGGTAACAGAATTTAATTCTGGCATGTTACAAATGATAATAACAATCTTCAGTTTTAAAAAATATTATTTGTTACATTACTTTTACATTGTAAAATTTAGTATCCGCGCTCCTGTTTCCTTCCTCCGCTCCAGCCAATGAATTTGAGAGCAAGATAATTAATTTCATAAAGTTCTTTATTATTAATAATGTCTACTACTAGTGTCAGTTCAGCGTTGGCGATTAAAACTAAGTTACCTGAAGTAAATTCCATTTAGTAATTTACTGTCCAACGGAATAATAGCCTGTCAAATGTAATTGCTGATTAAACACAATCTGAAAGATTAACTGAAAATCAACAGAAAGTAATATTGTTAAAAGTATACATGGCCACCCCATGCTAAAATTAAAATAATTATTTGTAATCTGCGTCAGCTGTGGTTGGGTCAAAGCAAGAAGGCGAAGTTGATAATAAATTTTAAATTGAATGTATTAGTGATACAGTTTATTACTTCATTCTATTAGAATTTACGTATATGGCAAAGCCAATCTGTAAAATTCGGTATTTTTGAATTAGACTAAGTAAACAAGAATAAAGTAGCGCTGTTTTCGTTAAAAGCCATTACCACACACTCAATTGTTATCTACTTAGGAAGAAACAACTGTCACTTTGTTAAGAGCACTGTAAGTTCTTGGTTCTATTCCGGGTCCGGCTGCTCCGCTTCAAGTTTTCTGTAGTTTCCTTGGTTGGATCATTTAGGCAAATGTTGGGGCAGTAATATTCCACAGATAATCCTTCACTTCTCTTCTGTCTTCATTTCGTCCGTCTCATCTTTCTCTCCCTAACAACACCACCCACCCATTCCCACGATTCCTGCAAGGAGGCTGAAGAGGGCCTTACGCCCTACTCTCCGGCTTTGCACCACCGCGTAAGTCGGAGGGACTGCCCGCCTACCAGCACGAGTAGCTGGTGGGAATGAAATACACAAAAGTTTTTTCATCGAAACTATCAAATCTGGATCGCGGTTTCGATCCTATCAGACCTCATCAGCCCATCGTAGACGGTCTCCATAAATCACGGGCTTATAGCGTGCTGACGTGATCTAATAATATCGAAATCACAATCGACATCTGGTAGCTTCGATAAAGTACAGATTAAGAACTTATACTCATCGTAGACGTAGACGTTATATGAAATATGCCAACCATTAAAACACTCTTAAGCTATTCGTTGCAGGTTATAATACGCCCTTTATGATGTGTCTCTCGTAAATGTTCTATTAGCCATTCTGCTATTTTCTTAGTTGCGTAGCCAATTAATAAATCTCAGATTTAAATTTCATTTTGCTGATAATGATGTTAGTGGCGTTTGGATTCCATAAAATGATATGGAAAATATTCAAATCCATTTTTTGTTAAGACTACAGCAATTACAGCCATAATAGGGTATTAGTTCGTCTTTATAGAACAAAAACATTTACGTAGTGCTATATAATAAGAAAAGTAGTGCTTCGTTGAAGGGGAAAAACGTGCCACGAACGCTCCTTCGCGTATTACTCTTTCATTTGATATTGGCAAATAAGGTGTTTCTGAGATTTATCGAAAGAACGTTGCCTCTGCTAAATCCTCCAGTCGCCATCTTAGAGGGAAGCCCTTTTTTACTTTATACGAGAACGTAATTCTATACCAATTAGAGCAAACATTTAATATTATTGTAGAACAGTGTCTGCTGGTGAATATTGAATATACGTATCACGTAAACTGTCAAAAAATAATATGAAAACTGATAGACATTTTTTTTGTAATATTGAAAGTTGAAGGATCATGAAATTACATTAAATTTAAAACTTCTGCTGCTTTAGAAACCAGTCTTGTTAACTTGCAAGTTATTACGAATTAATTTTAACCATGATCATCCTAATTTTTATTTTGAAACAAATATAGTGCCTCGACAATATTTTTTCGCCCGAGTACAAAGTACAAGACCACAAATTAGATTGCTAAAGCTTAAAATATACGAGGGCGGATCAAATATAAACGAGCCTTTTTAAATTGCGCGCCGGATCAAACCCAGTGAAGCCGAAAACACGTCTGTCTTGTAGCTTTTAGTCACGGTTTTTTGGGACTGGAGAGGGGTGCTGTTGGTCGATTTTTTGTACGAGCGAAGAACCATTCATACAGTCTACTACTGTCTGTACTACTGACTTCTCAGCCAGGTAAAACCGTTCTCAGTCAGACCGATGAACAGGTGAAGGCGTTTGTGCGCAACTGGAAAGACACCCGCCCTGCTTCTTTTTATGAAAACGGGATGAAAAAACTACCAATGCGTTAGGAAAAATGTATAGACAAACAAGGGCGATATGTCGAAAAATAGAGAAATTTGTGTTTTTGTGAAGCTTTTCAAAATAAATGTTTTATGAGCAAAGGCTCGTTTACATTTGATCCATCTTCGTAGAAGTAACTATTTATAATAGATCGGAATAGAGGAAAGAGAAGGGGTTTATAGGTGTACAGGATCAGAGGTTATATAGGATAAGCGAAGAATTTGAAGTACCTAATTTTTTAACTGATTATCAACTAAATTTACATATTTGCTGGTTGCTTTCTTAATTTCTAAATTTTAAATAAAGATAATATCCTGTTTTGTGAAATTATGAAATGTAAAATTTTCGATATGTAAAGATTTATACACCCCTTCTCTTTCCCCTTTTACAATCTAGTATAAATAGTTACCTCTATATTTTAAGCTTTTTATCGAGCGGCATGGTCTAGTGCTCTAGATCATTGCTTAGCATTCGGGAGGTCGGATCAAGTTTTCTGTGGTTTCCTTGGATCATTTAGGCAAATGCTGGAGCAAGAATATTCCACAGATAATCTTTCGCTTCTCTTCTATCTTCATTTCGTCCGTCTCATCTTTCTCTCCCTAACTACACCATCCACCCATTCCCATGATTCCTGCAAGGAGGCTGAAGAGAGCTTTACAACGTACCCTTCGGCTTTGCACTACAGTGTAGGTCGAAGGCACTGCCCGCCCACCAGCACGAGTAGCTGGTGGGAATGAAACACCCAAAGATATTCTTTTTTTAAGCTTTAGTAATCCGACTTTTACTCTTGAGAATTGCCGAAAGAATAAAATATATGTCAAAATATTCTTGTGTTTTTTTTTGTTTAAATACAATTATTCAATATGTTTCGTAATTACTGCACCGTCGAAAGTTAGAATTATACAATCGTCCTGTTATGGAGAACCTATATTTGAATTTTTATTGAAATAGAGAAGTTTTGTTTTAAAAATTCACCGTCATGACATAAACGCGATATCTCAGTAATTTTTCAGTAACTGCTTCCTTTACAAGCATTTTGTATTATGTGTTTTTTACGAACAAACAAATCACTGCTGTTTTGTAGAGATATGCGCAGTTTTTAAGTGAATATAGTTTTAACAAAATATTTGATTATTGTTTCTTAAAGAGTGAGAATTAGAAATTTCATTTTTTTTTTTGAAAGCCTTGTTTCTTATTGAAATATCTTTTTTGTTTAACGAACCATATCGTTCATCGCTTCTCGAGTGAAATTTCCATCACATCGGTTCTAATCAACTAAAAACTCCTTTTAAGTGATGTCAAACGAATCTTTACATTTCAATTACATTCCGCCCCAAAAAAGAATAAACCGTTTAGGTTGGATCCGAGAGAATTTATACAATAGACCAAAAGGTGACTTTTCCTCGCTTTCCACAAATTCCAGTTCGACTTTAAGAAGATGACGAAATCCGGAAGATAAACAAATTAAAAAGTTTGTAAGAATTTGGGAGCACTTCCACAGTACCTCGGAATATGAGGACAAGACCGAGAACTGGATTTACCTACATAAACACCCCCTCGATAAATAATTTATTACATTTACACCACTCTATACCGGACGCATTTAAATCAGTTCATTTTTAAGGCAACCAAAACTCCAACTACTTTATAAAGAAACTCATATTCTTTCAATAAACAGACGATAATTGAATTTGAAGTAAATATACAGGGTGATTGATCTAAATCGTTTATTAGAATTTTGTACATAATTTGGAATATGTATCAATTTGGAATATGACACTTGTAGAAGAAGTCAAAGAGTCAAACGAGCCTTTGCTCATAAAACATTTATTTTGAAAAGTTTCACAAAAACTCAAATATCTCTATTTTTCGGCATATCCATATGTTTGTCTATACATTTTCCCCAACGAATTGGTAGTTTTTTCATCCCATTTTCTTAAAAAGAAGCAGGGTGGGTGTCGATCCAGTTGCGCACAAACCACTCCACCTGTTCATTGGTCTGAAATCGCTAATCGTTCACTTCCTAGTGATTGTTTGAGGGGGCCAAACATGTGGAAATCACAAGGGGATAGGTTTGGGCTACATGGATGGTGTTCCAGTTGAGTCCAATTCATATCACTGATTTGGGTCTGCGTTAAAGCTGCGGTATGAGCCCTAACTTTATCGTGTAAGAGTAACATATCACGAATGGGGTGCGTCCTCCTGTTTCGGCGATAAGGAAGTTTTACCTAACTGAGAAGATTACAGTAGTAGGCTGCATTAATGGTTCTTCACTCGTGCAAAAAATTGACCAACAGCACCCCTCTCTAGTCCAAAAAACCGTGGCTAAAGCTTTCCCTGTAGATAGACGTGTTTTCGGCTTCACTGGGTTTGATTCATCTTTGCGCCGCCACTCCATGCTTGCTCGTTTTGATGTTGGAGTGTAATGGTGTACCCACGTCTCATCACAAGTTACAATTTTGTGCAAAAGAAATCACCTTCCTCTCTAAATCGAATGAGACGCGCCTGAGAGATGCGAACTCGAGCAGCTTTTTGATCTTCACTCAGCAACTTTGGAACTCAACGAGCTGAAATTTTTCGGAATCCCAAGGTTTTCGTTCTGATTGTGTGGACACTCTCATAGCTGATGCCGAGTTCACCATAACTAACCGTAACTCTTGGTGAAACAATATTTAAAATATATCATGAAATGAATAACAAACTTGGTATTGTTTCAGTATTTTCATTTAAAATACTCTAACATATGTTTCGGCTATTATGCCATTATCAAAGAGTTATGATGTAACTAAACCAAAATAGACAAAATTTCTTTTTAAATAGACCAAACTTACCTGGAAGCTATATATATATATATATATATATATATATATATATATATATATATATTAGTGATGATTATATGAATATATATAAAAATATGTTACACGTTTGTATGATATTTGTAATATTACCAGACAACCACAAGGGTTTGAAATTCATTTGGCAAAGGTATTTCAACTTCACGTTTTATTGTCATGCAAAAATAATGAACGTGGCTCTTTTGAAATTGTAAACATGCGACAGTACTGCCATTCCTTTGCAGCTAATGTTTATATGTGAGTAGCAGGCAATCTGGTAAAAAGCCCGTTATTGTTTTCTGTTCATTGCTCACCGGATGGCCGCAGAAAAATGTCTTTCAGCCAACACAAAAGAGAAGATCCAATGTTAGTCATTATTTCAGTTGCATTGTGTCCTCTGTGCTCTGTGATATATCTTGAGAAAGTAATTTGGGTAATCTCTTTAAACGTACAAATACAATGGAATTTATTATATTACATAAATATATATTTTTTTGATTTTCCTATTGAGTATTGCGATGGTGGTCCCCATTTTTAGTATTTCAATTAAATGTCAACAAGATTAAGAAATAAAACACTTGGTACACTTTTGTTTCACAGTTTTTATTTAGAACACTCTAACAATTGTTTCGGCTGCTAAGCCATTATCAAAGAGAATAATTTTACAAAAGTAACAACGATCTTATATACCTATGTAGGGGTTAGATGGACAAATTTAAAAGTGGAGAGATCCAAAATTCAGTTTGGTCGTTTAGTACATTATCTTGATGTTTTTAAGCTTCTTTAATTTCTAAAATTTCATACAGATCTAGTCGTTTGCCTTTATTTAAATTATGTAACAATTTACAATTTTTTGTATCAATAAAATGATCGTTTGTAATGCAGTGTTCGGCTAATCCAGTGCATTTTTTATTTTGGATGATAGATTTTTTATGTTCTTCTAAACGGGTTTTTAGAGAACGATCTGTTTGTCCAATGTAGAAGGCGGAGCAATGTAGACAGTTCAACTGTTTTCAAGAGTGTTTTGTTTATCTAGTTTATTGTTAACTATGAATGAACCTAGATTATTTTTGTTTAGACATATCGGGATGGTGCTGGTTTTCTTTATGTTATTACAAATTTTACTAGACACTGCGGGTACAAAATTAATAATCTTATTAAATATGTTTCACCAAGTGCCTAGCCAAGATTCAATTTCTTATATAAATGTTAACACGTGTAATATACTTCGTAAAAGCTATAGATTCTTTTGAATTTTTTTAACAATGGAAGAAATAAGAACTCATTACCTTAAATTTTTATATCAAGTATTTTTTCTTCCAATTATTATGTGTCTTCTTTACTTTTTTCTTACTGTCAGAACTCGAGCTTATTCCAATTTCTTCCATTTATTTTTAGCAAAAATTCTACCAAGTTCAGCAGTCATTAAAACACTAATTGAAAACTATACCTTTTTTAATTACTGATTGTTATTATAATTATTGATACGTTCTGTTACTACTTTGTAAAACACCATTAATCACTTTAATTAACAGAAAATATTTATGGAATGCGACACACTTCCATTTCTTTGATATTGAGTTATTTGGTATGGTATTGTGGCGGAAAAAATACACATTTTTAATAAATATTCATGTTTTCTTCTAAATTTATTCTCTATATTATAGTATTTCCTAAATTGTATTATACTACGATCGTAGTATCACCCAGTCTCTGCGTAAAATTTCATCATTTCTTTACCGATGTATGTCACTCGGTGACACATGGTACTTACACTAAATACTGATCAGAAAGAAAAAAACTTGTTTGGTATTGATACTATTGATATTATTTGTTGAAACTTGTCCATAATGTAACAAAATGAAAACAAGAAAGTTTCAATAATTATTTATTGTGCCACAATAATTCTTTCGCCACACAGTAGCTTCATCAAGTGATTAATTAACATTTTTAATTTAACCACAACGAAATTTATATTAATCCTAGTAGAAACATGTAAGAGGGAGGAAACAATTTAGAACTGGACTAAAATATATTTAATAATGGTAAATTATCACAATCCATTTGATCGTTTAAAGTTACTTTTTGTTTGAAAAGTTTATTAAATTTTAAGCTATCTACGAAAGTTAGGTTTAAAGAATTTTTTTAATTAAAAATGTGTAAACTTTTAAAATCTGAGTTAAAATTATGTTTATCGTTATTTAAATATGTTAAATGTTCGATATGAACTGAATCTAATGTTTTATTGATAAAAAACTATGACAATGCTCTTTAATTCTCATTTCGAAAGGTGTAACTGTCTGACCGATATAAACCTTATTACGATACACTGCTTATTTTAGTTCTTTAGATGTTTTAGATTTATTATTAAGAATACGTTTACATAACGAATTGCTAGTTTTTTATAGAAACAAAACTATTATTTATTCTTTTAGGTACCTAGTATTGTTGTAATATTTTCTGAACACCTAGGGTTATCGAATTTTTCTAACTTAACTTTAATTTGAGAATATACATATAACTGAGCGTTTTTGTTTGTTTGGTTTCACAAGTATTTAATTATGACTTGAAAAAAGGCTCTTCATTATTTATGAAAATGGCATTACAGTCGAAACAGTATTATCAAGTTAGAATTAAATAAAAGAAGTAAAATTTCACACAAATTTATTTAACAAATACAGATGTACATTTCGATTACTATGTAGTCATCATCAGTGTATCATCGAAATTGACAGAAAAACAAATATAATTAGGTTTAATAAATGTTTGGACGACAGAGATATATTATAGATATATAGAGATATATATAGCTTCCCATTTTTTAAACGATAATCACAATCAAGACTTCAGCAATTTAGAATTATTAAAACCATGTAAAACTTTTTCAGAATTAATCGTTAGTGAATTTGTGTACATTTATAAACACAGGAAAACCTAATGAATTTTGACATACCTTACATGAACAACCAACTTATCTTTTTAGCTTCGAAGAATGTATAAATTCATTATTATATGTTTTTCTGTTTATTACATCTAATTCACCGATGATGACCACTTGGTAGTTAAAGTAAATTGTTTGTGAAGTTTGTGACAAGTTTTTATTTCTAACCTTTCTAATAAGTACCGAGTATGAGACAAAAATTGAACGTCTTTATTGTCGGCGTCGTCAATCTTTCGGTATATGACACATAACAAGATTCAGAACAAAGGCAAGAATATCGGAGAACTGTGTGGTAGTTTCTAAAAAACCGCTAGAACGTTCCACGATAATATAAACTGGTTGTTGATAAACGATTGAACAAATACAGTTAAATAAATAATCATAGTTGTAATATAAATAGGTGCATATAGTGTAAATTTAGTGTTGAATAAGTCAGTTATTATTCAAAACGAGTTTTTATTTTTATACTTTAGTATATCTTCACAAGTCACTCTAACACAAAATATACAATTTTTTTCATAATGATTGATTAAATCAACTGTTTTTCGTTCTAATTCATATTTAATTTAAATATCAATGATTAAAATAAATAAATGCTGGCAATATTGAAGAGGTAATTGAGGTGATTTCGTCCGGCTGGCCGCTTGCTTACTATTCTGACGGTGGCAGTGAGAGTGGGAGTGGTGAGCGAATAGCTATCGTACCCTTTGCGACGCTCGGCGGCGCTGCCCGAATTTACCGCCGTTCGTGCCAGTAGCACCGCGTACGTCCGTAGTGGTAACAACCAGAGGTAACGGTGCCTCACTGAAATTTTAGACGTACTTGCGTCCGTCCGGTAAAGTAGCGGCGAAAAGAGCGGTAGCGTGCGTTAAGCTACGAATTTTCCAGCACTGCTGCTGCTCCCACCTGTGAAGAAAATTGACGGTCGCCGTATCCCGTATTAGCTTGATTTTCCGTGTTCGTGACGCTTCTGGTCTAGACTTATGTATCGTACAATGAATATAATGCACGTATGTGATCATAATGCCGCTAGCCTCGTGTCTCGATAAGAAAAAAGAAACTGTTTACAACGACAATGATTTATTATGTTCTCGCGTTTGGCGATTGTACGAAGGAATGTCATTAATAAAAAATGTGAATAGTGAGGTGGGTTGAACGGGATGATGGTTGTTTGTTAGAGCATTTCTTTGGCCCTGGTTATTAAAAAATATTCGAAATTCTAAGACACTTTAAACCTACCATTCTATCAATGGTAGTCTAATGGCAATTGCTTTTCTATTGTTCTAAGAAAAAGAAACATCTAAATTCTTCTTTTTTTTATTCCACTTTGTTAGAGTTCTGTACCGCCCTATATATTATATCTCCATTCCCTTTTTTATTGGATGTTACAACTTTTTTTAACCTTCTATTCTACTTTTTAACTATTGATTATATCTAAAGCTTTTTAAAGGCTCATAAACATATTTTTTTGTGAAAGATCAAATATTTTCTTTTTAATCACCCCGTTTTGGTTAAATAGCCTAAAGTAGTATATTCAAAACCATTGCTACTTCTTTTGTTATTGTCTTAATTAGGGTTTTTCAGTGAACTAATATAACAAAAATGTAATGTTAACAATAGATTAGGTCTATTCACAAAATTCAAACTGCATTAATAAATATAACAAATCACTTATTTATTACTAAATTGTGTGCTAGCTATTGTTAACGTATACAAATCAAAAATTTGCGTTATTTATATTTGTGGCTTTAAAATTAATTACTAGTATAATCAATAAGTCATTTCGAGTAATTTTGTGAAATGTTTCAGTCGAATTGTTTCTTGTATAGGTATATTGATACTTTTGAGGAGGTTTGCGAATTAATTACATTGTTAAAAAAATAAAGTTTTTACACAAATAATAGTAAATAATGATTTGTAAGAGACACATCACCAAAATTTGATTTAGTGAAGTTCTTTAAAATTTGAAATTAATCAAAATATACGGTAAAATCAAATTGAAAATAAAAAACTCACCATTTTTCAAACCGTCAAAAATTCGTTAATATTTGGCATAATATCCTTTTTTTACAGTACTATTTTTTAAGATCTTCCCCAAATCTTATTTTACAGATGTGCTTCGAACTAACTTTTAACTGTTTTTAATAGTGTAATTCCCGAACCTGCTTATATAGTTGTTTTTTTTTTAAAGATTGGTTTTTGTTGATGCATTAACCTAGTTACTGAAACTTGTGCATTACTTTCGATTATCGATAAAATATTACCTATAATGTACCCAGTTGAGGTTTTGAGTATTTTGTGTTGAAAACATTTATTCCTAGCAAAACTGTGGACCAAAGATTGTTCTTAACTATTCGATCGGATAATTCGGGCATTATCTATATTGGTTTTTTCTTTTCCAAATCGTAGGTTCCAATACTTACTGTGAACGGAATCAACAATTAAAAAAGTGTGCAGTCAAAATGGTGACATCTCTTTCTGATTTGCCGTACATCAAATGAAAAAACAGTACAGAAAAATGGTCGAAAACATCAGTGTTTGGAAGAAATGCAATCTGCTTATTTTTGTTTTGCTGAATCTACTGACTGGTAAGTGTTAAATACATAGTTCTTCTTTTTCTTCGACGATTAGTGTTGTATTAAATAATTTTTTAATAATAGTTTAGTGATATGCAAAAAAACCTACCATGAATTACAGCCCGAATATTTCTGAAATCGAACAAACCTTTCCTATTTTCCCACAAAGGATTCTATTCACGGACGAGTCCATTTTTTATTGTATTGGATTTGTATGTAGGCAAATTTTCACAATTAAAACGTTGAAAATCTTCAACTGTTTTATCGTTATTGCAAATGGCACAATAATAAATTTGGTTTTGTTAAAGTCTTTTAAAAATGTTGACGATCTAGACATTAGGTTCTTAAATTTAATCTTACTAACTAATTTATCCATAATGTTACGGTTATAATCATTGTGTTTAGCAATATTTTTAATAGTGCAGAGTTCTTTGTCATACCCATCTTTATTTAAAGGAAAACTAAGTAAAGTACGCACAAGAAAATTAAAACTAGCCATTTTGTGTGTTGACTACAATGATTAGAGTCATTGGTTATGTATCTAGAGGTATTAGTATAGTGAGTTTTCTATAGATATCAAATTCTAAAGAAATCCCATTTCTTATAACCAAAGCTTCTAAAAATGGCAGTTTAGTGAAATTAATAGAAGGAAAACGTGAATTTAATTTAGCAACGAAATCTAGAGGATTTCCAGTATTTAAATCAAAAATAGCAAAAATGTCGTCCACATATCTTAACCATACTTGAGGAAAAAACTCTATCTGACTCATGTCGCTCTCGAAAGGACTCATGAAAAGATCAGCTATAAAGGGAGATAAATAGTTCCCCATAGCTGTTCCCTCACTCTGTTCGTAGATACAATCGTTTATCTGAAAATAATTTTACCGCATGCACATTGAAGCTAGAATATTGTACTCAGCCACAATATCAGCGGAAAAATCATTCTCTTTTAGTAATTCATCCAAATGTCACGGTAAGCAGAACCAGTACACTTGGAAAAAGAGAACAGACTTCAAACGAAACCAAAATCTTACTACTTTTTAACTTAATGTTTTTAAATTTATACATTTATTAATGTTAATTAATTAATAATTAATCTCGAAAAGTGCTTTGCACATTTTGTGTCGTGTTTTGGCGTTGGGGTTTGAGCTATCCAGTTTGTAGTACATTTTTAATATGATCATGCAAAATAACGTAATTTTTTTGTGGGTAGAATTTCGAAAAAGCGCCACGATTAGTACCTGTACAGATTGTAACTAAAAATCTTAGCCAAAGTATATGAAACCTATTTAGATTTGTCAATGGTTTCAAACTTTTGTTATTGTTACCTGTTTTTAGACTGGCCAAACCCGATTTCAGGACAAACTAGCTTTGCATACGCTAAACTAGTTCTTCCTATACGTGATAGGATTAACTAGCATAGTCTAGTCCAAACTAATTTGTTCTAAGCTCGATAGGATAAACCAGTTTAGGATAGTCCAAACTGATTGGCCCTGATATAAATAGGTTAGGTTATGATAGATAGGTTTTGTGAGATGCAGCTGCAAAAAAAAACTGTTGCACAAACAGATACCAGTGCAAGAAGGCAATGATACTCTGCAATTCTAAGTGCCACCAAAGCAAATAAATAACAGTTTTAATAATTGAGATATGATTATTGCTTCTATTAAAAAAAACATATTATTTGTTATAGTATAATTGTTTGTATTACCAATTATCTATAACTTTTAACCATGAATCATTATGGTTTTAATAAAAATGATTATTTTTTCAATTACGGAGTATTTTATTCAGTTTATCTAGATATACTATAATGTTTTCACTAGGCCACACCAGTTTATTCTACAGTGTGCGTATTTATATCAGGACAAATCAGTTTGGACTAGCCTAAACTGGTTTATCCAATCGGGCTTAGGACAAATTAGTTTGGACTAGGCTATACTAGTTAATCATATAATGGCGGTGTTGGCTTTACAGACCCCCCATTGTCCTGCTGTTCCAGATATTCGAACTTATTGTTTTATCGCATGTCTTATGATAGTGTACCGAAGAATAACATCGTCACAATCGAAGGGGAAAGATATCGCCCAACTTAGTTTATTAATCTAAATTCACTTCTTCTTCAACATTGATTCCATATACAACTGCATCATTATTAATTTGTAAAATATAGTTAAGTTCTAAAGTTCACTGGAGGTTTATTATCACTACCTTCCCATAAATATTACTCAACCTGCAATAGCAAGGATCCTGAGTAAAGGCATGTATCCACAAATACGTACTGAATAAGTTCTATCGTAGATCTAATAATTGATTTTTAACCATTTGGAGGATGTTATTTTGTAACTGGTATCTACAGCAGTGCCATTGCATCTGTCCAAATTTTAATTCATTTGCAAAGAAAATTTGCAAGGGATGTTACAATAAATTTTCATAATAATTATCAATGAACTGAAGAGAATGCTCATGCGATTTAACACGACCAATGTTTTTATTTAAATTTAATTAAATTCGATAACCATATAAGTTTGTACAATTGTTCCTAATTAATAAAACAAAGTAATGTGCCATTATGACAAACGTAAAAAATTGTTGCATCGTTACCATGCGACAGTAGCGCATATTTCCAATTAAAATTACGATCAATTTTGCATTCAGATATCTATTGACATAGCAATTCTTTCTTTATTTGATAATAATCCAATTAATGTTGGTCAATATTGCATATTGTGCAGTATTAATTACCGTTCATTTATCCCAATTATTAATGTAGCGTATTCGATTTGCAACAATATGATATGGAATTTGTTGGTAATGTCATCGTTTTTGTGATAATGTTCGTTGATTAAAAAATCATCGTTTCATTAATGTTACTTCCACTGAAAATAACTGGTGTTCAGATGTATTTAATCAATTCAGATTGAACAAATTAAACATTATGTTTTCATAATTTTGTAGCATAGTATGTTATTTCGTAATGGCACCCGAATAATATTAGACATTATATTGCTTTAGGTTCCTACATGTTTACATATATTGGTCGTGCCGTAAAACAAACTTATTACAAGAAGGAAGATTTCTATTTTATTATTAAAATTTATGAGTTCAGCTGCTTTTGAACTCTAATATCAGCGTTGTTATTTGCGAAAGGCTTTTGAAACTTAAGAATATTCAAGAACTAACTACTTAAAATCTTAAGAATTTTGAAAAATAACAAACAGCGTGGGGGTACTTCTTCTACGAAAGGCGTATTTTTAGAAAGGAATTCGAGGATTTTAGAAAATACTTTGATCTTAAAAATTCTTCGAACATATAAAGAAAATGACATAAAAATCTGAACCGTAAAATCCAATATATTGAAAAATCTAAAAAGATTTGTATTTTAATAAAAGAAGATGAAAAGATTTTTGATGAAATGCCCCATGAGAATTACTACTTGTTTCCTTAAAATCATTACTTGATGTTTATATTTTGGAAAACATGTATTTATTTATTTATTTTTATATACATTTATTGTGAAAATGCATATTAAATAAATGGTAAAAAACAAACACTTGGTTAATTTTCACAAATTTAATTATCAGACTCGACAATATTGTTTCGACGAAATTCGTCATTATCAAGAGTACAACAAAATTATACTAAAGTTTATAATAATATATATTGTAATATATTTCTGGTTTTGGGTTTTCCCAAAATTCTACAAGAGAAGGGGTTGTTGCTATACAATTCCAGCTGCAAATTAATTATTTTAGCTCATAGTAGACCCTCCAGGTGCAATAATAATTCCTTATTACTATTTGTAGCTACCTATTCTTCTACTTGACGATATCAGTGTGTGGCGATTTTTTAATAAATATTTTGCAACTGTTTGATTTCAAGTTCGTTAATATGTAGTTGCAAGAAATAAAAGCTCAGTTACCATTAACGCCTATTTAACTTAAAGAAAGATATTTTTTTATCATTGACCATTGTTCGGTGATGCTGTATATTGTATATAATTTAAACATTGAATTTACTTGATGAAAATCCGTGATACAGGAATAAAACTTTACGAAGTAGATTTTAATAAAAAAAAGATTTAACAATGTTAAATGTAGCATGTTTCGGCAAACAATTTTGGCTTCTTCGGACAGTGAGTATTTTCTACTAAAACTAAAGTGTCGCATCACATCTTTAATACTGGTTGCATTTGGGGGTAGATAAGATCAAGGAGAGGGCAATTATTTACTTCAATCTGGTCATTTAAAATTAAGTTCTGTTTTTTAAATTTATTTATTTCTAGATTTTCCATGAGATTTAATTTTTTGCTTTTATTTCAGATATGTAATATTTCAAACTTATCTTTAAAATTATGATGCTCTTCTATTAGTGGTTCCCATCAGTCTGTTTTATTTTTAAGAAAACTACTTTTATGTTCGGAAATACGTTTTTGAAATTTCTTCCTGTTTGTTTTTGGACAAGATCCACAGGTCAGTTTGTAAACTCCGGAGCATTTTGCTTTATCTACTGCATCTTTATTATTTCTTATTATTTGTTATAACTTTTCAGAAGGAAAATACATAAAGATAAATATATATCACTTTAGGTTTAATAGAAAATACCCACTGTCGGAAGAAGCGAAAAATGTTTGGCGAAACATGTTACATTGAACATTGTTAAATAATTTTTTTTGTGAAAATCTACTTCGTGAAGTTTTAGTCCTGTAATTTAAATATTTTTAAATAAATGTTTTCTATTTTATTTTGGTAGGTAGGTAGTTTTAGGAACTTTTTTAAGTAACCATTAAGTCACCAGAAATGTATTTTATAATACCAATTTGCAATTTACCAATAACCGAAATTCAATTTAATGAGGGTTCAGTACTTAGTAGAATGTACGACCAGAAAGGACAACCACCTACCCCAACTAATGCACGTTGAAAGGGTGGCAATATTATAAATTGTAAGTTTGGTAAAACTTCTTACCCGGCGGCGTGGTCTAATGGTTTGGATCATTGTTTAGCATTCGGGAGGTCACCGATTCGATTCCGGGTCGGCTGCTCTGGTACAAGTTTTCTGTGGTTTCCTTGGATTATTTAGATAATATTTCACTTCTCTTCTATCTTCATTTCGTCTGTCTCATCTTTCTCTCCGTTGCTACCATCCACCCATTCCGACGATTTCTGAAAGGAGGCTGAACAGGACCGTACGCCCTACCCTCTGGCTTTGCACCACAGGGTAGGTTTCGAGGGACTGTCCGCCCACCAGCTGGTTCAACATCAAAAACTTTTTTTTTAACTTGAGACATCAAAAGAATATTCAACAAAAATTTACATGACCGATTACTTACAATGGGGATGTCCCATTGCTGCCCGCGAAAATATTTTACCTGAAATTGTAGCATAGCTGCCCTCCGACCTTTATGTCTATTAATGTTGGTCGTATTGCTGCCCGCCAACTTTATTACCCTCATAATTAATTTATAATTAGGTAGTATAATGCATATGCAATAGTTCTTATAAGCGTATTACATATTCGTAACATATAAAATAATTTGCTCAAAATTATCAATATAGGTACCCATAGACAATTTAATAAATGTACCAAATAATACACACCAGTAGGGGCCAATTAATTATATTCGAACAGGAAACCGTTATAGTTTCACAGCACGGCGGGAGAGACAGATTCCTCTGTTGTTTGTTATTAGTTTACCTAATATATAAATATGCTGCTTTCAGAATTTACTTTTTAGTCTCTGACAAAACGACAATTTTAACGTCACAAATTATGGATGAATTGGTTGAAAGTGCTTGGAGTAAATAACAAATTGTGTTAGAAGGTTATGAAACATTCAAAAGTTGTTCAAATCTTTTCGATCAACTTTACACTTTTCACGTTGATCTGAAAAGCACAGAAAATTACTTATTAAATTATTATTATTATCAAACAAATACGGACGTGGGCAGCAATGGAACTTTTTCAAGGCGCGGGCAGCAATGGGACTGTTGCGTCTCTTGCACCACTAACTGATTTATTAACATTCCAAGATGTGTAACGTCTTCACGCCGATTTTCTAAATTATGATTTTTAGCTCTTTTGTTCATTTATTACCAATTCCTTTCCTTTGTCAATTTAGTTTCGAATCCTTTCCTAATTGCACTACCATAAATCGCCCATAAATTCCAGTAATTTTCTCTAGCTGTAACTGTCAACCCCCTAAGCCTAACGTCTGTCAATTTGTATCATATTTCTGTCACATTTATAACCATAAACCAATACACTACAACAAGTTTCAAAACCCACCTTCCTCACTTGTAACACCCATCATCATTGTTCTCATCAAATTTAACCACACCTCCATCCCTTTCCAACTGAGTCTATAATCTATAAATAACATTTTTCTATCAGAGACAAGATCAGATCAGATCAGATCAATAACTCTGTAATATCAATTCAAATCAAACTATCAACCTATCAGCTATATTCAACTATATCAACAACAACAAATCTAATTAATTAATCAATATTCAATCGACAATCCAATCGTGACGCAACGCTTCCCGGTACCAGTATTATCCGTTTATAAAGTGTAAATATATGTATAAAAACCTGCTTAAAGACCTTAATTCAACGACTTACTTCAACCACAAAAATTCAACACAAACACCTGGACTTCATCAAGTTGCAGTCCAGGACGATTCATAGCGAATCGTAACAGAGACTAAGTCCTTACAATCATTCAATACATTCAACAACAACAATAATTAAACCAAGGATTTAATAAACAACAAAAAAAGTGTGCAAATATTTACTTTTGTAACTATCGTGTGCACAAACTATAATAAGGAAATAGAGCGTTTCATTCGAAGTGGTAAATAACCCAAAACACAAAAGGTGGGATACCTCCACATCCGATAGTCATTGTGTGAAGTTTGCCAATAAATTCCAAAATATCGTGTGCTAATAATGCATCTGTGGGAAATTTACTGGTAGGTAGTACTTGGAGGGTGATTATCGTAAGAAATGCAATAAACTGAGTAACATCACCTCATGTCAAAATCACTGTCAGTTCGCTCGAAGTCGCCGACTTCCTATTTTAATAATTTGTGTCGAATCGATTTTTCTGCCTTCGCGGATCCATCATCCATCTCCTTCTTGGCTGTTGAATATTTTCGTAAAACCTTATTATATGTAGATGGAGTCGAGTCGTCGACGAGCTTGTAGCTCGACAACACGGGCAATTTAAACACGAGTTCCGCATGCATTATGCAAAATTTTTCAACACAAAAACAAAAGCTCGAAAATGTCTTAATCATATCCAAATCGGAACATCGTTAGCATATGAAGGCGGAAACAGTCCCTTGTTCTCCATGTATTATTCATAAACATTGTCTTATTCTTGAGCCGACGAGAGGTCCTTAGAAAAATGTAAATTTTTAATTTTCAGCCAACGGCATTATTTCCTCTACTAAAGCGTTCGACTTACATCTCACTTGTATCTCAGGTACGGGAAAATTCGCCCGCGGGAATACGGCAAACTTGTACGTCCTTTATTGTCGTAATAAATTCCCAGGCGGGATCCTCGGGCTACTGTAACTGTTGTTTACGTAAAATATTTAACTTATTACCTTATAAATGTACCGGCCTTATTATGTATTGTATTAAATGTAGGTTTTATTTCAGAGACGTGATAATAATATGAACCCAGCGTAAGCAATATTCTCTGTACTAGAAAATGAGGTACTTTAGGTATGTAACCAACAATGCACATTCGGGGACACATTTAAGTTTCCCATGCGCTAAACGGAAATTTACGGACTTTAAACATTGAAAATCATTTACAATAGCATTTAACATACAAACCAAATATATTGAAAACATATTTAAACTTTTAAAAAAAAAATACTGTTGTTTACGATAATATATGTGCTATAAGTGAAAATAAAGTTAATTAGTAACGCAAGTAGTGGGATGTAGAAGCAGAGAGTGAAAGAGTTCTATTTTTTTTAAATAACTTCATTTAGATAATACCCCGGTATAGTTAACTGTAGTAGAAAACTCTCACCCTCAATGTCTACCCCGTGTTCGTAGTTCGATGTCTGGCAGTTTCGATAAATTTCTGACCAATAGCATAATAATTGTTATTCCATTATAAAAACTGATAAATCAAACGCCATTAAGTTACATATTTTTATTGGTAAAACCACAATAATTATTTCGCTCTAGTAGGGCTTGTTCAGGTAAAAGAATGATTCCTGAGTCGTGTTTGATTTATCAGTTTTCAAAATAATAGAATCGAAATGTTGGACGGTAGAAAATAATTTCGCGTAGTCGTTGATGGTTCTGCTATAGGGAATTATCACGTGCACGCCTTTAGGTAGCTGCTTCCAAATGACAAGTGTACCATTAAGCCTTATCTGTCTGACAACATGCGACGAGCACATACATTGATGCATGAATATAGAGCCACATACGTCTGCATAATTTCGGAATTCATTGTTCCATCGTTGAATCGATATTCAATATCCGAGATATAATTGGATTGCCAACATCTCCGCGTTTAGTTGCTAGCATCTGCGAAAGGACAAGCGGCTACCACTTAAAATGAAATTATCCACTGGCTACTAGAGATAACAGCTAAATTAACAGTTTACAGGCAACTTCGCAGTTTCGGAAATTAATTAACGTGGTCGCTTTGTCCTCGGAACGATTATAATTCCGAAAACACCCTCAGCTACAAACGGAATGTTGACAACTCTCACCGACATTTTTGCCATTTATCTCTGTGCATTAAACACGTTTTGAAAATACAATCATAAATACAAGAAACTAATATTTTGTTATTATACAAAGATCTAGCAGAATTTTAGGCACTACATTTATGGACTAAAATACATTCTCACCAATTAAAGGATATCCTACAGTGGCTGACAATCCTTTACAAAGGAATTTTATTGAACACTGTGAACTAATACAGTTCGCAGTAAATATCAATAGATGGCTATATCCTGACAGTTGCTTCATATTAATTAATTTGCTTGTATAAACAATTTCGGTTTATAATTAATCATATCTTGGCTTACTTGATGAAAATTAATTAACACTTTAGAAGGAAAACACATTTTTAATTTTCACTGGTTTATTGTTTACTTAACAATTGTTTCGCTAATACTTTAGCTTCATCAGAAGTAGACTTATACTTAATTAACAAACGAAAATATGTCTAATTTATACCTAAGTTAGGGTTCGAACTACCACTGGGGAGGGGAAATAGGTTTAATAACGGTGAATTGTTTAGATCTAACTGATCATTTAAAAGCAAATCTGTTTTCTTGAATTTATTTATTTCCATAGTTTCAAGTAAAGTTAGTTTGTAATTATTTGATTCTTTATGCAAATTAGTGTATTCATAATTGAATTGATGATTTTCTAACAACAAATGTTTCGCGTAATTAGAATCGATTTTTTTATATTTAAATGACCTATAGTGCTCACTTATTCTTTTTTTAAATTTTCTTTTAGTTTTACCTATATAAATTTTGTTACAGGTTCCACAATTTAATTTATAGATTCCTGATTGGCAATCTTTATCATAAATTTCGGTTTAGTCACTGATTCATGGAAACTACCTATTCAATATTCTTCATGTACAATATGTAGAGTTTATCATTATCATTTTTCTACTCAGTTTTGAAAATGACGAAAACAAAAGCTTTGAGAATTAAGTTAATATTATCTAGACATTCATGTAGGAAAATCCACAGTTTCTATCTAGCTTAGTTTAGTTATATTTAGTCCAGAAGAATTGTAAAAAGCCCTGAGAATGCAACTTTTTTTTGTATTTTGTGCTTAATCTCGAGTTTTCATGCTACCGCATATTAAGGGTTGAGAAATGAAGGATTAAAACTGCTTTTAGATAAGTTGGACTACATAAGCTACTCTGTCTACGTTTGGTTCATATTTTGACGATTATTATTTTAGACTGATATTTTTCTGTACACTTCACAAACATATAAATAGTTCAATCCAAAAAAAAGAATGTAATAAAATCCTTTTTCAACTAATTATAAATAATCACAGATCCCACATTTGGAACGCGTCCTACACAGTAGGCATAGCGCACCTAAAGCCATATCTCACGACCGATTTCGACCTATCGGGTCTCATCAGGTGGGCACTGGCAGAAAGGCTTTTACAAGCTATATAATAAATATAAATATGGAGTAGTTGTTTCTGTTGAACCGGTCGTATAGTATGATTTTCGGTACGCGCGCCTACCGTGTAGGTTGCGTTCCAAATATGAGATCTTTGATCCTTTATAATTAGACGAATAAGGATTTTAATACCTTCTTTTTTGGATTGTTATCTTCGTCTATCTATAGTGTAATCCAATGCCGGTAGGGGTATCAGCCCTTGGAGTAGTTTAAGTTTTTTTTTTTATATATAAACTCTACATATTTCTACGGTTTCTTTTAATGTATTATATTAACGGAAAAGTAATCTTAATATGATGAACCTCTTGAAAGTCTTAAGCTCGAGCGAATTCTGTGATTGAAGTTCTCCTTTGAGTTCTGTTGCACTGTAGATTAAACAAAATTTTTCGATTGCGTCTAATTCCCGGAAGAAATGGGAAGTCTTCGTTCTCTCGGCCAAGATGACGCTCCAGTTGACTTGCCCCTTGTCGTAACACAACTTCTGACTTTATAGAAATTGCCTCGCTACTTCACTGTCGTCATTTTCCGACCGTATTTGCTGTACTGAGATAATCTCTGGATGAAATCTCGAGACTGGGCCCCGATCTTCTTGTCGTTTTGAACTCAACGATGTAGAAATACTGTAATGTAGTTTAACGTTAGAGGTTTAGCGACGTATTTCAGAATTCGTAAGCAGAAACTGAGTAACAGGAAGTAAAAGTACGCGGACCGGATGTAAATGTAATTTTTAACCTTTTATCATAACTACTAGGTATATCCTTAATATTAGGTATAGAAGTTCTCTTAGAGCAAAGCCATTTGTAACAAAGTTCAGTAGGTAAGTATACATTAAGTTGAACGGATAGGAAAAAATCGTGAAAAATAAACAAAAAGTAATATCATTACGAGTGTATATTTAAATTAAAATACACAGATGGGAAATTATTTTTTTTTTAAATAACGTTATCCAGATGTGCACCATCTCGACGTAAGTACTCTTCGAATCTGAACTTTAGAAAACTCGCTCACGAATATTCTGCTTTAATTGATCTACCCTGTGTGGTTTATTGGTGTAAACGTAACTCTTCCAGTCTCTCCAGAGGAAGAAATCACAAGGAGTCAAGTCTGGACTTCTGGGAGGCCAAGGAATATCTCCTCGGCGCGATATCAGTTTACCTACAAACATTTCGTTGACGACCGCCATCGACTCATTAGATATGCCTGGCATGTCGCGCCATCTTGTTGAAATCATGTCCGCACATTAAATGTTTCAAATTGATAGAGTTGCAGAAAGAAAAATTCGCGCAACATTGTTGTATAACGGTCAGAATTTACTGTTACAGTCTGGCCTTGCTCATCTTAAAAGAAATATGATTCCTTGTACCGAAATAGCCGCCTAAACTGCAACTTTGGGCGAATGCAGTGGCTTTTGATGTTTTGATGTTTTGATGTTTTGATTTGGGATTTTCTGTTGCCCAATAGCGACAGTACTGCTTGTTGACATGTCCATTCAAGTGAAAATGAGCTTCATCCGTAAACAGAATATTGTTCAGAGTTGGATGCATCCAAACAAAATTGCCGTATTTTTGCCCAAACAATGTTGGAGCACTTTCCAACTCTGAACAATATTCTGTTTTCGGATTTTAGGTCTTTTACCAAAATTCGGCGCAGGGATGTTTTTGATAAGGCAAGCTCAGCCGACCTCATTGGGGTTGATAATCCGGGATCGCGTCGTACGGAAGTCGTAACTTCGTTAACTGTTTCCTCTGTGCGTATTGACCTTGGGTGTCCCGCAGGCTTTTGATTGAGTGTGGAACCCGTAGCCTCGAATTTTCTGACCCACGATCTGATCACACTTTCACTGGGACACTGATTTAAGTCATGCAATCCGTACTCGGCACGAAATAAACGCCGCTCAACAGTAGACGAGTCGCCAGTTTTGTACGCTATATTGCAACTGAATTTTCGAATAGCGAGCTAGTCACTCCCACTACTGGCGTCGCGCTAACCAGTGCTGTTCAGATTCAGTGGCGTTCTTAAAATCGTACGTCTTTCTGGCCCACCCTGTACAAGCTGAACTTTTAAAATGCCCTCGTCTCTTTAAAAACGTACTCCCCCTCCATTCTGATTATCTTGTTCTTTCGAAAACACTTTTTCTTAAAAGTAACCATTTTGTTTGGAACAAAAAGTAAAAATTTGAAAGAAATATTTTTTATGTGCCAATTCTACTCTATAATTTACGGTTTCCTAAAATGTTTGTGGATAAGGAACCTTCGGTTATTCGGTCGATTAAAGTAGAGCAGTTTGTGCGATTCTTAACAGTTAAAGGAACTCTCAGTGATTCGAGCAATGTCAGACCCTGCCACCACACATTCCAACGAGAATTGCTTCTTTCGCGCGATTTGCAATCAGAATCCATTTCACGACTTTCAGCCCTTTGGAATTTGTAAACCCAAACAAATGAATGCTGGTCACGTTCACGATAAGAGCACATAACGCGGACGGGTCCGATAAGCTTCACGAAAAGACCAAATCGGCAGGTAATTCTTTCGCACGTTCCGATTAACGGATATCCCTAAGGTCGACACAATAGATTTACAACAAAATAGATTTGCATTTTATATATTTTGGTCATTTGGTATCCAGGTACAAATACGTATCAATAATGTTTAATTAACGAGATTTTGGTTTCTACGCCAAATTATTGTTCTAAACTTATATATTTAAACTCTCTCAACAAAACTTAACTATTTAACACAACTTCGGTTTTACAACTCTCGTAAACACTTTTCGTCGATAACTTCTCTTTCTGTCAACTGCCTGTTTTCAGTTATTAAATAATATTGTGAAACTTCCTGTGTTTTTATTTTATTCGTTTGGTTTAATATTTATCAACTAGTATAACCCTTCTAAATATGTACATGAAGATAGCACTTAAAACCATGGCGCTTCTCCATACCGTAATATTATGGTTCCGTCTGTCGGTGTTTATTGATAAGTGACAAAAAATTGTACAAGCGTTTATTGTTATTTATTTTTAACTCTGGTTATTCAATAAGTTTCATTCAAGTTTAGATTAATTTATTATCTTATACAGTAGATGGCGCTATACTTATAAATAAAAGAATTGTTAGAAAAGCGTTCAAATAGCTGAAAACAAATGCGTCCCCATTACATACAACGACCGAATACGGCAAGAAAGGAAAATAAAGACGTACACCAAACTTAAACATCCAAGATATTGGTTTCAACCTCAATGTTCTTTGCTACGTTCCTGCTTAAACTTCTATCGTTTCCTTTTCAAATCGTTTTGTATTTCCGTTTCTCAGCAGAAACTTGTATGTAGCCTAACTGTTTATTTAAGGTGCATTTTAAACTACGTAAAAGAATAATTTATGAAATTGTGTGAAAGAACTTTAGATATATATAACATTTTCCATTGAAAATCGGAAAGTATGTTTAGAAATTTCATGGTTTTTAAATATGGAGAAAGAATACTACAAAATTTAATAGACGGTTTATTTTTTATTTTAACCTTTATTTTTTTATAAATATAAATGTAAATATAAATATGGAATCAACAGAAACAACTACTCCGAGGGCTAATACCCGTACCGGCATTGAATTACACTGTTGATTGATATTTGCCGTCGGAGTAGTTGTTTCTGTTGATTCCATATTTATATTTATATTTATAATAGAGCCTGTAAAGGCCTTTCTGCCAGCGCCCACCTGATTAGACCCGATAGGTCGAAACCGGTCGTGGGATGTGGCTTTCGGTTCGTTGTGCCTACTTGGTAGGACGCGTTCAAAATGTGAGATCTTTGATCTTAAAATTTAGACGAATAAGGATTTTAATTCCTTCTTTTTTGAATATATTTATTTTTTTGTTTAATTTAAGTGGTTTTCTGAAAATATATGAAAATAAAAGCTTATTCTGAAAACACCCTTCTGAATATTTTTTTCTGATTTTCGGTTATCATAAATTAATATATTATATTTAATGTGTAACTGACAATGTTCGACATTATTAAACATGAACAAAGTAATTAATAAAGGATGTGTCGCAAAACAAATAACTACATTCAGCAATTCTACCCATTCATTTAATTCGAATTTGTACCTTACGCAACCCTGCAGATCAAATATTGGCGAGATGTCTAGAATCGTAAAATAATTTATTTTGTGTGAGTTATTACGTTTTCCCACGAAATTCGAGGTTGCGTATCATTTACTTAGAGGCTTAAATTACATAATAATATGGAAAAATTGAATGTATCATTTAAAGTTCATTAGAAGCTGCTTAAAGTAGACATGCAGTTCATGCAACTATTTTCGTTTACCTTCATCAGAAGATCGACTCAGTGAGAATGTTTGTTTCTGAGTCCTGCAATTTAGAAACAAATTGCTAGTAAATGTAGGTGCTGAGAGGAGCGGGCCTGGCTTCACTAGTGCACACAACCCGTCTGATGGCCCAGTTAAGCACTCGACCAAAGACTCGGATAATTCTTCTGGTTTACTGCTTCGCATAGGACAACGTACAAGAACAATTTTGCACTTGCATTTTTGCAATTATATTGATAAATTTTAGTAAATAAATAAATTTTTAATACTTTTGGTAGTTGTGCAGGTCTGCAACACATATGCACTAGCCACTCCTGATTATTACTATTTATTAGAATAGTAATGTAGTATTATTAAAATAAAATTTAAACTTTGAATAGTGCACTTTTTGTGAAACATTTCAAATCAAAGAGAAATGAAGAAAACAAATAAGTTTCACGAAATTTTTATTGTCTTGACAATATTATTTCGGTCGATTCGACCATTAACTAGAGAATACAGAAGATTACTAAATATTTAAAATGTGTTCAAACAATTTATACTATTAAATTACAAGAAACGTGGTAGGAAGGATAAGTATAATTTATACAAAATCAAAGGGGAATTATGGGATACTAATTCTAGTTGCTTATTAACAAGATTACATTTATTATGAACAGCTTTTCTTATTGCAAAATTTTCAAGGAGAGACAGTTCCCTGCTTTTTGGGATGTTTCAATGTAAAGTTTTTATTTTATCCAAGTCTAGATGATGATTATTAGTAATAAAATGTTCATCAAAATCACATTTGCTATCCTTTTTGTTAATGGCGTTGGACACGCGTTTTTTAATAGACCTACCACTCTGTCCAATATAAATAGCATTGCACGAATTACAACCTAAACGATAAACACCACTTTTTTCTAAAGGATCAATGGTTTTATTTTTACATAATATGGATTTTAAATTAACTGGACTGTTTTCTACGATTTTACAATAAAAAGAATTCTCAACCTTGTATTTGAATCTATGACTAATATTTTGAACAAATTTTACACTACCAAACATAGGGATAGTTTTATCAATTACGACGTTGTTATATAATAATTTATTAGCTTGACTTTTGGTTTTTTTGGCTAACATCTTATCTATTAAGTTAGAATGATAACCATTGGCAACCGCTATGTTTCTTGTAATTTAATAGTATAAATTGTTTGAGCACATCTTACATATTTAGTAATCTTTTGTATTCTCTAGTTAATGGTCGAATCGACCGAAACAATATTGTCGAGACTTATTTGTTTTCTTATTTTCTCTTTGTAGTATTATTACACGGAATAAACTTAACACTTTGGGGGTGCAACTATTGCGAAACATACTGGATGTAAAATATTTATGAATAAAATAAGTAGAAAGTTTCACCAATTTAATAAAAACTTGCCATGTTTCGGTCATATGACCATTATCGAATATAAGAGTAAAATCTATTCTAAAGACTTAAAACCAATACAAACATATTTATACTTAACAACATGAAATAAGTGGAGAATCTACGAAACTTAATTCTAGTTGGTTATTGACCAACTCAAGACTTTTTTGATCTCATGTGTTTCGAGGAGAGGCAATTTCTTTCTTTTTTCTGACACTAGTATGTAAAATAACAATATTATCCATACTTAAGTAGTGATTTAAAGAAACACAATGATCTGAAAAGCCTGTATTTGTTTTTGTTCTTTAATTTATATTATTTAAATGCTCTTTTATTCTAATATTGATAGTTCTACCGGTCTGTCCTATATAACAAGAGGCACTGTTATTGTTACAATAAATTTTATGTATGCCACATTTTTCTAAGATGTTTATCTTGGGTTTAAATTTAGACAACATTGAGCTTAAATTGTAATAATTATACGTATTTGATAAAAATTTGCTTAAATTTAAAGCTAAAATAGTTCATCTATCTAATGGATGCCAATATTTTATTATTTTTTGTGGGTAAAGTTTAATTTTTGTTATAAAAGAAGTTGCGATGATATTTTCCTTTGTTTTTTGTGAAAAAGTTTTTCTATGATGTCAGGGTTGAAACCATTTTTCTAAACACAAACTCAGAATGTATCTACCCGTAAAAAATTCGAAATCATTAGTAAGTTTACTCCAGCAGCTAGGGTAAACTCACAGGGATTCGTTTGATATTTTGTACGTTTTATTTTAAATGCATTGTAACAACTATATATTCTTCACATATCTGGCAGGTAGGGTAGGTGGTTTTAGTTTAGGAAAATGTGATTTACAATATACCCTTCCCAACAAATCATGGTAATCCGAAATTTTCCGTAGGTAGGTACGCATTTTCTATAGTGGTTTCGGTGTCGAGATTATAAAAGTGTCACCTAAGTTGAGTTAGGCTAATTGTGCGCTCGTTTTTAATATAATGTTTAACGCGCGCTTCAACTCCTCTTGAAGTAACGGAATAGCAATATCTGGGGAGTAGGCACCGCCCTAAGACACATCTCGACTTTCGGCGTAATAATCAGCCGTGAAACGAACAATGGTCGAAATAAATCTCGTTTCCAGACAGAAATTGCCCCTTTTTGCGGAAAAAGGAATTTAATTATCTCTCCACCGTCTTATGGAATCTCGGAAGAGAAGCACCGTATTCGTATACACTTAAATTAACACCGCGTGTCGAAATTCAAAGAATACGACGACCGTGGCATTATTAAAAATGTTTTTTGATCAAAAATAAAACCGAGTATTAAAATGATTGTTCTCTAATTATACTACTTCAATAATGAGTTAAGTAATTCTAATTAGACGACTATTACATAATTACTGTGATTTATGTTAGTTCACTCCACAGTCCAGTAACCATAGGAAAATACGAAAATACGAGTTGAACTCAAGACTTTGAGATATTCTAACCTCATATTCTAAACCATTTCGTTAGCATTACATACTACGTCAAATAAAAGGGCAAAATAATAAAATAAAAGTAGTTATATTCGACTTATTTGAATTAGAATCTTCATTTAACTATTGGAATGATGCTAATTGGATTTAAACATAAATACACAAACACTATTGTTAATTTCCACAGTTTTTATTGTTCTTAACAATTGTTTCACCGCTTTGCGGCTTCGTCGGAAGATACAAAGATACTTATTTTAATTTACATAATTCTGTATATTTAAGGGTGGTTAGTTAAGGTGGGGATGGAGGAATTGGCCAAAGATTCAGTATTTATTTTCAATTCAACGGAGAAATTTACCAAAATAAAGAGGGTTTAATTATGGGCAATCCCCTTAGTCCGCTACTCGCTGAAATTTTTATGTCCAACATAGAAGAGGCATTTCGGAATTTCCAGTTATTTAAAAATTGTTTATATTACTACAGGTACGTCGACGACATTCTAATATAAAATTCACAATTGAAATTGAGAAAGACGATAGAATTCTTTTTTATATCTAACTATTTCCAACATTAACAACAAACATAATTTCGCAATTTACCACAAACCGACACATACTGATATCACTATTAATTAATAACTCTTCTTTTAACCCACAATTACAAAAACTAACAGCTTTTTATTATATGCTACACAGACTTGTAAGAATATATAATCACGCACCTTTTAAATAAAATTTCATTAAAAACAGCTTTGTCTGAAAGTTACCCATTAGAAAATAAAAAAAACAGCACATACGGAACAATAACGTTTTTAAGCAAACCCTCATTAAACATATAAAAGTTACTAAATAAAAATAATATTAATATAGCATTTAAAACAAGTAACAAACTTAGCATGCATATTAAAAACAATAAAGATAAAACTCAACAAAAAAATAAATCCGGTGTGTACAAACTAGAATTTGAAACATGCAACAAGTTTTATATAGGACAAACTGGTAGAGAATTTATTACGAGGATAAACGAACATAAGAAATCATTTTATAAACTAAAAAACGATTCCAACTACGCGAACCATTTAATTACTGAAAAACACACTGTTAATCCTAATTTTAAAATAATGCATACTTAGGGAAAAAGCTTCAAACTCTGTCTGTTGGAAACATTAGAAATTAATAAACAAAAAAACAGTAATTTATTATTAAACGAACCAATAGAATTAAATAACTCCCCGTTACTGAATCTTTGGCCAATATCTCCATCCCCACCTTAACTAACCACCCTTAAATATACAGAATTATGTAAATTAAATAAGTATCTTTGTATCTTCTGACGAAGCCGCAAAGCGGTGAAACAATTGCTAAGAACAATAAAAACTGTGGAAATTAACAATAGTATTTGTGTATTTATGTTTAACATGAATTTCCATCAAGTAAGAGTAGATTTGATTAACTAATTAGATTTCTTTGAATTTAGAGTCGTCACGATTCCTCGAAACTACAAAGCGCTATGGAAGATAATTATTTTTTTTTCAAATTGTTTTCTTCAACTTTTCATAGTAGTGCATTTAAAAAAGATGGGATACTCGAAGAAAAGCGTGCCCATAGTGGCTACTTAGGCAGTATCCCTAGCGTCTTAGTACTATAGTTACTTCGATCACATGCCAGGATAAATGATTACTTGACGCCGTAAATTAAATAAGGCATGAGAATACCAACTAGTAGAATAAAGATTCGAACTGTAGGGCCGTGGTCTAAGTGAACCATTAAGTCCATGATACTTAATTTGGACTTAATAGTTGAATATTTGGACTTAATAGTTAACCATTGGACTTAATAGTTCACTTAGAGCACGGCCCTACGACCCAAATCTTTATTATACTATGAATTCCGGCCGTGAAAGTTTTTGTTCTTATATACCAACTAGTTTTTTTTTTTTAATTCTCATGAAAAGTAAAATACTCGAAGCGCTGTTAATGTACATGTATGTGTGTAGTTAGAATATTAGGAAACAACGAGTGGGAATTACCATAAGCACAATAGCTTGATATTCTGAACTTGCCATTTTGAGTTTAAGAAGATTACAACATTGCGGTTACCTGTTTGTTTGCTTTGGTTTACTTTCTACCATTTTGCAAATATAGTTTCTAAAAGCGTACCATTTTACGAATATATCTCGGTTGTGAATATAAAAATAAATCAGTGCACAATTTCAGGTTGAAACACGACCATAATTTTGATCTTTAAGTTTATTTATGCGACTATAGATTTTGGGATATATTCGTTTTTAAAGAAAAGAGGAGGATGTTCCTCTTCAGTTATATTCGCGTACGTCAGGGGTCAGCAAATATTCGAGACAGATAAGAGCCAAATTGTCAAGCTCTTTCTTTTTTTGTGTTTCATTCCCACCAGCTACTCGTGCTGGTGGGCGGGCAGTCCCTGTAGTGCAAAGCCGGAGGATAGGGCGTAAGGCCCTCTTAAGCCTACTTGCAGGAATCGTGAGAATGAGTGGGTGGTGTGGTTAGGGAGAGAAAGATGAGACGGACGAAATGAAGACAGAAGAGAAGTGAAAGATTATTTGTGGAATATTACTGCTCCAGCATTTGCCTAAATGATCCAAGGAAACCACAGAAAACTTGGACCAGAGCAGCCGAACCCGGGTTCGAAGCGGTGACCTCCCGAATGCTAAGCAATGATCTAGAGCACTAGACCACGCCGCTCGGTAAATTGTCAAGGAAACCCGATATTTATTATATTCTCTACAATATTGTTTCAACTGTAAAACCTTTTGTACACCCATCTTCCTTTATTTTTAAGTATAAATTTCAGACAACAACATTTTAACTTTAATAATCTATTTGTATTCTTGATATTGGACGAATCGGCCGAAACAATATTGTAGAGAATATAATAAATATTGTGTAAACATTCTTGTGGATTTTTCTACTTTGTTAATTACTAAATATGTTTCACAATACTTGCACCACCAAAAGTTTGAATTTTATTCTAAAATTTCTATTTTACAAAAAAATGCATGTGATTTGTCTATCTGTCCACCCTTTGGAGCTCAGAAAACATGGAGACAGCATTTGTTCGCTCTTACGCAGTTTGATTGGCTGTCTGTTCCTTCCTAGACGTATATCTCTACACCAATCAGGCCGCGTTAGAACGAGAAAGTCGGACCACAATTATTTGTTATTTCACACAGCTGCAGTAGTATTCAATTCCAACTCCACGTTTTTATCTAATTTTTCTAAGGCCCACCTGTAAATAAAATTGCTACACTCTGGAGTGATATCTTATATTAATACGGTCCACAATAAACGAAACTTGTATTTGTATATATTTTTATGCCTTTGTGTGAGAGGTTCAAATAGGGTGTGGTTTTTGATAGCCTCGCTCTATATCTCCTAAATACGGCTTCGTTTTGGTATGCACGCGTTAAACCTGACACTTCATAGGATTTAGTACAGTCGACAATTCGTTCAACCATGGCTAGTTAATCTCTCATAACAGTTAATTTAACACACATCCATGATAGTGCATGTGTATGTGTGTATGTGTGTGCATAAATGTCTATGGGTGTTCAGTTGTTTTAGTCGTTGTAATTGTGATGCTTATTGCTCCTGCAATTTAGCGAATCGTTTAGTGACACAAATGGCTTTCGTGGCTTGCATGTAGCGTGTCAAGTTCGGTTCTATGGCGTTCTTAAATCAACATTAGATGTTCTCTATGTCGTGTCATTGACAGATAAATCTAAATTGACTCGATAAACAACGAATGGCTTAGGAGCTTTGGACGGAAAATGTAACAATCGAACACAGTTACAATCTAAAATACACATCGAAGAGAAAATTCATCCAATAACTTTTAGCATATTTTAAATTGTGGCCCAGATGGGGCGTCATCCCCAAAAGTTTAAGTAAGTTGCTCGATGCATTCTGCACTCCTGTCTTAATAATTTACGTCGAAAGTCGTAAAAAATTATCGCACGAAAATGTTCACGAGTTAATTCCATTGTTTCGTTGAGACAAAATTTTCAAGTCACTGTAAACAACACAATTTGACAAAAAGTTCTGAAGAATGTTATGGTTCAAAAGGTCAATCTTTCAATTAGAAACATCAGATGGCGCCTGAAAACGCTTAGTATTTCCAAGGCTCTAAATATAAATAGCAACCTTCGTAATGTGTGCCTGAGAATTAATTTCGTTGATTCCCTTTTGGAAGGAAAAATCATGTGGAATGGCCGTCAAACCTTCTAGATGATGTTATCGATCATTAATAAGAACGTGTCAAAAAATTCTCAAAATAAACTTCTTCATATGAATCTCTAATATTTCTCCAAGAATTACATGGAAGATTAATTAATTCATGACAATAAAACGCTATAAAGATTCACGAAAATTATATTGTATTAGTCACAATAATATTATGTTTATACTATGTCGGCTTATATTTATTGGAATAAACAATAAGGAAAGCAAAACTATTGACTTCTATTTGGTCGTTCAAATTACAATTGCTATATTCCCTATATCACCTACCCGCACAACGAGCACGATCAAGATAGACTTTCTCCCTGAAAAACAATGAGTTTTCTTGACATTTCCATCTGTAGCTCACTGTTGGTATTTGACAGTTATAATAACACGGGATCGCAAAACTGAAAGTAATGATTTGATGTTCTGAATATAAAATTTAACAAAAAGGATTATCAAATTTAGAAAGTATAGGATGAATAAGCCAAACACGTACGATCACCTGATATAATAGAAGCAACTGGTATGGGGTGGTCTGTATCCCATTGGTCGATCAGAAACCACACAGACATCCTCAACCATTCCCCTCTCTACTTATCTATCTTGTATAATTTTCCACACCAATGAGTGTGTTAAACTTTCAATACAGCCTAGAGTGTGTAATATTCTGGAGTGTTTTTATTTTTAGTATATGTGTTGTTTCTACACACTCAAGTGTGCACTTAGTTTTTTTTTTGTTATGTTAAACAGATCACTTTCCACCCTACGAACTGTGTTAGTGTTAACTTGAATAAGTGTGTTACTTGTGTAAATTAAATATGTAAAATACCACACATACTTTCACACACTTATGAGTGTATATCAAATAAGTCACTTACGTGTGTATTATAAAGCATCTCTGTGTGGTTTGTAACCCGCTAGCCTTTGCAGTGTACCAATCTAAAAAGAACATGAACTTTCGTGTTAATAACGCGTTTCAGACTCGAAACAAAATGTAAAAAAATTTATTTACAAGCCACAACAAACACGTTTTTTTTATGGCCAGCGTAATTAATTTATGAATTAACTTATAAATTCGTCTTCATCTACAAAATTAAAACAGAATTTTCCGAGTTGTTGCTTTCGGGCAGTATGTATTTCCAGATAGTGAATAGTGGAATAAAGTTGTGGCATTCTTCGGAGGTTTTTTGGCTGCGGATGTCGAGACTTTGCACCCTCTTGATTGTTGTCTTCCGGAGAGTAAATCTCTCTGCCGATGTGGAACAGTTATTAAGCATGTAGGTCAAAAGTTTTGAGAACTAGCCGCGATTCGTAGAGCAATAAAAAGTGATTTATAAAGACAGTCCTTCAGATATATTCGAGTTTACGTGTAGCAAAAGAGAACGAATCGAACTGCCTTGCTTATGACATAATCATTTCGGAATTTGATTTATCGGTCCAAGTTAGAAGTAATGAAATATTGTCCTTCATTTGTCATTGGACATAATAAATAAAATAGCAAGATTTATGAAGTACAGCCTCTCGTTGGAGAAGACGGAACGGACGCCCTGAACCGGAAAAAACGACAAGATCACACGCTCAATGTCCACTTGGGTCTTTTACAATAAATCATTCACGGTCCTCCAAAATTTTTCTGCCTTCATCCCATGAATTTTATATAAAGACTATTATTTGTTTTTCTGCTCGAAAGAGTCCTCAAGGATACCGACATCAACGCAACGCTTTAGCTTTAGTTCACTGAAGACTAAGGTCCTAGTCGCATATTCAATCGTTGGTTGAAAAAGAAAAAAGAAAACTTTCACCAGCATATAGCCAAACACATTTCTAAAAACAGTTGTTGTGGATATAATTAGACTTAATGGCCAGATATACCTAATTTTGATCAAAGAGCCATCAAAATAACTTAATAAAGTTAAGATTCTTGCCTAGCCGAATTTGATCAGTTTACAACATTCAATTTATTCGAATTATTCAAATATACAGAAAAAGGAGATTATCGAGATTGGCGTGTAAAGAAAGAAGAAGTGAACCAATAGCATATGTTCTTTGTGATTTAAACTTAGATGGTGTCTAAAAGATTAAAGGTTTTTATTGTCAGTGTTGCGTCTTTCGACGACTATCTAGTTTTTTGTTTTGTTATATAAAATACTTATTTAAATTTTTCCCACGCTTTTTAAAACATTACTTTTGGTCAGCTGCTACGTCCGCTTATTTTTGTTAATATTGCTTTATTATCATATTCCACTTCTTTTCAATTGCAGACGTCCCTCGAGTTCCTTTTTAATTGCACCCCTGTAAACCTTTCATTAAAATTGCAGTAAACTTTATTACCCTAACTAACGTCCGTCAATTTATTCGAAAGTCTAATTTATCACTTTTACAATCCTGTACTGACACACCAACAATTTTTAAACCTCTACGTCTGTCACTTTTGACTATTATTCAATCTTCTCTTTTATCTAAACCACACCCCCAACCCTTTTTTCCATCTTATCAACTAATGCAAATTATCCTTCTAATCAAAGAAGCAATAGTTGAACAAGTTCAATCAAAGAGTCCAAATTAGATATCAAATCAAGAATTCAACATTCAAGTTCAGATCTAGTTATATCTATCAAAAGTCATTTCAACAATATCACAACCATCTGTAAACTATCATCAACTAAACAACGAAACGTAATACTCTCTTGGCAAAGGTTCTTTGTAAATATCATCAATAAATAGTGTAAATATGTGATAAAATGAACCACCGAGTTTAATTATAAGATCAATAAGATAAGCAACAATAAAATAATCACCTGGCTTAAATTAAGTTGTAGTCCAGAATAACTCAAAACAGTCAATATATTTAAGGTGCTTGAGCAGTTAGTCCATATGGTACTTTCGATATGCTCCCACGCTATTAATTCTCAGACGGTCTGCTCCTTGAAGTGTCTAACAATGATGAGGATGTTGATGACGATGAACAGCAGAAAATACTATTTGACTGTCCTGCAAATGCTATAAGCGGAATACATAAAATGCTACTTTAAATTGGTATCCGAGTTATCTAGGGGTGAGATTTTACCATCTCTGAGTAGGGACTCAAGCGATAGCTCCCACAGGGCGCTGGACGTCATTAGGGGGGCGGTAAAGGGCCCGGAGAAAATTGGGGGGCGTTGAAGCGGTTTAGGGTGGCGATTGCTTTATATCTTTTAAAAGCTAATATGACGAGCTATCTCTAAAATCATAAATGGTTTTAACATTGTAAATTATCTTCCATATATCTGTAGATAGGTTACCACTGAAATTTAGACTTCATTTTAACCATGTTCCCATCATCCTATGACACTCGATTTATGTGCCTAATTATCTGTTTAATATTATCTTCATTCCACCTACTTCTAGCGTTGTTGTCACCATTATTAAGTTTTATAGTTTCTTGAGATATATCATGTTTACAAATATACCTGATTTGGCCCTTATTACAAACTGATTATTTTGTTTTTCCATCACTATCAAAGGAGGTTGTTTGCTTTAATAAAACGTTGTTTGGCCTTTGAACTACCTACCATCTATTAAACATTAAATGCTATTTAATATTGCCGAGTCAATTTAAAGAGGCTTCTATATTTATGGTATTACAAAACGTCAAGCCATTAAATGGGTTGTCAAGTGGAAAATTGAAATGGTAAATGAAGCGTTTATAATGGGAAAGACTCGATTTTGGTTTTAGGGAACAGAACGGAAAATTACAGTCAGTCGATTTTTAGGCTAAAACGTTACTTGAATTTTTAATGTTTGCAAGGTGGTTCTTCAGAAATAAATGAGATCTTTTTCTATAGGCTTTCCAAAATACTCAACAATAACTTGAATAAATAAATAAAAAAATTTAACCAGTTCGATCTATGTGATCATTGTCAGGAGTATTTATGACTAACGTAAAATTTGTTTAAAGCGGTATCTGTAGTTTACTAAGAATACGTGTCGAAGAAAATATGTTTAGTTTTAATGAGTTTTTCATTAATATCAATATCAAAATCAAATATACGTCTGAAATTTTTTTAACTTTTGTAATACTAAGTAAACTTTTTTTTGTGCACTGTTGATGAAACATAATTAATTAAAGATAAGAATAAAAGACAAAATAATGTTTCAAAGAATCTATTTCGAAAAACTCGACATGTTTCGACCAGGTGGTCTTTATCAAGAGTAGATTAATACTAAATTACTAAATTATACACTAAACGTTCAAACCTTAAAGAGTAGTAGTAGTAGTTTTAATATCCCCAGGAGTAGATGCGGAGAGGTAGGGATAGGGAAGTAGATTGAGGAGAAAACAGAGTTGTAGGGGGAAGGAACGGGAGCGATGGCGGGGGGGGATCGAAGAGTCGGTGGCCCACCTCTGATGTGATGGGTGGGCACTCGCGCTAAAAAACGAAACTAGGGCGAGATAGCTGTCGCGTCTGTACCAATATTTATATTATTCGCTCGAGGGACGGGGCTAGTTGTTGTCGCGTGAGCCGGTGTGGCCAATGGTAGCGTTTTAGTTTTACTAACGGCTGTAGTCCAAATTTTATTCAACTTTGTGCCCTATTCTTTCTCAACTAGACCCGCCCCTCGAGCGAGTAATATAAATATTGGTACAGACGCGACAGCTGTCTCCCCCCTCGCCCCCCAACGCTCCCGTCCCATCCCCCAACAACTCTGCCTTCTCCTCAATCCACTTCCCTATCCCTACCTCTCCGCATCTACCCTGGGGATGTTAAAACCTTCGGGTTGTTAATCCCTACTCTAGGTGGGTTTTTAGTCAGTAAGAATCTGACACTATCCCCCTTCAGGGTAAGGTTTTTCTCGAGTTAAATCTAAACAAAAAAAAAAGACAGCAGTCTCATATCACATTAGACGTTTTCGAGATTGATAGCTGTTACAGCGATCAAACCACAAACGCTTCTGAAGATGTCAGCTACAGCCGCTGACGAAACGTCAGGCAACAAAATAGCCTATAGACCACGACCCAAAAAGCCCGGTAAGTTATCTTAATTCGATAGTGACAGTTGTTTTAAGAAGCGTTTTGAAGAAAGAAATGCACCAATTTATTCTTCAAGACAAATAACAAATAAATTTCGGTATTGTCCTAGGCAAAATATATTCAGATTTCGTGAATATTCCGGCACTTTATTGCTTTCGTCCATTTCCGAGGATTATCTAAATCTCAGCATTATTTTAGGCGAAGGGAATTCTAACCGTTATTTCTCCGACGAACGTGACCATATTTATTAATAAAATCTCAGAACCTCTTCAGAATAAATAAGTACAGACAGGGTAATGAAGGCCATTTGTAAAAATTTGCTACTTATGGTTGAATTCAATAATGTTCAACAAGGTCCTTTTCTAATTATGATATCAATTTGTCAAGCTGAACCCACTGCGTGATACGTAGGCAACTAGAATGAAATAAATACATGTTAATAGTTGTAAATGAAAACATTGGGTTTAATTTTCACAAGACTCTAACAATTGTTTCGATTTTTCAATCATTTTCGAAGAGATCATACACGAACTAAATTGATAGTAAAGATATTCATTGTTTATACCCTAAGTTAACTATACGGTATACATATATATATATAAACATTAGTACATACACAAATACATTAAATTCTTTATTATCTAGTAAGTGGAAACGATGCTCTAAATATTGTGCTGGAAAAACCCTCAATTTGGTCATTGGTAATATTTTTGTTATAATGCATAGCTTTTTGAATTTCAAGTCTTTCTAAAAGGTCTAATTTTTTACTATTATCTAACATATGTAAAATTGATAGATTGTCTTTATTTATCAAATGTCAATTCTTGTTACAATGTTGTGACAATCCTGTGGAATTTTTGTTTACTTTAATTTATTTGACATGTTCTTTGTATCTAATGTCAAAGTTACGACCGGTTTTTCCAATATAGATTGCATCACAATCATTACATTTTATTCTGTACCCGCCTGATTTTTTTTAAATTGTCTATTTGTTTTATTTTATTGTTAACGAAAATATATTTTAAATTGGTTTTGTTTGAACTAACTAAGTTGATATTTATATTTCTGCGTAATGTGTTATATAATTTATCACTGAGATTTCTATAATGGTTTATGTTATACCATCTATCTTTCTTGTTATTTTGGCCGTGAAATATTATTTTTAAAGTTAATTTTCTTTGTTTTTTGTTTAATAACGTATCAATTAATTTAGGGTTGTAGCCATTATTGTAAGCAATGGTTTTTGTCATTATTAATTCTTTATTAAAATAATTTTTACTAGGGGGGTAATTAAGTAGTCTGTGGATAAGGCTGTGGAATGTTTATAATTTAATTGAAGAAATTTGATTGGAGTCCGTAAAGGTGTTTTTTTCTATAAATGTTATATTCAAGTTTATTGTTAATAATTTGTAGATCAAGATCTAGGAAATTTAAATGGCCATCTTTTTCCACTTCTAAGGTAAATTGGACGTTTTTATATATTAAGTTAAGTGAGGTTAAAAATTGTTCTAATTGTCTATTAGTTCCTACCCAAATGCAAAATATGTCGTCGACATATCTGAATCATGTATTTACATCTATTATAATGTTTTTTCACAATCATCCTACCGCATCATCTATAAACCTTATTAAAAACATGTTGTTGGTCAGTAGTCCGTCTATAGCTCGTAGCATGTCTTTAATATTTCTAACATTCTCTTACTTGTGCAAAATAGCATTGAAATTTTCGGTTTTCGATCGTATATGTTTTAATTTGTGCAATGACTATCAATCGTTTTGAAAGCCTATAATCATTTATTTATGTTAATTCGTCAAAATCATCTTACATCAATATAAAATTCAGTTTTTAATAATCACAAAATATCAATTCTTTAGCATTTTTTGTTTGTCTAAATATCTTTTTAAATATTTGCACCCTTTCAGAACTGATAAGAATTTATTTTCTGCAGGAAGTCTATTGTTACCTGTACTTGTAGATATCATATAAATATTTGTGTCCAATTCATCCCTTGTGTAAATATTTCAAGTAGTCAATCTGAACCCTTTTGTAAATATTGCAGATATTATATTCAAATCCTTTTGTACTACTATTTCTATATCTTAATAAATTTATTACATCTATTTTCCTGTAATCATCGCATTCCTTCGTAATTTCTATTTTATGATGGGATTCTTCGGCGTTTTGGGTCTAAATTCTAATTTCTCAGTATTTCTTAACCCTAAATTTTCCAGTCTTATTGCCACCCTATTGGTATCCTATCTTAATCTATCACTGTCAGCTTCTTCTTCACAGTTTTCATAAAAGTTCTATTTTTTCTATCGTTCCCGTCTTCGAGCCCTCTCTTCTTTTTATTTTTTTTTCATGTTCAATTTTAATCGTTAAGATTGTTATTATGTTTGTTGTTATCGATGTTATTTAATTATTTTATCGTTACGTCCTCAAAAAAGTATAAAAAACACTAAACATCTATAAAAACTTCAAGTTCCAAGTGGATCGTTATTGTGGAAAAAGAGCCGAAGTAGTTAATCTATTTAGTTTTCGTTCAGTAACCAGTATCAAAGAAAAAAAAATTAAAACTTGCTATCTGACCATTTTTATTGTTCATTCAATTTTGATTGCTTGTGCAATGTGTATTACGAGGGCGGTTCAATAAGTACCCGTGTTAGAAATGAAGACACCATTTAAAAAAAAATTATTTCATAACATAGTCCCGTTTTAGAAAGATACACTTCTCCCAACGTTCCTCCATTTTTTAACCCCTACAAAAAATAGGATTTGTCGAACTCTCCAAAATACGCCCCTGTCTCGGCGATGACTTCCTCATTTGAGCTAAATTTTTTCCCGCGAGCCATTTCTTCATATTAGGGACAAAAAAGAAGTCGTAGGGAGCCGTATCGGTTGAATACGAGGGGTGCTGCAGCAATTCACAACGCAATTTATGGAGTTTGGCGGCGACAATTCCGCATGATTGTTCTGGTGCGTTATAATATTCAATTTTTTGTCGAAGCGGTCTAATAACTCACTATAGTATTGTCCAGTGATCGTTCTTCCTTTTTCTAAAAGATCTATGAGGATGACGTCCTTCGCATCCCAAAAAATCGTCGCCATGACCTTTCCGGCCGATAGAACCGTCTTCGCCTTCTTTGGAGCAGATTCACTAGGAGAAATCCATTGTTTAGATTGTTGCTTGCTTTTTGGTGTGTAGTGATGAATCCAGGTTTCATCAACAGTGACAACTCGAGGCAAAAGTCCTTCAGATCTCGCTTAAATTGTTCCAAACACTGCTTCGAAGTTAATAGCCGTATCCGCTTGTTGTCTACCGTGAGCAATTTTTTCATCGCCAACTTATCATGTAAAATATTAATTGTCGTTCCGGTCGACACACTTACAGCCTTTGCTAAGTGCGTTACACACTTTCGTTCGTCGATCAGCGAGAATCATGTCGTGGACTTTTCCGATGATTTCCACGGTAACCACGTCTGAAGGGCGTCATGGTCGCTCCTCGTCAAAAACGTATATTCGCCCACGTTTAAATTAATTGAACCAATATCTAACTGTAGTCATAGTTGGCGAAGTGTCCCCATAAACAGCATCCAACTTTGCTTTTATCTCCTCGCCTTTTTTTTTTCATCTAAAACGTAAAGCGAATTACCAAACGATTATTATCTGCTCTTTTTCCATCTTAGTGAAAATCACGAAATACGTCTCACTCGAATGGCTGCCAAATCCAAACTAACCTATCAATTAGTCTGATTTTTTTTTGGCATCGTTTGATAGATGGCACCACACGTTGGTTACACCAACTTCCGTCAGGAACGTCCTCTGTCTTCAAATACGGGTACTTATTGAACCGCCCTCGTAATAACTGTTATTCGTAATGTCAGTTTAAGGTGAGCGTATACGTCATGATAAGTCCTTAGTCAGTATAAAGTTACGGCAAATTTAGAGAAGCGGAAGCGGTAACCGCCAGCTAACTAATTACGATAATTTATGGGGGTTGTGATTAAAGAAAAGGGTTGGTTTTCTCAAATTTCAGATAAACCATCTCTGGCTTCATTGCGGTCATTCATAAAAGAATAAAAGGCTTCCCAGGGGCTGTATATTATCGTTTGTAAGCAGAATTAACTTGAGAACAAAAGAAACGTATTCTATACGGGATACAATGACTTGGTTCGGTTGGGCCAGTTTATTACATAACCGTTGGGGAGGGGCTAGTGCGTGTGTCTTTTGACCTCGGTCTTTCTATTCGGGACTTTTTCAGGTCAACTGCCGGACATTAACGCCACAATTTTCAAGCTGTCCATATTAATAGCTCGACAGATTACACTTTCATAATTTTCTTAATTACAATGGAATAAGTTCCTTATTAAAAAAAAAGAAATGAATTGAAATGAATAACGATTATCTCAAAACTTTTAATTTTTTAATTTTAAATATTGTGAGGTATATTACAAAATGGAATTATAAGTAATACAAAAATATATTCTTTGTAAGCTTAGTTAGCTTAAAATAAATAATGATTAATGATTAAACACTACTTTGTTTATTATCACTTTTTTATTTACAATTTCTTTTGACTCATTGTCAAATAAATAATTCAAATTGAATGAATACAAACAGATGTACAGTGGTGTTTATATATATTTTTTGGAAATACCATTAATTATTAAATGTATTGAATAGTACTGAGTGGTACAAATCTACCTGGTCGTTTAACAGGTTATTTTCCGAAATTTTTGATGCTTTACATATTTCTAATGATTCTAAAATATTAAGTTTAAAGCCTTTATTTAGATTATGAATAATTTTAAGATTTTCTATAGTAGGAAACTGATGGCCTGTTTCTAAAATATGGTTTGCAATATTAGAATTATCTTTTCCTAATCTAAATGATCTAAAGTGTTAATTATAACGAGTTCTAAATGACCTTCCAGTTTGGCCTAAGTAAAAGGAATAACATTTTCTGTACATTCTAGTTTATAGACTCCAGTTTTTTAAAATTTGTCAGTTTTATATTTTGAATTAAAATGTATGTGTTTTAAATATGTGCTTGTCTTAAAACTAATTGTTAGGTTGTTTGCAGATAGGATTTGTAAATAAAAAAGTGATAATAAACAAAGTATTGTTTATTCATTTATCGTTAAGATGAATTATCACAGAGTAACGGCTGAATCAATCCAATTTTTTAAAATAAATAAGTCAACAATAAAACATTTGGAAGTTTCACTTAATTTTTACTTTCTCTATACGTATTTCGCCTTTTTAGGGCTTCTTCAGGAGTTTACAGAATTTACACATAAACTAAATCTAAAAATACAATGTGTCTTACTTATATCTTACAGAATTAAACTATGTTTGGGTTAAGGAGGGGGTTGTTATCGAAACTAGTTTGGTCATTTGCTAGATCTTTCTTCTGATTTAAAGCTTTTTTGATTTCTATTATTTCGTATTTTTCCAATTTTAAACCTCATTGTAGATTGTGTAATAATTTTACGTTCTCTTTACTATCAAGTGTGTGGCTAATCCTGAACAATGTTTTTTGTATTTTGTATATTGTTTATGCTCATTAAATCGGGTGAAATTTTTTGTTTTCGATTTACCTATATATATGGTATTATAATTTGTACATTTTATGTCAAACTCCGGATTTTTCAAGAATATTGCTATTCGTTGTTAGTTTATTGTTCGCTAAAATAATTCCTAAAGTATTATTATTGAAGTACGCCGGGTTGATATTATTCTTTCTTAAAATTTTACCTGCCTGAATTATTATATTACCATAGTATGGGATTTTACTCCAATTAAAGTTACCATCTGCATTGGTTACTGTTGTTGGAAATATACCCTACAATTCTTATTTTGTTTCTTAAACAGTAATTTATCTATTATATTAGTCGGATAAGCATTATTTACAGGGATATTTTTAATAATTTTTAATTCTACATCAAAGTTTGTTTTATTTAAAGGTACATACAATAACCTGTTTATAATTGCATGAAATGCCGCTAATTATATATTTTTGGGGTGGAATAATAGTGTCAGTAAAAGTATATTTTGTAAAAAAGTTTATTCGTGTCATTTAATGAAATATTTTAAATAAAATAAGATTTTGATATTGTCCTATTCTAAATTATGGCCGGAGTCGATCAGGACAATATCAAAATCTTACATTGTAACGTATCAAAAAGTAAAAAACTAGATTTACTGGAAAATTTAGAAATCAAAAAAGCCCTAGCTCATAAACATAATTTAGTAAATAATTAGCTTGAAATCACACCTGAACCATCCCCTCTTCTTCTATGTAAGACGTAATAGAACTATATATACGTTTGTAAAAGTTTTAATTTTTAGTATTAATATGTATTCTTGATAATGGTCAATGACCGAAAAAATTGTTGAGTGTAATCAATGAAGCTGGTGAAACATTCCCTATGTAAAGGTTTTACAAAAAATTTAATAAGATTTCTCTTACAATTATAAAAAAAACTTAAAAATCATACTTTTAGTCTCATATACCAGGGGAAAAACGTTGTTAGAGAACGTAAAAAATGGGCTTTTATTAACCATTATCAAAATATCAGCACTACCATTTGTAAAAGATTAAATAAATTAGGTATTGTTAGTATCTGTTCCAATAAAACTAATTTAGGTAATATGTTAGTCAACAATAAAATTTCAAAATTTGATAAACGTTGTAAATCAGGTGTCTATGAGATCCATTGTACGGACTGGCAGGCTGTCTATATAGGACAGACTGGTAGATCCTTTGAAACTAGGCTTAAAGAACACAAAAAATCGATTATAGATAGAAAATGTAATACTGGCTTTGCGCAACATTGTCTGGATAATAACCATAATTTTAGTGAAGATAATTTTAAAATTTTACATAGTATAAATAAAAGTAAAAAACTAAATTTTTTAGAAAAATTAGAGATTCAAAAGGCATTTTTTCAAAATAAAATTGTTACGAATGAGCAGTGTGAAGGGCATAAGAGCCCTATATTTTTAGCGCGTTGTCAGAAATTGTAATCTCCCCCACTCATATTTGTAGTATATACATATTGACGCATTTTTATTTTTAGTTTAGTTTCTATTTATAACTCTTTGATAATGGCCTCACAAGCCGAAACATTGTAAGAGAAATCTTATTAAATTTTTTGTAAAACCTTTACATATTGTTTGTTTGAATTTTATTATTAAAAATGTTTTACAATTTCCCAACCGCGTCTTCGTTAAATATTCCCTTGTGTTTTTTTTTCAACATTTATTCTATCATGTTTCACAATAAGTGCATCACTTAACTATTAAGAATCTGGAAGTCTATGTACCATTCATTATAAGTTGTTAATTTGGACTTGATTTAATTAATTGCTCACTTAAACCTATTTTAGTGTCTAATTGACTTTTGCCTTATGAGTTTCGCTACGGTACCTAAAAGAACGAGAGTAGCTGTCTACATTAAACGGTAGTTTCGTTTCCATATTCATAATTATGATAAAGGTTCGTTCCCATTGCGTTACCTCATTTTGAAAATGTTTGACAAACTGGCACAGCTTATCGTTCTGCGACTCTAGTGTAACTGCATCTCGTATAAAGTATACATGCATTATTTATTAATTAAATGGCGATCATATATCAAAATCGAGACAGAAGCTTTTACAGCGAACGAACACAATGGGTGCAACTTTAGCACCACTTAAATCAGTAATGACTCTTGCAGCCACTTAATGCTACGTCGTAAATTTTTACCCCTCGCGAACGCTAGATCGGGCCGCCACCCGACGCCATCGTACGCTGCCGTGCCGTCTAGGATACGTCTTCTTGGGCGCGTTCCGTTTGGATGTACTTGCACACGTATTATACATGTTGTTACGAACGACAAAGTAGTAAAATAGTTCCACGGTTGCCAATTACAACAAAGAAGAGAAAGAACATTCAATTGCAAACTTCGTTACAATTCGAGGGTTGCTATTCGTGTTTTAAGCCTGATATACTCTTGCATGCGCTCGAACCAATTTTCGCAACACTTTTACCACTCCGATTGAGGTTTGTATATATTTTTTACATATATCAGCGGCTGCTTAGGCGCCATGAAATTTATTCTTGATATGCGGGAATAGGAAGAAGTCATTTGGTGACAAATCAGGACTGTACGGAGCATGACTCATCAATTCGAGGTTTTTGCCAGTCAAATAATCAAATAGGTGATTGTTTCAGCTGATGAGTGAGACTTGCATTGTCATGATGAAGAATAATTCTTCGTTGCTGCTTCTTTTTTCATGTTTGACCAAGCACTTCTGGCAAACAAATGGTTCTACGTTGCTTTGACGGCACGGTTGCCATATATCCAGTTTTTCGAAATAAACAAGCTGTCATTTATAAGAACAAAGGCAATTGTATTAAATTAGCAGATACTTGATGGAAGTCTAAAATATTAAAATAAACACACAGTTGATAACTTCCACTATTTATTATATAAACCTTCTTCAGAAGTACAAAATCTACTTAAAACTACCTAAGAGTAGATGTCTATAAATAGGGTGGTGCATCTTCATTAGAGTGAGGGAAAAGATTTAATAGTGGTGAGAGGTTTATATCTACTTCGTCATTAAGTAATACGTCTGTATTTTTATATTTGTTAATTTCTTTAGATTCTAATAGTGTAAGTTTTAAACTTCTATATTCAATTTTTAGATCTAAATTAAGTAATTGGTTATCTTCTAACACATGTTTGGCATAGTTAGAATCGGCTCTTTGTTTCTACATGTTTTAAAGAATAATTTGCTAATAGACACTTATTTGGGTTTTCTAATATTTCTGCTTAATATTCTATTTATTCATGTTTCGTATCATATGCCGAAACAATTGTAGAGGTTTTAATAAACACTTTGAAACATACGAAAAACAATTTAAATTTTGTACCATTCATTACTTCACTTAACCTTTATATTTATATATTAAACACACTAAAAGCACAAGGTTTAGGTTACAAATAAATTTTATTGTAAATTCCACAATAATTATTTCGCCACACAGTGGCTTCTTCAGGTGGAAGAATGGTCTCAAGAAGCCACTGTGTGGCGAAATAATTATTGTGGAATTTACAATAAAATTTATTTGTAACCAAAACCTTGTGTTTTTATTGTGTTTATTATGGAGTTACAAGAATTGAAAGCCTCTTCAATTAAATTTATATATTATATACCGATGATTTTTCTGGCATATGTTATTTTTAGCTTGTATTTATTATTTTATAAAAACATTCCACTGAAAGCACAATATACTTTTTACATGTATGATATTTATAATTCGATGACTTGTGAAAATAAGACACAAAACGTTTTAATGCCAATATTCATTTTTGTATTTGCTTCATTGGGTATATTTCTTTTCCTAGAAAAAGTTGTAGGTTTCATGAATCAGAATGAACGATAAATGTGTCCAATGTATATTTTGTATAAGCGTAATAACAGTCAGCATGTTTGTTATTGAGTAGCAGCAGCGACGTGGAAAAAGAAAGAATTTATTCAGACAGCCGAGAAAATATCGCAGAAAAGGAACGTAAACGGTCGGGAGGCAATGAGGCATAAAACTTACAACAGGAGCATTTACTGAGGTGGAATGATCAGAATGTACGAAACACATGTCTTTGCTCCATACAGTACATTCAACATTTATATGTTATATATACTAACCTTGCATGATTAAGGTCGGGCTCGGAAAACGGAAGCCTGTCACACAGGACGTGACAGAAAAATATTAGGTAGTTGGCAAAACTGTACTATAATGGATGATTTGTCACCCTAAGACAGAAGACTACACATATTTAATTTGCTTAATATTTTCTAGAATTATTGTATCTAATTTATAATTATTCAAGATGTGATGTGTTAAAACAAAATAATCAGGATTTTATGACAATTAATGAATATCATAATTAATGCACTAGGGTTGAAAACCCGAAAACCTAAATTCGTTCTGTTAGTTAAAAAACATACTAAAAGGGTTATAAATAATAAAACAAAATAAATATTTGTAAATTTCAACTTTTATTTACTAATTGTTACTTGACAATTGTTTCGCCAATACTTTGGATTCATCGGAAGTTATTCGCAGAAATTTAACATCTCCTTAAAAACTATCCTCAGTGAGCTTAGTTTTAAGTTTTATATTACGAAACATTTGTAAAGTAACAATAAAGAAAATAAATTCTTGGTCAAGTAATTTATCGAAGCTACCAGACGTGGATCGCGATTTCGATCTTATTAGATCTCATCAGCACGCCATAGGCAGATTCGATAAATTACTGACCAAATCGCTGGAGCTCGGTATAAAGCGAATTTAAATGAAATGTTGATATGACAGTACGTCGCCATCTACCTGCTTTTGATATGAAACACGGCAATAGCAGCAAAAGCAGGTAGATAGCGACATACGCCACATCAACGTTTAAGTATTTACACATGCAGCAATGTATCACCCAAATTCATATTTATTTGAACTGAACTCTCATTCCAATGGTTAGATCATACAGTAAAAAATTTTAATCAAAAAGTTTTTTTAAATATAAATATAAATATGGAATCAACAGAAACAACTACTCCGAGGGCTAATACCCCTACCGGCATTGAATTACACTGTTGATTCCGATGGACTCCTAGACGAAAATATAAAATATTCAAAAAAAAAAAAAAGAAATTAAAATACTTTTTCGTCTAAATTTTAAGATCAAAGATCTCACAGTGTAATTCAATGTTGGTAGGGGTACTAGCCCTCGGAGTAGTTGTTTCTGTTGATTCCATATTTATATTTATATTTATAATAGAGCCTATAAAGGCCTTTCTGCCAGCGCCCACCTGATGAGACCCGATTGGTCGAAACCGGTCGTGGGATATGGCTTTCGGTTCGTTGTGCCTACTTGGTAGGACGCGTTCAAAATGTGAAATCTTTGATCTTAAAATTTAGACGAATAAGGATTTTAATTCCTTCTTTTTTGAAAAAGTTTTTTAGTTGCAGATTCTTTTAATGTTCTCTATAATCTGTATTGCTGTTGTAGATTTGAAAGTTACAACCGACATAAATAGCTTTCCTCAATAAAAATGTAAGCCCAGTAATAATTTCCCTAAATTAAACGGAAAAGTACCGATGTTTATGTGAACCAGCCACATGATAGTGTCCCTAATTCCGCAATTACCTACATACTGTTTTGTGCCTTGGAACTGGGGTTTATTTTAAAAACGGTTTGCACAAGTTCTTTTTTTTTCGTGCTGCATAATTGATTCTTTAAGTAGGTTCAACGGGTGAAACGCTTGATCTCGCTCTTTATGTTTACAGCATCTTTCACAGCCCACTTTCCATTAACATCTCAAAATAAAACCTCAAATTGCCTGTTGGCGGTGGAAAAACTACCGTTCCTTCACGCGACTGCCGACCGGCGGCGGTTTGGACTCGACCAAAAGAAACGACCGGCGGAAGTCTATTAACGAACCAGCTGTTTTGACACCTACTACTCTAGCCTAGTATTATTAGAGCCTGTTAACGAAAATAAAATAGATACTTATCAGGATGACATCATCAACACAATCTCCAATACATTAATTAATATCAAATTGACAACTATTAAAAATAAAAATTGATAGCTAAATAAATTTTATAAATAAAACTAGACTACCTAACTAAATTAGTTTCATTTTTACGAGCTTATTAAATACTTATTACAGTTACAATTATAATAACAACATAGAGGCAATTGCTGCCATCTAATGGATTTTAAAAATTGAATCGATGAAGTTTTTAAGTAGTGTAACTCCATATTTAAAATTAAAATAAAAATACGAATAGAGTTCACCAAATTGTTCAGTGCCTTCTTCAGGTGGAGAAGTTATATAAACTAAAAGCTATTACAATTTCGCTTAAATACTAAATAATGAACTAAGAGGAAGGGGAAATTACAGAACAATCTTAAAATTAAATGTTTAGTAAGGGAGAGTTTACAATGTCAATTTGGTTATTAAGAATTAAGCCTAATTTATTTAATTTGTTAATTTCTATAGATTCAAGGAGATTTAGTTTCATACCTTCTTTGTAAAATTTTAAAATCATTATTAAAACTATGGTTATTTTGGAGTTTGGAGTAAACGTTCAGAATAGGTTGAGTTTCCTTTTTTATATTCAAAACATTTTACATGTTTGTTTATTCTCTCCTTAAAACTCTTGTCTGTCTGACCAATGTATGCTTTGTTGCCTGTTCCGCAATTAAGCTGATATATACCTGATTTAAGGTCTTTTTTTGTGGAATCTTTATTATTTTTAATGAACATACCTAACGAATCATTAGTTTTAAAAGATACTTGTAAACTCCATTCGTACTTTTATTTTAATTTAAAATCGCAATCCGTGTCTGGTAGTTTCAACAAATTTCTGTCCAAAAGCACAATAATTGTTACAGTTACACTTTTTTTATAATGGAGTTGCAAATATAGTAAATAAAAAGATTCGGTTATAGAAGTTTGACAGAAAAAAGACTCAGACAATAGACAGCTTTTTCAATTTCATTTATATTTCACTTAGGCGTTATTGCTTCGTCTGTCATTTGAACCTTTAGTTTTTTTTTTTTATAGTAACTAAGGCGACTTTTTTGTGACAATGTCGTACCCATTTTTTTTATAACCAGCAGGCGTTTTCTCTTTTATATTTGTTCTGAATCTGAAACTTTACCGACTGAACTAACTGGATTAAGGAAAATTTAAAATCCGGCTTGAAGGACCAAGCAGCTCTAAATACAGCTCAAGCAAGTCGTCAAGGAAATGAACTTTATGTTCTATTCTTACTATATACGAAGATAGATCAAATATAAAAAAGCATTTGTTCATAAAACACATATTTTGAAACGTTTAACAAAAACACAAATTTCTCTATTTTTCGACATATCCCCCTTGTTTGTCTATACATTTCTCCCAACGCATTGCTAGTTATTCATCCCGTTTTCATAAAACGAAGGAGGGCGGGTGTCTAACCAGTTGCGCACAAACCCCTCCACCTCTACATCGGTCTGAAATTGCTCGCCTCCTAGTCATTCTTTGAGGGTCCCAAACATGTGCAAGTCACAAGGGGATAGGTTTGGGCTATATGGAGGGTGTTCCAGCTGAGTCCAGTGCATTTCACCGATTTGGGCCTGCGTTAAAGGTGCGCTGTAAGGCCTACCGTTATCGTGCAAGAGTAACACGTCACGAATGGGGTGCGTCCTTTTTCGGCGATAAGTAAGTTTTATCTGACTGAGAAGTCAGTAGTACAGACTGCATTAATGGTTCTTCGCTCGTACAATAATCGACCAACAGCACCCCTCTCCAGTTCCGAAAAACCGTGGCTAAAACTTTGCCTGTAGACAGACGTGTTTTTGGCTTCAGTGCGTTGGATTCATCTTTGCCCCGCCACCCCATCCTTGCTCTTTTTGATGTTGAAGTGTGATGGTGTACCCACGTCTCATCGCAGGTTACAATTTTGTGCAAAAAAAATCATCTTCCTCTCTAAATCGAGTAAGAAGCGCCTGAGAGATGCGAACTCGAGCAGCTTTTTGATCTTCACTCAGCAACTTTGGAACTCAACGACCTGAAATTTTTCGGAATGCCAAGTTTTTCGTACTGATTGTGTGGACACTCCTATAGCTGATGCCGAGTTCACCAGTGGTGTGGCGTGGCGGCCATAATTCTTTGCGCAACGCTGCTATGTACTTCTTTCTCACTCATTTTGATAGCTATTAACCAAGTGGCCGCAGCAATACGACACGTCGTTTCCATGCCATCTAATATCCCCACTTCAAGTTCCTAACGCCCGTATGCGCCTTGAACAACTATCCGGCGCGCAATTTAAAAAGGCTCGTTTATATTTGATCCACCCTCGTATTAAAAGGGAGTAATCTCGAAGGTTCTTATTTTATCATTTAAACGAATAAAAACTCAATGGAACATTGTGCTGAGTGATAGCAACACGTTTTCTTTTATCAGTGGAACGTCCATCGGTGGCGTCGATTACGTTGTCGTCGGTGGAGGTACGGACATCGATCTCAGTCGTATCGTTCCCGAAGTATTTAGCTACAGTCCTACCGTCTTTTCTTTGTCCTACGACTGCTAACGGATATCATCTACACGATAAATTGTGTTAGAGCAATGTCTGCTGACGTTTAATTTATTACGAAGGTCGTTCTGACACACGGGATCCGTTCTATTTTGTGCCATCTGTCATAGCGAAAGTCCGTTCTTTCTAAATCTTTCGGAAACGGGAAAACTTAGATATTGTTTACGGAGTTGAAACCTAATGTTACCCAAGAAAAAAAAATAAATGGAACTTTTTCATTGAGAGAAGTTTATCTGGAAATGTTTAAAAGTTAATAAATGAACCACAAACATCTATAAATATCTAACACTCTAACTTATTCAATCTGTGCAAATAGATACCTACCCTTAATTCTAAAAATAAAATACTTTCCGAATTTTCTATTAATAAACCAATAAATTTCGAAAAGCTCCCTAAAACATAGACATTAAATGACCTATAATCCTTTAAGCGACTAACTTTGTGTAACGAAACGTTCTTTCTCTGTTACAAAATAATACATCTTAATCAGTAAAACAATAAACATAATTAATAACAATCACGGTTAATATTCACGGTAAGACCCCTAAAGCTTCTGTTTAGTATAAACCATACAACCTCTTGGTCAGTAATTTATCGAAACTACCAGACGTCGATCGCGATTTCGATCTTATTGGATCTCATCAGCATACCATTATCGATGCAATTGTACAAGTTAATATTATTTTTAGTATTAAAATACAAAATTCTTCAGTTAGTAGCACATATCAGTACTACTGATTTGATTTGGTAATCAAAGCACTACCCGACGTGTCGGCAGCACGTACTGCCTAATTCAGGCAGATATTTCTAGAAGATAAGATTATTACGAATTTATGTATAACTACATATATACAGTTTGGCACAAACCGAAAAGTAACTGGATGAAATCAATTTCCGAAACAACAATGTTTATATAAATATAAATATGGAATCAAGATGTAACATATCCAAAAAAGAAGGAATTAAAATCCTTATTCGTCTAAATATTAAGATCAATGATCTCAAATTTTGAACGCGTCCTACCAAGTAGGCACAACGAACCGAAGCCATATCCCACGACCGGTTTCGACCTAACGGATCTCATCAGGTGGGCGCTGGCAGCAATGCCTTTATGGGCTATATTATAAATATAAAAATATAAATATAAGTATGGATTCAACAGAAACAATTATTTCGAGGGCTAATACCCCTACCGGCATTGAATTACACTGTTGATTCCTTTTTCCTTTTTCGTGTGTAATGACCTTTCTGCTAGCGCCCACGTAATGAGACCCGATAGGTCGTAACCTGTCGTGGGACATGGCTTTCGGTACGCTGTGCCTACTGTGTAGGACGCTTTAGAAATGTGGGATCTGTGATCCCTAAAATTTAGACGAACAAGGTTTTTAATGCCTTCTTTTTTTGAAAATGTTTATATGCTTACTGATTACCGATAATTCATTTATTTATTTAATTAGGGGACCTCGTTGCTATTTAAAATAATATTTATTGTTTATACGAATTCGTTGGACCAAATAAAGGAGAAAAAGGACTAAGTGTCTGTTCATATTTTCTTTTCCTCCCGTGATATTTTTACAGCTGACCACGTCGTCAGCTCAATGAGAATTGAAATAATGGAAAACTGCTGTATTCGTTCACTTCTATTCATTCGCTTCCTGTAAAAATAGGAATTTTCTCTCGCAGAAAATCTAATTTGTTGTATTACATAAATTCCACATACACGAACGCTAACGCTGAAGGAAAACAAAACTAATTCAGCGATTCTGTAGAAAAAACTAAAAGGGAAAATTGAAAACTGTATATGGATTTAAGGAAGTTGTTCGTGTATATTATGGTAGAGAGAATTCAATGATTTTTTGTAAATAAAAATTGACCCAGTAATATATTATTATGAACCTATATTCAGAATTCAATCAGAATTATCAAAAAGGATGCTGTTTATTCGTTTTGCGCTGATGCGCCACTTCTTTTTCCTGTGATGGAGCACCCGAAATTTTTGTGTTCGGAGTTAAATGTGCAAAAAACTTATTATGACGAAGAAAGGCGAGTAACTGTATTTATGAATATTTATTTACAATATGACTGCAGCTAAATATATACACATAATTATTACAAGACCCTTTCTAAGACGATCCACGTTAAAAAATGCCTTTTTGTGATGCTGTACGATCTGAGTACGAATGTGTACTGACTATTCAAAACCAACCACTCTTCAGCGGACTAGGAGAGGGTGGTTACTAATAATTGAGAAATATATGAAAATCTGATTGTAATTTACCGACGACGGCAACCATCCCGCAAAGATTGTTGCCGCCGTTATCGCATGCTTACAAAGGGTCGGCACACATCTAAAGTCAAAATGCCACCTGCAGGCAAACGCATCATTCTGAATGAACTGACAATGCATGCTAATCTTTTTAAATAAACATACTCTAGATCTAAACAAAGTCTTTGAGAGAACTGAACATGCCGCCCGCTTTGAGAGAACCGAACAGATGCAATTACGAGAATTCAATAAAAATTTGAATACATATTTTTGGTACGATGACAAAACCATCTGAGAAGTTGATAATAAAGGAGAATCTATGATATAGTTTAACCTCATTATTAACAATATCTTGATTATTAAATGTATGTAGGCTTTTACGGCGGGCGTGTATTGTAGAATATGTGATCGGGAAGGAATTTCCATAGACAACGGCTAGAAAGTCCGATCACATCTTGATTGTTTCTAATCGCTTTCTTAAATTCTAACGACTCTAGTAAATCTAATTTCCATGGTAAATTGAATATTAGGATCTAAAGAATTTAACATTAAATGAAAATTATTGAGTAGTCTTGAACCCTTTCATATTAAAAAAACATCATCAACGTAACGTAAATTCAATAGTCTTTTCTGCAGATCATTGCTTGGCATTCGGGAGGTCACCGGTTCGTACCCAAGTTCGGCTGCTCTGTGGTTTTCTTGGATCATTCAGGCAAATACTAGGGCAGTAATATTCCACAGATAACCTTTCACTTCTCTTCTGTCTTCATTTCCCCCGTCTCATCTTTCTCTCCCTAATCACACCATCTACCCATTCCCACGATTCCTGCAAGGAGACTGAAGAGGGCCTTACGCCCTACCCTCCGGCTTTGCCTGCCCACCAGCACTAGTAACTGGTAGAAATGAAGAAACATATATTATAAATTACTAATGGCGCTTTTGTTGTGAGTAATTCAGTTTGTCTATTGACTATGAATTTATTTTTGTCTTTTGCTGTTCTTATTTCTAAATTTTTAGGAACCTCGTATTTTCTCAAAAAACTTAACATTAGGTAATAGTAAGTAATAGTAAGATTTAGAGAATATCATATCAATGGCCTTTGTAATTTTCAACTCATTCTTTTTTGTTTTTTGAATGTTCAAAGAGTGAGAAATCGCGATCCACGTCTCACAGTTTATTCAAAGTCCGGACCAAAACCTCAGGTTCAGTTATCGTATTCGTAAAGAAATATGTTTACCCACAGAGAAGAAATTTCAAGGTATACCCTCCACTGTTCTTGATTAATATCAATTAAGTAGGGGCTAAGATGTAATGTAATTTCATCTCAAAGAAAAAAAAACAATTTACAAATGTCGAACTCCACGTTGGCAAAAACTAGTTGCATACAGAATTACTTTCAACGTTTTATAATCCTGCGAGAATTTAGTATTACCAGACCATTTGGTACTTAAAAGTGAACTTCTTCAATAGATCTCGTATATTAAACGAACATTTGTTTTGATAAAAAAGGTTGAACGATTTTCGCCAAGCGACATAACCCATCGGAACAAGTTATAGTAGCTATATACACTTTCATTTTAATGCCTCACTTGACAGGCATTCGTATTATTAGGCGATAATTCATTGTATAGGAACGAACAGAAATACAATAACGTCAACGCTGTGCAATTTACGACATAACATTTGTTTTTGTGCAAAAGTTGGTCGTTAAATAACACGTAATATATGTACGTATCTATGTAAGTAAAAGACAAACGTTTTCCGTGGTCTCGACATGATTAAAGACCCAAAAGACACACCGTACATACTGTAACATGAAGACAGCATTAAAACTATAGTAGCGATCCTGAAATAGCAAATAATTGTGGTCCAACATTCTCGCTCCAACGTGGCATGATTGGCCGTCTCTTGTTTCGCTATATCTCTCTCTACCAATCAGGCCGTGTTAGAGTGACAAAGTCGGACCACAATTATTTGCTATTTCAGGATCGCTACGACGATTTTCACGACTTTCGTCCCTGAGCGAACTGCGACCACCATTAAATTAGTTATATTCGTACCAGCGTTTCACAGTGACAGGATGGCGCTTCATCGCCAAAAGTCCAAGTAAGTTGATCGATTCACTTTTGTCTTGATAATGCACATCGAAAGTCGTAAAAAATCATATCAGGAAAATGTTTACGAGTTAATTCAATTTTCTTCGCTAAGATAAAAGTTTCATGTCACTGTAAACAACACAACTTGCGCTCAAATGACAAAACGTTCTGAAGAAGGTTATGGTTAAAAGGCTAAGGTCAAACTTTCAATTAGAAATGTCATTTTGCTCCTGTAAACGCTTATTATTATCAAGGCTCAAAATGTAAATAGCAACCCTGGTATATTACCACGAGATTTTGAGGTGAACAGCAGTAGTTCTTGGTCAGGAAATGAAATCAAAGAAACTCACCCCTGTATTTGACGTACCACTGTCTCCACTGATTCTATTCGTGGTGGTTTCGATCTCTATTGGATCTCATTAGTTCAAGGCGTAAACAGTCTTGACAAATCAATAGAGTTCATTAAAAGCTAGTTGATTTAGTATCCAGTTGTCGCAGTATTGCACCAAATCTACTGCTATCTGCTGTTGATTAAAGTATTCGATACATAGGGTAATTCAAATTGAGTGGTACATTAGACGTTTTAGGGAAAGTAAGCATGTTACAGATTTGAAAATTTGGGATTAGGGATTATCAAGAATGATCTATTTAACTAAAACAATTTCAACTGTCGGGCACTTCTGGTTATTCCGGAAGTTGATGTCAATTTTCTTATTTTAAATGGAATGGTATATTTATTATGATGAATTCGTATGAAACATAAAATTTTAAGATGACTTTGATAACCAACTTGTATGCCTATATGCCTACGATGAATAGTTTATGAGATAATTTAATTTATTAGATATAAAAAATCATAACTTCCATGTTGAAATTTTTACCAGTTATAGCCAAGTCATAAGGCTAAATATCATGTCGAAACTGAGATTTATAATTTGTACAGGGCGTTCAGAAAAAAATCCGAAGATTAAAAACTTCAAACTCGAATAACTTCGTTCTTCTTCATGCTTAGTTCCCCAAAAAGGTCTAATGTACCACTCAGTTTGAATGACCCTGTATATTACATGATAAGCACTAATTAAACTAAAGTAATAGGAACAGTGTAAGTTCTTGGTCAGTAATAAAAACTACCAGATTATAAATCAGTTGTCAAGTAGATCCTTATTAAAGTCCTTGTTTAATGCAAAAAATACTTTAGTTAACAACTAATATCAGTAGATGACGATTGTTGTATTATATGAAGATAATTATGTTTACTCATTTTGCTCCAAATTGATACGTACAGCTTCAACAAATTGAGAATTAGTGAGTTCTTCTTAGTTACTGTAAAACTTTTTCAAAAAAGAAAACTCTCAGCGAATTCACTCAAGTTTACAGCGTTTGCCCTTTGTAAAAAGTTGGATGCCGTTCCTTCTCTGGCAATTAAACGCGCATTGTTGAAGTAAATTTGGAAGTTCGGTAACAATGTAGACTCAGAAGTTTTTGTCGTAATTGCACAATTCTGATTTGTGATGTTAATAAGACAACGGCTTACACACGAACTTATCTCTCCCGGAAAGGCTGGGTCGTAGAGTTGAAAGTAAATTTGGTGTAAGGGAAACCCGTGACTTTAATTAGGTCGTCATTTTTCACGTAAGCGACACGGGATCGGAGTAGGCCGTTTTCTGTTAGCGGAATCTAGTCAATTTTTTGGTCTGTCTATTCCACTCGGAAAAGGGATTACCTCTCCAGTTCTAATTAAGTGATGCTCCTTGGATTAACTAAGCCCAACTGATGTAAACGGAGGATTAAACGCCACTGGGATACTCGATCCGTCGGTTCGTGTTGCCATGGAAATTTACTACAACCAATGTCAAGATCTGACAACGTCAATTTTCTAACCGTCTACCGTACGAGATTTCTAATTGGTGCTAAATTACGACAACGGTTTTGAAAAACATCAGTCTTTTAAATAAGAGACAGCTGTTGAAATAGTTAAGCCATTTCTTGTAATTAGAACAACTTGAATCTGAAACTAAAACTTTAATATATAATTAATTGTTGAACTGGTCGGATCCTTGTGAAACATTATTTTGAAGGAATGAAAATCATTTTTAAATGTTTCAAAATATTTTATTGTAAACTCTACAATATTATTTCGACATAACAATGTCTTTCTCAAGAGTAACAGATTTACTAAATTTCAGGTCATACTTATCGTCTATATATATTTTTACAGACAACAGCCGGTGTTTTGTGGGTATAATTTTCAAAATTTCAGGTACATACTCGTTGTTAAGAAATACCAGATGCCCTTGCTTATAATTTTGCATCTAATAAAGGCGTATTGAAAAAATTTTGTTGGTCATTTGTTATATTCTCATTCATCTTTATTGCTTTTTTAATTTCAAAAAATTCTAAAAAGTCCAATCTTTTCCCTTTTCTTTCATTATGTATATGATGATGGCTATCGATTCGGACACCATCAAAATTTTACATAAATAAAAATAAAAAATCACCCACAAAGTCAGGTCAAACCCTTACTTACTTAGGAAATATCTCTACAATAATTGGCAATAACATTAAAGGAATAAATAATAGTTTCATCTCTTTCAAAACTAACAATTCGTTAGGTAATAATAAGTCAAAAACACATAAGGAACAAAAATCAGGGGTGTATAATTTAAGTTGCATAGAATGTAATAAGGTTTATATTGGTCAGACAGGCAGATCTTTTAAAACTAGAATTAATGAACACTATCATAGTTATATCAATAAAAAATCAGATTCAGCTTATGCGGAACATTTAAATAATACTAATCATAATTTTAAGTTGGACTTCAAAATTTTTAATATCTACAATAAAAGCTTCAAACTAAATTACTTAGAAAGATTAGAAATAAATAGATACTTTAAACAAAATGTTACTCTAAATGACCAAATAGATTGTAATAATTCACCTCTATTAAATATATTTTAATAAAGTAAAACAAGAGTAAACGATTACAAGACTTTTTTATTGTAAATCCACAATAACTATTTCGCCACACTGTGGCTTCTTCAGGTGGAAGAATTATCTATTTTGATTTTTCTGAATAGTTTAGGTTTACCTGACATTTTAAATGAGAAATGTAATTTTTTTGTTTTTTTATAGGGATTGAATAGTAATTTCATAATTTTGTCATAATATGGTATTTAGAGATTTATTAAAACTACATGCTTTGAGATAGGTTTATAGTGCATATAGTGCATATTACAAAGCATGTTTTCCTTAACGATTAAAACAATGTCTTGAAACAGGACACCTTCTAGCGTGTTTTTTCATAATAACACACTGAATATTATTACAAATGATGTATAAATCTATTGCGTTTTTATTTTTTTTAAATTTAATACCCTTATAAGAATCCCTTTCAATAATTATATTTAATTTTCTGTTATACCCAGAATGCTTATTATCTATCATAATTGTTTCTTTAGAACATAAGTACCTTACTCTACAGCACCATCATCTAAGTCTTAATTAAACATTTTTGTGTTAATTAAGCTACGCAGTGTTCCGAGTTTGTTGTTAATGCTTTGCATTCCCTTGTCGTTTAACACCAAAAGAGTCTGGATCATTGAATTTCGCATGACAGTCTCCGTCCCGGTGTAACGTATCCAATTACTGGATTACATTGGGAATGTTTGTGTTAGTAGATGTTTGGAGTTTATCTAATTTGGAACGAAACGGGAAATAGGCTAAAACCACGTCGTAGTGTTCTATTTTTTCCCTTCTTCTTTTGTTGGTGACGGTAAGAGTTTAAACTCTGACGGCAATAGAGTTAAATTTGCTTAACAAAACGTGGAGGCTTCCAAACTAAACTTTCGTAAACGAATTAGGCTCGGAATTCACGGCAAAATAAGCACACTAATTGCCAGCTGGAGAAATTAATTTAAACACGAAAGGAAGATTCAAGGACCATCATGTACGTACGTGCTTTAATTTTCAATTTCTATTTAAATTGGCTTTCCGCCTGTTTCCCTTACACCTTGGCGAAACTGAGCCGACAATCGTTTGATCATTCTTCAGAAATCTAATTGAAAAGTTTTCATTTCAAAAGATCCGAGTTACATCGCTAGGCCGAGTAAGTTAGCAGCAATACTCGTCTGAAAATTCTCTCATCATCTACTTAAGAAACAAAATTAATTTTTTTGTTTTGTTTCCGGAAACGAGGCAAATAAACTAAATAACAAACATCTTCACTTCGCATTCTCATTCTTATATATCAAGGCAAATGAATAAAATTAGAATGAATTTAAAATTAAAAAACAAACACAAAATTTATTATTATTTGTCTGACAGCTGTTTCGAGTTTTACGTCATTCTCAAAGACTGTGAGTGCTTAACATTGGAATTGATATTTATAAAGGTGGTTGGTTATGGGTAGTTATAATATTGCTTTTATGATGGGAAAAACTTTAAAATATAGTTGTTCCTTTGTGATGAATTTACCTTGATGACGGGCTTTTTGTATTTCTAATATTTCCAGGTAATCTAATGGAGTACCTTTTGGTTCGCAATGTAAAAGTTTCACTTTATTTGATTTTATGAAATGATCATTTTGTATGCAATGTGTAGCAAGGTCTGTTGAATTTTTATGTTCATCTAGGCGTTTACCTAGATTCCGACCTGTCTGACCAATGTAAATTGCATCACAATCTGAACATCCAATCTCATATACACCATTTTGTTTGTAAAATATGAATTTTATCCTTATTATTTACAATTAATAAGCCTAAATTGGTTTTATTACTACATATGGGGGTTAATCCTAGATTACTTGTGTTCGTTTTATTTTAATTTTAAATTTATTTAAATAATGTTTCACCATCCTTATCGATTAAAATTGGAATGTCTATCTGCAAGTTTAGTATATTATGTGTTTTACGGTTTATTTCTTCGACGAAAATAAAATATAAATAATAGTAAACTTATTCTTAAGTGACTTCTAAGCTGCAAAAATTGCGATTTGAAAAAGTATATATAAGATTAACAAAAATAAATATACATACAAGATTCAAAGAGCGTTTCCTACATCTAAAAAACAATCATGCAAGTCAGCGGTAGCGTCACATTTTCTAAATACCAACCTTAACTTTGACATAAACAACTTAGAATTACTTAAACCCTGCTACAACTTTTCGGAACTCGTTACCAGCGAGGCTGTTAACATTCATAAAAATAGGGAAAACCTTATGAACTTCGATGTACACTACCTAAGCAACCCCCTGATATCTCTGGCGTCTAAACATTAATAAACACATTATTATATTTGCTTTTCTGAGCGGTGTGGTCACCGGTTCGAACCCGGGTACGGCTGCTCTAGTCCAAGCTTTCTGTAGTTTCCTTGGATCATTTAGGTAAATGCTGGAGCAGTAATATTACATCTAATCTTTCTCTCCCTAAGCACACCACCCAGCCATTCCCATGATTCCTGCAAGGAGGCTGAAGAAGGCCTTACGCCCTACCCTCCGGCTTTGCACTACAGTGTAGGTCGGAGGGACTGCCCGCCCACCAGCACGAGTAGCTGGTGGGAATGAAACAGAAAAAATTTAAGCTAGTTTTTTTTTGCTTTTCTGTTAATTTCGATGATACACTGATGATGACTACATAGTAGTCGAAATGTACATCTGTAGTTGTTAAATAAATTTGTGTGAAGTTATAGACGATTTATTTTATTTCTTTTATTAAAGAAGATTGAGTTGAGATAATTTGGTTTGCGTGGCCCATCACATACCTATCCCTAAACTGCGTCGTAGATTCAATTTGACACAAGCAGATACCTTCGTAAAACCCTTGTCAAATATATGAAATACTACAGACAGTTAGCCGTAAATATCAGTAAATGGTGATTAAATAAAATTCCTAGTAAGAGGAGACTTTCCAATAGATTAATAAACCTAAATTTTAATGTTTTAGAACAAAATAATTAAAAATTAAGTAACCATTTAGTGAACAATAAACCTAAACAGGTAATAAGAAATAAAACACTGGAATGTCTACACAGAATTTTATTAAAATACTCAACAAAAAGTCAAAAAATCAAAAATTTACATTTAAATATAGCAAAAAGTAGGATACTATCTTTACTCATTATAGAGTATTTCAAGTATTTCTAGGTATAAATACTAATTAAGTATGTTTTAGCTATGTAAAAACAAGAAAATACTTAAAATGTTTCAACGATTTTATTAGTCAAAAGCTCGACAATTGTTTCGACCAGTCGGTCTTTATCAAGTGTATTGTAGTTACTACTTGAGGAACAGTAATTCAAACCTTAAATAGATAACAAATAAGTACAAAGTTACAGATGTATATAAGCCTAAATAGGGGGGGAAAACCATCATAAATTGGTTAACAGAAGTGGACTATTGTTCGATAATATTTCAGTTTTTTTACTGACTATATTATCGGTAAGTTACCTTAATTCGATTGACGCCGGTCGTGAAAACCTACATACCACAATTAAATGTAATGATTCTAATAGTATATATAGAAAACGGGGCGAAATTATATTATCATCCTTTGCAATTGCTAATTTGATTTCTAAAATTTCGAGAAGGTTAAGTTTTCTACTTTTTTCAACGTTGTGAATTAATTAAATATTGTTAATATCTAAAATATGACTGTTTTCTATGCAGTGTTCTGTAAAACCTGTAGCAGCATTTTTATTTTTTATGGCTAATTCATGTTCATCAATTCTGTTTTTTAGGACCCGACCTCATTGGCCAATATAAACAGAATCACATGTTTTATGTTTTAAACATTAGTATAATCCGTTTGTTACTCTTGAGAATGACCGTATCGGTCGAATCAATATTGTTGACTATTAAAATACAATTCTGTTTAAACATTCCAGTGTTTTATTTCTTATTACCTGCATTCAATATGTTTCACAACAGTTGTACCGAACAAAGTTTAAGGACAAACTACAGATGTTTTAAACATTAGTATAATCCGTTTGTTACTCTTGAGAATGACCGTATCGGTCGAATCAATATTGTTGACTATTAAAATACAATTCTGTTTAAACATTCCAGTGTTTTATTTCTTATTACCTGCATTCAATATGTTTCACAACAGTTGTACCGAACAAAGTTTAAGGACAAACTACAGAAAAACAAAATATACTAAATACGTTGTAAAGATTGTGATGCCACCTACATTGGACAACGTGGATGAGCATTAAAAATCCGTATTTAGGAACATGAACGTTGCAGAACATTGCATTCAAAATAGCCGTCAGCTTGATAAAGAGAATATTACATTATTACACAATATTGGAAAAAGTAAAAAAGTTATACTGCTAGAATACCTGTAAGTTAAATTAGCAATTTCTAAGAATAATAATTTGGTAGACAATCAAACGGAGATACAAACAATAGATACAATAGATACTTCCCTGATATGTTAACGGTAATTTAGATTTAACTGGTATACATGTTGTAATTAAACATTTAACTTTCGAACAGTTCTGTACAAAATAGCAATAACTTTGCTCTTGATAAAGGTTAAAATATATGTCGAGTTTTTCGAAACATTCCTTTTGAATCTTTGTTTTCTTGGAAAAGTATTACGTTGATGATAAACATGATGATCACCAGGATAGTGTAGTATCACAATAAGAAATTATTTTGCAGCTCATGATAGCAGAACTGTTGTTTCTATCTTACAACTTTTAAAGCCTTAGGAAACATTTTGCGAAACTTTTTAGAATAAATGGCGAATAGTTAAGAACAGTTTGGAAAAGTAAAATAATTGTTTATATAAAACTTATTAAAGTTTTGTTTAAACTTGGTACTTTTAATCAGGATGTTTTTTATAACCTCAGCAGTAAGCAAAGAAAAAGTTCTTCTCAACATATCTGGTAGTTCTAGTATGCCCCGCAAGAAAATACTTTGGTCTATTTTGAAGATGATATATGTAGCATATTGACAAGTAAATTGAAAAAGTTTTGTAAATCTTCGTACACCAAAAGTCTTGGCATTCCTTTTTTATAATTTGAGGGTATAGTAATAAATAAGGTCTAAAAAGTCCTTGCCAATTGAAATAAAACCACATATATGGTAATTTAAAATTTAATTTACATACGAGGATGGATTAAATATAAACGAGCCTTTATTCATAAAACATTTATTTTGAAAAATTTACAAAAACACAAATTTATATTTTCACATATCCAGTAGTTTCTTCATCCTGTTTTCATAAAAAGAAGCAGGACGGGTGTGTATCCAGTTGCGCACAAACGCCTTCACCTGTTCATCGGTCTGAAATCGCTCGCCTACTAGTGATTCTTTGAGGGGCCCAAACATGTGGAAATCACAAGGTTATAGGTCTGGGCTATATGGAGGGTGTTCCAGCTGAGTACAGTGCATTTCGCCGGTTTGGGCCTGCGTTAAAGCTGCGGTATAAGCCCAAGCGTTATCATTCAAGAGTAACACGTCACGAATGGGGTGCGTCCTCATTTTTCGGCGATGAGCAAGTTTTACCTGTCTGAGAAGTCAGTAGTACAGACAGTAGTAGGCTGCATTAATGGTTCTTCGCTCGTGCAAAAATCGACCAACAGCACCCTCTCCAGTCCCAAAAAACCGTGGCTAAAACTTTGTTTGCCTGCAGACAGACGTGTTTTCGGTTTCACTTGGTTTGATTCATCTTTGTATCGCCACCCCATCCTTGCTCTTTTTGATGTTGGAGTGTAATGGTGTACCCACGTTTCATCGCAGGTTACAATTTTGTGCAAAAAAAATTCACCTTCTTCTCTAAATCGAGTGAGAAGCGCCTGAGAGATGCGAACTCGAGCAGCTTTTTGATCTTCACTCAGCAACTTTGGAACACCAACGAGCTAAACTTTTCGGAATCACAAGGTTTTCGTTATGATTGTGTGGACACTCCCACAGCTGATGCCGAGTTCACCAGATATCTGAAGCACGCGTGGCGTGGCGGTCCCTTTCAATAAACTTTCTAACGCGAGCAATGTTTTCGACACGATTACGCCCATCGTGAAATGCCTAAATCTGCTAATACATTTAGAAATCAATAAATCAATAACACAACAACAGGTGACAAATGACCATACTGATTTTGGGCCTTCCCCGTTATTAAATCTAGCTATTAGGACAAACCCGTAATTTTTATTTTATGTGGATAGGTACGTGTATATTTCATGTTTGTAGACGTTATTTTCTAACGTTTCGTAGATAAATACACCCTAAATTCATAATATTAGTCACTTTGATAATGGCATAACAGCCGAAACAATATTGTCAGATTTTAATAAAATTTATGGAACTATACCAAGTGTTTGTTTTTCTAGTTATTTAAAATGTTTCACCAAGAGCCAAACCGGGATTTAGTTACATTAATAGTCATGTTGAACTTTAATTAAAAATCACAAAGTTTCGAAAATATTTTATTTTGTAGACACTACAATATTGTTTTGCCAAACATTGGCTTCATCAGGTGATGAATCATCTCCTCATAAAATCAGTAAAATATTTTTGAATATTTGTGATTTTTAATTAAAGTTGAACATGATTAATAATTCGTTTTAACAAGTACTAGCATCTACTATCAACAAGTTCATTAATTGTATTAAAACTCTAATGTAGGCGGTCATTGTACCTAAAGGGAATGCAGCCGTAGGGTATTTTTGGCAATTAAATTGCAATAAGTAGTTCGTGACAAACAAAATGTTTACAAATATCTGCTTTTTATGAACTGAAAGAAGAAGGCAAAAATAATACTATCTACCAAACACCAATCATCGGCAAAATCTATATTCACCAGTGCACATTGATGAAAGAAAAGAAATGGAAGCAAGACGGAACAAAAAAAGCAATTACGATAAAATACAATGGTAATGCAAAAAATAAATCCAAAAGTGGATGTGTTAGCGATATTGAGAATAAAATAAAGGACGATTGAATCAAATGTATATTGATTTAATATAGCTGCGTGATGATTGTACTTCTTGTAATAATACTTCTGAATTTTCGGTACCACTATTATAAGGAACAATCATTGAAAGTATCTTCTATCCTACTCCTTGTGGTTGTCCAGCTCTGCTTCCCGAGCTATGAGAAATGGACCAGTTTGGAGTTCCAATTATTTATTTTTTACTAGGTGACAACGTGTGCCTTTGTAGTTTACTCTATTTCAAAGTATTGCCGAAGTTTATATTAACCTTCTTTATTTTTTCACCAATTTATTTCTAAAAATAAACAAGTTATGTATCCTCGATCTATCCTGTGTACATATTTTATTATAACGTATGTGGTGTTACGTTTGATTTAATAACGTTTATTTGATGAAAACTGAAGCTATATCTATCGCGGTCGGTGAAGAAGTGTTGATTTAAAAATAGAAAGGATGCATACAGACAGTAAAAGTTATAAATATAAATATGGTATCAACAGAAGCAACTACTGCGAGGGCTAATACCCTTACCGGCATTGAATTACACTGTTCATTCCCAACGATTATTAGACGAAGATAACAATAAAAAAAGAAGGTAATAAAATCCTTTTTCGTCTAATTACAAAGGATCACAGATCCCACATTTGGAACGCGTCCTACACAGTAGGCACAGTGCACCGAAACCAATATCCCACGACCGGTTTCGACCTAAGGGGTCTCATCAGGTAAAGTAAAGTACAGTAAAGGTTATTTCTTCGAAAAATACAAGAAGTGGTAGTTGTATTTGGGATCGGGCAACGGTACTTTTTATTTTGACTTATTTGTGTTTTGAATGAAAGAAAAGAATTAAACGAGCGTAAAAATCTATTTTATATCAAAAACATAACACGGGATAAGCGACACATACATAAATAATAACCATATTATCAATTCGGACAGCATGAAAATTTGGCACATAGAAAGAAAAGGGAAAATATTGGACTTTTTAGAATTTTTTGAAAAGAAAAAAACAATAAAGATGAACAAAAATATAACCAATGACCAAACTAACTTTCTCAGTACGCCTTTATTAGATGCAAAACTAGAGACAGGGTCATCTGGTATTTCCTAACAGTGAGTATTTACCGAGCGGCGTGGTCTAGTGTTCTAGATCACTGCTTAGCATTTGGGAGGTCACCGATTCGAACCCGGGTTCGGCTGCTCTGGTCCAAGTTTCTGTGGTTTCCTTGGATCATTTGGGCAAATGCTGGGACAATAATATTCCACAGATAATCTTTCACTTCTCTTCTGTCTTAATTTCGTCCGTCTCACCTTTCTCTCCATAACCAACAATCCATCCATTCCCACGATTACTGCAAAGAAGCTGAAGAGAGCCTTATGCCCTACCCTCCAGCTTTACACTACAGTATAGGTCGGAGGGACTGCCCGCCCACCAGCACAAGGAGCTGGTGGGAATGAAACAAAAAAGTTTTTTCTTTTTAAGACCAGAAATTTAGTAAATCTGTTACTCTTGAGAAAAACATTGTTATGTCGAAACAATATTGTAGAGTTTACAATGAAATATTTTGAAAGATTTAAAAGTGATTTCAATTCCTTCGATTATTAAAAGAATGTTTCACAAGGATCCTACCAGTTGAACAATTGCTTATATAAAAAAAGCTGTTTCTGAGATCTGAAAAAGGCAACATATGGAATACAAGTTTATAGAAAAGGCATGCTTAAGGGTGTTAGTAACTTTATACAAAATATTTACATAGAATTTATACAAAATAATTTACAAAAGCGAGCTATTTTTATGTTCAAATTTATATACAAAAATGAATATGAAAATATTTATTTTTGATAAGAAAAGTTATGTATTTTTCCACATTTGGTACATTACTTGGCACAACGGTGGCGAAGCATTGTGGTTTACTAAAAAAGGGAAGAAAATATTAACATTAAATAATAAAGTTAAATCATGCATAGTAATGGTACAATTATTTTTAATGTATCAAAATTTAAAAACAGAATGATTATTAAATGTTTTTTTATACGTAGAGTGTAAAAAGTTGATTTCTTTTTTATGTTTATGTTTTTGGTGTTGTTTGTTATTTAGTACATTTTAGAATGGTAATAAATAAAAGAATATTCCGGATGGAATGGCGACATTACTTTTAAAGTTTGTCGTGGTAAGATAAAAATATATTTGTTATTACCCCTGTACGTACAATATGTATGTATGTATGTATATATGTAGTTACAGAATGTGAACATCAATAAATTTATTTGGCGCAATCCCATTTTGGTATGTAATTGTTGATATCATAGGATAGTTTAGTTGTTATAGTCGAGAACGTTTTCGATTTTTATTGCACGATAGCGTCCGCATGGGGAATCCAATGAAAAATAGCGTGTCGTAAAGCACGTTCGCAAATAATATTCAGACAATTGCGGAAATTTAGCGGCTATTTGTCTAGATTTATGTACCACATCAGTGGCAAATACATAACAAATCGCTGTTATTTTTCGATTTTCCAATTCAATCTAACCCTCTCTTTGACTGTTGTCACTCCGATGAGTTATTCTCGACCTCTTCAACTTCCTCGTTTCGAAACGATGATCGTCTATCTTTGATCCACCGAGAAAATGTTTCAACTAAGCTCAAAATGGACCAGTACGTTTTCTTTATTATTACATCTAATACATAAAATATTGTAGAACCGTGACCAAATGACTCGAAAAAAACACAACAGCTATTTACATTTAATATGTAATAAACATGTACACTTAACAAGAAAGCTTTTTTTATTGTGTTTAATTCCCTCCGGCCTACACTGTAGTGCAAAGCTGGAGGATAGGGCGTAAGGCCCTCTTCAGCCTCCTTGCAGAAATCGTGGGAATGGGTGGGTGGTGTGGTTGGTTAGGGAGAGAAAGATGAGACGGACGAAATGAAGACAGAAAAGAAGTGAAAGATTATCTTTGGAATATTACTGCTCCAGCATTTGCTTAAATGATCCAAGGAAACCACAGAAAACTTGGAGCCATTTAACCGTTTCTTCGAGGCCATTGCATACTTTATGTTCTCATTTTTGGTTTATCTTTTTCACTGTTTATTTTGTTTTTGTAATAAAATCTGTTCTTCTCAAAACATTTATATTTATAATCTCGTAAGTTACTGCAAAATTATTACTGTCAAAAGGCATGCTTTTAGAACTATTTTTTATTATATATAGTATCTACAGCTCTAGGTATAAGCATTACTGTCACAAAAACATACTTTTATTGAATGTTTCGAATTTAATTCAAATATTATAACTACACTTATAACATTTTCTTTTTAGTTATTTTAAAATGCCACAATCATGATTATCATTTACATTACAAGTTCTATAGTTAACTGGTCATTTTTCTATATTTCAAGTGAGCTCAATATATCTAGTGTTGGCTGCTAACTTCAGTCAGTATTGTTCAGATTATTTCGTACAGATTATGTTAATTAAACACACATAATCTTATAAAAATGGGATAATATTTTCTATTCTGGCTTACATTCTGGTTGTAATAAACCCTTACAAGACATCTTATAGCAGCCCAATAATATTTTAGTTTATTTTTAAATGAATGGCATGGAAGCGGTAAAACCTATTTTAAGATTCTCATCCGACTGTACGATATCGCCATAAATCTTGAATATGACTGTTATATCCAGGCAGGAATATCCTGGCAGTTTATTTTTCAATTTATGTTTGACATGTTTTGGTACATGAATTCCGGATTTACTCCGTTTACCACTGTATATTTTTTCAGTAGCTCTTAAAATTTAATTATTGCAGATGGATGTCACTTTCAAAGTCAAATAAAAATAGTTAATAAATATAGTTTTGCTTGTTATGAAAACATACATCGTACTTACTTACTTTAAATTAAAGATTCTCCCACTGGAAAGACATCACTGAGTGGAAATGTTTGTATAAACTCAATAAGTACTTAACAAGTTAGTAGTGGTAGTAGTACCTGATGAAATATTTTAAGAATTAAATAAAATTTAGCTAAAAGTTTCAACAATATATACTTTAAATAAACACGCTGATAATTGTTTCGACGTGACTGTCTTTATATAAGAGTAAATAGGAAATACTAAAATAAAAAGCTTTTGGGTGTTTCATTCCCACCAGCTACTCATACCGGTGGGCGGGCAGTCCCTCCGATCACCACTTTAGTGCAAAGCCGGAGGGTAGAGCGTATGACCCTCTTCAGCCTTCTTGGGTGTGTGGTGTGGTTAGGGAAAGAAATATGAGATGGACGAAATGAAGGCAGAACAGAAATCCACAGAAAACTTAGATCAGATCAAGCGAACCCGGAATCGAACCGGTGACCTCCGATGTTAAAATCAACGGTTTAAATAAATATTCGCAAACAATACAAATTTACATACATAAGCGACACTGCAAAAACTCATTATATACCTGTGGAAATTCCAAAGATAATCACATTAACTAAAAATAAAAATAATTTTATTCTTGTATTAGACACCCCTTTTGTTACCAAGAATAAAATTATTATGTTACCATGTTCGTAAATTCTATATTAAACAGTGTGTGGTGTTAGGGGTGAGTCTCCAATTTCATTTTCTTTACTTTATATAATGAGATGTTAATGTTCCGTCTATGTATATTTATATGTATTTATTCCAACATGTATTATAATGAAAATTGAAAATTTTGTTTAATTTCATTTATTAAATTCAAATAGTATAATAAAATCGAAGAGGAACTGTGTTGGGGCCAGAATGGAATATATTTTATAATATAAAGTTAAGAAAACAGTCGGTGAATAATTCCAGAAAATTTAGTAAATTGCTCTATACGTATTTCGGCAATTGCGCCATCAATAGGAGTTTCGACAATAAATTATTATTAGTTATTAACCGAGTGTTTTCTTAACTTTATATTATTTAATAATGTTGATCGATTCAGCGGTGTAATACATTTTTTAATATTATCAAAACTATAGAAACACAAAGTTAATGTTATACACTTTTTATTAGAAACTCTAACAGTTGTTTCGACTTATGCAGTCATCTTCAGACAGTATTATTACAACTAACTTTAAATTATGAAGTACAAGCTAATTTATAGTCTAAAGACACATATACATATATATATTTCTTAGAATTGTTACAATTTTGTCCTGTTTGTGATTAGTCAAAACACTGCATTTCAGTAAATCATACTATCAATGATAAAAGTATTTCAATTATTCACATAGAAAGAAAATAAAGGTTACAAACTTAATTGTTTAGAAAAATTAGAAATACGAAAAGCCGTCAACTCAAAATTAAATATACTGAATGATGTAACAGAAGGACTAAATTAAAAAAGCCCGATATTTCGACCAATCGCAAACAGGACAAAAGTGTAACAATTCTAAAATATATATATATATATATATGTATATATGTCTGTAGACTATTAATTAGCTTGTACTTCATAATTTTAAGTTAGTTGTAATAATACTCTCTGAAGATGACTACATAAGTCGAAACAATTGTTAGAGTTTCTAATAAAAAGTGTATAACATTAACTTTGTGTTTCTATAGTTTTGATAATATTTATATTAATTCAAAAAGTGTATTTAAAAATAATTTAATTCAATTTATTGTTTTTGGAAGTTCTAGTAAGAAAGCCCATTCTATTCTTTTAGCGATTCTAAATATTCACCTTAAATTTCCAAGACATTTCCGTTGACAGGAACTTCCTTTTAACGGTCAGCTCCTGCATGTTCGTTTTCTATTTTTTGTGATTCTGGAATCTGCTGAAACGGACGGTCTTAAATTATCCACCAACTTGGCACCTTATATCCTTTCTTCGTCGTGACTCCCTCTTCGAAGCATCAGAAAGCTTGGTATTTCATCGAAGTCCCGGCGGACAGCTGTCTACATCGTTTACAAACTTAAGTAAAATTATTTACTCCAGTCAATGAATCCCGAAGTCAACCAGGTGTTCACTCAGTCCCACCACAGTTAAGTTCGTTGATCTCCATTTCATTCATTTAACACAATATTAAGAACGTCCACTTATTCACGCGCTTTATTTTCTCTATAGCTCTTCATTATAACTTCTGTACTATGTACTAAATAATAATATATTTATATCACAGATATTAATAGTAACACTCTCACAGCGAGTGTTTCCTACCACTGTATTATCGTATTTTAATGCAAATTTAACCTTGAGAAACAGACAAAAGTCCCACCGTGCTAGATCAGGCGAATAAGGTGGATGATATATCGCTGTTATGTTATATTTGACTTGACAATTTAGTGTGAGCTGGTGCGTTGTCATGATGAAGCATCCATGACTTGTTTTTCTTCCATTCGGGTAGTCTTTTCTTATTTCTTCACGTATTTGGGCAAGAACCTCAAGGCAGTAATTTTGATTAAATTAATATTTTGACCTTTAGGAGCCCAACGAAGGTACACAATCCCACGAATATCGAAACAAACAAACAAACAAACAAACATCACGATTTAACCAGTTTTGTTAGCTGTATGATGTATGTTTGTCTCCAGTTCTTTTTGCAACAAGAAAATGAAAATGAGGTTACGCAGTGCTTAACTATAATAAATAGACTACTTGAAATTATAAATAAGTTAAGGGAATTATGACACTTCTAGAACGAAATCATCGAGCGGCGTGGTCTAGAGTTCTAGATCATTGCTTAGCATTCGGGAGGTCATCGGTTCGAACCCAGGTCCGGCTGCTCTGGTCCAAGTTTTCTGTGGTTTCCTTGGATCATTTAGGCAAGTGCTGGAGCACTAATATTCCACAGATAATCTTTCACTTCTCTTCTGTCTTCATTTCGTCCGTCCCATCTTTCTCTCCCTAATCACACCACCCACCCATTCACTACCACTATTCCTGAAAGGAGGTTGAAGAGGGCCTTACACCCTACCCTCCGGCGTTGCACTACAGTGTAGGTCGGAGGGACTGTCCGCCCACATGCACGAGTGGCTGGTGGGAATGAAACACAAAAAAGTTATAACGAAGTATGCTAAAGGATTAAAAAATACACTGTGGGAAGAAGGATGAAACCACACTAGAGTCCTTGACCGAAGGAAGAGATGTCTCGGTGATAGCAATATTCGGAGTAGGAAACAAGAATAATGAATGCAAGTTTTATCTGGGCCTCCAATTTTATTGAATATTGCTCCCAATTAGACGATGTGGTATTACATACAAAATTTTAGATCTTGAAGTTTCCAAATTAAGAAACAGACCTTTGTTTATATCATAATACTCTTAAATTCGTGTCAAATTTGAGATGAAATGATGCAGTCATTTGTTTGATGTGTCGCTGTTTCGATTTTGCTTACTAACATTTTCCAACAACGAGAACGACTGTGAAGAGTAATACCACAAAACTGATGGTTTTTTGAAGCATGCTTGTTAACCGGAAATGAGTCACTTAACGAATGCTCTTTAGTTTATTTACGTAGTAACAGTAATTTTACAATAAATGAGAAAAAAAACCATTCCGATTTTAACCGATATCATCATCCCAACAAAGTCGAAGTTGTTGGTTGTCGGCCAAGTTACGATATGAATGAAAGCGGTGGATTACGTGTCAGCTAGGTCGACAGATGTACAAATTTATAAATAGTTTTGGGCCCGCATTGGACGGCCTGATACTTACAAGTTCTGCAGAAGGTTCATATAAATACAAATTGTACACACAAATATACATAACATATAATAACAACCAAGCAACATGAATGAATGAAAATTGATGGGAACGGAAGAGAACTGTCCTCCTTGGAATTGCACATACATAACATCTCTCTAACGACTCCAGAACCCGTCACGAACACTTGCGGCCTCGTACTTAATCTATAATTTATCATTCTAATTCGTTTGCAAATTGATCTTGTTCGCGTAACCGAGGGTTAACCCGGTTAGAATTAAGGCGATAATGTTTGTTCAACAATGTGGACTGGCAGCGGTAAACAAAAAAAGAAAGAGGAGGGAGAACTGATGGATGACGTTCCCCAGTGAACACTCTTCAATAAAATGAAAAAACCCCGGAATTTTACACAAAAGCAAATTTTTTTCCTTGGATTATCCGAAAAACGTTCCCTAAAAAAAAAAGAAAGAGAACGCATTGGTTACCAATATTTAGTCGATATATCTTGCTTGTGACACGCCCCAACATTGCTTACATGTTTTTGGAATAAAACAAATGTGTTCACCTGAAACAATACTTCATTTTCACCCTAACCGATTTATAATGATAATGATAAGGGGACAGAAGCAGTTACTTATCGAAATAGTTCAATATATAAATACTAACAGTGGCCATGGCAACTAAAATGTTCAGTGGACCTTACTACGCAATAAAAATTAAAATGATACAGACAAAAACATGTTTTTTTATGTTTCAATTAATTTATTTAAAGAATTTAATTTGAAGAATGTGATGATTCGAAATGTTATTTACGATGAGGAATAATCATCTTGAACTTTTAAGCAAAGGGTTCAACAATCTCATTATAACATCTTTGTTTTACTACGTATATTTATTTTAATTAGTAAATATTTCAATGTTGTATTAAAATTTACATCCTGCACTAACGATAAGAGATAAATATCTTTTGAACTAAAGTCACTCATTACTCCAGACAAACGCTTCTAACGGCGCATTATTATTGTTAAGATAGTAAGTAATTAAAAACGATACGATTCATTCGTTATTTGAGGACGTAGGATAGAAAGAGTTTTTTAATTTAATAAACGTAAAAGCGGAAGTTACTTTCCGATATGTCGACATGCTGGAAAGATTCACCGTGAACATCATCTATCAGTTTCCTTTTTCGTTTTATTTATCTTCGCGACATACAAATACCTGCTATCCTTTTAATTCTATTTCAGCAGACACGGAATCATGCACTGGAGCATATTGAATGTATCGAAAATCATTTCTCGAGGAAAATTGCTAAAGGGAAACTCTAAATAGCTTTAATTTATTTTCAAGGCTTCAAAGTCCTTTAGAATGTTGGAACTCAATCCAAATTAGGACCAGATCATTAGGTAATAATCAGGCAGATACACAGCTCCGACAGAACATTATTCGTGCTGGTGGGAGGGTAGTCTCTCCGACCTACACTGTAGTACAAAGCCGGGGCGTAGGGCGTAAGGCCCTCTTCAGCCTCCTTGCAGGAATCGTGGGAATAGGTGGGTGGTGCGGTTAGGGAGAGAAAGATGAGACGGACGAAATGAAGATAGAAGAGAAGTGAAATATTATCTGTGGAATATTACTGCCCCAACATTTGTATAAATCAGTGTTTCCCAAGATGGGGCGTACGCCCCACAGGAGGGTAATTCGATGGTTGGAGGGGGGCAATTTGAGAATTTGCAATGCAATGCTTGATGTATGCGACAAATTTTTTGAAAAAACAGTTTTTTTTTAAATAGGGGGCTTAATTTATTAAATATAATTCCTTTAACGCCACCAAAATCTCAACTTGTCAGCTATTCAGTATGTTGTGTCTCTTGTCGCGGGAAGTTACTTGGCCGATATCTTTCAGCTATAAGCTTAATATATTAAACAAGCAACTCCAAGGACCAAATAAAACACTGGTTGATGCAAAGTCAAAGATATTTGGTTTCATTACCAATATAGAGTTAAACCAGAAACATATGAATAACAGAAATTTCGAACAGTTTTATTGGCTCAAAAAATGTAATGTTTCTGAATCCGCTTTGCTTGAAATTGTGAATCATTTCAGAATTTTATCTACCGATTTAAAAGAGAGATTTTCGGATTTAAAAGAAATTGATTTTCCAACATGCATAATGCAACCAATATTGGTTGATTTGTCTGGTATGTCTAATGTACAGTATCAATAAGAACTTGCGAATTTGCAAAATGACGAGTCAGTTAAGGGTTTATTTAATATAAAAGGAGAGATGGCATGGCTTTGTGATGAAACCGAGACCAAATACCTAAATTCAACTAAATGTGCGAGAAAACGTTTATTACCATTCCCATCTTCATATTTAGCTGAGTGTGTCTTTAGTGCTGTTAGTGATTTACTAATTAAAAAAAGAAATCGACTGGACAACGTGGAGATTTGAGATTAAAGCTTACTAACCTGGAACCAAATATAAAATCTCTGTGCACTAAGCATCAAGCGCACATATCACATAAAATTAACTTTTAAAAACTCTATTTTTTTCAAATTTAATTTTTTATCATATATTAAAAGTTCATTTTCTTTGTTTTGAAAATAATTTCACAGAAATTATTTCTGAAAACCATCATTTATATTACTAATAAACAGAACAAATAAAATTTTTATGCTTATTATATTAGAGATTTTAGAAATGTTAAAGTGGGGCGTGGCCTAAAAAAGTTGGGAAACACTGGTCTAAATGATCCAAGGAAACCACAGAAAATTTAAACCAGAGCAACCGGACTCGGGTTCGAACCGGTCACCTCCCGAATGCCAAGCAATGATCTAGAGCACTAGACCACGCCGCTCGATTAACACCGACTAACCTAAGCTACTTCTGGGTAACAACGAGATTAGCAAATAACTGCAAAAAGCGTAATAAACGCCATCTGTAGCGATTATTTATGTTTTTTTTTAACCGAATGAATTCTCGAATACCTTACTACACTTAAAAATTAAAACGTTTTGACAATAGTAATTGTAATTATTTTAAAAAACTACCTACCAATGGAAATTTTTATCGAATACTAAGGATTTTCACCATTTCACCATAATGGTTGCTATATGTATATTTTCGTTTAGTTCAGGGAATATACCTTGCTTAGAGTAGTCCAAATTAAACCATTGTTAAGAAGATTTTACAAAATACATTAAATTTTGTTACCGTTAATTTTTTAATTATTTTGTCGCCTCCAACAATTGAACACATTCAGAGTCCAAAGTTATATTAAAAACAAAATAGAAAGAATCGCCAGTCAGACTTTTTGAACGTAATTTTACGACTCTTTCAATTTTTGCTTAGGCGGTGATGATGTTAAACAACTAGCCAATAAGATTTTAACAATGGAGATATATTCTAAGGAATTAGAATTTTCTGACGAATCGCGAGTTGTATAGTGGTTAACTTAGACATCTACGCCAATATTGCCGATGGCACAATGCCAAACGTATTTATTTTAACGATTGCATTGAAACGTTTCCTTGTTATACCTTTACGATGTGCTGTTAGCATGTAATGACGATGCAGAGGTCGTTGTAAACAATCGTCGAACATAAAATCGATCGAGGATCTGTAATCTAGTTCAAGGGGCAGTTGTTAAACAGTAGATGTGGTCTAAATCAACATTAACTATAATGTTAATTGCTTAATATTCCCGTCTATAAATTTTAATCGTAATAGTGGTTTGGCTAATCATCAATCCTTTAAAAATAACTAAAGAATTTGGAAAGATATTCACGTTTCACAAATATTTATTTATTATATATTATATATTGTTTGTATTTGGACGGGAACTAATCGACAACTAAATAAATAGCTTTTTAACACTCTTAAATAATATAAATGATAAAAATCAGTTTACTATAGAAACTGGCAATGAAAATGGATTAAATTTTCTAGATTTAAATATAAAAATCGTCAAGAACAAACAAGGAAACGACATACATAGGAAAAACACATTCACAGATAATAAATTCAAAATCAAAACAATCATCCCAAATTAAACCAGCTACATTTCATACCTTTATCCACAGACTTTTAAATTTCCCTTTAAATGAAAAAAAATTATACTAAAGAACTAAATTGCATAAAAACTATTGCATTCAATAATGGCGGTAAAACCGAAGTCATTGATAAATTAGTTATAAATAAAAAACACAAGCAATTAATGAATACAATCTACCTCCAACCCAATTTAGAAAACAAAAAATACAACTATATTAATTATATGGGTAGAATTAGTAATAACATATGCAATAAATTAATTAAATTAAATATAAATACAATTCAGGTGAACAAATGTACTTTAAGTATAATATTAAGTAATGATAAACAAAAAAATACAAAAAATAAGAAAAACGGTGTATATAAAATAAATTGTAAAGATTATGAGGCCATATGTATTTGTCAAACAGGGCGCAATGTTGAAGTTAGAATTAAGGAACATTTAAGAGACATCGCCTTGAAATAAAAGTAGTACGGGCATAAGTAATCATTGTACTTCTCATAACCACAACATAGACCCAGAAAATGTAAAAATTTTACACTCCGAAATTAAAGGTCGAAAACTAAATGTATTAGAACAACTTGAAATTAAAAAAATTTATACTAAACAAGATATGTATTACCAATGATCATACAGAATTTAAAGATACACCAATCGTAGACTGCTGTTATGGGATATATTTCCCATGTATGTAATTGAATTGTATCGAGTTTTAATAATATTATTGGCAAAAACAACGGGATGTAATAAATTGCGAGTTTTTTGGCCTAATTTTTTATTTAAAAAGTTTAAAACTAAAGAACAATTATAACCGTTATTTCTTGTATGAAATAAGGCTAATTTATGAGACCAAGGGTGAGTAGAGTTAGCATGAATTACTGTATCTGTATGTGAATTTTTATGATAAATAGAAAAAGTATGTAAATTGTTTGAATTTGTTATTGTTAAGTCCAGAAAGTTAACCGATTTGTGGAATTCTAACTATAGTGAATTTTATCTTAGGATGTAATTTATTCAAAAAATTGAAAAAACTAGATAATTGCCTATCTGGACCAGTAAAGCTAACTAGAATATCGTCTACATAATGGTAATAATAAAAACAACAAGTTTTAAACAAAATATTACTGGAAATTTGGTTTTCTAAATTGTGAAAAAACAATTCGGCTAAAATAGGACTCATTGGGATTCCCATCACTAATCCTTCCTTCAGAAATGAATAAACATAAAAAATTAGGTATTCTAGTAAATTAAAAACAGAAGGTAACAATTCCCCACTCTTAAATTTATTTTGATCGACCACCACCCTTATTGTAAACTATTTAAACACCGAATGTTTAATATATATTTACTAGTACTTAATTAGTCTCGTCTGAAGAAACCAAAGTTTAGCGGAACGCACGTTACGATTTAATAAAGTTTATGAAAATATTCTGAATTTGTTTCTTCTTTATAAAGAAACGTTATTTTTGCCCTTGTGCCTTCAGTAATGGTAGATTTATTCAAATAATAAATAACTTGGTTTATTCTAAATAAGGCTTCGTAATTTTAATTCTTCCAAAAATGTAAACCTTGTTTAAATGGTATTATAATACTATCAGAAATGTAATGCGAATCGAAATCCTGTTAAAAGGACATCTAAAAATCAAACAAACATTTAAGGTATTCAACTAAATTAGCAAGTTTTTTACGAAAAATAGATTTTCTGTCTGAATTAAATGAGAAACATGTTTATTTGGTAGACTTTAAATTGACGAAAACAAAAATAGTATTAAATTTCAACTGTCATTTTTAAAACTTTTCTAGCTTCTTTTGCACAAATGTTTCTGAAAGTAGGTGTATGTTTCATTAAGAAAAATCACGAATACCTTCTTATTGTTTACGTCATATTTTGCTTTTGTTTTGTTGATATTGTCAGGTTTCATTATTTTATGTCGCTGTATTTTCTATTTCTTAATTTGGTTTTGTATTTATTTCTAAAACACTCTTGACGAAAGTCGTATTTTCTGTTAACAATAACGTTCAATATCTTTAGCTAGTTGTTTCTTAAAATGTATCAGTAAGTTAGTCAGTCGGTCGATAAATAATTAAATTAGGTAACTTTGCCAATATGTATCTTTGAAACTATTAAAACTAAATTAACGAACATCGGTATAATAGTACACTGTATATAGTAAGTTTAATCTTAGCCTGGCAGTAAAATATTAAATTTATAGCTTTAGTTTGTACTAAGTTTATTAGTCTACTACATGATCAAATTTTGATGAATTTGCGTTATTAAAACACTCTTGTTGCCTGTAATATTATCTCACTATGTAATTAGTACAAAATTGTGTAGGAAACTATCGTGTTTAATCTATTTTATTTACTCGTGACCAATTATAATAATAGTTTTAAACCTGTTTGTTACTACCAGCTTTACACAGCAACCACTGGGCCCTCTTTAAAAATTACATATTGCATCAATAATGTAAACAACATATGAAGAAGTGCACAAATCCTTATTAAAACAAATACCATGCAATAAACAGTTTAATGGAATCGAACTTAGGGAAAAACACCTGTTGGCGATCTCAAAATGTACCCAAAGAAGAAGGCATTAAAATCCTTGTTCGTCTAAATATTAAGAATCAAAGATGTCAGGTGGGCGTGATGAGACCCAAAAGGTCGAAACCGGTTGTGGGATTGGCTTTAGGTTCGCAGTGCCTGCTTGGTGGGATCTTTGATCCTTAATATTTAGACCAGTGATTCTCAACCTTTCCTTTATTGCGGCACACTTAACGATTTTAAAATTTGTCGGCACACAAAGAAAAAGATCAGTTTAAAAATATTTACTTATCTGTGATACACTGCGTAAAATAGTTTATGATAATAATTTTAAATGTGTGAAATAAAATAATATGTACCTACTACAAAAATAACAGTACGTTTATGAAGGGATTAATTACAAATTAATAATAAGAATACTTTTAATGCGAAATTTGAGCTTCATGTTTTTTGATAATTTCTTTATATTTGGTCGTAAAAATGACAATGCTACTCTCATATCGTCTTCTACATTTAACAATCTTGATATTTTTTAGTTTTAATGTTGGTTAATGCTGAAAATCCGAATTCACACAAACAAGATGTGAAAAATTGTAGTAATATGTTTAAAGCTTTTTTGACTATCATTGGATAATCGCATCTAATGTTAATCCAAAATGAATTAACTGATTCATCTGAATGTTTTAAAATTAAATCTCGATTATTGGAAAGCAAAATGAATTCTTCCTCTTCATTCAAAGTTAAATCAAATACAGAAGTATCCGTTATGAGAAATGGATTGCTGGCCTTTATTCTTCCATAAGGTTATTTATTTTTGGAATCCCATCAGCTTTTCGGTTGAGTTTAAGATATTTTCATTAGGCCCTTATATACTTGAATTTATGATAAGTAAGCCAGTTTAGTGCATCATATTTTATCTTCCAACAAATGAACAAATTATTCATAATTCTTATTTTGTTAAAAAAACATTTTCATTTCGTCTTTTAATTCCAGCACACGAAATAAAACTCTTCCTCTGGACAACCACCTTACTGCCGTATACAGTAACAAGAATTCTTATTTGACTTTCATAGCTAGGAATAATCTACTAAATAAGCGACTTTTTAATGGTCTTGATTTTATATAAGTAACCATTTTAACACATTGTTCCAGAAATTTTTCAATTCTGATGACAAATATTTTGTAACAAGTGCAAAAAACAATCGGTAACTAATATATATCCACCCCCATTCAGTTCTTTAACATGTGCTACAAATCCTTTTACATGTCCAGTCATAGCTGGAGCACCATATGTATAAATGCCAATACATGACTTCCACGAATCTTTAATTTCTTTAATATGAACTAATTACATCAAAAATACGTTTGCCAGTTGTAAAATTAGGTAACTCCCGACAACATAAAAATTGATGAATTATATCATTTTCCTGAATAAATCTAACGAATGCAATTAATTGAGTTTTTCCTGTAATATCTGTGGTTTCGTCGATTTGTAGGGCAAAATTTGATTTTGTAAGAGTTTTTGCAGTATTTTGCTGAATATTTTGCGACATATCTTTAATTCTGCAATACGGCTGCAGCAACGCTCTCTTCGCCGCTATGTAAAACGCCTTACTATAAACACATGCATTTATTCCTATTGGTTTGAATAAAACGCTATGCTCTCCTCTGCGCTCTCCCTATGTTCGCCGCTTCACTATAATCCGGCACTAGAAAGAACACGTTGCAAAACAAATAATGAGATATTCTTTTTTTTAAGTATTTAAATATCTATTCCTGTTAAAAATATTTTTCTATTTAAATCATATTATTTAATAATATTAACATTATTATATATCTAAAATTTGGCGGCACACTTTTAGAATTTCGTGGCACACAAAAGTGCCGCGACACAGTGGTTGAGAATCACTGATTTAGACGATCAAGGATTCTAATGCCTTCTTTTTGGATATGTTATCTTCGTCTAAGAATCTTCCGCAATCAACAGTGTAATTCAATACCGGTAGGGGTATTAGCCCTGGAAATACTTGTTTCTGTTAATTATTTATAAATTTCAATGCAGCTTTACTAACACTTAAATTACTTCTATATACAGACGGTCGAGGAGTTGTCTTATCTCTCTCTAAACGCAATTTTCGCTTAAGTGTATTGCTACTCTAAGAACATCTAGCAAGACCTTTGGTGAACCATTTGACTATTTCACAAGCTTCACCATCCACCAAAGTTTGTGGTCGTTGATACTTGTTAATGTCTTATATTTTCAACAAGAACAACAACAACAACAACAACGTAATTTGTACACAATAAACAAATCATTCAACCATAAAATATTAATTTTTAATGAATAGAGAAACACTTTGGGATTAGTTTAACAATATTTGTGAAACTAAACTAACTAATTTCAATATAGTTGTTGAACATATGACATTCTTCTGTGAAATGGTTTGCATAGGTGGAGTCTGTCTTATTCTTTATGTAGCTGTTTTTGTGTTCGGATGGACGTTTATTGAAATTCCTACCAGTCTGTCCGATATATACTTTAAGGCATGACGCACAGGTCAACTTACAAACTCCAGAACACTTAAATTTGTCAGTTTTATCTTTGTTATTTATTTATCTTCCAATGAAGAAGTTAGTTTTGTAGGCCATATTAATTCCAAATTGTTGTAAATAAGAGAATATTTTATTACTACTAGGACCTAAGTTGTTGTTGTGCTTCTATATTTACTATCATTTTTAGTAGAGCAAGGGTAAACAGAATTTAAAGTCAATTTATGTTGTTTTTTAGAAACTATATTATCTATTAAGGAAGGGTTATATCCATTATTTACTGCCGTTTGTTTAATTATGTTTAGTTCTTTAATATAATCAATTTTGGACATGGGAACACTTAGGAGTCTATGTATCATGCTATTGTATGCTGCTATTTTATGTTAAATTAGGTGAAAGCAACTGTTATGTTTTGTTGTATCTATATATGAAGGTTTGCGGAAAATAGAAAAGTTAATTTTGTTATATGTTTTGGTTAGAGTTAAGTCTAAAATAATCACAAATAATAACAGACTAATACACACTATGTGAATTTCACGATGTGGCTATATGTACGTAGGTATCTAAATAAATTGAACATTGTCCTCACAATGTCAGAAAAATCGAGAATGGCATGTTTCTCCTAGCTTTACCCCATATAACTGCAACAAAGCTTCAACTCGAACCATTACAATTTAGTCTATAAATCAATCTCAGCGAGTCTGTCTTATAGTTGATGGGATTTTTATTTCATGTTACCTAAAATAAATGCAATTATGTAGTCTTTGTGTTGGTATCGAAACGTAAATGGTCCGTAGAGAACTCGATATCCATTTCTGCTTGCGTGGCATACGTTAGACAGGATACCATTTTGAAAACGTTTGTCATATAACGGTGGCAATTTGCTTCAAGTTTACGAGCGCTAAAAAATATACAGCCTGTAGCACTTTATTATACAATTCTTGGCTAAAAGCCTTGAGAGGCATAAAGCACAGTACTAAATGAAATACGTGCGTCGCTGTTCAGAAGCCAACCATAACTGGCAGACATTAATAACGCTTTATTGTGACTAATGAGGAAATATCATCCGTTCGGGATCGTATATATACTATTTTGTTCTTACAGTATGACCAAAATGAACGTAAACGTCGAAAACGACGACAAACGTTACTAAAAGTATGATTTTGTAAACCCAAAAATACCGAACATAAAATACAGAACGAAAAAAGGACCAACAAGAAAAATAGTGCTATTATAAAAAAAAAAAACGTTACTGATGCTATTATTTTACAAAACAATGGTGCGCAATATTTAAAAATGTCCTTATAAAGGGCATGTAGGAGACATGTTTTTTTTAAGTAAGTACTGTTTTGAAATTAATAAAAAAAGTGCAAAAATATATTAATAATTTTATTTTTACACGAAAGCCTGTACCTTAATCTACTTTTCTACATAATTTCCTTCAATATTGAGGCACTTGTTATAACGTTTGACCAGTGACCAGTTTTTGAATACCTTTCATCAGAATTGTTTTGACTTCGTCATCGTCTTGAAGACACTGCGCTGACCGCCCACATGTTTATTTAAGTGCAGGAACAAATGGTAGTCACTGGGTGCCAGATCAGGGCTGTACGGAGGATGACCTAGAGTTTCCCAGTGAAAAGGTGTGATGAGAGCTTTGGTCCGATTAGCCACATGTAGACGGATATTGTCATGCAGCAAAATAATGACTTGCCACGTCTTTTGTTCTGGATTGCACGGCGCATATTGTTCATTGCCTCACAATAAGCTGCCACATTAATTGTTTCATTACGAGGCAGAAACTCCATAAGCAATACTCCCTTTCCTCCTTTTCTGTCTTATGTGAACATGACTTTCCATGCAGAAATTGTTTGCTTAAACTTCACTTTTCTGGACGAATCTGAATGCCGCCATTCCATGGACTATTGTTTTGATTCTGGTGTGACGTAGGCCACCAATGTTTCATCACCCGTAACAATTTGGCTTATGAAATCATCACATTTGTTGGTTTTGTGCACATCCGTCAACATTTTCGGTATCCAACGTGCGCACAATTTTCGGTAATTCTACTGCTCAATAAATTCAAATAAATTCATATTCAAGAACATATATTGTAATGATTGCGAAACAACATATGTAGGACAGTCTAGCAGTTGCATTTCAGTTAGATAAAATAAACACGATAAGTCATTAAAAACTAACATAAGAAATGCAGATATGGCCTTGCACTTTACAGAAAATAGTTTTTCCCTATATCTTGATAAAACTGACTTGCAACATCAAGAAAATAAAGGTCTAATATTATATCTTCTATGATAGCCAAAAATCTCAAAAACATTTAAAAGAAATAGTCTGATAATAAACGAAAAACAAACACTTCATTTTATACCATGTAAAATAAATTATAAAACCATCCTAACAATCTCTTCTCTGCTCCTTCCGTAAAATCCCCACCAATACTATAAGTAATCTAAGAAAGACAACTTCTACTAGTATACTTTGTATTCTTGATAAAAGACTAGCTGCCCGAAATAATTTTACAGTATATTATAATACAGTTTTGAAAAACTTCCACTAACATTAACGTACAAATATTTCTTGTATTCGATTGTTATAGAAGTCTGTCGCCCGATTTGACAACCACTTTAACACGACCCTTTTGACTTTATCATCGCCTTCATGGCAAATGCTTTTCCAAATGCAGAAATATATGGTAGTCATTGGGTGCTTAATCAGGACTATACGATAGGTGATCTAGTGTTAGATAGGTTGCATTTGGACAGGCCTTGTCATGATTCAAAACTCGATAGTGGTTAATTAATTTTTAATATTTGGAAATGCTAAAAGGTCGTAGTGATGTTTACGTTGGTTTTTCTTTTTTGTTTCATTAGATTAAATAAAAATGCTAATTATTTAAACTTTTGAGAAACGAAATGAGAATTAATGGATAAGTTGATAAAGTAATGTTAGAAAACGTCCGTCAAATTAGGTAAATGATGGCCTTTTGTAATAGATTCCGGCGAGAATTTATTGCATACAATGTAAGCTGGTCTGAGAGCTTCTGTTTCTTAGCCTTCGCGCAGTCTTATAATCCGTTCGGAGGGCCGTTCAACTTGCTCGCAACTAACTTCACTATAATAAATTTTCGTTCGACACTGAGGATTAAAAAGATATAAATCCGATCGATCTGGGTTCCTTCCTTCCGTTCGAGCTCTTAATGAGGAAACGGCTTCGTCGAAGAGATACATTAGCCCTCGCGGCGCGACACGACGCGCCAGTTAAGGGCGCGCCCGGGTCTACGGCCTTTCATTGTTTCGAATTTGAATAAATTCCGCCATCATCAATCAAAGTAGCCGACGTTACGCCAAAAATACAACAATGGATTGATCAATCTCTACCTGCTTTTCTGACGACTATGTTCTATATGCAATGGATATGAAGTGTTTTTCCTCACAATTATTTTACATTTATTTTCTGTTTCTTTAATAAATAACGGTGAAGATTTCTTTATCAAAACCACGAGGATGGATCAAATATAAACGAGCCTTTGTTCATAAAACGTTTATTTTGAAAAGTTTTACAAAAACATAAATTTCTCTATCTTTCCACATATCCCCTTGTTTGTCTATACATATTTTCCAACGCATTGCTAGTTTTTTCATCCCGTTTTCATAAAAAGAAGCAGGGCAGGTGTCTATCCAGTTGCACTCAAACGCCTTCACCTGTTCATCGGTCTGAAATCGCTAATCGCTCGCCCCCTAGTGATTCTTTGAGAGGGCCAAACATTTGGAAATCACAAGGGGATAGATCTGGACTATATGGAGGGTGCTCCAGCTGAGTCCAGTGCAAAATAATACGTCACAAAGGGGTGCGTCCTCCTTTTTCGACGATAAGCAAGTTTTACCTAACTGAGAAGGTTATAGTGGTAGGCTACTTTAGTGGTTCTTCGCTCATGCAAAAAATCGACCAACAGCACCCTTCCCCAGTCCCAAAAAACCAAGGCTAAAGCTTTCCCTGCAGACTGAATTGTTTTCGGCTTCACTGGGTTTGATTCATTTTTGCGACGCCACTCCATGCTTGCTCGTTTTGAGGTTGAAGTATAATGGTGTACCCACGTTTCATCGCAGGTTACAAAAACAATTCACAATCGGGTGAGAAGTGTCTGAGAGATGCCAACTCGAGCAGCTTTTTGATCTTCACTCAGCAACTTTGGAACCCAACGAGCTGAAATTTTTCGGAATCCCAAGTTTCTCGTTATGATTGTGTGGACACTCCCATAGCTAATGCCGAGTTCACCAGATATCTGAAGCACAGTGGCGTGTCGTGGCGGTCCTCTTCAATATGGTTTCTAACGCGTGCAATGTTAACAGGCGATAATTATTTTCCCTGAGTCTCTAAAGGACCCCATATAGTGCCTACTTCAATTTTCACAACTAGCACCAGGTCACGACCCACATTCGTTGTGAATGTATAAGAATAATTATAATGAAATTTTGAATAACGCTTCCGATTTCGTAAATTACGCCGAATATATTTTTGAATACATAGTATTCTGAGCTAATCTTCCCAAATGTAATCTACATCTCTATCTATCTCTCCTCCTTTACTCCCGTTTCTGGTTCGAATATTTCTCCAGCTAGCTTTCCATGTCTTAAAAGATGCCTTACTTTCTAATACCTCTTCATTTCTACACGTACTTTTACCATTCCTCTGTAACGCTATATATATATATATATATATAAATAACTACTGTTGAGGCCTATAGAATATATATACAGAGGTACTACCAATTCAGTAATTCATTTATCAAAGTATTGAACACTGAAACTAGGCAACACGGGTATACATATATATATATATATATATATCGTATTCAAGTTAAGCAAAGTTGAAAATCGAACGGTAAACTGCTCACTCTTGAAGGTGTTTTTGAGTAAAATTATGCAAATATGTTGAATATATTGAAAGTTAAGGTCGATTCTGTGCTACCATAAAAAGACAAGCTTAGAATTTTAAGAAGTTTAAAGGTAAAGTCTTATTAAAAGGCTTCCCTCTGTGAATAATAAGTACGATGAACAAACAGATTAGATTAAAGGATTTACTAAATAATTCGGGCACTAGGGATGAAATTGTCATCAAGATCGTGCCTCATAATAATTTTAGCAGCATCTCACGTTCATTCTTTACAGCACTGGTGATTATCTTGACATATAACTAGAACCCATGTGAAGAGATGTATGATCCATTATAATTAAGGATTTAGCATAGTAGATATTGTAAATATTAAAAACTCTTGCCAGGAGGAAAAGTCTATTGACACATTGCGCTTCAAAAAATTATGATATCAATTTCTAGATCATGAAAGTAAATATTTTTGGGGCTATCCATAAACTACGTTACCATTTTTTGGGAATTTTAGACACCTCCTCCCGTTAGTTGACAACCGTAGTATAAGCCGTAGCCCCCCCCTCCCCCCACAAAAGTAACGGTGCGCTTTTTGTGAAACATTTATCTAAAGGAGTATTAAATTAAATTAAACACTGGAGATTTTGAACAAAAAACTTAAAAAGAAAAATTATATAACGATAATAGTAACAATGATACTCAGAATCATAAATTTGCAAACATTCGTTTTATTGGTAAATTAAGCGCGAAAGTTAAATATAAACTACAAAAATGTTCTGAATATAAAATTATTGAAACAAATAACTTCAACCTAGCCTCAGTATTAATTAATAATAAAGAAAATACAGACCTTCTAGAGACGAGTGGGATTTATCAAGTGTTCTGTGATACCAACTTATATAGGTCGTTCTATTAAAAAATGTAGTAATGAACATATATATTTTATAAACAAAAAAGACTGCAAAACAGGTATAGCAGAACACTGCACCTTAAATAACCATAATTGTATTATAAATCAAACAAAAATTTTACATAGGAATATAGAAAAAAGTAGGAAATTATTGCTATTAGAAAACCTATAGATTAAAAAAGCTATTCATAAACAATCAGAAAGAACTCTGTACCTACAACTTCCCGCTCATCATCCGTAAATTTTAACCTACCCTACTATTTACCCTTAAACTATTATAATTTAGTGTTAGATATTTTAAAATTTAGTAATCTTTGTACTCTCTCTTGAGAATGGCCGATTGGCCGAAACAATATTGTTGAGACATAAATTCTTTAAAAAGTGAAACCCTCCAGTGTTTAATTTAATTTCATACTCTTTTAGAAGATAAAATTAACAAATTTTTTTCCAAAACAATTTTTTTTTAAATTTACACATCTTCATTTATCATTCATGTTTTATTCTCTCTCTCTCCCGATGCCCTCCACTTTCTTTCTCTCTCAAACTCGCCGCTTAGCATGCATGAACAATTAACATTGACTAAGAGCCCACCCCACCTTTAATATCCGTAGTTTTTACGGAGACTCCCTCCCCCCCTGAATTGGTAACGTAATTTATGGACAGCCGCTTACCAGGGATTAGTTGTTTGTTAGGTGTCGTCCTATTTGCGGTCAGTCCATCGAGCGGTCAGTGGATTTTTCGGTCAAATCTTTCTTGAATGTAAAAATGGAGGAAGGGTAAAATTTACCTGTCGATTTTGCGGTCAAAAAAGCGTTTCACGTGTATAATGTATACACCTTTATTTTTAAAAACAAATTGGTTAGGTTAGGTTATTGGTGCCGCTGAAGGTGTAAATCACCAAATAAACTCCAAAATCGGAAGAACAAATCCGAGATGTAAAACCATTCTTCAAACATTTATGGAAGTAGCCGAAGGACCTGATCAGAAAATAATGAGGTTGGAATTAAATTTAAACGGAATGGAAAAAGAAAATACATCCATCTGGATGAGAGGATTGAAAAGGTGACAAAGTGGTATGAAGATGATGACAACGGTTCAAAAGAAGAAAATTTATTATTATTTCTAAAGAAAATGTCTTATATTATTAGAGTAGATTAAGAATAGCAATGTATTTATAAAAGCTCCATGATGTTAGTTGTGTTTTATTGGTATTCGCATTTATGACCGCATATTCCACAATTTTATGTTACCTTGACCGCAAAATCGACATATTTAAATGAGATGGAAAAAGTGACCGCTCAATCTACAATATTTATGTTTTACCGAAAATTACACGACCGCTCGATCCATACAACCTATTTATTACTTTACCTTTTACACAAATTGCTCCACTTGAGGAATTGTTTTTATATTCATCGTAACATCTTCAGAGCTTTTTGAGTAAAGACTAATCGCTAATTTTTTCATCAAAAAAACTTCTAAAAATCTCAGCCAGGAACGCGGAGAAACTTTAAGGAGTTAAAATTCAACAACTTTCGGAGCCTATGAGTTTCGAATACCAATGTTTATAATCAATTATTATTTTATGTTAATTGAAAAAAATATTCCAATATCAATAACAGAAATGGATTCGTTGGTAATAGTTTTGTGAAACATTTTATAATAATGATGAAAGAAATTAAATGCTTTTAAATGTTTCAAGATTTTATTGTAAAAACCTTTACAATTGTTTCAGTTTGTTAGACCTTTATCAAGAGTAAGTAATGTGACTACTAAAATTCATGTCAATCAATGTCGAAAATATAAAATTATTACATGTAAACAACAAATGAAAAAGATTAACTTATTTAGAACAATTAGAAATTAGGAAAGCGCTTCAATGAAATTTAAACATAACAAATGATCAAATAGATTTTAAAGAGACAATTATAATAGATAAATATTTAGGAATTTCCAATAATACACCAACACACACAAATCCACCATAACACACACCAGAAGTATTTTTAAGGCCCAATGTAAACTTTGAATTTTAGTAGTACTTACTCTTGATAAAGGTCTAACAAACCAAAACAATTGTACAGTTTTTTTACAATAAAATCTTGAAACATTTAAAAGCATTTAATTTCTTTCATCATTATTTCAATATCATTTTTAACCCGTTAAAAAAAAAGGGGAAAAGAAATCCAGAAAAGATAGATTGCATGATGGTGACTAATTAACATCAAAGCTAATGAAACCGAAACAGAAATATTATATACACGCAAATTCTGGTTTAGATGGTGATAAAATAGGAGAACCGCTGCTGCGTTACTGCGAAAATTACCAGTCGGGGGGAGCTGTTCCAAATCCGTGTCGTCGGTTCGATGTGTGTTGGGGAACAAAGGGAATTACTTCCACATCCCGCTAGCTGTTCATTAATTTTATCATTTATATTCGCTTATATGCGTGTCTGTATACAATATAAGTAAATACATATATGTATGTACATTTGTATGTGTGTTGCGGGAGAGTTAAAAGGCACCGGATTATAAAGATAACAACGATTCATCCAATGGCGACGTGATGGGAAACGTCGTCATCATCGTCGTCGTGGTATAATTGCGTGGTTGTGTTTTCTTCTCGTTCACATCGTACGCAATTTTACTGCCGCGATTCCAGGTCAGTTGAAGGTACGTAGTGTTTAAAGTAGCTAATAAAATTTACGACATTGCTTAGTTCGCGCTACCGCATCTGGAAAGCAATTGTTGGCCAGGATTTCGCTTGGGATCTGGCTTGATCCTAATGTGAAAGTTTATTAAATCCCGTCACGTTCTTTTGAAATTGAATGGAGCAGTGGCTAGAAAATTGAGGTCGAATATACATAGTGTTCTTATAATGTTTTTATCATCATCGTTAGTCCGAAGCCTGGACTTGGACACGCACCTCTCACTCTTTCTTACGGTATATGGAATCGTAAAGACTTACAGGTTTCAGTTTCAAAAGATTGATTATAATTAGCTACAATTTATTGTTTCGATTCACGGTAAATTCATCAGACTAGCTGACGTTCTAACTTTAGTTAATTCACTATTCTTCTTAAATAGGTGAAAATTATTTGGGGGCGGGTGACAATATACGACAATATACATGCCTCGTTGTTTTTTAAGTAAGTACCGTTTTGAAATTATGGCGCTGCGTACTGAGTACCTACATTGCCTACGCACTGACGCCATTACAGTCTGATTCGCCCTTGTTTACGTTGTTTACTGAGTGTTTAAGATGCCTCCGATAACCGTGAGCGCTAAAAGACTAAAACCGACTGATATTCATCGTGAGATCTATGCAGTTTACGGGCAAAACAGTATGAGCGATGGAATGGTAAGGAAATGGGTGAGAGCATTTAAAGATGGCCGCACACATGTGCATGACAATGCCCGTCTGCATGTAGCTAATCGAACCAAAGATCTCATCACATCTTTTCGCTGGGAAACTCTAGATCATCCTCCGTACAGCGCTGATCTGGCGCCCAGTAACTATCATTTGTTCCTGCACTTGAAGAAACATCTGGGCGGTCAGCATTTTCAAGACGATGACGAAGTCAAAACAGTTGTGATGCAGTAGTGAAGTAAACAAGTCAGGCGGCAGAGTTTTATGAGAAGGGTATTCAAAAACTGGTCACTAGTCAAACGTTATGACAAGTGCCTCAACATTGAAGGAAATTATATAGAATGTAGAAAAGTAGATTGAGGTACAGGCTTTCATGTAAAAATAAAATTATTATGATATCTTTGCACGTTTTCTATTAATTTCCAAACGGTACTTACAACTTTAGGTTTAGAGGGGTGCCTTACTTATTTCTTGTCGTCATTTCTTGCGCCTGTTTCCACTAACTCTTCATGTCTCAGATGGTTTCGTTACCATCCAGTCTCTCTGAAGCGATTTTTTTTTAAATGTTCTTAATTTTATTTTGTGTAAATAGTTTCTGATTTGAAGTACACATAAACAACTTCTTATCTTATCTTGTTAAAAATAGTTTAAATACTTATCTGCAAGAGTTCACATTTCAATACCATCCAACCGAAATTAAACACCACACCTTATCACCTCAGACTACTGTAGTAGCTACCTGAGATATTTCAATATATATATATATGTCTTCGAATTTCTGAGACAAACACGGTAGGGTAATGAGAATCTAATATAATTATCTATTAAAACTAATTCTATATCCAACAGATTTATTAATAGGGTACACAGAATTCCATATCGCGTTTCTCAAACTTATTCTTTCGATAACCAACGTAATCGAATTGATTAAGATAAAATTTTATCTGCGTAAATTTAGTTGGCATCATTATTCAAATCTCTTCCGTTCCAAGCCTGAGATAGAAAAGTCTTTTTCGTTGTAAAAGAAGTAGCAGACACAGCCATTACAGTTTTAATTCGTTGATGCATAAATCAGAATTTTCTGAGGATTTTTAAGTGGGATGCATTATCTCCTTTCCGGCTCCATTTTTAATTTGCATTCAGGGGATGAATGCAAGGATAAGGAGGAACGTTGCTAATGAGCAGACTTGATGGATTTACCCCGTTTCTTTTCAGGGAACGATCGAGTAAGCGTATTTAAATGAAAATGGATTGAAGGAAAGGATTTCATTATTAACTGAGAAAGATTCCTGAAAAATTTGGTATTAATTAAGTCTAAAAGATTAATTAATTATTATGATATGTTTAAACAAGACAATTTTTTAGACTTTCTTCAGACAAAATTGTTGTTAAAAGTGTTCCTTGTAATTGGCTGCTAGTTTTTAGTGTTGGCTAATTTTTCCATGGTTCATTATACTTGTTTAGAACGTGGTAAATGCGTATAAAGGGCTACATATATGTATATATACTTTGTTGCTTGCTGCTTCCATAAGACGGAAAAGAAACGCTGTATTCATTAAGAACTTATCTTGAAGTTCCTTTTTAAAATGGGTCTCTTTGAATTCACGACGTCTTGGAGATTTGAGCAAAGTCTTCAAATTATCTGAAGTGTAAGTTTTGCAGTTACATCTGCGAAAGAAAACGAGTCGGTTTTTTAGAAAAACGAGAAAACAATGATTAATTTTCTCGTCTAGTTGCAACTTTGCTTTATCTAGCTTTTTAAACAGATACAAACACTGTCTCTTTTCCTTATTAAAACGTAACAAAATGTTAATTTGTAAGCGGCATAACAGAGAATAGTGTTTTTCAGAACATGAATGCTGAACGTGAATTGAAATTTACGAGGATGGATCAAATACAAACGAAACATTTTTTTAGAAAAGTTTTCTGTGGTTTCCTTGGATTATTTAGGCAAATGCTGGGGCAGTAATATTCACTTCTCTTCTGTCTTCATTTCGTCAATCTCATCTTTCTCTCCCTAACCATACCACCCACCCATTCCCACGATTCCTGTAAGGAGGCTGAAGAGGGCCTTACGCCTTACCCTCCGGCTTTGCACTGCCCGCCCACTAGCATGAAACACAAAAAAGTTTTTTTTTAACGTAACCAGTTGTCTTCTGAAGATGCCCTTGTAGGGTGAAACAATTGTCAATATTGAGAATAAACAGTGGAAAAATCAAATTGAGTTTTATTTAGTGTACATATTTAGTATTTCGCATTTAACCAATTTATGGTAGTCTGAATGATAAACCAGACGTTGCGTTGTCTTAATTAGCAGCAGTTCATCTTAAGTTTATAGTGTAGGAGAAGTTTTTCGAAGGAACGGTATTAGAGATTGTACTTTTGAAGGAAGTTTGTATTTCCCGAAGCTACTTCCATAACAGTATCGGTAAACATTAAAAGCGTTACCGAAGCAACTGTAAAAAGAAGAAAATTAGTTGAACAAAAACAAGGAGTTTGATTAATGAATTCAAACGGTTTTACGCCCGGAGTTCAAGTGAAGTTAAGGCAAGTGATAAATTGCTTGGGTATCGCTTTGCCGCAAGAACCTTACGGACTACAGAAATCCGACCGTTCTTTACTTGCTTTTTGCTGCGTAATCCCGCTTTGTCTTTACGTGCTTGTTACTCTGCTGAATCCGAATTTGAAGATGTCGGTGTAAGCCATTTTTAATTGGAATCGGTGACTACTTGTCCGGGCATAAATCACAATTCTTCTTACATTACGCCTCCGATCGTTGCTCCTCCGTTGGGAACTCCTAATCTAAAACGTCGTTGCTTCAATCAAATTATGGATTAATTTTTCATGACTCCTTCGTTTGTCCTTATTACTACTCCTATTACTTTCATTATACCAATTAACTAAACAATAAAATTTAAACAATCGAGGGTGCACTGTTTGTGAAAAATCGTAAAAATAAAATTAGAAAGAAGGATAAAACACCAAAGTATTCAATTGTACTCGATAATTGTTTCGATCTATTCAATCATTTTCAAGAGTAAATGTTTACTAACTAAACCGAGGTACAAGCCACAGTGTAAACTATTTAGAATAAGAGGGGAGGAAAATGTAGATAATTCTAATTGAAATATTGTTTACGAATTTTTAGTAGGGGTAAATTTTAAATATCGAGTCTTGGCGGAGATACGACAGCAGCGACAATATTTTTCCCTCATTGTATGAGCTAATTAACCTGTAGTGGGTATAAATTAATTCAATAATTAATATCGTATTAATGTATTTAATTTTAATTGGTTCTTCATTAGAGTTGATGATTGGTATTATACCTGTTTGACCTAAATGTATTGCATTACAGTCTTTACACACTAGTTTATAAACGCCACTTTTTTGTTTAATATTACTTTTTTGTTTGTTGTTAACCAAAATGTTTTTTCATAATTTATTATTATATTACATTCTACTTCAGATATTCCTAATATTTCAAGTTGATTTTTGAATTTAAAGCTAACATTTTTCACAAAATTTAAACTACAAAACATATTATTATTCGAACTCACAGTAAGAGTATCATTATAAAGTATTTTTTTTTTAACTTTTTGGGAAATTATTTTATCTATAATATTCGGATTGATCTTGTTTTTTGTGACTATATGTTTAATGATCGAAATCTCTTTGTTAAAATTATCTTTAGATAAAGGTAGATTTAATAATCTATCTGTTTAATGAACTAAAGGCCGCTAATTTAGTTTTTGATGGGTGATTATAGTGGTGATGCTGGTATTATAGTGTCTGTTGTAGGTTTACGATATATGTTCAAACATAAACCGTCGCTTTCGCGAGAATGTTTTTTTTAGGTTTAATATATATATTGTTTAATTAGGTGATGAAATGAATTATTTCACCGGTGCACAGATGTGCCACTTCTTTTGATTCCTATGGGGGAATCGGTGCAATAAACGGACTTCGTGTTTTAATTGTTTATTACACCCAACTATTTACAACTATATACACTAATTTTACATGAACGTCGTGACTGCTACTTATTTACGAAGATTAAATGATTATGATGGATTGATTGAACTATATGTTATTGCTACTATACGTTTATAGAGATCTTGATTTTTTTGTGCTATATGTTAAATGTACTAAAGATGATCTCTCCTAAACGTTTGATGTTTTTATCTAATATGTTGAAATTGAATTGAAGGTTGGAACTGATCTTACTGTATTAAGCTAACTATATATGAATTTAAGAACCGCCCCTAGAAGAGGGGTGGTTCCGATGCACCGACACTTGAAACAACAAAACAAGCAAAAAGGAGGGAAAACGTAAACACAAAAAATGCAACCCTGTAATCTATGTGTCGGTGCATCATCTACGTCCTCGAAATGGACCGATGGGTCAACAAATTACCCCCAATATATCTATAAACTAACTTAAACTCTAGAAGCGCATCTGAAGACAAAGAAAAAATAATACAATGGGAAACGGCCATACTAAAAAGGGAAAAAATATGACACATACTATTACAAAACCATAAATGGCAGAAGAAAGAAACGGACAGCAAATTCACATGACAATACAACAAAAATTTGAGACGTAAAAAATGCGTGACCGACAAGCCCAATAAATTACAAACAATAAATAAAAAGATAAATCCGAACATATATCGTAAACCTACAATAATAGACACTATAATACCATCAGACTCCAATCACCCATCAAAAACTAAACTAACGGCCTTTAATTCATTTATAAACCCATTACTAAATCTACCTTTGTCTAAAGATAATTTTAAACAAGAAAAAAACAAGTTCAATAGAAGGCAAAACAGATTGTTCCGAATATTGTACTAGCCTAGAACATTCTTTAGACTTAGATAAGTCAAAAGTGCTCCACACAAATATAAATAAAGATAAAAAAATGTCTATACTAGAATCACTAGAAATAAGCAATTGGTATAGAATTATCTACATTTTCCTCCCCTCTTATTCTAAATAGTTTATAATGTGATTTGTATTTAGGTTTAGTTAATAAATATTTACTCTTGAAAATGATCGCATAGATCAAAACAATTATCGAGAACAGTAAACATTTTGGAGATTTTTTTAGTGTAGGTTAATTTCAATACATATTCAAAAAAAGGGGGCATTAAAATCCTTTTTATTTATATGTATCATATAGCCTGTAAAGGCATTTCTGCCAGCGCCCAGTTCACGAGACCCGATAGGTCGAAACCGGTCGTGGTATATAGCTTTCGGTACGGTGTACCTACTGTGTAGGACGCGTTCGAAATGTGGGATCTGTGATCCTTAAAATTTAAAGGAAAAAGGATTTTATTGCCTTCTTTTTTGAATATGTTATATCGTCGTCTAAGAATACATCGGAATCAACAGTGTAGTTCAATGCCGGTAGGGGTTATTATCCCTCGGAGTAGTTGTTTCTGTTGATTCCGTATTTTTATTTATGTTTATAAATAATGTGTTATTCATTTTAGAATTAATTCTTATATACTACAGATTACCGAGGGTCACGCCCTCGCGGGTAATCGAACCCAGGACCTTTGGCTTCACGCGCCATTGTTCTCACCAGTAAACTACATGTTGTTATTTTGATCCTCTCGAGAAATCATTGACACCTTGTCAGAAAAATGCAATCGAGATCTTTGAAAAAAGAAAGTAGTAGTCGCCGCCCACTATGTGATATCGTGACTTCATTTACACTTCTGAGAAGTTTCGAAGGTATTAACGGCTCTCTATTTTTCATTTTCCCGCAGCTTTCGTAACTCGAGCCCTCTTTCATCTCCGGCTGCCAAAGGGAACGCGTCCTTAACTCTTATTCCCTTGACTCCTCACATGTCGACGAGATTAGGTCGTACAGACGACAAAGTTTCAAAAGTATTTCCCCCCAGCCGCTGTTCTGGTTGGATTACTTACGTGCTTCACTTACCAGATGATACTTCCTATAATACTTGCAATTCACCTGTCTACCTACCTACCTACCTACGTATTCACCATGTAAAAATGGCTGATTTTGTATTAGCTAACTCGCTTCGTTAAAAACGTATGAGTTTTTCTAGTTAGACAGGCGACCAAGACAAAAACCTTTATTAGACGCGTACGTGCCAAGAAATAAGCCGAACGATCTTTTTATCGTCGAGAAACAAAGAAGAATAATAAAGAAGTAAATAAACTAGAAAAGATCATCCCTTATTACCACAGCTAACTTTTAAGAAAGCGAACACGTACTTCACCTACATTAATTTTGGGCATTATACCAACGCTAACTTATACTCTTAGATACTGTTATAAAATTTTGTATAGTTTACTGCTGCATCTTTTCTTTGTCATTCTCTAGTACTCTTCACCAAAATTATCTGTCTTTGTACCTTGTATTCACCCCCTGCAATTTATGACCTACAGCTGCCTACAACCCTATATCTTCATCATCGCCACAGCTATCGCTATCTCTTATTACTGCGTCTGTGGTGTATTATTAGTACATAATTCTTTCTGATTATTAACAACGTTTTTTCGCTCTACCAATGCTTTCTTTATTTCAAGAAATTCTAATAAGTTCAATCTTTAAATAAAAGTAATTGACTCATCGGTGATGTATTTGTGAAACATTTTAGAAATAATGAAATATACAAAAGAACTGCTTTTAAATGTTTCAAAGTTTTATTATATGAACTGTACATATTTCTATTTTTCTATTTTTTCATTAGTTCAATCTTTTGAATTTCTGACCCACGTGAATTAATTAGATCTAAGTTATGTCCAAATTGGTTACAATTTTCGGAAAAAACCTGCTGAATTGACCTTATTTTTAATGCTGTTAATATGTTCTTTAATGCGATGTTTATGACTCGGTCACATTGTTTCAAAACCATTGGTAAATTTTGATTTGATAATACTTTTTTAGTTAAATCACATCATTACAACGTCCTCGACGTAAACTGCTGGATCTTTTTAATTATATTAATTAATAGCTCATCCGGAACGTCTTCACGAGTTAGTATTAGACATGAGGCATTTTGAAGAAAATGGAGAGTTTGGAGAGTTTGGGCAATTGTACGAGGTACATTTATTTATCTCACGAATTTGTTCAGCTAGTGGATTCAAAGAGCGCAGCTTTGTATTTTAATTAAGAACGTTAATTTATCAAACAAGGACCAATTCAGATAAGGAAAGCTGACGTAGAAGGTTGGTTCACCGTGAGATGCTTCTTTAAAACAACCCTCTTGAATTTTTAACCTATCTGTGAAACACTTTTCAAACTTGCCCGCTTAGCTTGCCTCTTTTCTTCCTTCCTACCATCGGCGAAGTCGTTTATCATGAGTCGTAGAGTCGGGGCGATAAACAGAATTCTAAAAGTTTCAATACTGAACGGAAAAACCGTAGGCGGTTTCATCCTACCTTCAACAGAATTCATGTGATGTAAATTTCGATGATACAGACATCGACGCCCTTAGAAGATGAAATTTCACTTAATGTTCCAAGTAAATCATTTTTAATTCAAGGAATAAATGAGTATTTTAGCTATTCATTAACCGTATGCCTTTATTTCAAGTATCTTTCAGGTACATTTCACTGTTAAACCCACGAACAGCTTTAATAACTACGTAGCTAGAGCTTCTCGCATCTTCCAGGAATAAAATATATCGTTGTTCAAACAGACAATGCTATTTCTAAGAAACCTTATTCTTTTGTATTATAGAACATAATATCAACTTTGTTCAGTTTAAAAACATCGTTTTGCAGCATCAAAAGTTTTATTACAGTTCTTCATTAAAAACATATGTGAAAAAAAACCAATCCACTTAATTAATTTTAAATTAAAGTTTTCTTGTTATGCTTGTATTAGTGTTTTATATTATTTTCAACTTGAAAAATTAGAACGGAGACATATAATATACACAAAAATTGTCGTAAACAGAATTGGGTGAAATCATATTTAACACTGCGGGGGGTGCATTTATTGTGAAACATATATTAATAATAATGAACCATTTCTTATCTAAATATAAACCTAAAATTGATGTTTTACAAAAAAGTGGTATTTATAGGATTCATTGTAGCACTTGTGATGCTTTTTATATTGGTAAAAGTAGTAGAGCCATTAATTTAAGAATAAAAGAATACGTCTATAATATTAATAAAAAAGACAATAAATCTGGATTCTCAAAACGTTGTACCTTGCTTAATAATAATTTAGATTTCAACAACATTAAAGTCCTCCATAGTGGGGAAAACAAAACTCTTTTAGAGAATCTTGAAATTAAAAACGCTGTTTCACAAAATAAGAATATTGTAAATAATCAAATAGAATTAAGTTTTATTGACTCCCCACCACTTCTTGTTAACATCTAATTATAAATAGAGCTGTCGTAGTTTTAAGCTTTAGTATAAGATTTACTCTTTCCTTTGAAAACGGTCGTGTGACCGAAACATGTCAGGAGTTTTCAATAAAAAATTGGTGAAATTATTCTTATTGTGTTTTAATTTATAGTTCATTATTATTGAAATCGTATTATCAAATCAGGATTTTGCATTGTCAAGGAGTATGACTCGCTTGATGAAAACTTATTTTCGTCGGTGTACTGCTGTACCACATGAAAGTTTCCTAAAAAATCGCTCGAAGGACCACTAGCGTATTAATCCTATTACAAACACTTACTAATTTGCAAACAATGAATAATGACACAAAATGAATTATTCAAAAAAGAAGGAATTAAAATCCTTATTCGTCTAAATTTTAAGATCAAACATCTCACATTTGGAACGCGTCCTACCAAGTAGGCACAACGAACCGAAAGCCATATTCCATGACTGGTTTCGACCTATCAGGTGGGCGCTGACAGAAATATGAATATGTTATATCTTCGTCTAAGAATCCATCGGAAACAACAGCGTAATTCAATGCCGGTAGGGGTATTAGCCCTTGGAGTAGTTGTTTCTGTTGATTCCATATTTAAATTCATATTTATATTTATAAAATTAATTGGTTTGGTCGAATGCTAACATAATACTCTTTTTTATCTGGATCGAACTGTCCTTTTCATAAGTGTTCCGATAATATTTTTATCTTGCTTGTTCCTGTTATCCGTTGCTACCTCCAACAGTCAGTCAATAGGTAATTCACTTAAACAATAGCCACATTATGTAAAGAGAATCCGAATTGTTTTATAAGTTGTTGCAGCTGCATCACAAAGGAACCGAGAACGGTGTTGGTGATAATTTTATAAATTGATAACTATTCTACGAAGTGCACCTGAGACTGCAAGTACAAAATTTTATCAATAAATTGAATAGAATCAGATTTTAACGTGTATTTATTAAGAACAGTTATGTTTTTGGTCAGTAATTTATTAAAACTACCTGACATGGATAGCGATTTCTTATTAGATCTTATAATCACGTCAGAGGCAGACTCAATAAATCAAAGGGGCTTCTTGAAAGCAAGTTGATATAATTCGAGGGTTGCTATTTATATTTAGAGCTAGAGCTTAATAATAATGAAAAGACAGTAACTTATTATAGAAAATGTTTTTTGAAGTATTCCCTTTTTCCATTACGATTGAGGCACCTCCAAAACATGCTTTTCGATGCATCAACAGCTGCGCCAGGCACCGAAAAATGTTGACTACGAAATTTATTATTGATACGAGGGAATAAGAAGAAGACATTTGGTTACAAATCAGGGTTGTACGGAGCATGACCCATCAATTCAACGTTTTTGCCAGTCAAATAGGTGGTTGTTTCAGCCGATGTGTCAGATCTTACATTGTCATGATGAAAAATAATCCTTCGTTGCCGCGTCTTTTTTCGTATTTGACCAAGCAATTCTAGCAAACAAATGGTTGTGTACCATTCAGATCAGAATTCTGCATTCTACGTTGCTCTAACGGCAAGGTTGCCACATGTCCAGTTACGTATTCCAAAGAAACAAGCGGTCATTTGATTCAAAGTGCTTCACGTACGAATTACTTTTGTAGGATTTGGCTCGTCTTGAAAGACCCACACGATGGATTGCTGTTTTGTTTAAGGCCCATATGCATAGATCCGAAATTCGTCACCTGTGTAGATGTTATTTACAGCTTGTGTTGCACCGCGATTGTATTTCTTCAACTTTTAATGTTCACCAATTGAGACAAGTATCTTTTTGAGCTTCTGTTAAACTAAGCGGGATCCAACGCGAACAGATTTTCTTCACTGATAAATGTTCATGCAATATCTTATTGACGCTCGATATACTAATTCCCAAGGATGGCCCAATCTCACGATAAGTCATATGATGATATTGCAATATCAGTTCGCACACAGCATCAATGTTTTCTGACACAACAACCAACAACTGATTTTGAACGACTTTCGGCCACCATTAAATTCGTTATACTCGCACCAGCATAGTAAAATTATGGTGTGGCGTAACATTTATTGCCACACTCGCTCTGCCAGTGTTGTATATATTTTATCTGTAAATTTTTGTACATATATTTTTGTTGTAAATATCTTGAATACCTTTTGTGTATATACGTTTCTCTTCTTTTGTCTTTTTAACTTTTATCTTCCGTGTCGGATTCTATTTCTACATCTTCACTTTCTAAATTCTACTTCTTTTATACTGTATTTTTCACACCTATTAAAGAATCTCTATTTTTCGATCTTTACTGCTTCTTACATCTGTACTGTTCCTTTCAACTACCCTTTCAATACGACCCTTTCGTAGTTTACAGATTTCACTTTTCTTTTGTTCACCCTAACTTAATAGCTTTCCTTTTCAATCTGTATCTATTCTTTTTAGCTTCTTTATTACACATCCCATACCAGTCCTATTGTGTACCCTTAGTTGATGTTATTTGTTTCTTCACGCTTGCACCCTTGCCATTAGAAAGTGACCTTCCTGCATCCTGTCCAGTTTCTCATTTCTACGCCTATTACCTTAGTCACGGTCACTTTCCCTAATTTCCTAGTATTCTTCTCTACGAATAACGTCAGATAAATCCTTAGAATTTATTCCCCTACTTTCTACATTCCTGAACTTTCATTTTTTTTCCTTTCAAAACTTTACTCAAAAATTAGACACTTACTCTTCAACTCTTGCGCTCTTCACATGTGTTCACCTTTTCGTTTTTCGTCATTCTCAATTGATCAACCGTGTATATATAATCCGTGTAGATACTGTTAATAAACATTTTATTCACTGCAAGCTTATTAATTTATTGTGTCGTTCCACAAATCGCAACGACCAAAATGGTTTGGGCTTGTAGGCCGTGGTCGATGTGAACGGTTTCGTCCAGACGTCAGTCGCTGCCGAGACTTCGAGGTATAGTCTTCGCCCACGTAGTCAACACAGCACCCACTGAAGATGTCAGCTGCAGTTGCTGCCGAAACCGTTCACATCGACCACGTTCTACAAGCCCGAACCATCATTCTACTATGAATTCCGGCCGTGAAAGCTTATGTTCTTATATCGTACCACCATTTCAGTGTCCAAGGATGCGGCAAACCATTTGTTTAATTTGTAAAAATCTTTTCTTGGTGCAGTATTTTAATTGATATTTTAATATGAAGCACCTCGACGTGACTACATATGTTTAAAATTGTTCAGATGGGGTAACATCATCAAAATATATACCAATTGTTTATTTTGTAATGTAGCTTTGGATCATTAATAAAACTGAAAAGTAACTGTTAAAAGGGAGTAGTTAAAAATCTGTTATGGACCTGTTGGTCAATAAAAATGTTTATTATTTTATATTTTACTTAAGGTAAACATTGGAAGCAATAAGTACGTTTCTATAACAGAAGAGACAATCTGTTGCCATAAAACGAGGACTATTTGTTTGCTTTTAACTTTAAATCAATTTCCCTTTGATGTGGTTCACATCGCATCAGAACCAATCGTGATGTCAACAAAATTTATCGTGCGCCATGTTCCAAACGAAGATCGATTAATCCTAGTTCAAAGCGAATAACTTTTGTGCGTAAATGTAAAAACGATTGGAAAAAAGCTTCTCCCTGTTGGGAAAAGCGTTTTCGATGTTTTGTTTACAATACCTTTTTTCCGCGTTATAGCAAAAATGATTGAAATTTGTCATTTTGTCAGTAAATAGTTGTTCAACATCAAATTTTATGTTGCGAAAATTTTAACGGGCTTAGTAAACAAAATACCTATTCAGAGTTTATCCCTTCACCAAACAACTTTGACATAAATTTGGTAAAAATAGACTATTATTTTTGCATTCTTTGTGTTGTATGGTTAAAAGCGACAAGGTAATTAAATAATATTTAACGTTAATAATATACAGGGCGAGTGACTAAGCTGAAATCGGCCATTTATACGCGCATAGTTCAAAATAGAGAAAAATATTTCAAATAAAAGTTGTATGGGGTTAAGTGTAGAATAACGTAAAAATATTTTCAAATATGGCGAACTTCCGGTTATACCGGAAATGCACCCTAACTTCGTTATTTTAAATGGAATACCCTATTTTTTATTATACTTTTAAATTTCCGGAGTTATTTCAGGTTTCTTGGAAAATTTGACATTTGCAGTGTTTAGCGCCATTTTAAATATCTCAGAAACGAAAGGACTTAAAGGGTTGCGGTTTTCACATTCCGTTTCTGAAAGAAATTGCCTATCATCTATATGTATTACATAGACACATTCATTATCAATAGTATAAAATTTATCCATGCCAATATTCACAAATTCAAACAGTGATAACTGTTTTCTTTTAAATGGACTGCTTTATTTTTTCTTACATAGTATAATGCAAAATTAAATTTCCTTTCGACTGATATAGGGGTGTTGGTATCTGTGAGCAGTAGTTTTTGAGAAATTTGCAGTTTTTTTGAAATTTTCCATAAAATCGCGTTATCACGTTGGCCGTTTGAAAGTTTGGCAATTTTTTTTTGTTTTTTCGAAGAAATGTTGAGTTAGGGCGTAGAAGTAGATGCAGAAGTTTTAATGCCAAATAACCAACCTAATTGTGAAAATAGCAATAATATGTACCTATACCTAAATAAAATTTATTATTAATAGAAATGGTTTTCATACTTTGGGTTTGGGCAATTTAGAGGCAAATACAATGCATACTTCGAGGTTTGAGTTTGAAAGAATTAAACAATTATAAATAAAATTAGACAAAACAGCTTAACAAACATTAAGAATAATGGATAAGAATAGAAACAATAAAAATTAAATTAAATGTTCTACAACTATTCACGTATAAATGGCCGATTTCGGTTTAGTGACTCACCCTGTATAATTGAACAAGGACTGAAGTTGAATAAGACTTGAACGAAAATAGAAATTCAACTTGGTTGAAGATTTACACCATAACTGTTAAGCATGTAGTGTCGAAATTAAATTATGAGGTAGATTTTTAAGAAGGAAGTACAACTAAAAAGAAATTAATAGTAGCATTAGTAGTATTTATTCGCGGAATTGGGTCCAAGAATTATTACTAGGTTAAAAATGACAATAAAAGATTGTTCGATAAATTTAAACTTTACTTGTGATTACAAATATGAAAGCTCTACTCTTATACATGGATACAAAATGACTCTTACCACATAACTAAACTAAAAATATGGTAAGGCTACGTGTCATTACGACAAACCACCAGACATCACCCCGGTACAACCGTCATTCCACTACCGGAACCAGACACACCGCCTTTCCACCACTAACCTAGGAAAATCCTTCAAAATTATCTTAAATTCCCATGAACTAAACAAATAGCTAGCAGAAGTGAAAACAGCAAATATACCCGCCATGAAGGTGCAGTTAATTTAGGTTAGGTTCGGTTAGGTTGGTTGGTTAAGAATTATTAAGAATCGTGAACATCATGCATTCAGTACACGATGTTAAAACATAAAAAATGATTACAGTAAAGCACGTGGGCATTATAATTAAATTATTTACAATCCAAAAAAGAAGATATTAAAATCCTTTTACGTCTTATTACAAAGTATCACAGATCCTACGTTTGGAACGCGTCCTACACAGTAGGCACAGCGCACCGAAAGCCATATTCCACGACCGGTTTCGACCCATCAAAGTAGTTGTTTCTGTTGATTCCATATTTATGTTTAGATTATTTACAATGAGAAGAATATATACATAGCAGGTAAAAAGAGGCTTTCGAATGAAAGGATATTTACAAAAACACCAAAGTATGGAATCGCCACAAATTTACCAACAAGTGCTTTTTATTAATCAGCCACAATATCTTGCTCAGCATTCTTAAGAACATATAAATATACATATCAATTGAATGAAAATGGTATGTTGCTACTGAGAAGTAAACAAATCTTGCTACTACGTCTGTCACCAAGGATACCTGTAATTCGATTGTTAAATTTTTTGCCATCTACTTCTTTTTGTTAGGGCTTTAAACTTGCCTGAGTGAGATATAATAAAAATACAAGTTGTACATTCAAGTGAAAAGTTTCATTTAAAATTAAGTTATAGATACAGAATATTTCTCAGTTTACAGTTCGATACGATACATAAATTACTAATTAGTTAATATAAATACAGTATAAGTTTGTTAAAGTAGCTTTAGCTACCCTGACGATTTTAAAATAAAAATGAGAGTGCAAAGTATTTCGAGACACTAGATGGAATATATTTTTGTCATTTAATTAAACTTAATATTACAAACACAACGTACTTATTGCTAAAATTTAACGAAATGTTTCCACAAAATATTTTTAAAGAAAACCTCTTACTAAAAGTTAAAATCAACTGTTTAAATACATATTGGTGGATGTACAAATATACATACATAAATGTGACTGTAACAACTAATTATATCTTGCAACTCGCCCCTTTTATTCTCTTTTAAACAACGACTCACAATCGTGGATATCCTAAACTCAGGGGAGAAGAAAAGGTTGGTTGTAGGTGGTGTCTATCGCTACGAGAAACATACAGACCCCATAAAAAATAAGAAAACTCTCGACTTACCCCGTTGCTTATTCTTATTACACTTCTAGGACCTCACAACAAACAAAAGATAGCGAGCAGTACTAATATTTATTAATAAATATTAGTAAACTAATTAAAAGTATAAAATTAATAATGAATATAAAACTAGCAAATTACGTGTAGCGGAACAGTACATTATTTTCGTATAATTTTGTCAAATGTGTAAATATTATTTTTGTAAATTTTAAATATTCTAAATTTCATTTCTATTTCAATGTAAATACTTTCACTTCTTATCTTGTGCATGCCTTTGTTTCCTTTCAAACCAAATACTATTGTTCAGTCACGTAGCCTCTTCGTAGAAATCTATCTTCACCTTTACCTGCATTCACCCTGTACTAATAGCTGGTTTTACCTTCAATTACTTCAACCAAACTTTTCCATTGCTTATTCTCAGGTGTTTACCGTCTGTAGACTCGTACCACTCTTACTATCACTATTTCTCCCTCTATAGAACAGCCTCTCTTTCTACTAACAACCCTGTGTATAAATTCTCAAAATTATTCTATAAAAGTTAGTCTACTGCATTCTACTGCTCTCGACCTTTCTGTGATAACGCTTCTGTAAGTTACTTTGTTATTTTGTGCTTTTGATTCAGTTACGTGTTTTCAACTTTTGTGTATTCTTCTTGTGTATATATATATATTTTCTATTCGTGGTTTTCTTGTTATGTGTACATAAACTTTTGAGTTTTATTAGTGTTTTATTTCTCTTGATTATTTCATATAAACTTATCAAAACGCTAAACACGTAATTATATGAAAGTCTCTAGGTCAAGTGTCTGAAAAATCCCTGTAGTCCTCGTTGGGTAAGGCCGTCCCCTCCTCTTTCCAAATCACCATACATGGAAAACTCCACAACTTCCACATCACTCTTTCGTCAGATACATAAAACAAAGACAATAATTAGACGAGGGAGAAAACCCTCACTCGTCTAACTATGACCGTAACCCAGCGCTTATAATGTAACAATGTTTATCGATTTCAACAATATTTATTATTTTAGGTAACGACTTTTTTTCGTTACAATCTATAAGGAATTTTTGAACATGGTAATAAGGCTCATTTTATTCTAGGTAACAATAGTAAGGGTGTATTATTTGAACTCAATTCTTTCTGGTTTTTACAATATTTTCCCCCTCTGATAAGTGTTTCGATGTGTGAGAAAATATTTTTATTGAAAGATGTCTTTCTTGAATTCCCACAGTTACACGCCAAAATTAATTGCGACTAATTTAATTAACTTGTTGACGAAAGAAACGATGAATATTGGTTTTAAATATTTAATAACAACACTTACACTATTTATATTTATAACAAGACAACTAACTTAACACATATCGAAGGAAGTAAGCTCTTTTAATTGTTTGACTATTGAATAATTCTATGTATGAAATTTGAATGATATAAAGAATTTTTTTTTGAATGGCTTTACGAATGCTCTTAAGAATCTGGCAATTAATCTCTGGTTTTCAGCTTAAATAAACTATAATGAAGTGGGGGTTGACAATAGCTGTTGCTAGCCAGAGGGCATAGTATGGCAAAACGACCATAGTAACAACCCCACAAGTCATTGCACTCCTTCAGGTAAACACCCCGGTTAATTTGGTAATTTTACTAAAACCTTAAAACATGACAATACAATGAAAGTTTGATGATGAACAACAATATGATAATAAAATAAAATGATTTTGAAAATATTGAATGCCAGTTTACGCTTAAAGGAAATAAATATAATAAATAGTTGTTTGAACTAAAACCGAAATTTGGAGAATGAATATAACAATAGGATAACAAAAGTGAATGTAATTTTGAAGATATTTAGGTTTAACAAAGGAAATGAATATAATGCAAAATAAAATAAACACGAGTTCGTACCAAATTTAAAATTTCCGAGAAACTATTGCTTGAAATGTTACACAAAGTTTTCTTTGATTTCTAGATTTTCCAGTTAATTATATTTTTGGTTGATGTGAATTAATCTAATTTTACCTAAATTTAATCTATGGCTGTTAATATTACAATGTTACAATTAAATTTAGATTTAAAAAACATAATATTAAAACAGTAGAAGTCAATAAAACTCATTTAATAAATTTAATGAATTTGATATGTACCTATGCAAAATTATTTTTTATGGATTACGTTGATTATTAAAATAGATTACTTTATTGAAACAGTAAACTTTATTATTAGAACAGAATAGAACAAACACTCACAAGTGCATGTTTACTAGAGAGAGAAATGTCTCCAACAGATTTAGAAACATTTACGAATTGTTTTGTTATTGTCATAATGGAAATTTTAAATTTTATTGTCTATAAATTTTTAACAGAGACACCATATTGTATATCTGGAAATTACTGCCGAAGAATTCATAAAATAAGTTAGTTAGTTTCGTTTTGTTTTTTAAAAATGTATTTTACTGACGATATTTCCTTTTGTTTCAGGTAAGTTTCCTATACGATCTTCTTCATTGCTGTTGCCTACCGTAAGTAAATTAGATATAAAAACAGTTTAAGTTTTTGATCAGTAATTTATTAAAATTTCCATACGTGGATCGTGATTTCGATCTTATTAAAATCATCAGCACGTCGTAAGAATTTCGATGGTTAATTGATTGATAATGAAACATTTGAAGAATTTTCGGTAAGGGTAAATTTTATATACGTTAATACGATATTAATTATTGAATTATTATTAGTTTAAAATTTGTTACTGTTGTCATGCCCCCACCGGGACTCGAACCCGGGATCTGTAGCTTTACGCGCCAATGTCTTTGCCACTAAGCTACGAAATGTGACAGCAGTAACAAAAATTTTTTAATCTGTAGTGGGTATAAATTTATTCAATAATTAATATCGCATTAATTGATTGGGTAGAAGTTGTTTTTAATTGCTTTAACCACATTTATTTTTGCTTATCGAACGCATGTGACATATTTCTTTTATGTACATATATGTACCTATGAATGAATCAGGTAATCAATCGTTTACCAAAAGCGTTCCCTTCTACTTCAATCAGAAGACCTGACAATTAGATTTTATTACCTACACACACGTACTTCTCAATAAATCATCGACTAAATCGAATGAGCTTTTTAAAAGAAAATTAATATAGTGTCTAGTTTTGGAAATATATCTCCACCTACTGATATCTGCTACTAGCTGAAACATTTCAACATATGTTACACAAAAATCTCAATAAGAAATATACTAGGTAGCTGCAACGTCGATTCAGTTGACCAAGTAGATAACTTAGTAAGGTTCTTGTCAAACATATATGAAATAATCCAATAAATGGAGATATTCTGCCATAACTAGATTTTATGTGTTACCCAACGTAACCCATCGCCATTTACTTTATAAACCAACACCTAAAAAAAAAACGAATCAGTTTTTATTAATTTGAATTAAGTTTAAAGTCGGTTCCTTGTGAAACATTATAATTATTTTAAGAAAATGTTTCAAGTATATATTAACAATACCTCTACAATTGTTTCGGCATGTTATTACTAAAATTTAAAGTTATTCGACAATATTTATATAATAAGAACAAATTAAGTTCTTGGTCAAGTAATTTATCGAAGCTACCAGACGTGGATCGCGATTTCGATCTTATTAGATCTCATCAGCACGCCATAGGAAGATTCGATAAATTACTGACCAAATCGCTGGAGCTCAGTGTAAAGGGGATTTAAATAAAACGTCGATATGGAAGTACGTCGCCATCTACCTTCTTTTGCTGCTATATACCTACATAAAGGGGGGATACAATAATAAATTCTTAAATCTATTAAAGGTGTATTTAGAAATTGTTGTTGGTGATTAACAATATTTTATTTTTTATAAATGGCTTTTTTAATTTCGAATTATTCTAGTAAATGCAAACGTTTCCCTTTTTGAGGAATTGTGTAACAATTTTACATTTTCTGATTCTATGTTGTGTTCATTAGTAATACAATGGGTTGCTAAGCCAGTTGAGTGTTTTGAGTTGATGATTGATTTTTTATGTCTATCTATTCTGGTTTTGACATTGCGTCCAGTTTGTCCTATATAGAATTCGAAATAATTTTTATAGTTTAGATTGTATACTCCTGATTTTTGGAGTTTTTCATATTTTTTTTCTTATTATGGGAGAGAAGGGTTTGTAAAATAATCTCAATAACTAATTTTTTTATTTTTTTAAAACTAATTTAATACACAAAATAAGAGGCTTTCTTTTGTCTACTGATTTTTCTTCAGTAAAACTAGAGCATAGTTTTAAAAAAAAAGTTTGAAGGAAGACGTTATCACCTGAGAATTGCCAATTGTTTTACGATAATCAGTTTCTAGTGGCGAGTTCTTGTCTGTTTTCTACAAAGCCAACTTGATAAATTTCAGCAGGAGCCGCAAATTAATTTTGCCACGTTGCGAGCCACAAAAAGGACAACTGTGACTATAAGTTGCACAAGCATCTGTGATCCTTCCTCTGTTCCATTAGGAAGGAGATTCTTGGCACTACACAGCTGTTACAATCCGCCACTTTGATTGATTTTTCAACTGTTAAATAAACGAATACGAATATAACAGAAGAAATAATAGAAAAGCGGGTAGTCAATCGGAATGTTATCGAAATTTTGTTCTGAATCGAGATAGAAACGTTTAATAAGAAACTGTTCTGTTATAAATGAATTTTGAAAAGATTTTCCTCGAATTCTTCCCTCGATGTATTGTATTTATTTCAAAGACACGACTGATTTGTCATTTTATTTCTGTGCTTTCGGAAATAAACAAGTATTTTAACATATATTCTTTACAGAATTGTTTAATAGCTAAGAATATTGAAGAAAAAATTTTTAGTAGATCATCACATCATTCTGTTTGTTTTTTTTTTGTTTGTTAAACTTGGATAAACAAACAAGCAATCACATAGTTACAAAATGACACATTTAGAAATGTACAGAAAATGTCATCGACATATCTACACCAAAAGTGAATACATTTAGTACACTAAATGGGAAAACAGAACACCGTTTACGTGAAAATTATAGTATAAACATTAATAACTAATTGTTTCTGCCTTTACTTTATGGAAATTATGAATTATATTGAACGACCGTTTCACACTACTAGGGCATCTTCAGAAGAAGTACACATTCATGGTGGGGATACATCTACTAATTTATTCATAATTATTGAGCTATACATATTTTTAAAATTTCATTTAATAACAGAAGGTTACTATTTTTCATATGCTTTTTGATTTCTATGATTTCCAAAATGTCTAATATTTTGCCATTCTTCTATTTATGTAAGATCTTGAAATTTTCTTCTCAAATAAATTTATGCTTTTTGTTATTAATGTGGTTCATAAATGATGAGTTTTCATTATAATTTTTCAAATGTTCTTAAATTCTTTCTGAAAACGCTCTTCGAGTTTGTTTTACATATATATATATATATTGCAATTTAATTGATACAGATGTATCCCCACCATGAATGTGATCGTATTTAAGAAATAATGCAATCAAAATTTGTACCAATACTTCTCAAGGTGCCCTAGTAGGATGCAACGATCGTCAAGATTTCAATCAAGGTATTAAATGGAAATTAAGTTTGTTTTACTGATTTATTTTGTTCAGTGAACATTAATAATTTGAAATTACTCCACTGTCAATTCGAAAGTATAAAATTAACTCTACTAGAATTCTTTAAAATTTGTAGACTAAATAATTTATTAGTATATTTGTTGAAGTAAAATTTGTGTTTTGAGTTCCTTAATTATTAAAACATCATCATCCATACACCACCTAAAGTCTAAATTCTCTGAATTACACTTCGCAAAATTATGGGTATCAGTGGGAACAACTTCTGTTTCTACATAATTACAAATAGCAACAAAGTAGTGCACACCATATACGATGATTCTAATTTGTACTCAAATAAATCGTTACTGCGCATTTGGGAGGTCAGCGGTTCGAATCCGGGTTCGGCTGCTCTGGTCCATGTTTTCTGTAGTTTTCTTGGATCACTAAGACAAATGCTAGGGCAGTCATATTCCACAGATAATCTTTCACCTCTTCTGTCTTAATTTAGTCCGTCTTATCTTTCTTTCCCTTACCACATCACCCACTCATTTCCACGACTCCTGCAAGGAGGCTGAAAAGGGCCTTACGCCCTACGTCCCGGCTTTGCACTACAGTGTAGGTCGGAGGGACTGCACTAGTACTAGTAGCTGGTGGGAATGAATTTCGAAAGTTTTTTTTTTGTTACTATTTACCAAGCGGCGTGGTCTAGTATTCTAGATCATTGCTTGACATTCGGTAGGTCACCGCTTCGAATCCGGCTGAAACTGCTGTGTTTTGTGTGTGTCTTGTAGTTTTCTTGGATCACTAAGACAAATGCTGGGGCAGGAATAGTCCACAGATAATCTTTCACTTCTCTTCTGTCTTCATTTCGTTCGTCTCATCTTTCTCTCCATAACCACACCACCCATCCATTTCGACGATTCCTGAAAGGGGGTTGAAGAGGGGCTTTACGCCCTACCCTCCCACCGGCTTTGCATTACAGCGTAAGTCGGAGGGACTGCCCGCCCACTAGTAGGGGTAACTGTCAGGAATGAAATACAAAGTTTTTTCGTTACTGTGTAAGAAATATTGTAAGGTATTTCTCTAACTAGTACATACATCTCTCATAGAATTTTCTAGATAAAAAAACAATATACATCCACTCAGAGGTAATTGATACGTTCTCGTAGCATTTCAAATAAATTAAGGACATCATTTCTTTCAATATATCTGTGAATCTACAACATTAACTAAACAAGAAAATATTTGCATAGATGAATGCCAACGTAAACATGCGATGTTGATGTTCTAGGAACGTATTGTATATGCTGTACGTGTGTAGGTGTGTTATGGACGTTGTAAGTAGTCTCGTCACGAGTGCAACGCAGCGTTAAAAGAGCATTTAGAGTGATTAATGCCATCATCGCAATTACTTATTACGAGCTGCACACCCTTAGTTTTATAAAACACCTCCCAATTTATCTTGTCGGATGAATAATTGTTCGACGCTGACTCCTTCGCACTCGGTTTCTAAGTGAACGTTAATTTTTAATGTAACGGCTTATCTTTTAACGATGCAAGTTCTTGCACGTTTAAGAGCTTTTCATATACGCTCATACAAAGGGGTTTAATGTTGCATTTCTGTACCTCAAAACAAAAGAATTAAATACATCCTTTGGTAATCAAACTATCTCGGATATTTACCAAGACAAAATGTCTCAAAACATTGTTCACATAACAGGCGGGCTGAAAAGTTCGTAGGCTAGCATAGAAACAATTATTTTTTTGATAGAATTTGATTTCATTATTCAATTTAGTTCCTTTCGAGGGCGATACAACGATTAACCATTATAGTGGTCATACAATTTTTCGATAACATTTTTATAATACGATTTGTCTTTAGCCTCAAAATATGTTAGGATTCAGTTTCGGCTATTACCTCTTCATCGGCGCGAAATTTCTGCCCAGGTAGCATTCTCTTGAGGTCTGAGAACAGAAAAAAGTCGCTGGGGACCAGATCTGAAGATTACGGTGGATGCGGAAGCAATTCGAAAAATCCTATAACTCAGATACTAATAGTGCAACAGCTATCAAATTTATAGACGCGTCGTTTGAAGGTTAGGGCTAACTAAAAATCATATGAATTTGATACTAGTAGCGCCGTCTGTGGGTCAGCCTACGAACTTTTAAGCCCGCCTGTTAGTCCAGTACAAATCTTTTTAATAATTTTAAGGCCAAAAGAAGAAGCTATTCGTTCTCGTGGGCGGGCAGTCGCACCGATCTACACTGTAGGGTAGGGCGTAAGGCCCTCTTCAGCCTCCTTTCAGGAATCGTGGGAATGGGTGGGTGATGTGGGTAGGGAGAGAAACATGAGACGGATGATATGAAGACAGAAGAGAAGTCAAAGGTTATCTGTGGAATATTACGGTCCCGGCATTTGCCAAGTGATCCAAGGAAACCACAGAAAAATTGGACCAGAGCAGCCGAACTCAGATTCGAACCGCTAACCTCCCGAATGCTAAGTAATGATCTAGAGCACTAGACCACGCCGCTAGGTTGTGTATAAACATGAAATTTAGTAGTATTTGTAGGACAGTGTTCTTAGTAAAATAGATATTCTAGAAAGAAAAGCACTAAGGGCAATAGCGATGAGACTAATTTACATATACACAGAATTGAGTAGTTAGGACAGTACAGATTTCAAGAGAAAGCAATTATGGGTAAAACTAGCTATTAGTAAGGGGTGGATGCAGGTATAGGTAAATGGAGAAATTTTAGGTAAAGGTAAATGATATTAATAACGGAACAATATAATTTACATGAAAAAGAAAGGCATGCACAAAATAAGAAGTTGTCTACATTGATATCAGAAACTATGTACACAAAAATAAAATTATGGATAATTAAAATCAAAATATTTACAGTTAAGTTTTTCCCGCTATATAGAAATTCCATTAGAAACTTCAAATTTGATTAGTTTCACCTTATTATGTGCAATAAATAGTCTATATTGATATTAAAATTCAAAATTCAAAAAATGTCTTACTCCAATTTACCACAACACTTTAACAAAAATGCGGACACGTGTTTCGCTCATTTACGTTGTGAGGATTCTCAACGCAACGAAACGCAACGCAGTCTTGCGTACATTCGTACTCACTACTTTGACCATTTTAAAATAAACATATTTTCTAAAAGTGTGATGAATCTCCCGGGCCCAAAAGATATTCAAGGCAGGCCACATGTGGCCACCCCTGATCCAAAGTATCCACGGTAATTATAAAAAAGGTTAGGTGATGGTAACTTTAAAGGTCACTTGCTGTTATATTCTTAGATCTGTATATGTAAGCCTTAAGACCATTTACATACTGAAGTTGGTATGTTATCAAAGAGAGTCACAATACTCTAATAATCGAAACTAATATGTAATAATAAAACATTGATATGGCATCTACCTGCTTTTGCTGCTATTGCCGTATTTCATAACAGCAAAAGCAGGTAGATGGCGACGTACTGCCATATCAACGCTATATTTAAATCCGCTTTACACCGAGCTCCAGCGACTTGGTCAGTAACTTATCGAATCTGCATATGGCGTGCTGATGATATCTAATAAGATCGAAATCGCGATCCGTCTGGTAGCTTCGATCATTTATTGGACCAAGAACTTATTTTTGTTTTTATTAATAAGTCATAAGATAGATGCGCTGCAGTTTACATTGTGATTAGGATTGGAGTTCCTGTCTGAAATTTACATGGCAGTATGACGGTCAATTTGGATTACCCGCTGCAATTAATTTATATTATTCCTTATTTTCGGGCCAAGGAAGTCCCTACAATATTGTTTCGTTTACAAATTAGAAGATTCGATAATAATATTCATTAATAACCTGAGAAAATGTAATATCAACAGAGAAGGGTATTTTGCGTGTAAACCGTGGTATCACGTATCGTTTTTTTTTCCTGAAAGCATCACAACAAATAAAGAAGAACAATCCGGGATCGGTCTTCTGTGGGAATCGACGGCGACGCACGGATCGGGACGCTTGGAGATAAATTAATATAATACGACGTCTAGTTATACGCGGCCAGGTTTAGTCCCCCTATAAAAAGCACAATAAAAACTTATTTATCTCGATAGGCGTGCGTGCAAACGTCGCTTCCGCTCTCGCTCGGATTACTTCACTTCTTCCTCTCTTAACTGGATTTATGGCGCGACGGGCCTTTCCTTGTGCTGACATATACACATTACTCAAAATAATATCCACCCAGATTACCCGAACAGCGGCATCTGCGGCACACATACACGGACACATATTCGAACTGAGCCTCTGCGCCAAACGGCACTCGAATGCGAAATGGCGTCTTCATCAATCCTTGGAGATTCCTCGAACGGAAGTGGAAAACTTGACGTTTCCGTTTTAACATGCGTGACATCCCTTAATCCTTAAGAAATATGGAATACAGAATTTGACAATTTCTACCAACTGTACCCACATTATATCAATTTTAGACGTACAGCAATTTTTAGACCCGATCATCACTGGCATTCCAGTCGTGATACGCTCATGCCTAACTTCTAGATTGTTCATTTATTTTTGTATTCTTAAGCATGGATATTTTTTACTATGGTTGGCCTTGGACAGTAGCAAGACGTGAACACACCTCAAATGAATGTTTAGGTTGATATAATAAAACAGAGGACGTAATACACCATCTAATACTACATGGTATCCAAAAGCTTTCCATAAAACTATAATCAGTTGTAAGTTTACTCATTTTCTGTAGCAAGCTAGTAACATTTGAAATTAAACTGTACAACGGTCTCCTTCCTGATTTAATTCCTGGGAATAAGAAATATACCCTCAATTTATTTAATTATATACCACAATTAAGTAAAAAAGTGTGCAATCGTTTAAAAAAAATAACCTGAATTCATTATGTGTGATTAATAATAATATAAAGTCCTTTTTGGTAAACAATAAAGAAAAAACAAATCTTTTGAATAGGTCAGGAGTATATAAACTAAGTTGTATAGATTGTAATTCGTTTTACTTAGGTCAGACTGGACGATCTTTAAAAACATGCGTAGAAGAACATGAAAAATCAATTGAAAAATGTAGTAAATGTACGGGCATAGCCCAACATTGTCTATATTTTAATCATTCTTTAGATATAGAAAATATAAAATTGTTACATCAATGTAATAAAGGTAAACGTTAGAATATATTGGAAATTTATGAGATAAACAAAGCAATGTCATTAGGACTTTCCATTGTTAATGAACAACTAGATTTCGATATATCACCTGTTTTATTATGTTTTGCGCTGACGCGCCACTTCTAATCTCCTATGAGGGAGCACACGAAAGATGATGGATATTCGATGCACATAAATTCGAAAACACGAACTTTACTTAATCAACGTTTATTTACAATATATATACAAATAGAAATCTTTCAATATGATAATTATTGTTGGGGTGTTTTAGTTGAAATTCTATTGCTCATCTGTCTCGAGTTCTGAACATCCCTCTATACTTGCAGATCACCCACCATGCACTGTCCACGCATTCGTTTACGTACCCTTTCGTTGAACATACGATACCCCTACCACCCTACTCCTTATGTCTGGGGGTACATGAACTGCTGTTATTAATACAGATGCTCCTACCACATTTCAACGACTATGCGTCTCATTTCCCCTTTTTTAAGATTAAAATTCAAACTATGTGTAATAGCACGCAGTCTGAACATCACCCTTACTAAACGTAAACATTCATGTAGAGAAAGATAGGATACAATAGTATTTAAGGAACAAATTCATTTTATAATATTTAGTACACTTTTGTATACTCTTTGAAAATGGTTTTAACACCGAAACGATAGTCAGAGAAATAAATTAACATTGTGAAACTTGCCGTGTTTTAATTCTGTTATTTTATTTTTTTTAAATGTTTCACCAAGTGCCAAGCGAGTCTACAATTTCAAATATGCCTTTATTAACCATGTAAAAGAAGTCGGATACAAAACACCTTCTAATCAAGTTACACTAATTTTAGTTAATAAAAATTAATTTAAAAAGTCAGTTAGTTAACAACAAAAATAAAACAAATTCAATAGATAAAAGCGGAGTTTATTAATTGTACTGTAAAGATTGCACATCCTTTTACCTAGGACAGACAGGTAGAGCCATAAAAACTCGGCTTAAAGAACATGTGCTTTCCATACGGAATAAAAAGAATAATACAGGAATAGCTCAACATTGCTTAGATTTCAAATATAATTTAGACACTGATTCTATTGAACTTTTACATTCTGCACTAAAAGGTCCTAAATTAAGTTTGCTAGAATCTTTGGAAATTAAGAAAGTCATCAATAATAAGCAAAATATTGTAAATAATCAAATTGAAATGTTCACTTTGGATTCTCCGCTGTTATTGGACCTTCCAATTAGATAACCACCACCTACAGTTTATTTATCCCATTTCTTATTGTCATCCGTTTATATAAGTCTGTTTCTTTATTTACATCTTTAGTAACACCATAGCTCTTGCTAATGACCTGCAAGGGTTGAAGCAATATTGTAGAGAAAAATAAAATTCTTTTTTCGTGAAACGTAACCCGGTGTTTGATTGTTACTCAAAATACCCATATTCAATTTTAAAGTAACATTTTAAACAAATTAAATTAAATAGATACACTTGGTAAAGTTTCACAATTTTTCCTTGATGGGCATTAACAGCTGTTTCGATTGATACATATTGATGTTATTATTATTTTCGATCGATTTTTTGTGTTCGTTTATGCATTTATTTAGACTCCATTCCGTCTGCTCAATGTAAATTGGGCCACAAACTGCACATTTCATTCCATATACTCCATTTTTAGTACGAATTTGAACCTATAACATGATACTAGCAAATTATAAGGTATCAAAATTCCGCTAGAAAGTACATACTGTCCATCATTGTCAGTAATTTTATTTCGTCTCAAGCGGCAAACAAATGAAATCAAATTTACGGATTTAAAAGATTTTGATTTAACGGATTTTGTGCCAATCCGAGTAACATAAGCGATGATAAAGGTATTATTAAAATCTTGCAGTCGTCCGTCGTATCGTTCGACCATTGTAGGGTGGGTTGCCTGTAGTACACGTCATGAACATTATTAACTTTACTAATATTCCATGCATTTGAAGTACAGGTAATAGAATCTCCCTTTGGTTAGTTAAACTATTATCTGTTGCGTACATAAACATGCATAGTAAGCGTCGAACTTTTCAAATGAACCAAGGCTGACGCTGAATTAATTATTTCTATTAATGAGAGAGGCAAATTTCATTGGCTGCTTGAAACTAGGAATTTAATTTCAATTTATTGTTCGCCTATCGCAACCGTTAAAGCATTTGTTTAGCTTGCTAAACCATATTTCCAATATTTGTAAATGGCCAATAGAATTTTCAATATTTTGTAATTGTTCAACGAAAATTATAACGATATTCCTACTTAATAGTTATTAAAGTTTTTATAAACGATGACGCAACAACATAGTAACGCAAGTGATAGCCGCGCATCATTTGCGTGAGCGATCTGATTCTATCTCGGCATCGATTAGCTCCTTATCTCACAAAAACTACTAACATGATTAAGGCTTTCGTGGACGCAGTTTAATAACAAAATTTAGGAAATTATGTTGAAATACTATTTGTTGCTTGAAGTTTTGCTAACGCGCTTGGTCAGTATCTTTATAGATTCGTCTCAAAAAAAGAGCTGTTTAATTTTGTTAGAGTTTTTAATTTAAGCTAAGCCGACATAGGAAATCCTGAAGATGCTAACTATGAACACGTCGTGCAAAAATAATCTATATTTCGTTAACTGAGATTCTAAAATGCTGATAAGCATGATCTTTGTCGCCAGAACAAATGAATTTTATTTCTGGGAGGTCACTGGTGGATGCATATTACCATAACTTTAAATTTCCTTCTCGTTCGTCAGAACGGTTTGAATGCATAAAGGGACTGACAATCAGTTTCCGAATTCGAGTTGAATGCAGTGACTTTTTTCGGTTCTTTTTCCGATAGAATCCGAAGTCGTTATTATGAATTTATTCAGCAAGCGGTATCTTCAATTTTCACGAAGTGGTTAGTAGTCCCAGGCGTGTGATTTTAGTTCTACTATATCGGCGTTATCGCCGTTCTAGTGGTGTCTATGCGATGGTCCCGGAATCCATATAACGTACGACTACATATACATACATGTATGTATGTATTTCTATGTGTATACATATACAGGGACGGCTCGTGTTTGTTTACTGCAGAACTATATAACTACCAAAAAATATTTACCTATATATTTTTGCGACCCAATTATTGATATTTATACGACAATTTAGTGTATCTACATCACATTCGACACTAATAGGCTTGTTGAAAATTGCATTTGCCGCTCGAGCTTTTTCGAGCAGTAAACCAAATGAATTATGTGAATCTTTGGGTAAACGCGGCACAGAATGTTTAACTGGGCCACTAGACGGGTTCTGTGCACCACTGGAATTGTGCCCGCTTCCCCTATCCCCCACGTTTACGAATTTAGACGAGTAATTAAGCTGCAATCGATGCAGGCTTTGCTTCGCCTCTGCGCGAAGTTAACGTAATATTTTCGGTTAAAATAGGCAGATCGTTTACATTGATAATGCATGTAAGATAAATCTGTGATTAGGGGTAGTCTTTGTTAGTGGATCTACGTACAATAAATGCTCCCTGTTGTACATTGATTGTATTTATCTCGAGTGGGAACGAAGTTTCGATACAGATATAGTTAACAGAAAATGAACGTCTTTATTTCAACTTGCGGACTGAGGAGAATGGTAGCTGGAAGGGTTCTATGTTATATTTATATATAGATGCTTGGTGTCGTCGGCATATCTAAGGGTGAGATTGGTCAAGGTAACGAAGTACCTAATGGAGTATGTATATGAATGTGCGAATGTATGCTAGGTAAGAATAAATGTAAGTTTAGTCTATTTCGAGCAGTAAACCAAATGAATTATGTGAATCTTTGGGTAAACGCGGCACAGAATGTTTAACTGGGCCACTAGACGGGTTCTGTGCACCACTGGAATTGTGCCCGCTTCCCCTATCCCCCACGTTTACGAATTTAGACGAGTAATTAAGCTGCAATCGATGCAGGCTTTGCTTCGCCTCTGGGCGAAGTTAACGTAATATTTTCGGTTAAAATAGGCAGATCGTTTACATTGATAATGCATGTAAGATAAATCTGTGATTAGGGGTAGTCTTTGTTAGTGGATGTACGTACAATAAATGCTCCCTGTTGTACATTGATTGTATTTATCTCGAGTGGGAACGAAGTTTCGATACAGATATAGTTAACAGAAAATGAACGTCTTTATTTCAACTTGCGGACTGAGGAGAATGGTAGCTGGAAGGGTTCTATGTTATATTTATATATAGATGTTTGGTGTCGTCGGCATATCTAAGGGTGAGATTGGTCAAGGTAACGAAGTACCTAATGGAGTATGTATATGAATGTGCGAATGTATGCTAGGTAAGAATAAATGTAAGTTTAGTCTAAAAGAATCTTTGTTATAACGTACTATGTAGTTGCTGTGACGTTTTGATTCTGTTCCTGTGCAATTGGATACCATAGTAACAATCTGACAATGGATTTAGTTTATAGTTTGTTTATGTGAAGACATTTTTCAATACTCAGGTCAGGCGTTGTCCAATATAATTATTGAGACTGTAGGTGTGAGAAATTTATCGAGGAACAATTGAGTTTATGGATGCAACAAAAAAACAGATTTATGCTTCTAGGAATTGAATTAACTTATTAATTAATTAATAGGTGAGTAAACATTAGCAAAACGCACGCTCCATTTCATTACGAGCCGCCACTGTATGCGTGTATCTGAATTTTGAGCTGTTCACATTCGCGGGAGCGGCGACAACGCAATGGTGCCTAATTCCATTAAAGTACGACGATTTTCCGTCGCTCTGTGTTTATACGGCTCGATGTTAATTAAACTGACTCGTTTTTGGTGTCGGCTTGTATGAGGATTCGAGGGCTGAACTATGGGGATTTGCGAAGCCAATTGAGATTTTGACACGTCGCGTCGCGTATCGTCGGACACTGGGACTTTGGTCGGTCGTTTTACGCCAGAACCAGAAACGTCATTGTGCTATCGTTTGTGTTTTTCTAAAATTGCTTATTGTATGGTGAATTCAATTTATTTCCTAAATTCGAACTCATTAATTATAAAATTGCTCCTACTGTTGTGAAACAATAGATTGTTAATCGATTTGTAAGCCCTATTTTATTCAAATACGTAAATTAATTGGAAATACGAAACGGAGGTACTTAATGTCATCTTCGAAATTTGCCACGATTGTTCTTAACATATTTCTAAAAATGTATAATGAGTAAAGCTTTCTGGTAGATAATTACATTAATAAAGTGTTGTCAAAATATAATAGCTCTAAGAAATAATAAAACGAATAAAAGACTTGGTATATATTTCACAGGTTTATTGGCGGAACTCGACAATTGTTTCGACAAGGGTCTGTCATTATCAAGAGTAAGCAGAATCACTAAATATATAATGTGCGCAAACATATTTATAGTGAAAATTGGATTGATTCAGCCGTTACTTTGTGATAATTCATCTTAAGGATAAATGAATAAACACTACTTTGTTTATTATCACTATTTTTATTTACAAATCCTTTTGACTATAGTTTAGACGAATAGCTTGTCATTGTCAAACAAATGATTCAAATTAAATGAATATAAACAGATGTACTTCGGTAATATTTCAATAAAAATCGCTAATGTTCTATCTGCAAACAACCAAACAGTTAGTTTTAAGACAAACACATTTTTAAGACACATACTTTTTAATTCAAAAGATAAAACTGACAAATTTGAAAAAATTAGAGTCAATACGCTAGAATGTACAGAATGTGATTCCTTTTACTTAGGCCAAACTGGAAGGTCATTTAGAACTCGTTATAACGAACACTTTAGATCATTTAGATTAAGAAAAGATAATTCCAATTTTGCAAACCATTTTTTAGAAACAAGTCATCAGTTTCCTCCTATAGAAAATCTTTAAATTATTCATAATGTAAATAAAGGCTTTAAACTTATTATTTTATAATGCTTAGAAGTATACAAAGCATCAAAAATTTCCGAAAATAACCTATTAAACGACCAGGTAGATGTGTACCACTCAGTATTATTCAGTACATTTAATAATTATAATATTCATTCAATTTGAATCATTTGTTTGACTATGACAAGCTATTTGTCGAAACTATAGTCAAAAGAATTTGTAAATAAATAAAGTGATAATAAAAAAAGGAGTTTTTATTCATTTATCGTTATATTTATAGTGAATAATAATGATGGGGAAATTTCTTAATTACCTAGTTTGAACAAAAGTAAAGGGGAGTTGTTTGAATATGTTTCTATTTGGGAATTTACAATGTTATGTTTGTTGTACATAGCTTTTTTAATTTCTAAATTTTCAAGATAATTTAATTTATTACTTTTTGGTTATATGTGTAGTATTTGAAAAATTTCATTAATATTGTGTTTATTTGAAATACAATGTGTAGAAATATCTGTAAATTAATAATAGCAATAAAACGAAGAATATTGTTTCGACAACTATGTGGTCATTTTCAAGAGCATACAGAATACATAGTGGTCGAAACAAAATTGTCGAGATCAATAAATTATTGTTGAAACTTTGTTCGCTTTATTGCTATTATTAAATAATGTTTCATCAAATGGTCACTTTAGAAAGTTTAAATCTGTACAATTGTTGTTGTTTAAGATACTTTCTAAATGCTCTTTTTTACTAGTATTAATGACCAATGTACACAGCATCAGAATCATTTCATTGAATTTTATAAACGCCGGTATTATCTAGGGGCTCAAATTTTGGTTTGTTATTGACAAGTAGTTTTTAACAGTATTTTTATTGAATACAATGCGATACCTAATCTTTTGAGATCTGATTTTATAATTTGACTGGTTTTCTAACGTAGTGAATGGAGCAAAATACTTTATTGGAAGGATTATAAATAATTTTAGGGTTATAGAGTAGTAGTTCTAGTAGTATCTAGTTCTATCACCATCGATAGTTTCAACTGCACAATAGCTCTATTTACCTTTATAATGAAATTGTCGTTCAAAATTTTCTACTTTTGAGCACTTTACTCTATCATTATCTCGAAACTACCGACTAATCTTAATAAATTGTTATCGTGATCTGATATCAAATGTTTTTATCGAAATATAGGTATATATAAATTTAAGCCTCTCGATTTCTGGAAATTAACTTTGTTCTTGTATAAGTTATTCTCTCTTCAAGCCTAAATAATGGTAAAACGGTTTATAAAGTTTCAGAAAAGTTTTAATAAAAAACTGTACGATTGTTTCGACTGATTAGGTCGTTCCCAAGAGCGTATACACAAATATATTGATATACTCCTGTTATTAAAACTTTTTTGAAATATTATGAAATATTTAAGCTTATTTGAAAAATGTTTTAGAAGAAACTTACCACTGATACAGATTCTTTATACATTTAAAAATAATATAGTTTGAAGGATCATTCCAGAATTTATTTCTTACCCTACTACTAGGAAATTTATGTTTTAAATAAATTTATGTTAATTTAGTAGGAAATTTGTTATGAATAGTAGTATAATAATACAACGCACTGTTTTTGAGTTTCAAAATTTATATTTATAGTTCTACAACTATAGTTTCACCACACTGTAGCTTTATTCGTTGTTATAATTAACAAAGATAAATTGGATAAAGGATCAAAATCAAGGATCTATAACTTAAAATGTGTAGATTGCAATAAAGTATATATTGGACAGACTGGAAGAACATTCAAACAACGAATAAAGGAACATATAAACAGTTACGAATCCGAAAAAACAGACTCCAGTTATGCAGAACATCTGATAGATTACAAACATAAAATTAATCCAGAGTACGACATATTGCATGTTATCAACAAAAGCAAAAAACAAAAGTTGCTAGAATCATTAGAAGTAAATAAACATAGTACATTAAAAATTCTATTACATGATCAAATAGAAGTCAACTATTCACCTTTACTAAACCTAAATTTCCCCACTACTTCTCTTTCTAACACGTAGTATTTAAGACGATATTTTAACTTAATTGTATCATTTCTTCTTCCACCTGATGACACCACACACAGTGTGGTGAAACTATAGTTGTAGAGCTATAAATATAAACTTTGAAATTCAAAAACAGTATGTTTTATTATTATACCTAAGGAAATTTTGTAATTTGCTACGTCGTCATTAGATAGTAGGACTTATACATGAGCAGTGGATAAATAAGTAAAAATTGGTTATCCTGAAATAGCAGATAATTGTAGTTCGCCTTTCTCACTCTAACGAAGCCTAATTGGTTGCCCATTCCGTAGCCATATATCTCTTTGTACCAATCAGGCTGTGTTAAAGCGAGAAAATCAAACCGCAACTATCTTCTATTTCAGGGTTACTGCTATAGTATTGAATTCTGTCTCCATTTTTTATGCTCTAAAGTTGGGCATCTTGAACTACGGGTTGCGACCCTAAATGGTGTCGCTTAACGAAATATTGGGGTCGCGAGATTTTAATGTAAAATTAAAAAAATTCAGGGTCCTCATTGGGCTGATTTTGAAGCTCAAAACATGCATGAAGCTGACGATCCCTTTACTCGCCTGTGAGAAGGCGATAGACAAATGTGGTTGCAATTCTTATCAGGATAAATCCTCTGAATTGTCCATGGTATTCCAGACATCTCACATACTTGATCAATGGTTCGGAGACGGTTTTCACGAACGAGAGCATTGATTTTGTCGACATTTTCGTCACTTCTTGATGTTCAGGGGCGTCCTGAACGGGATTGATCCGCAATTGACATTTATTCGTTTTTAAGCATTACAATTCCGTTAACAAAAATCGACCATCACGTTTTCGGCGAAATTGAAGAAATTGTTTCACTAAAAAAATTCCCACGGACGAACTTCGCACACTAACTCAGGAGACGTGTCGCTAACGGAAACCTGGTTAAACAATGAGTTTCCCCACTCTCCATCCCCGCCCCAGCTTAATTCTCGTTACTTTTGGTCCCCCCTCGTATACTAGTGACGATATATATTGTTCAATATTCTACTTTATTTATGTTATTAAAAAAAATACTGTTTTCATGAAAAATAGGGTCGGTATATAATTTTTGTAACTGCAATAAATTCAATTTTACAATTTTTTATGCAATTTATGATTTTATATATGTATAACAATAAATACAATGAAATTTTGAGTTACGTGTTAGGATGTGAAAAACCGAGCGCAACAATAATATAAGTTGATATCAATCCAACAAACATAAATTAAACAATGTAACATTCACTTGAATATATAAATAACAAATATTCAGTATATATATATATATATATATATATTATTGTATTAACCTTAGAATTAGGGTAGGGGTTCTTAAACTATTTTCATTCATGGTCCCATTTATAATTGTGATTTTTTTCGCAACCTTGCAAATATAATATAATACAATATATACAATATATATATATATATATATGTATATATTGTATATATGTATATATTGTATATATATATATATATTGTATATATTGTATTATATTATATTTGTAAGGTTGCGAAAAAAATCACAATTATAAATGGGACCATGAATGAAAATAGTTTAAGAACCCCTATCCTAATTCTAAGGTTAATACAAATAGGTATCTAATACGTTTACTGGTTTTAGTTTGTTTGTGTATTTGTTCAAAACTGTGTATCTGTGAATATTTATAAAAAAAAATCCAAAACCCGAAATTATAGATATAACATATGTATGTCCACCATTGGTATAACGTTTAAGGGAATCATTTTTTTTTTTTTTGAAAGGAGGTGATGAATGGAACGTTCCAATTTCAGTGAAAAGGTAAATTACCAAATCTCCGAATTCAAGTTGATCATTAGGTACGTTCCGTTGAATATATTTCTGTGTGAGAGGGTTGTCCGTTGGTCTCATAATCAAAAATTCCCTCTGTGAGGGTGGATATTTATTCGCGGGGATTTGGTCGTCGGCACAGAGCGTCGCGTAGTGTCGGCGGCCTTTTCGATTCAGATCGTGATCCCGGATATTCTGGACGAGCATAAAATCCAGAGGTTTGCCGGAATAAATGAAGCCGCGTTCTGTTTCTGTTGTATCGCAGCCCTTTTTATTTCTAGCATTCACTCACAACTGCTGCCGTCGCCGTTATCACCTTCAACGATACCACTAACATCGCGTCCCTTCGTCTCTCTCTTCTAACGTCCTTGTTGTTGCCAGAAAAGCGTCGATTGCGATCGCTATTGACTGAGCCGATGAAGAGAGGACGAAGCTTTTAATAAAATGAAAACGGGATTTGATGTTGCCATTCTTATTGGCGTACCGATACATTATTTTCAATTTTAGACCAATGACATTAAGAATATAAATATAAATATAAATATAAATATGGAATCAACAGAAACAGCTACTGCGAGGGTTAATACCCCAACCGGCATTGATTACAGTGTTGATTCCGATGGATTCTTAGACGAAAATATAACATATTCAAAAATGAAGGAACTAAAATCCTTATTCGTCTAAATATTAAGATCAAGGATCTCACATTTGGAACGCGTCCTACCGAATAGGCACAACGAACCGAAAGCTATATCCCACGACCGGTTTCGACCTATCGGTCTCATCAGTTGGACGCTGGCAGAAAGGCCTTACAGGCTATATTATAAATATAAATATATGTTAAGTTGTATTCGTAATGTTTTGTTTTTTGTATCAGAATTATTCTTAGTTGTGTCGCTAGTTCATAAGCATATATGTAGATCAGTGATTCTCAATCTTTTTTTTGTTGCGGCACATATTTAACGATTTCAAAATTTGGCGGCACACAAAGAAAAAGATAAAAATTATTTACTTACTACAACACACTGCATAAATAGTTTATGACAAAAATTTTAAATATACGAAATAAACTAATTTATACTACAATAATAACTAGACGTTTATTAAGGGATTAATTACAAGCTAAAAATAAAAATATGTGTAGGTGTACTGCAAAGTTAATAAGTTTACAAATTTATAAATTGGCACTACATGCAAATACATTAATATTAAACCGAATCACATACATTTGCCAATTTTAACGAAAGAAAAGGTGCAGTAACTACTATGCAACACCTTGTCAATCCAACTATCACTAAAACAACACGTTTTGTACGCAGAAGTGGCAAGTGTGCGCCGACTTGAGACATATTCCTATTGCTATGCACGCCGCTTCATCATAATTTGGCACTAAGAAAAAACGCGTTGCAAATCAAATAATAAAATAATTTATTTTTTTGTGGATTTAAATATATATTCATGTAAAAATATTTTTCTTTTTAAATGATTGTGAGAAAAACTAATTTGTAGGCACAATAAAACTCGTAATTTCAAAGTAACTTTTCTTTACTGACTGACCATAGTTAAAAGCTCTACTACTCTCTATTACTCCTAGTCTTTCACATCCACAGAGTAGCAACGTCACTCCAATGTCGCCGACACCAAAGATTGCTCTTCATAATCTCGATCTGTATAAAATGTTGCCAACATGATATAATTTAATGATATTAACATTATTATATATTTGCAAAATTTGGCGGCACACAAAAGTGCCGCGGCACAGTGGTTGAGAATCACTGACGTAGATGAATGTACCTCGGCTAGAGTAATAAGTCAACTTTTGTTTAGTCTACCAAATAAATTAATATGTTTGCGTGTGTTGCTTTGTTACTCTTTTAGTATTGGTACTTTTCTACTTTAGTTAGTCATCATTTGCTCTCTCTCAGATCGGTCGATCTTCTTTAAACTTAATTCTCAATATACGTTTAATAAACCGACATACACTGCGTTTTATTGATACTTTCAATAAATAGTTTATCAATATAAATATAAATATGGAATCAACAGAAACAACTGTACGTTCTTCTATAAAATGTTTTGTTTTAATTGCTTCTGAAAAATTGAAGATTTAATAGAGACGAGATCTGATATTTGATAATTCAATAATTTTAGACAAAATAGTAAAAAAAAAATCCTCACCTTGTAGACTAAGATAGTAGTAATACATATAAAGCAAAATTTGTAACATTCGATGTAAATACTTCTCCCGAAGATGCCCTAGTAGGGTGAAACAATTATAGAGAAAAATAAAATAAAATTATAGTGGAAATTGTGTTTTATTAATTTAAAATTTCAAGATGGATTTAAATTTCCATAAAGTAGAGCCTGATACAATTAATTATTTAAAAAATATGTGGTTTGTATAGTTGATTCGACAATTGATTGGTTAAGTTAGATTTGTGGGGGTTGAAGGAGTATTTGTTTTTGCTAGTGCCTTGAAAAATAATAGAGCAGTAAAGATAGAAAAGGATGTACACTAGCAAATGTTATTCTAGGAAAAATTTAACTAACTGTCGTCGAAAGCAAGGATTTTGGACAATATATCAATAAATAAGAAATTTCGAAAATGTTTGACAGGTAATTTATGACAGTGATTATGAACTGTAACGGTCGTAAAAAAAGGATTTTTTGTTTAAAAAGCGTGACGGACACAACATACGTATTCATGGTTTATGGGTCGTTCAGTTAAATCATTGGTCCGTTCAACCGTTAGTTTGAGGATGGGTAAAGCTGTATTTTGAATCTAACATACCTACCTACTAATTTTGAAGTTATGCATATACAATGTGAACCATCCGGAACTGCCATTGCATAGAATCCTGAATCTAAAAAGGAAAATTCCTTTGAAATTTCATAAAGAATCAACTGCTACGTTTTACATCCCTTATTTCTTCTCTAACATTATATACACTTTCCAGATAATGTTTCGAGTGGGTGCATGGCACATTTTGTTGTACGATTGTTCCCCGAAGTTAATAACAAAGTTGGACCTTTCTGTAGTTTTGTAATAGGGCATCGGTTAGTGGACGAACAAAGCCGCAACGATAAATTGTAGGGGGATTATTCGGCAATGGCTCGGGGCTGCTTTTAGTTTCTAACGGCCGGTTGTGGATGGGCCGAAAAGTTTGTTGTTGCTGCTTTAGTTTATCGAACAAATCAAAAGACCCACTCATCCGAATAATTTATTTGCATTACCTAAATGCGAAAATGCATTCGTAAACTTCGTAGCAACGAACGAAAACGAACATTAATGAAAATACTATTTTGCCTGCTGGAAAGTTTCTTAATAAAACGATTTTCCATTTGAATTTGATATACGTACAATGTTCTAGCATTAACCCATAGCAGTAGCTATTCTATCGCAAATGCACAACACAAATGTATATATTTCACTTTAACTTGATACTCGATACCTCCTGTTACAAGTTTCTTTGAAATTGATATAAAATTTAATTAAATGAAAATATATATAAACAAAATGCTTTTAGATGTTTCAAATATGTTTATTAATACACTCTACATATGTTTCGACTTCCGAAGTCTTTCTCAAGAGTAATAGATATTTACTAAATTTAAACTGTAACTTAATGTTATTTATACAAAAGTCAAAAAGTATTTATAGTTAGGTATTGCAAGTAATAAGATGTACAGGTACAAGTATATTAGAGGTACTTATACAAAGGTATAGTTATTTAGGGAAAAACCCTCGTCGGGTTGTAATTCTTCAGAAATTGGTCAATCACCGGTGTGTCTTTGAACTCGGATTTATCATTTGTTATGTTACAATTATTTCTAAAGGCTTTTTTAATTTCGAACTGCTCTAAAATATTTAGACGTTGACCTTTATTTTCTATATGTAATATGTTGAAGTTATCTCTGTCCATTTTATGGCCATTTTCTAGGCAATGTAGGCTTATGCCTGTAGATACTTTTTGTCTTTTATATCTTTTTCGTGTTCTTTTAAACGTATGTTGAAATTACGACCTGTTTGACCAATGTAAAAAGAATTACAATCCTTACAGTTCAGCTTATATATACCACTTTTTTGTAATTTATCGGTTTTTTGTTTGTTGTTTGTTAAAATGCTTTTTAAATTAGTTTTATTGATCAAAATTGTTTTTATTCCTGATTTTTTTAATTCAGTACAAATTTTGTTGTTATTATACTAGTATAATTAATTAATTTGAATTGTTTGTCTTCTTGTTTACACTTATAAAATTTGCTCAAAATTAGTTTTTTCTTTTTGTTTCTAATCAATTCATCAATTAATTTAGTTTTATATCCCTTATTCTTAGCAATAATTTTTATAATGTCAAGTTCTTTCTGTTGGCTTAATGGGAAATGTAATAGTCTGTGAATCAAACTGTGAAAAGTTGAAAGTTTTATTTGCCAAGACTGTTTTGATCTTGCGTGTATGATGGCGTCAGTACTTGTGTTTTTCCTATAAATATCATAATGAAGTTTATTATCTATAATTTTTAACGTTTACATCTAGAAAATTCAGACCTTGATTTACATCTTGGGTTTCCATTGTAAATTTAATTCTATTATTCAATTTGTTGAGGTAATTAAGAAATTGATGGAGTTGTCTTTCTGTTCCTGTCCAGATACAGAAGATATTGTCAACGTAGCGTGCCCAGTAAAATATGTTATTAGTTAAATTATGTTTATTGTTACTATTTAATAGTTTATTTTCAAAATCTGACATAAAAATGTCTGAGAATAGCGGTGAAATAGGCGAGCCCATTGGTAATCCTTCGGTTTGTTTGTGGTAGTTATTATTAAAGCAGAAATAATTTTGGTTCAAACAAGTTTCTATTATATAATATTATTAATTATATATATATATATATATATATATATAATATATATTAATATTATATTATATTATATAAATTTTATTCATTTAAACTAGGAAGAAACTGAAATATACACATAGTTTAATCAACAAGTTTAAAACCATTCAAACCGATCGCACCGTATTAAAAAAATATGAACTTACGACATCGGATGATCAGTGTTGAACAGAGCTTTAAAAATTTCCAAAATAATAAATAAATTAAGTATGATAAGGATAGTGTACAGTAGTGTTTTTCTACAATACAAGAAATATTGATAGGCAAATTGTTTGCCGATTTTTAAAGAACAAGAAAAAAAAAACATATTCATCGACAAAATTATTTTAATAGACTTTGAAATTTGCATGGTACATGTTTTAATAATTACGGAACTTAAAACTGAAAAGATAACAATTTTTGAGTAATTTCTAAATATATTTGTTGAAGTTCGATTGTGTTTTGAGTTCCTCAACAAATACGAAAACACTTTTGGGCGTTTCATTCACACTAGCTACTCATACTCATATGGACCTACGCTATAGTGCAAAGCCGGAGGGTATGGGTGTAAGGCCCTCTTCGGATTCCTTACAGGAATCGTAGGGGTGGGTGGGTGTTGGTTAGAGAGAGAAAGACAAAACTGACAAAATGAAGACAGAAGAGAAGTGAAATATTATCTACACATCTATACATATAAATAAAATTGGAGTGTCTGTTTGTAATATTAAAATAATCACTTAGAACTATAGAAAACTGTGACCAATACAGACGGATCCGAATTTGAACCGGCGACCTCCAGAATGCTAAGCAATGATCGAAATCACTAGACCACACCCCTCGGTAGTTTCTTAACATTATTTTGACACTATTGATAGGTGATTTTCCCCGTCACCATTTTCCTATAGAAATTTGACACTAATTGTAAGATCTTTAAATTTGACGAATTAAAAAAACATTTTACTCTGCTGAGAAAGGCTTAAATCAGACGAAACAATTATCGAGATTTAATAAAATTTCAAGTGTGAAACAAAAAACCAGTTGCGTCCCTTGGACCACCAGATTTTTAGCTCTTTTGTTCATTTATTACCAGTTCCTTTCCTTTGTCAATTTAGTTTCGAATCCTTTCCTAATTGCACTACTATAAATCGCCCATAAATTCCAGTAATTTTCTCTAGCTGTAACTGTCAACCCCCTAAGCCTAACGTCCGTCAATTTGTATCATATTTCTGTAACATTCATAACCATAAACCAATACACTACAACAAGTTTCAAAACCCATCTTCCTCACTTGTAACACCCATCATCATTGTTCTCATCAAATTTAACCACACCTCCATCCCTTTCCAACTGAATCTATAATCTATAAATAACCTTTTTCTATCATGAGACAAAAAGACAAGATCAGACATCAGATCAGACGAGATCAATAACAAGCAATATCAATTAACATCAACTATATAACTATCAACTACATATCAACTTATATCAACAAACAAGTCAAATCAATTAATCAATATTCAATCGACAATTCAAACGTGACGCAACGCTTCCCGGTACCAGTATTATCCGTGTATAAAGTGTAAATATATGTATAAAAGCCTGCTTAAAGACTTTAATTCAACGACTTACTTCAACCACAAAAATTCAACACAAAGTATTATTTATTTCCTTTCTTTATTTATAAAATGTTTCATTAAAAACCAGCTGCGTATGCTATTCAAGCTATTAAAAACACAAGTTTAAAATTTCAACATATTTAATAAATTAACCTTACAATTGTTACGCCAAACTTTGGCTTTATCAGTTGTTTATGACTAAATTAAACCTAAACTGATAACATATTTCCTTATATACTATTTTGTTAATTGAGGGATGCAGGAAACATATTCAGTTGTGAAGATTGGCTTAATTCTATTTGTTCGTTAATTTAAATAATTGTAATTTCAATTGAATTGTCTGTTGGATAATTATGAAACATCGTTTAAATTAAATGAAAATATATATAAACAAAATGCTTTTAGATGCTTCAAATATGTTTATTAACACACTACATATGTTTCGACTTCCGAAGTCTTTCTCAAGAGTAATAGATATTTACTAAATTTAAACTGTAACTTAATGTTATTTATACAAGAGTCAAAAAGTATTTATGGTTGGTATTGCAAGTAATAAGATGCACAGGTACAAGTATATTAAGGGTAGTTATACAAAGGTATGGTTATTTAGGGAAAAACCCTTGTCGGGTTGTAATTCTTCAGAAATTGTCAATCACCGGTGTGTCTTTGAACTCGGATTTATCATTTGTTATGTTACAATTATTGTTTAGGGTTTTTCCCTAAATAACTATACCTTTGTATAACTACCTCTGATATACTTGTACCTGTACATCCTATTACTTGCAATACCTAACTATAAATACTTTTTGACTCTTGTATAAATAACATTAAGTTACAGTTTAAATTTAGTAAATATCTATTACTCTTGAGAAAGACTTCGGAAGTAGAAACATATGTAGAGTGTATTAATAAACATATTTGAAACATCTAAAAGCATTTTGTTTATATATATTTTCATTTAATTAAATAATTGTAGTCTATTAATTAACGAACAAATAGAATTAAGCCAATCTCTATTACTGAATATGTTCTCTGCCCCTTCTCCATTAACAAAATTAACTAATATGAATTTTAACCAAGTATCGGTAGAATCAATTAAATATATGTAAGTTCTTTAATGTTTGATAAGGCCCTTTTCATAACAATAACATAAATTCTTGCTGAGCGATCTTTCGAAACCATTAGACGTGATCGCAATTTTGAACGCTTTAGTTCTCATTAGCAAGTTGTAGACAGTCTTGACTAATTTATTTGTTGCTTAGAATATAAGATTACTGACCTAGAACTGCTTCTTCAATTTACGAACCACCATGGAATACTACATGCAGTTATGGCCAAAGATCCACAGACGTCGCTATCATATTAACGTTTAGGGAAAATGTATGACTTTTACGGATTCAAATGGTTACAATTGTAATATCCAGCTCAGTAATGTTTCCTACTTTTAAAGTAAGCAGAAGTGTCTAATACTTCATGGTTTATCGCCCATGCCAGGTCGGCTTGCCTTGCGACAAAAATGCTATTTATTTGAAACGTATGCAAATTGACCATTAGATTTGCATCTTTTCTTTACAAGAGAGTAGGTATTGCCAGGAGAAATGTGCAGGCTAAAGTAGTCTCTAAAACAAGGTTCGTTAATCTAAACCTCTGTTGGGAATTTTCAAACTCGGTTTTCACAGAAAATAACATGAAAGGAAACATCAGAACCTCATTTGCTTAAAAGAGTTTCAAATGACGTTCAGTTTCTAACTTTTATAAAATTAAGTTCCGTTTGCTATCATAACCTTTAACGAATTTTATACGTTCCTAAAAGAGGTTTCCGTGTATAAATTAATTTTTAATATGTCCCATATAAAGTGGTCGGCAACTTGATACATTTATTCAGAACCCTTCGCACACATATTTAGTAGAACTCGATATGTTAAATACAAAAATACAGCTTATTATGTAAACAAATGAAATATGCTTAAAATCATGCCAAATAAGAATATAAAATGGCAGACATAAAAAGAATTTCATAGAGTTCTATAAATAATAATAAAGAAGACTGCGTTAGGTAACTAAAAGAGACACAAACATATTAACATGTTGAACTTTATGAGTTTCAAAATAATTTTTATTAATCACTAGTCATAAGCGATATCAACCTTACCAATTTTCCACGTAATAGAATCTCTCTATGGTCGATTAAACTTTTACCTATACTATATAAATTAACATGTACTTAACTAAAAAAAATATATTAAAAAAAAAACGTTTTTTGGAAGTGACGTTTGGCAAATATAAAGTATATTTAATGAACTTTTATAAAAAATAATAAAGGAGAACGTGTTGACTAAATAAATTAAAAAGGACTCATCCATAGTTGTGGTAATTAGGGGTGTACCCTTTAATTTGTTAAACTTCAGGAGTTTCACAATAATTTTTATTGATCGCTGGTCATAAGCGTTATCAAGCAGAATCTCTTCATGGTCGGTTAAACATTTACCTGTACTGTATAAATTTAGATGTTATACTTAACTAAAAAGATATATTGAAGGAAACTGTTCTTTGAAAGTGGCGTGTGGCAAACATAAAGTACATTTAATGAACTTTTATAGGAAATAATAAAAAAGAACGTGTGGGGTATATAAATTAAAAAAGGTCTCAACCGTAGTTATGGTAATTAGGGGTGTGTCATTTTATTTGTTAAACTTCAGGAGTTTCAAAATAATTTCTGTGGACCATTGGTCGAAATCGTTATCAATCTTGGCAATATCCAATGCATATATACTCTGTGGTCGGTTAAACTTTTACCTGTACTGTATAAATTTACATGTACTTACCTAAATAAGAAACATATCGATAAATACTGTTTTTTAAAATTTACGTCTGTTTAATTTTTTCAATTATATATGTAGGTATATAAATACATAGACGTATATAGATAGGCATTGAAGAGACCCATTTTAGAAAGGATATTCTCCTTCTTTTCCAGGCATTAAAGCGTTGAGCGAAGTGAATGTGATAGTGCCCCAAGCAGTCGCTGTTGGAGACACTGTCACCCTCCAATGCCACTACGATCTGCAAGGACAGTTCCTTTACACCCTCAAGTGGTACAAGGGAGCGAGAGAATTCTACCGATTCATCCCCAAGGAGCATCCCAATACACAGGTTTTCCCGTTTCCTGGAATTGACGTAGACGTAAGACGTTTAATTTCAATCTACCGTTAAGTAAATATTGAAGGGGTTTATAACGGAAAATCGCTTGAATATCTACCGAGTGTGCAAATAGTAATTTATTCGAAATTATTTAGAGACAATTTCCTGCAAATTTATGTAATGATCGCCGCATAAGATTGATCTAAAATTTTACTTACAGGGTGATTAAATATTAGGTATTACAATTTCAAAAAAGGGTAATTTTTTGAGAATCACTTACTTTCGGGACTAATCAAACGTCATTATTATATTGGTCAGTAATTTATCGAGACTGCCTATGGCACGCTGATGAGCTTCTAACAAGATCGAAATCGCGATCCATGTGTGACAGTTTCGACAAATTTCTGACCAAAAGCATAGTAATTGTTATTCTTAAACGTCATTATTTGTTGACTGACGTATTTTCAGTGGTAACTCGGCTAGAATTGAGTCAAGACTTGTAGAACTCAGCCCTAAGCTAAATTACCACTGAAGGGAATTAGGAAACGGGTGGACGTGGGTCACAGTATAACATATAGTTCTAAAAGACTAATTTTGTTGTTTATTTCAGTTAAACAAGTCAAATTTGCATGCTATCGTGCTACGTAACGTCCAGCCTGAAATATCTGGAACATATAGATGTGAAGTATCGACTGATGCTCCAGACTTCTTTACCAACATGATGTCAGCTAGTATGTACGTATTAAGTAAGTACATATTTTACATTAATTTTTTTATGTGCAAGTACTTAACCATTACGATTTTGGACTCTTATTTTGACAGACCTGATGAATACTTGATTTCTTTTTTCGAACAATTATTTTTCTGGAATTTTTAATTTTATGCTATTGACAAAAAACATAAGTTAAATAAACATTTATTTTGAAATTGGAATTTTGATAAACTTCAATTTCCTACACAGCATGATGATTATAAAAACAGACATTTTCTCTCTTCTGTTTCGAACCTCAAAATTGTGTCTCTAAATTGTCTTCATACATTTTGAACGTTATTTGTGATTGAGCTATTTTCGTTTTGCACAAAAGAAAGCCAAGTTTCCACTTTCCCTGTTAACTTAGAAATTATAAGAATGAAATAACGTCGTACATTATTAGGGGCGAAGTTAGAACGTTAAACTACTTTTTGTAGAAACCGAGGTGTAAATACATACAAAAAGTCAACATATTGCTTTGTACTATAATTTTTTATACATTGAGAGTGGGTTGTTAGAAATCCCAGATCGCTTCCCAGATGTGTGTGCTATTTTTCGATTAAAAGTGTTAAGAAGTAATTTAAAATTTAAAAGGGGGTAAGAACTCTACGTTTTCAAGAATTTTTATAGAATATTTCTTAAAAATTAGATTGATTCAGCCGTTACTCTGTGATAATTCATCTTTACGATAAATGAATAAACACTACTTTGTTTATTATCACTTTTTTATTTACAAATCCTTTTGACTATAGTTTCGACAATGACAAGCTTTTTTGTCTAGACTAGAGAGACGAAAATGGTGTCAAATCGCGATTAAGGTTAATATATAATAATTAATTATTCTTTATTAATCATTTGTTATTTTCTTTAATTTTTACTTGTTAGATGTATATTGCATCTATATTTAAAATATTCAATGTTTTATAATCATTACTGTCCATCCTCAAAGTAGATATACGTAACATTTTTATCCCCGAACAAGTTTTTATCCTAAAGAAATTTTTTTATTATAGGTAAATATACACGATTAAAATATTTACCTCCTTTCATTGCTGCTTGTCTTGTATCATTTCAGTAAATAGTATTGATAAATCAAATTGGGCTACTAATGGTTTGAACGTTTTATTAATAATAAAATAAACAGTTTATCTGAAGTAAAGTTTTTATATCCTGTAAATTTACTGTAAACAGTTGCCTTAATAAAAGGCTTAACACCTGAAACAATTGTAGAGTTTGAATAAAGTACATTGAAACATTTTAATGCAGTTGTTCTTCACGTCTATGTTATATTTAACACTGTCTCATAATACTATCACCGAAAATTAAATTTTCTTTATCAAAGTTTGTAATTTAAGAATAATAGATCAAAAAGTTTCTTGTGGATACCTGCTGCTTACGACTAAGTACTAACGAGTAACTACATGCTACTCTTATATCGTCTTACAAACACCATTAATCGTGGCTTGGAGCTGACACGTTATCGTCAACATTAACACAAACATATTAAAAAAAAAAAAGAAGGCATTAAAACTCTTTTTTAAGGATCGCAGATCCCACATTTCGAACGCGTACAGTAGGCACAGCGTACCGAAAGCCATACCCACGACCGGTTTCGATCTATCGGGTCTCATCAGGTGGGCGTTGGCAGAAAGGCTTTTACAAGCCGTGGAACATGGCTTTTGGTACGCTGTGCCAACAATTTAGATGAAAAAGCATTTTAATGAATCCTTTTTTTTAATACGTTATGTCTTCGTCTAAGAATCTTTTGCAATCAACAGTGTAATTCAATGCCAGTAGGGGTATTAGCCCTCGGAGTAGTTGTTTCTGTTGACTACATATTTATATTTAACAAAAACAATTTAAAGTTTGAATACACACAAACCTTAACAGTATTACAAATCAAGAGGATAACGTGAAATTTTATATTTTTTTTTCGTGTTTGTTGAATATATTACAAAGACTCAAATCAAAACTTGCAATAAAAATGTCGGCATTTCATGGTTTAATCCATAGACTAGTACATTATCCTCTCAGTAAACAAAATTTCGATAATGAATTGCACTTAATAAAAACAATTGCATATAACAATGGTTACAATACAAGAATTATAGATAGATTACTAAATAAGAAACAAAAGAAAATAGCACTACAACACATATACCACTACCAAAAAAGTAAAACAGATAGATGGTTTGGAATAAATTATAATAACAAATTAAGTGGAAAACTAAGTAATTTATTACGTAACAACTTAGACATTATATAGTGAGTACTAATCAAAACAAACTAGAAAAACTTCTTGTAAACAATAAAATAGAACAAGTAGATAAATTTAAAAAATCAGGTACCTACAAAATTAAGTGTGAAGATTGCAATGCAGTTTACATTGGCAAAACAGGACGTAATTTTGAAATTCGATACAAAGAACATGTGAAATCCATCGTAGACAATAAGAACTCCACAGGATTATCTACACATTGCAATACAAACGGACATTTCATTAATAAGGAAGGCTTATCAGTTTTACACATAATAGAAAATAATAAGAAATTAGATCTATTAGAAAGATTAGAAATCCAAAAAGCCCTACATTTAAATGAAAACGTATTAAATGACCAGCCCTATATTTAAAGTCTCATTTAGTCACAATAGATAACGCTATTACGGTATTATTTCTGGCATTGTTATATGTATTACCTATTTCTTGTATGTATGTATATGTAAATGTATTATTATGGGTTGCATTATTGTTGTATGTATAAGTAACATGTTGTTGACTTTCAATTTAGTTCCTTCTTATACTCTTTGACAACGATTGCAAAATCGAAACGATCGTTAGAGTTGTTCTAACAAAATATATATGTGAAAAATAAACGTTTGTTTTTTTGAAATTATATTACAAAGCTGTAAAATTAGTGGTCACTTTATTTACATTCATAATCGCTTTTATTTGCTTTAAATACCATATAATATCAATTTTTTCATCCACATCTAACTAAATCAATCCAAAAAATATCAAGTAACATGTAAGGTGATTTTGAAACAGAAATGGTTGCGAATATATATTTTTTTTTTAAGGAATCGGTTGCGGATTACTTGGTTCTTTTATCTTTTCAATATTTGCCCTCGCTTCCACATTTAATCCCTACGAACGTTATCTCTAAGGAGAAAAGGAACTTTTCCGGAAATTTGTTCACGCAACAAGTTGATTCTCATCTCAGTTACTGTCACGACATCTATCTCAATTCAGTTTTTGCATCCTACGTGCAAACAAGGGGCTAATTGACGCTTGCTTTTTGCCCACTATGCGTAACTGGAACTGCCGCACACATTTTTTTTTTTTTTCTTTCCTTCCACTACACTTTCTCTTTAGTTATTTCAACATTCGACCACAAGAATGAAACCTCTATTGATTGTAATAATATTTAAACTTTCGGGGGTGCATTTATTGTAAAACATAATGACTACAAGCAAAATTAAATAAAACAATGGAATAGTTTTACCAATTAAATTTATTTTTTTAAAAATCGACAAAAAAAATTAGTTACATCAATGTGATATTAATTATTTCTGCTTTTAAAATGTTTCTGACTAGCCCTCTGAGAAGGTGTTCTACCAATATACGAGGATGGTTTAATAAGTCCGTGACTTTTGAAAGAAAACATCGCTAAATATGGTTGTTTCTGCTTCAAAACAGTATCAAATCTAATTAAGATAATTTACCGGGCTTTTGGGCCGTGGTCTATAGGCTTTTTGGTTGCCTGACGTTTCGTCAGCGGCTGCGGCTGCGGCTGACATCTTCAGAAGCGTTTGTGGTTTGGTCGTTGTCATATGACATTACCATAGACACATCACAGACTTATCAAACCACCCTCGTATATTACTTCAGAATTTTTTCGATTTTTTAATCAAATTTTTTCATAAAAATAATCAAATGAGAATAGTTCGAAAAAATACAATAAGAAAACGATTATTCAATCCGTCACAGTGGTGTCTTTCTTAAATAATTATAAAAACTGTTTTATTATTATTATTATTTTTTTAATAAGTTGGACTCACTAATTGTGTCTTATTCTTGGTCATTAATAATTATTATTCATAAGCAGAATATTCATAGTTAAAATACTTTGTAGGATTTATTATATGTATGTTACACATACATAAATCACAATAATAAAGAAAACTTTTTCGATTTTGCATGACAAATTACATTTGGTTTTTCCTCCTACCAATCGCCATACATGAATTGAACGAATCGCGAACGTATAATATTTGTCTGTTTTTTCGTTAATAAGCAAATTTTATGCATCGAATTCACTCAAATAAACATGTGTATCTACGGACTATTGCATAATAACCAGATAACGACCTAATTTAAAAAATGTTTCTACCGTAATTTACCATATTGGACTTTTTGTGAGTTGTTTTTGTTCAGCTATTCCAAATACAGCCTTACGGGAATAGTGCTGCAAAAAATTGTACCTAAATAAACACTATATTACATTATTTTAACGAGATCTTTTTTTTTGTAAGCCTATGGGGATATTCTGAATATAATAAAACTATCGAAATTGAAGCTCTCCTTCAGTTTTAGTTTCTTTAGGGTTATGGGTGATCAGTTAAGGTTTACTATATTCACAGGCTCTACTAGGGAATTTCCTAATACAGTATTTATATATGGATTTACAGATATGATATTACTTTTAATGTTAATCCTTTTATGGAATTACTTAGATTTCCTTGCTGAACCTGACATAATTATTCTTTTTTAAATTCGATATCCAACGCTCATGCTTGTTTTTCGAAATCCCTTTTTAAATCTCAAAACAAACTGTTTGTAAATATTTTTTAGTGGTTATTATTAATTATTTTGTATGAATGTAGGTAATTTTATTGGAAGAACAACAAGAAATATTAACATATACGTAGTGGAACTAAATATCAATTTAATCCATATTCTTTCAATGTCAGTTGTGGTTTGCTTCTACGCATTTAACTTAACCTGATGATCACTGCAAAAGGAACCCTGCTCAGAGCCGTGTCGGAGATTTCAAGTATTACATCTCTGATCCGGTCATGACCAGTTTTTTTTTATCCGTTACAAATGGCAATATTACCAAAACAACCATTAATATAAATTAATTTTTACCCACTACAGATTACCTCCAATTAGTGAGGAAAAATTGTTACTGTTATCACGCCCTCGTCGGGAATCGACCTGAGTCGTTGACTCTAACATACGTTTGTCTCTAAGACATTTTTAGTGTGACAGAAATTTGAAGTCTTACTTATAAACGTAAATAGTTCGGAATGAGTGTAGAGGAGATAAATTTAACTTTAATGTAAAATAGGTCGAAACACCGAAACACCATTTACGAGATGGTATAAGATTGACAGAAAATCGATTTTTAAATTACACTCTACTTGGAAAAATTCGGATATTTTCTTAAGATTTATGGTCCCCATGACGCTTCCGGCGAAGGCATTCGGTAAACATTCCCGTTCGGTTGATTAACCAGTGGAGGATTGTTCACGAAACTTCCCTTCGTGTTTAGAAAGTTTTTCCGTTAAAGCGGAAGAGGTTTCGGCATCGGATTAATGCTTGAGCACTTGTTGAAGCCGAAAAATAAAAGATAAACCAAACCACGACAATGTTGGTGGATGCCAAATTAAATCGATATTCCTATTAGAACAACAAGAGAGTGTGTATTATTTACTGCAGAATGTGAAAAAATTACTACAATATCAAAAGGTTATAGTGAATGGATCTGTAGATTATGTGAAGCAAGGCACTTGTTATGTTGCAAAGTTGCAATAGGGATTCAATAAGATGAGGTAAAAATGTTCATGAATGAATGGAGGGATGAAAGGGCGGAGGATGATATGAGAGAGTTATATATTTAAAAATCAGGAGGCGAAATGTGCAAGAAAACATGTGAGTTTTTTAAAGGGGTAGAGGCAATGTTAAGAGAAAAAGTGGAATCCAAAAGGGAAAGTAATAATAATAAATGATCACAGATCCCACATACCCGATAGGTCGAAACCGGTCGTGGGATATGGGGATATTGCTTTCGGTGCGCTGTGCCTACTGTGTAGGACGCATTTAAATGTGGGATCTGTGATCCTTTATAATTAGACGAAAAAGGATTTTATTACCTTCTTTTTTGAATTGTTATCTTCGTCTAATAATCGTTCAGAATTAACAGTGTAATTCAATGCCGGTAGGGGTATTAGCCCTAAGAGTAGTTGTTTCTGTTGATTCCATATTTATATTTATATAGAAAAAGTAGATTTAAATATAGTATAAAGGGTAAATTTAAAAATTAGAGATAAATGAAACTGAGCTTGTAGTTTTAAATGAAATGTTATATAAGTGAAATTTGCAAAAACCTCTAAGGCATATAATGAAATAAAGTATTATATAAGATGTTGTGTACTGATCCTTGAGTAAGATTCATGATAATGAAATGAAAACACACTGTGTTAACTCTCAATATACTATTTATTCATTTGACAGCTGTTTCGACACCTTGTACTGAAAAGTACAAGAAAAACAAAAGTATAAAATAAAAAGAAAATCGTATACTTAATGGTAAATTAGGAATATTACAAAAATGCAATAAAAGACAAAAATTAAATTTACTGGAAAATTTAGAAATACGTAAATATAAAAAACTCAATTTAATACTGAATGACCAAACAGATGGTGATAATTCCCTCTGTACTAAATTTATTTTAAATGTCAACTATTTAAACTGTTACGCGACATTTTAGGATTCGTAGTAACTACTCACATGTGTGATGAAGCCAATGTTTGGCGAAACATGTTACATGTTTTAATAAAATTTGTGAAAATCTAATTGTTTGGTGTTTTTACTAATACTTTTCAATTTGGAATCTAGAGAGTTTAAAATAATAATGTACCTCACATGAAAAGGTCTTGTTTTCCACTAATATTTCACTTTTTCGGTATTCAATTCAGCCACGTACACGACTATAAATAAAACTCGAACGTGCAAAAAAATATCTATACAATTTCGTAACGTGAAATGTCTTTTTCATGCTCCCCTAATCGCTGCATGTGGCCGTAAGTGAAATAGCAGTAGCAGATAGTGCTTCTGATACTTATTGAAGATGCTCCGATCGATAGCTGCTAAATAGAGACGCGATAGCTTTCGATAGGGGTCCTGATAGAAATCTTAATACACCAGCGAGTGTGCCTCTGCGGTGTAGAGCGCTCTTTAATGTCATCCTGCCGCCATCAAATCGACACGTTTGCCGCCGCCCTTATCGTGGATCGACCTAGGAGAGTATGGATGCGAGTGAAGGGGTTGAACGTGTGCAGGAGGGTGAATGGAAAATGTACGCGTTAAACGGGTTGTTCGGAAAAATACGTGATTGCCGCCAATGTGTGCATCTACGATAAGAGAGTGCATGGTAACGGATTTTCTCTGGAAAAATATACTTATCGGGACTTGAAACTGCATGTAGGTATCTTGATAAAGCAATCTGCGTACAGCTTCTTCAACGAATATAATAAGGCCTTTGCATCTTTGCCGCCTTCAAAATACCTGTTAATATATAAAATATATTCTAGTTACAAAAGAAATCTTCATCCTAGAGTAATCAGTCCGAAAATTGGTTGTACACGCACCACCACTCCTTCCTGTCCTGATTCAATCATCAAATTTTTCTGGAACTATGTAGAAAATCTTACATTCCTAACGATTTACGAACAGTAATCTAATATGGGCCTTCCTGTACCCCTTTTTACTCTTTTATGTCTCTAACCCCTTAATATCTCGGAAGGTGTTCTGCCAATATATATCTCGTGTTCCTTTTTGACCTACATAGAGTCCTTTGTTTTACTGTTCCTTCTAATACCTGCCCATTTCGAACCGTTGCCAAGTGCAATCTTCTTTTTCTATCCTGACTTATCCTGGCTCCTATATATTGAAAATCGGTGTCTGTTTTTAGTTTTCCGTGTCCAATTTTTACATTAGCTCTAACCTTACTTTCGCCTCTCATACAAATCAATGTTTTCGTTTTATTTTCATTCCGTCATTTGTTTAAGGCTGTCTCTAACTCCTCCCTACTAAATACATATTTTTACGTTTGCTTTAAACTCGTTATTTAATTCTTTCAACATAAATTAACAATTTAACTCAATTTCGGTTCCACAACTCTCGTAATCACTTTTTGTCATAAACTACTTTTTCTGTTCTGTCACTGCCTGTTCCCCGTGAACTATCTCCAACCTTCTCTCGCTGTCGCTTATGTACGAGGGTGGATCAAATATAAAGAAGGCTTTATAAATTGCGCGCCGGATAGTTTGTTCAAGGCGCTTCCGGTCGTTAGGAATTTGATGTGGGGATATTAGGTGGCACGGAAACGACGACAATGAGTGAGAAAAAGTTGCATAGCACATAGCAGCATTGCGCAACGAATTATTATTAAGTTTCTTATACGTGAAAACGTGAAACCAGCTGTAAATTTACACAGATTGCAAACACAATTCGGAAATTAAACGCTTTTGTGGCCGCGTGTAAAAGTTTGGTGCAAAGAATTTAACGATGGGCGTAATCGTGTCCGCGCACCAGCATTTCGCCGGTTAACATTGCATGCGTTAGAATCCTTATTGAAGGGGACCGCCACGCCACTGTGCTTCAGATTTATGGTGAATTCGGCATCAGCTATTGGAGAGTCCACACAATCATAACGAAAAAGAGAATTCCGAAAAATTTCAGCTCGTTGGGTTCCAAAATTGCTTAGTAAAGATCAAAAAGCTGCTCGAGTTCGCATCTCTCAGGCGCTTCTCACTCGGTTTGGAAAGGAAGTGAATATTTTGCACAAAATTGTTACCTGCGATGAGACGTGGGTACACCATTACACTCCAACATCAAAACGAACAATCGTGGAGTGGCGGCGTGAAAATTCCACTCTATTTTCGCAATTGGCGCGAGTCAATTCCACCCAGAACGCTACGTCCGTCACAATATACTGCTAGATGATGCTCAAATATAAGTATGCAAATCATTGGCCCCTGCATATCTGCTACCGAAGTTTCCGTATGTTCAATAATATTAATCGCATATTCGGTATATAGATTAAAAAGTAGCGACGACTGTCTGCATCCCTATCTAACGTCCTTCCCAACATTTACTTCTCTATGTTATTGTCTAAATTCCACAATAACCTGCTGCTATATATCACTCCTCTATCCCTATATTTTTAAGTAAATTTAACGTCATTTACCGTTTAACATTCTCAAAAGCCTTTTCTAAAGCTGCAAATCCCATGTACACGCTTTTTCTCTTTTCTATTACCCGTAAGGCTAGAATTGCCTCACACGTTCCTCCATTTCTCCTCTAAACCCAAATTGATCTTCCCTAATTTTTTTTTCGCTCTTTTTTCTACTCTACTATTTTACTAGGTTACGTATTTTTATTTACTATTTTGATTTTTCTAAATATTAATTTCTATTTTTATTTGAATTATTAAAGATGATTTAGTTTCCACTGTAGTCAAATCAAGTTGCGTTAATGATGATTGGATAATACAATTTGGTTCGACTCTGATAGAAATATAGTCATTATCGAGTAAAACATATTGTAACGAATTTTTTAGTTCACTTATTTACTTAACAATTATTTATTTACAATTATTTATTTAATCACTTAAACACTACTAACAAACTTAAACTATTTATTTATGTGACAAAAAATAATGCACTTTATTTATATAACTTTGTACTTCGCCGTTGATTATATTACGTGTCCGGAAATCATGTGTCTGTCTGACCCAGAGACGAGGGTTTATATTTACTGAAAGAAATTACTAGAAAACACGCGAAGATATTTCAACCGCTTTCCAAAGAAAAGTACTTGTTATTTTATCAGAATATTCTCGAGCGTCTATTGTCCGGTATCGATCGGTCTCGATATCAAACGTACCGCACACACGTATACGTTCGTTACAATATTTATGGCAATAATTCGGTTATTATTGTAATTTTTGTATTCTTTTACAGAATGCTTGAACCATTGAAGCTAGGTACAAATTTATCAATAAAAATAAAGAAGAATTTCTATGATACCAATTGGTTGTCATGTTAATTAATTGTTGCAGATGTACCCCAAGGTAAACCCCAAATCGAGACTAGAAATTACTCGTCAGATTTTGGTCAAGTTGTTATGGCGAATTGTACGTCACCATATTCTTATCCCCCAATGAATCTGACCTGGTTTGTTAATGGAATAAAGGTGAGTGATTTTCCTTTCTATTTCTTTTCTTTGGCTATTTCTTTTCTTTGGCTATTCCTTTATTACGAAATTAATAGATAACCTAATAAAAACAAAAACAATACAGGATTAACTTTAAGTAAAGATACAAATTTTAAATTTATTAATTATTTGTGCAATATAGGCAATATTATCTGTAATCAAGGAATAAACAATATTCATGTAAACAAAAATAACTCAGGAGAAATGTTGGTAAACATTAAAATAAAAAATGACAAACTTAACAAAACTGGAGCTTATAAATTAAATTGTAGTAATTGTGAGGCATATTATATAGGCTAAACCGCCAGAAACCTATGAATTAGATTTGAAGAACACAAAAAGATTATCTTAAAAAACAAGATTAAGTACGCATTCTGTCGACATTAATTAGTCATAAGATATTGATAACATCACTTTATTACATTTTGAAAATAAAGAAAGACGTTTTAAGGAATAGACAATATCACTTACGACCAGTTACAGTTCCAAAACAACTTAACAATAAACAAGTACTTACGTTTGCACCACTAACCAAGAACCACTAGTGTTTAAGACAACATTTCAAACGTAATATTTAGTATACGAAGATTGATATTTATATAATAATGGAGAGACAGTAATTTATTATCAAAAATGGCTTTAATGTTTTTCGAATCATCCATGATGGTCAATACACTTTTGCATGCTCTCGAACCAATTTTCGTAACACTTTTTCCACTTCGATTGAAATTTTTCCCAAAATATAGTTTTTAAATGCATCAACGAAATTTATTCTTGATATGCGGGAATAAGAAGAAGTTATTTGGTGACAAATCAGAGCTGTACGGAGCATGTCAAATAGTCAAAACAGGTGGTTTTTTCAGCCGATGTGTCAGAGCTTGCATTGTCATAATGAAAAATTATCCTTCGTTGCCGAGTCTTTTTTCGTATTTGACCAAGCAATTCTAGCAAAGAAATGGTTGTGTACCATTCAGATCAGAATTCACCGTTCTACGTTGTTCTAACGCCACGGTTGTCACATGTCCAGTTACGTATTTCAAAGAAACAGGCGGTCATTTGCTTCGAAGTGCTTCGCGAATGAATCACTTTTGTAGGATTTGGCTCGTCTTGAAAGATCCACACTGTGGATTTCTGTTTTGTTTAAGGCCCATATGCATAGATCCGAGATTCGTCACCTGTGTAGATGTTATACACAGCTTGTGTTGTACCGCGATTGTATTTCTTCACTGTGGTCAAATTACAAAACGTTCTGAAGAAGTTTATGGTTAAAAAGGTTAAGCATTCAATTATAAACGTAGGATGGCGCTTATAAACATTCAAAATATAAATAGCAACCCTCATACGTAATTATTATACTCTCTTGAAAAAGGCTTAACCAGCCGAAGCAATTATCCAGGAAACAATAAATTCCAGTGTGAAACAAAAAGCGATTTTACTTATTTTTTCTTTCTATGTTACTTCTAATATGTTTCGCAAAAAAACAACTGCAAACACAATTCCAGGTAATTGGAATTATCACCAGGCTGAGTTGCCGTGGTCGATTTTAGCTTGGTTTGCCAGACGTTTCGTTCTCTACTACGGAGGACATTTCAGTGGCGTGGTCGAAGTCTTCTTGGCGATGAATCTGCGGCGAATGCAGAACGCAGACTTCGTCCACGCCACTAAAGGTGTCCTCCGTAGTAGAGAACGAAACGTCGTCTTGCAAACCAAGCCAAAATCGACCACGGCAACTCAGCCCGGAGATAATTCCAATTATTGACACCGGCCGTGAAAATCTACATTCCACTACAATTCCAGGTATTCCTTTGTTAATAAATTGTTTTTATTTACAGGTAAATGATAGTTATTTCGCTAAGATACCATCAACGCTCAATCCAAAGGAAGTTAGCGTTCGTATCGGCTTGAAGCATTTCATGGATCACAAATCGTATCACAATAACCCAATTTTGAGGCTCAAATGTGTAGCTTCTCTATTCAATTTATACAGGGAGGAGGTAGATGCTTCAATAGAAGATGATCAACCCAAACCTAGACCTTCGTCGGTGCTTGGAACCCCCAACTCGGGTAAGTGGTTATATACGTTTATTTCTTGTAGTTATTGACCATTTATGTTTTTTAATGTTCTATTGTTTTTAATTTCTCGGTTTACTATTTATTATCTTCTCATTAATTCAAGATTAATTAATGAAATTTAAGGTAGAAGTGGTACATATTTTGTGAAACTACATTTTTACGAAACACCAGAAAGAAAATAAAAGGACAAGTTAAATTAAATGAAAATATATATAAACAAAATGCTTTTAAATGTTTCAAATATGTTTATTAACACACTCTACATATGTTTCGACTTCCGAAGTCTTTCTCAAGAGTAATAGATATTTACTAAATTTAAACTGTAACTTAATGTTATTTATGTTATTCTCAGACATTTTTATGTCAGATTTTGAAAACAAACTATTAAATAGTAACAATAAACATAGTTTAACTAATAACATATTTTACTGGGCACGCTACGTTGACGATATCTTCTGTATCTGGACAGGAACAGAAAGACTACTCGATCAGTTTCTTAATTACCTCAACAAATTGAATAATAGAATTAAATTTACAATGGAAAACCAAGATGTAAATCAAGGTCTGAATTTTCTAGATGTAAACGTTAAAATTATAGATAATAAACTTCATTATGATATTTATAGGAAAAACACAAGTACTGACGCCATCATACACGCAAGATCAAAACAGTCTTGGCAAATAAAACTTTCAACTTTTCAGTTTGATTCACAGACTATTACATTTCCCATTAAGCCAACAGAATTATAAAAAAGAACTTGACATTATAAAAATTATTGCTAAGAATAACGGATATAAAACTAAATTTAATTGATGAATTGATTAGAAACAAAAAGAAAAAACTAATTTTGAGCAAATTTTATAAGTGTAAACAAGAAGACAAACAATTCAAATTAATTAATTATACTAGTAATAATAACAACAAAATTTGTACTGAATTAAAAAAATCAGGAATAAAAACAATTTTGATCAATAAAACTAATTTAAAAAGCATTTTAACAAACAACAAACAAAAAACCGATAAATTACAAAAAAGTGGTATATATAAGCTGAACTGTAAGGATTGTAATTCTGTTTACATTGGGCAAACAGGTCGTAATTTCAACATACGTTTAAATGAACACGAAAAAGATATAAAAAACAAAAAGGTATCTACAGGCATAAGCCTACATTGCCTAGAAAATGGCCATAAAATTGACAGAGATAACTTCAACCTATTACATATAGAAAATAAAGGTCAACGTCTAAATATTTTAGAGCAGTTCGAAATTAAAAAAGCCTTTAGAAATAATTGTAACATAACAAATGATAAATCCGAGTTCAAAGACACACCGGTGATTGACCAATTTCTGAAGAATTACAACCCGACAAGGGTTTTTCCCTAAATAACCATACCTTTGTATAACTATCCTTAATATACTTGTACCTGTACATCTCATTACTTGCAATACCTAACTATAAATACTTTTTGACTTTTGTATAAATAACATTAAGTTACAGTTTAAATTTAGTAAATATCTATAACTCTTGAGAAAGACTTCGGAAGTCGAAACATATGTAGAGTGTGTTAATAAACATATTTGAAACATTTAAAAGCATTTTGTTTATATATATTTTCATTTAATTTAAACGATGTTTCATAATTATCCAACAGACAATTCAATTGAAATTATTAAAAGGACAAGTTTCTCTACTTTATTTATCAACTCGACAAATTTGTTTCGGCCTAATAAGGCCATTTACAAAAGAAATACAGATAATTAGTAATCAGTGGAGTTGATAGATAAACTAGTAAAACTTGTCCTTTTATTTTCTTTCTTGTGTTTCAAGATTAATTAATTATTCACAGCGCTATAATTTATATCTCGCGCCTTTGAGTTCTGCACTCAGGTTTACTTGGTTACATGGAGGTACGTACCTCAATCAATACTCATTTTTGTAATTTAAAATATATAATTATTATTGTTTTCGGTTTTGTGGTAGAATTTTAATTAGTCATTATAGCACAAATGTTTTAATTTTGATCAAAGTGTTTAACAGAAATCCGAGTATTGCACCATGTAAAGTAGTTTCAAACGAATAAAATATGAAAAATAGGAAAACGAAGGTTGTCAGTTTATCATTTAACAGTGTTTAAATATTGCAATTTGTACTTTTGTCTCGTTTTTGACATTTATATAGAAAAACTATCAGAATACTCGTAATGCCATAGTGAGATAAAATGTAGAGAATTTTAAGACATGTAAACGTCTCCATCGGAAAATAGGTAATTTTCAGAAATTCATAACAATAACAAAACAAGTAGTAATTATTCTGTACAATAAGTGAACTAAAAGAGGAATGTGTAGGCAGTTTTAACTAAAATACTGTGACAGTAATTTTGCATAGGCTACTTTACAAAACAGATAACAAAATGTTTATCTCACTTTCTCATTAAATATTCATAATTAATCAAGAAACGCATGTAAATATTTCTCGTCCCTCACTTGCCCTACTACCTGGAAAACCTTAGGTGGTTTATTTTTTTTTCGCGACGTTATAAATACGTATTATATCTCATGCCTTTCACTATTGCACTCAAAGATATAGTAGCTTGTTAAAGTAATTGAATTGTGATAAAAACGTTTACTTATCTTGTTAAAAATATTTATTCGCAATTTTCCGTTTCTTTGTTAATTCATTCCAATTTTATTTTTATCACATATTGTTGCCGTCAAAGTGATAGATTGACTGTAACGGTAAACGAAGGCCCATTTTTCATCGATCCCCTTTCTCATTATTTGATTACATTTTTTTCGTTTTTCTTTTTTTCTCGAGGGAGTGTTACCAAATACCAATACACCACGGGCTTTATTTGATCGCGACATCTTTCAAATAAAAATGTTGACAAAAATAACCTTATCCTGTAAATTTCTCGTTGAATGCTTGAAAGGTAATTCAGCATTTTTCCGTTTACAAAACAAGGCATAAAAACTAATAAAATAACAGCCAGAATGTTATTTTTAAAAATTGTTTTCGTTTAACGTTTATTGATTGAATTGGGGATTAAAAAGTAAACATTTGTGTACTATTTCAATTTTTTCTTTCATATTCTTCTTTAGCTGTTATTGAAATCAGTGGCGTAGCTTCATCATTTGGGTTCGTCTGCTATTGTTAAGCACTTTAATATTTTTTATTAATTTTTTTAATTCGTAGTTTTAATATATATAAAATTAGCTGGTAATCTATATAAATTTTATTTTATATTTAAATATGTTCAAATTTCATTTAATCAGTATTTAGCAATTACGTAGCTTTCTAAAGGCAGGTAAAGTTAGACTCGTATACATGGCAAAACATGAATATAATTATTTCAAGGGTTTCTAGTTACTAGATTGTTACCTAGCCAGTCAAAACAGATGGTGAGTAATATTGTTCACCCAGTTGGTAAAACTCACTACCATCGATAAGCAGAAATATATCGAAATATTCTTGTTGTTGTACTTTATATATATAAAACGTATTATATATATACAGGTTTAAGTTGGGGTGGGTAAAAAGTAGGTTACCTGAATAGTTTTGTACAAAGTGTTTTCACTTCTACAAGTTCTCTTTAACCATCAAGTATTATTATTCATAACTAAACGTTGTTGACGAAACTTGTTTGGATTTTATATTAAACTTGTTGAAAACACCAGCGTCCAAATTATTTCTTTTATTAAGTGTGCAACAACCAGAAACGTGAATTATTTTTCCTGTGTTGCAAATTGCTATCGTTCAATTACAAGTTAATTAAACTCCAACGTAATTATCTCATTTATAAAAATTAAAAAGTTGAATTTATTAAAATTATTTGTTCCAATTTCTTCAAGACGATTTCATTCGGCATTTAACATAAATTTCAACAAAAAATAACTGCATAACCCTTGTCAACTTGTTTTTGGGGGGGGTTTATTCCAAATATTGAGCTTGTCAGTTTTGCTTGTTACGATGACACTCATTTTTATATCCAAATTGGATTTATATGAATTACGAATATTGTGCTCGTTAACATACAGGCTAAAGACTGCTTGGACATACACCTTCACTTCTTCTGGCCCTGAGCAAAACCAGAACATCTTCCATCCCTAACTGTTTGCTAACAGTAATCTAATCTAGGCTTTCCTCTGTCTCTTTTCACTCCTACTTCTGCTTCTAAAATGTCTCTGACTACCCCTTCATGTCAGAAGTGTCGTTCCAACCTATATCTCCTTTTCCTTTTCAATTTCCATGGCGCCTTATCTGCTACTGTTTCTAATACCTCGTCGTTTCTAACCTTTTAAATTTTCCAATTTCCCTACTCATGGTTATGTTTCAACTATTGCGTCTACTATTAATCGTAAAATTATACTTTTCGATGAAATCCTCCGAGAATTCTTTTCCTTATCAATTTTCATGGCGTCTTTGGTCTCCTACTATTTCTAAAACCTCGTAATTTCTAACCCTTTCAATCCACGGTATTTTTAAATTTTCAAATTTCCCTACTCAGGGTTCTTTTTCAATTCGTGAAATATTGCGTGTACTATTTTTCGATGAAATCTTCCGAGGATTCATTCACCCTGCTCAAAGATCCAAATGGGGGACTATTTTGTATTGTTAAAGTAAAATAATATAAATGGTAACTAAAAATTGCAAGCCACACCAGTAGGTGGTACGAGTGTCGCGTTTTCGAGACAGTCGCAAAGCGTAAACAGTATAAAAAAAGAAAAAATTATATTTTTATTCTGTTTTAGTGTTTATATTGATGTTAAATTATCCTTTGTTTTATAAGGACATTACGACAATTCAAACGTGTCAGGTAAAATTAAAATATTTACAATCGTTCCTTTACTACTAGTTACGACAATTTTTTAAACGTATCAGATAAATTCAAACGTTCGCAATCATTACTACTGTGAAATGTTGCTTAGAAACAGTTTAAAGTTTTAGACAGAAAAAGTATTTCTCGAAAGAAAACATTCTCGGATAAAAGTGGTCGTTCCCTCCGTTTTCGATTTAGGAAATTGTACGTTTGATTTTTTCCACCCTTCCAATTTCTTCACGGTCGGAAGGGTGTTCGAAATTATCAAAGTTTACCTTATAGTAGTTAACCACCCACCCTGGCGTTACGAGGAGCCAATTTGGCTTCGAAATCGAAGCACATAGAAAAGCTGAAAGGGTCAGTACTTAAGAAGTAAATTATTACCGAAAGTTGCAAAGGTGTAAGACCGTTTGTTTACGTTTGGCAATAAGTTGACGTAAACAGTCATCGATATCGTCAAACTTTTGCTGCCGGTAACTCGGTAAACGGAAGCAGCAAAATACCCTGGTATGGCATCAAAAAGAAGGAGTTTCGGAAGACTATAAAGCCACTGTCACAATTTCTCGTAACATTGCAACGAACTGTAGCACGATCGTAAAAATTCGACTTTACTGCTCCTTATATTATTCCAAGTTCTTCTACATACGGAAGTATATACCTAACATATATATATAAATACACAGAGTGAAGTGTAGGGAACAACCTTAATTAAAACGGGGCCATAGTATATGCTTCTAAATTGGCCATTTCTCAATTCTTAACTATAGGAACTGGGAAACAGGGAACCAATAGATGATAAAATTAGTCATCTAGAAATTACCCAATCGGCGCGAATGTAAGGTAAAACGTGCGCATAAGTTGATTAGGTATTTCAACAATATACAATGTACATATTTATATATTCAAATATTGATTTTAGTGCTTTATATAAAACTTTCTTATGTTAGATCTACTAAAGTTTAGTTTTCTCTACACACCCTAAGAGTGTATAAGTTGGTAGATACATTTTATTTATAATGACAAAATAACAGAAAAATGTCTCAATAACTTTTATTAAACACTTTGCTACATATGTTTCGCCATACAATAGCTTCTTACATACAAGTATTTATACTGAAATTATCGAAAACAATTAGGTGGTAGTGGACTTACAAGTTTAAATTTAACAATGGAGAATTCTGTTTGATCATTTAAAATAATATTGCGTTTATTATACCTATTTATTTCCAATTGTTCTAAAAGATTTAATTTAGTCCATTTATTATGAATATGTAATATTTCAAATTCTTTATTAAAGTTATGTCCACTATTTTTGAGATGTTCTGCGTACGGTGAATCTGTTTTTTTGTTTAAAAAACTTTTGTAGTGTTCAGAAATGCGTCTATCAAATGTTCTACCTGTCTGTCCTACATACACCTTTTCACAATAATTACAATTTAGCAAGTAAACACCTGAATTAACACCTTTAGGTGTTTTACATTTATTATTAACAGTAAATCTACCGAGTGTGTTATTAGTTTTAAAAGATATACAACCATTACTTATTTGTTTAATGCGATTTCCAATTTTATTTGATAAATTACCTAAATATGTGAAACAATCAAATTACTTAGGTTTAGTTTTTATTATGGGAAAAATACTATTTAAAGTTTTTTATTTTAGTTTTTTATTTAATATATTGCTTACGATATTACTAGAGTAACCATTGTTGAAAGCTATATTATAAATTCTATCTAGTTCCAAGTTAAATTGGTCTGTTTTTTGCGGAATGTTGATGAGTCTGTGGATAAAGGGATTGAATGCTGCCAGTTTATGGGAGATGAATGAAAAGGTTGTGAATGAATTAACATTTTTTGTTATTTTTTCATTATGAATATGTTTCAAAAAATGACAAATTCAACAATCAACATTTTATTTATTTAATTCAAACTAATTCTCTCATTATCACATTTTTCTATTTTATTTGATAAAATGTAATACGATACCCAAATTTACTTATTTTTTTTTTCGAAATTAATAGTACAATACTACTAGTCGAAATTTTAGATTTATTCGTTACGAATTGAATAGTAATGTTTTATTGGAGACTCTCTCTATATCCAAACATTTTATTACGAACAAGTCTTTATAGCCAGAAATTTTATTTAAACTTTGTTAGTTTGCGTTACAATTTATACACTACAGGTAAAATTTTAACCGACCATAGGGCTATTTTATGACATTTATTTGAAATGCATGGGATGTTGGTAGGGTCGCTCCTATTGTGACGCGTATGACACGAAAACATTGTACTACCCTACAATAATCGAGCGATACGACAGACGCCAACCAAAACAAAAATTTAGTACTAACTGGATGTGCTTCTACTCTGCCTGACACAAAATTTCTTTCAGTCCTTTGATTTGATCATTCATTTTTAATTTCATTATGGCGAAAAAACTGCAAATTTTTGATAAATAAAATAAATATTAATAATTCTAATTAAAAAAAAGTTAGTAGGTAACAATTGATTTATAAGGCTCAAATAGACCACCACACTGCTAAAATATTTACGAACCTCATCCGGAATTACTAGCGCAGACATTTGAACCTAAATGAGTAACAGATATCACAGTATCGCACCCTATAACTTTGCTCCGGTATACCAAGATGTAATTGTAGCCCTCGACGCTAATAGTACCGATACGTCTTTAACTGTTCCAATTAATTCTTATTAATTTCTTTTTAATGAATGTCATGTACCTATTGAAGGTAGAGCTATCGTTAGTTTAAGTTGCTTTGATGTGAAAGGTAACTGTATATTATGATATCCAATAATTTTCTTGTAAAATTAGAAAATAATAACACTTGTTATTTCACTTAACATATGTTTCATCATGATGTGGCTTCTTTAAAAGTTACAAATACGTATACTAAGGTGACATTAAGTAGTTAAGGGTGGGTTTTGTGTGGAGAATTGCTTATGTCTAATTGCTTGGTTATTAAGTAATAGATTATTATTTTTATATTTATTAATTTTCAAAATAATAAAATACAAAAATAATGTAAAAAGAAATCGTAAGCATATCATGGCTCTGTAGCACTACCCCTGTCTCACTACCCCAGATAGTCAAACCGATCGACGAACCGTATGCTTGATGATAATAACACAAAACTGGAGGTGTCTATTTCAGCGCACGACAAATAAAACCTGTTTAACAGCATTAATTTTACAACTACAAATTGTAGTAAGAAAAACCCTACAGTCGTTTAAACTTTTATCCGTACTGTATATTGACCTATCTTTTCTGCGGAAACAATACCCCACATTTGAACACTAAACAGGGCAAGTAAAAGATTTTTTTTAAATTGCAATGAAATACTTGTTATTGTTTCAACGTTTATTATAGAATCTCTGACATATGTATTTAAAACTGTAGAAGTCAACAAAAGCAATACAGGCTCCTTTATAGTAAACAATAAACAAAAATTGTGGAGTATACCAATTAAGTTGTGATAACTGTGACGCTATTTACATCGGAAAGAGCGCAAGGGCCATAAAAACCAGAATCAACGAACATGTTTATAGCATAAATAATAAAAAACAAACTACAGGTTTTACAAAACATTGTCTAGAAAAAAATCACAATTTAGATATTAATAATGTAAAAATTATCCATATAGAAAATCAAAATCATATTTTAATTTTACTAGAAAATTTAGAAATAAAGAAAGTTATTCATAACAATAAATTTTTAGTGAATAATCAAACAGAACTTTGTAACAATTCAACTCCATTACTTTTATTACAATTATAGTTTTAGGTTTTCCTATTAATGTCACATAGGTAATTAGTATTTAAAGATTGGAATGTAGTTTTAAGTTTAGTACTTGTAATACTTTTCGATAATGACCGTCAGATCGAAACATATGTCAGAGGTTCAATAATAAACGTTGAAACAATAACTGAAACAATAACAAGTATTTCATTGCAATTTATTTACAATGTTTCATCATGATTGCACCACAAACAGTATTTCTAGAATTTTTTTTTTAAATATAAATATGGAATCAACAGAATCAACTACTCCGAGGGCTAATACCCCTACCGGCATTGAATTCCAATGTTGATTCCGAATGATTATTAGACGAAGATAACAATCCAAAAAAGAAAGGTAATAAAATCCTTTTTCGTTTAATTATAAAGGATTACAGATTCCACATTTGGAACGCGTCCTACATAGTAGGTACAGCGCACCGAAAGCCATACCCACGACCGGGAAAAGGGACTTTATTACCTTTCTTTTTTTTTTATTTTTTGTGTTTAATGAGTGTGGTAGAAGGGGAGGTAGAAGGTAATGTCGAGAGATTCAACTCATCGCCATAGTTTTGTTTCAGCGTCAATCATTAAAAATTTCATTTTCTTTAGGTACAAAGGTTACTTAGTATCGATGGTGAAGTTTGTGTTTTGTCATTTCCAGTTTCCAATGTGACTGTCACAAAATAATGATGATGACGATGGCGATAGTATTTTGCACGTTTATTTTGCGAATTTCATTACTCTCGTAAAAACATTTCATTTCATTTCGTTGAAGATAGTTACAGCGTAGCATTTAAGTGCTTTCCATAAACTCGGAGAATAAGTTCTGCAATTAGAGTTCCTTGGTTTCCGCTGACGAGGCACACTGAACTGACAATTTAAGTACTTTCATAAAGGGCTCTGCGTTGCGAGTTTAGAGGAGAGGCAGGAGCGCCCTTGCGGCACGGTGCGGCGCAACCCAGAACGGACAACCGCTTAAATGATCTAATGTTCTTCGTAAAACTTTTCACTTCGCACACTAGATTGTTACAAGTTTATGTTTTAACGGGTCGCCTTAACTGTTAGTTTACTTCATAATACTTCTTCTTCTTCCTCTTCATCGTCTTACGATACAAAGCTGTTGCTGTTGTTGTGAGCCACGAATCTAAAGACAGTTGTTCGACTTTTTAAAATTTGTCTCCCAAAGCAGAATTAATTAGAACAAAAATAAAATATTGGTTAACTAGCAGACGTTGATCGCGATTTGGTTCTCATTAGATCTCATCAGCACGCCATAGGCAGATTCGATAAATTACTAATTTTTTTCGTTTTTAGTTTATTAAAGACACCCCCCGAAGAGGGAGGTAGTGTCGGATTCGCTGAGGCGCCTACCGACTAAAACCCCTCCTCGTGAAGGGAGATCTACCCGAAGGTTATGCATCCCTGAGATAGTTGGGAACGGGAAATGGATTTGTTGTGGTTGGGGGTGGGGATTTTGGGAAGATGGGTGACGGTGTCCACCGGTGCACACTTGCGCTAAAAGGATTAAACAAAGTGTGGCAGTTTAGAGTAGAAGGTGACAAGGCCTTCTAAAACAATTGTTCTGTTTAGGGGCGAAGTCGGAAAGTGCTAAGATAGACGGATTTGATTGATCTAACACTGAGGCCCGGAGATTTTGGATGCAGGCCGGTTTCCTTCAGAATTTGGGAGTTTCTGACGAACCAGGGATCCTCGAGTGCGGGGCGAAGGATCCGAATGTAGGTGCCTTGGAGGATCATAATAAAGTGGGGATGGCAGCCCCATATGGGAATGGCGTAGGAGTAGATGCTCCTGATAATTGCGTTGAACGCACGGATTTTGGATCGGTGGGAGATTGAACTGTTATGGAAGAAGGGCTTGAGAGAAATAAAGGCTCCCAGGGCTTTCGCAAGGGTTAATTTACTGATCAAATCGCTGGCGATCATACGATACAGTCATACCATTAATATTTTTTTCCGAATGATTTTGTAGTCAAAACTGATGAACGGATTGTTGTGAACTCACAGGTGCTCTTTATCTGGTCATCTTTTACTACATATGTAAACAATTCCGTCAACCCTGCTACCTATTGTAGCTTCATCGGGAACAACACGCAACTTTTGCCTACCACCGTCAAATCTAACTACTTGCATGTATTTGTCTCATTTACGAATTTTACTAATGATAACCATCGAATTCGTCTTACACGTGCGTCTAATTTGAACTGGTCCGGATGGTTCCAAAATAAAGTAAAAATATTTATTTTAAGTATCCAGTCGTGAGAATAATAATTATTTCCACGGAATAAAGTTCAAAGGCAATATGCTCATTACAGCCTTTCCGCTTTTACAGGTTGTCTTCACATACATATATATGTATACGTTTCTCTTGAAGTATTCGTTTAACATTTAATAAATATTTGCTCCACGGGTTAGGTGAAAGTTCAAATGATATTATTTCAGGCCTGCTGTGAAGCACGTGCCATTATTTGCTTAAAAGGTTCGGCTCTGCAAACTTCCCATTTCCTTTCGCGTCGATCTTTTTCAATTTCGCTCGTCTCTGATAAGGGTTTCATCCCGTCTAAATCTAATTTTTACGAAAATTTGACAACAAAGACGTATCGTTGCCATCGAAATGATCGAGGATGTGCCTTATCAGTTCCTTATCGTTTCATCAAAGACTTATTCCGGTCATGTCATCGATACGTAGATGGAAAGCTTTACAGAATCGCAATCTTAAAAGTGAGATTTTGCTTGTCTTTCTTAACTTAAACAACCCGAAAAATATTATTTCTGTAAAATTTCGGGTACACGATAAGAACGGATTATAATCATAAAATCGATTACCTATTCTAGTAGTTTCCTAAGTAGTTTAATAATTTCATTTATAAATTGGCTTCACGAGGAAGATCATCGATTGAAGTCCAAGAAGTGGGCAATAAACATATGATAACGTTAATATTGATGATTGTATTTATTTATTATTTAAAAATTAAAGTTTAAATGAAAAAAACTTGGGAATTTCATTTAAAACTCGATACGTATTTCGCCTTATAAGAGCATCTTCAGGAGTAACAAAAATATACTAGGTAACAAACAGCAAATAAATTAATTTATAGTACATCCTAAGAGGGTGGGGGTTGAAAAATGTTTGGGTACAATAAGGGATTGATTAACAAAACACAAACTGTTGTTTTACACATTATTATTAGAAGACTCTAACAATTGTTTCGACATTGCTGTCATCATCTGAGAGTTGCTTAAAACTAACTTAAAATTTAGAAGTGGGTACAATTTATACTAATGTTCTGGTTGCTATTTATTTATTTATTTATTTATTTATTTGGGAAACTGGTTACCTGTTTGTGATATTACTTTCAGAATAGGGTTGCTCAAGTTTTCCGTGTTCTTGTTTGTAATATTTAGATTGGCATTAATGGCTTTTTGTATTTCAACTTTTTCTAAATAATTAAATTTTTGTCCTTTATTTTCTATGTGAATGATAGAGAGGCCATCATCATTAATTGAATGGTTTGATGTGATACAGTATTGTGCTAAACCTGTAGATAATTTTTTTTTTAATCAGAAATATATTTTTTGTGCTCTTTTAGTCTTATCTCAAAATTACGCCCAATTAGTCCTAAATTTATATCATAACAATCCTTATAAGTTATTTTGTATACTCCAGATCTTCGGTTGTTGTTTACTTTATGGTGTTTATATTGGAGTTTCTTTAAGTTGTTACAAATTTGCGGGCTAACATTTTTATAATAAGGAATGGAGTACCAGTTGTCGTTTTCGTTTTTTATGGAATTAGAACTATATAGTTGTTTAAGGATTTGTTTTCTTTGTTTTTTACCTAGTAATTTGTCTATTAAAGCTGGATAATAGCTATTATTAGTTACTAACAATTTAATAAAATTAAGTTCTCTGTCAAATTTTTTGGATTTAAAGGAAAACTGATTCGTCTGTGTAGTAAACAGTGAAATGTTGATAATTTAATATGTGTATCTTGGTTTGAATTATAAGGTATGAAGGAATTCGAAAAGGTGTCTTTTCTAAAAATATCGTATTCTAAACGGTTATTTATATCAAAGAAATTTAAGGTACTGTTCTTTTCCAATTCCATGGTGAATTAGATTTTTTTTGTTAAATGAATTTAGGAGTTGTAACATGTTATCTAATTGTCTTGTTGATCCCGAATAAATAGCAAAAATGTATTTTTAATTAGAGGGCTGTTTATTGTGAATAGAACGTTTTCGAAATGATTCATATAGATTTCTGTTAATAGGGGTCACAATGGGTAACCCATGGGTAAACCCTCTAATTGTTCGTAGAACTTATTATTGAATCTGAAATAGTTTCGTTTTAAACAAATATTAAGCAATAATAAAATTTAATGGTTTTGTGAATGTTCTAAATTAGATTTATTTATCATATTGGTGATTACTGAACTTATGAACTTAGCGAAGCTGGCACAGCCGGTAGACTGTCGTCAGATATGAACAAAAAGCTTTTCGTGCCATTTATTTAAGGTTTGAATCACTGTTCCTCAGGTAGTAACTACAACACTCTTGATAAAGACCGACTGGTCGAAACAATTGTCGAGCTTTTGACTAATAAAATCGTTGAAACATTTTGTATATTTTCTTGGTTTTACTTAGCTATTCTATAATGTTTCATCAAGAATGCGCCATTAGTAGTCTTTTAAGTAAGAAAAAACTTTTAAAACATTTGGGTGTTCCATTCCCACCAGCTATTCATGCCATATTTATTGTTACTCAACCTATATTTCTGGCGACATACACGTGTATCGACACCTCCAGGGCTTCAATAAGTTATCCTTGATAAGTTAGTAATTGTTTAACCCAGCATAATTCCTAATAAGCTCCTCGAAAGGACGAATAGGTTAAACACAGCACCAATAGGGTTTCTGTTAATACCTGCTTTATACACCTGTCCATGAGCTAACTAATTATTGATTTCTGTAAAGTTTACTTGACGATAGGAATATTAAATATCCTTAGACTTGATGCTTTATTTATCAAAACAAATCTAAACTTTAGTGGCCTGCTCGTGTTAGAAACCAGATGCAGTTTCATTTTAAAAAATTATTGTTAATTTATTTTTTTGACGTAGTAGTATTTCATCGTCATTCGACATTCCATATTGTTTAAATACAATTCGGATACATTTTATTTGAAATGTCGAGTTGGATAATAATTTAATTTGACCGCTATTTCCACCCCTCTAAAAATAATGATATACTTTTTACAACAAATATTTATTTTAAACTATATCTTTCTTGTGAATTTATGTTTAAAAAAAAGTCAGTCTTGAAAAGAGTCCAGTAGGTAAATGAGAAAAGCCTTATGGTTTACATTAGAGCGGGGAACTTTATCTTAATGTATATTTATGGGTATATACGTATGTGTACCATTTGTCACTAGCCGACTTCATTTCGGCAAGAAAGGGCGTCATTCTTGATTTCAAACGCCATCGCACGAACAGTGATGTATAAAAGGGTCGGACAGTTTAAACGGCATTGTATGAACGGGAACGTGCACCTAAAAGGGAAACGAACAGGTGAAAAATATGAACAATATATTCCTGTCGTTCGTGGACTTCCTACCGACATCCCTTCCAAAAAACAGTCTCGCATCATCTTTCATACGAGACGTCAGCTTTAAAAACATGACAAATTGCAGGTGAATAGATTATTAACCCAAAAATCGTTGCCGTAAAAGACGAAATTTTTCATTCATTCGATTATAAAAAGCAAGTTTGTGTACCTGTGTAACAAATTTCCTGTTTAAGCATCAATATACAAGGATGGATCAAATATAAACGAGCCTTTGTTCATAAAACATTTATTTTGAAAAGTTTTACAAAAACAAATTTCTCTATTTTTCGACATATCCCCCTTGTTTGTCTATACATTTTTCCCAACGAATTGATAGTTGTTTCATCCCGTTTTCATAAAAAGAAGCAGGTCAGGTGTCTATCCAGTTGCGCACAAACACCTCCGCCTGTTCATCGGTCTGAAATCACTCGCCTCCTAGTGATTCTTTGAGGGGTCTAAACATGTGGAAATCACAAGGGGATACCGAGTTCAGTGCATTTGAACCTGCGTTAAAGCTGTGGTATGAAACCTAGCGTTATCGTGCAAGAGTAACACGTCATGAATGGGGTGCGTCCTCCTTTTTCTGCGATAAGTAAGTTTTACGTGACTAAGAGGTCAGTAGTACAGACAGTAGCAGCCAGCATTAATGGTTCTTCGCTCGTGCAAAAAAAAATCGACCAACAGTACCAAAAAAAAAACCGTGGCTAAAACTTTGCCTGCAGGCAGACGTGTTTTCGACTTCAGTGGGTTTCATTCATCTTTGCGCCGCCACTCCATGTTTGCTCGTTTTGATATTGGAGTGTAATGGTATACCCACGTCTCATCGAGGGTACAATATTGTGCAAAAAACACCTTCTTTCTAAATCGAATGAGAAGCGCCTCAAAGATGAGAAATCGAGTAGCTTTGTGTTTTTCACTCAACAATTTTGGAACCCAATGAGCTGAATTTTTTCGGAATCCCAAGTTTTTCGTTATGATTGTGTGAACACTCCCATAGCTGATGCCGAGTTCACCAGATATCTGAAGCACAGTGGCATGGCGTGGCGGTTTCTAACGCGTGCAATGTTCACCGGCGAAATGCTGGTGCGCGGACGACGATGAGGATTTACATTTTCGACACGATTACGCCCATCGTTAAATTCATTGCACCAAACTTTCACACGTGGCCACGAAAGCGTTTCATTTCCCAATTGTGCTTGCCATTTGCGCAAAATTTCAGCTGGTTTCATGTTTTCACGTTTAAGAAACTTAATACGAATAATAATTCGTTGCGCAACGCTGCTGTGCACCTCTTTCTCACTCATTGTGATAGCTATTGACGACCACAGCAATACGACGCGTCGTTTCCGTGCCACCTAATATCCACACATCAAGTTCTTAACGCCCGGATGCGCCTTAAACAATTATCCGGCGCAAATTTAAAAAGGCTCGTTTATATTTGATCCACCCTCGTATTAGGGTCAAGCTAGATGAAATGAGCTAGCAGAATAGATGGACATTTCGCTCTTTTTCTGACGTTGTGATGACGATGCTTGATATGTTTTTATAGATATCAGAGCTGAACAATGCTTTGTGCTTGAATATGTATTTTCTGTGCTTTTATATCTTCGAAACACTATATTTTAAGCTCTTTCGGGAACAAGTATAGTTAAGATTTGGAAAACCAATTAAGTTGTTTTGTAATTTGCATTTGAAGGGCTTTAAGCTCACTTAAATTGAGTGAAGCCCACTCATTTTAAAAACAATCTGAAAAATAGCAAAATCATCAATAGGGCTTTAATCTTTTCGATGTGATGCATTTTAATGTATTGGAAGCTTTTTTGGTTTAATTCAGGCGCTTATGGGATACTCGCAGCTCCTTCCACAAGTGCTTAGAGCTTTTAACCCAAATACTTTTCGAAGTAATTGGAAGTTCGATGTAATTAGGGATTTAAGAACTAAAGCACTCTAAGTAAGAATATTGTGCTCAGGGACATAGAGCCCTTTTAATGAGGGTTTTACCCAGCTCTCATATATCTAAGCACTATTGTTATATGTGATTCCTTTCTATAATTAAATAAAAATTTGCTTTGACTGATATGCATAATTTTAGGAAAAATACTTCGTCCTCAAACTAAATTTGTTTAAGGTAAGTGTTAGTTGAAATTCACAAATTACTATAACCAAGCACACATATTCAAATCTTACGCGTCGATCTTTGATCGCATGCATTCGATATTTAAAAAAGAAATTTTTAGACTCTCGTGTTCGGTAATTAATAATTTGATAAATAAAACTAGGCAACAGTAACGATAGTAACAACAACAATATATTTAACAACAAGAAGGCGGAAGGAAATGATTTTTACAGTTGGAAGATTCAGATCGGACTGTTTAGTCAGATGGTAAAAATAGAATGAAATCGAAATTCTGAAGTAAAGGAAAGGGTAGTAGATAAAAGTAGGGTGCCAATAGAAAAGTACGAAAGCATGGAAAATTTTGAGACGAGAAATATCAAGAAATATGACGAAATAGAGCAACGACCCAAACCACCGAAGAAACCTATCGTAAAATTGTAATTAGGGAGGACAGCGAAGGACAGACGTTATGGGGTTAGTACGCGAAGTTGAAATGTTAGCCGGGATTATAGTAAAGGTATTGGCACAGATGGACAGAATACAAAGGTTTTAGCAGATAATGTTAAGAAATATTTGCATAGATACACGAAGAAATATAATACAAAAGAACATATATATATATACATAGGATGTTATACTATACAGGGTATATCGACCGAAACAAACTAACGTAAAACCCAATCTTAACCTAAACTAACAAAGTAGAACAAAAATTGTATGAACATGTTGAATTTTTGGTATCGACGGGAATGTGCCTCCCTCATCCTTTTCTGCTGCCAATGTCTTTGGGTATAGGGGTGGTATTTGAAAGGGTTGCAAAAGGATTTTTTTCTTTTAAAAATTGAATAACATCTTACAAAATATAAAATGAATATGTTTACCGATAAAATCCATGACATCACAAAAAAAAATACGCTTTAATCTTTGAAATTTCCTTGAAAAGGTCACCAGTATGAGATTGTTGAGAGGGTCTGCTTTAAATTCTGTGTTAATCTTGGACGTATTTGTTCGTTTTAAGGTAAGTTCTCCGTCAGAAGCGATAGCTCCGACTAGACCGCTGGGTCCCAAAAGTAATTTCTGGCGAAGGTCCAGCTTGAATCTAAATTACAGGACGAGGCGCCGCCGCCGGTACCTCTGCCGCACCCCGTGCGGTTACGTGGTTGGATAAGCGCGCGTGATAGTGTTTCGAGCACATACCGCACTCATCAAATGAATTTCATTCCTTTATATTCTTTACATCCGCGAATCTTCTAATTTAGAGACTCTCAATAACTTAAGCATCGTATGAGACCGAGTGACGATTTGCTGCAACTGTGTTATAAGGACTGCTTTAAGTCGTGTCAATTCGCACGTGTGGGACTGGGCAACGATTGTGTCGTGGTTGTGTTTTGAAATCTGTTTATGCAGTTCGGCTCGAATTACATATAGATAATCATTGAATACAATAAATAATAAACAAATGTTTGATTCGCTGCAAACAGTATCTGTCTTTTTACTTATCAAATTTCTGTTAAGTGTTTCCGAAATGTTCGTTAGTTTATTAGTGTAACAGGCGGGCTGAGAAGCTCGTAGGCTAGCATAGAAAACATTTTTTTATTTTATAGAATTTGATTTTATTATTCATATACGTTACTTCCCTTTGAGGGCGATACAATGATTATAACGGTCATACAATTTTCCAATACCATTTTTATAATACGATTTGTCTTTAGCCCCAAAATAGGCTTCAGTTTCAACGATTACGATTACCTCTTCATCGGCGCGAAATTTCTGTCTAGCGCGCATCCTCTTGAGGTCTGAGAACAGCAAAAAGTCGCTGGGGGCCAGACCTGGAGAGTACGGTGGATGCGGAAACAATTCGAAGCCCAATTCATGGAATTTTGCCATCGATTTCATTGATTTGTGACACGGCGCATTGTCTTGATGAAACAGCACTTTCTTTTTCTCCAAATGAGGCCGCTTTTCCGCGATTTCGTCTTTTAAACGCTCCAATGAATATTATACCATGAGCATCCCATAATACTGATGCCTGACTGTCGATTGGACTCCGGTGTGAAATTATGTTACATATCGACGCATACGCAAAAATTCGGATTGATTACGATTGAACAGCTCCAAACACTACTTAGAATTATCGATCCGTTGTTATTTTTGGTCTCAACTATCTCAATCAACTTCACTTTAAAAATTATTTTGTGGACTTTTTTGATGTTTTCGTCGGTAGCAGCCTCTTTGGGGAGTCCACTGTGTGCATCGTCCTCGGTGCTCATTTCGCCTTGTTTAAATTTAGCAAGCCACTTTTCTACGGTTGATTTTCCTGGTGAAATGTCTGAATAATGTTTATCAAGTCAAGACTTGGTTTCAACAGTATTTTTTTCGCCAAAAATTAATTAAAAAAAATTATTAACACACGAAATTCCTTTTTATCAATTTTTTCAAAGTAACAAAAGTTCTTTCACTAACAATGCTATAACTCAGATACTACTAGTACAACAGCTGTCAAATTTATACACGCGTCGTTTTAAGGTTAAGATTAACTAAAATACGTATGGATTTGATACTAGTAGCGCCATATATGGGTCAGCCTACGAACTTTTCAGCCCGCCTGTTATTTCCCTGGCCATACCATATATGTGTGAAAATTAATTATCGTGATTATTGAACTGGTTCCTTTTGTATGAATTGAAAAATAATCGTACCATGTATTTTAAATGGAATGATCGTTGTCTTGATTTGAAGTGAGACGACACAGTCGTTGCCCGATCCTATATGTAATAATCGTCCTTAAATAGGCCCTTCAACACATGGATGGCTAAGAGCTAATAGATATTTTATAAACATAAATATTTTATTTTATAAGTAGGTACTTTAATATTTCGTTTACAACTTAATTTTTTGCTTACAAAATTTAGATAAAAGTTGCGAACAGTGCTAATCGAAAGCAAAATATTTCTTCGACTGAATTAATTTGATGTTATTTCATATTACGGCTCCTACTTTTTTGTGCATTCCGCTTCAATAAATCATTCTCTTCTTGAACCTGGCAAAAGTTAAATTGAAAATTTGTTTTCAAGCTTAAAAGGATTCCCTGGAAAGCTTTTTCAATTTCGTCTTTGACAACCTTCTTTTTTTTATAAATTAATCTAGATAGTTATTTCATGGAAAAAACAGATTGTATACCTTGTCATTTCAGTAAAAATTAATAATTTCTTAATATTTTGATTTAGGTATACAAAAGAATTACTTTTCTGATATAAAATTACACGTTTACCTTAAACTAACGTAAGTATTTTTTGTTTAGGCACAATAATTGTTGTTTAAACACTAATTTAAAGATTATTGATTATTATTTTAAAACTTACTCATAAACACCGTTGAGAGCGAGAGCCCAGGAAACAAATCAATCGTAGATCTATGTTAGTATATGACAAACGCAGTAATATAAATAACTAGTATAAATACAGTTCAATAACTACAAATAGTTTAGATGTTTTCCATTCTTTATTTAAAAACAAATCCAAAATTATTCAAAAAATTTCAAATAAAACAGTAGGAAATATCCATATGGATTGAAACAGGATAAAAAATATAATCGAATGACAAAATAAAACATGCTAGATAGGTACCATTTGAAAAAATGAAGTTATTCGTGTTTGAAGTTTTTAACCTTTGGATTTTTTCTGAACTGGCTATAACTAGTAAAAATTTCAACATTTTAAGTCATTTTTTATGGAAGTTATGATTTTTTATAGTTTGGGTTGCTGTGCAATCTTTGTTCCAATACATTAAATTATCTCAGAAACTATTCATCGTAGGCATATAGACATACAAGTTGTTACCTTAAAATTTTATGATTTATACGAATTCATCCTAAAAAATTTACCATTCCATTTAAATTGCCGGATAGTTGAAATTATTTTAGTTAAATAGACCATCCCCTACTCCCAAACTTTTAAATCTGTGACATGCTTATTCATTATTTGCTGGTAACTTGTGTTCCTCATAAGAATGTTACATACTCTAAAACGTCCAAAATGTACCACTCAGTTTGAATGACCTTGTAAATTTAGTGGTTAAATAAATCAATTATAAAATTCTTTACAATATACAATATGTTATATTTAAATGAATCAAGTTTGGTTGGTAGCAAACTTATGGTGTAACACTCCATATATCTAGAAATAATTTCAGCTTGTAGTACCTACGTTCGTTTTGAGTTCGTACAACATTTGTATTTTTTTCCGTTTAAGTACCCTATATATCTTTAGTAGACGAAACGGCAAACATTGACGTAAATTCCGAAATGGAATAAACTGAAATATCAGCTATAAAGCATTTCTGTTCGATGTCTTTGTGTCGCTATGACTCAATCGATGACAGTAGCAAGATTTCTCGAATTATTTGAAACTTCTTTTACGCGAATCGTCGCGGACCCAAGACGATTATATTTAAGGAGACCACGCGAAACGACGTTACAAGAACTTGTCTTTCTGGCATCTCTCCAGAACTATAATGTCAGTTTTCAATTTTCCTAATTTTAAGCTCCGTTTACTAGACTATAGCGTTTCGCATGCTATAACAAATTTAGTGTAAAATATATGATGATCGCTTAAGCGATCAACAATTAAATTTCTTTCCACATATATCCACGTAAACAAAATAACAGGTAAAAATTCAAAAACGGAAAACTATAGAGAAATAACAAGCCAAAGCAAAATGACAAAAGTCCCGGATATGATTATCGGAAAGAGCGTAAAAGTAGTAACATTTTTTCCTTGTAATTTGAGGTAATATGTAGTGGGCAAAAATTAATAAAGAAAATATTTCATTATTAGTTTAATGCAAAGTAACCAACAGGGTAAAACTTTAAGGCACAGCTCCTGCTGTAGCTATTGTAAAAATTTGGTTTAATAAAATACCTACAGGGTAAAAAAACTTTTTTGTCTTTCATTCCCACCAGCTACTCGGTCTGGTGGGCGTGCAGTCCCTCCGACCTACACTGCAGTGCAAAGCCGGAGGGTAGGGCGTAAGGCCCTCTTCAGCCTCCTTTCAGGAATCGTGGGAATGGGTGGGTGGTGTGGTTAGGGAGAGAAGGATGAGACGGATGAAATGAAGACAGGTGGGACTAAATGATCCAAGGAAACCACAGAAAACTTGGATCAGAGCAGCCGGACCCGGCTTCGAACCGGTGACCTCCCGAATGTTAAGCAATGATTTACAGTACTAGACCACGCCGCTCGGTACCCACAGGATTAAACCTACTGGAAGGAGGAGGTGTTTCAATGTTAATTGTATTGTGTTGAAACAACCTAAGAGATTTTCATAAAAGGTCACAGTTTCGCTGGTTGGGCCAAACAGAGTTACAGTGGACTCGTATCGTGACTAATGAGTAGATTCAAGTACAATCTTCGCTGTAGCGTATAATAATCAGTAGAAAATTCAGGAGTGAATCCAGAAGTTTTCATTAGGGAGCTAATTGTAAAAGGAGTGTATAAAAACATGTAGGCAATTTAAAGTCCATAACGCCGTAACCATGTAGCCTAAGCGTTTTGAACTAAAATATCCCCATAAGCACGTAAAGGAGAGCAGGGTGATTTCGAATACCTAAGGGAGATCCAAAATAATACAATATCAGATAAAGTTATAAATACCATGTATTGCCTAATGTTTACTTAAACTATTTAATTTTACACATGTTTAACAACATTAAAGTTACATTTTTTAAATAAAATCAATTTTTAACAAAAAAGAAAGAATCCCTTGCTGCCTGGGATTACCCACAGTGCGTAGAGGTAAGTACGAATGGTGCTTGGGATAGTCAAAAATCACAGACGAACCCCTCTATGTGCTTATCTGAAATATATTATTGTGGGCATGTACATAATTAAAGTTTAACAAATTCATGCAGTCACAGAAAACGTTTGAAGATCAAGGTGATAGATGACTGGGGAAATAATATTTGTGAACATTTTTCCTATGGAGAAATGCCAATATATTTCAAGATAATTTAAAAAAATAATAAACTGATAATATTTTCATTGTGAGGGGTAATTATAATTGTCCGAGATTGACCCACCCAACGCGTCCGCCATTACCCGAACAAGCACAAAATGGCAAAATGATATTATAAACTTGAAAACATTGTTAATTTAGAAAAATTATTTTGATTTTGTATGTTATGTAGCCAAAATATTTTACAAGTATTCATCAAATTTCTCAAACATTACTTTTAATTGCAAAAAAATCAATTTAAATTACCTTGTTCAGCAAGTGTGATTTTTTGCCCAATTCTCGATTGCACCATAGAAAGTATCCCCTATTCCTTTTTCTATTCTAATCTGAGTTGTCCAGCATTACCCGCCATCCGCGATTATCCCACTCTCGTCTAACCTAAAAGTCTTAAACGTAAGCTTTTAACCCCATAGCTCGCTATTAAATATTAAATTACTTGTTAAATGAATTACCACGTAGCATAAATTACTTTAGTTATGATTTTTAATAAACTTAGGTTATTGGGTGATACGTAGAGTTTAAAACGTTTATTTTATAGGCTTATGTGGGTATTTATGGTTTAGGTAAAGGGGTTAAGGGATTTAAAAAACTTGGGTTGTTCTAATAAACCGAAAGAAAACACATTGATTTTTTCGATTTACAAATTTATTATAAAATGGTCTCTTACAATTGTTTCGACTGCGAAGTCATTCTCAAAGAGTTCGTACAGAAACTAACTTAAAATTAAATTGTGCTGACTGTTTATAGGTAGTTATCTTTATTGATCTAGGAAACTCGGATGGTTGTTATGTCTGTGATGGATTTAATTATAGGACTGTTTAGACTTTCTGTCAATTCATTGGTGATATTTAAATTTCGGTTAATAGCTTTTTGTATTTCAACTTTTTCGAGATAATTTAATTTGTAGCCTTTATTTTCTAGGTGAATAATTGATAAACATTCATATTTAATAGTATGTTTTAATGTTAAATGTTATTGTCGGTAATAGATTGTCTGTGTTCTTTAAGGCTTATGTTGAAGTTACGTCCTGTTTGACCTATATATATATATATTGCATCACAGTCACCACAAACAATTTTATACATACCGGATTTTTTGTGTTTATCTATTTTATCAATTTTATTATTCATTAACAAACTTTTTAGATTATTTCTATTAGTGCTTACAGTATTAATTTGATGTTTTTTAATCTATTGCATATTTGTGGGCTGATATATTTGTTAAAAGGAATAGATAACCATTTTTGTTTTTTATTGTTAGTATCAGCTGAGTACAAGTAATTTAGGATTTGTTTTTTCTGTTTTTTATTGAGTAATTTATCTATAAATGCTGAATTTTAGTCATTATTCTCTGCAATGGATTTAATAAAATTTAATTCTTTTTTAAAATTTTGAACATTTAAAGGTACGTTAAGTAGACTGTGTGACGTAGATAATTTAATATTTATGTCTTGATTTGATTCGAACGGTATGATTGCATCTGAAAAAGTATGTTTTCTAAAAATATCGTATTCCAGTTTATTGTTTACGTTTGTTAGTTCTAAGTCTAGGTAGTTTAAACTATGATTAGATTCCAACTTGGTTGTAAATTGAATTTTATCATTAATTGAGTTTAGAAGAATTAATAAGTTACTTAGTTGTCTAGGGTTGTTCTTCTTTTTAGGATAGTAGCTAATACTTATTGAAACTTATTCATAACATTTCACAAAATAAATAAGTTTCTTCCGGTACAAATGTTTTGGTTTATTGGGTTTTTGAATTTTGTGGGAGTTGGGAAACTACATTTATGAACACTGCACCCGAGTCAAATGTTGAAGAGAGGGAGCGACAACCCCTATCCCCCACCTCTTGAATCCGCCCCTGATAGAATTTCATTTTTACCATTTGTTCACATAATCTGAAAGTTCCAGTCTGAACGTAATTTAGACAACAATTGTTTCAGTTCATCGTGAAAATAGTTTGTAGCAACAAATATTATTTTATATCGGTTTCTACTTGGTAAATATGTCATTCACGTAATCGGTTTCAGTATTTTTTTTTTATTTCCGCTATAAATCGGAAATTTTACGGCTCACCGTTTCGAACAGTTCCGATGGCCATTATTCAGTCTTCCTTGGACAGTTCGTTTAGTTTCTTTGTTGTAAGACACTCCTGATAGCACATTTTTCAGCGGTCATAGTGTCTGGGAGCGTTTTCAAAACGATAGTCGGTATTTTCGAGTCGAGCTCCTGCCACCATCCTCTATCTATTCCGGTCGAGAGTAAGAGGAGAGGTCAAAAGCTGAGGCGAAGTTTAGCAGTTTATAATCATTAGGGGGCAGCAGTCGATTTTGCGGATCCGGCTAGCTCGCCGGCCACCGCCTTTATCTCATCCTCCCCTCGCCCCTATGTGTCCGTTCGTATCACGGACGACAATGAACCACCGCACCGCACCAACCATAAAGTACAATATCTTTCAGATGGCTTCCCGCACTTTGCACTTTGCCGAGCATCACCGCTAAATGATTTACGAGATGGAAAATAACCAATTGTAGAACAGCTGGGAAGGGATAAATAAATAACTTAAATACAATTTATTTACCGAAAACGAAACATTACATTTTTCTATTGATTAGGTATCCATTTTACCGAAACTAATTGATATAGATACCCTTTTAGGACGTATGGTAGTTAAGAAATAAATTGATATAAAAGACATATTAACTAAATCTGGTATATGTAATTTAGACTCTCGTGTCAGGTAATTAGTAATTTAATAAATAGAACTTGTCAACAATAACGATAGTAACAACAACAATATATTTAACAACAAGAAGACGGAAGGAAATTATTTTTACATTTGGAAGATTCAGATCGGACTCTCTAGTCAGAAGGAAAAAATAGAATGACTCGAAATTCTGAAGTAAAGGAAAGGGTAGTAGGTAAGAGTATGGAAAATTTTGAGACCAGAAATATCAAGAAATATGACGAAATAGAGCAACGACCCAAACCCAAATGTTAAGAAAAATTTACATAGATACACAAAGAAATATAATACAAAAGAATATTTATACATAGAATGCTATTCTATACAGGGTGTATCGACCGCCTCAGTAAAATATTTTGTAATACTTGTTAGGCCTTTTATATAAGCCAGACAGGTAGAAGTATCAAAAATAGATTTAAATAACAGAAATTCCATTATCAATCAACAAAAAACATAGCACACAAAATAACCTTTCATAAATACGGAAAATGCAGTAGAGTTGTTACATATAATAAACAAAGCAAAATGTTTAATCTTTTTCGAACAGTTATAGATTAAAGAGCCATTAAATCTAATAAAAATATAACCGACGAGAAGCAAACATTTCAAAATACCTCCATAATACACATGTTGATAAATAATAATCCCGCAATCTATGTAGCAAGCAAATAATAGTCAAAGTTTCCGAATCGATGCCTTTACAGGTAAAGTCATCCACCATTTTAGTAAAAATGGCTTAGAATAATTTTACTAACTTATTACTCTTAACAAAAGTCTCAAAAGCCGAAACAATTGTAGAATTACTCTCAAATATATTGAAACATTAAAAAGCAAAAATGTTGTTTATTATTTTAATGTTAAAAAAATGCTTCTCAATATACTAAGCAAGAAATCAGCGGAAACTAAATACCCGTTTGGTCAAGTATGAGTCCGAATCAGTTTGATGACAATTCTAAAGCTTCAAATAGATATTGTAAGCCTTTCTCCCCAACATCACATTTATTTGATTTTTCTTTTGAAATAAAACATTTGAAAATTAACTTTCAGTAAAATTTTATTTATTTTGAACCTTGACAAATTCGTTTCAACCTACAATGTCATCTTCGGAAGAAGGTATTATGATAATAATACCTTCTTCCTTGTAGGTTGAAACGAATTTGTCAAGATTCAATATAAATAAAATTTTAGTGAAAGTTAATTTTCAAGTGTTTTATTTCAAAAGAAAAATTAATATGATCATCTTTCATATAGTAAAGGCCAACTCCATAGAATTTTTCAAGAATTGACATTTATTTTCTCCATAGAATTCATTTCATTAGACAACGGGGTGAGATTCTCTATCCTCGCTAACCAACAACCTGGAACATATCTTCGAGGGTTAATCGACAATAAAAAATTATCTTCTCGTGCTTGTTTGAGTGTTACAACACAACGTTTAGAAAAATGACAATAGGTTAAGCCAGGTTAAAATATTTTGATAGAACTTATCAGTCTTAAAAATATGATAATGTGAAGATGTCAATTTGGGATATGGTAGCAGTTTTCATGTGAATGCTTTCATGTCTAAGAAATATAAGAACGTTCAACTATTAGGTTTAATAGATTAAAATCTCTTCTCAACATTTAAAATCCATAGGAATATGAAACCATTTTCGCTGTCATCTTCTTTGGTTTAATGTGAATTTATGTTCTTTTTGAATGACTTTAATTAATTCTTATTTATTATTACTGCTAGTTGCCATTACTGTATTAAATTGAATTTGTTATCTATTATGGAACTATATATAAAGTTAGCTTTTTAATAGATTTTAATAGAATTTAAAACACAATTTTTAAAAATCAATACTTTAATGTGATTCATTAGACCTATAGGAAGCAAATAAACGAAGAAAAGTTTCAAATTTAATTTATTGAACACAACAATTATTTCACTAATACATTGGCTTCTTCAGGTGAAGATGAGTCAATTGTTGTGTTCAATAAATTAAATTTGAAACTTTTCTTCGTTTATTTGCTTCCTATTGAAATATGAAGTTTCAACAAGTAACGCCTACAACATTTAATTATCAATAGATTTTTCGGTTGGTTCCTTGTGAAACATTGTAATAATATATTAAAGAATACACTTATTAAAATTAACAATTATTTATTAGAAAACTCTAACACATGCGACTCGACCTTTCGGTCATTATCAAAGAGACAATCAGGGTGTACTAAAATTAAAGAAGGCTGCGAAAGTATTTATTTGCAGGTATTAATGGCTAGAAATTCCGATATTATCTGCAATCATACGGAATATAAGACTATTGTACCCTTCAATTTGGTCGTTTAACGTTGCTTGCAGTGGCGAAAGCAAAGACTTCTGAATTTCTAATTTTTCCAAGAAATTTAACTTTTTACTATTGTTTTGAATAAACAAAAATATTGGCCGGCATTATCAGTCAGCTTGATAATGACGGAAGACGAAACGATCGTTGTTCGCAGGATGGACAATTCAACCAACAACAATAATATTCAAGCGAATTTGGAAAAAACAACCTTCAAAAATTTATTCTGTCAGAAGACAAAAGGACAGTTAATGATTTTCTGTAGAATATTATTGCCCCAGCATTTGCCTAAATAACCCAACGAAACTATAGAAAACCTGGACCAAGGCAGGCCAGGTCCGCCTCGAACTACTGACCTCCTGAATGAAGCTAAGTTAAGCGTAGTGAACTCTGTCTAATAAATTCCCACGACGTAGATCCACTACGTGGTCAGTAAGCAATTAAAACAAGAATAAATGTTTAAAAAAATTAATTAAATGGTTTAGGAACGTATTTAATGTCTCTGAAAATTAGATCTATTAAAAGATGTCCTTATTAAGCGTATTTCCTATGGCTTAGTACGCTGTTAAAATTTAATCGAATCCGATCCTGTTCATGTAGAAGCGAACGAAGGAAGAACTAACGAACGTAACGGTAGGTAGTCGTCGATCATCATCAGTATGCAGGGTTGGTCTGACAGTGGATCCAGTCAGTGCTGCCGTCGCCGTCCGCATCAGCTACTCTTCCTTTAGCCCAGGCCCGAATTGATTTACTCTCTCGGCAGGGAAGTGCTTTCACGATAATCTGTTTTCCATTAAATTCTGTATCAAGAATACCGGGCAAATAAGTGGCGTATTAAAAGCGGGACCATGTTCCGATTTCGAAATGGTTGCAACGTCGACGACAACAGCGACGCCGAACAGCACGACATCGGCACATAGAGTGGCAATGGACACACTAATCCCGTCGATGTCGTCGAACGTGACGATTTAATTTCGTATTTGAACATTATTGCATTAAAAACCACTGCGAAATGAGTTGAATTGTCATCGAGTTTAACGGGCACGGCGAGATAATCTCCTACCGGCTTATTGCGGTTTTGTCGTCATGAAAATTTTTGCACCAAACATCTATCCGTTTAATACTGAATCTGATTTAATGAAATTCCATTTTATAATACTAGCTAAATCTGTTCAAATGTAAAACAAGGATTAATATGATTTTTCCTTCACTAAATTGTATTTATTTACTAAAACAGCAGTAGGACTTATCAAATCGAAGAACTGGTTGTTAAATAATATATAAGAAATAAATAACGTATTTCTTATTACTCTTTGATAATGACAGATCTGTCGAAATAATTGTAAGGGAATTTTTCTTAATAAATTTTGTTGAAATATTTCTTTGGTTTTTAATCGATTTACAATATGTTTCATCAACAATACACCACCAATAGCTTATTAAATATATAAAAAAGTCGTTTGAAGTACTGTGTAATTTTACTGAACTAAATAAACACCAATTCTCGAAATTCCACAAAACTTTTAAAAGCTTAAAACACATTTTGACGAACAAGGTGATTCTGTGACTTAGTTCGTCGTTGTAAAGCCAAATATCCCGGGTTCGTGTCCCAGCGAGGGCGTGACAACAGTAACAAAATTTTCCCTTATTGTATGAGGTAATCGGTGGTGGGTATAAATTAATTCAATAATTAATATCGCATTAATTTATTTAAGTCCAAATTTACTTCCCATCGCAATTACGCTGTTATTATAGCATTACATAACAAATATGCTGCCTCTAGGTATTTATGCTCTAAGGTTTCCAAAGATCATTGTCCACTAACTTATGCTCTGTTAGGTATACGTGCTCAATAATTAAAAGGAAACGAATTGGAAAGTTTCACCAAATTTTATTGTTCTCGACAATACTGCTTCGAACTACGTGCTCATTATCAAGGGTAACATAATATTGAAATTACAAATCTTACATGTCAATTTATAGGTAACTTAGTATAAGAGGGGATGATCTGATTGTTTACAATATTTTCTGAATTTCTTAAAGCCTTATTTATTTCTAAGCATTCTAACATAGAAAGTTTTTTACTTTTATCAACATGTATGTGTAGATATTTAATATTTTCTAAATTTAAGTTATGATTTAAGGTAACACAATGTTCGCTAATTCCTGATTTAATGTCTTTTTTATTTATATATTTAACATGTTCACTTATTCTAATTTCGAAAGCTCGGCCTGTCTGTCCTACATATACAGCATTACAATCATCGCAACATAATTTATATATACCACTTTTTTTATTTACATCTACCTTTGTTTTGTTGTTAACTAGTAAGTTCTTAAGATATCCCTATTGTTACATTCTACAGCTGAAATATCTAATTTTTTAAGAACATTTTTAAATATGAAACTAACATTTTTTATATAAGGTAATGAGCAAAAATTGTTGTTTTGAATTCTATAACTGTCATTATATAACATTTTTGTAACTTTTTTATTTAACTTATTTTATAATAATTTATCAATGGTAGAAATCATAAAACCATTATTGCTAGCTATTGTTTTTATAATGTTTAACTCAGTCTTGAAATTTTCAGGGGAAAAGGTATAGATATTAATCTTTCTAAAAAGGAATTAGAAGCCGCTAATTTTGTTCGATATGAATCTGCCGGTATAGTTGTATCTGTGGTTGTCGGTTTGCGATATATATTAAAACTAAGAAAGTTTAAATTTAATTATACATGCTTATCAACGTCATGGGTTCAGTTTGAGTAGTCCATATTCTTAAATTTAAAGAAAAGAATTTCTGAAATATTAATGAAGTCACAGTTAGTGGCAAACCTGTACAGACGGTATTCCTCATAGCATTTGTAATCTGTGGCTTTTGTGTTGTTTAACTACCTGATGGTAGGTTGATTAGTATTCTGAAGGAGCTGATGAGAACCAGTAAGTTCGAAAACAACTCCTAAAAAATGAACATTCCTTCTCTCATACTACTGTTCTTAACAAAACGTAAGGGCTCTCTCTATCTGCTTTCGATCTAAGGGATAGGGGCAAATCATGAATATTACGTAGGTACTTAAGTAATTAATTGTTTATTTCAAAAGCAATTTTCGTTGATCTTCTGCAAAGCGGATTAAAAACACTTATATGGATGAATTGCCCAAACTTTTACAAGTTTTCTTTTCTATGTACAGTGAGGTTGATATGCGAAGTCAATTTCATCATTATTCAGTCATTTTATGCGCCTGGTAGTATCAAAGGACTATCCAATAGTAGCTGTAGTATAAGGCATTGTCAATAAAATAGGTAGTACTGTTTTAACATTCAGATAGAAAGTGTGGGCGTGTAAATTACTTCTGTTATCTCCATAGTTTCAAAATCTGCTGTAACTTGGCTCATTCGTAATATTTGGAAACTTCTTCCATTCGAATTTAAAATCGGGATCCGTAATAACAGCTATACACTTTACTTTATCTGCATCAATTTCATAAACAAAACAGTATTTTGACATAGGCTTAGAATTAATGACAGCTACATCGTATGTATGAGAAGTAATGCTTAGGTTTAGTACGAGGGTAAATCAAATACAAACGGTAATTTTACTATTTAGCTTGGCACGTAATTTCGATCTAGAGGAATCGATGCTGAAATGTTGTTTGGTTTATGTCAAAAATGAAATGAAGTCATGATCGACGCCCAAGAAGTCTCACAAATGACAACATCTGTTATGTTTGAGAGCTTGTTGAATGTGATCGCCGCTTGAACTATTGAACAGAAGTGGGTATCAGCTATGGGAGTGTTCAATCCATCATCACTGATGAACTTGGCTTTAGAAAAATTAGTGCTCGCTGGGTTCCAAGGTTTTCGGTCAACAGAAAATTAAAAACAGGTGAGGAGGTCATTGTTGGAGATCAGTGAAAGACATCTGAATCGATTTTGACAAGAAAATGGCGACTAAGGAGTGGCAAAGAAAGGATGAAGGCTGCCCTGTCAAAATCTGTCTGTCAGCCGAAAAAATGCTTGCGACATGCGATATTTTCTTTGACTCAACGAACAGTGAACGCAGCTGTGACTTGTCAACCTGTGATTATTTTTTGTTCGCGCCCTTGAAAGAATTACTTGTAGACAAAAGATTTGAAAGCAATGAAGAATTAGAGGAGTTTGTGCACAATTGGCTGACAATGACAACTCGCCCTCAAACTTTTTATAAAGAAGGAATATTCAAGCTTCCAAATCCAAATCGGTGGCAAAAGTGTGTAGAGTGTGTGAGGAAGTAATTACATTGAAAAATGTTAAATTTTTAATTTGTATGTACCTTTAATCAATAAATTTATTTTACAAAATTAACGTTTATATTTGATTTACCCTCGTACGTGCCCTGTGGCTATGGCTGCCCCATGGCTCTAAATAGAATTCTCGACTACATCTCTTACTATCTGAAAGTTCCAGTATTTTCAATTTGATATCAGTGCTAAATTGAAACAGTGTATTCGGATTTTCAAAAGGGCAATTATTCAACTATAGACACTCGTTGTTTAAAACATCCAGCTGTTAGGAACGTAATAAAATCTTAATGCCTTCCGCTTACTGCTTCCCGTATATATTTTACTTCCTAATCAATTTTGCAAGTCGAAATTGTACTAAAACCGAAATGGCCACTTGACTGATTTATTTATTTCGTTTGCCTCCATCGGGGTTTGTGTTTGCTGAGATCCGAAGTGGATGTCGAAACAAAGAACGTAACGAAGAGGGATTTTTGAATAGACGTGACTGCTTATAGTTGACGGCTAATCAATTCTTTCTAGTTGCTAGCAAACAGAATGATGGTCGTCCTTTACACCAGACAGGAACAGAATAGCAACAGTCACAGTGTTTTATAAAAATAAACAACATGTGTGAGATCAATTTTTCTGTTCGAATGTCGTAGTAAAGTAGAACGTTCGAAAATACCGAGAGAAAATTAAATTCTTAGAGAAATGCTTTGAACCGTTTGGAGTTAATCTAAGTCTGTAGATCTGATTCTAAACCTCCTTAATAATAATACCGTTCAGGGCGAAGATAAACTACTCTCTAGACCCTTTTTTATTTCACGGCACGGTTAAAATTATGTTTGATTTCTATAATAGCTTCAATTATGAAGCTCTTATTTATTTATCAATAAAAGAAGATTTTGTAATCACCAAATACCGTACTAGTTACATAATATAGTATGTATTGTTGCATATCGTATACACATATATATAATAAATTCTGTTTATCTATATCCCATAAATTGAATATAATCCTATTAAGATTAATAAAGATCTTAAGTAATTAAATTTACTGCTCTATCAATTTAGTTTTGATCAACAACGGTAAAATACGATTTGTGGGGTTTACAAAGTTTTACTTATTTACATACAGGGTCATTCAAACTAAGTGGTACATTAGATGTTTTAGGGAAACTAAGCATGTTACATATTTGAAACGTAAAATTGTGAGGTGACTTTGATAACCAACTTGTATGCCTAAGATAATTAGTTTCTGAGATAATTTAATTTATTTGAAAAAAGATTGCACCGCAACCCAAACTATAAAAAAATCATAACTTCCATAAAAAATGACTTAGAAAGTTGAAATTTTTACTAGTTATAGCCAAGTAATAAGGCTAATGTCATGCCATAACTAAGCTTTACAATTTGTACAGGACGTTCAGAAAAAAAATCCAAAATTTAAAAATTTCAAACACGAATAACTTCATTTTTTCAAATGGCACCTAGCATATTTTATTTTGTCATTCGATTCCATTATATTAGTTAAATAGATCATCCCAATTTTTCAAATCTGTAACATGCTTAGTTTTCCTAAAACGTCTAATGTACCACTGAGTTTGAATGACCCTGTATATGTCATCATGAGGTGGGGCACTTTTGGTTCTTTAGACTTTCGTGTCTATTTTTTTTTTATTGTGAAAGCGCACTGTTATTATAATTGACAAAAATTTTGAATGAGTGGATATCTCAATTTAAATATACCAATAGGTACTATAGTTCTGTAAAAATTAATACTTTAAAATAAATGATGTAAGTACCATTTATATATTCGCACATTTACCTTTGGGTTATAACTATGACTGGGCTTATAAATCAAATCATGGAATATTAAATGAATCAAATAATAGATTAATCAGATAATCGATTAAACAATTAATTTATTAATCACATAACACATGAATTAAATAATCGTTTATTAATCAATTAATCAGACAATAGATGAATCACATAATTGATTAACAAGGTAATCGATTAATCAAACAATTGATTAACTAAACAACCGAATCAGCAATATTGTGATCGATTTGCGCTCGACTGTGACAAGGGAAAGCCGGGCGACTGATATTTCTGGCAACTGACAAAGAATATATGTCTTTATAAATTCTTATATTCTTTATACATTTTGTTTTTGAAGTAACGACTGTTATTTCTTTTGTATTATGAAAATATTTATTCTTGTGTCATTATACTCCATGAAAATAAATAATAAAAACAGAAATGTTCCTATAATTCTAAATTAGCTTTATGTTTGCTTTCAAGTAAAAGGTTTGAGGACAACTTCTTCCAGAAAATGTATTATTATCAAGATTACCTTATAAACAATTTGATTAGTTGATTGTTTCGATTAATTTAAATAATAGATTATTTTCTAACAATAAATAACCATTTTATTAAATTTAATGATCGTCCAGCCCTGGTTATAACAACTCAATTTCCAAATTTACATAAAACTTTTGCTGTTTATATACTTAGTTGTAGCAAAATTGATCAAGAAATTTTTATGAAGATTGATATAAATTGAAATTGATTGAGGAATGAAAAGAAAACTACACGTTTACAAAGATATGAAAGCTCAAAAAGAACAGGACGTTAGAAGGAAAAACAAACATTGTGTCTCTAAAATATAAAGATCAAAACAAGATCCTTAAAATTATTAAATCTGAAATACCTTACTTTATACCTATAATAGGTACATAGGTTCATGATTTGATAGAAGAAATGAAGCCATCGACACCAGGTATTATTTTCGTCTTTCTTTTTTTTTGTAGGCATTGCTTCGATGGTTCATTGTTAATCACTTTTCAATTTTCTTTTTGTTTCAGGTTCTGTGATTTCAACGTGTTACATCTTCCCATCTCTTCTAATTCATTTTCTCCGGTAATCGTTAATTTGGTAGGAATCCTAAAGGCCGAACAACGCAATCAAAAAAGAAAATTCAAAAACTACCCAAACAATATTTCAACGAGCTTATTTTTGTACAACAAATAAAAAAAAAACTGTCACACAAGATATGTGATTTGCCAAACCAGTTTACTACCTACATGCTCCTCTGCAAGCAGTGTTTTTGATGAAGACATAAACATAAAATAAAATAATACAAACATATGTTGAAGAAGAGAAAAAAGAGCAAGACTTGTTAGTTGACGTTATCATTTTTCTGACGTTTTCTCATCTTTAACCTTTATATAATAAATATATTATATATGTTATCGTTGTTACTATTACATCGACCCGGATGGCATCCAGATCGAGGATAAAAAAAGAAACTTCCTACGGTGTAAAATATAAACAGAAAAAATATCAGTGTATAAATGAATAAATTTATATGGAAATATGAATATATACATATAAATATATAATAATAATAATAATAATACTAATAAAAAATAGATATGATCAATGTTGAGTACTGCTGCTATGCAGATGTTAATGAAATAATAACAAGATGGCAAAAAGAATGAAATTATATGTTATTATTATAAAACAATCATGTTTAGTGTTAAGTTATTACCTATTGATAACTCCTGCAGGATGTAGCCCGTATTTTTAGAACAATGTTAAACTTTGTTTTGTAGATCTGCTCCCCAAAAAAGAGAAAATATAACACATTTCCTCCAAGAGTTGTACCATTTTTGTAGTAATAAAAACTTTTGCGATTTGTGCTTCACTTATTTTTATGGGCTTGCGCTCCGTCTTTCTTTAGCGCCCCTTCTTTAGCGTTGACGGCGAAAGAAGGAAGAAAAAAAAAACGGCCAATGAAGTTGCGATTTTCGGACCATAACGACTTTACGAGAAATTTATTGTCGCAGTTACCGTTAAATTGCTTTTCAATCGAAACCTAAAATATGTAACTGTTTTATTGGCATCAATATCGTTCTAACACCCCACGAACTTTAAATTGGGATATTCGAAAATGTATTCAAAAAGTAAGCAAATCGTACATATAAATTGCCAACGAAATGAAATGCGAAATTCTTAGGTAGTGCGCAATTATTTAAAACAAATACGTTACTCAATTCTCTGCAAAGTTTTAAAACATTTTTTCCTTTTCAGCTTTTTGATCCGATAAGTAATTAGGTAGCAGTTGGTAATTAAAAACTAGCCAATCAGACCTTGAGGTGTTTTCTGCAAGTAGAAGAATCCGAATCGTAGCTACGCCCACTTCAGCTTGCAGCAAAGAACAAGGACTTTGATTGGTTATGAATTTTAATTTGCAATTGTTGATTACCTGACAACCACGCACTGGATCAAAAAATGGAAAAGCGAAAAAATATTAAAAATTGATGAATATTTTGGTTGCTAATTGTCCTAACGGATTGTAGGTGGTTTTCTTTTGTTGTTTGATATTGATTGGTTTGGCTGAGATGATATTGACGATTATGAGAGATATTTTCAGTGAACTGTAAAGAAAGTAAATTATTAGCAGTAAAAATATAAACGACTTTTTTCTTTCTAAAAGAGTGACGGACGCAACATTGGTTTTGAACATTTTTTAGAATAATTTTGAATTGATTTGATTTTTAGTTTACCTTAATCATGTATGTACTATTCCTGTATACACAGGAAAATATTTTACACAAAAACAAGACAGTAGCTAGAGGTACCCCAAATTTATTTTTTAAACATTTTATAGAATTGAATGAAACTAAAACATAATTAATTACATACCTTTCACATTTTTTCTAAAGTATCATACAAATTGTTTTCTTCGTTTCAGAAATCGGATTTTCCCCTATACCTGAAAACTTTGAAATCCCAATATTGACAGAAATAAAAATTACCCATTAGGCAGTTGTTGATTTTTTTACAAAATCAGTTAACTATTAGGAACTAATCTATAGGATTTTCGACTAGATACCTACTACAACCAACGGGACCTGCTACATATATAGAAAGGTAAGATTTATTACCGACTATATTTTGTACTCTCTTTTGTTTATATCATTCAATCATTTCATTCACCGACAATGTTACTTTGAACGACCCAAAGCAAAGGAAGTGGTAAATAACCATGATTTGGTCAGTTGTTTTATGTGGCCTTTTTCTATAATTTAAAAGTCGACAGGATAGTTTCATAGTTTCAATTGAAAATTTTTATCAATCCAAGCCAGCTCAATGTTTTACAGTGCACTCAAACTAAGAATTGGATCGTATAAATTCCAAAGGAGCTGCAAACTTCCAATAAAATGTAATATTTTACCGTTTAGTGTTTTCCTGTTTGACCGTTTTAAAGTTAATATTAACAATCATTGGAAAAGAAGTTAATTTAAACAGTTGTGTAAATTTATATTTTACTCCTCTAACTTATCTTGCTAGACCTACGTAAAATAATACTGGGTCGTGCAAAACTAATTAAATTCAAAAATGGATTTGTTCATAAAATTTAATTGTATGTTCCTTCTCAAAATCAAATTTAAATCAAATACTCACCAGGTAGTCCAGGCAGGTACAAAACCTCCTAACACAATACAAAAGAAAAAATTGTTAATTGAGGAAATATATCTACTAACTAGTTGTGCCCGAGACTTCGTCCGCGTGGAATATAACAAAAAAAAATATTTTAAAAATTTTTAAGCAATAGCCCGCTCGCGTGTTTTGAGCCCGCGCGACAAGCAGCTTTTGTGATATTAAGTTGCGGAAGGCGCTTTTACAATTTATGTCTGTCTGTCTGTTTGTTCCGGCTAATCTCTGAAACGGTTGGACCGATTTTCAAGGGACTTTCACTGCAGATGGCTAATGTAATAAGGAGTAACTTAGGCTACTTTTATTTTAGAAATTAATAATTTATTTTAGAGGTTAATAAGTATTTATTAATAATAATAATTAATTTCCAACATAATAGTAGCCTAAGTTACTCCTTATTATATTAGCTATCTGCCAGTGAAAGTCCCGTCAAAGTCGGTCCAGCCGTTTCAGAGATTAGACGGAACAAACAGATAGACAGACAAAAATTTAAAAAAAATGTTATTTTAGAATATGTACCGTGTATATTAAGTGGTTATTTTAATATTACACTCCAATTTTATTTATATGTATAGATGTATAGATAGGTATGTCTGTACAATTGTGCCCCTTTAAAAAAAAAACGAAGAATCAAATTTCAATGTTCATTGAAATCAAAGATTTAAAAGCAAAAACAAAAGGATAATTAATGGAATAAAAGGAGAAAAGCTATTTCTGAGGCATTCATTGTTACTGAATTGTAATCTAACCTTCGAATTATCCCGGTATATTAATATTTTTTTAACTCTAAAATACAAATGTTACAAATTTATCTTGTTTGGATTATAGATTAAGGTATCTCAAAATATCACCGTCCATTCTGGAGTCATAACCTGTGTTATTACCTGAATTTTCATTAGAATGTTCTACTCTGAAATATACACTTTATTGGTGTTAATTTCAATACTATTTAAGGTATGGCCGCTGCAGTTATTATATATTAATTTTTTAGTTCTTTCTCACTAAACATTTCCCTCTGTCCATTTATTTTAATGCCACGCTTTTCCCTTTTGTTCTCGTATATTGAGTGCATGGCTGTTTACCCTTCGGTACTCAGTTACATATATTTCTTCGTTATTTTTGTTTTTTATTAGTGTGATTGTCAACATCGTGTGCATATGTCTGAAAAAGTTTTTCGCATCGAGAGAGACAAACTTTAAAAGGCAGAATTGAATTCTTTTTTGTTGAAAAAGATTTTCTCCACTGTTTCGTAATTTTATAAAATAGGGCGTAATAAGGGTCTTCTACATTTGAACAAGCAAATAATTTATTTAAAAACAACAACAGTTCTCAATCGACTGCCAATTATAAAATAACAAGACATGAATTTCACAAACTATTATTAAACACAGTAGCAATTGTTTCACCAAACATTGGTTTCGTCAGACTGGGAGTACTTACTACTTAAGATAACATACAACGTAGGTGTTTATATAGAATTAATACTAAGGGTGGTGGTGTTATTGGAGCAAATTGAGAAGAGTGGAATTGTTGCATTCTGTTTGATCGTTTAGTAAATTACCTATTTTTTGTATATATTTGTTTCTAAAACTTCTAATAATCTCAATTTATATCATTTCTTTTCTAAATACAAAATATCAAAACTATTCTTAAATAAGTGTCCTTCATTTGTAATATGATTAACAAATGTAGAATCTGTGTTATTTTTAATGTAACAGCTTTTGCAAGTTCCACATGTTACATCATAAACTCCAGATTGAAGTTGTTCGCTCTTTCTTTATTGTTTTTAATTAATTTATCTAATGAGAAATTAGTTTTGTATACTGCGTTTTAAATAGGTATATTTTGCTATACTATATATTATCTTTACAAAACACCCCTTTCTAACGCGACATGATTGGCTGTTTCTTTCTACCAATTAGGCCACGTTAAAGAGAGATAGGCGAACCACAATTATTTGGTATTTCTGCTAGTATATGCTATACAGTATTAAATGATACCTCCAAGATTTTACGCTCTAAGGCCCGTACAGATAGACAGACAATTGCTTTTTAAGGGTCGTTTGGGTCTTAATGATAATTAATTAACGATATAAACTTTAAAATGGCAAGTTACTTCGGTATTTCTGACAGAGACTCCAATTTTACTCACTTATATGTTGTATATTAATTTTTAAAATTAAAATAAATATTTTTTTGTTACTTTAACCCTAAAAATAGTACTTTATAATTGGCAAATTACATATGTCAATGGTTAATTATATGCAGTATATCGAATCTGGTAATTATCTGGTATTTTTTTATTAAGTAGGTACTAATTTAATAATTTATTAAATTAAAATTAATATTCAGCATCATAATTAAAATATAATCCCTCTTTGTAACAAAAACTAACATGTAAAAATAGAAGAAGCCTCAATTCATTAATTAAGTAGTGTAAGATGACATCTGTAAAATTTCTTTTCAATAGCAGTAACTTTAGTGGGCATAGGGCCAGAGGAAGTTACACAGTTGGCACTACTTTGTTTACTCGACGTTTAAGAGCTGTCATGCAATCAGTGAATGTTGTACCTATTAGATTACTAGTAGAAATTAACATGTCTATCAAATAAGTCGTAATTTTTGTTAAATGAATCGTTTTGCAAAGATTTGTACCTGGAAAGTGTAAAATAAATAAAATTAATGAGCGTTATTACTGAAATTACACCTTTGAATTAGTCTACATTGTATATAAATAATTGAATTTGGTGAGTTATACAGAATAATAATTTATTTAATTTACTGTAACAAAGTAACAGCCATAATTAAAGTGCTATTAAGAAATTTTATACAACAATTTAACACATAATCGGCTTCAATTGTTATTTCAAAAACAAACATAATAACAATAATAATCTTATACTTTTAAGAAAAATTAATTTTTTGAAAAGTATCAAGATAGTAAATAGGTTCATAAAAATCAGATCGCGTAAACCTTTTTTAAAATTACTAAAGTAGTAGTTTTTACTCAATTTAAAATGTTTGTGGTACCTGCAATTTTATTTCTTTAAGTGGTATTTAATGCTGTTTAATGTTTTTCCAAATTTATTTGTATGTAGAAAACTTGCCTAATATTTTTTTATCTTTATCGATTATTACATGGGTATGTAAGTTCCTAAGTTAATAGTAAAATATTATTTTTTTATTATCGGAATATGCCATCGATATCAATAAAAAAAATATTTAAGGTTATAATATCTTGTAGCAATTAATGCCTTCTCAAGAACGAATTTACAAAGGTAAAAAATTAAAATTTGTAGATTCTGTGTCTAGTACAATTAGCTATGTATTATTTTTGAGTAAAACAGTTACTTTTGCACAAAAAATAATAAACAACTAATTTTACGAGATGCATTTGCAAAATTTGAAAAATTTAAGCTGTTAAAAATTAGCAATAAAATAAAATAGTCGATAAATTTCTAATAATTAGCATTTATTATTATCAATTTTTTCTCTAATCTCTTTAATAGCTCCTCCAATGTCATCAGGTATCTAATCATATTTATGTCTAAAGTTATCGAAAAATATTATTTATTTTATTCAGAATTCCCTTCGAGAAATCTCTAGTAGCATGCTGATTAGTTATGTTGGTAGAAGCAGGGCCAGCGGTAACTCGCGGTTGGCACCATTTTGTTTACTAGTCGCTAAGACGTGAAAGTGATTGTTGTATGCAGACAGATTAATACTTAAATCATAATAATTGTTATGCTTATTTTATTAAACGTATCATTTTGAAAAGATTAATACTTAGAAATAATCATACCTGTTTTATTATAATATAACCAACAATGGTGTACATTGTTGAGGTAAAAATAATGAAGTTTTGGTAAGTTTAACAAATGGATTCTTTTGCATTATTTCTTACAATTATTAAGATTAAAATTTTAATATTTTCAATTGTAATTATGTATAGCATTAAAAGTCAAAACGAAGAATGTACTTATTATTTCAGTAAAAATTCTACACGATTTCTTATAAAATAACCATTCCTTTTAATTATTGCATTATAACTAAATATTTAACATATATAAAGGGGTATGTAGTAGGAGTTTGTAGTGCCTACCCCAAAGTGTTTTATATACGCTACCTATTGAGCACAAAATGAAATAAAATTTAGTTGAAATGTTTTTCAATTTCTTCAAAACGTACAATCGGTTACAACAAATATTTCCATTGCTTCAGAAACTGAATTTGCCCCGAAACCAGTACACATTGAATTTGGTGGAAGATCTAAGATCTGGAAGGTGGTGGAATTAGTCTACTGAAAGGTAGGATTTATTAACACATTTTATGTTACATACCTTAATTATACTATTTATGCTTTTAATTTATTACCACGTATCGGGCGATGACAAGAATAAGATTTATATATTTCTCTCTTTACCATTTTTTGTCTGTAATTTATAAGCTGACAATAGGTTCGTTTTAAAATTTATTTTAACTGGCTCAGTTCAATATTTTATGTGCTATTAAGTAACAGGTACCTAAGAATTAGCTCATAAAAGGTCCAAAAAGAACACAGAATTAAATGAATAAATGAAATGTTATTTTTTATCGGGTAATACTTCATTTGTTTTTCTGAAACCGGGTATTAAAATACATTCGAAATAAACAAACTTTTTTATTATAACAATATTAACGGTCTTAAGAATATTTAACACACTAGTTGTGACCGAGACATCGTCCGCGTGGAATTTAACAAAAAAAATTATTTAAAAAATTTTTAAGCAAGTCGTTGAGACATAACCGTTAGCAATAGCCCGCTCGCGCGTTCTGAGCCCGCGCGACAGGCAGCCTTTATGATATTAAGTGGCGGGAGGTGCTTTTACAATTTGTGTCTGTCTGTCTGTTTGTTCCGGCTAATCTCTGAAATGGTTGGACCGATTTTCAAGGGACTTTCACTGCAGATGGCTAATGTAATAAGGAGTAACTTAGCATACTTTTATTTTAGAATTTAATAATTTATTTTAGAGGTTAATAAGTATTTATTAATAATAATTATTAATTTCTAAAATAAAAGTAGCCTAAGTTACTCCTTATTACATTAGTTATCTGCCAGTGAAAGTCCCGTCAAAATCGGTCCAGCCGTTTCAGAGATTAGCCGGAACAAACAGACAAAAAATTTTAAAAATATTATTTTGGTATATGTACCGTATATATGTTACCGGCCAAACCCGATTTCAGGACAAACTAGTTTTGCCAAGGCTAAACTAGTTCTTCCTATACGCGATAGGATTAACTAGTATAGCCTAGTCCACACTAATCTGTCCTAAGCCCGATAGGATAAACCAGTTTAGGCTAGTCCAAACTGATGTGTCCTGATATAAATAGGTTAGGTTAGGTTATGATAGATAAATTTTGTGAGATGTAGCTGCAAAATAAACTGTTCCACAAACAGATGCTAGTGCAATAATGCAATGATACTAGAAATAAATAAATAACAATTTTAATAATTGCGGTATGATTATTGCTTCTATTAAAAAACACTTATTATTTGTTATAGTATGATTGTTTGTATTACCAATTATCTATAACTTTTAATGACGAATCATTATGGTTTTAATAAAAATGATTGTTTTTCCAATTACGGAGTATTTTATTGAGTTTATCTAAATATACTATAATGTTTACACTAGGCCACACCAAGTTATCCTAGAGTGTGCATATTTATATCAGGACAAATCAGTTTGGACTAGCCTAAACTGGCTTATCCTACCGGACTTAGGACAAATTAGTTTGGACTAGGCTATACTAGTTCTTCCTATACGCGATAGGATTATCCTACTAGTTAATCCTATCGCGTATAGGAAGAACTAGTTTAGCCTAGGCAAAACTAGTTTGTCCTGAAATCGGGTTTGGCCGGTAACATATGTACTGTGTATACATCCATATGCTTTTAGTAAAAAGTGGTTATTGTAATATTATAAACAAACACTCCAATTTTATTTATCTGTATAGATGAAGGACTTTGATACCTCAGGAGACCTAATAAACAACATTCTAATTTATTAAGTTTATTTAAAAAAGAAGGAATTAAAATCCTTATTCGTCTAAATATTAAGATCAAGGATCTCACATTTAGAACGCGTCCTACCAAGTAGGCACAACGAACCGAAAGCCATATTCCACGACCGGTTTTGACCTATCGGGTCTCATCGGGTGGGCGCTGGCAGAAATGCCTTTACAGGCTATATTATAAATATAAATATTGAATCAACAAAAAAATCTACTCCGAGGGCTAATACCCCTACCGGAATTGAATTACACTGTTGATTCCGATGTATTCTTAGACGAAGATATAACATATTCAAAAAAAAGGAAGGAATTAAAATACTTATTCGTCTAAATATTAAGATCAAAGATCTCACATTTAGAACGCGTCCTACCAAGTAGGCACAACGAACCGAAAGCCACATCCCACGACCGGTTTCGACCTGTCGGGTCTCATCAGGTGGGCGCTGGCAGAAAGGCCCTCGGAGTAGTTGTTTCTGTTGATTCCATATTTATATTTATATTTATTAAGTTTAGTTTATTAAAGATATTACAAATATTTTTTAAACAAAATATAGAAATTCCCACACACGTTGATAATAACTACATTTTTTTACGAAAATAAAAAAATAATAATTACATTTTCAATTTGCAAAAAAATCTCAACGGTTGTTATTTAATAAATAGATTAAACTGTAACGAAAACAGATTGAATTACGTTATTCAATTTATCGTTGTTGCGACAACGCGTAGCACATTGGCGTGAAGTTCTGCCGGTATAATTGTCGTTCATAATGCAGTTATTATGTAGGTGCAAATTTTAATAAACGTTAACAATAATTGTAATAGTGCTGTTGGCGTTCACGCGGAATGAATTATTCGACTGTACCTATTCAAACACGTGCGAAATGCATACTGTATAACAACAGACATTGAACGTACCCAACGGTCAACGCTTTCGACTATTAATTACTGTCCGGAGCCACAGATGCCGTATGAAAGGGATAATTGCAATCCGGGAAAATGTCACTCGACTTGGAACTTTCAGAACAAATCGCATTATCACGTGGTAATGGCCCCCACTACTCTCACCATTATTTTTAAAAGCAGAAGTTATTTTTACCGAATGATTGAGTGGTCGCATAGTCTTTGTTTGCAGTTAGTCAAATTTCTTAGATAGAGGGGCAACAACAAAGGAATGCTCTAACGAATCTGATTAAAACAAAAAACTATGTAACATATGTACACGCGATGGAACTTGTACTTATATTTGCATATTTATTTGGTCAGTAGATATATATATAATAACTAGCTGTACCCGCGACTTCGTCCGTGTGGAATTTATCAAAAAAGTTATTTTAAAAATTTTAAACGAAGTTGTTGAGACATAACCGTTAGCAATAGCCCACGCGACAGGCAGCCTTTGTGATATTAAGTAGCGGAAGCCTCTTTTATTATACAATTTTTGTCTGTCTGTTTGTTCTGGCTAATCTCTGAAACGGTTGGACCGATTTTGACGGGATTTTCATTGGCAGATAGCTATTGTAATAAGGAGTAACTTAGGCTACTTTTATTTTAGAAATTATTTATTATTATTAACACATCCCCGAAAAAAATTGATTGAGTAGGTCTCATCTTGTTGATCATCTTGATTTTTGGAATAAAACACTTAAAGAACTCTCACGATTCCTTCTTCTGAAGATGTCCTTGTAGGTCGAAACAAATTTGTTATGAAATAAAATAAAAATAAGTGAAAGTTCTTTAAGTGTTTTATTCCAAAAATCTAGTTATCCCTGTTTTGAGCCTACTGTACCAGCAAAAAGAAACTGTCACTAACTTATCCCCGAAAGCTTTTTGAAGCATTTTAAATGCTTTTTTTGTCACTTTTCCCGAGCTTAAAACAAAATTTAACGCTCACACGAATTGTACCTTTGACCGTTGCAGATTGTGAGAAGTATCCCTGTTGTAAGGAAATATAACTCAACACAGATCAACTCATATTAGCGTATCTTCGATTATTACATTCAGTTACGGTCTTTTTTTAAAACACCTTGTATTTACAAAATGTTCAAAAACATTTCGAGTAAGTTCTTAAACGCACAAACAAACTGTCAGTCTTCAATTCATCCACAGTTATCATTAAAATCCAATTTATTGCCAAACTTTGTTTACGTATTCTTGAAGTTCAGAACTCTGGAAATTTGAATAATATTTTATCTGTTTGTAGTTTGAATGTGACATTGTATAACTTTGCAATGAATTTGCCTCCTTCGTCGCGATATAATAATAAACTGTTTCTGTTTCTGAATTTCTGTCTTTGATTTTCTTGATTTGTCAGAAATACTTAAATAATACTATAAAATTATTTAATTTCGTATTGAACAGCGGAATTTTGAAATGTGTCAAGGAATTTGATAGTTTCCGTTATTTATTTTAATAATCCAATATCTTCTTCTCTTTCTTTCTTATTAAGAAATACAACAAAAGATACGACTTTTATGAGTTTTAATTTGCCCCACTGGTTAATCAGGTGGGTGAATTATAATGGTACAATGTTTATGTTGACACCACGGTGTGGTGGGGCTCGATAAACATTATTAAAAATGTATTTTTAGAGCTTGGCTCTGTATGAGTGTGAAAGTGCGAAACGTGGATGCTGGGCGCAGCGGAAAAGAAATAAATGTTAGAAATGAGGATGTATTAGAATGATTACGAGAACAAATGGCATTATGGAAGTCAGTAAGGACAAGGAGAGATAGAAAAGCCGGAGGGTAGGGCGTAAGGCCCTCTTCAGGCTCCTTGCAGAAATCGGGGGAATAGGTGGGTGGTGTAGTTAGGGAGAGAATAGAATATTACTGCCCCAGCATTTTCCTAAATGATCCAAAGACACGTGTTTAGATTATCCTCGAGTAGGGGAATCTTCAAAAGATATCCCGAGACCCGACAGGGTAGTGGGAGCTCAACTCGGAGGTTATACATCTCGAGAGAAAAGGGTGGGAGTAGGATTAGGTTGGGTGGTGGGGAGGTAAGAAGCGTTGGGGGATCGGTGGCCCTCGTGCTGAATCGGGGGGGGGGGGGGTAGAAGGTGACAGGACCTTCTAAAACGATCATTCGGTTTGGGGAAAATGGCAGAAAGTACGGAGATGGACGGGTTCGGGTGACCTGTCATTGAAGTGCAGTGAATTGTTGCAAATCTGTATGCAGCTTCAGGGAGAGAAGGGAGACCGGTTTCCTTCGGAATCTGGGAATTTCTAATCTCTATCAGTAAACCGAATTTAAAGAGTCAATCAACTGAATTCCTTATTTGCAACTATACATCGGTTTTTCTAAAGTTTATTTTTTTGGTTGTTATTGAGTTTGGTTTAATTTAGTTTCCGATTTCTACAGAAAATTTGTGTTCGAATCGGGAGAAATAGCTTCTACCATGAAAAGAGGCTAATCTTTAATTGAGGACCCTATCGTAAAAAGGGTAATGAAAGATGAAAAATAAAGACAGATCGTCGTCGATTCCACTTAAATCGGCCCCATTAATTTTTACAATATTGTGGTATTTGTGTCTTGTGGGGATTCAGAACTGGGGGATGACAGAAGACTGTGAGAGAGAAGGGGGAAGAGATTGTGCGGGCGTTGTTAATACCGCAGATTAAGGATTTTCATTGAATTAATTTTACAACACCTTTCAGGATATAACACGCGCCGTTTCGGTACGTTCATTATATTATAAGTCTTCGTGTGCGCATAATAACGTTTATACGGTAGTTTTGATCCACGGTAATTTGTAGAAACGACGGCGCTATGCTCGCATATTAAGGCTCGGAATTCCGAGCTAACATTAAAATGTATTGGTAGCAGTTAACGATTAATTTCTTGGCTCCCGGTGCCGCTGCTTTGTACTACTACTACATACTACTATTTACTGATGCTGCTGCTGCTGCTATTACTGCAACGACTGCTACGATCCGTTGTCTCGTATACCGAACGCAATTTCCAAGTTAACGCCATAAACATCAGTTACGATAAAAGTAGGTTAATGCGCAAAAATAAAACAAGAATATAGTTAGTTGCCTCTTTTATAATAAGTCAAAATGAAATCGCCGTAAATACCCCTGCGAACGTTCTAAATTACTTTATTCACTTGTTTTGCTTTATCGTTTCGTACTTCACGTTCAGCAGGCGATTGTGTTTAAGGTTTAAGTATATAATATATTACATGCATTTTGGTGTTGATTATAATGAAATAACGATAAATGAATAAACACTACTTTGTTTATTATCACTTTTTTATTTACAAATCCTTTTGATTATAATAGTTTCGACAAATAGCTTGTCATTGTCATACAAATGATTACAAATTGAATGAATATAAACAGATGTACAGTAGTGTGATATATATTTTTTGGAAATACCATTAATTATTAAATGTATTGAATAGTACTGAGTGGTACAAATCTACCTGGTCGTTTAACTGGTTATTTTCGGATTTTTGATGCTTTATATACCTACTTCTAAGGATTCTAAAATATTAAGTTTAAAGCCTTTATTTACATTATGAATAATTTTAAGATTTTCTATAGTAGGAAACTGATGGCCTGTTTCTAAAAAGATGGTTTACAAAATTGGAATTATCTTTTCTTACTCTAAATGAGCTAAAGTGTTCGTTATAACGAGTTCTAAATGACCTTCCAGTTTGGCCTATGTAAAAGGAATCAGATTCTGTACATTCTAGCTTATAGACGTCTCAGTTTTCAAATTTGTCACTTTTATCTTTTGAATTAAAAAGTATGTGTTTTAAATATGTGTTTGTTTTAAAACTAACAGGTTGTTTGCAGATAGAACATTAGCAATCTTTATTGAAATACTACCAAAGTACGTCAATGATATATATTTACATTCTTTGTTTTTATGTGTGGGGATATAGACTGGCATGCTATTTTAAATTGTTTTTTACGTATTACATTTTGAATTGCTCTTGGATTTTTTTTGCAATTGTAAGAATAATGTTTAGCTCATGTTTTAATTTTTCGTTTGAATGAGGGACTCAGAAAGTTCTGTGTATCATAGATTTATATGCTGAAAGTTTGTGTGATAGAGGGTGATTTGAATTATTATGAATTGTTACGTCTGTGAATGTTGGTTTTCTGTACATCTGTTTATATTCATTCAATTTGAATCATTTGTTTGACAATGACAAGCTATTTGTCGAAACTATAGTCAAAAGGATTTGTAAATAAAAAACTGATAATAAACAAAGTATTGTTTATTCATTTATCGTTAAGATGAATTATCACAGAGTAACGGCTGAATCAATCCAATTTTTACAATAAAATAAGTTAAATTTTTAACTGAAATTGTCGTCAGAAACGAATCCAAAATGATATACAACACTCGTAGGTATAAATAACCACAGACGCCATCTGTAGGAGTTTGCTACTTATTGTAACTTTATTCTCAATTACTTAGTTGTAAATTTCTAGAGATGGCATCGGTTAATTGATCGGTGGTCTGTCGGAATTGTGTACGGCTTGCTGATGAAGACCAAAGAGTTCGAAATTGCGATCCACGTCTGAGGGTGTCGACAGGTCACTAACAAAGCCCTTAGGTATAGTTTACAACTAATTTTATTATTTCAAATTGGTTAAGGCTTTCGCGGCCAGTTGATGAACTAGTGTAGTCCTTATTCGGGTCTAAAAGCCGTCGTTTTCTGGAATTGCTTCCTAACGTTTCTCTAGCACGAGTAGCGAGCTTCTTCAAACTAAGAATTCGTCACTCCTGGAAGGACCTCTGAAGAAGCTTGCCATTCGTGCTAGCGAAACGTTAGGAAGCAATTCCAAAAAACGACGGCTTTTAGACCCGAATAAAGACTACATTAATTCTATGATATTATGTATTCACTATGTATGGGTATATTTCCCTTTTAAACCCTAACTAATAAATTACTATTCAAAAAATTGAGCAATAATAACAACAAAAAACTATAAGGATTGCGAAAGACGTGCCATGAAACAATTTATTGTGTCGCATTAAGGATTGGCAAATTATACCCATATCTCTTCCTTTCTTCGTGAACTGACGAGGCCAATTCCACATCTCAATTCTTCTGGAAGCTAATGGCTCTGGTTCTCACTGTTATCCTTGATACAAAGTTTCTTGAAACCCATTACGTACTACTTTTGTTAGTAGTTGACGACTTTAGTTTGCAGTTTAAAACACAAGATCTGTCGATGTCAAGTTGTAGTCCCATCGTCTCTAGACATTTGTTTTTTAATTCATTTAATAAGGCAGATGAGCTTATGACACGAACAAGCTTATAATGAACCATTTTTATTGTAAGAATTGAAGAACGTGAACAGTAAAAGGAAAAATAGAGAAATCAAGCAAAAAAAAGAACAGTAAAAGTCAATATGGAATATTTCCGCCTCTATTCCCAATAACAGTTTCGCATCGACGGTTCATAGTCTACCAGCTGGATATAGTACGATAGCATAATGCTTCACTGGCCAATGTAATCACTTACACACATTCATCACGATTCAAATTTCCCAATTTTGTAAGAGGCATATTTTTTAAGTTTTAATAATTTTATTTTTACATGAAAGCCTGTACCTTAATCTACTTTTCTACATAATTTCCTTCAATATTGACGCACTTGTACGTAACGTGTGACTATCCCAGATGTTTCTTCAAGTGCAGGAACAAATGGTAGTCACTAGGCGCTAGATCAGGGCTGTATGGAGGATGATCTTGAGTTTCCCAGTGAAAAGATGTGATGAGATTTTTGGTCCGATTAGCCACATGTAGCAAAACAATGCCCTTGCTCAACTTGCCACGTCTTTTGTTCTGGATTGCACGGTGCAGATTCCTTACCATTCCATCACTTATAACGTTTTGTCCATAAACTGGAAAGATGTCACGATGAATATCAGTAGGTTTTAGTCCTTTAGCACTAAGGAATCGTATAACAGCCCGAACTTCGGACTTCACAGTCGGCAGGACTCACGATTACCGCAGGCATCTTAAACACTCAGTAAACAACGTAAACAACGGCGAAGCAGACTGTAATGGCGTCAGTGCGTAGGCGAGAGATGTAGGTACTGACCGCAGCGCTACGGCGGTAGAATTTCAAAACTGTACTTACTTAAAAAAGGTTTTTCGTATATAACGACCCTTTGTACTCTAAGGATCGCGTTAGCACGGACATGATATCTAACGAATTTAACACTTCCAGTTGTTGTTTTGTGTAGCTTGGCCTTATGTTCTTACTGAAATTTATGCATTAAGCTTAATTGTGTAGGTATATACTTTATTAAAAAAAAAACGATAGATCGTATAGGGTGTTGCAAATTTCAGCTATATTCAGGTCATCATTCATACACTCTGTGTATTATGAGAATCTAAATTTAATTTCAGGTGTATAGTCTTTACGAAAGGAGCAGATTAGATTTTAAAAAGACGTCGTAGAAATCGGATTAACAATTTACGAGAAAATTCTGTTTGACTTTATGCCATTTTTCTAAGGGTTCGTTAATTTTGACGCAACGTGTACGTTCTACAATGTTGCATAATTGTTTCGTATATTAAATTCCTTTGACATACAAATAAACAGACCAAAATAACAGAACAGTAGAAAAACTTCATTTTCTAAACTATAAATCATAGAGTACCTACATTATTTATAGATTTTTTCGGAGAAAGAAAAAGTCGCGTTTTTTTATTTGGAGCGACTGTAACATATTGCAGTGCAAAGTTATAAAAAAATACTGTTTTTCCCAAATAGATAGATATCTCTTGTTTGTTCCGGCTTCCGCTGCGACATTTCTACCGTCGAAAATCTCCGAGATCCACTGCCTTTTTTCGGTCTTTAATATTCTGCATCCGTACTACATTTCTCTGACGAATAGTAATGTACGCAATAATAAATAGAGCAGGAAATATGCGCACGGACTCGGTCATGTCATTTCACCGTCTCACGCGAATCCTTTCTAAAATATTATGTGGACGACCTATCAAAAGGCGAAAAATAAACAATTCCTTTCAGCAGACGACAACAAATTTGTTTCAATAACGAATATTAAATCTATCAATCTAAGGAGGGTCCTCCTTTCAAATTTTGTAATGGCTTCAAATTATTTTTGTTTATTGTATGGTTATTAACAATAAAATGACTCATATTCAATATCAATGCTGCATATATTAATTCATTCACTTTAGGTAAATTCCTGGTTAACACGAAGATGACGGATAAACCAAACATTCTTGGTATGAACGGTGTATACGAAATTACCTGTTGAAATTGTCCACCTGTATACATTGGAAGGTCTAGAAGGGATGTTTTGATTAGGTTTAACAATGTAAAATATAACAAACATGCTTTGAATTTAGCCAGTCATCTTATTGGTAATAACCATACAATAAACAAAAATAATTTGAAGTTATTACATTTTAGACAGGTTTGAAATTTTAAAAATTAAAAAGGCCACAAAATTAAATTAAATAATCACAAACGGTCAGGTAAATTTTGGAAATAACTCTCTATCAGACTCAGATAATGTATCCCCTCTATATAACCATCCACTATAAATATCCTGTAATCTCCAACAGTTATTAGTATAATTACACTGATAAACACAGGAGTTGTGACATGACAATATTTGAGTGTATTTTGAGACACTAAAATCAAATCTGAAAACAGATTTTTTCTATCAGCTATCTCATATTGCCCTATTTCTTGGCGTTTATGCAATAATGCTCATATGTCATGTTAAGACCTGTCTATTCCTGTTTATTAGATGCGAGCTCTATGTTTTGAGAGCATATTGCGTTAATTAGTGGACTAATAGTGGCCGATTACATTGCATATTAAGTTGGAACCGATTAAGAATTTTGTGAAAGCTATGGATCGAAATGTAAGAGAGTTTCCGCATTAAAACAAACATTTCCGGGACTTAGGCAAAAATTAAAGAGGGCATATTTGTCGGTCCACAAATAAGGAAACTCATGAAGGATACAAAGGAATGGGCTGTAACATGTCTCTAAAAATTCACTTTTTGGATTCTCATCTCGATTTTTTTTCGGCAAATTTAGGTGCGGTAACTGATGAACATGGTGAACGGTTCCACCAAGGCGTTTCTGCCATGGAAAACGGTATCAAGGCAAATGAAGTGTCAATTTACTTGCTGAGTATTGCTGGACATTTTTAAGAGATACTTCAGGAGCAACATATCGCTGTAAAACATCGACAACATAATAAACAGCTTGTTTTGTCCGTGTCACACAAAATTAATTTAATTTTGTTCACCAGTGTTATTTAATCCTAAGGATTCCCTTATAAAGAAAAATAAGTATAGAGTGCAATAAATAATATAGAAAGTATTTCAAGTTGATTTATTTGTAATTAATATAAAAATACATAAATGAATACCTACTGTAATTATTCGAGGATAAATGATAACATAAATTGTGTGCGACCCAGTTTATATTTTTACTCTCGGGAACGTCGGGGATGCTTGTTAGTCTACCTCCGTTTAATTCAAAATATTAATATTATTCAACACATTCCCTGGCAGATATTCTCAGAAATATTCGAGAACATGCTGTTTTTTCTTGATTTTGTGTAATTCGTTAGTGAATAATTTTCGCCTATTTTTAAAGGTGCGAGCCGCCACTGGCTAGAGCGAGAGTTCACGAGTTTATAGTTCCCTCGTTTTCCGTACCTCTCGCACTTTTTTTCAGTCAACCCCAATTAATCGTATCCGGCGTAACAGATTTTCGGACGAGTGTTTCGTTTTCCCATTAATCACCCCAATTACATCGGGAGTCGCGTCAATAGCGACGACTACCGAACAAGTGACAGTCAGCGGCGGACCCTCACACTTTCTCCCCTTCTCTTTTTCTCTAATGTGTTATATGGACTTCTGCTATCATTGCGAAAGAAAATGGCCCGAAAGGGAGCCATAATTCGTCCACGAAGAAGTGACGAAGACTTACGACACGACCGTATTACGTCGTCGCAATCGAGATCTATTGTTATCAGGTTATCACCGTCGGAAAACAACGGATGCTCTGCCCCTTATCTCCCAATGGAATAAAATATTTGTGCGCCTCTGCTAAATGGACTTGTTCTGTTTAAAACAATAGCTCGTTTTGGATTACCGGATTCTATTTAATAAAAGTTAAGAAAATAAAATGCCAAAAATTTGTAGACTTTTCTATTAATCTTAGACTTTTATTAGAAAATAGATTTCAATATAACCACATGCGATGTTTTCACAAATTATAAATTATAGTATTTATAAATTATAAATATATAATACAAACAAATTAATCGTGAAACTACTTCACACAAATATAGTTTCCGGTATCGTCCCCAAAAAAAAATTGCAATCACAACAAAATCATGCTAATAAGGAGAATAAGGGTTTATCGGATACGAAACAACACAGAACACACCCACGTTTTGCTTACATATAAGAGGTTTCTTCAGGGCAGGTTTCATCGTTAATTGGTATTTAAATCAAATGGTGCAATGTGTAATATTATTAATTATTAATAGAATCTATTCTAAGACAGTCTCGAATATGATTGATTAATTATCAATTAACTCTTACAACCTTTATTGGCTTGATATATTAGACAACTTTTTGGTATGTGTTTCAAATGTGTATATTCTGTGAGTTTATTTATTTGAATTTTGATTACTCAAATTAATGTGTATATTTTGGTTATATGTGCTCTTTTCAAATGAATTAAATATTAAAGTTTCTATAGCTTTTGTGGAACATTCAAAGAAGCATTTTGATTAATATTGACATTGAAAATTCCATTATGTTGGCAAAGATTTAAACGTACATTTCTGAGTTTTAGGGCAACTTTGGAAAAACTGACAACCATTCCCCACAGTTTTGCTCTTTTTAACCTAGATAGAAATTAATATCAAATAATGAAATTATACTCTTGATAATGATCTCAGTTCAATCGAAACAAAATTGTCGAGTTGTCGAAAATAAATCTTGGTGAAACATTAAAGGTTGCTTTTCTACGTTTTTTATTTAATTTAACATGTTTTACAAACGTTGCACTGTCGAATCTCTCAAATAATAAAGATTACACGTGTATATTTCAGTAAAAAAAAAAGTAATTTTCTAATCGAGTCACTATATAACAATGTTCAATGTTCTACTTATCTTTTGTGCTAGCGTATTGGTAGTTTTGTAAGCTTATTTTATGGAGCTATCTCCTTTTATGATTCAAAGGCTATAGTGGGATAAGATAATGAAAATTGCCCCTTGCTCGATTGTAAGTTCGAAAATGGCTCAAAATTATCGAAAAAATGCAAAAAGTGATGGTTTTTCGCATTTTCTGGGTATGCTCCGGTCTAAAAATGAAAATATACTTACCGGCATTGTAAAGTAAAAATACATGAAAAACTGTTATTTTTATTTCTATTTTTCGCATTTTCTGGGTATGCTCCGGTCTAAAAATGAAAATATACTTACCGGCATTGTAAAGTAAAAATACATGAAAAACTGTTATTTTTATTTCTGCCAAATGGAACCTTCGTGTCCTAAAAAGCTATTGAAAAATTAAAATACTTTTCCTAGCTTCAGTTTAGGTTCTAAAAATCTGAAAAAAATCAGGCTAGTTTCCTTCTCAATACCTAATGATTTTCTTCAGATTATTTAAAGTAAAACGTAACCCAGGAGAAACTCATTTCGAAAAAACACACATTCAACGATAACGCCGCCCTCTGACCACCTAGAGGGCTGACAATTTAGCTGAAAGAGTTTTCAGTTATATCCTTTCGAATGGCCAGTTCGAAATTACAATCGAGCACGAGGCAATTTTCACTATCTTATAGCCTTTAAAGAATTATATGGCTACTAAAACTTCTAATGAAAGATTTGAAAATACGAAACTTCAATGAGTATCTACAATAAAAGAATTCAAATAAAACATCTTTTAACACTACATTTGAACAAAAATAAAGTGTTGTTTCGTCAATACAATGTACCGTGTCACAAATCAATGAAATCGATGGCAAAATTCCATGAATTTGGCTTCGAATTGCTTCCGCATCCACCGTACTCTCCATATCTGGCCCCCAGCGACTGTTTTTTGTTCTCAGACCTCAAGAGGATGCTCGCTAGACAAAAATTTCGCGCCGATGAAGAGGTAATCGTAATCGCCGAAACTGCAGCCTATTTTGAGACTAAAGACAAGTCGTATTATAAAAATGGTATCAAAAAGTTATATGGCCAAATCGTTAATCGTTGTATGGCCCTCGAAGGGAACTAATTGAATAATAAAATCGAATTCCATCAAAAAAATAATATTATTTTCTATGCTAGCCTACGAACTTTTCAGCCCGTCTACTGTGTCCAAAGTTGGACTGGCTCAACTAGTAAATTATTGGAATGGTTAGATACAGTAAAAGTATACGGTGGTGGAATTAATTGTTGCGTAAATTTGTATAATCGCTTTTACATTATTGTTTATATTTACATATCTTTTCCCTGAGTATATAGTTATACGGGAATTAAGACAAATTCCTCGGTAATCGAAAATGTTGAGCAAAGAACGCGTGGCAATTTGTCATTGGCAGATGTGGTAAGGTCAGCGAGTTGACGAAGACGTACGATCCATTCGTTCGAAATCGCATTCCCCACCACCACCGCCACGATCTATTGTTAAAGCCCTCGGAAAACAATAAATTGCCTTTTTACTTGCGCTATGCAAAAAAGCGAAAGGACGTCCGGGACGCCCGCTACCATTAAATTAGATTTCTAACACCACACCGACCGAGACCAACCAACCAAGCGGTCGGCACCGACGCTGCACTTGCGGTTACAAGAGACCTCTTTCCTTCTCATCTGAGTACGTGTATGTATGTGCGTGTGAGATAATGCCATCGTAGGCAGAAATTCCTCATTCCGCCGCGAACCAAGCAAACGGCGCTGCGGACCTCGGTTGGGCAAAAAAGGGCCGACGAAAACGCGAGGCAATTTATTCCGGGGGCCTACGCTCGCGCCCTGCCCGACTGACTCATTATACACAACCGTTCCGCGTTTCGATTTCTGGATCTTCTTCTTTCGGACGGATTACTGTCGACTGATTTCGGAAATTGATGGCTTTAGTCGGAAATGGATGAATTAAATATATATTGCGCAATACGAAGAGCAAAGTTCCATGAGAGTGACGGAGAATGAGAGAGAGAGAGAGATAAGAATCGCATCGACTCTGATTAAGCAATCTTTTGAAAGGCTCATTTACGCGAAGCTTAACCAGTAGCTTTTGGCCGGTTCTGTAATTCCAGAATGAAACCTCACGATAACGATCAGTTATCGAGCAGAACATTTATTAGGGTACCCATAAAGGAAATGAGTAATCATTTGGACACACGCTAACGTAAAGTAACATGGTATAAATAGGTTGCGATGGACCCGCTAACCACACGAAGCTAAATCCGTTTACTCAAAATTAATAGTAGGTATTTGGAAGTGTGTTTAAAAAGGAAAATATGTAAATATAAATATGGAATCAACAGAAACAACTACTCCGACGGCTAATACCCATATCGGCATTGAATTACACTGTTGTTCTTAGACGAAGATACGAAAGATATCAAAAAAAGAAGGAATTAAAATCCTTATTCGTCCCACATTTGGTTTCAACCTATTTATTTATTTATTATTTGCTGGTAACTTGTGTTCCTCATAAGAGTGTTACATACACTCACTCTAGAGGAGTTATGTTGGTGTTGCTATCATATTTCAAAATTTTCATTTTAAGTTTTCGTTATGGCTTCAAAATAACGGACACAGAACAAGTCCGCCACCCAAGCCAATAACTTATCTTAAATCTAACATATATATATATATATATACTTGCACATTTTTATTTGTATTCTAAAACCCGAGTTACAACCACTAACACAAAAACTTCGAACTCTATATTATCATTTTCACCTTTTTCCATTTCATCAGCATACAGTTTAAACTCTCCTTCACCAGGATAGTGGATAGTAGATAGTAGCCCAATGAACGGATCACAACTCCCATTGCTTTGAGGTTATTCTACCATCACAATCTTTATAGTTATATTACAATCGAATAATTTTAAGATTTTTTTTAATTAAATTTTCACTGAAATTTTAAGTAAATTGGTTTTTCCCAAAATTTAAATTTTGACAGATCAGTTTAACATATCGTATTATTGGGTCCCATAAGGTAGGCGCTGGCAAAAAGTAGTTGTTTCTGTTGATTCCATATTTGTATTTATCATAACTGTTACGATTCGCTTTGAATCGTCCTGGACTGCAACTTGATGAAGTCCAGGTGTTTGTGTTGAATTTTTGTGGTTGAAGTAAGTCGTTGAATTAAAGTCTTTAAGCAGATTTTTATACATATATTTACACTTTATACACGGATAATACTGGTACCGGGTAGCGTTGCGTCACGTTTGAATTGTCGATTGAATATTGATTAATTGATTTGACTTGTTTGTTGATATAAGTTGATATGTAGTTGATAGTTAGATAGTTGATGTTAATTGATATTGCTTGTTATTGATCTCGTCTGATCTTGTCTCTTTGTTTCATGATAGAAAAAGGTTATTTATAGATTATAGACTCAGCTGGAAAGGGATGGAGGTGTGGTTAAATTTGATGAGAACAATGATGATGGGTGTTACAAGTGAGGAAGGTGTGTTTTGAAACTTGTTGTAGTGTATTGGTTTATGGTTATAAATGTGACAGAAATATGATACAAATTGACGGACGTTAGGCTTAGTGGGTTGACAGTTACAGCTAGAGAAAATTACTGGAATTTATGGTAGTGCAATTAGGAAAGGATTCGAAACTAAATTGACAAAGGAAAGGAACTGGTAATAAATGAACAAAAGAGCTAAAAATCATAATTTAGAAAATCGGCGTGAAGACGTTACACATCTTGCAATGTTATAAATCAGCTGGTGGTCCAAGGGACGCAACAATAATAGCCTGTGACGGCCATTAGTTTGTTTATAAATTTGGTTATTAAATTTAAAATAATTTTGGTTGATGCATTTTATTATTATAATAAAATCCTCAAAGGACCGACGATTACTACCAGATAAATCCGTTGAAAGTGTAGCGATTAGGTATTTTCAGAATATGACAGACACCTTCGAATAAAGCCACTGTTGCAACTCATTAGTTTTCTAGTAAATGCGAGTATAACAAAGTGGGTGCTAATGTAAGAGTTTATTTTGTTAGATAACGAAGTTTATTTTTCCATAAAGTTTGTTCGAGCGAAAAAGATAAGTTTCTAACACCAAGTAATTTCTTGTCATCAAACAAGTCCGATGCAAAGTAGTTTGCGTGGCTTTACAGTCATTGTCGTCCTGCGAGCGAGCGCTTTGTCGAATCAATTTTATTTTCTCTTAAAATTCCGCTAGCTTTCTCGAAGATGCCGATGGAATTCAATTAAACTCCTTACCTTGTCATATAGACTCTGTTTAAAAGTTTGACGGTGCATTAATCTATTTTACCTCGAAGAAATAATATCGGAACTTTTTTTATTACTCGCTAACTCCTAAAACAATTTAGTCTCCGATGGTTAATTAAAACTTGAAATTAGTAGCCTACGTTCGAGTTGATTTCAATATTTAGTCGAACCTTTGTTATGTTAGTTAATTCAGAAAAAAAAACAGAATTTCGCCCGAGTGATTAAAACGTAATAAAAGAAAAACTGAGTAGTATCGATACATAATATTCCAGGATTTAAAAAACTCGATTATTTAATTGTTAGAGAACGAGGAAAGGAAATAATAGATCTAATTCCAATTCTAATTTTTAATATAAAGATAAATATGGAATCAAGCGAAACAACTACTCCGATCCTTTATAATTAGACGAAAAAGGGATTTTAATATCTTCTTTTTTTTGGATTCAATCAACAGTGTAATTCAATGCCGGTAGGGGTATTAGCCCTCAGAGTAGTTGTTTCGGTTGATTCCATATACATATTTATATTTATCATATACCCTGTAAAGGCCTTTCTGCCAGCGCTCACCTGATGAGACTCGATAGGTCGAAACCAGTCGTAGGATATGGCTTTCGGTGCGCTGTGCTTACTGTGTAGGACGCGTTCCAATTGTGGGATCTGTGATCTTTTATAATTAGACGAAAACTGATTTTAATACCTTCTTTTTTTAGATTAATTCTAATTTTTCCAAACTCCACGAATTTTAATAATATAGTAAGCAGCTGTCTTATAATGATAGGTCGATGCTTATAGAATTCCTGTAAGTACAATGATAAAGAATGAGAACGATCTAGTGAGTTATGATGCTCGAACTAGAGGATAACAGTCAGCGTCGTTATCGTCCTGGCGCGCGGAACTAGATATCACGATTTTGAAAGCGACAAATGCAATTTCACGCCTCTGGGAACTCCACTATTGCTGGCACACGCGACATCAAATTCTCTCTTACTCACTCTATGGATTTCTTTTTTCTTCTCCGTACTCCCTATCGTTAATACGAAATTCAGTTTGAATACAAGGACCACACATTGTAAAATGTGTGAGAATGCATTGTGCCTTCAGTTTAATCACTATATTATAATGTGCTAATATCTATTGTTATCTATTATTTTCTGAAGCTAGCCCCTCTCTTGATATAAATTTATAGATGTACCTGACTATTAAAACGTCTAACTAGGGGCTGTAACTGTGCCTTGTAACTATACTTGTAACTTCTAATATCCAGAATGCTGCTAATTAACGATACCTTTCCGTCTTTCCGTCCAAACTAGGTTAAGGTTCAAGTACGTTTCCCTGTTTGCCTTGTGTAATGTTTTATGTACCACCGACATCGGTACCTACCGTACAAATTTGAACTGTAGGTCAACTAGTACGTAATATTGTTCATCGACATCCATAGTTTCTAAAATGGACACTTCATCACTTCAACTAAATCAAACATCATTGCCTCATAGTAACTAACTATGAAAAATATGAAACGTTTATATTAGCGGTTGTATGGTTTTCAGATATTGCGAAGTACAAACTAAGTAATGCTTACAATTTAGTAATATATCACTCATTCCCAGTAACATCTAGGGGATATCGGTCTATCGATCCTAAACCTTGTCGAATATATTATTTATGAAGAAAAGTTTAGGGAAAATAAAAACATTATACTAGGAACGACCTAAGGAATATTAGGTTAGGTTAGGATAGTATAAACCTTTTAACCTACGATACAATTTCCCAGTGGCGGATTTACCAGTAGGCTGACTGGCTGGAGCCTAGGGCGGCAGATTTTAGGGGGCGGCAAATTTGGCCCAAAATCTTTTTTATCTTACAGAAATAAAAAAAACCTTATTATATACACAAAGAAACGAGTGACAAAAATTTTAATATTTTAGTAATTCACAATATACTGAACACTCTTACGTCCGTAATCCGTATATAGAAGATGACTAAACGCACTGTAAAATTTCATAAGACGATATAATTAATGACTTTGCGAATTTAAAATCTCGCAAAAAGATAATGTAAAACTTAATTGATTTAATTGTCACCATTAACCGGATTGTTAATAAATTATTTAATAGAAATTGTTCGTATTGTTTTTAAACTGTAAGTGCAATAAAATATATTTAACAAAAACAACGTTTACCGACCACACATTATTTTGTATAAGCTGTGTTCATATGGTGTAAGTATTTTTAAGGCATACCTTTCTCCACCTTATAATTAGTACATGCTGCTGTTTTTAGGTCAACAGTATACTCTTCACTAAATCGTAGGTTGCAAAAATAATCTAGAAACTGACACAACTATCCCCTAGTTCATAATCATACTAATAACGGAAAAAAGCCGACGTAATGAGGACGATAGAACACAAATCATAAAGTTGCAATTTCAGAATAAATATTATTGTGAACTAAACTAACGTATTGAATTTCAAAGGTCAGTAGGGGCGGCAAAAATTGAATAGCCTACTAGCGGCAAATTTGTAAATCCGCCACTGCAATATCCACTAATTTTTTAAAGAATATTATTGCTTTATCATATAAATGGAGACTTTATACAAACCTTCCAGAAAGTGAATGTAACATGGATTTTTGAAAAATTAGATTTTTAATTTGTTCCAACACTTTTCGTGAGTTTAAATGCTTTAACGTTTAAAATTCGACGAAAATTTTAATTTGCTGATGTACAGTTTTGGAGGCATTATTGGCCATCGGCGAAAGTAATTTAGATCCTACGAGAAATGGAGTCCTCGTAGCTGGTGAAACTAATGGATGAGGCGATGAATCGCATTCGAGAACGGTTCCATTCTAGTATATCACTCGACGTAAATGTAACCTGAATGGCCACTTTTACCATTTTTTGCATGAATATTCTGAAAAACGGCGTGGAATCCCAAGAATTGATGTCTGCAGTTAGTTATTGTTTCCAAAAGGATTGAATGTTCATTTAACCAATTGAACTATTTAATTAATCGACATTCCGCACAGATCGAACAACAATGAATCACATGGTTGGTTTTACCTACATTTCCGATTGATAATGATCGGTCAAATTGCTGTTTGCAAGCTTTCTATGTGAGTGGTTAGATTTAAACCGTGATAAGAATTCGTTTGACGTGAACATTCCAATTTTGAAAAGTCGTGACATAGATTTTCCGCTATCTCTCTCTCTCTCTCTCTGTCTCTCTTGCAAGTGCGGTTTGATTAGAGAAACTACCACACAGGTTACGTATTTTTTGACGAGATCCATATAAAGCCGGACGAGTTTTCCGATAAATCCGGAATGTGGCGGTTTCAATCACGCCGAAAGCTATTACGGGGATAGGTATTAACGTAACATCGAGACGGGAATCGGGATCTCGTCCGGAACGCTTCGGAATTCACTTTCTACGCCTGTTCGTCCGTTTGCCCGTCACGATCATTACAATAAGAAAAACGAGAGCATTTATCGTCCGAATTCGAAGTCGTAAGCAAGTCCGCGTTATAAACGTCGCCAATAAATTTACCGAATGTATCTAATTGGTGTCGGGGACCGACCCAAGCTCGGCCGCAAACGAAAACAAATCGTAAATCATTGAAATTGGATTTGCATGCACGAACGGAATCGATGGCGGCCGCTGCTGCTCTCTCTGCAACATTATTTATGTGCAATAACTTTAATGGTAGGAGCATCGAACGTCGTACTTGCTGTACCAACACACTAACGCCAACACCACTACCACCCAGCACCGACACACAGGGATGAAGTCAGACTTGCCGCAAACTGGTAACGCCAATTTCAAATCCTACGGATCGAGATTGATGGAACAGTGTCACTGGACGATGTGAGATTATAAGGATTTGGTAAATGGCACACCAGAATGAAAGGAAAGTTTGATGTACTACGCAAATTAAAATTTCCGACACTTTAAAACGAACTTTCTGTATAGTAAATATAAATAACTACTCCGAGGGCTAATATCCCTACCGACATTGAACTACTCTGTTGATTCAGAAACATTCCTAGACGAAGATAACAAAACAGGAAGGCATTAAAATTCTCTTTCGTCTAAATTTTAAGGGTCAAAAATCCCAAATTTGAAACGCGTCCCACCAAGTAGGCACTGCGAACCGAAAGCCAAGACCCACAACTGGTTTCAACCCATTGGATCTCATCAGGTGGGCGCTGGCTGAAAGGCCTTTACAGGCTATATGATAAATGTAAATGTTTTGATGTGTGAGAAAATACTTTTATTAAAAGATGTCTTTCTTGAATTCCCACAGTTACACGCCAAAATTAATTGCGAATAATCTAATTAACTTGTTAACGAAAGAAACGATGAAGATTGGTTTTAAATATTTAATAACAACACTTAAACTATTTATATTTATAACAAGGTAACTAACTTAACACATATCGAAGAAAGTAAGCTCTTTTACTTGTTTGACTATTAAATAATTGAATGTATGAAATTTTAATGATATAAAGAATCTCTTTTTGAATGGCTTTACGAATGCTCTTAAGAATCTGGCAATTAATCTCTGATTTTTAGCTTAAAAAAATTATAATGAAGTGGGGGTTGACAAATGCTGTTGCTAGCCAAAGGGCACAGTATGGCAAAAGGACCATAGCAACAATCCCACAAGTCATTGCACTCTTTCAGACAAACACCCTGGTTAACTTGGTAATTTTACTAATACCTTAAACGTGACAATACAATGAAAGTTTGACGATGAACATAACAATATGATAATAAAATTAAATGATTTTGAAAATATTCAATGCCAGTTTATGCTTAATGGAAATAAATATAATAAATAGTTGCTTACACAAAACCGAAATTTGGAGAATGAATATAACAATAATATAATAAAAGTGAATGTAATTTTGAAGATATTTACGTTTAACAAAGGAAATGAATATAATGCAAAATACAATAAAAACGAGTTCGTACCAAATTTAAAATTTCCGAGAAACTATTGCTTGAAATGCTACAATACATATAAAATCAACAAAAACGACTACACCTAGGGTTAATATTTTCTATCGGCATTGAACTATACTGTTGATTTCGATAGGTTCTTAGACGAAGATGACATATCCAAAAAAGAGGCCATTAAAGTCCTTTTTCGTCTGAATATTAATGATCACAGGTCCCACATTTGGAACGCATCCTACCAATTGGGCACTGCGAACCGAAAGCCAAAGTATGTGATACAGTGATCCTTAATGTTTAGACAAAAAAGAATTTTAGTGACTTCTTTTTTCGATATGTTTCTGTATAGTTTCCGAATTCTAACATTGATGTGCTTTCGGCACTGTCCACGGCGTGCTGTTGAGAACCCTTGAATTCGCAATCGCATCTGACAGTTTCAACAGTTATTTATTCTTGTTCTAATGGTATGTAATTGATAACCGTTGAAGGTAATCTTCATGATGACATGATACCAATTTATTCTTCTCACCTGTGGAGTCGAGTTTATTTGCATGTTAACCGCTTAATAATAATTAATTCCGCGACGGTCGCATTCTTACACAAAGACCGCGTACTCGCTGAGGCCAATTACTGTCACCTCCGGCATGTACCTACTCCTCCGGAACGGCAGACAATTAGTGCTCCGAAAGGAAGGAACCCTGCTTCCGAACACGCGAGACCTTAAAACCGACGACTTGAATTATATTCCCAAGTGTTACACGGTCCGAACTCTCATTCCCTCGCCCTCATCCCTCGTTGAAATATTGAGGATATCCGTTTCCGAATTTCTTTCTTCGCGACCACTTTAAGTTTCTTTAAAGGCTTAATTTATCGGCGCTGCACTACTCATTATTCGCGTGCCCGCCGATTCGAACAATGACTTCCCCAGACTGGTATAGAGGTCTAGCCGGGTGGTAACTTTTTCTGGGCCGTTGGTGCGAAGTCGACTTAAAAAGTTTCTGAAAAATGTAGCCACGTCATCGGTGTGCGGTTTACCGGAAAAAAGTTCCGGTTTCGAACTTAACGATCGAAAACTTACAACGAATATCATTACTTAGTTATGTTAAAAGAAATTTGGAGAGTATTGTAAGTCATGTAATAATAACTTCATTACCGCACAAGAATTACTGAAAACTTTAATAAATACCTTTATAAACGCTCAATACATTGCTATAACTATATTTTATTTGTAAGTATGTAAAATATAAGAATTGTGGTAGAAAAGTAAAAAACTTCGCAAGTGCAACGATGCGCAATTAAATTTTATGTTAATCTTTTGGTAAATCTGCGATTTTGACCTTAGAAAAGTTGCAAGAAATCCATGGAAAGCAATCCTTATTAAGATCACAACCAGTTCGTTGGTGTTTCTTGTTCTGTTCTCGTCAGTCTCAACATTGGTTGGTTCACATTGAAGACTTCTGGTTCACTGAGCAAGATTCATCATCCACTACTTTTGTATGTCAACGAAATACATATGCTCTTAGTAAGGAATGCTCTTGTAAGCCAACGAGCTGCGTGGTCTAGTGCTCTAGATCATTACTTAACATCGGAAGGTCACCGGTTCGAACCCTCTGGTCCATGTTTTCTGTGGTTTCCTTGGATCATTGAGGCAAATGCTGGGGCAGTAATATTATACAGATAATCTTTCATTTCTCTTCTGTCTTCATTTCGTCCGTCTCATATTTCTCTCCCTAACCACACCACCTACCTATTCCCACGATTCCTGCAAGGAGGCTGAAGAGGGCCTTACGGCCTACCCTCCGGCTTTGCACTACAGTGTAGGTAGGAGGGACTGCCCGCTCACCAGCACGAGTAGCTGCTGGGAATAAAACCCAAAAATGTTGTTTTTTCCTCTAAGCCTTGTTGTAACTTCTTGTTGGTCTAACGTATGAAATCATCGAGCTTAACGCAAAGTTTGATGGCGAATCATTGTTCTAAACGTTGTTCCAATTTTCGTGCCAAGCTACAAAAACACAACATGAAATTGAAATTTTTACCACGATGGACTGACTCCAAGCTTTGTGAAAGGGACTTCCACTGTGATTCCAGGTCGCTCTGTGATGCTATCTCATTACATTTCGGACAGGTGCAAATTCAGACGAAATAACAAACAGAAAAAAGTTTATTAAATAAAGATATATAACAAGTCGCTTAATCAAACAGTAACGAAACTAAACACACAAATGAATGTTGGTAATGTAGTACTCTATTCGGACGCCATCTGTGTTACGGAGGGTATTATTATTAGTTTAAAGGGTTGAATGTTATGGAGTTGTGGTAGTGATGATCGATTAATTGGTGAATCAGAGAGTAGGTAGTAAGTAAAAAAAAACTTTTGGGTGTTTCATTCTCACCAGCTACTCGTGCTAGTGGGCGGGCAGACCTTCCGACCTACACTGCAGTGCAAAGCCGGAAGGTAGGGCGTAAGGCCCTCTTCGGCCTTCTTGCAAGAATCGTAGGAATAGTTGGGTGGTCTGGTTAGGGAGAGAAAGATGACGCGGACGAAATAAAGAGAAATCAACGATTATCTGCGGAATATTACTGCTCTAGTAGTATTTGTCTAAATGATCCAATGAAACCACAAAAACCTTGGACCAGAGCAGCCAGACCCGGGTTCGAACCGGTGATCACCCGAAGACCACACCGCTCGATAGCAAGTAGTGGTCATATGTGCACAGCGTTTTACGTTTTTTCTTTGATTTTATTTCATATGGGCATTTAAGAGCCCTCATTGCGTTGAATTTTAGGTTACTATTCGCGTCGAAGATTTAGTGGAACAATATTGGCCAATATTATTCTAAATAATCTGATTAACACAATATAAAATCACGCCCATTATATTCCCACTATAACTGGTTCTATAAGCAAGGTTTGTATAAATACATTTCTTATGAAATCGAAGAAATAGCTCGGAGAAAACGAACATTTCTTTTCCGCAATATTAACTGGTTAAAGAAGGAAAAGGTCGCCGACATAACACAGCTGTCGTCATTGTCGCTCCGTTTGTTTGATGCAAGTTCGGCAAATATTGGCGTTATCGCAGTCGGTATGGATGGTTCTCGTCCGTGTTCGCCACCGCGAAATATTCAATATCCGGCCGTAGCGCTGGAAATATTTTCTTAGGTAAGAAATCGGCAGCGCTGCTGATGAAAATAACGGGTGAAAAACGACAGATCCAGCTGCACGCCCCGGGTATAATGTCGCGGTCCGGATATGAATTCCACATTCTCTTTTTCATCAGACCACTTCTATATTTCACCGCACGATAATGAAAATTCGGTGGTGAAACTGCGCGCATGGCGCACCGGTGCACTGCCCCCAAGCCACCACCCACCGCCACATTCACATCCGTAGCCGTCGCTGCAACTGTCAGGTTTTACATTATTTTTTTGTCCTATTTTTGGTCTCCTTTCTCCCATTCGAGAAAATTGAAACCGAACTGTAAATCCTCTTTGTTCATAAACTGTCCCTTATTACAAAAGCACTGGCAAGATAATAAATAAGGAATAAAGTTGATGGATCCTATTGAAATTAGGTTTACTGATGAGATTAACAATTTTAAAGAAAAATAGGAAAGAATGTTTTTGTCCGGCCGCAAACTGGTTGGACACGAGCCCGCACCTAAGTATTTTCGATCAGTATAATGTATGAGTGAGTTTCCGTAACGCCGCGATTAGGTTAATCCTGTACATATTATAACGAAAGTTTCTAACTTTTATTGTTTTAAACACGCCCGTTTTGAATGCATAAACCGAATATAAAATATTAAACAAATTCGTTGTACATAGGCTTACATATTTATTAAATTGTCGCGGCGCTATGAGCACGCAAAAGGTTCGCGGCGCTACGGGCACGCAAAAGGTTCACGGCGCTACGGGCACGCAAAAAGTTCGCGGCGATATGAACACACAAAAGTTCGCGGCGCTACGGGCATGCAAAAGGTTCGCGGCGCTACGGGCACGCAAAAGGTTCACGGCGCTATAGACACACAAAAGGTTCGCGGCGCTACGGGCACGCAAAAGGTTCACGGCGCTATAGACACACAAAAGGTTCGCGGCGCTACGGGCACGCAAAAGGTTCACGGCGCTATAGACACACAAAAGGTTCGCGGCACTACGGGCACGATACCCTAATATATGTCTCTTTTTCCAATTGCTTCCATAGCGCCCTTTGTTCTCTTTGTAAAACTTTCTTATTTCTAACTTTTTTATCCATGGTATCTCCACCCAGAAAACTAAGTCCCTCTTGGTCAGATTCCCGATGATCTGCTTGTTACCCCACTACTCTCTGCCCATACCGAAAGCTTTGCTTAACAGCCACCACTTCCCACCACTATTCTCTCCACTACCTGAGTTCTGCTTTGCCTTCCGTCACTTCCCACCACTATTCTCTCCACTACCTGAGTTTTGCTCTGCCTTCCGCCACTTCCCACTATTCACTCCAAAACCCGAGTTGCTACCACTGCCGTCTATTATTTTCTCTCCACAACCTGAGATCTGCTCTACCTGCCACCACTACTCACCCCCATAAGCATGGAAATATACAGAGACGGAACATAAAGTGCCATTATAGACGAGGAGTTGTGCCTAAGTCACAACATAAACTGTTTTCGATTTTTAATGTTCCTAGACGTTTCTCATTAAAAGTGATTTATTAACTCGGAATTCCCACAAGATTGAAACAAAATAGATAATTATGTAAGTCATAGTATAATTAGAGAAATCCTCACAAAATGTTCTTTTATTTCTTTTTTCGGCAATATAAATTTTTAAGGTAGGGAGGACTTTATTAGAATATGTAAATTTCGAAACTAAACTACCTATTCCAGAAGTAATTGTATCGCCTTTTACTTGGTGAAAGTTAGGATTCATCGTAAAAAATAAAACAGAAAAACTGCACTTTCAAAATTTTTTTTTATTAATAACACGACAATTGTTTCACTAGCACTGTAGCATCTTCAGGTGAATAATGGTATTGTAACATTTAAGCATGTATATAAACATAAACATACAAACAAAGTTGGGGAAAAAACAAGCTTAGGTACAAAATAACACTACAAGTAATACTTAGAACTAAAATTATTCTTAGGAAAAACAAAATTCAATCAATGAAGTCTAGTTTTAAAATTTCGACCAGTTAAGCCTATATAAAATCTATTGCATGAGCCACAACTTAATCTATAAACGCCGCTTTTATTACCATTATCTGTTTTATCTTTATTGTTTTTGATGAAACTACTTAAATTATTATTAGTTTTAAATGAGATATTAACATTGTATTGTAATTAGATAAAAGTTTTTTAACAGTGATTGATGTTTTACCAATAAAAGTTAGTGTTACTTATTCCAAACAATTGTTATTTTTGTTCCAATGTGACGATTAGACAATAGTATCTAGGCGTATGCTGCCTCAACGGCTTCCCTTTTGAAAAGAATCTTTCAAATTGAACTTTATAAAGGTTAATTTTATCAGTAAACTGTATCAACTTTATTTAGTGACTATTTATTCCTTTCGTAATTTCTTCTACCATTAAAGCCCATAGAATGCTAACAGTACAAGAATATTTGACTACACCAGTTCATCAAATGCCTTAACCAATTGTGTTTAAGCTCGTTTGCTGGTGGTGCGATAGATAAGAAAATAGGCGGGTGTGTACATTTTACTTTTAAATTTTTTTATTGTCTGTTCAAGTCTGGTTAGGCCGCTAGCTAACAATCTTGCAATTGATGCAATTAAGTCTAATTTATAAGATGATGTAATGTGAAGTAAACTCAAGTTAATTCTTCGATGATTAGAGAAGTTGAAAGTCTACAAATGCTAATGGTGGCGATCGAGTATAGTTAGTACGACCACTTCTCAAAATAAACGCCATTCGGATGGGGTTAAACTCGAGTTAGCCAATTAGTTCGCTCGGGAAAATTGGCCCAATAAGTGATTATGAAGTTTCTTCTCGACTAACTCGTTCTCAGTCGTCGCTTTCTCTCCCTCTCTTGCATATTCACGTTAATTTCCTAGTTCCTGACATTGCAAAGTTCCGACTTGAATTCTGCTCTTTAGTTGAACACTCCAAATTATCTGCAGCCAACTGTAAACCACTCTTATTAGAATATCCATCTTGACTTAATGATTTCTAATAATTGGCCCTTTGCTTTTTGTCCCCTATCTAGTTAAATTGAGATTCCAGAAGGTCATTTTCACCTCATAAGGAAATAAACAAAGAATGCAATTTTTTTATTATAACTTGTGAAGATTGTGCGGTAGGGTAACTATGAAACATTTTTAATAATATGAAGGAAATAAAAAAGTTGCTATATAAATATAAATATAAGTATAAATATGGAATCAACAGAAACAACTACTCCGACGGCTAATACCCCTATACCCCTACCGGCATTGAATTACACTGTTGATTCCGATGGATTCTTAGACCAAGATATAACATAGTCAAAAAAGAAGGAATTCCATGCCGGTAGGGGTATTAGCCCTCGGAGTAGTTGTTTCTATTGATTCCATATTTATATTTATAATATAGACTGTAAAGGCCTTTCTGCCAGCACCCACCTGATATGACCCGATAGGTTCGTTGTGTCTACTTGATAGGACGCGTTCCAAATGTGAGATCTTTGATCTAAATATTTAGATGAATAAGGATTTTAATTCATTCGTTTTGAATATATTTTCAATTTATTTTTCTTCCTTACCTCAACATCCTTTTCCGTGTTGGTTTTACATAAGTGTGTAGATGTCTGTGTATAAATGGAACTATCGGAACAGCAACCTAGTGAACGGGATCAAGGTCTTACCTTTCCCAATTTCGTGGATCATTAGCTGCGACGACAAGTTTCATTTAGCAAAACCCGAAAGGAATTCGAAAGCACCTAAATTAATCACGGCTGTCTTTCCAGGTTTTTAACGGATACCTGCCTTCCGCTTGTGCCCGCTATCTAAAATGACTGGATGTAAAGAACAGGTTGATCGTGTTTCATAAAGAATGTAAGATATGGATCGGTAAGTGACCGAATTAATCGATTATTATTTTTTTTATTAACTTTTATGCGCCATTTTTTAATGCAGAACGAAGAAGTCGTTTTCTTCCTACATTTAGACAACTCACTTTCTTGTAATTCTAACTTCTTATTGACATACATTTGGTTAAAATAGGGAATCTTTTAATTTTAAAAGATTTTTTTGGCATCTTTCAAAGTTTTGAACTGTAAATATCAAAACCATTTAAATTACAGTATACATTCAATTTCACTACAACTTTAATGATGGAAATATTTCTTTTAACTGTCAATTGAACTATTGGTTAGTATTACTAAATATTAAACAAATACGAAATTCAAGGCTTCAACCATAATGTGATAAATCACAATTTTGACCTCTAGTTAGATATTCTGGGATTCATTTATTATTATCATTATCTAAGGCGCATTTTTTGCTTCTTTATCTTCTTTGTAAATGTATATGATGTTTGATATGTTCCTTTGTCTTTATGTTGTTATATGTATTAATGTACCATTTTAATGTGTCTACAGAGCCCATGTAGTTGTGAATCGGGATTATCGCGAAAGTAGAGTTATCGTGGTATAATAAAAGGACAAAATAGTAGTGCGCGTACAGTAAGAGACGGAAGTGAAGTGAAAGTGCGAAAATTTCGTAGACGTGTGAATAGTGCCACTAAATCAAGTGTTCGCCAGAAGAGGAAGATTCATTTATACTGCTTAGATTTGGTGAGTCGATTGTACTTTTATTCTGCTTGTAATCAGATTTATTTCCGTCCATCAACTAGATTATTGACATTTTTCTACTTTCGGTTACAGAATGGTTTTTGTTTTGTATATCGAAACGCTATGTTCTTATTTTAATGCAGAAAAACCATTATGAAATGAGATTGATTAAAAAATATACTAAATGGTATTTTAAACTAACTAAGGTATCTGTCTATCTAATTGACTAATTCCTTAAGGGATTATTTGTTAATAATCTGTAAAATATTTAAAATGATTTCGACTATTCACATCAATTTCAAATCGACTATTAATTAAAGTTTTTAATTTTTTGTTGTTATGCGGATTCAGTAGTATACACGACGTGTTTAATTAATTGTTTGTACATATTAATAATTGAAATGGACATTTGAAATTTTGCAGTAAAATAAACAAAGGTACATTTTTAAACTTGTAGGGGGCCATTTTTGAATTGTTTTTATTTTTATCGAAGATATATGACTTAAAAGGAGCATCAAGGTTAGATCAAATTATTAAAAGGTAAATACTTACCGAGTTAGTATGAACCTTTATCTCATACCAAAACAAAAATCAAGTATTTATCTATCACGGTTGGTTCAAAATATTTAGAAATTGCTACACCTAACAACAATTTTCTGAAAGAATAAAAAGGATAACTAGCACATATAAAGTGGATGTGCCAGGAAAAGTTGCATCTTGCACATATTCAGACAATTTATACGTATGATTAACTTAAAGGAGTACAGAGGCCGGCACCTAAGGAGGTTCAGCGACGGTCAGATTGACAGGTAGCTAGGCGGAAACTTTTAGCATAGCAATAAATGAAAGAGCCAATAAGAATATAGCTGGACCGAATCGTCAACTTGTAGTTCAGCGGCGCGTATCACTGAGAGAAAAACTACTGAACACGGAACACAAGTGAATTCATTCAATTGATTTACTTACCATAACAACCCCTTCTCTAATCTGTTAATTTGCAACAATTTGCCACTACGCTACTGAACCTTGCTGAGTAGTTATCGTTCTGCCTACCGGCCGATTATCCCCGCCCTAAAAGGGCTAAATGTTGCTAGTGCGCATCCGATGATTTATGGCTTTTAAATCTCCTTAGGTGCCGGACACTGTACATGCCTATCTATAAAAAATTGAAAGCTTCAGTGTTGGGTATCAAATCAATTATGTAGACATTTAAATACAACAATTCTATATTAATTATTGAATTAATTTGTTTGTACCCACTACAGATTATTTCTAATTAATATGGCAAGGAAAAAAATGTTACTGCTGTAATGTCCTCGCTGTAGTAGTAGCTGGGTACAAAACCTACTACAGCAAGGGCGTGACTTAAAATGATTAATAATGAAGACATTTAAAAGAAATTGATTGATAAACTTTTTTAAATCAGCGTAAATAAGTATTGAAGAAAAATTTTCCTGTATAAGCTCGTTTGCAAAATTACGCTTCATTTTCGATGTTTTTTTTCCTTGTCCAGTTTGATTGCCCATCAAATTTTTGCTTAGTCTGCGTTAAATTAACGTGTTATTAGTCGGATTTAAAAACGCACACTGGCACCGGATGCAAATTGTCTGCATCATCATCATCATTAAATGCGCTCTCGTTTACAGGAAAAATTCATAATCGGCAAATGGTAACTATCTATCCCGTGTCGTATACAGGGTGCTATCCAAAAGTATTAATACAAATAAAAAGCTATAACCATTTAAATCAGTTTTACTTTACATAATAATAATTAAATTTATAAAAGTGATCGGTAGTCTGGTGTAAAGAAATTCAAACGAAAATGTTTCTGCAGTTAAAACTTTATTGATTTCTCAACAGTTGTTTCGACCTAGTCGGTCATTATCAATAGTAGAGTTACATTCTTAGTACTCTTGTTTCTTCACGAATACAACTGCGATAGTTTAAATGTGTCCGGTGTTTATTTTTATGAAGCATGACCATATTAATAAAAAAATAAAACACACAGTGGAATGATGGTTCGAGCTTGTAGGCCGTGGTCGATTTGATAGTGCCTGCTTGTTGGGCTGCGTTACAAATGTGGGATCTTTAATCCTTAATAATTAGACGAACAAGGATTTTAATGCCTTCTTTTTTAGATATATAGTATTAATTCTAGTTGCTTGTTTACATTATTAGAAAAGTGTTGAAATCAATTTGAGTTTTTAATTTATAATTTATAATGCTCTTGAAGAGTTTAATTCTTTACTCTTAGAAGCGAATTCAGTGATAACTAATAATTGTCTTCTTCATCTTCTAATTTTTGTTTTCAGTTTTATTTTCTGATAATTAATTATATTATAAAAATTTGAAATTTTGCCACTACGTCTGATGTTTCTTCAGAAGATATATAACTATTTACTGAAAAATCTGATGTTAAAATTTAACAAACGAAATATATCGGGATAATAGTCATTATTTTCTTGTTAATAAAGGTCCATCGTTATTAATGTTATGATATGCATATAAGAACACATAAAAACCAGTAAGTAAAACGAATGATTTACGAAAACAATAAGTCTCTCGAAACTTCGCATTGTCGCCTAAGTCCACGAGTCCTTCTTATTCTTTTAGTCTTCATTTTTTATTGAGCACTGTGTATCATATATATATGTATATATATATATATTCGACGTTCTGTTAATCGCGACTGTTTAAAGAAAGGAGCCGAGCGTTTTCTGTGTAAACCATGAATTTTAATTAAAACTTCATTAAACGCGAACTTTCCCAACCATCTTCTCGCAGGCTAAGAACAGAAGAAGAAAACAATGAAGTTCATCTATCTTGTTTAATGAAATCAGTAACGAATAAGTATTTGGTTTGTGAGGGACGATCGACTGTAACAAAATTTAAAATGATCGAATTATTTACTTTGTCTATCTCGGATATGGCTGAAAATGTTGTTAAATCTCTAGATGGAATTTAATTAAATCGTTGAAGGGAAATTTTAAACTTTTTCCAATAAATGAATAATAAAGAAAAGTGTCCATAAAATTATACTTTTCTAAAAGTATTTATTAATAGAAGAGAGTATACCACATACGTTTTATTTTATTCAATTTATTATTATCGTTATGTTTACAAAAAATCGTTACAATATTTAATGTTATTATTTATTCTATGTAATTAAACTAAATTTTAAATTAATCATAACAGCGAAGACGTGGGGATAAGCGGCCGATTCTCGATGATAAAAAAAGATCATCCGCAAATCTTCGCTGCTTTCTGGTACAGTAATAGCTGGATGTACAACATTTACTAGTTCGTTTTTTCATCATAACAATTCTAATATCATTTACTTCCATTACAACACTGTAAACGATTATTATCTTTGCAATTATGACACCATGTTATCTTTTTATAGATAATTAAGGGAATATTCTCCCGCAACAAGTCTAATTAAAGGGGTAAATTAAATAAAACCTTGTTTGCTTGGAACGAGTTGTTTACATTTTTAATTTACTCGAAAATATTTACTCTTATTAAAAACGTAGAAATAAAGAAGGTAAAATACTTTTTAAAAACCAACTGAGACAGAAAGCAATGTAACCTCTTAAAAGGAGAAAAGCTCCACAAAAATATTAAAAATAAAATTCACACTCAATAAATTGGTGAAACTATCCATCTTCTAAGTGAATTTACATCAATGCACGAATGAAAGCCTTAATAGTATAGTATTAAAAATGAAAGTAAATAAATAAATTGCTACATTGCTCTGCCCGCGAAAGCTTTATAAGAAATATGTTTACCATCATTTGCACTTTTTACGTTTCTTTCTGTTTACATATAAATTGTTAAAAAGTTCTTCAAATATTTCGGTATCATGTAGCGTCCGTCATACATTTGACGAGTCAAGCGAAAATTACACACAATCGAGTAACAATGACTCGAAAGTATTTTATTTCTACTAGGTTATCGTCTTACACCAAACTCAAAAGATAATTAGAAATAGCGATAATTAATTTAAATTAAGGTAAGGTACATACCTATCTGTACTTAACATGATCGTCCATCCCTACATTGCTGTTGTTGTTATCGAACTTACGCCTAATGTCCTAAATTTGTACAAAAAGTACCACTTCCCAAAAAAACTTACACACTAAATACTCAAAAATTTCTCGCGAAATCGTTCCCGTACAATTCGGCTACGCTCGAACTGCTCATCGCTTTACTTCCCTTCTGTATTCCGTGCGCAAATTGCTCTCGAAGCTTATCAGTCTGCTTCCTCTTCCACATGAAGGCCCACATCAGAATGACGAACGCCTCGGCAAATAAGAAAATGGCACCGCTCAGTGCTATTTCATGGCTCTCCATACAAACGCCGAAAAATTTAGTGGATACGAAAGCACCCTCATTGAGGGGTAGAGTGCCGTTGTTCTCGAACAGTTTGTCGACGATCTTGATGGTCTGTACTAGGGTCCAGTCGTTGGCCGGCGATTGGTCCACTGACCGACGTCTACGGCGCCTACCGTAAGACAAAAGAGCATGGCTGTCGCTCCTCGGCTCCGTATCATCAGTTTGATGACACTGGACAGGCGTACACGATGGCATACACGGCGTTATTAAAGCTCGAAATTGTACCACGTCGGATGATGGGAATTTGAAGGCATCGAAATGAGTCAGCAACACCTGCAATGTAAACGCAGTAGTATTTTAGTTTTGCTTATAAATTATAACATCTAAGGAAATTGTATGATTTAAAACTACCCAGTGAGTGCCATAACAAATAACAGGTATCGAACTATGCAGCGTTTCAAAGCATGGCCCATGGATGTTAACGAAAATGTATGTAGTTATAATAACCAATTATTGTGTAGAACAAAATAGCATTGGAAAACAGTAAAAGAAAAAACTTTTGGGTGTTTCATTCTCACCAACTACTCATGCTAGTGGGCAGCTAAGCAATGATCTAGAGCACTAGACCACGCCGCTCGGAAAACAGTAATAAAATGTGAAATATATCGTTTTTTACAAACTATTAAATAAATATAAATACGGAATCAACAGAAACAACTACTCTGAAGGCTAATACCCTACCGGCATTGAATTACACTGTTGATTTCGAACGATTAGACGAAGATAACAATTAAAAAAAAAAAGAAGGTATAAAATTCCTTTTTCGTCTAATTACAAAGGATCACAGATCCCACATTTGGAACGCGTCCTACACAGTAGGCACAGCGCACCGAAAGCTATATCAATGCCGATAGGGGTATTAGCCCTCGGAGTAGTTGTTTCTGTTGATTCCATATTTATATTTATTATATAGCTTGTAAAAGCCTTTCTGCCAGCGCCCACCTGATGAGACCCGTTAGGTCGAAACCGGTCGTGGGATATGGCTTTCGGTGCGGTGTGGCTACTGTGTAGGACACGTTCCAAATGTGGGGTCTGTGATCCTTTGTAATTAGACGAAAAAGGAGTTTAATACCTTCTTCTTTTGGATTTATATCGTTTTTTCTTTCTAAGGTTAATACTACGAAGGAGATCATTTTGACTACCACAAAATAATGTAGAGAATTTACACACCTTTAAAATAAGCCCTTGATTAACGTGATTCACGTTTTTGTGCCTAGATAAACGCAAGACGCACTTTTTTTTTTAATTTGTACTTTCCACAAATCTGAAGCTGTATCACCTGTCATGCAGGACGTAGCAGCTGCGAATATTTAAATTAACATATGTAGACGAAAATTGGATTTTATTAAACGTACAGTTTTTGAACCACTTCACTGTTTTTGGGATTTTTAAGTTCACATCCTTGCTACAGAGGTGGTCAGATTCTAATTTTTAAAATGGATTTGGAAAAAAGCCTAAAATAATTAAATTGACAATTGTTCAAAAATTATACCGCCGACAGAGTTCAATTGTGGTGGAAATAATTTGCATAATCATCGCTGCTACGTCGTACCGGCAACTGACATAGCTTCATACTTCAAAAAAGACGTGTATTTGCAGTTTTTCACGTCAGGAAATAAAGCGATCATGTTTTTTAAATGATCTAAAACTTTTTATGGTAGTACGCTACCATACGTACCACCATATACCACGTATCACGTATATAGCATACCACCATACTATGGTGGTACGATATTTTTCGCATTTTTGCTGTTTTTTCAACACAATTTTATTATAAACAATAATTTATTCTTAAAATTGTGTACATTTTTATCTGTATGCCATGCTCTAAAGCCCCGCACAGTCCGGTATCTGTTATTTTATTATAGTAAAAATGACTTGTTTCTCAGTTTTATTGCATGGCCCATACTTAAAATTGAAAACATTTTATTTGTTAGCCTTTTGTTTCATTCATAATTTTGCTCTATTTGCGCACTCAAAGATACCTATGGGGCATCCTATTCTGAGCAACCATATAAGTAAATTTTAACATTCCCAAACAAGCTGTGGTATGTGCATTGAACCGATCCGAGATCTCGTTTCCAATTTGCAAATTAAGGTTGTTGACATCGCTCCTTTGATTGCTGCACAACTTGATTGAACAATGTAAACCGCAAGTGCATGCTAGGGAAACGTTGGCTGTGTATACCACAAACTGTCCAAAGGACGCACTTTAACCCCAGTTGTCCTCCCGTACTTGTGTGTGCATGTATATCTGTACCTACATGCATACAAACCTTTATGTAACATATAAGGGCGGCTGGATTGACGTAAACGAAATATAAAGTGTTAACAATTTAAAATTCGTTGGAACACTAAATAGCAGAATAGTGCCACCACGACTTTTGGTTTTTAAAACACAATTTATTACAAGATAGAATCAGCTTACGTTTGGGATATGCAGAATTACTATTATGACAAGCGGAAAGTTTTATATAAAAGTATCTAAATTATTCAAAAACCCGAAAAAAGTATAATATATATATATATATATTTATTATAAATTTAATATGAGTTAGCTTACACAAAACATAACAAAATTCGTTGCGCGTTCTAATAAGTATGTCTAACTGTCAACTGCATTTTCTGTATTGCTTGCGCGCGCACTATACCAAATCAGTCGGTGTCGTACGATTTTTCAAGAGATCCTCCAGGCCGACACAAATTAAAACTAAAGCTAGGCATTAAAAACTGATGAAATTAGATCGATAGATATTACCAACAAAATTTGGCTTTAAATGATCAAATAGAGTTTAAAAATTCTCCATTACTAAACTTGTTTCATTAGTTTATAAATTACTCCTTCCACTAGTTTTACGTTGCAATTGATTTGTATATATATAGAAGTTGTAACATTTAAAGTTTAAATCAATGCCTTTTGTGGTGTATTCGTTGTAAATAAGTTGAACTAAGGTTAAATGAGTACAAAACACAAAATTTTGTTCAAGTGTTCTTAACGAAATCGTTTTGGCTATGATGCCATAATAATAAGATACAGTTCTGTACTAATTGCTAACATGTTATCTGAAGCTATTTATACCTATAAATTAGTAAATTTAACTAGAAGTAGGGGGAGTTGTGATGTTCATTTATGTTTGATTGTTGACAATATTGTTTTTTAATTTCTAATGTTTCATACAAGTATAGCATTTTGGTTTTGGGAATCGCATGTATTAGTTTAACAGAATATTTAGTAATTTTATGTTTTTTAGAAGAACAATATTCAGAGATGCCAGTACTATTATTATTTTTTTCCGCTGCACGTAAATGTTATTTGATTCTAGTTATTACAATTGATTTTGCAAGCTCCACTTTTTTTTGATGGGTCAATTTTTGTTTTGTTGTTTACCAATAATTTATGTAAATTTAATTTATTGACCTGTATGCAGTTTAAATCTAGTTTAGAAAGTTGGTTTGTAACTTACTTTGTTACTTAAATTTTTTATATAATTAATTGTACAGTATTTTTTATCTGATATGTCTTTAAGAAGTGGACTATAAAGCAAGTTTTGAATTATAAAGCGCTTTTTACGTCTTACCAATCAGTCAATTAATGATTGCGATTGCCAAAACCAAAGTGTTATACTTGAATGAAACATTACAAATTAGAAACAAAAAACATTTAAAACAATATTGTCAACAATCAAACATAAATGAACATACACAACTTCCCCCTACTTATAATTAAATTTTCTAATTTATAGCTATAAATAGCAGTAGATAACATATTAGCAATTAGTATACTGATGTATCTTATGATAATGGCCTCATTGCTGAAAGGATTTCGTTAAGAATACTTGAATAAAATTTTGTGAAATTTACCTAACGTAAATGAATAAACACTACTTTGTTTATTATCACTTTTTTATTTACAAATCCTTTTGACTATAGTTTCGACAAAAAAGCTTGTTTATTCGATACTTTGTTTATTATCACTTTTTTATTTACAAATTCTTTTGACTATAGTTTCGACAAAAAAGCTTGTCGAAACTATAGTCAAAAGGATTTGTAAATAAAAATGTGATAATAAACAAAGTAGTGTTTATTCATTTATAGTAAAGATGAATTATCACAGAGTAACGGCTGAATCAATCCAATTTTTACCTAACGTGTTTTGTACTCGTTTCACCTCATTCAATGTTTATTAATTCATCACCTGATGAAGCCAATGTTTGGCGAAACAATGTTGTAGTGTTTTAACAATAAATTTAGTTAAAAACAAATGTTGTATTGGATTAGACATGGTAGTTTAAAAAGATCACAATATTGAAATTGGCAATTTGTAAGAAGTCAATATTCAATAATAAAAATCAAACTGACATAGCGACATGCTTATTCCAATTTTGTAATACGTTTTGTTGATATTTTTAAATTCGTCTTGAATGTACAATTTCTTATTACGGATGAATTGGTTTACCTTGGCTGTGTACGTTTGTCAATACCACACGAAGCACTAAATCATGTTCGTCTACCTGCCGAGTAAGGGGTTGTAAAGTTTTAAAAAGAGGTAAATTCCACGTTTACTTATAAATCACTAAACCAATGGTCGAAATGATCGTTTATGCAACGTCGGAGCTGTATAGCTGTACCGTAATAGATCTAATCGTGGACAGGTAAAAGGTAACGTTACGTAGTTTGAGGTTGTGTTCTGTTGGTAGTTCGTGAGTATTCAGATGTCTACTTATTCCGCTCGATTTTATTCGATAGTAATTTATCGTCCCGTCGAGAGAATAAGACGAAAATATTATTCCGTGACAGTAGCGCATTAGTATTCTTACGAGTGTTTTGGTTTGAAAGATTGTTATAAAGGAACTAACGATTTTCATTCTCGTAGAAGTTGAAGACGAAGTAGAAGAAGAAGTATTACCTAGGGGTAATAAAAATTTTACGAGCAAACCAGAACAATTGTTGTGGCTGATATAAGTCGAAGTCGTTTCTTAAAGAATCAATATTAACGACTAGACACACGACGTATACGGTTTACGGTGACATGTTCACGTATCAGATCTTACATACAACTTTGAAGTACCAGCAGAGACGATAAAACAACAGACATATTTCTGAACAAAAACTTGAAAAAAGCCTGCTCGTAATGGAAGAGGAATAAAATATTTTTACCTCGTTTGCATAACGAAATCGACACATAAAATCGTTGAAAATAATAATCCATAACCAGAAGTCGGACGAGTGATTTATTCAAATCGTACAAGTCTATAAAAATTGTCAGCTCGTTTTTCGCAATATCTTCTCCTTAAACATAATCTGGCATGTCCTTATTTAAGTATATAGGTAGTACTTACATGTACGACTGATAATAATGGAAAATCAAATAAAACGACCGTAAAATTTATTGCCTATAAAGTCAACATAAGTATACCTTCGGCCTTGCACCTTTTTAATAGGACATAAAGGACTAAATCGTACACATACCACCATCTTCATCATCTCCGAATGAAGTCGAAGAGGTAGTATGGAGATGTGCCTTAATCAAAGGACTGAAGTGAAACAGTTGCGCCGTTTAGAAATACCAAACAAAAGTTTATAATTAGATACTTATAATCAGAGTTTAGAGTGATGATCTTCGTTCAATTATCCGGGATCACTTCAGCCCCTCGTTCGACGTTTCAAATCATGCGAACAACTGTCGTTGTTATTGACAGGACGCTATGTCCCGACGTACAAACGACGTTCCGTGACGCCAACAACTAGGCGACGTAGATCCTAGGAGACGTCGGAACAACACGTTCGCAAGCCGTCACCAGATTATCGTACATTGCGTTAATTAATGCTGACGTCAGCAGTCCCGTGTATTAAACGTTCGTATCAGCGTGCGCGACTCGCACGCCCAATCGAATTTTCCGTATCGACGCGTCCGGCTAATGAATTTTTAGCGTGTGTTTGACAACATGAAAGGGGCGATTAACAATTATGAGAATATTGAGTAAATAGGGGTAGATGCATTGAAAGATGCACGGAATAGTACAACTCCGAAATTCGAGAGAGGAAAAAAAAATTTTTGTGTTTCATTCCCACCAACTACTCATGCTGGTGGACTGGCAGTCCCTCCGACCTACACTGTAGTGCAAAGCAGGAGGGCTGGGCGTAAGGCCCTCTTCAGCTTCTTTTCAGGAATAGTGGTAGTGAATGGGTGGGTGATGTGGTAAGGGAAAGAAAAATAAGACGGATGAAGTGAAGACATAAGAGAAGTGAAAGAAGTGTGGAATATTACTGCCCCAGCATTTGCCTAAATGATTCGAGGAAACCACAGAAAACTTGGAGCAGAGCAGCCGGACACGGTTTCGAACCTCCCGAATGATAAGCAATAATCTAGAGCACTAGACCACGCCGCTCGGTTTATTCTTGAAAGAAAAACTTTTATGTGTTTCATTTTCACCAGCTACTCATGCTGGTGGGCGGGCAGTCCCTCCGACCTACACTGTAGTGCAAAGCCGGAGGGTAGGGTGTAAGACCCTCTTCAGCCTCCATGCAGGAATCGTGGGAATGGGTGGGTAGTGCAGTTAGGGAGAGAAAGATGAGACGGACGAAATGAAGACAGAAGAGAAGTGAAAGGTTGTCTGTGGAATATTACTGCCCCAGCATTTGCCTAAATGATCCAACCAAGGAAACAACAGAAAACTTGGACCAGAGCAGCCGGACCCGGGTTCGAACCGGTGACCTCCCGAATGCTAAGCAATGATATAGAGCACTAGACCACGCCGCTCGATGAGGAGATGTACCATACAGGATTATTCAAACTGAGTCGTCCATTAGACGTTTTAGGAGAACTATGTGTATTAGAGATTTGAAAATTTGAGGGTAGGGATGATCTTTTGTCTGAAACTTACAGTTGTGCCGATATTTGATGTCAGTTTTGGTATTTTAAATGGAATGTTATATATATATATATATTTTTACAACTTTTTACAACTTGTGTGCCTACCATGAATGGTTTCTGATATAATTTTAATTATAGTAAAAAGATAAAAATCGCTGTCGCAACCAAAACTAAACAAAAATCATAAACTTCCATATAAAACGACTGAGTGTTAAAAGTTTCGACAGAAATAGTCAAGTCTTAAGGTTAACGTCATAGTAAAATTAAGCTTCATAATTTATACAGGGCGTTCAGAAGGAAAATAAAATTTGAAAACATCATTTTTTCAAATGGCACATCCATATAACGGTAATTGATTCTGCGGTGGGGTAATTGTAAAACATGATTACTAATAAATAACAAAACACAAACTGTTGTTTTACACTTTATTATTAGAAGAAGACTCTAAGAATTGTTTCAACATTGCCGTCATCATCACATAGTTGCTTAAAACTAAGTTAAAATTTAGATGTGGGTTCGATTTATATTAATGTTCTGGTTGCTATAGAACAGGTTTAGCACATCAAACCATTCAATTATGGATGATAGCCTCTCTATAATTCGTATAGAAAATAAAGGACAAAAACTTAAAGTTTATTTAGAAAAAGTTCAAATACAAAAAGCCATTAATGCCAATTTAAATATTACAAACGAGAACACGGAAAACTTGAACAGCCCTGACAAATTGATTAAGGCTTTCGCGGCCAGTTGATGAAATGATGTTGTCATTCTTCGGGTGTACAGGCCGTCGTCGGTTGGAATTGCTTCCTAACGTTTCGCTAGCACGAGTGGCGAGCTTCTTCAGAGGTCTATACATTTTCGCTGTGAGTCTACAACCAACAGCGAAAATGGATAGACCTCTGAAAAAGCTCGCCACTCGTGCTAGCGAAACGTTAGGAAGCAATTCCAACCGACGACGGCCTGTACACCCGAAGAATGACAACATCATTGAACAGCCCTATTCTGAAAGTAATACCACAAACAGGTAACCAGTTTCCCAAATAAATAGTAACCAGAATAAATAATAAAATAAATTGTACCCACTTCTAAATTTTAAATTACTTTTAAGCAACTCTCTGACGAGACAGCAATGTCGAAACAATTGTTAGAGTCTTCTAATAATAAAGTGTAAAACAAAAGTTTGTGTTTTGTTATTTATTGGCACATCCATTTTTTATTTTGTCTTTTTTTTTGATCCTCTTTCAATACGTTCGGATGTTTGCAAAATACAAAATGGTAGGTGCCATTTGAATGTTATGCGTGCTTGAAGTTCTTAAATATTGTTCTTTTTCTAAGAAACGCATTGTATAAATTATGAAGCTTGATTTTAGCGTGATGTTAGCCTTAAAACTTGACTATAATTAGTAAAAATTTTAACTCTTTGGTCATTTTTTATTGAAGTTATGATTTCTAATAGTTTGGGTTGCGGTAGCAATAAATTAACACATCTCAGAAACTACTCATATTGGGCACACAAGTTGTTTATCAAGGTCATCTTAAAATTTTATGTTTCATACGTAAAAAACGCCATTCCGTTAAAATAACATGGTTGCCATCAACTTCCGACATAACCAGAAGTCGCAGACAGTTGAAATTACTTTAGATAAAAATATCATCCTTGATAATCCCTATTCTACTATATAATTTTTAAATCTCTAACACGCTTTAGTTTTCTGTTTTATCTTTGATAATGTTTTATTTAAATTTTTATCAAGGGGGTGTACTATGTACTACATGAAATAAAACCAGGTAAATTTATCGTAATTTAAAACTCCGATAACTATATTTAATATAAACTGAATTAAATGCAAACTTATAACTATACCAAATATTAATGCAAAAAGATAATTAGCGATTGATTTGTAAAATTTAGATAAAAATTGCATAATGATGAGTCTTATGGAATACGTGTAGATTCCAGCGAGTCTATACCAAAACTGTCTAAATTTTACTTAAAATTAAATATATACAAAACTTAGTAGTCACTATGATAGTTAGTTAGCCAGTATACAGTCATTGTAACCATTAGGGATGAAGGCGATTGAAATTTTGGTTATTAACTAGCAATAAAGGGTACGTGACAAACAGCAAAAATTTTGGAATTTATAATGTTTACGATTTGTCTATTTCTCACGAATTTATAATCCGGCGACAAAATAAACTGTCTACCGAAAAACGTTTAATGTACTACTCAGTTTGAATAACCCTGCATACTGTGCATATTATGTATTAATAAGTAAATAAAGGAAGAGGTTCAGATAAATTTTATAAGAAGATATTACCCGACGATGTTAATTATAAATATAATGCTTTCATCAATATTCAGGATTGCAAATACGTTTTCAACATTAATTTGTAATAATGACTTGAACTTTGATGAGTTCTCATTGGACCAATATTGCATAATACCGTCATTGCTGCACCTACGATTGATGCTATTTGTATAAATCGTTAAAGTTTATAACGGGAAATTAGTTTCCTCATTACCTTCGGCGACTGCAAAGACTTGAGAACTGGTCCAATTATAAGGTCGTCTACCGGGCATCCATTGGCATCGATGAGTACTATCTCGCTGGAATCGGCGCCGTCCATTGCTATCAGCTCACGCACGAAAATTTCGTAAGGACTGTCCAGGTCAAGTATTTCGAACCTGAGGGTGAGAGGATCACCGACGGAAGCGCTGGTCAAGTCGTCCCCATTTCTGCTCTCTATTTTCATAATTACATTCGGTGACTCTATGGTCACATCTTCCGACATAACGGTTTCGAAATTCCCCTGGACACCCAGATCGACCTCGTTCGAAACACTTTTATTCGTGAGGTCATAATTACAGGATATTGCAAGGCCTGAAAAAAACACACACACAGTTGATACATATCTTTGACGTACATTGGTAATATTTCAATAAAAATCGCTAATGTTCTATCTGCAAACAACCTAACAGTTAGCTTTAAGACAAACACATATTTAAAACACATACTTTTTAAATCAAAGATAAAACTGACAAATTTGAAAAAACTGGAGTCTATAACCTAGAATGTACAGAATATGATTCCTTTTACTTAGGCCAAACTGGAAGGTCATTTAGAACTCGTTATAATGAACACTTTAGATCATTTAGATTAAGAAAAGATAATTCCAATTTTGTAAACCATATTTTAGAAATCTAAATAAAGGCTTTAAACTTAATATTTTAGAATCATTAGAAGTATATAAAGCATGAAAAATTTCGGAAAATAACCTGTTAAACGACCAGGTAGATTTGTACCACTCAGTTCTATTCAATACATTTAATAATTAATGGTATTTCCAAAAAATATATATAACACTACTGTACATCTGTTTACATTCATTCAATTTGTAATCATTTGTTTTGACAAATCTGTTTATATTCATTCAATTTGAATTATTCGTTTGACAATGACAAGCTTTTTTGTCGAAACTATAGTCAAAAGGATTTGTAAATAAAAAAGTGATAATAAACAAAGTAGTGTTTATTCATTTATCGTTAAGATGAATTATCACAGAGTAACGGCTGTATCAATCCAATTTTTAGTTGATATTCCGTATTCTACGATAGTCCCTTATGTCATTTTTTTAAAGAAAGAACTAAAATTGTGTTTATTTACTCACCTAAATCGGAACTTGTCACGATCTTGTCGTGATGTTGAATAACAATTTCGTTGAAATATTTTCCGAGTCCCTGTTTCTTAACATTGCACTCTAAGTTGTCATATCCCATTTCTAAATCGAATTCGAGACTGTCGTTGATGTCCTGGACGCAAGAATTAGGGCTACCTTTTGCATAAACCTTTCCATCGAAAATTCTGTTAGTCTGTATGCGTACCATAACGTCACCAGAACGACAATCGATGCTTACATTGTAACATGAGGACAGCTCGTATGTTGTCGCTTCAGGTACATCGAGATATGGATCCTGTAATTTTCAACTGGTTATTGCAATGTTACTTTTCGCTATTTCTTGTTAATAAAAATGCGCACTAATTAGATCTAAATTAATGTTTCGCGTAAATTAAAAGCTATATAGGATGGAGTCTACGGATGCTTGATTGAAATCCATAAAGTAATACAATAATACATAAAAACTAAACATTGTTTTGTCCTTAAATACTATTTCAGCGGGTGGGGATAGGGGTAGGAAAGATGTTTAATGATTGGGAGTTTCTTACATCTAGTTGTTCATTTATTAACAATTTGGTATATATATATATATATATATAAATAAAAAAACAGACTCCAATTATGCTTACCATCTAATTAATAACAATCACGAATTTAATGACGATTTTCAAGCTTTACATGTCGAAAACAATAAATATAAGTTATCCTTATTAGAAGCTATAGAAATAAATAAATGTAAAAATACCAATTTGTTAATAAATGAACAACTAGATGTAGGAAACTCCCCATTATTAAACATCTTTCCTACCCCTATCCCCACCCCCTGAAATAGTATTTAAGGACAAAACATTGTTTAGTCTTTAAGTATTATTGTCTTACTTCCGAAGAAGTCACAGTGTGTCGAAACAATTGTCAAGTACAATAAAAGTTATTGAAATTTTATAAGATTGTGTTTTTTATCTAAATTAATGCAGATGAATATTTGCAATAAGGCTGAAATAAAGTTGTAAAAACGATTTAATTGCAGAGGATAAACACAAACTTCATTAGCAATTGAGAGATTCGATCATCGACGGTTCATTTGTTTAATCAGCTTTATTTGAATTCATGTTAATAAATTAGTAAACTCAGGTAACAAGAATGTCGTCTCACTAGTTGATTGCTAAGATTGATATTTTGATCACACAGCAGGCATGTGAAACGTACATTGGTTTATATATATAAATATATATATATATTATGTTAGATGTATTTTCTATATAGGTAGGTATACCTGGTATATCGTTTCGATCTTAGTTTACCAGTAGCTATTAAATTTGTTAAAAACTACATTTATCTTGTACAAACCACAAACGTGTTTGTATTACATACATAAATTAATTATTATAGTAATATTGAGGCTTTCACGACTGGCGTCTTTTATTTGTATATTTATTCTACCAGGATTATCACACGAAACATGTAATTCTATAGAGATGTTAGGAAACACCTGTACACTTATAAGACAAACAGATCATTTGTTCTGTACAATTCACAAATATGTAAACAATTGTTATATTCATAAACACTTAAGCAATTTTTATTATATTTTATTATTATATTTATTGAGTACATTTGAAATTGTAGACTCGCTTGGCACTTGGTGAAACATTTTTAAAAAAATTGAATAAAAGAATTAAAATACTCGGCAAGTTTCACAATGTTAATTTATTTCTCTGATATAAAATGTACAATGTGTACAAGTGTATACTTTTGTATACTCTTTGAAAATAGTTTTAACACCGAAACGATCGTCGGGGAAATAAATTAACATTGTGAAACTTGCCAAGTGTTTTAATTCTTTTACTTTATTTTTTTATTGAGTGCCATTAAGTTTATAAGATTCTCTATTGAAAACTGAGTCTGACTCTATCATAAAATTAAGTAGCACCAGAAATAATTCTACCCTCTAGGTCAATAACATTACCTAGACAATACATCAATATTCATTGAAGCAAGGGAGCGTTTCATTCCCGTATAATTTTTAATTACCAATAATCATGTTCAGCAATTTTAAGTTACGCCTACTGATCTTTAGCATTATCAGTATTTATACCCTCGAAAGACGACAAAAACAAGACAAATCATACAAAACTCATTCAAACAATCACAATCATTTCAATAAACATTCATTAATACTTCATATTCGCAGACGTTATTTTATCTAAGCAGTAGCATCACATTTATTGTAATTACCACTGTAGTTTTTAGTTTGATATTAAATAATTAAAAGTGAAAATCAGTTTGACTCGCATCAATTTGAACTATTCTAATGTCAGTAATAACACTAGAAGTTTAAGTAATTAAATTTGCACATTTTATATCATTATTACGCGAAAACTATTGGAGAATTGGCAAACTAACATATATCCCCATTAGCCAGTGATTAAGTGCCTTTTTTAATACTTTCCTGGGGCAGTCAAAGCCTTTTAAATTCTGGTGTAACGAATTTAAATAATTGAAAGCAATGTGCTATTGCAACAGATACCACTATTAATTAATAAAAAAAACGTGCAAAAATATCTTAATAATTTTATTTTTACATGAAAGCCTGTACCTTAATCTACTTTTCTACATAATTTCCTTTAATATTGAGGCACTTGTGGTAACGTTTGACCAGTGACCAGTTTTTGAATACCCTCCTCATAGAACTCTGCCGCCTGACTTGTTAACTGTTAACCACTGCATAACAACTGTTTTGACTTCGTCATCGTCTTGAAGACGCTGACCGACAAGATGTTTCTTCAAGTACAGGAACAAATGATAATCACTGGGCGCCAGATCAGGGCTGTACGGAGGATGGTCTAGAGTTTCTCAGTGACAAAATGTGATGAGATCTTTGATCCCATTAGTCACATGCACTCATAACGTTTTGTTCGTAAAGTGCACAGATCTCAAAATAAATATCAATCGGTTTTAGTCCTTCAGCACAAAAGAGTTGTATAAAAGCCGGACTTCACAGGGACTCACGATTATCGGATGCATCTTAAACACTCAGTAAACAACGTAAACAAGGGCGAATCAGACTGTAATGGCGTCAGTACGTAGGTGAGAGATGTAGGTACTAAGTGCGCATGCAGTGACAGAATTTCAAAACGGTACTTACTTACGAAACATGCCTCGTATTATAGTTTCAGTTGTATAGTTGTGTTAAATTTGTTTTCCAGACTGTTTATTAAAATACATCATCGACCTTTCTTAGGTTTTAGAAAGAGACATAGACTTTTGTTTAATTTGTCCCAATTTAATACTTCATAAGTTATCTTTGATTAAACATAGCTAATAATAATAATATTCAACGAAAAGTTTCAACAAAATATATTAAAGACAATCTCTTACAATTGTTTTGACGAGACGGTCATTCTCAAAGAGTAAACAAGAATTATTAAATTAAAAGTTAAAAGTAACTGTTGATAATGACGGTCTCGTGGAAACAATTGTAAGAAATTTTATTTAATATACTTTGTAGAAACTTCTCGTTGAATTTTATTACTATTTTCCAATTTAGTTTAAATTATAGCTATATCAGCTATTTTCATGATTAGACAAAGAAAATCTTTTACGTTCTTACTACACAATACGATGACATTGTCAACTTTTCTTTGAATATTGCTAACTAAGACAATTCTATTCTGTATATGGGTCAAGCTTTCGCGGTCATCGTTAATGTAGTCGTGGTTTTTCGATTATATCGAGAATAGACCTTGAAAGACGACAACCAAAAAGCCCGAAAAACCACGACTAATTTTATTCTGCTTTTAACAGTTGTAAATACAATGTTTGTTAGAAAATATTAGATCGCGATTTCCCATTTTAAATATAATTTCCACGAATGTACATCCAAATTGATACAATAATCGGTTTATAATCCTTTCTGCTGTGAGGAAATTAATTCTGCTAGAGTTTCACAAAGCAAAGATTCCTACTAAGTAGGAACAATTCGTATTTTATGTTAGAAGAAACTTCTAATCTGATTAAACCATTAGGAAATATCCTTTTCCGTTATAGTACTTTATGTTAATTAACTACTTCTAACCACAGTAACAAAATAAGAAAGAAGAAGAAACAGCTAGTATTGATCATTGATTAGATTAGTTAATTGGTTAGCTTATAAATATTCATTTACATGTATATGTTTTTTATTATAAAACATAAATAAAACGTTGCGGTTATGATGCTCTTTCAGGTCAAAGAAATGCAATTATCCTGGTAGTGTTTGAAAAAAACCGCTATATCCGGTTGAAATTAATTATTATGAACTGTAGAATTGTGTTTCATGTCTGTCTGTCTTTTCTCCAATGTTCAAATTGACAATGAGATAAATTAACTCAAACAGACACAGGTACTTGTAACATTTGAGCATCTGGAATCCGACGTTCTCTAAAACATGAGAAATTTCTGAAAGGCCAACCCGCATAACATGAATATTAAAACGTTTACATTTCCCTGTAAACCCTCACTTAGTTGGCACATTATCTATTAATTGCGCCAATATTTCTAAAACATAAGTACAGGTGTTCTGTCGCGATCTAATTATTATTAGGCATTGTGATGGGACTGACAGTCGTTTATTAATTTAGGCGATACCGAAATAATTGCTGGCTCCGCTTAATTATTCTCCGCGACTCAATTTGTCATTCCATCTCGAGAATTGTACACATTTCTAGGCTTCATTAAATCCGTTTTAGATAAACAAAAGGGGGTGATTCGTGAGACGTAGGTATGTACCTACATAAATCATGCTCTTGACGTTGCATGTGCGTTTCATGTTGTAGACGCGACCGGCGCTCTCTGCTACGCCCAGGAAATACGACGAAATTAATGTTTAACTCGAGAACGACGAGATGCTGCGCGACGCGACGAATCCCCGGGGACTTCAGGGACTGAGCCCCACGATCGGGGCACGAACAAAGGATGAAAACAAACTTTTTTTTTACTCGTACTTGCCGTCATTCTACAATATCTATTTACTGGTTCATTGTTCGTAAAGGCAGGTGTTAACAACAACGATTAATGCAATTTTACAAATATCCAGAAATTTATTTATAATTTATTTTGGCAACACAGTAGCATTCCAAAAGAACAGCAGTCAGCGTGTTAAAACACGAACTTTTTATGCAAATCATAAATTCCTGTACAAAAGCATGCAGGATTATGTTTAAATAAAAAATAAACAGTCAAAAATACAGGGGAAGACTATCTAAAAACTAAAAAATAAGTTGACCAACTTTGACGTTGAATTTTTAATACCATTCGTTAACATGCGTGTACATATATTTCTCTGAGATAATTAGCACAAGAATAATGAAATAGTCCAACATTTTTGAAAAATGCAGTTCAAACTATCGATGGTGCAGGTATTGTGAAAATACATTTTAAGAAATAATAAAACGAACAAAACACTTGGTATATTTTTCACAGGTTTATTGACTGAACTCGGCAATTGTTTCGACAGGGGTCTGTCATTATCAAGAGTAAGCAGAATTATTAAATATATAAATGTGTGTATCCAATAAAAATACCGTTAAAAAACTACTTGTCAATAATAAACCAAAATTTAATCCCCTAGATAATACCGGCGTTTATAAAATTCAATGCAATGATTGTGATGCTGTGTACATTGGTCAATCAGGCAGATCCATTAATTAACACTTGTAAAAAAGAGCATTTAAAAATTATCTTAAATAACAAAAATTGTACAGATATTTCTACACATTATATTTCAAATAAACACAATATCAATAAAAATTTTCAAATACTACACAGCAACCAAAAAGTAAGAAATTAAACTATCTTGAAAATTTAGAATTAAAAAAGCTATGTACGACAAACATAACATTGTAAATTCCCAAATAGAAGCATATTCAAACAATTCCCCTTTACTTTTGTTCAAATTAGGTAATTGAGAAATTTCCCCACCATTATTATTCACTATAAATATGTTTGCGCACATTTATTTATTTAGCAATTCTGCTTACTCTTGATAATGACAGATCCCTATCGAAACAATTGTCGAGTTCCGTCAATAAACCTGTGAAAAATATACCAAGTGTTTTATTCGTTTTATTATTTTTGAAAAAGTGAAACTAAATTTTCCTTACAATACCGCCGATAATCGGAAAATTATACTTTTCCAATTAAGATCGCAAGTAACATAATCTCAGTACTATTAATTAACACTTTTAATTAACACAATTTAATCATTCGAATTAATAATTGTAATGGCAATATTTCGACTCGAATATTATTATTCATACTGCCCTAAAGGTTGCGTAAAATTGACACAGCTTTCAGGCCGAAATTTTCTAATAAAAAATTGAATTTTACTGCGGAAAGAGCCCAATTCTTTTTGTTCTTCCTTTTAACTATTAATTTAAAGCAGCGAGATGGAAAAAGTCAGACATTTATTATGCTTTCCTGACCTTAATAAATATCAGTTGGGTGAACGACAATGAGATGTAGCGGCAGTAATTCACCGCTGACGGCCTTATCTGGTCGATTGAACGAAGGCAATTCGAATTTCTATTTTGCTTTGTGTGAACTATCACCTGCAGAAAATGCATTCGATTTAAATTTATCGTTAAGCTCATTCGACTCTGTATTAGGTCCTATAGCACTCGGTATCATTATTTACACTTTCGAAACATAAAAAAGATAACATCAGACTTCAATCAATAATGAACGTTTAGTTATTATTCAAAAATTTATGATGAAATGCCACAGTTAGCAGTAAATATCAAGAGATGGCAGCATACTGCCTTTGATACGAGAATTTAATAAATGAAAGAGCCAATAAGAATATAGCTGGATCGAAACGTCAACTTGTAGTTCAGCGGCGCGTGTCACTGAGAGAAAAAGTACTGAACACGGAACATAAGTGAATTCATTCAACTGATTTACTTACCCTAATGGGGTTTTAATGATTTATGCGAAGTGAACAATTAAAAAGGAGAAAATCACGGTTATAAGTACCTAATAATATAAATCTAGGTATAATAGCTAATTGAAAGATTATTAGGTATGCATAGAAATAAGTTGTTGACAAACAAAATAAAGTCGAATGAACAAAACTTGATAATATTAATTATGTAGTGTATCTTACCCAGGTCTATTTGTTAAGGCATTTGTTAGAAAACTTAGTTTGTACAATCGATCTTTATATTTGTTATTTTTATATTTCGTAGTTTCGTTTATAGTTGTACGATTTGTGCATGTGCCAGGTATCATAAATAATGTTGTTTAGTCTGGGTATCAGGTTCGCTGGCGGGGATAGAAGAATATCGTGGTTAGTAGTTGTAAGTATATTATTTCTTCGAAAACAACCACTTCTTTACTGCGTTAATTTGCAACTGTTTGCCACTACGCTACTGAACTTTGCTGAGCAGTTATCATTCTGCCTACCGGTCGATTAACCCCGCCCTAAAAGGGCTAGACTTTGCCACCGCGCATCCGATGGTTTATGGCTTTTGAATCTCCTTACGTGCCGGCCACTGTACATTTCTTACAATTAATATTAAAGTTTAAAAAAAACTTTAACTACGATTTATTGTTGGTGATTACTTTGTGTAAAGTAAGCTTATTATCTTGTATACTCCTTAAAAACGTACTTTAGTTATTGTTTATTTTATTACATATGTTATGAATATATGTAATCGAGCAATAAGTATTATTGGATTTATTATTGTTAGGATACAACATGTAGACTATTTTTATACCGCATTATTAATTTGAATTTGCTGGATTATCGCATTTGTGGTGGTCGATTTTCTATAATTTATTATTTATAATATAAAGCAAGAAAATTTGCATACTAACGAATTAAGGAAAAATTAAATCCTCACTTATTATTCAAAAATCTCATTAATCGTCTCCATTTTATTGCGACACGAACAATTGAATTTGATGTCTATAATCTGTAGTTACCCTTTATTTTGTACTCTATGAACCGTTATTTGTTTACTAGTAAATTAATCTTGTAGGCCTTACGTTTTTATAACTTCAAAAACCTTCCTTTTTATCTACATCAAATTTTTATCTTTATCTTCTTTCTTATTTATTTTATCTTTTTTATCTTTATATCTATGTCAAAGTGTAAAAGTATTTGAATCTCCGAAATTCTTCATAAATCCGACGTATTTTTCTTGTGCAAAAGTTTGGTCAGTTTGTTGTTGATATAAATTGAAAGTAAAAATACTCCATACAACCAGTTCAATTCTTTGAAATAAATTCTCCGTCAAATATTATACATTCTGATCCCATCATTTTCCTTTCCGTTGCAAATTCCTTCTGGCAACGAAATCCTGCAGAAGGTAAGATTAAACGTTGTACATCCAATCAAAAAAATATATAAAAAAATTCGCTTTGGCACGCGGTGCTTTTGATATGTCCAGTGTTTGGAAAATATCAATGAATAAATATGAGAGCCACGAAATAAGCTACGAAATTGGAAAATACACGAGGAAAGAAAAAAATCAGTTGAAAACGAAAAAAATAAAGAAAAAATCGTATACCTACGTTAGTTTAGCAGTAAATTTTGTATCGTTTTTGCGACTGCGTTGTATACAATAAAAGGATTAGCTTTTATCGTACAACTCGTGTAAAATTAAGCGTCAGTCTAAAAAGTAGTTTTCGTAATTTGCATACATAACATATACCTAGTAGGGTAATTTTGTTCGTGGTCTACCAGCCGCAAATGTTAGTTTATGATTTAAAAAAGAAACTCCGTGAAAACAAAAATTCCAACTTGGTACCTGAAAGGATCCCATTTTTGTTTAATTAACATAGCAAAATACCCATTTTTTTAAAATAAAAGTCAATGTTTCTCAATTTTTATTATCGACAAAAAATTCTTTGATAAATTTGGGTAAATTTTAATGTAATTAAAATATGAAAATATAATATTTTTGGATATACTATTAATTAACTTGGGTAGTAGATATTTCATTATTTAGTGCACAAGACCAAAGGGCGTATGTTACATCATTATGAGTACAAGAACATAATAGGGTGGAGGGGATATTTCGTTGAGCAAACATATTATATAAGAAATTGAAAAAAACAAATTCATTTAATTTCAATACCTTTGTATATTTTACAATAAATGAGTTAAGATTAGGTTAGGTTTCTATGACTTCAGTGGATGTTAATATTTCAAAAATAGAATACAAACTTTGTTTTAAAAACTCCCCTCTGTCACATTTTTGCACATTAAAGCATCCCCTATTGTGTTTCCTAATATATGACCCTCTTCCCTGGTAAGAATGCCCTAGATACTCAACTGCAGCCAAATTTTGAGCCTTAATAGTACTTAAAAAATTATTAACCTTTTAATAATTTTTGCGAAGGGGCTGTTTTGTCAAGAATTTTTACACTGAAAATTTATGTAACAATTTCATATAAAATAGATCAATAGGTATTTTGATAACTTTAAAATTTCTGTAACGTCTCCGATCATTAATTAATCAAGACAATGTTGAATTGATAAACGTTGATTTGTACCTGCAAAAATTATCACTTTTTATATTACCTATTAAATGGAAAATGGATTATTGCTTAACGTCAGCCTTGTGGTCAAAATAGATTAATTTTTAATAATATAATAAAATTGGTTTTTACTCAAAAAATAGCCTTTCGGATCATAAAATAATGTAATGCCCTAAAATGACTAATCCTTATTATTTACGTACAGTATTCTGAAAAAAATGTATTTTATTGTGATATGTATTTTTCTTTTTAGTTTTTCGATGTTTGACTGTCTATTCCTTAGGGAGAAGGTAGAGTCACAATTATTTCCTATTATTATTCATTACAATAGCAAATAAGGTGATTTAATGATTAAAATAATATTACTGAGATAGTAATTATCGAACGGCTCGTGTACATGTTTATCTATATAGATATATATTTTTAGAACACCGTGTTCATAAAGAAAAAGGATATGGTCAGTATAAAATGATAAAATACTATCATTTCTACCTCGTTAAGAGCAGCTAGCGATAAATTAAAATAAATATCTAAGTACATTACTTTATCGAAGTTGCAACATACATCATTTAATGTTTCTCATTGAAGAATAGCAAACGTTTCATATTTAACGCTGCCATATATAACACTTGTAGATATAAATGCCACATTGTCCTTACTATATAAGGAATATATCTATACCGGGTGTGTTCGGTTTCTCGAAAAAAGACAAAGGTACTTCTGGGACAGCAGTTTTCCATTAATAAAATCTTTATGATTTGCAAATATATTGCTAGAATTAAAAAGTTATTTGTAATCAAGTGGTCGACCACTGGGACTTTTTACAACCTTGCTTGTTTGCAACCCCTGTCTAGGTTCTAGGAAATTTGTGTGGTTCGCTTGTATTTCTTCTATTTATAAGAACATTTAGTCAGTCACCGGTTCGATTCAGGTTCTGCCTGCCCTGGTCCAAATTTTGTGTGGTCTCCTTGGATCATTGGGACAAATGCTGGGGCAGTAATATCATTCCACAGACAATCATTCATTTGTCTTTTGTTCTAGGGTTTCTGAAATGAGGCTAAAAAAGGCCTTCCGCCTTACCCTCCGGCTTTGCACTACAGTGTAGATCGGAGGGACTGCCCGTTATTTTTTTTCCAACAGACAGTTCTCATTAGATTCGTTTTTCAATTATTACCCATTTTTATAGTTAATTAAATTCTTTAAACAATTTGAATCATTGATTTCATTTAATGTGGTACAACAGTACACCAGAAAGAGCAGCACAATCACCGCTTTTCCTTACAGAATATTTTCCTTTTTTGGTATTTATTCTATTAGTAAAATTTGTGAGTTAATTAAATTTAAAGCTACGAAACCTTCTAAGTTGTCTAATTTTTGACCTCCCCGTATATATATCGAGTAAAGATATTTATAGAAGTAATTAGATTTATTTTCGTCTCATATGGCAATTAAAACTCGTTTAATGATTCTCTGCGACTGACTAGTTTTCTTATTAGTCTTGCTATGTTGCGCACGTACGTAGATGAATATTTTCGAGTTTCATCCGGTGTCGTTTTGATTTACACAATTTGCAAAAAGTGGTTACAGTAGCCTCGCTCTCTTTTATGGTGTTGTCAATCACGACAGAATTTAGATAATATTTAAGTACAATGTATCATTTGCAAGGTTAAATAAATTGCATCCCACGACTCGAGTTCAAGCATCTTATAGAGCAAAAGATTGTCGTTCGAGAAAATTGCACAATTAACTACATAGTATTTTTGGTTGCTACATGTTTAGCATGTTATTTATAAGTTGCCGGGATTATAAATTTGATTTTTAATTTTGAATTTCAATAAATGTATCATTTTGTTTATATGTCGTTTTTATTTCGTGTGTTCAATTCTTCAAATTTCTGTTTCTTGAATTTTCTTTCATTGAATTCTTGTTTACTTTTAAAATAATAGTTTTCCTTTTCAATTTCATTCTGTTCTTTTCAACTAATATCATTTTCGAATCATTTCGTAACACTTCTCTTCGATAAGATATTTAAGCATTAATATTCTTACAATTGAATTTTACAAAAATAACAATTTTCCTTTTAAACTCGTTTCGGAAAAAAATATTTTAAAAATAACTTGAAAACACGATGCAATTAATAAAGTTCAAGGTATCTAAAGTACAATTATTGTGAAAGTACATTTTAAATAAATAAAACGACGAATGAAACACTTGGTATAACTTTTCACAGTTATTATTATCGGAACTCGACAATTGTTTCGACAGGGTCTGTCATTATCAAGAGTACAGAAATACTGTATTTCTCTTGATAATGACAAACCATGCCGAAACAATTGTCGAATTCCGATAATAATAACTGTGAAAAGTTATACCAAGTGTTTTATTTGTCGTTTTATTTATTTACAATGCAATTATATACATTTATGACTGCCCTAAAACGCTTGATACCTCTAGGTCTGTCGATGTGCACGCATTACGCAAAAACTACTGAAAATATATTGACCATTTGCTTCTAGTTTTATTCCTTGGACATTTGGCTTTTATCTCCTATTAAAATTGTTGCGAAATTACTATTTAATTTTTAGTTATAAAATATTGAACTTTTCCTGTACGTAGAAGACAGCGATGTCCGTAACAACCGCAAAAATGTGTGTTCTCTTACCGCTCAGAAGAGGGGCAAAGGACGCGGTGCGCATACGCAGCAGATGTTGGAAGTATCTACTTCTACGCATCATGTGTGCAAGCGAGTAGATACATATCACTTCTGTAACGAAATCAACTAACTCAGTGGCGCATTTACAAATTTGCCGCTAGTAGGCTATTCAATTTTTGCCGCCCCTGCTGACCTTTGAAATTCAATACGCTAATTTAATTCACAATCATATTTATTCTGAAATTGCAACTTTATGATTTGTGTTCTATCGTCCTCATTACGTCGACTTTTTCCCGTTATTAGTATGATTGTGAACTAGGGGATAGTTGTGTCAGTTTCTAGATTATTTTTGCAACCCACGATTTAGTGAAGAGTATACTGTTGACCTAAAAACAGCAGCATGTACTAATTATAAGGTGGGGAAAGGTATGCCTTAAAAATACTTACACCATATGAACACAGTTTATACAAAATAATGTGTAGTCGGTAAACGTTGTTTTTGTTAAATATTTTTTATTGCACTTACACTTTCTTTAAAAACAATACGAACAATTTCTATTAAATAATCTATTAATAATCCGGTTAATGGTGATAATGAAATCAATTAAGTTTTACATTATCTTTTTGCGAGATTTTAAATTCGCAAAATCATTAAATATATCGTGGTATGAAATCTTGTTCATTAGTGCTGTCTCTATGCACAAAAGAGATAATGCGTTAAGCTTTTCTTGACTTAAACTATTTCGTAGATAGTTTTTTACCTGCTTTAAGCAAGAAAAGCTTCTCTCACCTGAACAACTTATTACTGATTACTAAATTTAAATTGTAATTAATATTGAAACGCTATTGGAATATTTTAAAAATACATGATACATAAGTACCTATATTTTACAGTGCTTTTAGTAATCTTTTATATACGGATTACGGACGTAAGAGTGTTTAGTGTACTGTGCATTACTAAAATATTAAAATTTTTGTCACTCGTTTCTTTGTGTATATAATAATGTTTTTTTTTTCTGTAAGATAAAAAGAAATTTGGGCCGAAATTGCCGCCCTGGGCTCCAGCCTACTCAGCCTACTGGTAAATCCGCCACTGAACTAACTGTTTGTCTCATGGAATCAGCTTGTTTATAAATACAATTGAGAATATAGTAATTAATAACAAATAGTTCGCATATTTAATATTGTTGATTACAGTTCCAGCCTCTTCTTGTTTGTGTTTAATTGAATAGCGGAACTTTTTAAATTCATAAATAAAAAGTGTCTTTAATAATTTATCTTTGTCATGTTTAACATAAATATATGATGCATGTCTTATTGCATAGTACTAAAAAGTTGCGACTTTTGTACAAAATGTAGTGAAACGTGTCGCCTACTATCATTTATACATCGTTGATAAATGGGATATTTCACGAATAAAACGGCACATCTACGTATAAACACGGGTACGTAGACAAATATAAATTGTGTTTATGTTAGATCGTAAATAAATGCAGGGTAGTTCGTCAATTGGTGCACTTTCCATTAACGTTTTCAACTCACCGGTGCATTCACGGTGCGATTCCCAAATGACGACAACAAAACGGGCTCCAGATATGAATATTATTTCGAGTTGAGGGAACGCCGTTTAATTCATTTCTCTACCGAAAGCTTAATATTTCAACACGTTTCGGTATTTACACGTAGTCACATTGATACAAATACGCCACGTATTCGCGGATAGATACATATGCCACCATAAATTATTAGCAAATGTTCGACTATAATTAAAACGACGTATAACCGGTACACAAAACGCAATTGCTATCTAATGACGAGATGTGTTCTATTGATCAATTGTGCCAAATAAATTCGAAAACACAAAGCAAAAATCGGGTGAAAAAGTTTTTTATTCGTGTAAAACCAATAACTTTTTCACCCATTTCGGCTTTGTCATTTTGAATACGTAAAACAAGAGATAGAAGTGGAAACAGTGATACCAAAACAAAATATTGGAACAATAATTATTATTCAAATGCAGATAATAAAAATATCAATGCCTTAGAAGTATTCAACTAACAGTTATTTCAGATAACTTAATAAATTTTTCTGATATGGAATTGTTAATTCTGACCATTTGCAAAATAATCAAGAATTTATATCATTTTTCGACAACAGGGGCGGATTCAAAAGGGTATAGCAGGGGAAATCCCTCCCTTCCCAAGACTTGACTTCCTAACTGTTCTCTCGAATTTAGAACTAAACTCTAAACCCATGCGATTTAAACCCTTTAACCTAATTTAACCTAACTTATAAATATCCCCCCCCCCCCAAGCCCATAACCTAAACCTTTTAATGGCCATATCCTTTATTGCGTAAGCTTTTTAAACCCCATAACCTAGGGTGCAGCTCTCTAATGTCTTAAATCATTTAATGGCGCCGACGCAATGGTAATTTATTTTCATAACAATTTAATATTTAAAAGCGTTGACTTGTTTTTAAAATATTCGCCGTTATCACTTGGTGAAGCATATTACAAAATTTGAAATAAAACAACATCGAAAACTTTCACTGTAATTTATTAACTAAACTCTATTCTAATGTACATTTCTGTTTATAGTGGATGGTTTTAGGGAAGGGTTACAATATCAGGGTCACATGTTTAAATACAACAAACATATTTTGGGGTCTTTAGGTTTAGTATAAACAAAAGCAATTTAAAACTGTTACATAATTTAAAAGGTGGCCCCATTTTAGACAGATATGAAATTTTTGAAATTAAAAAAGCAATCAAATCAAATAAAATTATTACAAATGACCAAATAGACTTTGGAAATAACCCCTTGTTAGTCTCTGATATTGTAACCCTTCCCTAAAACCATCCACTATAAACAGAAATGTACATTAGAATATTATTTAGTATAATTGATACTCCTGACGATGCCCTTATAAGGCGAAACACGTATAAAGTTTAGTTAATAAATTGCAGTGAAAGTTTTCGAAGTTTTTAACAAAATTCAAATTATCATATTTAAATTCTTTAGGAATACAGTTTTTTTTGCTTTAAATAGAAGTTTTCATACCTGTATATCAGTTAGAGTTGTTCTGGAATGATGGCTTAGTCGGCATACCATTTCGCCAGTGTCTCCATAGTCGAACGATCTACAGCGATAAGGAGATGACAAACAAAGTTCACGGCACTCGTCCACGGATCCAACATCCTAGAAAGAAATATAAATTAGTTACACGTTTTTATTGGTTCTTTCGGTTGCGTTACTTACTTGATAAACAGAATCGACAGTTTTCAAAATTCGACTGGGTAGCTTCTTAAACTCGCACATTTTCTTCGGTTTTTCTATGCAGTTATTTTCCAGATAGTCGTAGTCATCTGCCCGTTCTAAACTTTTCCTTCCCATCAGCGTCGTCCTGTCCATGTCGGATAATTCGCAGATGTTTGTTTTATCGTTATAACTTGCGGATCTGTAAAACAGATTTCGGTATTAAACTACATACTATTTTAATAAGTTCATGGCCAAGTAATTTATAGAAGCTACCAGACGTGGATCGCAATTTCGATCTTATTAGATCTCATCAGCACGCCATAGGAAGATTCGACAAATTACTGACCAAATCGCTGGAGCTCGGTGTAAAGCGGATTTAAATAAAACGTTGATGTGGAAGTACGTCGCCATCTACCTTCTTTTGCTGCTATTACCGTAACGTGTCCTATCACGTATATAAGCTGCGCCGCCGATTAAGTTAGACAAGATGATGCCCTAATAAAGCCTTGTCTAACGTTATGAAATACGGCAATAGATGGCGACGTACTGCCATATCAACGTTTTCTATAAACCTACTTTCTATACTTTGTTTAACTATATCGACTTTTATGAATGTTTGATGTATTTGATTGGCTATTCAATTAATAATAAAGCACAATTTACAGATTTCGTATCTACCTAATGAAACAAATTTGTAGTAAATATTTTTCAATATATTTCTTGAAACTTGATTATTTTTAACATATTCAGAAAAAAAGAAGGAATTAAAATCCTTATTCGTCTAAACATTATTATTATTATTATGCCAGCGCCTACCTGATGAGACCCGATAGGTTGAAACCGGTCGTGGGATATGGCTTTCGGTTTGCTGTGCCTGCTTGGTAGGACGCGTTCCATACGTAAGATCTTTGATCTTAATATTTAGACGAATAAGGATTTTTTTAATATGTTATATCTTCGTCTAAGAATCCATCGGAATCAACAGTGTAATTCAATGCCGGTAAGGGTATTAGCCTTTGGAGTAGTTGTTTATGTTAATTCCATATTTATATTTATATTTGATTATTTTTATTATTTATTCATAGTGAATATGTTTTATCATAAAATTTGATTTAAAATTGATCGTTAAGGTTTGTGTTACTGTTTTTCCTCATTAATTTGATGTAATATGTAAAAGTTACAAATTAATCTAAAATAATATCATATCAATGTATTTAAACTTAACCTCTACTAAAAAATTCCCTAATGTATGTCATTATTATAAACATTAGTTGTTTATATGGAGATATCTCCAATGTATGTCAGAGATATATATTTGTGGTTCGTGTCTTTTATATCTGCGTGCTACCATAAATTGCTTTTTATTGATTAATATTTGTTAAATTCTATATAGATATGTTTTCTGTGTTTTTTGAATCTAACGTTTTTTTTTTTTACTTCTGGTGGACGAACTGGACACACTAATTCATTTGTTTAGTTTTGTATGTTGGTGTACTTGTAGGCATGAAACGCATACCTGAATTTCCTTAAATTAATTATTCGTCTGATTTCTCTAATTAACTGAAAAATTGATTAATATAGCGAACGGTCATAATGTCTAAATGGAAAGTTTGTCCGAACGAGCAGCGAGACTATTTCAAGAAAACGAATCAATTACTTATTCACTACTGGAGCTCCTTACATTTATTGTTTTGAAATGTCTGCAACATTCAGTGTAATTCTTCAACTAAACGAGAATTAAAATTACAAGCATCCAGTTTTTCCAAACATTAGAACAAGAAACTTTATTAAAGTGTTTGTTTAGGCGGCCACTTCACGAAAGAATTTAAATAACGGAATTTAATTCTGACCTGCAGGGAAAGCCCTCTTCCATTATGCACAATTCGGCGCAGTGTAGTCGTGAAGTAGCAAGCTGTTGTTTTTTCTCGTATCCGCTCAACTTGTGATGTCGCACCCTGTCGACACTCCATGCCCTTTGTTCGCAAATCGGCACCAATGATCGCGTTTTTAGACACATCTTCTGAGCGTAAATTGTGAATACTGGAAACTGCGATTTTGCGAGAGCATCTGGAAAACAAAGAATAAAACGTAAAAGAAAACCTTAAGGAAAATACGTGAAACCAAACAAAATGAATAATTACATATACATATACATACATGTACTTAAATAAACACATGCAGCGTAGTGAACAATCATCTGGTTTAAACTTTTTATTTTATTTTTTTGAGTTTTATGTCAAATATTAAAAAGTATTTTAATAAACGCTAGAAGAATTCGCCGATTTTCAATAGGTATGCAGGAAGTCAAATAAGTCACAATTAAACTTAGTTCAAATAGGATTAAAAAAATATATCAATTTCAAATAAGTATTTGCCGAATACACTATTCCATAGTTCGTGTTAGATTTACCATTTCATTGTATTTATTTTATTACTTTGTGTTTCCATTCAAATTTATTTCTTTTGTTCAATTTATGTAGATACCTTCTAAATAATCTCTTCTCTATTTTCAATTATTACAGCTATGAAAATTCTTTCACATTACGTTTCTATTAAAACATATTCAATTTCTTTTGTATTGTATTTTTATTGTAGTAAGTGTATTACTTTTGTATGTCTTCTTGTGAAATAATTTTATTACTATAGGTAACTTCCGATAATTCTTATTAAAATTTCAATTTCACTTGCTAGTCGCAAGTTGCACTTTTATGACGGGTTTCTTCGGTGGTTGATACTGTAATCTACATCTTAGTATTTCTTCAAAAATAAAATAAAATTCGAGGTTCAATTTTCCACTGATTTATTTAACAACTTAACAATTAATTAATTGTATCTTGGTTCACTTGATAAAAAATGATAATCAACGTTGAAGAAATACACATTTTTAATTTTCACTTGTAAAATTAACATATGTTAAGTGTAATAATAAATTAGTGAAAATTATAAATGTGTATTTCTTCAACGTTAACTTAAAAATTGTTTCACCCAAAATGGGCATCTTCAGAAGACATAGTAATAGTTATTATTAATAGTTATTATGTCTTCTGAAGATGCCCATTTTGGGTGAAACAATTTTTAAGTTAACGTTGAAGAAATACACATTTATAATTTGCACTTGTAAAATTAACATATGTTAAGTGTAATAATAAATTAGTGAAAATTATAAATGTGTATTTCTTCAACGTTAACTTAAAAATTGTTTCACCCAAAATGGGCATCTTCAGAAGACATAATAATAGTTATTATTAATAGTTATTATGCCTTCTGAAGATGCGCATTTTGGGTGAAACAATTGTTAAGTTGTTAAATAAGTCAATGGAAAATTGAACCTCGAATTTTATTTTATTTTTGTTTGAATCATGATTTTCCATAATGTAATGGCTGAATCAATTAATTAGTATTTCTTATCTCTAATATTTTCCAATTATTTAGCTTCCGCTGTATTGATACCCCACTTCTATCTGCTACCATTTCTTGTCGTTTTCAAAAATTGTCAAATTTTCTAAACTCTTCAGTTCCTCTCGAATCTTTCTACAGTCCAGTCTAATTGTATCGACGCGTGTCGTTTTTATTTATGTTAATATATGTTGTTGTTATTTCTTCGTTATCTGGTCTTATTTCGTCGTTATTAAGTCCTCCGTAAATTCAAGGACAAAAAGTAGTCCAAAAGACTAGGTGCAATATACATATGTTTCATAAAGCAATAAATATTGCAGGGTCCAATCCCTTTTAACAAAACTAAATCACTTCTGTGTTCGCAATCAGTTAATTTAGTAAATCGAAATGAAGGTCACTAAGACAAAGGATATATAGAACGGTAGGATACCCTCTGAGATACGGAACATATTACAAACAGAAACAAGAGTTGTTATCAGCAAAAATTTAGAGAATGTAGAATGTAGAATAGTTTAGGGAAGATTGTGTGACGATAGGAAGGAGGGTAGGTTCATGTTGTCCAACCAGTCATCGGATTGGCGACCCTGTGATGATGATATTCAAAGTTTTAAAGAAAAGTAATTATTAAAATAAGTAGATTACCATTCATTTAGTAGTCTTGTAACGTTATATGATGTTTTCGAGACGAGTAATCGGTGAGCAGGCGCGGGTCGAGAGCCGATTAAATAGTAGTTTAATGAAGTTCGTAGTAAGTAGATAGTAAAATAATTACGTTTACGGTTTTATTGAAATTTGAGAGTGGTACGGCTCTTCAGCCTTCATCCTGGAAAATTCAGAATATGCATTTATCTGTTTACCGTTGCACAATACCGTTTGTTTTCTCTGAGTACTGTTTGTGAGGCAAAACTTGCAATTAGTAAAACAATGGCCTTAATGTCTGGCAGCACAACTCAACGGTGAATTCAGTTTCGAGGTGGTTATTAACTGCAATCTCCAATTTTGTAGAGTACACAGAGAGGCAAGTTATTAAGATCCGCTGGTAAATTGCAATGGTTCACGTCGAGAAACGATTACTAACTAATACGGACGGAGGCGTATCACTCCTAAATCGGAATTTTCTGCACAACTCGGATAGAAAAATTGTTCTAATTCCATTAACCGATTTTATTTATTTTGTTTCACAAATAATGGAAATCCCTCAAGCAAGTTATCTTCGGATTATATTTTTTGTATTGAATTGCGAACTCTAAAATTTCCACATATTATCTAATGAAAATGTAATTTTGGTTATTTGCGTCTTTGGATGAGTGGCATTCGTTGTTTAGAAGCAATCATAATAATTTTTTTTTAAAATGTATTGAAACGCTTTAAAATGTTTCCATGTCGTGTATTGTTATCTGTTTTGGTTAGAGTTAAGTCTAAAAAATTGATCTTATTATTTGCTTCTTCTTCTAATATAAACTTAATATTAGGACGTAGACTATTAATATAATTTAAAAATACGGCCAGCTGTCTGTTTGTGCCTGTGAAATAGGCAATAATGTCGTCTATGCACCGATACCAAAATAAGAAATTTTTGTTACCTGAATTTATTATAGATTCTTAAAAGGACTTAAGGGATTACCCATAATTAAGCCATCTGCGCACGTGAATATTTGTTCATTGAATTGGAAATAATTTTAAGGTATTCAAAGTGTGAGAGAATCTTTAGTTTTGTTTTTTCTAGTTAACATGGATTTTCGTAAAGTAAAGGTCGCAACTATCAAATTTTGCAATGTCTTTTACATACACGTGGCATTTTTAGCTAATCTAATTTGGCTTTCTTGTTAACTAGAATTTTGTAAAGGTACTTTTGAAGAAGGTCTATTCATCCGAAACAATTATAGAGTATTTGATGTTTCTTAAAGAGCCGTCGCAGAATTCATTAGAAGTTATATTTTATCCCAGAATAATTCCTGTAGAATTTGATCTCTGGATGTCCTTTTGGCCCCCGGTCGATTTTAACGATTGATTAACTACTTTTCTTCGAGAACTACATTAAACAGTAGAAACTTGAGTAACTTTTGTAATACTGCCCATTCTTCTTGAATAATGTTTTAAGCTAAAGCTGGTTCGAAACGTTAGATCGTTTGACATACAAAAAGCAAAACAATTTGCCGAAAGGGTTGAACCATGAAACGGGAAAATAGATACATGCAGCGGGCGTATCGAGGATTTGTTGGTAAGGCGATTACGAAAAATAATCTTATCCGGTGAAAAAGGTTGAAAATACAGCTGATGCGCTAACCACATATTGGTAAATCGTACGGATGAATTCACTAGATCTCCTTAAAGGATTCTCTTTTACGAAATCTCTAAATAAGCTTAATATTACCGACCGATTTCGCAGGATTCAACATAAACGGTTTACTTTGAGGAATATCGAAGATATAAAGTTTCTCAATGTTTAATGACCTTCTGTGATCATACATCAACTTAGGCGAAACGACAAACGACATAACCGGGTGTTCAAGGAAAAACTGCCCCCAAATAAAATATAAGTATTAGTGGATTTTTCGAAAGCATTTGATCTAAAAACGTTTTTGCCAAATCTATTGATGGATTGCGTATCGCATTCTTTGTGAAACATTTTAAATAAAACACTGGGTTACGTTTCACGAGAAAATGTTAAAAAACAATCAACGTGTACTCATTGAAATTAAACTGTACACCGGTCAGCTTCCTGATTTAATTCCTAAAAACAATAAATATACCTTTATTAGCTATGTAAAAAAGTCAAAATTAAACACCTTCTAATCAAGTTGCATATTACACCAATTTTAGTCAACAAAATTAATTTAAAAAGTATGTTAGTTAACAACAAAAATAAAACAAATTCAATAGATAAAAGTGGCGTTTACAAATTGTGCTGTAAAGATTGCACAGCCTTTTATCTAGGACAGACAGGTAGAGCCATAAAAACTCGGCTTATAGAACATGTGCTTTCCATACGGAATAAACAGAATAATACAGGAATAGCTCAACATTGCTTAGATTTCAAACATAACATAATTTAGATACTAATTCGATTGAACTTTTACATTCTGCACAAAAAGGTCGTAAATTCAGTTTGCTCGAATTTTTGGAAATTAAGAAAGCCATTAATAATAAGAAAAATATTGTAAATAATCAAATTGAAATGTTCACTTTGGATTCTCCGCTGTTATTGGACCTTCCAAATAGATAACCACTGCCTGCAGTCAATTTGTCCCATTGCTTATTGTCATCGATTTATATGAGTCTGTTTCATTATTTACATCTTTAGTAACACTATAGCTCTTGATAATGACCCGCAAGGGTTGAAACAATATTGTAGAGAAGAATAAATTTCTTTTTTCGTGAAACGTAAAGTTTATTTTTCTTTCATAGCTGCGCAAACAAACGGAAACTAGTCAGTTGTTTCAGTCTGAAATTAAATTGTAATTTACATGCAGTTTCTAAATTAAATCAAGTGGTTCTTTTCTTAATTAAATCTGATAAGTTCTGAAATAACACTCTCTTTCGTAGCAGGAATGACACAGAGGCTCGGACTGATCTGTTTTCCTTATATCTCCACGCCATGTGGCATTTACAATAAAACTCCTAATTTCAGACTGCGCTACTCTGGTCGTTGTAGTCCTTTAATGAATCCGCGAGTCCTTTCATACTAAAGACGAGCTTTTATCAGAGAACTTTTGTATTCGTCCTTATCAGCTTATATTGTCTCGCAGTAGATGTGCTTTACGAAAAAGAAAACAAAGCCATTTAGAAAAAACTGCGCTAATTAGAAAATTGTCAAAAATATTTCTCCTTAAAATGGAACTTTGGGATAAGGATTTTTTATAATACCCATCAGGTCCTTCTTTTGTTAAAAATAAAATAATAATCTTCCGGCATTTTATGAAGCTGTGTGAAAAAATAAAGTAATAATCAATAATCACAACTGTTAATACTTAGTAAGAAATAAAACAGTAGAAATTTCCATAAAATTTGTTTAATGAACTTAACAATTGTTTCGCCTAACTTAGGCTTCTTCAGAAGTAATACTTATTAGTTACTTACTCATATTACTTCTGAAGAAACCTAAGTTAGGCGAAACAATTGTTAAGTCCATTAAACAAATTTTATGGAAATTTCTACTGTTTTATTTTTTACTTAGCATTAAAATGAGTTTTCATCAAGTGAATGTAGAAAGAATTATTTGATTAATTGTTATTAAACACGTTGTTAAATATAATCATTTTCAACAAATTCTTTAGCATTAAAATAAATAGTAAAATTTATTTTGGTCCACAGGCTCTGGAGACTGGAGTTGTGATTTGATTCACAACTGTTGTTGTGACCAACTTTCAAGTGTGTTATTCATGATGGTTCACCAAGAGCTAATGCCAGACACCTTTTATTATTTATAAAATAAAAGTAAAAATTATTAGTCTCCGGAGCCTGTGGACCAAAATAAATTTTACTATTTATTTTAATGCTAAAGAATTTGTTGAAAATGATTATATTTAACAACGTGTTTAATAACATTGCTTGATTCAATCGAGGAAGCTTTTAATTGTTGTAACTCCATATTCACAACAACAGACAAAACACCAAGTTTTAAGTTACAAAATGATTTATTGACCACAATGATCATTTTGCCACACCGTGGCTTCTTCAGGAGGAAGAATGATTAAACTAAAGTTATTTACAAAATCACTTATATAGGTTCCTACTAACTAAATTAAATGAAAAAAAACAGGGGAGGAGGGACAAAGAATATTACCTAGGATTAATAACATTTAGTAGTGGTGAAAATTATTGGAATAAATAAAAACTTAGGCCAAAAAACTTGCAATTTAATCTATCTAGTTGTTGGTGCCAATAATATTATTAAAACTCGATACAATTAAGTTACGTACATGAGAAATACATCTACCAACTTAGGCAAACATTTATCTAAATTTACAAATTCCACGATTTCGTTCAAAACTAATTATTCTTTAGGTACAATTCTGATAAACAACAAAGATCCTACCAATAAAAACATCAAATCAGGGTTTTATAAACTACAATGTGGTACTTGTAAAAAAGCTTATATTGGCCAGACTGGTAGAGCCATTAAGGATAGGATCTCTGAACATAAGAATAGTTTCATTAAAAAATTTATATTATCAGAGGCACATCAATTTAATGAAAATTTCGAGGTTTTACATATTGGAAAGAAAGGCTCAAAATTGAATCTATTAGTGTTTAGAAATAAATAAATTAAATAAGTTAGAATTAATTATAAATGACCAAATTGACGTTAATAATTCACCTCTTCTAAATTAATAAATCCTATAATTTTCACAACTACTAAATGTTATTAATCCTAGGTAATATTTTTGTCCCTCCCGCCTCCCTTTTTCAATTTAATTTTAGTTAGTAGGTACCTACATAAGTGATTTTGTAAATAATTTTAGTTTAATCGTTCTTCCACCTGAAGAAGCCACGGTGTGGCGAAATGACCATTGTGATCAATAAATAATTTTGTTACTTAAAACTTGCTGTTTTATTTATATTTGTATTGAACATTTTTTGAGTTTCGTTATTATAAATTTACCTGGCATGGCATCGGCATTAGTGCTGAAAAGAACACAGAGTCCCGTCTCGTAGTTGACGGCTCTGCAGGAATCGTTTACTTGGCAAGATTCAAGACAATCTGACAACATTAAAGTTCCCGGTACGGAATCCAAAACATTTCCGGGAGCAGACAAGACATATCCGGTCGCTAGTTCAAAGTGAACGTTGTCCGGATTACAGCTTTCAGATAAAGTTTGCTGGGGAGGACCTGCACCGCTACTTTTCACTGATAACAACGGGGGCGCTTGGATCAATGGAATTTTTACTAGAGCAGGTGGCGTTGCTTCCGATGAGTGGTTTGCATATGTAGAGCGAAACGTTGGCATCGCGAAAATGAGGAACAGTCGAATTAGTCTATCCATTTTTTAGAAAAATCTGTAAAGAAAACAGAACAGTTTAGGTTAGTTACGTTATCATTTCATTTACAAGTACTGAATAATAAGCTGACCAACTTTTTTAAAATGAAAAACAGGACGAAAATTTTAAGAAACAAGTACAACGTAAATAAATGAATTATAGAAAAACTAAACTCGGTGCAATCTTGAAGAAACATAATGACTAAATAAACTAATAAGAAAAAGCACTTTTTGTTTCAACATATATTTGAAGATTTCGGTACGCTGTGCCTACTGTGTAGGACGCGTTACAAATGTGGGGATCTGTGATCCTTGATAGTTAGACGAATAAAGATTTTTATTCCCCCTTTTTTTTGATATCTTTTGTATCTTCGTCTAGCAATATTAGCCATCTGAGTAGTTTTTTCTGTTGATTCCATATTTATATTTTTGAATATCTTGTTTATTGTTTTGTTTATATTTTATCACATTTTCATAAATACATGTACCTAGTACGTCAAATATCTTCATTATAAAGGTAAATAAATTGCTATTAAAATAATAGTTCGAAACGTTTTAATTCGTCAGACGATTTATTGAATAATTGCCAGGTGCGAGCCGTTCAACACGACAATTACTTAATCAAAAAGTTTCAAGTTAGTTTAGTAACAAGTCCGGAGAAAAGTGAAGGTGAAAGAATAAAAAAAAGAGTAATTACCTGCAGTTTTCTGTCGCTAAGAAAATTAATTAGTAAAAGTTATAATAATAGGGATTAAGTATCGTGCACTTTCTTAAAAATAACATCAAACTACTGCTGTCCTTTATTTAAATTGAAAAATGTTTTCAGTATAAATACTGAGAGATGACTCTTACTTTAGTTTAGTATTTTTACCATTGAGATGGTGTAAATTTTCAATGCTTATCCTATTTCTTTGCAACGTATATGTTATAAAAAAATGTTTTTTTCTTTATCTAAAATATATATATATATATATATATCTATTGTAAGTTTAGATAAATGATATTTCACATCGCGGCTGAGATTCTTTTTGGATATGTCATAATATCTATCACTAGATAATTTACTACTTATGCCAGAATATTTTAAACATCAACTTGTAAAATGCAAAAAGGTCGATTTTCAGAGCATTGTGTTTATGAACGGAATCAAAACATTCAGACTCTGGATGACCTTTGTCCGCACCGAAATTCCTCACCAAACTTTCAACCATCACTGAATTATCTAAACTGCATAACTTCAATTGATCTAGTCGCCAGACACAACATATTTTTCAATATGCTTTTATGGCAAGATTGAATTTCCACTTTTTAAATTTGAAAATACTGTATTTAATTAATGTTCTAACGTTTAAAGTCTGTTTTTAAGCAGTTTTCGATTGTGAAAATGAAAAATGGAAATTGGACAAGTTGATTTTCAAAATTTTTGTGCATATATAGAAGTTACAGGGCTTCGGATTTGTTAGGTATCTACCTAATAAGGTAATCTAAATATTGAAAGAAAACACAAATACTTTGTTATGAATTTAAACACAAAATAAACGCTTTTAAATGTTACAATACTAAATACTAAAGGTAAAGTACAATGGTTTCACATTTATAGCTACAGGTAGTTTAGGTACAATACAGGTATTTTGGAAAAACCATCAATTAGATTGTACTCCTCAGATATTCGTCAATTATTGGGGTGTTTTATATTCGGATTTATCGTTAGTGATATTATGATTATTTTTGAAAGCTTTTTTAATTTCAAATTGTTCAAAAAGGTTAAGTCGTCGGCCTTTATTTTTAGTGTGGAGAATATTGAATTTATCTATGTCAATTTTATGATTGTTTTCTAAGCAATGTAAACTTATTTCTGTAGTTGATTTTTTATTTTTTATATCATTTTCATGCTCTTTTAAACGTATTCCAAAATTCCTGCCTGTTTGACCTATATAAAAGAAGTTTGAAGAAGAAATCTGCACAATTCACTTATTCCACTTTTTTCTAGTTTGTTAAGTTTTCGTTTACTATTTATCAAATACTTTTTAATGTTGTATTTATTAATGGGCATTGGTCTTACGACTAATTTGTTTAATTATTTACAATTAATATAGTCGATAAATATGTATTTTTCCCTTTGTTTATAAGAGGTATAAAAATTGTTTAAAATCATTTTTCCGTTTATTTTTCATTAATTGGTATATTAATTTAGGTTTGTATTATTCTTAGCAATGGTTTTGAATATTGCTGTTTCTTTTTGGAATTTTTGTTTACTTAGGGAAAAGTTTAATAACCTATGAATTAAACTATGAAAGGTTAATAGTTCTATTTGCCTTTTTGACTTTGAATGTATGATAAAACTTATTGTAACATCTAAAAGCGTTTATTTTGTGTTTAAATTCATAATATTTAAAAGTTGTTTCAAAATTCCATTGAAATTAACAAAAACCTAATGAATGAATACAGGCATCTGTTGAAGTGTTTATATACATAATAGGTGACTTATAGTAGTATAAATATTTATACTAGAATCTATCTAAGTTTTTAAAGTCGTCTAAGTGTAATGTTTACATTGTAAAGTAAGTGTTATTCGTTTTTGTTCTCCACCCTTAATTTTATTACCGACCATTTCTTTTTCTCTCTTCATTCGCTTTCATAATTTTCGATTACCAATTAGGTAACGCAAGCACCTGAGTAGCTAAAGATAGTTTTATTCATATGTTTCAATGGGTTTCGTTTATTATCCTATCCCTAGCTACTCCTTTAATTTTTTAGTTAAAAAGTGCTACTACATACATCCCATTCGAATTTCGTAATAATCGTAATAACCTGAACAAACCTATGTACATAAAGTTGTCATGGTAGGTATCCACCTACGTATATAACATGTACATTTACATAAATACACACAGGGACATACATACATGCATACATTCGTATATCCTGGGTCTCATCCTGGAATATGCTTTTATCCCCTCAGGTATCAGGAGATCAAAATAACATGCCGCTTACTAAACAGCTGCTTGCTCCTGAATAAATCCGCGACTACACATATGCTGGTACATGGACATGCACCTAGTTACATGCCACCACTACACGAGTGTGCGTTTGCATTTGTACACACGTGTTCTTATAGGTTTATGTATATGTATGTCCTTTCGTTCATTCCTTGGTGGTAGCAGGTGTATAATGTTATCCCAATGCCGAGGGTGTTTTGGTTACGAATGTGTCTGCGAGTTTGAGGTTATTATTTGCTGCAAAGTGAACCGAGACATGCATTATAACTGAAACAAAAGGATAGAGGGTCCTTCGCGTTTTAGACGGAGAAGTACGCGATGTTTAAGGGAAAATCTAATCATAAAACTGACAAATTTGAAAAAACTGGAGTCTATAAGCTAGAATGTACAGAATGTGATTCCTTTTACTCGAAGGTCATTTAGAACTCGTTATAACGAACACTTTAGATTATTTAGATTTAGAAAAGATAATTCCAATTTTGAAAACCATTTTTTAGAAACAGGCCATCAGTTTCAATTATTCATAATGTAAATAAAGGCTTTAAACTTAATATTTTAGAATCCTTAGAAATATACAAAGCATCAAAAATTTCCGAAAATAACCTAATAAACGATCAGGTAGATTTGTACCACTCAGTATGATTCAATACATTTAATAATTAATGGATTTTCCAAAATATATATAAACACCACTACATCTGTTTATATCATTCAATTTGAATCATTTGTTTGACAATGACAAGCTATTTGTCGAAACTATAGTCAAAGGATTTGTAAATTAAAAAAGTAATAATAAACAAAGTAGTGTTTATTCATTTATCGTTAAGATGAATTATCAGAAAGTAACGGCTGAATCAATCCAATTTTTATAAAGTCTAGCGTTTAGGAAAATTTAGAAAATATGAACATTTACTTCTTGGTCACAAATTTATCAAAATTAGCAGTTGTAAAAGGCTAATCCCAACTGATTAGTTCTCGTGATCACATCATATGTAGCATCGATAAACAATTGACCAAACTGAAGTTGTTCCGTAACAGGAAGCTAAAATAATTTCATATTACAACCAGTAAGTCGCCCTCTACTGATATTTACTGGTACCTGTGGTATTTTGGAACTAATGGGTTAAAATCGCCATCCACATCTGATAATTTTGAAACACATAATATAAGCTGCGTTGTGGATTCAGTTTGTCAAGTACATACCTTCTTAGGGCTAGTCAAACATTTGAAATACCGCAGTTAGCAGTAAATATCAAATTTTTAGAGAACTTGGTAGTATTTCGTGATTGTTTAAAAAAAAATTGATATAATTGTATAGTAACATCTAAAATTCTGGCCGCTAATGACTGTAAGAGTAAAAGTTGCAGCTTAAAGTTTCAGTATTTATTGCATTTGCCACTTAACATATATAGATGTATGACGTATATATATATCAAAAGAGTCATTTTTTTCTTTATCTATATTTAAGTTAAATATATCATTTCACAATTTTTATAGAGTGGACAAAATTAATTTCTAATGTAAGTCTTTAATGAATCTCAAGGAACAATTAATAATAAACCACTTTTAGATGAATATCATTAAGAAATGTGGTAATTCAAATTCTCCAAAATCTTCCTTAAAAAACTTCTTCTTTTGCATCCGAGAATGGAATTATTAAAAATTGGCCTGAAAATTAATTATTTAATCCGGTGATCAACATACTATAATTTATATAAATATGGAATTAACAGAAACAACTACTCCAAGGGCTAATACCCTCACCGGCATTAAATTACACTGTTGATTCCGAACGATTACTAGACGAAGATAATAATCCAAAAAAAAAAGGTATTAAAATCCTTTTTCGTCTAATTATAAAGGATCAAAGATCCCACATTTGGAACGCGTCCTACACAGTAGACACAGCGCACCGAAAGCCATATCCCACGACCGGTTTCGAGTCTCATCAGGTGGGCGCTGGCAGAACGGCTTTTACAAGCAATATAATAAATAAAATTTTGGAATCAACAGAAACAACTACTCCGAGGGCTAATACCCTTATCGACATTACAATACACTGTTGATTCCGATCATCTTCGACGAAAAAGGATTTTAATACCTTCTTTTTTTTGATACTATAATTTACTATACCTCTTGATTATTTGAAACATCCTTATAGTAGCGATATTAGAGACATTATTTTCAATTCATTTTGCAAATTTTATGGTGATTTAATTTCTTCTAAAGCTATAAATATTTCCAAAGTATGATTATAAACGGTCGTATTAAAATATTACCTGCCGATTACATAAACTGTTTTGAATAGCATTTAAAACGTTAATGGCAAAATAATACACTTCCTTCGATATTTTAATATTTAAAACTTGTAATTGAATCCTCATTACATTAGTCAGTACTATGTCGAATCAAAGGGAAAATCCCTTTGATTATAATTGTTAAATTTGAATTAGATTATCATATTCTCCTGTTTTGCTTAAAGCATCAACAGTATTGCAATTTATCTCCGGTTTTCGTTAATTTTTTAACATTATATAGTAGGAATTCTCAACAATTATATATATATATATATGGTTATGTATGAATCATAAATTACAATTCTAATGTTCATTTTCGAAGTTTCAATACAAATAAATTAGAAAGACTTTCAAACGTACTACATTTCATGTTTATACATTATCATTAGGTGGAATGTTCAGTTTGGTTGGAAAAAAAAAAATAAAGACCGAAAGCGTTTCTACAAGTTATTTATTTCTTTCTTACATCGTCAAATGTCCCAATCGTCCATCATCATTATAATAATGATGGATGCAAAGAAACTGCAACGATGAAGGTCAATCGCAGTGTCTAACCAAAATCGTTCAGACTAGTGACGGCACCGCACAAGTCAGTAAAAAAAGATTAAAAACCCGAGCAGACAAAAGGACGAGACGGACTCTACGAAACTGGGACGTGAAGCTATGTTGATAATAATTAAGTGCGGTTGGTGGTGCAATTTTAGGGATACCGTCGTTGAAACGGTATTAAAAATTCCATGATAAAATTATACTTTATAAGTAAGTTTTTTTTTTTATTCTGAAAGGAGTTTGTTCAGATTTCCTAACTAAAAAGTATTCAAAATTATTATTAAGCTTTTGTCTGTTATTTTTCAAAATATATACCTACGTTTTGGCCTGGGGCGCAGGCGTTTGACGTCTATTTGAAGTTGTAAGACAAGGGGTAATAAAAAAAGGTTCAAGGAGGGTACAGGAAACAAGCAGTAATAAACGGGTTATGTGTAGGTTAAGGTTATATTAAGGCTCTATATAGTGTTGTTTTTGTAAAAATAAAACGTTAAACAAAGCAAGAGTACTCAGTTTTGTTTCTACAAAGTGCATTGGTTCATCCTGAACAAATACGAGATGATATGTAGCGAATATTAGTTCGATAATATCGCACAGAATTGTTGTTATCTTCTAATTTGAAAGTCCTGAAGTTATAAGGGATCTTTTCATTTCAAAACACGCTTAAGAAATCATTGTATTAACTATTACCTGAACGTCGAAAGTTCTGGTACATTTTTTCGGCATTTATTATAAAAAGAGAGGAATATAATCTGGTTATTTTGTTGATTTTTCCCGATTTTATGAACTTAATGTATTCGTATTTGCGACACGTGTTTCGCCTTCCGGCATTATCAAGCATCTGGTAATGGGCTCCCCCCTTCCTTTTTGTGTTTCATTCTCACCAGCTACTCGTGCTGGTGGGCGGGCAGTTCCTCCGACCTACACTGTAGTGCAAAGCCGAAGGGTAGGGCGTAAGGCCCTCTTCAGCCTCCTTGCAAGAATCATGGGAATGGGTAGGTGGTGTGGTGTGGTTACGGAGAGGAAGATGAGACAGACGAAACGAAGACAGAAGAGAAGTGAAAGATTATCTGTGGAATATTACTGCCCCAACATTTGCCTAAATGATCCAAGAAAACCACAGAAAACTTGGTCCAGAGCAGCCAGACCCAGGTACGAACCGATGACCTCCCGAATGATCTAGAGCACTATACCACGTCGCTCGGTGATATATATATACGTTTCGTAGTGGTTGCTTTTTCCAATACCTTGGAAATTCCTTCAACAGGTGAAGGATTTAGATGAACCTTCCCAAAACACCTATCTTTGATTTCGACCCTGGAAGAAATTACGATTACAGACACCCTTTGAAAGTAACATGATATATAGAGATAGATCATTAAGGTGGCGTATGGGAACTTTACAGCTAGCTATTCCTGTCTCATTGGTGAGGCAATAAACTGCAGAATAATGCCATTTTAATTACTTGGAGATATAATTGTGTTACACTGAGTAGATTACATATTCTACACATCTGTCTTCTATTGCGTGTGGTTGGTCGCAATGGCAGACAACGAACGGGCAAGCGTTAAATTTTAGGGGTTCGTTCGTCGCGGGTGTAACAGTTCCACTGCGAGGGATATAACAGGGATATTATTAATTTTCCTCGGCCTTAATCCGTCACTTCCCTCCTCTGAATAACGCGAAAGATGCCCGAGGCGTTGCATTCGGAGAATTGGACAATAGCCGAGTAATTAATGTCTACGCTCCATGGTACAACATCCTGGATGATAATTCTCGATGTGTTCGTTGTATATTTGTGTCTACTGACAGACTTGTGTATGTGCGAGTCAGAGAACTGCTGGCTGCAGTTGACCAACGCCACCGCATATCCTCTTGTCACACCATAAGGCAGAACATGTGTGGAATGTATAATTCGTATAATTACGTAGCAGGTTGCTATTATCTTCAGGAACACTATTTCCACATTCCCATTTTCTAACCCTCCCCCCGCGTCACCGGTTTCTATTAATAAAAGACCGAGCGCGCGGTGACATCCACTCGCAAAATAGGAACGGAACTACTGCAATTTGGGGAATTTGGCCCAGAGTGATAAAGCGCGGTAATTATACATAGCTTCTCTTAAAACCCATTATAAAGTGTTCCATTTGTATACTGAAACCTAGAAAAACTATACAATTATGATGTGAACTAAAAATGAATACGAAATATCTGAATGTGGTCACAATCCTTAAATTAATTATCATGGAGCATGGATATACATACAGTGGCCGGCACCTAAGGAGACTCAGCGACGGTAAGATTGACAGATAGGTAGGCGGAGACTGTTAAATGAAAGAGCCAATAAGAATATAGCTGGACTGAAGCGTCAACTTGTAGTTCAGCGGCGCGTATCACTGAGAGAAAAAGTACTGAAACACGGAACACAAGTGAATTCATTCAACTGATTTTTTTACCCTAACAACCCCTTCTCTCCTCTATTAATTAGCAACTATTTGCCACTACGCTACTGAATCTTTCTGAGTAGTTATCACTGTGCCTACCGATCGATTATCGCCGCCCTAAAGGGGCTAAGCTTTGCTAGTGCGCATCCGATGATTTATGACTTTTGAATCTCCTTAGGTGCCGGGCACTGTAAGTACATGTAGAAATTCAAGTTTAAGAGAGCATGAGCGAAAGGAATCAGCGAGTACAAGAGCGAGCTAGCGAGATTGAAAGAGTAGGGTTGCGAATGCTTGTGTAGTACTGAGAGACTGATGGGGTGTGGATCATCCCAGTTGAGCAGTAGTCGTTGTTGTTTGTGCATATATGGACGTGATCGAACGTGTTACAAAAAATGTTTATGTTTCATTTTGTTTACGACCCTTTTTATCACTTTTTTAATTTGTTTGTCTTGTTTTAAGTTAAATTAAATTTTACTGCGATTTCATTACTTTTTAAATTATATATTTAATCAATCGAATCAACCGTTTTATTTTGTGATCCCACATACATGTCGTCATAACAGTATTCCACTTTATGTGATCGTATCCAAAGCGATTTTATTAATTTTAAACGACTTCTATCAATGGAAGCCTGTACTTGTTTGATGAATAGCTGACCTCGCTAACGTGTACTAATGTACCAAAGTATGGGTCAGAATTTTAACCCTACTTTATTACGAAATTAATAGAAAACAAACCTTAATGTGGCTATTCGTATTATTAATAAACTAAACTATTATTTTTATTTGATATTTGCGTACTTCTGTCAAACAGTTAATAGAAATACGAGGCATGTTTCTTAAATAAATACCGTTTTGAAATTAATAAAAAACGTGCAAAGATTTCTTAATAATTTTATTTTTACATGAAAGCTTGTATCTAAATCTACTTTTCTATATAATTTCCTTCAATATTGATGCACTTGTCATAACGTTTGACCAGTGACCAGTTTTTGAATACCCTTCTCATAGAATTCTGCCGCCTGACTGTTAACCACTGCATCACTCTTGAAGACGCTGACCGCCCAGATGTATCTTCAAGTGCAGGAACAAATGGTAGTCACTGGGTGCCAGATCAGGGCTGTACGGAGGATGATCTAGAGTTTCCCAGTGAAAAGATGTGATGAGATCTTTGGTCCGATTAGCCACATGCAGGCGGGCATTGTCATGCACATTTGCGCGGCCATCTTTAAATGCTCTCACCTACTTCCTTACCACCTTACCATTCCATCACTCATAATGTTTTGTCCGTAAACTGTACAGATCTCACGATGGATATCAATCGGTTTTAGTCCTTTAGCACTAAGAAATCGTATAACAACCCGGACTTCACAATCGGCGGGACTCATGATTATCGGATGCATCTTAAACACTCAGTAAACAACGTAAACAAGGGCGAATCAGGCTGTAATGGCGTCAGTGCATAGGCAAAAGAAGTAGGTAGATAGTCAGCGCATGCGCAGATCGCTGCGGCGACAGAATTTCAAAACGGTACTTACTTCGTAGTGTTTTCCAGAATACGACTATGAGGAGTTGAAAAAGAATCAGAAAAGCTTCGCTGGCGCGCTCAATTATAGCCCCAGAGAAGCTTTAGCACTCTTCAGTTTCTAGAACTTAACATAAGTTATATGAACATCTTAATATGCTGGGTAAGTTCTGAGGCTAGATTGTAATTCTATGACAAAAGATAGGTAGCTCTTGATTATCTTATACTTTTATTTCACAAGTCACGCCTCCAAATAGGTCTGAAAATTGGTAATTGGAATTTGAGAATGGGATACGTTAAAATCCAGACGTACTGTGGCAAAATCAGGGTCAGGCACCCAAAGTACGTTTGAAATGATACCTCTATAGCCATTAACATCCTAATCAACGTTGACCTGTGTTATTATTTTATGTTCTGAGTGATATTTCCTTGAATCTTGCAAACGATATCTGATTGGTATCGAAACGACTTATTAAACGAATATAACAAGGTCCCATTAACAGTTAGAAGTGATTGGAAATGTTAGAAGTAATAAGAAGTCTGAATCGCAATAACTGTCGTCATAATTACAACATTATGAACACGCCAGTTACTTAGTTCGATTAACTCTCATTTGCATCGTGTAATGATCAGTAGTCGAGCTTTATCTACTACAAACTCCCACCAAGCCACCAATACTTATGCATATACAAACATACAAACATACAAACATACACACACACACATAACGTACACATCTTTCAGATTGTAAGCCGCGGGCGTCATAGAACACGACCAAGTTTCTTCAGCGGCTCCCGAGTGCAAGTGGCAACTTTATACTAGTTGGTACATAGATTAGCATGCAGTGTCTTGGTATATGGCAACCGGATGAATTATTCCAAATTCCGACAAATTAAGCGTATGCCGCCAGCTATATCCCAAAGAGGATTAGAGTTCACTACACAATTCGGGCCGCGATAACAACCAAATGATAAATCCGAACGAGCCCCGCACTTGAATATATATTCCTATATATATATATATATAAATATCGTACATTGGACGCCGCGGCTCCTAGATACAGTACTTCTCGTCTAGTCGATATAATGGTGCATTGTATTTGGAAACAGAAGTTCAAATACTCACTGATTAAATTGTTAACCTAATCGTATGATTACATTGAAATAAATGTAAAATTAATCTGCAAAAATCATATTCTACATTTTCTTCTTCCATAAATATATATATAAATATGGAATCAACAGAAACAACTACTCCGAGGGCTAATACCCCTACCGGCATTGAATTACACTGTTGATTCCGATGGACTCCTAGACGAAAATAAATAAATTATTAGGACGCGTTCAAAATGTGAGATCATTGATCTTAAAATTTAGACGAATAAGGATTTTAATTCCTTCTCTTTTTTGAATATTTTCTTCTTCCGCTTTAAAAAATGTCATCATGAACATTTCTCGCAAAATACTTGTCACAAAACATTCCGAAGTACATTTGAAATGAGTTTTCCATCGGTTATTATACAAAAAAAGAATTAAATTTTTGATATTATTCAATAGTAGTTCCGAAAAAAGCATTAGATTCTCGAAGAAGTGTAGTGGGTACAAATTAATTCAATAATTAATTTAAAATTTACTCCTATTGAAAAATTCTTCAAATATTTCATTATTAGCGAGAAAATATGTCCAGCGACACTTCCTATCTTAAGAATGCTACTATATTATTGTATGCTACCTCCATGTATGTTTTGATGGTAATATTTTATTGTATAAATGTTTTTTATTAAGTTAAGAAAATAACAAAATGGTTGTTTTACACAAAATTTATTAGAAACCTCTAACAATTGTTTCGACATGTGATGTCATCATCTTAGAGGTTTCTAATAAATTTTGTGTAAAACAACCATTTTATGTTTTTCTTAACTTATTAAAAATGTTTTGCAAATATCCCACTATAAAATCTACCAATATTATTAAATGTTCTTTATGTTAGGTAATTTAAGTGTCCTAAATCCTTTCCTATTTCTTCACATCCCTTTAATTTACGATCGTGAAAAATGTATTGTTCGAATCAAAATTGGTAACTTTCGAATCTTGTAGAGACTTCCAAGAGCGACATTTTGGCTCCAAATTTTAACTTTTTTAATGTTTATCGGTCTCTCAAATTATACCATGACGTCTTACTTTCTAAAATCTTATCCATCTTTTTATGTGTTAGGTATCTCTGTCTTCTCACCCCCTGTTACTCAACTCCACCCACATTCTTTTGTACCTTTCCCTACTCCTTATTATCGTAAGTTTATCTATGTATGTATAGTTAACTTTAAGAGAAGTCTTCAATTTCAAGTCATATCAAAATTATATTGAACCTCTGGCCGAGCTTTATTATCACCAGATCTTGTAAAATCACGATAGAAAGGGACAAATTAATGTAAATACTGTGTATATATTCAACTGTAAAATAGATATTGTTACTCGATTAATTTTTATTAATAAATCTTCAAATGAAAATATATATAAACAAAATGCTTTTAGATGTTTCAAATATGTTTATTAACACACTCTACATATGTTTCGACTTCCGAAGTCTTTCTCAAGAGTAATAGATATTTACTAAATTTAAACTGTAACTTAATGTTATTTATACAAAAGTCAAAAAGTATTTATAGTTAGGTATTGCAAGTAATAAGATGTACAGGTACAAGTATATTAGAGGTAGTTATACAAAGGTATAGTTATTTAGGGAAAAACACTTGTCGGGTTGTAATTCTTCAGAAATTGGTCAATCACCGGTGTGTCTTTGAACTCGGATTTATCATTTGTTATGTTACAATTATTTCTAAAGCCTTTTTTAATTTCGAACTGCTCTAAAATATTTAGACGTTGACCTTTATTTTCTATATGTAATAGGTTGAAGTTATCTCTGTCGATTTTATGGCCATTTTCTAGGCAATGTAGGCTTATGCCTGTAGATACCTTTTTGTTTTTCATAACTTTTTCGTGTTCTTTTAAACGTATGTTGAAATTACGACCTGTTTGACCAATGTAAAAAGAATTACAATCCTTACTGCAATACCTAACTATAAATAGTTTTTGACTTTTGTATAAATAACATTAAGTTACAGTTTAAATTTAGTAAATATCTATTACTCTTGAGAAAGACTTCGGAAGTCGAAACATATGTAGAGTGTGTTAATAAACATATTTGAAACATCTAAAAGCATTTTGTTTATATATATTTTCATTTAATTTAAACGATGTTTCATAATTATCCAACAGACAATTCAATTAAAATTAATAAATCTTCACTGGTTATTGAGGCACTCCCTCTTGCAGCAAAATAATCGTGAGAAAGAACCATGTATTTATGCTCTAAGTTTACTCGATACATAACACAAACTAATGAAAATTTCTACTATTTATAGGTTTCATTGTTTTTTATTAATTGACCTAACTTTAATAATACTTTCTAATAATTTTGTGTTAATTAATCGAAACATTACTACGACTTTGTTATTCGTTTAATTTAGATTGGCATCCGAAGATCGTTTTATAGGTAGATTACGTTGATCGTGAACGACATTACACTTGCATTACATATTACAGTACGCAGAGTGCATTTAAAATAATGACACGATGTATTTTAATTGTGGATCGGACGAACGCTGCTCGACCGTCGTAGTTGCAAACAGTGACCATCTGCTTTCAGCGACCGTTTTATTTATAAGTGCAGTGTGTACCGCAACGTCCCATATCTGGCGCCAATTACAGCTCCGATTTATGGAAAGTCGGGCGGAAAAACTTGTTCGTACCATTTCTCATTCGGTCGCTTCTGTTGACAATGCCACATGGGCATGGGCCGACTGCGTCCTTACCACGATATGTCGTATGAACCGGTCGCCGCGACATGTACAACTGAGGCAAGCGTCCATGGATAAGGATATTCAAAAGTGCCCGGAATGATAGAAATTATTATTGACCACGGTCGATTGCTTTCGTGAGCACGCTAAGGGGTAACATCCTCTCGGAGTCGAACCGAGTTGCAGATGACTAAGACAAGCTTGTAACTTACAAGAGGAGGGTAATTTCTTTCGGTTACATGCAAACATCGAATTCTCGAGAATCCATTTAAGCTTATTAGTTTCTTCAGTACTCGTTGCGTAGAAATAAGATAACGAAAGAAACTAATAGTGAACAAAAAGTATTATTTATTTATTACTTTCATTACATGCCCCTTTACATGGAATTTTTGCAATTTGCTTCCATCATTCTGGTTACAAATCCTATTTACATTTACCAATTTCAATTTACTAGCAATAATTCCCTTACATGCTAATACTAGCATTCTCTTAGATTTATTTTAATCTGGTGGAAATAATCACATAATTCCGGTATCACGTCACCTTTGAAAGCCTCTTTTGGTAATTCCTCAAGGTCTGATGATACTTTATTGAATTTTTACAGCACATTAAGTGCCCTAAAGTTTCATTTTCCCAATAACATAATCGACACACCCACCCCTTAAAGCCTTTTTTTCCTGCCCTGTCTATCTTTCCGCATCTAGCTCTTGCCCAAATTTCTGTATGCGTCTTATTTTTACATCTTTTATTTAAGTATCCAGCGCCCTCATCACTAAATGACGACTTCATGATCGCTTCCCATTCATTCTCTTTTGCTTTGTTCATTAGTTTATCTACACCCTTATTTAGTAAACCTTCTATCTCATCTATATGTTTATTTTCTCACATCATCTTAAAAACTCCACCTATATTCATTTCGTATATCACTTCCTTTAATTTTTTACTACCCCATTTTGACAGCACACCATTCAGTATTGCCCAACATTCCTCTAGGAGGCATATTTTAGGCCACCTATCGTTACTCAATCTGAGCACCTCACACAAATATTTACACGCCCTTTCTATGATAGTTAACCTTATACAATTAACCCCTATCTCAGGTCTCCATATATATTTTGGAGTGTTCCTAGATACCCCCAACGCCATTTTACATAATCTCGTTTGAAGTTTGCACATCTCTCTTAAATTCCCCCACCCTCAAATTTCCACTCCATATAAAGCTGTTGTCCTTACTAACGAATTCATCAAATACATTTTTTCGGCAAAAAAAGGTATAATTTAAATGAAGACTAGAAGTTAATAAATTGAACGAAGTTAGAACTTAAGTTTACGCCAGGAAGATAGAATGAGAACTGAGAGCAGTTTTGAAAATTAGATTTTGGAAAAGTATATTAGGTGTACAAATATGAAAGTTCGTTTGTTTACGATTCAAAAAATTAAATTTCTAAAAAATTTTCAAGTAAACTTTTATTAACAATAATATGGATTCCATCAAAAAAGAATTTCGTCTGTTTCGATGCAATCCATTCATCGAGTCATTTTTTAACTTGTTCATGTTTTGTAAACTTCTGCTCCGCCAATCCGTGAGCCATCGACCGAAACAAGTGATAATCGGACGGAGCGATATCAGGAGTGTAGGGCGGGTGGGGTAAGACTTCCCATTTCAGTTCTTTTATGGTGTTTCTGACCGGTTCTGCAACATGAGGTCTGGTGTTGTCGTGAAGCAATATCGGGCACTCGTGTCTTTTGGTCCATTCTGGTCGTTTTGCTTCAACTTCTCGGTTCAGATTGATTAATTGATCTTCAAACGAGCCGCCGTAACTGTTTCACCAGGTTTGAGAAGTTCGTATTACAAAATACCCTTCTGATCCCACCATATGCAGAGTAACACCTTCTTTCGATGGATGTTGGGCTTCGGAGTCAACTTCGGCGCCTCTCCTGGGTCCGTCCATGATCTCTTTCGTTTTGGATTATCGAAATAGATCCACTTCTTGTCACCAGTGATGATTAGATGCATGAATGACTTGCGTTGTTGCCGTTCAAACAAAAGTTCACACATCGTTCTTCGATTTTCTTGCTGGCGTTCAGCCAGTTCATGCGGCACCCATCGTCCTTCCTTCTGAATCTTGCCCATGTCATTCAAACGGTTCGAAATTGTTTGCTGCGTCACACCTAACGCGTCAACTAATTGTTGCTGCGTTTGGGCATCATTTTCATCGAGCAAGGCTTGCAAATAATGGTTTTCAAATTGCTTCGGTGGTCTACCGCGGACCTTGTTGCTTAGGTCAAAATTGCCTTCTTTGAATCTCTTAAACCATTTTTGACAGGCTCTAGCAGTAATCGCATCTTCACCATAAACTTTAACAATCATTTTGTGAGCTTCAACGGCATTCTTCTTCCACTTAAACATGAACAAAAGCACTTCCCACAAATGCTCTTTTTTTGGCGATTCTGTCGTCATTTATAAAATTGTCTTAAAATTTTATATGCAAACCTTTTCTAAAAATTCAAGAAGGATTAGATAGCACTTTAAACACTCTACAAGATAGATACAAACACAAGTTAAAAAAACAGGTTTATTCACAAAAAATATTAGATAAAGTAAAACGAACTTTCATATTTGTACACCTAATAGTTAAGAGATTAGCTAGAAGCATAAAAATGAAAGTACGGTGCCAATAAGTAAAAACCATGGAGTCATGGGGTTAGTAAACAGAGTTGAATTCTTATATATATATATATATATTATATAGATACATTCGTCACATGATGATGCCACTGTATGGTGAAACAATATTGTTGTGAATACAAAATAATTTACTTGAAACTGTTTTTGTGTTTTATTTTTTAAATATTATTTAGAGAAAAATTTGAGTAAAATAAAAATACAAATAGAAGATTTATTTTTTTGATATAAAAATATATCAAATTGCCACAAGTTCATTGCCTTAGAATGAGAATATCACCATTCTTTTCTACTTTGAATATGACTTCCCAGTCAAAGAAGTTAAACAGATTTAAGGTTATAAAATTCTTTTATTTAATATTAAACATTATCGCCCATTACTTTAAACGGATACCAAAAGATTTTTTGCCATTTACGCCTATAAGTCGTTTTAGGAATGTCGACTTGACTTGATGACTATAGTTCTATAGTTTGAAGTTTCGCACATGGTCTGGTTCGATTAATTTAGAATTACGACTCCAGTGGCATTTTTATGTCAGACCTTGTCATAAACATCGCGCCCGCGAGGATTTTCAAGCGCCTTCATTATGTGCAATGATGTCACCGGTGACAGGTGTTAAGATTTACGTCTTCACTTGCCAGACAGAATATAACATCTAACCAAGTTTATGGATGAAATAATCCTGAAAGTGCTTTTCACAGGAACGTTCAAAATTTAATATATTCCATCGTCGGGAATGATTAGTTTAGCCATTACAAATAATAATAATAATAATATAAGCAAATAGCTTTTGGAATGCACGATGAGGATTTAAGCATTAAAATGATAAAAATTTAATGATCTGCTTATCACTTGCGTTTCGTTTAACCCTGATGATGACATAAGTAATTGTTGTTATCTACATAACTCTTGAACATAAAAGCATGGAGTCAGCATTTAATACTATAGCAGTTGAGTGATTCTGAAATAACAAATAATTGTGGTTCGCCTTTCTCGCTCTAGTGCGGCCTGATTGGCTCTTTTTCCTAGCAGTATCTCTTCCTACCAATCAGGTCGCGATAGAGCAAGAAGTCGAACCACGTATATTTTTTATTTCAGGATTACTGCTAAAGTGCCTGCCATTCTGTACCTGTCTTATGTTAATTACTTTTCAATGGTGGGTTTCTTCGGTGATTTGGGTTCAACGTCTTAATTCTATAAATTCTGTCTTCGGCATTTACAAATCACATTCTCTTACCATTGGTTCCCTTCTTCACAGAAAACAAAAAAAGTTCTGAAAAAGACTTCCTAGTTCTAACATCTAAAATATCTACGTTTTAATATTTCTACTTTCCTATTTTAATCTATAGTCATCTTTTTCTTATGTGTTAATTAAATTTTGTTACTGTTTATTTTTTTTTTAATTATTTCGTCGCCTCCAACAAATGTGCATATCCAGAATCCAAACCATGTTTTCTAATGCATAAATATACACTGCAAGTAAACTTTTAATCGACCATTTTGCATGGTCGGTTAAACTTTCACCTGTTGAGAACTGAAGAAACGGTTACTACATTTTCTGAATGTTCTTTTATTAATTCTCGAGCATTTGTATCGTTTCTTACGAAGGTGTAAATAATGTTTGGTTTCCTTTTATGTTTTCCACTGGCCATGTAATTACCATGTTGGTACGTTCTTCCCCCTTGCCGCTGTTACACGAAATTAACTTGTGTATAATTGACACATTTAGTTACTTAATTAGATAGTCAAGACCGGAGACTTCCCACATAGAATTGATAAAGAAGACATTAAAATACAAAAGTGTTTTGTTTCTTTGAAGAAGGTGTGTCAGTTTAGAACAGTAAAACTTAAAATTAGCTGCTATTACTTGAACAAACGATCATAAAAGCCGATGAAGGTAAATAGAAACGGCATCCAGGAGCGATAATTTACGATAAAAAGTGAACTGACGCCGACTCAGAAACATAGAAGAAACAACAACAGTTTTAGACAATTTTTATTCACCAGCAAGTGTTCCAACCGCAGACTTCTTGCACACCAATTATGATCAATGACATAAAAAGTAGTGCGTTTTTTTTTAATTGGCAGGCGAATTAATAGCAGCAATAACAATAACAAAATGATGAAGTTTTATACTGGGTTCAATCAACTTTATCTAAAACTTGTCGGAATGTGCATCCTAAAACTATTTTATGAACACTTTCTCACCAACGTATGAAAGATAAATCAACCAGTTAAATTCATCGTTATACTATATAATAGATTTGCAAAGCTTTACGTTCAACTCCAACAAGACGATCTACATACCGAGAAAATACGTATTTGCAATCCCTTCTATAAAATTCAAACCTTTGGTGGTGCAATAATGATGAAGAAATTTTGAGTAAATATAAACAAAAAACACCCAGGAATATTCACATAAATTCTTTATTGCCTCAACAATGTTGTATTAATGAAATATGTAAAGAATTTTTTAGTAGGGGTAAATTTTAAATACATTAATGCAATATTAATAATTGAATGAATTTATACCCGCTACAGATTATCTCATATAATGAGGGAAAATTTTGTTACTGTTGACAAACGTACTTAGTAAGGCGCGTAAAGCCAAAGATCCCGGGTTCGATCCCGGCGAGAGCGTGACAACAGTAACAAAATTTTCCCTCATTATATGAGATAATATGTGGTGGGTATAAATTAATTCAATAATTAATATCGCATAGTAGAATGAAAATTCGGCTGTAGGGCCGTGGTCTAAGTGAACTATTAAGTCCAGACGTTTCGGCGGCTACTGCGGCTGACATCCACAATAGTAGTGCTGCGTTGACAACGTAGGTTGTATCCCGATGTCTTGGCGGCGATCCCGCCTCAGTCGCATTTCGGAGGCAATGAAATCAACATAAAATTCAACAAAACTGTCTGTATTTAATGGTAAGGGTTGAATTTGAAGCACACTGTATACAACTCTTGAAAATAGCCTTATCAGCCGAAACCCTAAGGGGTTTTTGTGTGTTTTTTGTTTCTTATTAATCGCTTTTATACTTCAAATCAGCAAATTTACGATGGGCCCATGGGCTCTCCTACAGTCGTCAGACTATTTTGATTTTAACCTTGTTCTGTTTTTGTTATCTGTTAAGTTTGTACCATTATCTAAATTAATTTTATGCAAAGATAAGTTTGAAAAGAATTCGAATTTTAATTGGACACATAATAATCCGAGCATACGAAAAGCGGCGTTTGAATGCGGTTGTTGTAGTTTAGAAAATCCCGCGTATAATTAAAAAAATTGAAGAAGTTGAATTGAATAAGCTGATTATGGTAGTATACCTACCTACTAAAAAGAGAATTAGCTGAGACCGTATGTCCATGAAACTGCTTCCTTTATTCAGCACGAGCCGATGAATAGCGATCTGGCCGAGTTGGCTCTGAATGAAGAGAAAAACGAAAAAAATCCTTGTATTTACTAGCATTTAATAAAGCTAACGAATTACGGAGCCATTTATGAATAAATTCATGAAAGGCTTCTGGCTGTAATTAGCTAATTATGCAAGCTACCGTAATTACCCACCACCGAAGCAACTTCGCGTGTAAAATAATAAAATGCAGACCGGTGTCGTAAATCCACGAAACTACCACAGCACAAACTGATGAACACTTTTTTTACCAGTGGTTGTTTGCGACCATAAAAACTTCATCCGTGAGCTAAGAGCAACCGCGGTGACAACTTCTTGATGACAAGTGGTACTTACCGTCTATTTGCATAACAAATCGCCAACTTGCATCGCTACTTACTGAACTAGCAAGCAGTTATCATTTTGCGTTTTCATATTTACTTTTTCTCCCGACGGTCTAATTCCATCTACGATACGTAAACATACGAAGAAGTTATGTCGAATGCCCAAATGGTTTGATTTTTAAACTCGAACAACTTATTTATTTGTTCCAAAAGAACACTTACAATTGATAACTACCGACAATATTTCGAAGAAGCGAATTATTAGCTATAGCGTAAAGAGATTGACTCACGATGCAGGGTGCAGTACTATTTGTAAACTAGCCTAGACGAAGGAATTCGGGGGTTAAAGTAAACTGTCGCTACCCTGCGATAACGTACGCTGGATATAACAAAGGATCATTTTAATCGTCATAATTTTGTGATAAATTAGATATTAAAAATTATTTTAACAGAAGAATGCACTTGGAAATATTTCACTTAAATTTATTGACAAACTCTACACGTGTTTCGCATTTTTATGGCGTCTTCAGGAGTTATTGAGTTACAAGTTACAAGTTACTAAATCTAAACTAAAGTAATTCCTATTTGTACATCTCTATCTGTTACTAAATTTGGATGAAGGAGGGGGTTGCTTCCGAACATGATTTGGTCGTTGGCTAGTTTCATTTTACAATTTAGGGCTTTCATAATTTCTAATATTTCATTTTTATCTAATATTAATCCGCCTTTTAGATTATGTAATAATTTTATGTTTTCTTTTTCTATTCTGTGGTTATTTTTAACTAGGTGGGTTGCTAAACCTCAGTTACGTTTATAATATTTTTACATATAAATTTTAGATAAATATGAAATATTAGAAATTAAGAAATCCCTAAATTGTAAAAAGAAACTAACCAACGACCAAATCATGTTCTAAAGCAATCCCCTTCTTGATCCAAATTTAGTAAAAGATAAGGATGTATAAATAGGAATTACTTTAGTTTAGATTTAGTAACTTGTAACTTGTAACTCAATAACTCCTGAAGATGCCATAAAAAAGCGAAACACGTATAGAGTTTGTCAATAAACTTAAGCGAAATAGTGTTTTCTTCTATTAAAATAATTTTTATTAAACATGTTTCACCAAGTGTTAACGGCAGACAGTTTCAATTTATCAAACTAGATATTGTACATTGGACATTACAAAAGTTCTCCTAATGGAGGGTGAACATTCGGAAGAAAATTTATAAATCAGAAAACGATTAAAATTAAAAAACATTCATATATACTTGCGGAAAGTTACAAAATTAAGTTAACTAAAAGCTTAAAACTTCGTATTAATGGCAGTATGGCTCCATCTACTGATATTTACTGCTAACCGTGGTATTTCATATGTTTGACAGGGTCTTACGAAGATATCTTCCTGACAAACTGAATACACGACGTAGCTTAAAAAATCAAAAATTCAAAAAATTTAAAAAAATAAGAAAATAATTATCGAAACTACCAGATTTGGATCGCTATTTCGATCTTATTAGATCTCATCAGCACATCAGAGATATCATCGGTAATTACTGAAGAAACCGAAGCTGTTCCATAGCTTCTTTTTACGGAATAGGTTCGGTTTGTTATTGTCTTATTTTTGAATTTGTGATAATTCCCTACAGCTTATTTTATTTCTGGCAGTATTGCAAAATGAGTTTTGATACTAAACATTTGTGCTAGGAACGAAACAGTAAATGATTTCCTTTTCCAGATTTATCACTTACTTCTTAGACTCGAGTGTCGACTTCAAAACGTGTCTTGTTAGAAATGGTTGGACTAGCCCTAATATGTTAAGTAACCATAAGTTTGTGGCGTTTATTTCCAGACTCGCCTCTGCCAGGGTTGTAAACTAATGTGTCAATTTTGTACACTTTGTATATTTTCTGAATATGTCTTTTTTTATATTGCTTATCTAATTTTAAGTTCTTCATTTTTATTTCGCGTGTCTAATTCTTCACATTTCTATTTCTTGAATTTATAACTTTTACATCTTCTGTACTTTGCGTCACAACCATAAATAATATCTGTCTCCGTACATTTCAAATTTCACTTTTTGTTTGTATTTTTAACATAATAGTTTCTTCTTTCAACTTCATTTTGTTCTATTTTTACTTCTTTACAAATCCTTTCCGAACCTTTCCTATTCTACCCTTAGTTGGTATTATTCGAATATTCACGTTCTCGCCCATTTACTCTCGCCAGTAGAAGGTGACCCCTTTTCTACATCCGATCCATTTTTAAGACAATTACCTTCGTCAGGATCACTAATCCTAAATTCCTGGTATCCCTACTTCGAATAACGCCAAAGTAAAATCCTGAGAAACGGATCCCCTACTTCTTTCATTCTTTTAACATGACGTTCACAAAACCCCTGAACGAGAATTATCAGGCCAGTCATTAAAAGTCATTCGTTCAAACTTAATCAATCAAGACCTTAATTAACAGTTCGTATTTTCTACTTGTCTTCCTTCTACAGCGAGTTACTTCATCTTGTATATAACTACCCCCTATAAATAATGTAAATATTAAACTTTATCTTATAATCGGTATATGTAAATTTATCTCAATACAAGACCCAAAATAATATTTTTGACGGTTCAAAATTACGATTGCAGTTAATTGGCGACCTTGTTTGTGATAACTGTTATTGTTCTTGTATGTCACTAGTTGTTATGCGGTAACAAACGGCGACATGAGACGTAAGTGTGTTGGCGAGGGAACGAAGGGATGGGACGATGGTTGTAAAAGAAAAAATATTCCCGTGCGCGTTTTCCATCCAATCCCACGTGCATTACATAGTCACATGTCACGACACCCGCTTCCATTTCCATATTCTCGTCCATCGTCGGTGAACGTAGTAAAGCTCGCCGTTCTCCATACGGAGCCGATGTCTGTTTAAATCAGCCACTTTAACAGCCTCCGCCCCTTTCGTGTTACATTTCGATCGCATAATTAAACCAGATGGTCGTGTACAAAACTTCATTAGCCGCCATAATAGCCATTATTTTCATTCACTTTACGTATAATACCGGTAGCATCGTGTAATCCATGGACACTTATCTTTCATACTTAGTAATGATGGGTATGCCCTAAAATAATGGGTAATTTAATTTACAAGTACCTAATCAACTGAAAACTATTTAGATACCTGAACAGGTAATCATTCAAAACTATAATAATAACAAAGGTTGATTGTGCTTTTAAAAGAAGATATCGTTTCACCCTTAAGGTATAAAAACATGGAGACAGCATTTAATACTATTGAAGTGATCCTGAAATAGAAATTAATTGTGGTTTGCCTTTCTCATTCTAACGCGGACTGATATGCCGCTTTTAGGCCGCGATAAAACCGGACCACAATTATTTACTATTTCAGGGTCACTTGTTTCACTCACAACGTGTAAACGAGCGAAACACGTGTCCGCGTTTTGAAAGTGCTGTTATTAGTTGGGGATTGAATCGATGAAGCCTTCAAATATTATAACTCCATAATCACATTTAACAAAAAACACAGACGAGTTAGAGAAAGTTTTTATTGATACCACAATAATATTATTTCGACATACAATGCCTTCTTCAGGTTTTTCAGATTACTTCACCACCTGAAGAAGACATTGTATGTCGAAATAATATTATTGTGGTATCAATAAAAACTTTCTGTAACTCATCTGTGTTTTATTAAATCTTTTCTGTTTTGTTTATTTTCGATTAGATTGTTCATTACTGCTAAATCAATTTACTAAAAATCCTTAATATAATTTTCGTTTGATTTTTATTTGGCTTTGGTGGTGAAAAATCCCGTCTTTCCGTAAGAGCAAGCCCCTAAGTTGATTAAAAATTCGTAAACTTCCACAAATTTCAATAACGGATCGAACCGCACAGTTTTCGACGAATAGCTACTGACGCGGCGCGACGTAAAAAGCTTTCAAAGCTCCCAACTTCGAACACGTCACAAGTTTCCAACTTTGCTAGCGAGACCAGACACTTGAGAATTTATTCACGTAAGTTAGATGCTTTACGTTTTACCATATAGCTCAAGTTTATACATACGGGTACTTGAAACTGTCGACAGCCTTGGAAGACACTAAACCCAATGCACTAGTAGTGTGTGCACAAACAGAAATTTATGTTAGTTACTCAGTTGAATACCTATAGGTGTAACAAGCTTAACTAACTACCCACCGTTTCATAACATAACACAGAAAGGGTGTAATTAGTAGTCTCCACATTTGTTATACCAAAACAACCAAATAAATATACAAATCCAAGTATAAAAGTTACATGGCTTTGACAACACCTACTCATGCTTTAGACTAGATACCTACGTAGATATTTCGCATTTAACTGACTTAAATCAGCTTTACAGTTACATGACAAACTGCTCAAGTTTATTAGATACTAATTTAATCAGATGTAGTTGCCAAATTTATGGCACTAGTAGTTCTTGCTTTACAAGCAAACTTTAAGGTCGTCATGTACGACTAAAGCTAAAACTGAAATGTTTGCCATCCTACAGAGGAATAAGTAGATACAACAAGGAACTAACTTTTAAGCAAACTTTTTATCATTTTTTTTATTTTGGTATGATGTCATTGCATTTGCAAGTTTATTTTATAAAGGCAGGTGTTGTTATTAGTTTATAAGTATACTAGAGTTGAAATAATATTCTTGAAAAAATTGATAGATTTGGCCTCTGCTATTTGAAAAATAATCATAATGATGTTAGGTAAAGAAAGCACTTTTTGAAAACTTTCACTTTTATTAAAATTCTTAACTAGTTTCGACCTATAAAGCCATCTTCAGAAGAAGTATTAATAACTAAGTAACAACTATTTGGTCTTAAATACTAAAAATATTGTTAGGGTGGGTTGTGTAGATACTTTAACGGTTATGAGACAAATCTTATAGATAGATTAATTTGTAATAATAATTCCTTTTGTTTTTTACAAATTAATCTATCTATAAGATTTGTCTCATAACCGTTAAAGTATCTACACAACCCACCCTAACAATATTTTTAGTATTTAAGACCAAATAGTTGTTACTTAGTTATTAATTCTTCTTTTGAAGATGGCCTTGTAGGTCGAAACTTGTTAAGAATTTTAATAAAAATTAAGTCAAAGCTTTCAAAAAGTGTTTTCTTTGCCTAATATTATTGAAATAATAATTAGAAAATGTCAATTAAAAGCTCAAAAAGAACTTATTGATTAACTTAACGAAGTTCATAAATTTTCAACAGGTGGAGAAATACTGCCTGTAATGTGATATAAGAAACTAAAAATGCGAGCATTTACTTTTGGATATTGTCTTGATTTTCAAAAGAAAACAAAATAAAACAACATCGATATATTCTTATTCTTGCTGTAGCCCAACTCTTTTTAAAAATATTATTGTAAGAATCTCACCTTATAGTATAAATACTTTTCATGGTTGATTGTTAGGTCATTGATTCTTTTTACGCAGATTGCCTGGAATATCATAATGAAACAAAATTTTGAAGTTGTTCATAGGGATATAAACAATAGAGCACACAATAATTTGTTCATCACAAAAATATATAAATTAAATAAATAGTTAAAGTAAAAATGTGAAGTATTTGCATTTCAACGTGATAATAACTATTTATTTAATTTATGATTTTATTTATACATCTATGTGTTGCACAAATTTTCAGTGATTTTACTATCTACATTCAAGCTGTCTCATCAAACAAGAAAAATTTTAAATCTTTAATTGTCAATAATCAACCAAAAGTAGACGCTTTACAAGAAGTGGCGTTTATTTTTTAAATTGTAAGCAGTGTAACGATATATATATACATATCGGTCAAAGCGGACTATCACTAATAACTAGATTCAAAGAACATGTCTGCTATATATAGACAATAAGATAAAAACTACAAGCATAGCTAAACACTGTGTACTGAACTACCACAAAGTAGATGTAGATAATATAAGTCTAATTCATCACCAAGAATAAAGCTTAAAACTCAATATCTTGGGAAATCCAGAAATTAAGAATGCAATAGTGTTACATAAGAAAATAGTAAATAACTAAATTGAATTGTATCCCTCAAATACACCCCTACATGTCACTAGTTTGTCAATATCTACCTAAAGACAGACCTTTACACCTACATAAGTAGACTGTTTGTTAAATTTTAGTTTTAGTTGCTCTAAAACTTTTGAAAATAACCATAAAACCATGAAAAAATATTGTCGAGAATAACACTAAATATCTTGAAACGTTCTAAGTTGATTATTTATGAATTTAGTTAAATATGTTTTATCAAATGTGCACCTTAAATAGTTTAAAGAAAAACTGGTTGTAAAAATAGGTCCCTTAAATTTGCAGTACACAGATATTAATCTGCAAGAAGCACCACCAAATTAATTTTCGTGTAGCATATCTATACTTTAAACTTGCGCTACTGTTTTTTGACCATACATAATGTCGTCTCAAGCATGAACCTATTATAGCTATTGATTCTAACCGTAAATAATTAATTGTAAATTGGTCTGCAATTCTTACATTATTCTCATTTAAATATTAACTGGATAGTTTCAATCCAGACAGATTGTAAATAACTGTATCAGTTAGTTATATTTCATACAGAAAAAAAACTGTCGAATCGAACATGCCGATAAGTTGTTAACCAACATAAAATTAAATAGCTCATTAAGATCTAATTACACTTAGTAAATCAGCAACTGCTTGTATCAGTAGCAACGTGTGTATCAATTTAGTTATCGGAATGTTGCCCGTGATTAGCGAGTATAAATTCTGTAAAAAGGATCTGAAAAAGGACAAAATTGACGTGCTCTTTGCAAATGAGAAACTGAACAGTTACTAAGCGAGTGATGAAGCCGTTGACTGATTAATTTCGATAGAAACTCTTGTGTACTTAATGGAATGAGACATTTGTCTTGTATGTTTATTTATAGAAGGCGTAAGAGAAAAAGAAGTTTCATTTTCCTTTTACAGTAATTCCACCTTTTTAAATGACCGCATCTAAACTGTCTTAAACATTTCGCTTTGCTTTCAATTAGCTATTTACATGGTGTTATACAGAAGCATCCAACAATCGCTAATGTAAAATCACTTATTTATTCTTCAAACTGTTAGTTGTTGACATCCTGTTTACGACCAGAAGCTAATGGCAATGAGAGAAAATCAGTTTGATTTCAGCATAATTAATTCGTTTGCATTTAATCAATGATCCCTTGATTTTTTAACACCCGCTGTTTGTCTACACATATATGGGGCTTCATATTTGTAATTAGTGATACGATAGGGACATGATAAATGTATTTTAACATTGTTGTGTTGTTTCTTTATTTTTCCATATTACGAATTTTTGTTAAAATTTTTGGTTTGCGACAGCTGTTTCTCCTTTCGGCATCATCGGGCTACTGTACTAGTGGGTAAAAAAACTTTTTTTGTGTTTCATTCCCACCAGCTACTCGTGCTGGTGGGTGGGCATTCTCTCCGACCTACACTTTAGTGTAAAGCCGGAGGGTAGGGCGTAAGCTCCTCTTCAGCCTCCTTGCAGGAATCGTGGGAATGGGTGGGTGGTGTGGTTAGGAAGAGAAAGATGAGATGGACGAAATGAAGACATAAGAGAAGTGAAAGATTATCTGTGGAATATTACTGCCCCAGCTACTAATGGGTCATGTTATGGCGTATTTGTATTGTTTCTTGTGATGAGCTGCAGGGGGGTAAATATTGCGTCTGATTGATTATTTATTTAGATGTTTATGATGTTATTTTTTTATTTTTTCCTTGAATATTTCCATGTTTTCAAGGATGTTCATCTTTTTGCTTATTGGAGCTCTATGTAGTATGGTGACTGTGTATTCCAGTGATCCTGGGTTGTGGTCGTTTTGATTTAGATGTTGGGCGTAGTTTAAGTCTGTTTTTTCTTTTTTATATAAATTGATATGCTCTTTGTAGCGTTATCGTATTTTCCGCCCTGTTTGTCCAACATATGCTTTGTTGTATGTATTGCAGTTAATTTTGTAGATTCCTGAGTTATCCTAAGGGTCAGTTTCTTCTATGTTTGTTTTTATTTTATGTTTGGTGTTATTTGTTTCGAAAGCTATTTTTGTATGCTTTTTGAAGAGCTGTGTGATTTTGTATATCTGTAGTCCTTTATAGGTGAAGGTGGTTAATGGTTTTTGTTCTTCTGGGTTTTGGTTTTCGTGTTTCTATCTGTTAGTTGCTCTTTTTGTATTTTTATGTATTTTTTCAATTATGTGTTTCTTGTATCCGTTATTGTAAGCTATTTGTTCAATGATTTTTATTTATTTTTTGTAGTTGGTTTTTGACAGTTATAAATATTTTGATAATTATGTATAATATATGTTATATTTATTATTATTACACTTCTAATTTTTCTTTCTTCTTGTTGTTTCAGGTCTGAGCTTGAAGAATTTTGGTGAGTTTTTCCAAGATGTATTACGTATTTTAGATATATTATTACAGAATTTTACTTTGATTGAAATCGCAGATAAGTCAGATAATTTGCTTAGTAAAATGCTTTTTATATTGCGGTACGCCGTATGAGTCAAAACCCCAGCTTTTAGATATAATTTAAACAGAGGTGCTATAAAAGTTTTCTACCCAATAACTATTCATACTAAAATTTTAGAAAGCTCAATTTCTGCATATCACATTATAACTATATAGATTAGTTATTCCAGCGAATTTGTATTTAAAGATTTATTCAAAAATGATTAATCGAACTCAACCAATTTTCGTTTCCATCCGTTTATCCTAAATAGTTATTTCTGATTTCCTTATAATATCTGCCCATAATTCTTGGGAATAAGGGGGATCATAGGGGTCATAACCCCTTTTATAGATTTTTACAATTTAAAAAATCAAATCCTAGAGTTTATTTATTTACAGTTTCACAATAGAAAATGTAGAAAAATTAAAATCGGTGCAATCTTGAAGAAACTTGGTCACTAAATAAACTAGTAATGCAAACGGAACTTTTGTTTCAACATTTATTTAAAGATTTCTCTTACAATTGCTTCGATCTAAGCGTCATAATCAAAGAGTAGTTAATACAATACTACAGTAATGTGATAACTAGTCTTTGATAATGACCCTTAGATCGAAGTATTGTAAGAGAAATCATTAAATATATTAATAATGAAATACTTGAAGAATTTTTAGTAGGGGTAAATTTTAGTGGCAGTTGTGGAGTAAAGTTCAGCGGCAAAAGCATTAATGCGTAAGATCCCGGGTTCGTGTCCCAGCGAGGGCGTGACAACAGTAACAAATTTTTCCCTCATTGTATGTGTTAGAATTTCCAAATAACAGAGATGCTTCTAAATATGTATTTATAAATTACATCAAATTGAAAATTGAAATGAATTAAAGTCTATGTTCTTTCAGAGTTACAAAACTACTAAAACTAAAAAGAATATTCGGAATATTCTTAAATGTATAATAAACTTTTACCTGCTAGGGCAACGGACGATAGCGCGCTGCGGTCAGGAATAAATTCAGGTAGTCAAATATTACAGGTCAATTGCGCGCGGTTTGCCAAGACTTTGTAGGGTCAACTGCGCGCTCGGTATTTTATTTAATTTATATTTGCATCTAATCATAATATAATTGGTTATTTGACTACGTAATAGAATCCAGGTTTCGTTACTTACTTTTGTATTTACCTGCATCTAATTCAAATCTCTGTTTATTTGAAAGAAGATTAAAGTATGTATTTATTTTTTCAACTTTGCGCGCAATTGACCCATCACTTTTAAGGTCAGTTTTGTCACAGCAGGGAGTAAACTGACCGCAGCGCGCAATTGACTTACACCCGCTAGGAAAGGCCGGTCAGGCAATTCGACCCTTTTACACACTATCTTGTACTTGAAGAGAAAAATACTAAACTATAAATCTAAATACCACATTAAACTGTACCTATACTTATTTAGTAAACTTAACAGTACGAGATAATGTGTAGTGGGTACAATTAATTCAATAACTAACATCGCATTAATGTATTTAAATATATGTTGAAACAAAAGTTCTGTTTGCTTTACTAGTTTAATTAATAAAAATTGTCTTTTTTATTCAATTTGTATCAATAGATGTCTTATTTTCTTATATACCACATTCGAGTAGGTACCTACAGTAAATAAGATGTTGTTACAGGCAAACGTCTCAATTTACTTATGTATGTATCAACCCGGTCCTTTTATTCTTTCTTTTTCTTGCTTCCAAAAATCTCCGTCATTCGATAGCTTTGAATAAATTTCGGATTTCCAAGCGACATGACGTTGTGGTAATGCGCGGTCGACAGGTCGACAGGTCGACTCGGCTCCGTTTTACCGCGCCCGACGACTACAGCAGCTACCGCCCGCCACTCGTTTGTCGGTATGTTGACGAACAAGAAACCTCTTTCAATATTAAATAACACGATCATCTCGTTCGTTCGATCACCTGCAAACATTCAGTCGCCTTGTGATACATACCTACGTACAGGGAGGATCAGTGGCGGATTTACAAATTTGCCGCTAGTACGCTATTCAATTTTTGCCGCCACTATTGACCTTTGAAATTCAATACGCTAATTTAGTTCACAATCATATTTATTCTTAAATTGCAACTTTATAATTTGTGTTATATCGTCCTCATTACGTCGGCTTTTTCCGTTATTAGTATGATTGTGAACTAGGGGATAGTTGTGTCAGTTTCTAGATTATTTTTGCAACCCACGATTTAGTGAAGAGTATACTGTTGACCTAAAAACAGAAGCATGTACTAATTATAGTGTGGGGAAAGGTATGCCATAAAAATACTTACACCATATGAACACAGCTTATACAAAATAATGAGTAGTCGGTAAACGTTGTTTTTGTTAAATATTTTTTATTGCAATTACAGTTTAAAAACAATACGAACAATTTCTATAAAATAATCTATTAACAATCCGGTTAATGGTGACAATGAAATCAATTAAGTTTTACATTATCTTTTTGTGAGATTTTAAATTCGCAAAATCATTAATTATATCGTCGTATGAAATGTTGTTCATTAGTTCTGACTTTATGCACAAAAGAGATAAGGCGTTATTTTTATAGTTTTTATAGTTTAAAGTAGTACCCATTTAATTTAAAAAATGGGTAAAAGTTACTAAATTTAAATTGTAATTAATATTGAAACGCTATTGGAGACTATATTTTAAAAATTCATGATCGCATAAGTACCTATATTTTACAGTGGGCTTAGTAATCTTTTATATACGGATTACGGACGTAAGTGTTCAGTATACTGTGCATTACTAAAGTATTAAAATTTTTGTCACTCGTTTCTTTGTGTATATAATAATGTTTTTGTTTTATTTCTGTAAGATAAAAAAAAATTGTTGGGTCAAATTTACTGCCCCCTAAAATCTGCCGCCCTAGGCTCCAGCCTACTCAGCCTACTGGTAAATCCGCCACTGTGCTACATTATTAAAATAAACTGGTGAAATGGTTATTTTCTATGCAACCAGCCAATAAAAGTAACGGTAGTGGATATTATATTGCTAATAAATTCGTACATTCTTACAACATATTAGCGTTTCATTAAAATGGTCGGGCCACTAACAGATTACGATTATTTTTTTGTCAAAAGAAACCCCGAACTTTTAATGTTTTCGATTTTACAACACGACTTGGCTCGCGCCAATAGAAGCAGTTGTTTTGATATTATAGACGATGTTACATAAGGTGTATAATTAAGAATGGATTTAATACACAATTATTTGTTATAGTCGTTATAGTCCCGTCAGAGTTTAGAGGCCGTTTTATCCCCTTTTTTGTTGTTAAATTTTTTAAGTAACGTCTTACATGTATGTACAGTTCATTACGATGTCACAACGCCTCTTAAAGCACAATTAAAGTGATTGATTTAGCATGGAAATTACTTATCACATACATACCTTATGAATAGATAGAAAAGGACTATTACCAGTGTAGGTACCTATGTAATCTGCCCAAAGCGATTCATCTAAAGAAACGGGACTTCACCGCAATACTATTAACCTTATTTTTTTCTGAATTCCTTTTTTGTCATTGTCCATAAATACTTTACAAAGTTGTTGATCAATATCTTTGAATATATATAAAAGAAAAATGAAACAAAATGAAATTAAAAGAAGAAGACAAGGTAATAAAAGATGCATCAAGTTTTTATTTATTGTCCAACCCAAAAATAAATTAAATAATCTATTCAATAAAATTTAATAAAACATTGTTAGGACCACAACGCCAATTAAATCTGTTTTTAAATTTTTTGAACAGTATTAACAGTAGAATAAGATTCACGATGGAATTAGGGAATGATAATGGATTGAACTTCTTAGATTTGAACATAAGTATTATCGAAAATAAATTAGAGTTTAACATATTTAGAAAACCAACAAGTACGGACATCATAATACACTACAATTCTAACCAGTCACACCAAATGAAAATGTCAGTATTTAACAGCTATATTTATAGACTACTAAATGTCCCCCTAAATAAGAAAAATTACTTAAAAGAACTTGCAATCATTAAACTTATTGCAGCATCGTAGATAAGTTTATTATAAAAATAAACAGGAAATTGGTAACCAGAAAATTATATACGGCCTTGTCTGAAGAGAAGAGTAAATTTAATTGTATTAACTTTTTGCCTAAGTATAGCCATAAAATTTGTAAAACATTAAACCAGGGCAAAGAACAATGTCGGTCAATAAATGTAATGCAGGAAAACTTCTAGTTAACAATAAACAAATACAACCTATCAATAATAAAAGTGGGGTATATAAATTAAGTTGTTTAGATTGTAGTGCTTACTATATAGGTCAGACTGGTAGGAAATTAGCTAAAAAGACTTAATGAACATGTAAAAGACGTAACAGAATGTAAAGAATGAACAGGTTTAAGTGCCCATTGTGTTGAAAATCATCATAAAGTTGATGCGGATAATATTAAATTGTTACATTCAGAGAAAAAGGGTAAACGTCTCAACCTTTTAGAGGAGTTAGAAATAAAACGAGCTTTTGTAAAAAAGAGTAACATCAACAATCTACAGTCAGATTTTCAGAACAACTTATAGATAAACACCTATTTAGGCTTTACCATTAGTAATAATTCCTCAGAACAATAAGTTCAGTTATATATACACATTTTAATTATGTATTGTACTCTATATATACGTATGTAGTTGTAAACAAAAGTTGTCACTATTTAAGACGCTTAGGCACTGTCGAACTTCAGTTTTATAGTAGTTCTCTTGATGAAGGCATCATATGCCGAAAAACTTGTAGAGTTAATAAGTTTTTTTTTTTTGAAACATATAAAAGCTATGTAATGGCGTAGGCTTTCACGGCCGAAATCGAATGAACAAAGTCGTTGACCCGAGCTGATTTACCGTGGTCGAAAGGAACTTGTAGTTCCAAACGTTTCGACCTCGGAGCAGTTGCTACTGAGACTCCAAGGTACAATATTCGACCTAGGTACTTTTTGTTCTCAGTATTATAATTTGGTCAATAATAAGAAGTAGTAAGGAGGTGGATATTTCGTAGTATAGAGAGCCGCCATGTGTGTTTTGGAACGTATGGGCTTTATCACTGGTCATCATATACCCGTATGTGAAATGCGTTGTATTTAAAGAATTCGCAATTTTAATTGGTAATTTCTTAAGTACGCAATTACATTTGATGTCAGATTTTATTACATTTGCAGTCGAGTTTCATGTAGCTAAGTTTAATTTTCAGGTTCATTACCTAAGGTCAAGTCGACCGACTGTGTCTCTTAAATACGTATAAAATAACTTTTATAAAACCTTCGGCATCTTATTCTAAAATAACGACACGCTACTGATATGTTAATAGTACGCAAAATAAGATACGTGAACGGCAAATTATCAACAATTTTTAATCGCTAATGAACAAATCGCGATTCATTTATTTTCATGATAGCTCAATCTGTTACGAGCCTTTGAAACTTTATGGTGATTAAACACTGCAATAATGCTAATTTATTATAGGAATTAAGTAATTATACGGTACATTATGCGTACCTCAAGATTATGCGTATCTTTAATATTTTTATTACCATCTACACAGCTTAGATATTCCGAAAATATAATATCCTATTTTTTGCTAAATTAAACATTATTAATTGCAAAATGCCGAGCAAAACTAAATATAAAATTCGATACAGTATACCCTCGAATATTCCAACGAATTTGTCGAACAGTATGAATATTTCGAGTATAGAGTATACGTATAAGTAGATATAGGAAGAAATGCTGTCGATACTCCCGAGGGAATAGTTTGCACATAATATATGTTACCATATATATATGTACTTGGATACATGCATTAAGCCCCGCCGACATGATAATCCACTAGCGTTGGCAGAGGTGCGACGGCCGCGGGCCTAGCTCTTCACTTGAGCATGTATTACGTTTATTATGGGCATAATACAATAATTTTACATTCTTTTTCACACCAAGTTTCTTCATTTATTGTAAAGCAAATTATCACAGAAATTATATTTATTTTGTGAGAGAAATAAGTATCGGTGAAGAGGCTTTTTATCTACTTCACCTGAATACCCGCCGTTACCATCAGAGAATAGAAAGAATAGATCACAGTAAAATTTTACAATTGAAAATTTAAAAGCCATTCAATGTTGTTTATATTATTCGATTAATTAATTTAATTTGTTCCGGCAGCGAATAATCAAATTGCTGCGGTCTTAATTTTAATTTGCGGTTTCAAAATAGTGAATAGTCCATTCAGAAGAAAAACTCTCTCGTATATTATTGAATTAGAGGAGTCCTGGAATAGAAACGTACATTTTAACAAAGGTTCTTTATGCATACACAGACTCGTGTGAGCTCAACCGAAAATGTTGTTATGACCTTATACAACACGGCGCAGTTGATATGTAAAAAATATACGAGTATATACAGACATGCAAAGTCATTCTACAGTAAAGTGGGATGACCTTTTTTGATTTTAATGGATATGATTTACTACACATCGTACACATGTATACGTGTACATAAAAATATGCCTGTACTATGTTTAAATTTTAGTAGAAGCTGCTGATGTAACACTTTCATGAGAAACCTCTTCCGCGTACTAATCGTAAGTAGTTTTATAATCACATGTTTGCATTTTCCGATTTAATATGGTTTGGCAGTTGGTAAATAACTGGGTCAAGTGTGATTCCTCCTAAAGACAGTTACTTTATCGCATGGTCTAATCCGTCTCGTCCATCGTAACTGAGATTTGCTGGTGGGAATTGCAAAATATCAGCGTGTTTTCGGTCAGCAGCGTCATGTTATGCAGCGCTAAAGAGCGTTTGTTTGTTCTTTTAGCAGCAATTACTTGATATTTATCTGAATCGTTTGTTTTAAAATGTTTATGTAATTTGTTTTTACCGTCGTAGATTTTTTAAAACTTATATCGAACGATTGTATTGATGTACCACATTAATAAATTTATTATCCGGCTCGAAGGACCATTGAATTGAGAAATGTGTAAATTTTAATTATTTTATTCTAACTTATTTACACTATATTTTAATGACTGTTTAGCCAGCGAGTCTACAGTAGAACTGTTTCAACAATGGATTGTAAATACTTAAATACAATTTTGTTAGAGCCAGAGGGGCGAATACCGAGAACTACATAATAATGTTTCTAAAGCTATGACAAATATGTATGTACAACTGAATCCCAAGAAGTAAAGAATTTATGACTGTACGACCCGAGCTGGTCAGTCTTCAAATACAAGACAGGATACGATAATATTCTTAAAACTATACAACTAACTTTATGTAGGTATGTTGCAATAAAATAAAATAAAAATACAAAAATAAGTCCTTGATACCGAACATAATTCTAAAGAAGAAACAATCAAATGGTATAAAAAATGATCCTTACATGGATGCAGCATACAATACTATAGCAACGTGCTTGAGACAGCCTCTGTGTGTATCTGAATATCATTTATCGCTCCAACGCATTGGTAGAGAAACAGAGATCCAATTAGGTTGCGTTAGAGCAAGAAATGTTGTCCAGATACCCTTCATATGAATAAAATAGAAAAATGAGGTTTTTCTATATCACACTTTAAAATTATGATGTCTGTATCTTGAATTAGATTATAGGAATATAGGACAGTGAAACGTAATTATTTTGATATTTTTCTGAAATAATTTAATCTGAAATAAATTAAAAAAAGAAACAACTACTCCGAGGGCTAATACCACTACCGGCATTGAATTACACTGTTGATTCCGATGGACTTCTAGACGAAAATATAACATATTCAAAAAAGAAGGAATTAAAATCCTTATTCGTCTAAATTTTAAGATCAAAGATCTCCCATTTTGAACGCTTTCGGTTCGTTGTGCCTACTTGGTAGGACGCGTTCAAAATGTGAGATATTTGATCTTAAAATTTAGACGAATAAGTATTTTAATTCCTTATTTTTTGAATATGTTATATATTCGTCTAGAAGTCCATCGGAATCAACAGTGTAATTCAATGCCGGTAGGGATATTAACCCTCCGAGTAGTTGTTTCTGTTGATTCCATATTTATATTTAAAAGTAGTGTTTATTCATTTATCGTTAAGATTAATTATCACAGAGTAACGGCTGAATCAATCCAATCCCATAAGGTATCCAAGCACACCTTTTAACTGACCTAAATACTTCTCAAAACTAAAATACGAATATAATGAGAATATTTGCCTCGAATTAACTTAAAAGAGCAATAGATAATATATCATATATGTAGCTATGTAGTATGCGAGTAAGTTATTTTCGGAATGTTAACGATGTCGTAATCGCGTGTTGTCGAAAAAATAAACAGGATTGGGTAGGTATCGTTTACCGAAGATCCCGTTAGAACAATTCACGATTTTCAGCAAAATATCGTTAAGCGTACTCATCCTTGGCCAAGTGACCTGACGTGTCCACGTCGTCGTTGATCTTTAACCGAGTCTTAAATAGAAGTGGTTGCTGTTTACGGGACCTCGCGATGACCCCTGTCATGTCGGTCAGCTCGAGAGCTGCATGGCATAATCGCAAGGATTGGCTCGGCGCAACTTGTACCGTTGCATCGAGAATTATGTCATCTGTACCACTGCATATTTGGTTGAGAGGGATACTTCTCGAACTGTGAGCGTTTTGCACGATCTCTTCGCGTCTGTCCTCTTCCATTAGCGCTTTATCGAACAAACAACATCTTGGATGCATGGTTTAACGTAATTTAGACGATATGCACTTATGTTAAAATTGATGGGTAACTGATTTTGTGGGATATGTTTATAATTTTCTAGCAAATACCGTAAGAGGAATACGAATATGTATCTACAAATGATGAATAATTTATCGAATTATTGAATTAAATATAGAAAGACTCACCCTAATTACTACTAATTAAATTTTATATGAGCGGACACGTGTTTCGCCCACTTCACACGTAGGCATTATACAAAACAAAATACATTTCCCATCTAAAATGACAGATGAACCTTAATTCATCCAGAAAAATCAAAATATTCAAAAAAATGAAGGCATTAAAATCCTTTTTCGTCTAAATTTTAAGGGTCACAGATCCCACATTTCGAACGCTTACAGATCCTTAAAACATAGACGAATAAGGATTTTAATTCCTTTTTTTTGAATATGTTATATCTTCCTCTAAGAATCCATCGGAATCTACAATGTAATTCAATGCCGGTAGGGGTATTAGCCCTCGGAGTACTTGTTTCTGTTGATTCTATATTTATATTTAAAATCAAAATAGACAAGACAAAGCTTATTTTCTTATCACTAATTGTCAGGATATATAATAACATTAATTACTTAAAATAAACACTATTAATTTTTCACAGATAATTATGAACAATATCTCACTATCACTCAGTATTTTTTCGATAGCTAAATCAAACGTTGGAATGTGGCATTTTGAGTCTTGAACATACAGTACGTCCACACATACTTTTTAACAATTTTCATATTCTTAAGAATAATCGATGGCACATTATCACCTGTTGTTCGTTTAATAAGACTACTACCTATTGTCTCATTTTCGCGTGTATCACACATTTTGTTATTTCGATCAATATCAGTATTCGCATTTATTTATCTTTTCATTTTTTGTTTTTGTAATTTATTGGGCTTGTCAGTCACGCATTTTTTACGTCTCTGATTTTTTGTAATTTTTTGTATTATCATGTGCATTTATTTCTTTTGCGATTTATGGTTTTAGTATGTATCATATTGTTTCCTCTTCTTAGTATTGCCGTTTCCCATTGTATTATATTTTCTTTGTTATCAAATGTTCTTCTAGTTTATATGTTTATTGGGGGTAATTTGTTGACCCATGGGTCCATTTCGAGGACGTAGATGATGCACCGACACATAGATTACAATGTTGCATTTTTTGTGTTTACGTTTTCCCTCCTTTTTGTTTGTTTTGTTGTTTCAAGTGTCGGTGCATCGGAACCACCCCTCCTCTGGGGGCGGTTCTTAAATTCATCTCAATATAAGTATTTTTACAACAGTTAATACAATTAATACAGTTCAATCAATTCATTCAATTTCAACATATTAGATAAAAACATCAAACGTTTAGGAGAGATCATTTTTAGTACATTTAACATTTAGCACAAATCAAATCAAGATCTCTATAAACGTATAGTATCAATTACATATAGTTTCAATCAATCACTCATAATCATTTAATCTTTCGTAAATTAGTAGCGTTCACGACGTTCGATAAAATTAGTGTATATAGTTGTAAATAGTTGGGTGTAATGAACAATTAAAACACGAAGTCCGTTTATTGCACCGATTCCCCCATAGGAATCAAAAGAAATAGCACATCTGTGCACCGGTGAAATAATTCATTTTATCAACTGATAAACAATCAGTGCGTTTCCTTCAAATTTCTATTGCAACTCACTATTGATTTGTAGTGGTTATAATAACGCAAGATCACAAAATTAATAGTAATGATTTGATATTTTGAATATTGAATTTAATAAGCAATAAAAAGCAAGTTACAATCGGTTAGGTACGATCAGGTCCATAAAATCGAATTTTTTGGTTTTTTAATTGTAATTCCACAAACAGTAACGAGAAATATGAAACACATCAGATACCTGCGTACTTACATTATAAAAGTGACAATAACTAAATTGCCACCATTATTATTATTAAAAAGTCATAATAAGAATTATGTACAATTCACAAATATATAAATAAGTGTTATATTCATAAACACTTGAGCAAACCTAGTATTAAATTTATTATTATATTTTGTAGTACTCTATTTCGACGCTAACTTTGTTAGGGAGGGTATTATCATTAGTTTGAAGGGTTGAACGTTATGGGGTGTGTAGTAGTGATTTTATATGCACGGTATTTTAGGTATTTCTTTGATTTTTATTTCATTTGGCCATTTAAGAGCCCTTATTATATGCATATATTGTAAATAAATGTATTGAAAAGACGAAAATGAACTTGAATGTTTCCAGTTAATTAATAGATCTTTAGTAGCCCTATTTCGTTAATAAGTAGTGAATCAATTCCAGAACATGTGGAGATTGAACCTTTGAATAATGACAATTAAATTTTGAAGGACAAAAACAAAACAAAAATAAGATAAAAATTTTAGGTGAAATTAACTTAATTATTCTTGTTAAATAATAACAAACTTAGAATTACGAAGATAGATCAAATATAAACGAGCCTTTGTTCATAAAACATTTATTTTTAAAAGTTTGTCTACATATTTTTCCCAACGCATTGGTAGCTTTTTTATCCCGTTTTCATAAAATGAAGCAGGGTGGGTGTCTATCCAGTTGCGCACAAACTCCTCCACCTGTTCATCGGTCTGAAATCATAAGGGGATGGGTCTGGGCTATACGGAGGGTGTTCTAACCGAGTCCAGTGTATTTTACCGATTTGGGACTGCGTTACAGCGGCGATACTCATACCGCCTAGAGTTATAGTGCAAGAATAACACGTCACGAATGGGATGCGTCCTCCTTTTTCGGCGATAAGCAAGTGTTATCTGACTGAGAAGGTAGTATGGACCCCATCGATTGAACAAAAACCACACATAGATCCTCTGAATGCGTAATACTTACATAATACGTAAAATGTATTGTTTATACACACTCAATTTTGTCATGTTAAATAGATTTTTTCCAGAATGTCTATTACACACTTATGAGTATCAAATAATGCACTTATGTGAATGTTTTAAAACACATTTGTGAGTATTTTGTAAAACGCTCGCTTTTGCAGTGTAGGATCGTGTACCTAATTGAAGATATTTTATTTATCCTTCCAGATAACTATGGTTTTTAAAGAACGACATTAAACGTTATAAAAATTGTGAAAAAGCTAATTACACGTCGTTATCGTCTGTTAGATTTTTGTCGTTTAAAATAAGCGAATCGAGCCCTCGAGTATATTGCAATTGCTCAGTTGTAAATGAAAGATCGAAGCGACCAACTTTCATTAATATCGCGTAATGGAATCCATTTGAAAGGGCGTTTCACGTTTACGAGGTCTCATAAAACAGAATATAATGCATAATCATCTAAAACGGACCGCGACAGGGCAATGAGGGCGCGAGGGACGGTCTCGAGCGCCATCGTACATCATTAAAACCTACTGAGTACCGCGAACTTTCTGATAAGGACACCAACTAACTAACTACACCGCACCGCACCGCACCACACGACATCGTCATCATGGCATTTACTTTCAGACATTAAACGTAATCATTCAACCAAGTTTTAAGATTGATGAGTGGCGCCTTAATGGATATGACGACGGCGCGATGGGATGTTACTCGCCGATCTGCCTCAAGCGTCAGCTGGTTGATTCGCGTTTTCACAAGCCGCCGCACTAAACGAGAGTTAAATTTACTGCTCTTCAAGTATTTTGGCGGATTCTTTTAGTATAGAGGCAAATTTATATACGTTAGTTAAATATAATATTACGAGGGTGGATCAAATATTAACGAGCCTTTTCAAATTGCGCGCCGGATAGTTGTTCAAGCGCAACCGGGCGTTAGGAACTTGAAGTGAAGATATTAGGTGGCACGGAAACGACGCGTCGTATTGCTGCGTTCGCTTGGTTAATAGCTATTACAATAGGTGAGAAAGAGATGCATAGCAGCGTTGCGCAACGAATTATTATTAAGTTTCTTACACGTGAAAACGTGAAACCACCTGAAATTTTGCACAAATTGCAAGCACAATTCGGAAATGAAACGCTTTCGTGGCCACGTGTAAATGTTTGGTGCAAAGAATTTAACGATGGGCGTAATCGTGTCGAAAATGTAAATCATCCTGGTCGTCCGCGCACCAGCATTTCGCCGGTTAACATTGTACGCCTTAGAAACCTTACTGAAGGGAACCGCCACGCGACGCCATTGTGCTTCAGATATCTGGTGAACTCGGCATCAGCTATGAGAGTGTCCACACAATCATAACGAAAAACTTGGGATTCCGAAAAAATTCAGCTCGTCAGATAAAAATTTGCTTATCGCCGAAAAGGGAGGACGCACCCCATTCGTGACGTGTTACTCTTGCACGATGTCGCTAGGCGTAATGAATATCGCAGCTTTAACGCAGGCCCAAATCGGTGAAATGGATTGGACTCAGTTGGAACACCCTCCATATAGCCCAGACCTACCCCCTTGTGATTTCCACATGTTTGGGATCCTCAAAGAATCACTAGGAGGCGAGCGATTTCAGACCTATGAACAGTTGGAGGGGGGCATTTGTGCGCAACTGGATAGACACCCGCCCAGCTTCTTTGTATGAAAATGGGATGAAAAAACTAGCAATGCGTTGGGAGAAATGTATAGACAAACAAGGGGATATGGATAAAGACAGAGATCCCGGGGTTGAAGTCACGTCGAGGGCGTGGCAGCAGTAGCAAGTTCTTCCTCATTAATTTGGGGTAATCTGTAGTGGGTGGAAATTAATTTAAAAGTTAATATTATATTAATGTAATAATCGGTTATTTATTTCACAACAGGGAAAATTTATCTAAATAGAACACACTTATGGCATTCATAACATCGTCTGTAAATTGAATTTTAATTAAAACGACCGTAATGTGGTGATTTGAACATCGTTTATACTTACCAATGAATGGTAGCTCTAGGGTCGTATATATAAGAGGTCAAATTTGAAAAAGTTAAAACCCAGTGACGCCTAATTTTCAGAACAATTTTCCCCTTATCTTATTAAGTAAGTCTTTTGATACTTTAGGTCGATCCGTCTTTCCTTCTATGCCACAAAATGATGAATTAGGTACCTAAAGGTCATTAAAATTGAAACTGTTTTTAATTAAATATTTTTCAAATTTATCTGTTTCAAATGGTCGTGAAAACAGAAAATGGTCACAAAAGAAACAAATCGATGATTAATTTCAGGCAATGTCTCCCTTTATTTTGTGTCTTTGGGACATTGATGGGCCAGAGTTGAAAATTTCATTGACCAAATGATTATAAGGGAATACCATGCACCTTACTGATACCCAAGTGTTTAACTACGTGTTATTATTGCCGGCTCGGTGTTTAATTAGAGAGCAGGACGTGCCTACAAAAATAATAAAAGAAGAAGCGGGGCTTCCAAAGGAAATTTTTAAGTTATTTATTTGCTGAAAAGTTCGCCAGCCGGAGGGATGATAGCGCTTTAATTTGTAAAAGAATGAGGAAAGTGAAGTCTAATGGTTATTTGCCCGCGTCGGCTTTGTTTAGAGCGCGTAAAAGAGAAAAGGGGCGCTTCTTCATTTAAATTTAGCTTTGTACTGAATACCACGTGATAAATGGACTATCGGGCCAGTTCATTAATTAAAAAGTTTCGTCGTGGGCTGATCTGATGGACCGTTTAATCAAAGCCGCCCGTTTCCGTTGCTGCTACCACCGGAGTCGTCCTGCCCCACTCCGTCCTTTCCTAAGCCTTCCGTCCCCCGATTTTAGTCACCGTCCTGTCCTTCCTTTCTCAGCGTCGCTTGCGCATCGTCCGTTATTAGTCAACCCAAATGATTGTGTTCAATAATGAATTTTTTCACTTGTTTACTAACATTAATTACACTCGAATTCTTTCAACGCTTTCTAAAAATTAATTACTAACAGTGACAGATTGTATCTTCTCGAGACCGTTTTTTATTTATTTCTTAAAAATACCCTACTATCTCTTTTCAATTTGGATAATTTTCAATTCGATTTAACAAACTGACAGTTAGTTCAAAACCGACCAATTATTTTGGAAGTATAAAATGGAAAGCAAATGTTTCAACGAAAATTTAATGATAAAAATCACTCAACAACTGTTTCACAATCATATAAAATATAAATATGGAATCAACTCGTGCCATTCAAGTATGTTTAACACATTTAGGTAATAACAAGAAGTAGTCCCTAATAGATAATATTGTGTAAATCCTGCTTACATCTTATTTTACGTTATTCCTATTAGAATCGCTTTATAATGGCAACTGCCAAAACTATAGTCGCAACTATGCTAATTCACACCACCCGACCCAAACAAAACATGCAGTTTTCCGTTGCTGGATGCACAGATTTATCAATATTCCACTCACCGATATGATTTTAACGAGCTGAATAATAAATTAAATTAAATACATAGCCCAAAAAAATGGCTACAAACCAAATCGAATAGAAAAATTTTTTAAAGACAAAACAAAAAAGAAAATCACTAAATTACTGTTTCAACCTTCTAAGAACAACAGTAAATATGGAAGTATAAAATACATTAATAAATTGAGCTTTAATTTTAAAAATTACATACAAAAGAATTTCAATTGTACATTAATAGAAACAAACACTTAATAATAAATTATTATATCAATTATTCTGTGATTCGTGGGATGCATCATACATTGGTCAAAGTGGTTGGTCTATTAAAAAACGCATATCAGAACACATATACGCTATTAATAAAAACGAAAACAGATAGGTCTCGCAGAATATTATTAATTAATAACCATTCAATAGACATGAAAGAAATCAAACATTTTACATTCAAATATAATAAAAATCAGGAAACTGTCTCTGCTGGAGAGTCTAGAAGTTAAAAAAGCTATCAATAACCATGTTAATCTAGTCAATAATCAATTAGAACTCGGTACATATAATTTACCCCCAATTTTACACAAACTGTAATACGATCGTCATTTACCACCACCCTTACTCAAATATTTCTAGGTATAAACAGTAGTTAAGTGTGTCTAAACTTTAGTATAATCCATTTGTTACTCTTGAGAATGACCGTTTCGGTCGAAACAATAATATTGGGTATTTTAATACAATTCTGTAAAAACATTCCGTTGTTTTATTTCTTATTACCTGTAAAGTTAAGTGTTTTAATTATTATTATATTATGATAAATTACCATAAAGTAACAATGACTCAATCCAATATTTGAAGGATCTGAATAATAATTCCTAAATGCACCCTTATTACGCATTATTATTTCATTTAAGAGCTTTTTTAGATTATTTAGTAATAATAAAGTTTTGTGCTTGAAAGAAAATTAACATTGACTCAGTTGATTTATATATATTATATACAGTTACTTATATATTGTACATACGTATATGTAGGTAGCAGTAAAAAAAAATAAACATACATCGGAAGAAGAAACGTTTGCGAGAACGTCTTATGATATTCGTGACTTGCTTTGTCAGTAAGCATTAGAGATATGAATCCCGTGTTAAGTGTCATAAATCAGAGCGCAAAGCTAGAGAACCGGTCGTGAGAGATATATCAGACCGTATCAATCACTTTTTTGATTATTGACAGATGTGGAACAGCCTTTTCTGCCATTGTTCTGAACATTTTTAAAAATTAAAGCCATATTTTCATAAAAACCCAACCCGCCCGTATAAGCGTATAAGTTTCTACAGGCAAGACAAGGCGAGGCGCTTCGTTTTTCCAACCTTAAGGAATGTTTAGCTACTTTTTTAATTACAGCAAACAAGAACGATCTCGGTCAATATAAGCCTCCTTAAAATTTATGCAGGAATTTTACCATGTACGAAGGGATTGATAGATAATTAAGTAGGTACTTTGATTTCAATTAGCCTTTCAAAAAACAAAGATATTACTGTAAATTCTTTTCTAAGATGGTACGTGAGAGTTGTAATGATTGAATACCACCCCGTTGAATATAATCCAAACTACAAGAGAGATCTTTAAGAATGTTAAATATATAATTCTGTTATTACCTAACATGGATAGATTGTTTTCTTTAAACTATTGTCCTCCACAGATGTATTAATATTTTATATCGTTATAAACATAAATATGGAAGCAACTACTCCGAGGGCTAATACCCCTACCGGCATTGAATTATACTGAAAGATTAATACAAAAAGAAAACATTAAAATCCTAATAAATACCATATTTTATTTTGTCATTCGACTACTTTTACTATCGTCTTTCGATACATTCGGATGTTTCCTATTTGAAAAATTTTAAACGAATTTGAATTTTGTTTTCAAATAGAACAATGGGGAACATCCGAATATAATGAAAGATAATAAAAAAGGAATCGAATGAAAAAACAAAATATGCTAGGTGCCGTTTGAAAAAATGTTAAGTTATTCGTGTTTAAAGTTTTTAAACTTTGTTTAAGTCTTGGCAGCGACTAACTGTCAACATAATAAGGTATAATTTTCACACTTGTAGTCAACGCAGTACCTACTGAAGATGTCAGCCGCAGTTGCCAACGAAACGTCTGGACGAAACCGTTCACATTGACCACCAAAATTTTTTAATCTCTAAAACGCTTAGTTTTCCTAAAACGTTTAATATACCACACAGTTTGAATAACCCTTTTACAATGAATTCAGCGAAGAATTAAACTTAAGTATAAACATTCGATAAAGAATACAAACTTATCATAAACTAAAACAATACTTCGAACCTTGCCTTTAAATGACTGAAAATTATTGACAACATCGAGTAATTGAAACATATCAGTATTTATATTATTAACACTATGAAGGGTTTTACTTTTTAAAGACTTTATTTTTCAACAATATTGTTTCGGCCAATCGGCCATTCTCAAGAGAGAGTAGAAAGATACTAAATTTTAAAATATCTAATACTATATTGTAATACTTTAAGGGTAAATGGTGGGGTAGGTAATGTATGGAGAATGAGCAGGGAGTTGTAGGTACAGATTTCTTTCTTGTTGTTTACTGTATTGATATTTTTATGAATGGCTTTCTTAATCTCTAGGTTTTCTAATAGCGATAATTTCCTACTTTTTTCTATATTCCTATATAAAATTTTTGTTTGATTTGTTAGTCAATGTTGGATAATAGAGTTGGTATGGTAATATCACATATAGGCACCTAATAAATAAAATATTTTACTAGGTACAAATAAAATAATTAAAAATATAAATCGTCTATTTCCGATATGTACAATATCAGATAAGCCAAGAAAAAACAAAGAATAGCACAGGAAAGAATAATCGTTTTTAGGGCAAACGGTTAACAAGGAAATTCGTAAAGTATAAAGATTAAAGGTTATTATGTAGCTCATGATAATACGTAATTAAAATGAATACATTTAGTTTGATATTATTTTATATTTGTGGTTTTATAGTTCACTTACAACGTTAATATTAATGTAAAATATCTTATAACATGGGCATGTTGTTAATGTTAATAGTTAATTAGATACGTGTTGTTATTCAGAAATACAATGCAATTTATTAGTTATTTATGTAACATAATGAAGTTATAAATAGCATACGCGTTTATAAATAAACAGCTAATTCTTTATTTTCCGCCTTAATTCAGCTTAAATTGGCTGTATGTAATAAAATCCTGTTTAGATGTTTGAAAAAGTGCAACTATAGCTCGTATGAACGGACACACTTACATGCGATGGCGCAAGCAATTTTAGAAGATTTAATTAATCCACCGTAATTAACGATGTTTCAGAAAGATATCACGAAGGCTTAAAGCCAGCTGAGCAGTTTTAATGTGAAGATCATTTGATGCGAACTGAACTGGTATTCAAACGCAGTAGAACAGAAATAGACAGGTACTGCCATCACTTAAAGATTAATTTCTAACTAACGTAAGCGAGGAAAATGTATGGTAATTTTTTCCATGTTTCTGCGACAGCTACTGCAAAGGATGTTCGAAAAAAAAATAACTTGGAAGCGTGAGAATTAGTTAAACTAACGTTAACAGGCTAGCATAGAAAAAAATTTTTTTTTGATAGAATTTGATTTTATTATCGAATATACTTCCCTTCGAGGGCGATACAACAATTAACGATTATAGCGGTCATACAATTTTTCGATATCATTTTTATAATACGATTTGTATTTAGCCTCAAAATATGTTAGGCTTCAGTTTCGGCGATTACGATTACCTCTTCATCGGCGCGAAATTTCCATCCAGCGAGCATCCTCTTGAGGTGTGAGAACAGAAAAAAGTCGCTGGGGGCCAGATCTGGAGAGTACAGTGGATGCGGAAGCAATTCGAAGCCCAATTCATGGAATTTTGCCATCGATTTCATTGATTTGTGACACGGTGCATTGTCTTGATGAAACAGCACTTTCTTTTTCTTCAAATGAGGCCACTTTTCCTCGATTTCGTCTTTTAAACGCTCCAATAACGCTACGTAATAGTCGCTGTTTATGGTTTTCCCCTTTTTAAGATAGTCGATAGTCAATGAGCATCCCAGAATACTGATTCCATAACCTTGCTAACCGATTTTTGCGTCTTTCCACGCTTTGGAGTCGATTCATCACGTGCAGTCCACTCGGCTGACTGTCGATTGGACTCCGGTGTGAAATGATAGAGCCATGTTTCATCCATCGTCACATATCGACGCAAACCCAAAAATTCGGATGTATTACGATTGAACAGCTCCAAACACTGCTTAGAATCATCGATTCGATTCGTTGTTGTTTCTGGTTGATTGTGAGCTCGCGCGGCACCCACTTTGTACAGAGTTTTCACATATCCAAATATCCATTCACTTTATGACCAGCACGTTCCTTTGATATCTTTAGGGTCAGGTCTCAGCTATCTCAATCAACTTCACTTTACGGATGTCAAAAATTATTTTGTGGACTTTTTTCATGTTTTCGTCGGTAATAGCCTCTTGGGGGCGTCCACTGCGTGCATCGTCCTCGGTGCTCATTTCGCCTCGTTTCAATTTAGCAAACCACATTTCTACGGTTGACTTTTTGGTGCAATGTTTGAATAATGTTTATCAAGCCATGCCTTGGTTGGTTTCAACAGTATTTTTTTTTTCGCCAAAAGTTAATGCTTTATTAACACATGAAATTCCTTTTTATCTATTTAGTAAGTAAGTAACAAAAGCTCTTTCACTAAAAATGCTATAACTCAGATACTGATAGTGCAACAGCTGTCAAATTTATACACGCGTCTTTTGAAGGTTAGGGCTAACTAAAAATCATATGGATTTGATACTAGTAGCGCCATCTATGGGTCAGCCTACGAACTGTTTAGCCCGCCTGTTAAGTTGTGAGGTACCCACATTAGGTATGTAATTATTTGTATGACCCAGTATCATAGAAATTTTGATATCATAAACGCCTATAGGTGGTATAATACAAAATTTGAATGGATAACACGACCGATTTTATTTGCATATTCCAATCAGAAATTATTTTCGCATGACCAACTCCTGAAATAGGAAATTAAATCAAAACAGTTCTAGCAAAATAAAAATACAATATATGTTACCTATACTAGATAATTTACTGGAATATTTTATTCATTATGCGTGTATACTACATTACCACATTAGGTAAAACGCGTTTGATATGTATTGAAATATTGACACACCAGTAACACTAAATAAGAAATATTTTATGTTATTATTTACTAATCATTTATTTTTACTTACAAATAAAGATTGTTAAAGCACAATTTCTGGGCTTTATCGCTTATTTCTGACGCTGAATCCAGTCTCCCAAAACTGCACCTTTTGACCTTTTTGAGAGTATTACAACGTGAAATAAAATGACCAAACAACCAATATCCATTTCCAATATATATTTTATCGCTCAATTATGATCTGGCCTTGTAATTTATCCAGATTTTTAAATATTTTAACTCGTTTGAGAATTTGACATTAGCATTCCGTAAAATTTTAATATTTTAGTGCAATTGTGGATACAAATTCTAGCTACTAAGCTTGCCTTAGAAACTACATCGATAATGATTACACTTATTGTGTTATCGGGATGCGACCAGTTGAAATCACTGCCTGCTTCAAAATGTTTTAGCTTTTAGGTTTGTAGTTTTGTATCTTCTAGTCAGTAGTCTGTCAGATTTTGTAAACTGTGTTCGTATTTTAAATTAAATTCTTATCGTTATACAAAAATTGCATTTATATTTAAAAAAGATTTAGACATCGCAAAGTTAGGTTAACACCACTGACTGCTAAGTAATTCAAGACGATCAGAACCAGTAAACGATAAATGAATAAACACTATTTTGTTTATTATCACTTTTTTATTTACAAATCCTTTTCACTATATCTTTGACGTAATTTGGTAATATTTAAATAAAAATCGCTAATGTTCTATCTGCAAACAACCTAACAGTTAGTTTTAAGACAAACGCATATTTAAAACACACACTTTTTAATTCAAAAGATAAAACTGACAAATTTTAAAAAACTGGAGTTTATAAGCTAGAATGTACAGAATGTGATTCCTTTTACTTAGGCCAAACTGGAAGGTCATTTATAATGAACACTAGATCATTTAGATTAGGAAAAGATAATTCCCACTTTGCAAACCATATTTTAGAAACAGGCCATCAGTTTCCTACTATAGAAAATCTTAAAATTATTCATAATGTAAATAAAGGCTTTAAACTTAATATTTTTGAATCCTTAGAAGTATATAAAGCATCAAAAATTTCGAAAAATAACCTATTAAACGAACAGGTAGATTTGTACCACTCAGTACTATTCAATACATTTAATAATTAATGATATTTCCAAAAAATATATATAAACACTACTGTACATCTGTTTATATTCATTCAATTTGAATTATTCGTTTGACAATGACAAGCTATTTGTCGAAACTATAGTCAAAAGGATTTGTAAATTAAAAAAGTGATAATAAACAAAGTAGTGTTTATTCATTTATCGTTAAGATGAATTATCACAGAGTAACGGCTGAATAAATCCAATTTTTTTATCAGAAGCAGTGTTTTATCACCTTAAACCACAACAGAACATTTCAAAACGAATCAAAAAATAAAACTAAACATTTTCGATGTATTTTTTTTGGATGGTAAATTCAAATGCTATCGCAAAAGAACTTTGTAGATTCGAAAGATCCTGATCTCACGACCGAGCAACCTAAATCAGCATCAAATGGCTGTTTTGTCCTTTTATTTCACGTGGTAATGCTCCCAAAAGGGTCAAAAATTGATGCTTTTGTAGTTTGAGGCCAACATATCTCAAAATTCAGTCATACTATGACAATTCTTATTCTGCCAAATTCGGAATCGGAGTCACAAAGTAAACGTTGGTACCTTAATGACGATTTATAACGGTAGACCAATGTTTTTAATATACATATATATATAGTTTAAATACATTAATATGATATTAATTTGTATTCACTACAGATTATCTCAAATTAATGAAGAAAAATGGTAGAGAGCATTGGTGTGTAAAGCCAAAGATCCCAGGTTCGAGTCCCGGCGAGGCTGTGACAACAGTAACATATTCTGAGGTAATCTATAATGGATACAAATTAATTCAATAATTAATATCACATTGATGTCTTTTATTTTATATATACTTTATTAGTAGAAAACCTTTCGTACGAAGTATTCTATTTACTACGTTAGGGTACGTTAGAACTTCAGTTGGTACGACATGAACTTTTATTTTGAGAACTGAGTATAATAAATAAATGGGTAACTTCTGTAATACCAAACAACACACATAAAATAGCTAGTGGAATTTTTGAATTAAAAATTTAAAGGAAAAGTTTCGCCGCTTTGTACTCGTGTTTGACTTTATTAATGTTTATCAATGTTTGTCTCCGATAACGGTAATTGTCAGTTAAGTCGTCTATCTAATTTGATTAAATACAGTTGGAGAATATGAAAAGCCAGTAAGACGAAGGCAAAGTAGGTCAGGTCAGGTCAGTGTGATGGTTTTAACGCTCGGTTTCGTTTTGAAATTGTTATGAAAAATGAATTGCATTTTGTCTATTATTCAAGCCGAAATCATGACTTGAATTCAGTTTAAGATCAGACTGCTGTTTAGGTTCCATTGAAAAATTAAATTAGAGCGAAGTTAAGAAATTTAATAAAGATTTACATTTCAAACGAGGTGACGCTAATGCTAGCTAGCTTTTGCCCTTTAAATCTCAGCCTACTTTTAATCAGCGATTTAGATATTAACTCTCCGTCGTTCTTTGGCACAGATTGTAAACGAAATTTTCGAAACGGCAGAAAATTAAGTCAGTCTACCTAAAGTTTTTACTCTGTTTTACACCCTTGACTCTTACTAAAGGGCTAACAGTTTTAAAGAGAATTAATACTAATTGCTTTAGATATTTACAAGGGAGGGAGAGGGAGAGAAAAGGAGATATCTAATTATTACAAAAACGTGAAAATTAAGTTCAAAATTCCATTGTATCATTATCATAGGGAGGGGGACAAGTTGATAGAGAATATGATGTGTAGGTAAAATCAAAACTATTTGTAAAGTTCGTCATTTGCTGCAAGAAAAAAGAAATTTTAATTAAAACATAGTATTATGAATAAAAATATAAATATGGAATCAACACAAACAACTACTCCGAGGGCTAATACTCCTACCGGCATTTACACTGTTGATTATTTAGTTAGACGAGTGGGAATTTTAATGCCTTCTTTTTTTCAATATGTTACACCTTCGTCTAAGAATCCATCGGAATCAACGGTGCTTTTCAATGCCGGTAGGGGTATTAGCCCTCGGAGTAGTTGTTTCTGTTAATTTCAAATTTATGTTTTTATTTATCATATAGCCTGTAAAGGCCTTTCTGCCAGCGCCCACCTGATTAGACCCGACAGGTTGAAACCGGTCGTGGGATATGGCTTTCGGTACGCTGTGCCTACTGTGTAGGACGCTTTAGAAATGTGGGATCTGTGATCCTTTATAGTTAGACGAGTGGGGATTTTAATGCCTGTTTCTTTCAATATAAAACATAGTATTCTTGAATTCCTGGTAATTATCAATGATAATCTTTCGATGAACACTCATAATTGAAACCTCTTAACAGCTTTTTAATTCGTCGCAGGCTGCTAAAGGATCGATCTACATAAACGATAATTTTTTTCGCGAAAGGACACTTTTGTGTCTTACAGAATATCAACTACGGCCCAACTCAATTATATTAGGTTTGTCTTACCATAATTGTTACTAAACTTCGATTTCATTTTTCATGTTTGGTAAATTTTAAAATAAGACGAAGGTTTCGCAAGCTTCCGTGAGACTTTTCACGAATACGGTTTGCATTCAGTAAACCATTCTCTAAGAGAAATATTAATGTTATTATTAAAAACCATTTCCAATAATATAAATTACATTTAATTAAAGTGTTTTGAGTCTCTAGAAGGGGGCAGCTGTGCCCCCTTCCTTTCGTACTCCTGATGATTCTATAACAATTTTTTTTAAGTTGTTTCACCAAGAGCCACTGGCGAAATATTAGGTATACATGAAATAAAATAAATTTTTTTTCAACACATATATATTTTCTCGACAAATCGTTTCGACCAAGACGGTCATTGTCAAGAGTACTTGTTATACTAATAATAAGAAAGTCTAATAGGTATATATATATAATTACAACTGGATCCTCTCGAGGAAAGAAAAAGGAGAATGGGGTAAAAACCATGAATAACAAACAAAAAATCGAAATAATGAAAAGAAACGGAGTTTATCAAATCAACAGCAAAAATTGCAACGCCATTTAGATCGGCCAGAGTGGCCGTGCCTTTAATGTTAGACTGAAAGAACATGTAAGTAGCATTAAGAAAAAACTATTTACAACAGGCTTGTCAGAACATTGTGTAGGTGAAAGCCATGAAATTGATACGGATAACGTAAAAATATTACATATTCAACCCAAAAGTAAAAAGTTGAATATCCTAGAAAATTTAGAAATCAAAAAAGCATTGTTTTCAAAGTCAAATTTGATAAATAACCAAATTGAATTATCAACAAGCAATACACCTTTGTTTGTAAGCAATTTATAACTTCATGGTTTTCACCCCCTTCTCCTTTCCCTCTCCTCGAGAGGACCCAGTTGTAATTATATATGCATATATATATACCTATTAGACTTTAATATAAAGTGTTGAAACAATTTTTATTTTATTTCTCCTATTTTAATGTGTTTCACCAACTACATTGATAGAAATATTAGGTACTTAAATTTAATAGATAAGTTTTCACATATAAAAACTTACCATACTTCTTCATTTTTTTAAACCTCTTCTCAACTAGCAAATTTTACATTTTGCCTATCAATGGGAATTATATCCATTTAATCGGTTTAAATTAAAGAAAAACCTGACATTTACTACTCTGAAGTAGCTGATGCTTTTTTCGACATAAAATCATCTTTGTCTTATACCTTCGTTAAGTCTTAACATAAAACGTCAAACTTTGAGACAAGAGATATAAATTTTGTCTGAAAAAAAGTTGTTTTAATGTTCAGAACTGTTCGAAAAGCAACAAATAAGCTAATGACCCGACAACAGTTCCTTTCAAAAAAAAAAAAAAAAGAAAAAGAGCAACAAGCTGCTGATTGCCGTGCGTCCGGCACTTCCACATACGAGAATAACAAATTTCATCTCGTCTTTTGACCGATGAATCGACAAAAATTTCGCGTGATAAATCACTACGTGCCATGGCGCACCAAGCCGCTACGTTAGAAGTACATAACTTAACGGTTAGCAACGGTATTGCTTATATAAAACGATTTTAAACGAATGCGATCCACAATAACATAAAACTAGCCACATCAGACAAGAGGCCAGAGGCAAGCCGTTACAATGTGTTTTTTGTAACAATTTTTGATATCAAACGCTAACACACCTAATATGGTAAGACGGCTAAAGTAATAGGGAAACATAGGAGAATACGTGCATCACGGATAACATTAGCGATTCTATTAGGTTTTCGTGATTAGTGCTGTATTAACAGAGCAATGGGTTTTTGTAGGAAAATTGAAATAATTTGCTTGACAGTAACAAGTGAAACAAATAAGGTAAATTGCCTCGTTTGACATAACGTTCTACATACGACTCGTACAATTTTCTTTTTTTTTATATAATTAACAAAAGAAAAGAACAGTCGAACGTAATAACAATAGGCTACCATGTGTTCACTTCGTTATAGAAATTAACGAGTGTCTCACTCTACATTTTATTTATTATGTGGGCCACATTTTCAGTAGGTTCTTTTATTTATAATGTAGCCACAGAAACTCATTTCAATTCGTTTTAATTAATAATACAGAATTGAATATAATTAAACAAATTGCCATAAACAACAATTACAACCCGCTAATAATTAACACTCTTTTACAAAAAATTTCATACACTCAAAATATTTCAAACATCTTCCCACTCACTAAAGATAACACAAATAAAAAATTCAAACCATTAACATATATAAGGAAACCATCACTGACGATGTTTGTCATCGGTATGGTATGTTATCATAAGGCCTGTGGTTAAACAATAGGTTCTATTATCTGGAATAGCAAGTCAATGGGAGTCTCTATGGCCTGTCTGGCCAAATAAAGCGGGCAGATCCTGACGAACCACGGTACCACAAAGAACACTTTGTATATTAACATCAACTAAACACATTTAATTTGAATCATACAATTTTAATTAATTTCACACAAAGTTAAGTCGGCGTGTAAACTGTGCCTTACAATACGCACAAAACAACTTATTTCAATTTTGAAGCAAAAAGAACTATGTCTATAAAACTTAACATATGGTGGTTACCTAGCGGCGTGGTTTAGTGCTCTAGATCATTGCTTAGCATTCGGGAGGACACCGGTTCGAACTCGGGTCCGGCTGCTCTGGTCCAAGTTTTCTGTAGTTTCCTTGGATCATTTAGGCAAATACTGGAGCAGTAATATTCCACAGATAATCTTTCACTTCTCTTCTGCTTTCATTTCGTCCGTCCCATCTTTCTCTCCCTAACCACACCACCCACCCATTCCCACGATTCCTGAAAGGAGGCTGAAGAGGGCCTTACGCTCTACCCTCCGGCTTTGCACTACAGTGTAGGTCGGAGGGACTGCCCGCCCACCAGCACGAGTAGCTGGTGGGAATGAAACACGAAAAAGTTTTTTTTTCATATGGCGGTTAATAAAGTTTTACTTAGTTGAGTAGCAAGAAGTATTTACAAGATAGTGTAAAAATTTCCTTTTCCTGTCTGCGAAATTCACTCTTATTGTAATCAATGAATAATTTTTAAAATAATATCTTTTCTGAAAAGTACGGTATGTATATTATATTATAAACAGTTCCTTCTTAATTTACTTCCGGTGCATTTTTATGTGTAGTAGTATTTTAAACGCGTTATGTAGTAGGTATCATTAATAAAGATGTATTTAAACTGGACTTGAGAAATGCCAGTTCTAACATCTAATTATGGTAATTCCTATGCGATTTATCAGTCTGCTTAGTGTTCATCTCCTGCAGTCTTCCCTTTCACGTCTATACATTTTCTTTTTCATAGGGATCTCGTCCATAATCAGCTCTTACAGTTAATTCAAATTACGCCAGGATCTCTAATGAGAATTAAAAGAAGCGCTTCCTGTTCGCCTTCTTGCTTGGTAATTCGCAAAAATCTCCTCAGTCTTTTACTACACGATAAGGTATCTACATATAGTTTTTTAATAGTTTCGTGATTAAGTATTAATTGACTGACTATCTGTCTATCACTGAGAGAAAGAAATGTTAGTTAATTTGTCTTTGTGTTAACTGACATCAATGAACAGTAAAAACTTAAAAATAATAATTAGTTGATCGAAAACGGAAAACATCCGCAGAAACAGTGGCAGCCCGGTTTCAATAATCAAATCAGTACCACCAAGAAGATGCAAAGTGATGCGTCGAGTTTATACGCTTAGAATAGTTAGAATAAAAAGGGAATTTCCAAATTTAAAAGATAATGAAAAAATATATTATTTAATTTATATGATTAAACCAAGAGTATATGGTGTGTAATTAGTATTTGACACAGGTTCGTTTAACTGTATTGAATGATTCGAATAGAAATCTTCAATTTATTTAACATTTATGTGTTCAACTAAAATCGTAATTATAATGCTAATTTATTATTGGATTAATGATTATTATAATTAAAAAAAATCAGTGTCAACTAAAACATTATTAGCGGCTTTTTCAGTGTTAACTAAACTAAAAAATGGTTCGTTTAACATACGAAAATTTAAAGTGCAAACGAATTTCTTTTCTCGACGTCTTTAGCTAGGCATTCTGATGTCTTCATTGAACTAAATAAAAAATTACTAAAATATTTTCTTCTCGTCCTGTATGTGCACCATTTGTTATTTGAAATTTAGACTGTTGTGTCAATTTTAATCATGAATCGTGTTAAAATTACGATAAGAAAACATTATCTTGTAATTTCTCACTTCGGCTATTAAAACATACAATTGTAAGTTAATTTAAAATAATATATGCCAGGAATATTCGCAACTATTATTTATACAATGTTAGCAAAATTAGATCGCCTGTATGATAGTTACATACCAGCATGTTTCCCTCCTCTAACCGAAAGCAGACAACACTATCATTTGTAACCAGTAAAAGATAATCGAACGCGAAAGAATTTATAAACACAACCATCAATTTCGCTTATTATTTATTATTAGAATGCACCTGAGAGAAAACGTGTTAAAGAAGCCCGGGTTTCACTGTGGCTTTGAACAACCCATAACAAACCGACCAAAGCGAGCAAAAAATAAATATTGTATTGTCCAAATAGCAACATAATGTGTAATTTGTGCAGTTAAACCTTTCTTTATAGTAAGTAAACTTCAAACATATTGTAAGTATATTTTCTAATGAATCTTGTACGTCTGAGTGCTTATAGCAATGCTACAATAGGCACGCACGAGTGTGTGTGTGTGTGTGTGTGTACAAGGTCGCACATACACCATACAGTCGATTTTATTATAACAACGAGCGCGGCGATTGTTTGCCAATGCTCCTTTACAGTAAATAAGTCAACAAAACTGCAGAACACGAACGGTTACGGTGCGTGACTTGTTCAGATAACTTTGTGCGCACAGACGAATTAATTAGTGTCCAATCGCAGAGGCGTAGAAATGAAAACTTGCCCTGCTGTATTTTAGACAAAACTAGAAAGTAAAATATGCTTCTTCATCAAGAATTGCACGTCGTAATTGGGATGCGCCCGTCTATTTGTAAAATCTAAGAAGTTTGACGCGGTTTTTTGAGGTAATGTGTGGTAGGTAAAAATGAATTCATATTAATGTATTGAAATTAACCTCTAGTAAATATTTTGTTACTGTTGTCCGCCCTCGCCGGGACACGAACCCGGGATCTTTGGATTTACTCCACTTAGTAAGTACTTTCGTGATTGCTACTGGTGTCACCTCTTGTAGCTTAGTGGTCAGCGCATTGGAGCGTAAAACCAAAGCTCCCGGGTTCGATTTCCGGCAAGCGCGTTACAGCAGTAGCAATCATAAAAATCATCAGTGACAGAGCACGGATTGAGGTAGGGCACACCATTTTGTTCGATAAAACAGAGGTCATGGCCAACACCAAAAGCCACTATGCAAGACTACAGGAGGAAGCAATAGAAATACCAAAGCATTCCAACACCTTCAATAAAAATTGAAAGAATTTAAAAATGAACAAAATACGGATACCAAACATAAAAACAACAAATGTCAAGCTTAAGTGACAACAGAAAGTCACACGCAACCAAGCAGAACACGTTCCCCCCATAAATACGACCACCTCATCCAGTGTCGCACCAAAGTCGCCATCGTTCCCTGACGATGCCAGCCAAAACAACTAGCGGAACGTCGGACATTACTCCTCAACCAAGGATTAATCCAAGGAGAAGAACTCAGGTTCATATAATATTCCTACTTCAACCAAATGTTATAATTAAATAAAAATATATATAAACAAAATGCTTTTAGATGTTTCAAATATGTTTATTAACACACTCTACATATGTTTCGAATACCGAAGTCTTTCTCAAGAGTAATAGATATTTACTAAATTTAAACTGTAACTTAATGTTATTTATACAAAAGTCAAAAAGTATTTATAGTTAGGTATTGCAAGTAATAAGATGTACAGGTACAAGTATATTAGAGGTAGTTATACAAAGGTATAGTTATTTAGGGAAAAACCCTTGTCGGGTTGTAATTCTTCAGAAATTGGTCAATCACCGGTGTGTCTTTGAACTCGGATTTATCATTTGTTATGTTACAATTATTTCTAAAGGCTTTTTTAATTTCGAACTGCTCTAAAATATTTAGACGTTGACCTTTATTTTCTATATGTAATAGGTTGAAGTTATCTCTGTCGATTTTATGGCCATTTTCTAGGCAATGTAGGCTTATGCCTGTAGATACCTTTTTGTTTTTCATAACTTTTTCGTGTTCTTTTAAACGTATGTTGAAATTACGACCTGTTTGACCAATGTAAAAAGAATTACAATCCTTACTGCAATACCTAACTATAAATAGTTTTTGACTTTTGTATAAATAACATTAAGTTACAGTTTAAATTTAGTAAATATCTATTACTCTTGAGAAAGACTTCGAAAGTCAAAACATATGTAGAGTGTGTTAATAAACATATTTGAAACATCTAAAAGCATTTTGTTTATACATATTTTCATTTAATTTAAACGATGTTTCATAATTATCCAACAGACAATTCAATTGAAATTAACAAATGTTATAAAGTGATTTTTCTCTATTCTTCTCTACAAAATTATTTCAACCCTTGAGGATCATTATCAAGAGCTGTGGTGTTACTAAAGATGTAAATATGTAAGAGACTTATATAAACGGATGACGTTAAACAATGTGACAAATTAACTGCAGGTAGTGGTTATCTATTTGGAAGGTCCAATAATAGCGGAGAATCCAATGTGAACATTTCATTTTGATTGTTTACAATATTTTGCTTATTATTGATGGCTTTCTTAATTTCCAAGGATTCGAGCAAGCTCAATTTACGACCTTTTTGTACAGAATATAAATGTTCAATCGAATTAGTGTCTAAATTACGTTTGAGATTTAAGCAATGTTGAGCTATTCCTGTGTTGTTCTTTTCATTCCGTATGGAAAGCACATGTTCTTTAAGCCGAGTTTTTATGGCTCTACCTGTCTGTCCTAGGTAAAAAGCTGTGCGATATTTACAGTACAATTAGTAAACGCCGCTTTTATCTATTGAATTTGTTTTATTTTTGTTGTTAACTAACAGACTTTTGATATTAATTTTGTTGAATAAAATTGGTGTAATATGCAACTTGATTCGAAGGCGTTTAATTTTGTATCAAACTTTTTTACATAGTCAATAAAGGCATATTTCATATTTTCAGGAATTAAATCAGGAAGGAGACCGTTGTACAGTTTAATTTCAATGAGTTTACGTTGTTTATTTTTTAATATTTTGTCAATTGGCAAGTTGGGATTATATCCGTTATTGAATGCAATCTGTTGGTTTTAGAAAGGGGTAACATTATTAACTTGTGTGAAAAACAATTAAAAGCTGTCATTTTGAGTTTGGTTGGAGTCAAAGGGAATTACCGTATCGGTGGTCGTAGGTTTCCTATAAATTTCAAACATAATTTCTTTGTTATTTTTTATTAAAATAAGATCTAAAAAGTTTAACTTATTGTCTGTTTTTATTTCCAACAATATTGTAGAAAAGAATGCATAAATTTTTCGTGAAACATAACTCAGTGTTTGTTTGTTACTCAAAATACCCATATTCAATTTTATTTAAAATGTTTCACAAAGAATGCGATACGCAATTTATCAACTTGATTTTTATTTGATGATTTTTTTATTCGTACGTGAATTTTTGCAAATATAATCCTAAAACAAGGCTTATCTATTATTCTAAGTAGTAATTAGTATGCAAGTGTTATAGTTATCTCCGCATTTAACTTTTTACCTTTGTTCTTCACCGTATACAATCGGTTAGGTGGCTGATAAATGTAGCCATATAGTTAACAAGCAGCGGCTCTTGACGTTCACCATAAATTCCTTTTAGTAAATAAAATACATCCGTAGACGATTATGGTCAAAGTTTAATTGCTTCCTCACTCGATAAGGTTCGCAAATATAGAAGGAATTCTTTTTTAATGCGTCGTATTTAGTTAATTCATTAATTACTTCATTAATTTCCCATAATTAAGGAGTTGCGAGCAGAGTTGTTCAAAATGTGATCTTTAAGTGTAGTTAATTGGTATCTTGTTTTTACCGAAACGAAACGAACGGTTTCTTGTTGTTTGAAACACACATGTGAATAAAATTAGCCGACCTAAACTTCTGAATAAATTTAAATGCTCATAAAATGTCAAGAGGCTTTGCATCGTTGTAAAAAATTTAGTGTTTTTTATTAAATTTAGTACGAATTATTATCCAAATGTGCAGTAATAGAGTTAAGATTTATAGGCTGGTGCACGTAATAACAGGTTGTAAACACGTAAGATTGGTGTTTATTCTTGTTATTATAATCAAAACAGTAACAAGTGCTAATTATAAATAGGTCAACGCAGTTATAAAATACAGTTATACATGACCAATTTTTAATGTTATTTAATTACTAACTCGCCATGATTATCTTAATAAAAAAATCAATTTTGTGACCAAGGATACAATACACTTTACATGTCTTCTTTACTTCTTAACTTCTGTGTTGATATTTAATTATTATAATAAAGTATGTTGTCAGTCTATCCTAAACCAAAAAGTAGTTTAATCTAGGCCTTCCTCTGCTGTCTTTACCCAAGTTTATGCTTATAATATTTCTGTAAGTAGCCGTTCATACCTTACCATCCTAAGTTCTCTATTTTTCCAAATAACTCCTCTTTTCTCTATTCACGGTATTTTCGTCATCCGCCTATAACCCCACATCTCAAAAGCTTCTAAGTTTTTCTTTTCCGCTGCGCCCACTGTCCACGTTTCGCACCCATACAGATACGTTTTCCAAATATACACATTTATATATATATTTTTTTTGAATTACCAAATCTTTTATTTTATATCTATTTAAATTTGTTACCATCTTCTTTTAATATGTGCCGGAAACCGTGCTATCTATTAGATAAACTTGGAGACTTCAATGATCGATCTAGAAGCGAACCTAAATTTACATGTAATACAAATACACCGTTCAGTTCCTTACAATATTCAAACCTATTGAAGAAACCTAATGAAATTATCAGTGATTTCAAGTAAATTAGTACAAATAACTACCAATCCACAATAATAAACCTAAGAAAAATTCTTCCATTACTCGCAGATTTTTTCACGACTAATTTTGAATTAAATGTTTTTGAAAACTATCAAATACAAAAACAAGACATCCTACTGTGGAAACGTTATGTGGATGATATTTTCTATTAATAAGAAAATTCGGTTTACAATGGAAACGGGCGATGAAAACTAATTAAACATCCTAGATAGGTTAGAATTTGGTATTCACAGGTCAAAAATCAATGAAATCGATGGCAAAATTCCTTGAATTGGACGTCGAATTGCTTTCGCATCCACCGTACTGTCCAGATCTGGCCCCCAGCGACTTGTTTCTGTTCTCAGACCTCAAGAGGATGCTCACTGGACAGAAATTGCGCGCCGATGAAGAGGTTATCGCCGAAACTGCAACCTATTTTGAGGCTAAAGACAAATCGTATTATAAAAATGGTATTGAAAAATTGTATGACCGCTATAATTGTTGTATCGCCCTCGAAGGGAACTATATTGAAAAATAAAATCAAATTCTATCAAAAAAAAAAAAAATTCTTTGCTAGCCTACGAACTTTTCAGCCCGCCTGTTATTTAAGCAGATGGTTTGTATTTGATTTGTCAATTTTCTTTCACCTGAAGAAGCCATCGTGTGGCAAAATAATTCTTGTGGAAACAATTTAAAAAAAAAGTTACATAAAATAAATAAGCCCCTTCTATTCAATTTTTAAATCTGTTAGAACAATTAGAGATTAAGAAACACATTTTAAACAAGCATAATGTCGCCAAAAATTACACGGATTTCAAATGTACACCGGTAATTGGCTACTACCTAGGATTTCCCAATTATTAGACTTTCTGGACTTTAATATAACATTGAACTCTTGAAAAAGATGGATAAGACGTCCAAATAATTGTAGAGTTTATATAAACTTTTTGAAACATAAAAATGCAATTTTTCTATCTTTATTACTATTATTACTCAGAGAAAATGCTCAAAAAAATTAATAAAAAGTGCAATAGATCTTTATGAACTAAATAAGCTATTAATATGTTAGTTGTATGCACTATTATAAGTACTTTTGAATTTCTAATCTTTTTCTGTCCCTTTTTGATCCGTTTCATATAAGTACCAACAGGAATGTTAATCAACCTGGCACACGTTACTGAATGTTCAAATAAAAATATTCGAAATGCAAAACGAACAAGCCGCCCACTACAAGAGCCAACAGCTTAGAAACCGTACAATACACGCATACATGGCATACGTGATGTGTACCACCAGTAATTGCTTACACGTCTATATTTAATATATATCCGTATGCGGTTTGGTGGAGGCCAAATAAAAGACATAATTATACCGCGTGCTGACATAACAAGACACAAGAGGAGACAAGGCCACCGGCATCCCTCTTATTCAATTTATATCTCTCGTGAAATTAATTACTTTCAATTGAAAACCGTTCGACCGGACCGCACCGCATCGCATCGCACCGGCGCGACCCCGCGCGGAACGGCGGCTTGGCTTCTGCCTCTCTCAACGTTAGTCCGTCTTCTCAGTATAATACAGTCACTCTGTCTTCTCTCTATATCATCCGTGTATCGGCAAATTAACATTTCAATAGAACGACATGCGGTCATAGAATGCAAACAATACAATACACTTAAAATTGCTAAGCAGGAGCCCGGTCGATTCACGAATGCTGTGTCTTTGTAATCCCATTGGTAGAAGAGAATATAATATTAATATCGCATACCTTCTTCGACAAATATTCTTCACAACACTAGAGAGGCCACTCGTCTTGTAATTTTTAAATAAACAAATATTAACGTCAAATAAACCAATCGATAATTAGATACCTGTATTCTTTTTTATGTTTGATTACGGTTGGAGGACCTAAGCAAACCAACTGATTGATAAATAGCTTTATTATTTTTAATGTTTGCTTACAGTTGAAGGAATTTCTAGTTTGAAGATTGCTGATGAACTATTCAATGCGTATTATCGTAGTTTTATAAGATTGCCTGTAGACCACCATCACAATTATCATTTTCATTCCAAGTTCAATAGTTAACTAGCCATTTTTCTATATTAAAAATGAGTTCAATGTCTACTCTTGCTAACTTCAGTCAATACTGTTCGGATTGGTCCGCTCAGGCTATGGTGATTGTGTTACGGGTAAAGTTAGATAAGCGAGGTAACTTAGGTTTACACGTGTAAACTGCGTAATACCAAAGACTCTTGGCTAAAATTCCAAATACATTTGGAATTGTACACGTTTCGGTCTTTACCCGGGTAAACCGCTTGGTTAAAATTGGATGTACCATAAATGACTCATATAACTCAAGATGTTATTAAGCTATATCTGCGCTTGTGTGAAGGGTGCCAAAAAAAATTAAAATCTGTCAAAAAAGGACTTGTGATTAGGTTAGGTTAGGTTAGGTTAGGTAAAGATATTGGAAATCTTTGCAACTCGAAATGTCACAGCAGCTTGTCTTGTTTGTACAAATTAGTACTCGTGAGTAGATTACCTTTAAGAGAATACAGTTTTAGAATCCTAATTTTCATTTGTAAAATGTGTTTTTTTGATTTAATATGTTTTTCAAACATTAATGCCCTTGTCATTTACGGTACATCCAACTTTAACCAAGCGAAAGCGGATAAAACGCGGTTTACCCGGATAAAGTCCGAAACGTGTACAATTCCAAATATATTTTGGACTTTACGCAAGAGTCTTGGGTATTATGCAGTTTATCCGGGTAAACCCAGGTTAACTCGCTTATCTATCTTTACCCGTAACAATTACACACTAGCCATCTTATTAAAATGCGATAATAGATGTATTAATATTACTGAAGGCACACATAGATAATCGTTTTCATCTACATATCGTATTATGTCGCGAATGTCGCCAATTTTTATATTCAGACTACACCAAATAAAAATCAACGTGTAAGTAATACTTTTTATAATTCTGCACTTACAATGTTGCGCATTTATTATTCATAAGCGGTTATAAGTTTTGTGAAACCGAAGTCGTTCTTCGAACTCTGCAATCTTTTGTTTCCGATGAGGTCTACTTTGGGTCACGTCGAAATTTCGCGGAAATTTGTCAATTTTTTTTCTGTATACCTATAATTTATTACCAAAAACGTATTATACCTACGACGTGCTGTCAGTTGTTACCAAGTGGAAAATATTTTCAATTTTCTACGGATGATAAATAGGCAACAACCCCAAAAGCGGGTTAGTTAAAATCCTAACGTAATTTTTTACAGACGAATACCCCTAACCGCAATAAATAAATATACTAAAAGATAGCATTTTCGACATATCTTTCAATACGAAGCAAACACCCGTCCATCTGTTTAAAATATGTGTGGGACAAGTTCTGTTTTGTATGCAAAATTTGTGTAAAATCGAAGTAACTGACTCTCTGTCAGTCGAGTAATGACCAAAGATATCATTAAAAAATAAATAATAAAAAAAACACTTATAAATATAAATATAAATATTGAATCAACAGAAACAACTACTCCGACGGCTAATACCCCTACCGGCATAATACAGCCTGTAAAGGCCTTTCTGCCAGCGCCCACCTGATGAGACCCGATATGTTGAAACCGGTCGTGGGATATGGCTTTCGGTTCGTTGTGCCTACTTGTAGGACGCGTTAAAAATGTGAGATCTTTGATCTTAATATTTAGACGAATAAGAATTTAAATTCCTTCTTTTTTGAATATGTTAAACACCTGTAAATTTCAACTATTGTTTATTGAAAAATAAAAGGTGTCTGCCGTTAGCTCTTGGTGAACCATGTTGAAATAATATATAAATAAATAAAAATTCTTGGAAACTAGTCACAACGTTTTATTAAATAACTCGAGAGTACTCTTGATTGTCTTAACAGAGCGACATGCGCATCGTGTTATTTAATAGAACATTGTGACCAGTTTCCAAGAATTTTTATTTATTTATTTTGTTACTTGACAATTGTTTCGTCAAAATTTTGGCTTCATCGGAAGTTATTCTCAGAATAATAGAATTTCTGTTACAAACTAAACAAGGTTGAAATTTGCATGTGTTTGTTTTATTACTTATTAATATGAATTTCAACCAAATAACAGTAGGCTCCATTTCATATATTTCATAAAGATATTATTTCCGAGTTTGTGTTATCACCCCAGAATTTTGAGATGTACTAACCTTAAAGTTCAAAAACAAATTTTTTGCTTCATGAAGTAGAAGTTCAAAACAATTAAAAAAGTGATCACAGAATCGTCCTGGTCTCAGAATTGTCCTGACACATCAAGATTTTGAAATATATTAACCCCAAATGTCTGATTTTGTTGCCCTTTGTAACTTACTCCAAATTACGCCCCTTATTATCTTCCATAGTATTGAACTACAAATTTGTTTCGTTAGTCATAAAAGTTCATATATCTTGCAAGAATTCCAATTTAATTTTTTTAATCATAAATCATTCATAAGGAATTGACGATAGTATTTTTTTTTTTAGTAATAAATCTCCAGAGAATGTAATTGGTTATTCCATCGATAGCTTGATGCTTGTTAGTCAATTCGAATGTCTGCTCGTTCATAATTTTCACAAGTAATGTAGTAAATTGAAAAATTGTGATTTATAACTTACATATGCGTACATGGCGTCTTGCGGTTATAATAAGGACGACACTGACATTGAGATGAGTAAAGCTTTATTGTATCTGTTTACCAGTTGCGGTCATCTAGCGTAACTGCTAATAAATGCTAATTGTAAAAACAACACACCTGGGGTCAATACACTATTTATTTTTAGAAATGATTTATAAACGCCCGCTTTAGTGCCTCCTAAAATAACGGAATGATAGCAGGTATATAGAAAAAAATTAACCGGTAGAAAGAGATGCTTTCGTAATAGGTAACAGAAGTTTAAGAAATATTTACATAAGGAACCATAAAAACTGTTCGATACAAATTGCTAACATTTTTAAAGAAGTGGGTATTATAAAACAGGATTTTATTGTACAATTTTTTTAAGTATCAGCTACAGTTCCGTCAAAAAGTTTGAAAGAACACAGGCACTAATTATTTAATATGATAGAATGAAACGTTCATTATAATTTGGTGAATTCGTATAATAATTAATTTTCGCAAATGTGGCCACCTGTTCTTCTTACTACAATCTAATTTTTGCGACATTTTTATCAAGTAATTCTTTTACATAATCTTTTTCACTCGACTGCACTTCTCTAACCTACCCTCTTTACTCCTGTTTCTGCTTACAATATGCCTCCAAGGGCCTTTATGTCTTAGAGAGTGTGTGTATGTGTCTAGGACGTTTCCTACGCTCTACACCAGAAATCACATCCCCCCTTAGTCCTGTTTCTGCTTACAATATGTCTCTAACTTGCCCTACATATCTTGGAGAATGTGTGAATGTATCTAGTACGCTTCCTACGCTTCACACCAGAAATCACATCCCCCTTTTAGTCCTGTTTCTGCTTACAATATGTCTCTAAACTGACGATGATGTTATTATGTGTGGCCAACAAGTTAACAATTTTTGTCGAAATATAAACTCCCAAATAATTGAAAATGCTTCCAAACTTTCTGATATTACTGTAGATGTGGAATCCTCAAGTAATTTTATTGTTTCTTTTCTATACAGTAGAAGAACATTCATAAGTCAATATTTAAGTCTCATATTTTTAAAAAGTTCCCATTATCGTTAACGTTTATTCATCAGTTTGCTTTCCTCTCAATAATACGTTCGTGTGTGACGGTACATTCGCCGCTCCGATGTTTGAACGTTTACATAAATCTTGTAAATGGCGTTTTTGTTTTGTAAACTTTAGATATTTCGATTTTGCTCGCATACACCCTACATGGAAGGACGAAGTACTGTTACAGCGTCAAAAAACCCTGACCGAGATAAGATCGTTGAAATTACCATTCTAAACTGCAAGAAAAACTTTATATCCCGGTATGTTTCAAAGCAAGATGGGCGCTGTTAAACGAGAAGGGAGCTACTATTTTCTAGTTTATTGACAACGTCGCTTCTTTCCTAAACATTTCATATGAATTGAAAAGACGAAGCATCTTTGGAAAATCCACTATGACAGACACCTTTTAAATGTTTCGCATGGAAAATTTTCAACTGAAATTGATAATGTTTTAGACACGTTGCGTAGATGTAAAGTAATGAAAGAAACTAATACTGAACAAAAAAGGGTATATATTTGACAAAAGGTTTAAATGAAAACTAGAAGTTAATAAATTGAACGAAGTTAGAATTTGAGTTTACGCCAGGAAGATAGAATAGGAACTGAACTGTCTGTAGTTTTAAAAATTAGATTTTAGAAAAATAGTTAAGAGGGGATCTAGAAGCATAAAAATGAAACTAGAGAGAAAGTTGGGAGTTTTGAAGATAAAAAATATTAAGAAATAGAAAACAGCCCCAATCCACCGAAGGAACCAGTCATTAAAAATCCTACTAGAATAAAGTAAGAACCATGGAGTCATGGGGTTAGTAGACAGAGTCGAATTGTTAAAAGGGATTATAGGAAAGTACTGAAGCAATTAAATTGTCGTTAAGTGAAGAATAGATATAGAACAGGTAAAGAACAAGTATAGAAATAGAATTGCAAAACAATAAAATACAAAATAATATTTACAAATAGAAAATTTATTTTTTGAAATAAAATGTATCAAATCGCCACAGTGTGTTAATTAATCAGTACTTGAGAAAAAAAAAATAAAGGCAATGCCTGCCCATAATTTCAAACATACGACACGAAAATATATTGACGCCTACCTGAACTACGTATTGACTATCTACTTATAAACTAATGCTGTTTGATAAACGACGATATAATTGTTCATAAATTCTGTCATTTTCATGTTATGAATATTTCGCTCTTCTTTTGTTTCGGATACGACAAAAAGTTGCTAATCGACTTAACCTTTTTTAAAACATGTTTTCCAATTTGATAGCAATTAGCCAATTTAGTTATCACGTCGTGCAATTATTCTCTTCGTAAGTGAGCTTAATTTGTCTCATGGTCGAGGTTCATACAAAAGAACTGAAAAAATGACTTTTATTTCGTGCTCGAACGAACGACGTGGAAGAATGTGATCCCCATACATACACACTCACATAGACACATACACACACTTACGCAGCATTGTTTCGCTACGGGGGTTATAGTGAAAAAGTGCGATTTATGTAGACAATGCTAGGATAAAATTAGTTTCCAGTTTTTGTCGTCCACGGCGCGCATCGTTCTTATAGTGGCGCGAAATGTCCTTTTTAAGAAACTGACAAATTGATAGTGCTTAAAAACAAATGCTGCACGCAAAAAAGTCATGGATAGGGAAAAGGGCGCGTGATAGTAGGGGTTTGCTACCCACACTATTCGCAGTAAATTTGTTTAAAAGTTCACAACTGTTGTTGTTGTTTTAACTCCTGCAGTAATAGGTATATAAAAATTTTGTTAAAGATTCTATAGCGTACCTGCTGGAATTTAATTTATTACTTTAACCATTTTTTGTATTCATTGATCTTTAAAATCTAACAGAAGAGAAGTTTCATCCAGAAAGATAAGCAGAAAGATACTCCATAAAAATAATACATTATAATTCTAACCTATGTAACAGGCGGGCTGAAAAGTTCGTAGGCTGACCTATAGATGGCGCTACCAGTATCAAATCCATATGATTTTTAGTTAGCCCTAACCTTCAAAAGACGCGTGTATAAATTTGACAGCATTTTTACTGAAAGAACTTTTGTTACTTTGAAAAAATAGATAAAAAGGAATTTCGTGTGTTAATAAAGCATTGCTTTTTGGCGAAAAAAGGGCGTGGCTTGATAAACATTATTCGGACTTTGCACTAGGAAAATCAACCGTAGGAAAGTGGTTGTGGGTTGCTAAATTTAAACGTGGCGAAATGAGCACCGAGGACGATGCACGCAGAGGCTATTACCGACGAAAACATCAAGAAAGTCCACAAAATAATCTTTGATAACCGTAAAGTGAAGTTGATTGAGATAGCTGAGACCTGACCTTAAAGACATCAAAGAAACGTGTTGGTCATGGTCATATTGTGAATGAATATTTGGATATGCGAAAGCTCTGTACAAAGTGGGTACCGCGCGAGCGCGAGCTCACAATCGACCAAAAACAACAACGGATCGATGATTCTAAGCAGTGTTTGGAGCTGGGAGTCATTCAATCGTAATAAATCCGAATTTTTGCGTCGATATGAAACATGGCTCTATCAGTTTACAATCGACAGTCAGTCGAGTCGAGTGGACTGCACGTTATGAACCGACTCCAAAGCGTGGAAAGACGCAGAAGTCGGCTGGCAAGCTGGCAAGGTTATGGCATCAGTATTCTGTATTCTTGGATGCTCATGGTATAATATTCATTGACTATCGACTATCTTAAAAAGGGGAAAACCATAAACAGCGACTATTACGTAGCGTTATTGGAGCGTTTTAAAGGCGAAATCGAGAAAAAGCGGCCTCATTTGAAGAAAAAGAAAGTGCTGTTTCATCAAGACAATGCACCGTGTCACAAATCAATGAAATCGATGGCAAAATTCCATGAATTGGGCTTCGAATTGCTTCCGCACCAACCGTACTCTCCAGATCTGGCCCCCAGCGACTTTTTTATGTTCTCAGACCTCGAGGATGCTCGCTGGACAGAAATTTCGCGCCGATGATGAGGTAAACGCCTGAATTGAACTGAAGCCTATTTTGAGGCTAGAGCCAAATCGTATTATAAAAATGGTATCGAAAAATTGTATGACCGCTATAATCGTTAATCGTTGTATCGCCCTCGAAGGGAACTATATTGAATAATAAAATCAAATTGTAGCAAAAAAAATAAATTTTTGTATGCTAGCCTACGAACTTTTTAGCCCGCCTCTTATGTTAAACTAAAAACGAAAACAATGATGAAATATTTTGAAGACCTTTTAGTAGAGGTTCTTTTAAATAAATACTGCAGATTATTTCAAATTATTGAGGAAAACCTTGTTACTGCTATTACGCCCTCGCCAGGAATCGATCCCGGGGCCTTTGGCTTTACGGACCAATACTCTGACCACTAAACTACGGGAGGTGACAGCATTGGAACGTAAAGTCAAATATCCCATTTTCGATTCCCGTCGAGGGCGTAACAGCAGTAAGTTTTTATTTTCATTAATTTGAGGTAATATATAGTAGGTAAAAATTAATTGAATAATTAATATCAACATTAATGCATTAAAGTGAACCTCTACTAAAAATTCTTCAAAGTATTTCATCTTTAATGAATTTATTTTCTTTTTTACTATAACATACATAGGCGTATTATAATGTATCCTTTTTATGGAAAATCTTCGCAATTGAATCAGTTTTTTTATTTTAAAAGGCATCAAGTATAATATAGATACAACACGTTCTAATATTATTGTAATACCTAGAAGAATATGGATTGCATTGTATGATATTAATGCATTTTCAGTGTTAAATCCATATCCTTAAGCAACACCATAATTCAAAGTTATAATTTGCAAGATTACAAGACAAGTGTATCCGTAGTTAGTAATTAAAAATATTTGTTTGTTTTGCTTCTGTTTTGTAAACATTCTCGCCAGCCTAATGTCATGAATTCCATTAATTAACGGACTAGTCCTTTTTTACACCCTGCAGTGTACGAACGCGTGTCCTGTTGTAAATACATATAATCACAAAGAAAAGAAAACAAACAAATAATAGCAGTGACAAAAAAAACTGTCTCGAGTAGTTGGAGTTAATGTTTAGATGATAATAATAATTAGTTTATGTAACCGTGGATGGTTCTAATGATTATACCGTACGCCTTCACTATAAGTAGCACTCATAGGACTGGTCTTGAGTTGTTGTAAAATAGATTATTACAATTGGAAGGTTTTCTCGTGCATAATAAATGTTTCAATTGCGTGAGATCGCGTTTTTAACAGATGCCAATTAAATCGATTTTATTTATATTGCAGTGCGCTCATATAATAATTTTTTATGATTTATCATATCTAAGTTTACTTGATGGAAACTCATTTTAACAAATAAATGAAACACAAAGTTTAATTTCCACAATATATTAAAACACTTGACATATGTTTCACCTAAATTATGTTCCTTCAGAAGTATAATAAACTTAAACTAATACAGATCGGACTTATATTTATACAGATATGTAGCTAAGGCTAGGGATGGGGTGATTTAACAAATAAATTTAGAAGTTGTGAGTTATTTAATTCAATTTGTTCATTTAACAGTTGTAGTGTATTTTTGTATTTGTTAATTTCCATTGATTCTAGATGAGACAACCTATAACTTTTATTTACAACATGCAGGACAACATAGTCTACATTAAATTAAAAGAATGTTTTGTATCTATCAGGTGTTTAGCATAATTTGAGTCAAAGTTGTCACAAGAGTCGCATTTTAGTCTATAAACACCTGATCTTTTACAACATGCAGAACATTCTGTACATTCTAACTTATAGACTCCAGTTTTTTTAATTTGTCAGTTTTATCTTTTGAAATCAAAAATATGTGTTTTAAAAATGTGTTTGTCTTAAAACTAACTCTTAGGTTGTTTGCAGATAGATCATTAGCGATTTTTATTGCAATATTATCTAAGTACGTCAACGATATATATATTTGCATTCCTTGTTTTTTATGTATGGGTATATAGACTGGCATGCTATTTTAAATTGTTTTTATGGATTAAATTTTGAATTGTTCTTGGATCAAAACCATTATTTTTTGCAATTGTTAGATTGATGTTTAGTTCATGTTTTAATTTTTCGTTTGAACGGGGGACTGAAAAAGCTCTGTGTATCATAGAATTATATGCTGCAAGTAACAGTTAGTTTTAAAACAAATACTTACTGTTTTTTTTTTAACAAATAATAAAGTGATTTAAAATAAAGCAAAGTGTTGTGTTTGTCTTTATGATGAAATGTCACAAAGTAACCAATTAATCCAATATTATTATATTCAAAAAAGAAGGAATTAAAATCCTTATTCGTCTAAATATTAAGATCAAAGATCTCACATTTGGAACGCGTCCTACCAAGTAGGCACAACGAACCGAAAGCCATATCCCACGACCGGTTTCGACCTATCGGGTCTCATCAGGTGGTAGGACGCGTTCCAAATGTAAAATCTTTGGTCTTAATATTTAAACGAATAAGGATTTTAATTATTCGTTTTTGAATATGTTATATCTTCGTCTAAGAATCCATCGGAATCAACAGTGTAATTCAATGCCGGTAGGGGTATTAGCCCTCGGAGTAGTTGTTTATGTTGATTCTGTATTTATATTTATATTTATATTTATATTTATATTTATATTTATATTTATATTTATATTTATATTTATATTTATATTTATATTTATATTTATATTTATATTTATATTTATATTTATATTTATATTTATATTTATATTTATATTTATATTTATATTTATTTCCAATATTATTAGTAAACATTTGAATGACCGACCCTGTGTCGATTTAATTAAAGTACTAAAGAATTTCTCTGTTTGTGTAATAATAAGGAACGCGAGATCGCGTGAAATATTACGGCATCGCCGTTTCATCTGAAATAAATAATTCAAATTATGCAGTCCAGCGAACATTTAAATTGCTCAAGGAGATCACTTTCGCATATGTAGAATACGGGGAATAAATGCGATGCGGTCACGTTAAGACGGACGCCAATGGACTTGCCATGCTTTATATGTACATACGTGTAGACGATACATTTATTCGTACATCTACAAATATGTACGTGCAGCAACGCAACGTACGTGCCGTGGAGAATGGAATTGAGTCGAGGATCACAGAACATATTTATTTATGTGAAATAGGAATTCCGGCTACCACGCGCCACGCAAAATTGTTAATATCGATACAGACAACATGTTAGAAATCTCGAGCAGAAAGGTAGGTAGATAACGTTGATAGATTGTGTATCGCATTTATTGTGATAAATTTTTACAAAATAAAAAGGAAAATTTTTGAGTAACAGAATACTGGGATTGTTCACTAAAAATTTATTGGTCTCCTTGCGGATCATTCCCAAGAGAATAAATTGAATAAAAACAAAAAGGTAGGTTCACCAAATTTTATTGAAAAGTTTCGGTCACGCAACCATCATCAAAGGATATAAAGTACATAAAACTTATACTAAAGCTTAAAACTAACACAACTCTATTTATGCATATACATGGGGGTACCACGTCTGTCTGCAGGAAATGTCTTAGCCACGGTTTCTTTGGGACTGGAGAGGGGTGCTGATTTTTTAATTAATGCAGTCTACTGCTAACTTCTGAGTCAGGTAAAATTTGCTTATCGCCGAAAAAGAAGGACGCACCCCATTCGTGACGTGTTACTCTTGCACAATAATGCTAGGCGGTATTAGTATCGCAGCTTTAACGCAGGCCCAAATCTGTGAAATGCACTAGACTCAGCTGAAACACCCTCCATATAGTCTAGACCTATCCCCTTGTGATTTCCACATGTTTGGGCCCCTCAAAGAATCACTAGGAGGCGAGCGATTTCAGACCGATGAACAGGTGGATGCGTTTGTGCGCAACTGATTAGACACCCGCCCTGCTTCTTTTTATGAAAACGGGATGAAAAAACTACCAATGCGTTGGGGAAATGTATAGACAAACAAGGGGGTATGGATATGTCGAAAAATAGAGAAATTTGTGTTTTTGTGAAACTTGTCAAGCTAGTTTATATTTGATCCATCCTCGTATTTTTAAAATTAATCCAATGTTTTGATATACCAATGGTATTCTTATTATTCGCTCCATGAAAACAGGATTTTTGAAAATTACAAGTGATAGCCAGGCATTCGTATTTTATTTTTCAGACATGATTACTATCAAGTTCTTTTAGAATACACTTCATTAAAGAAAATAATAAAACAAGCAAAAGTCAACACTTTATTTAAGTTAACAATCATTTATTCTAAACTTTTAAGGAAAACATTTTCATCAAAAATTGTAATATTTCCAGGGTTTCTGACTTCATCTACCGTTGAAGTTTCCAACGAAAGTAATGGAACATTGACTGAAAAAGTATTTTATGAAAGGGTCGAGGAGAACAATTGAAAAATCAACAAAGAAACCAACCTAATCCTAACCTAATCTAATGTCCGGTTTCGACCTATCGAGTCTCATCATGTGGGCGCTGGCAGAAAGACTTTTTCAAGCCCTCGGAATAGTTGTTTCTGTTGATTCCATATTTATATTTACAAATCTAACATAGTAAAAAAAAATATCCTAATTTAGTAATTCAGACAAAAATCGTTCAAAAAAAGTTCTATTACTGTGTTAGATTATGTTAGGTTAGGTATTTGTGGTAATTACTGAACAGATTGTCGAGTTTCCGCAATAAAGAAACCCTGTTCTCAGAAATATGGTCAAACGTGTAAGAGCCAGTTTGACCCCGAAATACGATACGTCTCAATATTATACCGCTACACAAATGCGATTGTTATATCATTATCAACAACAATTCTGCTACCGGCTTGAATCACGAAACGTGTCATTAGGCGGCCCACTTGCCGTTGCTGCTGCTTTGATAAATTACGCTCCTTGAAATAATAGACGGCCCGTAATGTAGCTCAATTCATTAGTCAGTCGAAACATCAGGTGGTCATCGGGCCCCACAGTTTCTCTCTCATACGAGTCTCATTTCGAACGGATGCAGACGGACGCATCGATTTAAATCCCATAGTAACGATTTACGAACAACAACATGCAGCCATTTCAATATAATTGCATACCTCTTCCAAACATACCGGCGATTAGTGATGGCGCTTTAAGAGACAAATTTTTGACAAATAAGTATGTACAGTGGCCGGCACGTAAGGAGATTCAAAAGTCATAAATCATCGGATGCGTAGTGGCGAAATCTAGCCCCTTTAGGGCGGGGTTAATCGACCGGTAGGCAGAATGATAACTGCTCAGCAAAGTTCAGTAGCGTAGTGGCAAACAGTTATAAATTAACAGAGTAGAGAAGTGGTTGTTTGTAAAGAAATAATATACCACTAACCACGATATTCTTCTATCCCCGCCAGCGAACCTAATACCCAGACTAAACAACATTATTTATGATATCTGGTACATGCACAAATCGTACAACTATAAACGAAACTACGAAATATAAAAATAACAAATATAAAGATCGATTGTACAAACTAAGTTTTCTAAAAAATGCCTTAACAAATATACCTGGGTAAGATACACTACATAATTCATATTATCAAGTTTTGTTCGTTCGACTTTATTTTGTTTGTCAACAACTTATTTCTATGCATACCTAATAATCTTTAAATTACCTATTATTCCTACATTTATATAATTAGGTACTTATAACCGTGATTTTCTTTATTTATGTTCATGATGATAGTGAAATTTTAACTGTTCACTTTGCATACATCATTAAAACCTCATTAGGGTAAGTAAATCAGTTTAATGAATTCACTTGTGTTCCGTGTTCAGTATTTTTTCTCTCATTGATACGCGCGGCTGAACTACAAGTTGACGTTTCGGTCCAGCTATATTCTTATTGCCTCTTTCATTTCTTGCTATTCTACAAGGCTCCGCCTACCTATCTGTCAATCTGACCGTCGCTGAATATCCTTACGTGCCGGCCACTGTAGATTCTTTATTCTCCTTTCTTTTGGATGTCTCTACGTCATAATAATATCATCGCGACTTAGTTACAACTACAAAAATGTTAGCGCGATAACAGACCGACCATACGAGAGAACATGCACCCTTAACCAAATATTCGCTCCAAAAATCTCAACCTACCGTTGATGCAAATGACGTATGAGGAACAACAAATACAGCTGGACTTGCCCCCACCCGCAAATAACAACAATCCGTTTTCCTAAATAACTTACTTTATTCACTCAAAACAGGAAATTTAACAAAAAATGCATTTTTCCGAGAACACTCTTAGTCTAAATCGTTTGGCTAAGTGTCATAAAGAAAGGACATGGATTATACGAGCAGGAAAATGGTCCACTCGTCCAACCATGAGCCAATACATATTAAGAGGATGTTGACTTAGCATCGTCATATTACAGGTAGTATGTCGCCATCTAGTGATACTTGCACGAAATGTGGCATTCATTGAAGGTATCTATTTGGCAAACTGAAACCATGACGTAGCTTATAGTACGTGATAGGCACAAGTTAACAGTAAATAGTAATAAAATTCAACTAAAAGTTTCAACAAATTATATTAAAGAATATATTACTAATCAGTAATTCTTGTTTACTCATTGAGAATGACGGTCTCGTCGAAAGAACTGTAAGGGATTTTTTTTTAAATATATTTTGTTGAAACTTTTCGTTGAATTTTATTATTATTAACTATATTTCATCAAGTTTGCACCAAAGATTACTTATTAAGTAACAGTAAATAAGTGGAACATTTTCGGTTTGGTCAGTAATTTATCGATGTAACCTATTATGTACTAATAATCGAAAATATCGAAATCGCAATCGACGTGTAGTAATTTCGATACATTTTTGACCAAGAACTAACATAAATGTTGTTCATCTAATTTTTGTTAGTTATTTGCGTGCGTGCGTGCGTGCGTGCGTGCGTGCGTACCTATTCTTAATATTAATTCGTACATTTACATTTATATTATGTTTGGCGAGGAACCACGAACAATGGCCTCTAATAACAAACGGTAACTGTTTTTATGCGTACCTATTGTATATACACTCTTCATTGTTCGGATTACTAAGTATGCGGAGCAGCGGTTCCCACACGTTGTTTCGATCTTCGTGGTTTTTCTCAAGAAAAATTTTCATCATACACGCTTCAAATACCACCTTCCTGCCGAACGTCCATACGCGATGACGAAATGCCTTCAATCAACTAAATAATTTGATCCTTCAATTATAAATGTATGGTTGTATGGATCGAGCGGTCGTGTAGTTTGCGGTAAAACGTAAAAATTGTAAAAATTGGATTGATTCAGCCGTTACTCTGTGATAATTCATCTTATTGGCTCTTTCATTTATTATTGAAGAAGATACAGTGTATCGAAATAATTATTGTGATTTTAATAAAGTTTGTAACCTACATTTGTGTTTGTTTACGTGTAATATGGAGTTACAAGAATTAAACGCCTCTTCAATCTCATCTTTCATTTATTGCTATGCTAAAAGTCTCCGCCTACCTACCTGTCAATCTGACCGTCCTTGAATCTCCTTACGTGCCGGCCACTGTAGATTCTTTATTCTCCTTTCTTTTGGAAGTTTCTACGTCATAATAATATCATCGCGACTTAGTTACAACTACAAAAATGTTAGGGCAATAACAGACCGACCATACGAGAGAACATGCACCCTTAACCAAATATTCGCTCTAAAAATCTCAACCTAATATAAAGGAAAAGATAATTCCAATTTTGGAAACCATATTTTAGAAACAGGCCATTACTTTCCTACTATAGAAAATCTTAAAATTATTCATAATCTAAATAAAGGCTTTAAACTTAATATTTTAGAATCATTAGAAATATATAAAGCATCAAAAATTTCGGAAAATAACTTGTTAAATGACCAGGAAAATTTGTACCACTTAGTACTATTCAATACATTTAATAATTGTCGTATTTATCGTTAAAAATTGTAGATTGAGCGGTCACTTTTTCCATCTCATTTAAATATGTCGATTTCTTCTCGAGACGATGGTTCTTTTTGGACTCCTTGAGCCGATAAGCGATTTTTGTAAAGCGAATTTCTTACATTTTAAAACTGAGGCACACGAGTGACAAACTCATATCCTTTATTATGGATACCATAATAAAATAATAATAATAATAACCTAACCTAACCTAACCAATTTGTTTTCAAAAATAAAGGTCTATACTTTATACACGTGAAACACTTTTTTGGCCGCAAAATCGACAGGTAAATTTTACCCTTCCTCCATTTTTACATTCAAGAAAGATTTTCCAATGACCGCTCGATAGACAGACCGCAAAGAGGACGACAACAAATGTATATAGGTATTTTCTAACAAAACAACAACTTTTAAAATGTTAAAAAATTACCTTTATAAATTTAAAGTACAAATTAATTACTTTCAATGCACATTCGTTTATTTTGTGTTCGTGTAAATTTTCAGTTATTATGAGATCTTGTTATGCACACAGGTCTTACGTTATTATGGATGCAATAAATAATATATGTATATGGGACTATTAAGCTCATACTCGAAAGTGTTTATTACTACATGGTGGTAAACAGAGAATTTAATTGAAAGAGTAACGAAGATGATTTTCTTATATTTTATTCATATATTTCCTTGGTATTAACCACATAGGTTCTAAATCAGCATCCTATACGAACACATGATATTAATTGTCTACTACAATAATACCTTGCATACCTAATATTGACCATTTGTCAATCAACAACTGCAGAAATATTTTGAATATTCATTTAATTTGTTTGAGATAAATAATCGTGAATACAGCTTAGTATTTTGTTTATGTAAAATGCAGTGCTTGCACTCAATCAAAGTTCGTGTAAAATGCAAAATTAAAAAATTAATTAAATAAAAATTGTAATTCAGAGAATAATACAAAAGTATTTAAGTGAAATTAGCAAGGGCAAGGGCAGCTATCTTGGTGAGATGTAACGTTTATAATTATTATAAACGCAAACTAAGCCTTAAGGTCAGAGATCAAAAATGAATTTTTGTCAAAAAATTTGTCAAACTATTTCACTTACAAATAATTTAATTAATACAGTAATTATTTCAATCACACAGCGTCTTCTTCAAGTGAAAGCTTATTAAAGTTAAGAAAGTAATTTGTAATTAAAATTATTAATTAACTCGAGTTAATTAATAAACAGTGAAGCTTCTCCAAGTGTTTTTCTCTTGTTTAGTAAATAATTTTTCTTATAGCTACTACCGTTTGCGATAAAATCGCAAAAAATACTTTTATTTTATTTTTTTTGAAACTTTTTCCAGGGTTGAGGAGCATCGTACCTTTTACACAAATTGTAGTTCACGCTACTTAAAATTTCGGTTTCAAAAATAAAAATATGTTTGAAATAAAACACGACTTCGAAATACTTTCACTAAAATTTTTATTAACTCTATACGTATTTCGCCTTATAAGTACATCATCAGAAGTAAATAATTATACTAACTAAGTCTGTTAAGCAAATAGATTTTGGAAATAATCCTTTGTTAGACCCTGATATTGTAACCCCTCCTCAAATTATCCAAATGTCCTATTCAGTTTTCACGAATATTTTGGCGTAATTTTGATTATTACTACACATTTTTTAGTTACATAATTGCAATAAAATATTTCTGTGGTCCTCAAAATTTAGGCGAAAAAGGATTTAGATACGTTCTTTTTTGAATATGTTATATCTTAATAATCGATAAGGATCTTTCGTAAGGTACTTGATGAAACATTTTTTAAATAAATTTAAAATTAAAAAACGAACACTTGGTAAAGTTTCACAAATTTTATTATTATTTGTCTGAAAGCTGTTTCGACTTTTACGTCATTCTCAAAGACTGTGAGTGCTCAACATTGGAATTGTTATTTATAAAGGTGGTTGGTTATGGGTAGTTATAATATTGTCAGGTAAACGCCTAGATGAACATAAAAATTCAACAGACCTTACTACACATTGCATACAAAATGATCATTTCATAAATACAAATAAAAATCAATCTTTTATATTTCGAACCGAAAGGTACTCGATTAGATTACCTGGAAATATTAGAAATACAAAAGGCCCGTCACCAAGGTAAATCCATCACAAACGAACAACTAGATTTTAAGGTTTTTCCCATCATAAAAGCAATTTGTGAAACTTTACCAAGTGTTCGTTTTTTAATTTTAATTTTATTTATGTATTTATTTATCCATCGGAATCAACAGTGTAATTCAATGTCGATAGGGGTATTAGCTCTCAGAGTAGTTGTTTCTGCTGATTCCATATTTATATTTATATTTATTTAAAAAGTAGTAGATTACATAATATGATGAACTTAACATTAAATTCCAAAAATGGTCTTTTTGTCGCTGTTAGCTTATTATACGCTGTGAATTGTTAAAATTTGACCCCCTTTGCATTCCACACAAATTGAATATATTAATTCCGTATTCTTTGGATATATTTAAAGAGATTTTCGCGTTACATAACAAGCAGAACCTGATCCACATTCAATTATTACGGTACATCGAAAAGTTCCTTGGTGTTTTCCCAAGTCGGCTCGATGTCGTCAAATTTGCAATTCAACTTTGAGAGTGTTTATGTACTGGGTGTTCGTATCGATAGTTACAAATCTAACTGGAAATAGGATCTACACCAACATTGAAACTATAAACCAAAAATTAAGGGCGTGACAGAAGTAAGAAAAAAACATCCTCATTAGTATGATGTAATCTGTAGTGGATACAAATTAATTCAATAATTAATTTCGCATTAATATATTTAAAAGTGTATGTCTGGAGGATGGCTCTGTACGAATTCGAAACGTGGAGGGTGGATGCAGGAAAAAAGAAAAAGGGCGTTATGAATGTCAATAAATAAGAAAAGGAGAAATAAATTGGTAGGAAACCTTCTGAGATGTGAAGGGCTAGTTAGAGACGTATTAGTGGCAGAAATAGGAGCAATAAGAGACAGAGGAAGGCCTCGATTAGGTTACTATTCGCAAACAGTTAGGGATGCAAAATATTCTAGTTTCAGAGAAATGCAATGATTGGCTCAGGATAGATGGTGATTATGCATATATAAACAAATAAATGAAAGCATAATAATTTTATGTACAACGATAATATAATAATAAATAAATGAAATTCAAATAAATGTCTCATCCAGTTTATTTTAGAAACTCTGCATATGCTTCGGATTATTAAGTCTTGTTCACGAGTATACAAATGCAATACTAAATATTAATGTTACAGTACAAAATATTAATAACTGGAACAGGGGTATTCAACCATTGTTCGTTGGAAAACCCTAGTAATAATTTATTCACTTCCAGTTGGTCATTTATAATATTTTCTTTAAGTTTTATGGATTTTTTAATTTAAAATTGTTCAAGTAAGTTTAACCTTTTTCCTTTATTTTGTGCATGTAATAATTGTATATTCTTTTCGTTTAAAAAGTGGTTCTTTTCTATACAATGGTTGCTCATTCCTGTTTTAGACGAACAGAATATATAATTACTACATGCAGAAAGCAAAGGAAAAAGGTTAAACGTACTTGAACAATTTGAAATTAAAAAATCCGTAAAACTTAAACAAAATATTACAAATAGCCAACTGGAATTTAAGAAATACCCTGTTATCGATTGTTACTTGGGTTTTCCAGCAAACAGTGGTTGAACACCCCTGTTCCAGGTATTAATATTTTGTACTGTAACATTAATATTTAGTATTGCATTTGTATACTCGTGAACAAGGCTTAATAAGCCGAAACATATGTAGAGTTTCCAATATAAACTGTTTGAGACATTTATTTGCAATTTAATTTATTTATTGTTATTTTATAAAATGTTTCATAAAAAACCGAGCTTTAATTCTATTAATATTATTTAAAAATAATAATAGATCCTCGATATGTAAATGAATGGATCAGACCGTCTGTTTTTATTCGTGCGAATGACGACTTATGTGAGAAGGAAGACGAAACGTCCGTCGTGTGGCTGTAAAGTCGCGTCTGTCGACGACAAACACTTTACATTCGCGACATAAACACGCATTTACCGTATTGTATAAGAAGAAGAACATTCGGCTACGCTTCCCACATATTCTATGAGAATAAAAGGTGGAAGAAAAATTTCGAGTGTCGAGTGAATTATGTGCGAACTCGGTCGGTCACGATGTTATTAGAACTTCAACGTTCGGCGGATGGCGCATGAACGAGTCGGTAAACGCGACGATTGGTATTGTTATTGCGAGATTAAGACGTGAAAGAACTGGTAAATGGGACAGTTCACCTCTACAAGTAGTCGTCGTCGGTTACATTGATTTCATTTAAATAATTACCTATAGATTTATTCGGTGGGAAAATTAAATGTTTCAATAGAACAGCATAATAAGTTGAAATAAATATGGGTCACGTGGATACTCTCAAAACCTACTTTTATACGTTTTCAACAAAATGAACTTCGAGATAATATTTTAACATCAGTTGATTGAACGATTTTGATATATTGGGTGTTATCTAAATTGTTTTAACCCTACAAGTACCATAATGAAGGTAACATCAAAAAATAGCTAAGTGGATTCAACATTACTATTTGTACTTTTACACCAAAAGTTCCACAGTCAACTCAATGTTTGTTATCAAAACTAATATCTTGAAGAATTGAATTTCTTTGATAAATATACAGTTAAATAAAAAATATATACTAAATATATCTTGCTGTGTTATTATTATAAAACTATCAGTTGTAGTGATTTTGTAACAGTTACATCCGTACAAAAATAACTTTGAAAACATTTTTTCAACATCATCGTATCATAAACAGAGCTGATCTGATTTAAAGATTTTTGTGGAAACAGTTTTTCATCGATAAATCAACATACGTTCAAAATAGTTTGAGTAGATTTTCACTACGTATAACTTGTAAGGATTGTTCGGTCGGATAATTATGAAACATATTTTTAAAAAATATATAAGACAAAGAAAAACCTGCTTTTTTATGTTTCAAAAGTTTTTATTAAAACTCGACGATTATTTTGGCTAGCGAAGCCTTTCTCAAGAGTACAAAACGAATACTGAATCTGACGGGTTAAACTAGGTCTTATAAATGTAAACTTATCAAATAAAATAAATAAATTATACAACCTATTGTGTGTATGTATCTATTAATAAGTTATTTCGAAAATCTGACTATAAGCTTGCGATGTTATCATTTCGTTTAAAAGCTTTCTTAATTTCTAATTGTTCTAATAAGTTGAGTATTTTTCCTTTCTTTTCGGTATGTAATAATCTAATACTATCAATATCTAAATTATGGTTGTTTTCTACACAGTGAGTGATAAAGCCTGTAGATTGTTTCTTATCATTAATGTCCCTAACATGTTCTTTTAATCTTATTGATAATAATTTTCTACCCGACTGGCCTTAGTAAAAGGCATCGCAATTTAAACAGTTAATTTTATGCACGCCACTTTTGTTCATAAACGATTGTTTTTGTTTATTATTGACCAAAATTTTACCCAAGTTACACTTATTAACCGAAATAGTCTTTTGACCCAAAGCATTAAGTTTTATTACTATAAGTGGGAACATAGTTAATTCACTATGTGTTGTTAAAAAAAATGGGAGAATAATGTTAAAAGGGAGTCTAAATCAGGGCCCGACGTAGTATCAACCTTGAAGTTGGACGCAGTCGCCACGTAAAGGGATGCAAATCATATGGACAAAACTTCAGACAAACAAGGGGAGTGCAGTGATGGTTATGCGCTAGAATTTGCTTGTGTTTGGGGTATGTGAAATTATTACAAGCCTTTTCCATCAAAGATCCTTCACATGCTTCCTGCTTACTACAAACAGCGATTGAGTGAAACGTATCATCCGCCGATGACTACGTAACAACGGACGGACAGATGGATGGATGAAATGGTATATAAGTTTGTAAAGAGTTCGATGTCAGCGGGAGATCGTTGACTTGCAAATCGTGTGACTAGAATCTACCTACAACTACAACTACAACTCCGGTACAGTTTTAAAGATAGCTGCACCTTTGACGACCGCTTCAAATACGTAATTGCAATTAAGTATTTCACGCTAGTCAGTCTTGCCATCATACTTAACATGCTCGCTACATAATTACGAAACTATCAGAATCTCCAACTACATCAGACTTTTGATCTGATTAAGGAAACAACAAAGCGCTTCTGCAATTCTTTCTCTAATAACTTTTTGTGTTGTGCGCGCTTTTTTTATTTCTTTCATTATTAAGAGACAACGATATGGCAGGAGGATATTTGCAATTTGTTATTATAATGTGTATATTTTCGCAGTAATCGTCCACAACAAGGTGCTACTTATAGAATTTCGTTTAGATTTAATCCTATTAGTATGATATGATTCTTGCAATTTTACTATTATCAATGAGTTAAAGATACATTTTTGTCGGTTGTACCTTTGCAACGTGTATTTTTATAATTCTCCTTGGAATTTATTATTTACAGATCGTTCATACCTATTTCAAAATTTTATTGCTCATTGTATCAAATTCTATTGTACATATTTTCAGTTTCGTCTATTCAGTATGGATTAGACCCCAATAATGTATCTTACAATTTGATCTTTGATTAAAACAGTCGATTCGGTTTCCGCGCTACATTTTTTCATAGGTATATACAGTCCACGCAACATAATTGAAGTTCTTTTTTTTGTGAAGTTTTTGTTAATGTGTTTGTTTGTAAGTTTAAGTGTTGTTAATAAACATCAAAAATAAACGATCGATTGTAGTCATTTGTTAGAACAATTTTTGTGAGAAAAACAATCATTTCATTAAGTTCGTCAAACCACGACAAGAATAGATACTAAATAACGAGATAAAAACAAATTTCTTTTAAATAGGTACAAAACTGAAAACTTATTACCACATTTACACAGCTTTAAAAGAAATTTGTCTTTATCTCATTAGCTAGTATCTTTAACTCTTTGATAACGGCTTCATAGCCGAAACATGTCAGAGTTCTCTCAATTAAAACGATGAAACAATTTCAAGTGTTCTTTTCTATCAATTTTGTATTTACAAAATGTTTCAGTAACAGTAATTACCCTAAATACAATCATGGTTATCTTTATTATTTATTATTATTACTGATGTAATAAACTGTTCCTATTGAGAAAGGCATAATGATAGCAAAACAATTGTATTTAAAATTAAAAATTAAAATTTAAATCAAAAAAACTTAATTTCACTTAAAACTTTATTAAAAACTCGATACGTTTTTTGCCTACTAAGTAACAAACAGCAAATAAATTAATTTATGGTACATCCTAAGAGGTGGTTGTTACTCCTGAGGATGCCATTATAAGACGAAATACGTATCGAGTTTTTAATAAAGTTTTAAGTAAAATTCCCAAGTTTGTTTGATTTAAATTTTAATTTTTAATTTTGAATCATGTTTCACCAGGGGATAACGGCAGATACCCTTAAATAGTATTTATTTATTTAAATGTGGTTTTACTTATTTCCATTATCAATGAATGTATATTATCACAACTTCATTTGTGAGGAATTAAAAGACAGCATCTAGAACTCGCGCGCTACCCTTGTATAGATATATTAATTATTGAACGACTTTGGTGTTTATTTTGGAATGGTAAATATTATTTATTGAAAATTTATTTATCACTTTGATTTTGACGTTTTTATAAATTGTTAATGAATGGTATTATTGCATCATCAACGTAAATTATACATTAAATATTTTATGACCCTATACATTCTGCCATTATAATTAATAAACTTCGTTTATTTATCACGCGTAAACATGGAATAATGTTTTTGTTACAAATTAATTATGGAATATTTGGCAAGACGTTCAATTTTTATATTGAAATTTTCCCATTAAAGCAAATCACAAAATCACGTAATTCATTTACTTAGTTTGTACTTCGTCTTCTACTGTTCATAAACTATCTCAAACGTTACCAAGTAACTAACGATGTTAAATAAACCATTGCAAACAGCGGAATGAAAACAAGCGAAAATCCCTCTGTTAAATCTTAAGATAAAGTTGAACCTTCAGAAGTTGCAATTCAATATACGTAACATTTCCGTTACATCAGATGTTATCCACCGAACTCGGCGGCGCCGTATTAACAACTCTCGTATTTGATAAGTCTTTCGCACTTACCTTCCTTTACTCGTTTTTCTTATCGTCGAATTCGTCAAAGCTCTGCTCTGGCGCGGAAGGATTCAGATTCTTCGGTCAATAATGACGATCGGCGGTTGCGCGTCGAAGAGGGTAAGACACTATCTCGCGATGGCAACGAAGAGTAATAATAGTAGTAATAGTTAATATGTGAATGTCGCGTTCTTTGCGGCCTTGGCCTTGCTTGCCACGGTGTACCGATCGCGGATGGCACCGAAACAGAAATGCCCAACAAGTACGACTGATCCTCAAGAAGCAGTGGAACTGAAGAAGAAGAGGAATGTAGAGTGGGGAACAGGTGGAGGTCCAGCTTCGTCTACGGATGATAGCAAGGCAAAGTCGACCTAGAGGATGGTCAAAAGACGATCGGAGCAAAAAAAATTGTTATGAACAACGGGGATCATCAAACTGATTCATCTTTAATATTTTGGCGACCACTGAACTTACATGCGCTTATAGAATTTTCATCGCGTTATTACTTGTGTTATATTATCACAACCTTATGTCTCCCAACTATTCTCCCCAAATTTTTCACTACCCTATTGCGACAGGCATTGAAAGAAAATAATTACAAATATCAATCCAGAAGAACACGTTGTCGTAGGATGTAAAAAAGAATGAAGAAGAAAGAAGGAGAAACGTTTTAATAAATAAAAATCAGCTAAATTTCTTAGAAACTTAGGATAGGAATATGTAACAGTAAAATACAAGAAATCTGTGCCCGCCAGAGTCATGAAGTCCAGGTGCAACGGTGATGGCTGCAAAAAGCTAGAGTATTGCTTTGTTACTACTTAAACTTTGTTCAGTGCAACTTTTCTGAAACATATTGAATACCGATAATAAAGAAATAAAACACTGGAACGTTTACACAGAATTGTATTTAAAATACTCTACAATATTGTTTCTAAAGAGTAACAAAAGAATTATACTAAAGTCTAAAGAATACTTAACTACTATTTATATATTTATACTTTGAGTAAGGGTGGTGGATGGCAATTTTTACTATAGTTTGTGTAATATGAGGGGTGAATTGGATATATTAAGTTCTAATTGATTATTGACTAAATTAACCTGATTATTTATAGCTTTTATAATCAATTAGAACTTAATAGATCCAATTCACCCCTCATATTACACAAACGATAGTAAAAATTGCCATCCAAAACCTTACTCAAATATTTTTAAGTATAAATAGTATAACTTAAGGGTATCTGCCGTTATCACTTGGTGAAACATTTTTCAAAATTGAGAAAAAATTAAAACACTGAGGGTTTCACTAAAACTTTATTGAATACTCGATACCTATTTCGCCTTATAACGGCATCTTCAGGAGTAACGAAATTATACTGCTTCTAATATTTCTATATATATCAGTATAAAATCGTTACTCCTGAAGATGCCCTTACAAGGCGATATACGTATCGAGTATTCAATAAAGTTTTAGTGAAACCCTCAGTGTTTTAATTTTTTCTCAATTTTATAAATAGTAGTTAAGCATTCTTTATACTTGGTTTTTTGTGGTTTCCTTGGATCATTTAGGGAAATGCTGGGGCAGTAATATTCCACATATAATCTTTCATTTCTCTTCTGTCTTCATTTCGTCCGTCTCATCTTTCTCTCCCTAACCACACCACCCACCCATTCCCACGATTCCTGCAAGGAGGCTGAAGAGGGCCTTACGCCCTACCCTCCGGCTTTGCACTACAGTGTAGGTCGGAGGGACTGCCCGCCCACCAGCACGAGTAGCTGGTGGGAATGAAACACAAAAAATTTTTTTCTTTAGACTTTAGTATAATCCATTTGTTACTCTTGTGAATGACCGCGTCGGTCGAAACAATATTGCAGAGTATTTTAAATACAATTATGTGTCAACATTCCAGTGTTTTATTTCTTTATTATCGGCATTGCTTTGTTTTTCGTTTCATAATCTTACACCAATGTCGGTTCAGAAACACAAATCATTTTTGTCATCTGCTTCATGTTACAGTATGCTTGTTTGTTTATTACAATAAAAAAATGAGCGATTTGATATTTTTGTCTTATTTTAGTCTGCTCATAACTTACTTACTGCGTGACAGTAGTGTCTCAATAGAGTGTGAGTTATGTATATTGGTGTCACAAGTTGTCGTATCTCAATTTTTTTTTAAAATCTCGAAGAAAAAAATTACAGTGCACATCGATAACAAAAATTCATCAAAGATAGTTCTACAGTTAAATAAAAAAAACAACGACATAAGTAGCAAAATATTAAAATATACCTGACATATTCATTATTATTATTATAAAACGACTGCAGTGTTAATTTTGGCTTTTAATAAACAATGTAATTTATCACGTTATTCAACTCAACATTTTTAATTGTATAGCTTTAATCTAATAAAGGGACCTGTTAGTAAGTACCATTTCCGTGAATGTTTTTCGTTTCTTTATCGGGAAAACTTCTAATTTAAATTTAAATTCGTATTTTCTCATAAACATCTTCCCCTGGGAAACTACAACTTTGAGAAAAACTAGGACGAAGAGAAATAATTGACCTTTGGGCAAGATTATTAACTTGTAATTTATCGTTAGGGCTTTTATTTAAAATAAAGTTAACTGGCTACCTATATATATATTAAATAAATTTAATTGGTTTTGTTATTCATATTTGTAAAGACGCTGATTTTCAACATAGAATGGCGCTGAGGTCGCTTTACATTGCAAATCATGACCTCTTACTTTAATTCTTAGCAGCCGATGGCGCTTGTCACATTAAAGATAAGGAACGGCCTCGAACGTGAAATTTTTGTATATATCTGCCATCCCTTCCTATAGCCGTACATCACATTTATTAATAATAGCTTATTTTTAGGGTGACTCAGTGGTAAATCCAGTTAGATTTTAAATACATTTCTGTCACAACCGTTATTTTTAAATAAATTATTATGCATTCCATTGTTTGTGCGTGCAATTATAACAATGTCGATTGCATTTATGTAATCCGGCTGAGTCACTTGTTAGAAAGAGACAGAATGATTCATAGTTATTATCATTATTAAAATCAGGACAATTTTAGGGATACATATACAGGGGGAAAGATTAGTATAATTATATTTGTGGATGGAGATTTGGTAGGGATGGTAGGATCGTAGGGCACCTTCAGGGCGTATTAGAAGCAGAAACAGGAGTACATCAGAGCAGAGGAAGATCTAGTTATGACTTCTGTTCCACTTCCAAGGATATACAAAGATTAAGAACTACACGTTTCGCCTTTTCTAACCAGTGGATTCCCTTTTGTTTATTCTTGTGCTTGTCGAGTGTTGTTGTATATGGGTATAATATTTTTATAATTATTAGTATTAAATAAAACGTCAAATAATTAAAACAGCTGACCTGGTCCAAGTTTAAACATAGCGATACATTTTTTTTAAATTTATTAACAACATTACCCATCAATCTCTACATGAACAATACCATTAATGAAAGCGATAATTCAATTTTTCAAAATTAACGTTGTATTTCCGACTTTAATCGTTATACTGCATTGTCCCAGGACATGTTAATGTATTACCATTGATAAAGTGATTGATTAGCTGTTATTATTGACAGGTTACACGAGTTTTTTATTGTGGCTATCCGCGAATAGTGACTTGCTTTTTTTTAACGTTAATTTCTGCTAGTACAGCCACCAAATATGATTGCATGCTTCTTCTGGTCGAAGAATTACACTTAATGTGCAAACTTAAAAAAAAGTAGTACAGGAAACACCTTCCTCTTAATTAGGTACTCATTTCTTCTTTCATTCGGATAATGTTTGGAATGTATTAGAAATAACGAAACGTATGTACATACCTATGTATCAAAGTTTATGTAATAAATGAAAGATTGAATTGTCTTTTAACAGTGCAATAGAAATCGTTTTGTTGCCCAACGTTTTTGTTTTCCCGAGACCAACATCCACTAAAATTAGACGATAAAATGGTAATTGATTTTGATGTTGCTGTAAATCATCAGCAAATTGAAAGACAAACGAAAGCATTTTGCAGACATAAACCAGTTAGTTTATGTTTATTGTACAGTTTCAAATACGAACAGAAAAGTTCAAATTGCTTAGTAAATTAAGTTTTTCGGTGTTGCCAACAGCCTTGGTGATGTTGTTAAATTACCTCATCTTGTGTAAAGTTGTCGTTTACATACGCTATTTATATAGCAAAATATATGTACAAAAACATTAAGTAAACTCACTGAAGGATAACAGGCGGGCCGAAAAGTTCGTAGGCTGACCCATAGATGGCGCTACTAGTATCAAATCCATATGATTTTTAGTTAGCCCTAACCTTCAAAAGACGCGTGTATAAAGTTGAGAGCTGTTGGACTATTAGTATCTGAGTTATATGTTAGCATTTTTAGTGAAAGAACTTTTGTTACTTTAAAAAAGTGAATAAAAAGAAAATTCGTGTATTAATAAAGCATTGCTTTTTGGCGAAAAAAAAATACTGTTGAAACCAACCAAGGATTTGTCTTGATAGACATTATTCGGACTTTGCACCAGGAAAATCAACCGTAGAAAAGTGGTTTGCTAAATTTAAACGAGGAGAAATTATCACCGAAGACGATGCACGCTGTGAACGCCCCCAAAGAGGCTGTTACCGACGAAAACGTCAAAAAAGTCCACAAAATAATTTTTGATAACCGTAAAGTGAAGTTGATTGAGATAGCTGATTGTGATAGCCTAAAGATATCAAAGGAACGTGTTGGTCATATCGTGAATGAATATTTGGATATGCGAAAGCTCTGTACAAAGCGGATGCCGCGCGAACTCACAACCGACAATCGACCAAAAACAACAACGGATCGATTCGATGATTCTAAGCAGTGTTTGGAGCTGTTCAATCGTAATAAATCCGAATTTTTACGTTTTCGTCGATATGTGACGATGGATGAAACAGGACTGCACGTGATGAACCGAATCAGTATTCTGGGATGCTCATGGTATAATATTCGTTGACTATCTTAAAAAGGGGAAATCGATGGCAAAATTCCATGAATTGAACTTCGAATTGCTTCCCGCATCAGCGACATTTTTCTGTTCTCAGACCTTAAGAGGATGATCGCTGGACAGAAATTTCGCACCGATAAAGAGGTAGTCGCCGAAACTGAAGCCTATTTTGACGCTAAAGACAAATCGTATTATAAAATGGTATCGAAAAATTGTATGACCGCTATAATCGTTAATCGTTGTATCGCCCTCGAAGGGACCTATATTGAATAATAAAATAAATTCTATCAAAAAAAATATATTTTTATATGCTAGCATACTAACTTTTCAGCCCGCCTTTTATATACCCAAAACGGTGGAGTAAGAAAACGGAAGAATGATGATAGGTAGAATTAAATAGAAAATAATGAAATAATCAATTTACCCCTACTAATAATTGTTCAAATATTTCATTATATTAATATTTAAAATTTAAAATCAAATTTATAGCCCTGGCAGAGGCGAGTATGGCAATAAACACCACAATAATACTAACTACTTATCTGTTTTTTTTTTAATTTTTTCCATACTCTTCTGTCAATATCAGTTTTAATCATATTGTTTACTGATTTTGGCCTCTGTATATCCAACAGTGAAACTGTATATAAATTATTAGTTCGTCCTTGTCTACAATGAACTTCTCACCGTTGTTGCTAAAATCCCTAACTGCCTGTTACCTTTTCATACAAACAATATAGGTATAGGTATATAAAACACTGTGTAATGGTCGACCATTAAATTTTCGATTTCCTCAATTGCAAAGACAGTGGAGTGGTAAAATAATTTTTTTTTTGATATCTTCATTTTATTACAACAAGTGTGATAATATATAGATTTTTTTTGCAATATCACGAAGGTTTTTATTTTAATTTAACACTTCCTTGGAACTGACCCGACCAATTAAAATTGATATATACTTGTGTATCCTGTTTATAGTCAGTAAAGTAATTGGTTCAACCCGTTCCGAGACACCACTCTTAACAATACAGCAATAAATTTTGTTTATAATGAACGTCATAAAGATAGGGATTGAAGTAATAAAGTTATTATTGGTGGAAGGAACACCAGTTATTACACGTACTAAACCCGATATTAATCGTGATTACGGTGTTTTTAACAAAAGATGATCAAGTAAAAGATTAGGATAACGGCATTAAAAAACAGTCAAAAGAAACGCGTTAAAATGTGTTAGGATAACCTGCAAAAAAAATCTCTGTCTTATTGTTTGTATTGTTACACACATGTAATCATTATCTGCAGTTATCCTTAAAAATGCGCTATCAAATAGGTTTTCTTTGTTTAATGCACAAATAACAAATAATCACTACATATTCAAAAAAGAAGGAATTAAAATCCTTATTCGTCTAAATATTAAGATCAAAGATCTCACATTTGTAATTCAATGCCGGTAGAGGTATTAGTCCTCGGAGTAGTTGTTTCGTTGATGCTATATTTATATGTATAATATAGCCTGTAAAGGCCTTTCTGCCAGTGTCCACCTGATGAGACCCGATATGACGAAACCGGTCGTGGAATATGGCTTTCGGTTCGTTGTTCCTACTTGGTAGGTCGCGTTCCAAATGTGAGATCTTTGATCTTAATATTTAGACGAATAAGGATTTTAATTCCTTCTTTTTTGAATATGTTGTATCTTCGTCTAAGAATCCATCGGAATCAACAGTGTAATTCAATGCTGGTAGGGGTATTAGCCCTGGGAGTAGTTGTTTCTGTTGATTCCATATTTATATTTATAATAATTATTACGTTTTTCCGAGTAAAAAGTTTCAAAAAAGCGAAATAATCACGATAGGCTATTAAGAATTAATTTTTTATTAGGATTAAAACAGCAGACGTATAAATAAATACAGGCAGCGCAGTAACTGAAGAGAACAGACGTGTATTCAAATTTATATTAATAACATCTTTGTTTAGAGAAGATGTAGTGTTATTTTATTACAACAGACATACATTAATAAAATGCTTTACATACTTTTTTATTGTTTCTACCATTTTCTAGGTAAACCTAGATCTGGTTTATGTACAATATATTTATCTAATTTCAATTTTGTTACAGGACCAAGACTTCACAGAGCCAACACGTACCTCCACGTTCGTAAAGGTCTTTGCTTTGTAAGGTAGGATTTTTCATATTATTTTTATTAGCAAGTATGAGAAGTGTTGATAAATAGTCTAATTGAAACAAATGAAAACGAAATTGAAGGCAGCCAAAATAATGTTTATAATAAATAAAAATAAACCTTTATGTTACTATTACACCATAGGTACTATTACCAAAAAAAGTCTCTCGTTAATAATAACCTATCAACAAAAGTTTTTGTAATAGTTAGGGATGAGTATCATTTTATTTATTTACCTACCTCACTCTCCATTATTATTCTTTTTTCATACTAATATCATTTCAGAATTAAATTAAGCAAACGCCGGAATGTAATCGCATTAGTTACTTTAATCCTTTAATGAGAAATATATAATAGATTTGGCATTTACTTGGTGAAAATTTATGATCACTTTGTATAAATAAAACACAAGACGGTAAAATTATATTTATTTCTCTGTATCTTTTTCAAATGGAATGTTACACTTTCTTTTTTTTTTTGGTTTTGATTATTCTAGAGGAGGGAAAATCTTTAAAAGACACCTCCAAGAGGGTAGTGTCGGATTTGCCGAAGGACCTACCGACTAACACCCCTCCTCGAGTTGGGTTTTTTTTAATGTTTTCGTGGAAGAGGGGAAATCTTCGAAAGACACCCAGCCGTCCGTACGACTGGGTAGTGTCGGATTCCCGAGAAAGGTGTCCTCAGCCCTACCGACTAAAACCCCTCTACCTCAGGCCGTTTTAGGAACTTACGTTCCTCTTCAGCCGTATGGGGTTATAGGTTTAGTAGATTGGTTTTGGATGTTTTGAGGATGGGATGATTCGTTGATGGATATTGTGAAATTGATTGCATTCACGTTGAAGGATAGACTAACGGAAACAACTACTCCGAGGGCAAATACCCCTACCGGCATTGGATTACACCGTTCGTTTGAGGTTGGGTTGGTAGGTTGGTTTGTTTTGTGGTGGAAGTTGTGAAATTGATTACATTCACGTTGAAGGATAAACTAACAGAAACAACTACTCCGAGGGCAAATACCCCTACCGGCATTGGATTACACTGTTCGTTTGGTTGTTTATGGTTTTTTGTTTTTTTTTAGGAAGTGTAAACTTGATTAGGATCACGTTGATTGCCGTTGACTGAACAACGGGCGTGTTTTGAGAAATTTGTTTGTTTTGTTGAGTGTTTTAGTAGAAGTGTTAAAATGTGATCTTATGAGCTTGACAGGGTTCACGTTGATTGCCGTTGACCGGGAACAACGGGTGTGTTAAAAGTATATTAGTTTGTTTTGTTAATTGTGTTTAAGTAGAGGTGTTAATCTGCTTTTTTTTGTGAACTTGACCAAGGTTCACGTCGATTACCTTTGACCGCTAACAACGGGTGTGTTGAAAGTTTTAGTTTTTTTTTGTTTATTGTGTTTAAGTAGAAGTTTTGAGAATGTTTTGTGTGAACCCGAACAAGACACATGCTGATTGCCGTTGACGCGCTAACAACGGCGTGTTGAAAGGAGTTATTTCGTTTTGTAAGATGTGTTTTAAGAAGAATTAATATGTAGTTTTGTGAACCTAATCCGTTTACATTGTTGGTTGAGTTTGGACTTTGGATGGGTTGGTTGGGAGATCTCCCTCTTCCTTGCCGTTGGTCGGTGGAATGTCGGAGATGTCGTTAGGTTTGGATGGTTGAGAGATCTCCCTCTTCCTTGCCGTTGGTCGGTGGAATGTCGGAGATGTGGTTAGGTTTGGATGGTTGAGAGATCTCCCTCTTCCTTGCCGTTGGTCGGTGGAATGTCGGAGATGTGGTTAGGTTTGGATGGTTGAGAGATCTCCCTCTTCCTTGCCGTTGGTCGGTGGAATGTCGGAGATGTGGTTAGGTTTGGATGGTTGAGAGATCTCCCTCTTCCTTGCCGTTGGTCGGTGGAATGTCGGAGATGTGGTTAGGTTTGGATGGTTGAGAGATCTCCCTCTTCCTTGCCGTTGGTCGGTGGAATGTCGGAGATGTGGTTAGGTTTGGATGGTTGAGAGATCTCCCTCTTCCTTGCCGTTGGTCGGTGGAATGTCGGAGATGTGGTTAGGTTTGGATGGTTGAGAGATCTCCCTCTTCCTTGCCGTTGGTCGGTGGCATGTCGGAGATGTGGTTAGGTTTGGATGGTTGAGAGATCTCCCTCTTCCTTGCCGCTGGTGGGTGGAATGTCGGAGACGCTCTGGGAGATCGGTGGCCCACCACAGATGATTGGGTGGGCACTCGCGCTGAAAAGCAAAAGAAGGTGTTACACTGACAAAAATATATCTTACATATACCATCGGTGAAAGTGGGGGTTGCTTTAAAATAGTTTTGTTTTTGATTTTGATTTTATTTATTTCTATTGACTCTAATTTTACATTGCTCGCATTTCATCTTTTTTTAAAAAGGTTTTCTTTTTTTTATTGTTTCATTTAAGACCACAAATAAATTAAGTGTATTTATAAAATTTAACAAATATAAGATAGAAAATGCTAATAAACTAGACCTATATAAGTTATCATGTCGTTCCTGCGAAAAATGATGTATAGGTCAAACGTGTAGATCATTTAAGACTATAATTAGAGAACATTTTAAAAGTTAGGAATACAATTAACAAAAAAGTTTTACATTATTACAATCTATGGAATGGTTATTATTTTATACTATAGTATATATAATATTGCATAACATAACATAACTACACAAAGGCAAACACTTATACCTCTTAGAAATTTTGGAAATATCTAAAGCTATAACACAACAAAAACAGGTAACAAATGACGAAACTGATTTTGGGATTTCCCCGTTATTAAAGTTAGCTGTTGAGACAAACCGGTAATTTATATACATTTATGTTAGTATTTAAGTTTGTAAGAATTGTGGTAAACTTCAACCCTTATAAATACCATATTAAATTATATTATGTCTACAATCACTTTGATAATGGCATAACAGTCGAAATCACCAAAAAGCCAAGCCAGTATTCAATTTCGTTAATACTTATGCTATATTTGTTTTATGTTTACTAGAGGATATTAGTTCTTATAGTCATAGGTACTATAAGTTGTTATTATTATGAACAGGCTTGTATAGAGGTGCCTTGCGTACCTTTACAGGAGTTAGTAGTAAATTCTACTAATCACTAAGTCTCTATAAATGTAAATATAAATATAAATAAATAAAGTATATCGCTCAACTCTGTTTCTGCGTACCGTCACTCTAAAAGTATGAGTTTTTTTTTTTAGATCTGTATTACCGCCCCATGTAGACAGTACATTAAGCGTTATACCGTTCTCATCTTCTTCAATTAAAAGTTTATCGGCGCGTTATTTCTGGAAACTTAAATTGCTTCGCCTTCCTGTCGCATCATGTGCGCTCCGTGACAGTTATTCACTGTAACAAAAGCGTTTACAAAGATGAAAACACGTTAATCAACTGATGAAAGCTGAAATCCTTTTTAACTACTATTTCTTACCGTTACTTCCAATGCAGCAGATAAATTGGTAATTTGTTCGTAGTCATGTAATGCCATTTAGAAACTGGTGTACATGTTTACAATGTACGTATATTATTATAGTGACGTAATGACAATATCAATTCAATTTTATATTTTAATACGATAAATACGATGTATAACGAAGCTGAAAGATCCGAGCATCTTCATTCATTATTTATAGGAAGTTATCAATATTTACATAGAATGTAGAAAACGACGAAGTTTTACAAATAACATTTTTGATACCTACCACTGAAAATAATAATAAAAATTTGATGAAGAACTGATATGAAAGGTAATAGCAACATGATCGATGCACGATTAATGTGCATTATTACTGTGATCTACCGGATGCCGCAAAAAAAATTGTCATATGGCCAATGCCACAAGTCAAAAATTTGATGCATTAGTCTGAGAAACGCTGGAACATCCGCCATATAGCTCCGACTTGTCCCCTTATGACTTTCATCCTTATGGGCCGTTGAAAGAAGCGCTTGGAGGCTAACGTTTCTACGAAAACCACGCAATGGAAGCATTTGTAGTCTGATGGTTACAAGAAGGATGATGGCATAAAAATGCTTTCAATCCGATGGGAAAATACATTTCTAGGACAGGAGACTATATAGAAAAATAGTAAATGTATCGAAGTCTAATTAAATGTAGTTCGAATTTTTTACAAAGCAATACCGTTTATATTTGATACACCCTCGCAGTTAGGAATGAGGGATGTTCTAGGTTTCAGGAAGATTCGCTCAGGTTAGAAAGGAACGAAGCAGTTATCTATCAGATTTTGTTATTTTTACTTTAACTAACACTGATTAATAGACAGATACATTGGTAATGTTTAAAGATGGGTTTCTACAGGCAAATGAATTGTTTTCCAACTTTTAGCAACGTTCAATATTTCATTTACTTTCTAAGTAACGGTACCACAATTTTGTTGTTAACTTCCAAATCTCTTAAATATGCACTTCTGAAAAGTACATACCTGCCTACCTATTATAATAATTGTGAATACGTGAAACGTCAAAATCAATAAATCTTCCACCGCAACTGACGTTAATATTTGAGCAGTTTTGATACGTTGGCAGCGTTTCCTACTCAAACTGAAAAATTAACAGTGGGGCACAACCGTGAGACTATCTTCCTTGTATACAGCTGAAATTACTAAATCGTGATATCTAAATTATATATTCGTATATATTTTATTTCTAAACTAATTGCTATCGAATTTTATTAGTTTATTTAGTTTAATCATTATTTAACTACGTGTATCATTTTGTGGAGTTACATGCGAACAATTTCATTTAATGTAACTTCGTAAACTTTCACGACCGGAATTGAAGGAACAAAGACGTTGATCCGGGCAGGAATTTGTAGATCCAGACGTTTCAACTGCAACTTCGGCAGTCAACTTCAGTGGGTGATAATTATTTCAAAATAAATATGGAATCAACAGAAACAACTACTCCCTCGGAGGGAGGCTAGTTGTGGGATTTTACTTTCGGTTCACGGTGCCTGCTTGGTAGGACGCGTTCCAAATGTGGGATCTGTGATCCTTAAAATTTAGACGAATAAGAATTTTAATTCCTTCTTTTTTTAGATATCTTTCGTATTTTCATCTAAGAATCTTTCTAAATCAACACAGTGTAATTCAAAACCGGTAGGGCTATTAGCCCTCGAAGTAGTTGTTTCTGTTTATTCCATATTTATATTTATCATATACCCTGTAAAGGCCTTTCTGCCAGCACCCACCTGATGAGGCCCAATGAGTCGAGGCCAGTTGTGGGCTTTGACTTTCGGTTCGCGGTGCCTGCTTGATAGGACGTCCATGTTCTAAATGTAGATTTATTGATCCTTAATATTTATACGAATAAGGAATTTAATTCCTTCTTTTTTTTAGATAATTATTTAATTGAAAGTTAAAATAAATAATGTTTCGAAGTGATCTTTATTCCGTATGTGTATTTAACTAAAAGTGCGTTTTTTGGATTATTGATTTATTTAATTTTTGTTGTACGTTCCTCAATCATTTATAATCAAATTTGTCTAAGAATTTTGAAAAAGATTTGAGTAGGTATATGTGTAATAATTTTCAAATACAATAACATTTTCGAAATACCGTCGCAGTTTACTAGATCTTGAAGTTGAACATGAAAATTTTGTTTCAAAAACTTACTTTAAACCGTAATTAGTCGTACAATATGCGGACACCGTACTTCTTTCGGCCAACTGATTTTGTATTCTTGTTATCTTATCCACTGGCTAGAACAAGTGTAGAACATGAACTTCTACAATGAGGCCAATTAGTAATCCGTAAGCTATGAGAAAAAACGGCTGTTTGTTATTCAAAGGTAATGAGTGAGTATCATAGTTGGCACTGAAGAGACTTCACAGAATACAATATATACATATATACATGTTAGTATACGGTTTTGTTTTACAATTTGTGCGAAAACTTAACAAATTTCATAAATCACCAGTAATTGGTGGCAAACAGGCCGTGGTGTATATTATCAAGGAAGATTTATTTTTGAATTCTCCACAACTCATTATTATTTGTATTTTTGAAAAAATCTTTCAGATTAATAATACAATCTAGCAACTTTGTTCCTGATTCCGATAACTTCTTTTAATAAATTATTTTAAACTAGAGTTACAAAGATGTTTGTTTCGACCTTTACTTGATGAAAATCGATATTAAATACGAATAAGTAAACACTAATAAGATTATATAATTGAGTCTATCGTTACTTGGATGAAATTCATAATATTAAAACACAAAATTTAAATACTTGTTAATATTTCAACAAATTTATTAATGCACTTGGCAATTGTTTCGCCAAACTCTGGCATCATTAGAAGTTTTATACTCACTTGAGTTAGAAGTTACCAGTTTTATACTTAACTTGAGTTAGAAGTTACCCGTTTTATACTAACTTGAGTTAGAAGTTACAAGTTTTATACTAACTTGAGTTAGACGTTGCCAGTTTTATACTAAATTGAGTTAGAAGTTGCAAGTTTTATACTAACTTGAGTTAGAAGTTACAAGTTTTATACTAACTTGAGTTAGAAGTTAGAACTTCTAATGATGCCAAAGTTTGGCGAAATAATTGTCAAGTGCAGTATTAAATTTGTTGAAATATTAACGGGTGTTTTAATACTTATAGATTTTCACAACTTTTTTATTTTAAATATAAATATGTAATCAACAGAAAAAACTACTCCAAGGGCTAATACCCCTACCAGCGTTGAATTACACTGTTGATTCCGAACGATTATTAATCCAAAAAAGAAGGAATTAAAATCCTGAATATTAAGATCAAAGATCTCACATTTGGAACGCGTCCTACACTGTAGGCACATTGTACGGAAAGCCATATCCCACGACCGGTTTCGACCTATCGGGTCTCATCAGGTGGGCGCTGGCACAAAGGCTTTTATGTGATTTAAGTACCTTCTTTTTTGGATTTTTTATTTTGTAACATATGTTTTTTTGTTAACATATATTTACCATTAACAATTGTCATAAATTTGAAATGGGAAAATTAGCTATCCTTTTCCTTTATTCTTTTGGGTCCGCCCATGTTCTGTTCTCATAGGTCACATTGTATATATACATATTCTCACGACTATCATGCAACTTTACAGACGTAGGTACAATACCAATGGATTAGAATACAAATTAATTTAACGGTCGACAGGAAAGATATGCAATAAAGTCAAAAGCTCGCCGCCTCTGTCGCGTCTTCATATTCTACTGTATTTCTTCGACGGCGTGGAAGCAAAATTCGGAGCGCCCTTTGTCGACGTATATACATATATATATATGTATATATACATATAAATCTTTAGCGAATGTTGAGTATAATAAAATCGTTTTAAAGGCATGCGAACAAGCAGATATTAAGGGTTGCAAATTTAATTTCAAATCGAAAAGAAACGCATGAATGCATTTGTAAAGTTTTTTGCGTGAAGAGGATAGACCTTATACCTATATGCCAACGCATTATTCTTGAAAAGAATCCTCGAAGGAGATTCAAATCGTTACGTAAGTACGAGATATAAATCATGATGGAAATTTTTTCAATCAAAAATTTATTCATTCATAACAGTAAAAATTGAGTAGGTAGAAGAATAGTAGGCTGTGGTACTTGAATGTTAATTTTACATTTGGCGATTGGAATATGGACGAAATTAACGATTTTTAATAATTTCAATTGAATTGTCTGTTGGATAATTATGAAACATCGTTTAAATTAAATGAAAATATATATAAACAAAATGCTTTTAGATGTTTCAAATATGTTTATTAACACACTCTACATATGTTTCGACTTCCGAAGTCTTTCTCAAGAGTAATAGATATTTACTAAATTTAAACTGTAACTTAATGTTATTTATACAAAAGTCAAAAAGTATTTATAGTTAGGTATTGCAAGTAATAAGATGTACAGGTACAAGTATATTAGAGGTAGTTATACAAGGGTATGGTTATTTAGGGAAAACCCTTGTCGGGTTGTAATTCTTTAGAAATTGGTGAATCACCGGTGTGTCTTGGAACTCGGATTTATCATTTGTTATGTTACAATTATTTCTAAAGGCTTTTTTAATTTCGAACTGCTCTAAAATATTTAGACGTTGACCTTTATTTTCTATATGTAATAGGTTGAAGTTATCTCTGTCAATTTTATGGCCATTTTCTAGGCAATGTAGGCTTATGCCTGTAGATACCTTTTTGTTTTTTATATCTTTTTCGTGTTCTTTTAAACGTATGTTGAAATTACGACCTGTTTGACCAATGTAAAAAAAATTACAATCCTTACAGTTCAGCTTATATATACCACTTTTTTGTAATTTATCGGTTTTTTGTTTGTTGTTTGTTAAAATGCTTTTTAAATTAGTTTTATTGATCAAAATTGTTTTTATTCCTGATTTTTTTAATTCAGTACAAATTTTGTTGTTATTATTACTAGTATAATTAATTAATTTGAATTGTTTGTCTTCTTGTTTACACTTATAAAATTTGCTCAAAATTAGTTTTTTCTTTTTGTTTCTAATCGATTCATCAGTTAATTTAGTTTTATATCCGTTATTCTTAGCAATAATTTTTATAATGTCAAGTTCTTTTTTATAATTTTGTTGGCTTAATGGAAAATGTAATAGTCTGTGAATCAAACTGTGAAAAGTTGAAAGTTTTATTTGCCAAGACTGTTTTGATCTTGCGTGTATGATGGCGTCAGTACTTGTGTTTTTCCTATAAATATCATAATGAAGTTTATTATCTATAATTTTAACGTTTACATCTAGAAAATTCAGACCTTCATTTACATCTTGGTTTTCCATTGTAAATTTAATTCTAAACATATGTAGAGTGTGTTAATAAACATATTTGAAACATTTAAAAGCATTTTGTTTATATATATTTTCATTTAATTTAATTTAACGATTTTTGATGCTAAACTTCTCTTGGCGCGCTGAGGGTAACATTTTCTTCAAATTTATTTATAAATATTATGACGTGTTCAGTCACGAAAACACAATTAAACGAACGAGAACAACGAAATTTATTAACAACTAAAATTAAATTAACGACAGTTTTGATTAACACAAGTCTACACAATTTTTCACACTAGTCAATCTATTTCTCTCGTCGTTGTATTCTTCGCCACTACTTATACTCGCGTTCAACTGTCGCCACTCTATGACTATCGCCTGTCAGTGTTAACGCACGATGTAAACAAACAGACTCGGTCCACTTTTTTTCTAGTTTATCCTCGAGGAGGGGAAATCTTCAAAAGACACCCCCCAAAGAGAAAGGTAGTGTCAGATTCGCCGAGGCGCCTACCGACTAAAACCCCTCCTTGAGAAGGGAGATCAACCCGAAGGTTATGCATCCCTGGAAAAGTTGGTGAATAGTAGGTGACAAGGCCTTCTAAAACGGTCGTTCTGTTTAGGGGCAAAATCGGAAAGTATATAGATAGACGGATTTGAGTGACCTGACCGTTAATTTATGTCTTACATATATTTAAAATACTTTAAGTTTAAACATGTTACCTTTAGTATTTCAGTTTCTTCTTTGAAAACGGTGTAAAAACCAAAACAATTGCCAAATCTGCTGATTACATATATGAAACAGAAGCCAAGTGTTTTATTTATTCATCTACATTAATTAGTCGAAATGTTTCATCAAGTACCGAGGAACGACATCATTTCTAAAAGTAGGAATGAAATAAGTGAACAGTTTGTTTCCCTTACGATTAGTTTTGCAAACAAAACAAGAATTGACATATGTTACAGTTAAACGACAAAGCAGTTTAGTAATAAAAACCCAATCTGCTCGTCGACTGCACACATTTCTCTCTCGTTCGGACGTTAAGTGTTTTGTTTTGATGTCTAACAAACGGTAAATTGTATCTTGTAGGTGTATCAAACTTCATGCGAAATGGTTTAATAGTTGCTCAATAATGAAATGAGTCAGCCTGGTATGACCATAATTGGCAATCGGATTCGTTAACGAAGTTCTTTTTTTCGTTTTTGGCAAGTACAAGTACAGTTTAGAATCGAGAGAGGTTCTTGCGGAGGTCTGTAACAGTATATTTGTCATAAAATAGGTATACGTTACAAGACAGGGACATTATAATAAACAAATATAAACGTCAAGTATACAGGTCCTCAAATTTCTTTTTAATACATCATCAAGTGCCTCCAGATATTATTAGAATCAGAGAAACGGCAATCTAATACGTAAGTGTTACATCCATTTTAAGGTTAAACACCCCAAAAAGAAGTTAAGAAGAGTCTCCATATTAAATTTAATATTGTCACCGATCAATTAGAATTAGGACAAATTTCATGCCGACTGTTACTTACTTATTTGTAATTGAAGTAAAAAACAAACAAAAGGAAATTTTCACCAAATTTTATTAGAAAAATCCTAACAAGTTTCCGTCAACGCGACCATTTTCAAAGGAGTAGAGTACAAATACAATACTAGTAGTATTAATAAAAATAAACTTTCCTTTTGTTTGTTTTTTACTTTATTAAGTATGTTTCACAACAGTTGCACCCCACAAAGTGTTCTTTTGCAATTGTATATAAACAGGTAATTTACAGTGCATTCTTCAGGTAGAAGTTTTACAAATATATTTTTACAATGTAAGTCCTTATATACTAACTCACTCATCTAAGGGTAGGGGTACATGTTGGGAAGATTCTTAAAATTTATTAAATATTTAATAAAGATGAATTACATACTTCTAATTGGTCGTTTAGAGCCCAACCTTTTTTATAGAGTTTATTTATTTCTAATTTTTCCAACAGATTAAGTTTCATTCCTTTGTTTTCTGTATGATGGATTTTAAAATTTTCGTCAAAAGTATGTTTTGTTCTTGCAGAGGTTTAGTCTAGGTAGATTTAGTATTTTGTTTGTTAAAAGTGCTTAAATGTTCTTTAATTCTCTCTTTAAATGGTCACCCAGTTTGTCCTATATACAATTTCTCGCAACTTCCACACTTTAGTAAATAAATTCCTGATTTTTCAGCTTTATTTATTTCACCTTTATTATTTTTATAATGTTTCCTAAAGAACTATTTGTTTTGAACGAAATTTTTGCTCCTGTAAATTTTGAAATATGCTTTCCTATTTATTTTGAAATATTTCCTATAAAAGTTAATGACGAAAATTTTGAGACTAGTTTGGAATGTGCATAAACTAAGTTTAAAATTTGTTTATCAAGCTTTTTCTTTAATAAATTTTTAATTAGTGTACTGTTGTAATCATTGTTGGCAGCTATTTGGTAAATACGATTTAGTTCTATGTTATAATCTGAAGTTGATAAAGGTAAAGTTAAGAGTCTGTGTAGGCTTGAATAAAAGAGAGCTAATTTATAGTATGTATTATGGGTTGAAAAGATTTTGAATGGATGATTGTATCTATTTGTGTAGGTTTATGGAAAACAGCAAATTCATGTTTACCATTGACATTTTTCATAGTTAAATCTAAGAAATTTATTGATTTTTCTTTATTTTCTATTTCTAACGTAAATTTAATTTTTGAATGTAATTGTTTATGAAATTAAAAAAAGTCGGTAATTGTTTGTCCGTACCCTGAAAACATATTAATATATCATCTACATATCTATAGTAATATAGGCAGTTTTGAAGAAGTGTATTTTTAGATATATTTTTTTTAATTCATTTAAGAAAAATTCGGCTAATAACGGACTTAATGGGTTGCCCTTCTTGTTGTATATAATAAGTATTGTTAAATTTTAGGTAATTTTGTTTGAGGCATATCTCTAAAAGAGCAGTCGTTACAGTTTAATGTATTTTTAAAAATGTTTTAATAACCGAAACTAGTCGAATAAAAAATTAGTGTTCCTTTTCTATCAATTAAGTGAAGTTCTGAAAATGTTATTAATTCTGACATATTTCGGCTATAATGTCGTCATCAAAGAGTTATTACAACTAGTTAATTGAAGCTGTAATTACAAAAGTTTCTTTAAATACATGAAATTATTAATCTAGGGGGTAGTAGTGTGATTTGTATATATTTTACCTGGGACTGATCGAGCGGCGTGGTCTGGTGCTCTAGATCATTACTTAGCATTCGGGAGGTCACCGGTTCGAACCAGGGTTCGGCTGCTCTGGTCCAAGTTTTCTGTGGTTTCCTTGGATCACTTAGGCAAATGCTGGATTAGTAATATTCCACAGATAATCTTTCACTTCTCTTTTGTCTTCATTTCGTCCGTTTCTCTTCCTAACCACACCACCCACCCATTCACATGAGTCCTGCAAGGAAGCTGAAGAGGGCCCTACGCCCTACCCTCCGGCTTTGCACTACAGTGTAGGTCGGAGTAACTGCCCGCCCTCCAGCACGAGTATCTGGTGGGAACAAAAAAGAAGAAACTGACCTGAGACTGATTTTATCAAGGGATACGTCTTCCTCTTCAAGAAAAATAATTGATTAGTAAGGACCCTTTCAGTTGTTTCTAAGTAAATGAACAAAGTCTTTTCAAGTATTGAAACTCGCTTGGAATTACGAATTCATACTGTCGTTGTCGGCACCGTTTTCAGGACTAATCATTTTTTGTTTTTGTTTTTTTTTTAAGTGGAATATGTAAAACTTACCACTCGTTCAAACCAAAAAAAAAAAAAAAAAAACTAGCAAATTCTCGTAGATTATGCGCCGTCGTAGGTAGTACTTTTAGTGCGGGTAATTGATTCCCTTATCCTGGAATTGCAGGCTGGCGGACAGGCACGAGGGGTTGACACCACCGCAGCCGGTCTCGCATCTAACACACCACTTAGGTTGAATTGATTAAAATTTACGTGGCTCGGTAGCAGTTCAGGGCGAGCGGGTGTCGTTGGATGCTGATGGGGATGACGGTGCCAGCAGTAGGTCGATGGTGGTTTTATCGGTAAGCCGACCGGTTCGTAGGCGGCGTTGTTAGTTCGGCTGGCTGGTGTCAGAAAAGCCATAATAATTTTTCAGGATCTTCATTCTTCGCGTAGCACAGCTCGCGGCAATAATGCACACAGGCAAGCCACCCCCAATAAAAAAAAACCGTTTCGAACCAAGTGACAGCCGATCTATCAGGCCGACGCACTTGAAAAGTTACTATTGAAAGTGTCAGTCGGTAAGCGCCCCTCGACAGTGTGCACCCCATAGCGTCGTATCTGTCGTCTCGACCCTGGGATCTTAATTTGCGGTCGTTTGCAACGAAATTCGATTGATTGAAAATTCGCACCTCTCGGCCTAAAGAGATAATCACAACCGATCAATCTGTAATAACGGTTTCAATCGAACCTCTCAGGTCTGTGGCGCTTTAATTTTTCTTGCCATATTGATTTTTTATATATATAGGGCAAACAGGAATCCTTTCAAATGTTAACTGAACTAGTTGGCTATTTTGAATAGCTAACAATCGTCTTGTATTTTTTACGGGTAATTATTAATAGAGAACATTTAAAAATTGAATAGATTTGACCGTTACTTGATGAAAATCCATTATCATCATAAAATAACAAGACTTTATTAAACACAGTAACAATTCGTTGAATATAATAGGCGGGCTGAAATGTTCGTAGGTTAGCATAGAAAAAAATATTTTTCTTTGATAGAATTTGATTTCATTATTCAATATAGTTCCCTTCGAGGGCGATACAATGATTATAGCGGTCATACAATTTTTCGATACTATTTTTATAATACGATTTGTCTTTAGCCTTTAAATAGGCTTCAGTTTCATTCATTAGGCTATTACCTCTTCATCGGCGCGAAATTTCTGTCCAGCGAGCAGCGAGCATCCTCTTGAGGTCTGAGAACAATAAAAAGTCGCTGGGGGCCAGATCTGGAGAGTACGGTGGGTGCGGAAGCAATTCGAAGCCCAATTCATGGAATTTTGCCATCGATTTCATTGATTTGTGACACGGTGCATTATCTTGATGAAACAGCACTTTCTTTTTCTTTAAATGAGGCCGCTTTTCCGCGATTTCGTCTTTTAAACGCTCCAATAACGCTACGCAGTAGTCGCTGTTTCCCCTTTTTTAAGATAGTCAATGAATATTATACTAATAGTGCAACAGCTGTCAAATTTATACACGCGTCTTTTGAAGGTTAGGGCTAACTAAAAATCATATGGATTTGATACTCTATGGGTCAGCCTACGAACTTTTCAGTCCGCCTGTTAGCATACAAAACTAATTTCTCATTAGGTAAATTCATTAAAAACAGTAAGGAAAAGACGAACGAAGAACTTCAATCTGGAATTTATAATCTATCACGTGGAACTTTCTAAAAAGGATATGTTGAACAGATTCAGAATCCAAAGATATTTAATTGTTTTCCCGAATTTCATTATTTCGTTTAGTCGACTTCAAATTAATATCCTGAATTGTTACTAAACTGAAATGATGTTTAATGGATTTTGCTCATACTCGTGTTTGAAATTAATAACGTAACGTACAGAACAACACAATAGCTTTGGATGATAGTAAATTATTTTCGACACATTTAGAAGAAAACGATAACAACATTTACCATAATTTTGTGCAATGTCGTACGTCGTCTAGACTAATTTTGAGTGAATGTGATAAGCTACGATTAAAAACAATTTAAGTTGCCAACATTCTCAGAATTAGAAGCTAATTTCAGACGATTATTAATGCTAGTTGAATAAAAACACTTGGTTCTATTTTTACTTCGTCTGATATTTATAGCAGTATGTATTAAAATTAGACACGTACGAGGGGTGACCTAAAAGTAATGATATTGAATATTGGAAACAACAACAGTTATCTTTTAAAATTATTTTCATTTCTGTACGTAAAAATATGAAGAGGTTGAGGTGTGTGTCTAGCCTAAAACCATGACGAAATCTGATTTCTAACCTTGAACATATTTAGAAGAAGGTATTCGTCTTGACCCTTCAAGAATTGCCCTACATCGGCGATTTCCTCGCTGTATTCTACAAATTCCCTGCCCCGGAGCTGTTCCCTGAGCCGTGGTAAATGTCACTGAGGGCTAGATCAGAAGAATAGGGTGGATGTTTAAGCAATTCAAAGCTTTGTGTGCGGTCTGTGGTCTTGGTGAAACAAAACTCCTGCTCACAATTTTCCCCACCTCTTTTCTGTAGTATCCTCCCCAAATCTTCTTGTTTGGTCTGCATAGCAGAGTCTCCCAATGTTTTCACCAGGTCCTTGTTAGACATTATTTCAAACAAAACCTTGGTGTTGGATTTTCACCATTATTTTATTGTCACTTCAACCGCTCGTTCGTATTTAAATTATTGTATCTTCCAGAAATGTCATTCTTGTTTATATAGTTTACTCGTGAGAGTACAGAGGAGTTGTATTAAATTGTTATTACTTTTAGGTCATCCCACGTATACTGACTCATTTTTCAAAATAATTGACTTGTATTACAGCTTGCACGGGACCAAAATTAATAAGTAACAGCAAGTTAAATATCATTTTACAATAAGTACAGAAATACACTTTAATTTTTACATTGATAAAAACTGCTGCTGAAATGGATCATTTAATATGTGTTTGTAATATCACAAATGCAAATTAGAAATTTATCAGAAATTCTGTAGCGTAGGTATATAAAACTGTAATATTTCTGATTCGAATGTTACAAAGAAATTCACGATCAAATCAGTTAGCAACGTGCACGAGTCGCTCTCTGTGGAATGCAAGCCTGGCATTAAATTTATAACTCTCGTAGGATAGCCCCAGTTATAAGAAACTATGAATAAATCAAAATATCAAAACCATCAGTTATCTTCTTCTTTTTTTTTTTCTTGAGCGGAATGGCGAAGTGACCCCGCGATAAATCTTTTAGATCCCGCGGTCGAACCCTTAAAAAGTTATTCCCTCACTAATCGCCCGACTTCTCAAAAAAGCTCGATTTATTTGTAGCAATAACAACAAGACATTGGATGGTCTAATAAAAATAAATAAAAAAATGAGACCAAATGTATAATTCATAGACAACGTATGAAATAAATGAAAACGTACAACGTACCTCTTAAACAACATAAAGGCATAGGAAAATTTCCCCTGACAGACATTAGATCGAAATTTTCAAGGAAATATAATAATATTAATTAATTATTTGGTGCACTTGTTGTGAAACATGATTAATTAATTAAAATGTTCCCTAGTTGGTGAAACATCCCGTTGTGTTTTTGTCAAGTATGTTTTTCAGGATAAGTTGGTACTATAAAATTACTAAGATCCTGAACGTTTCAGCCCCTAACCCCAAACGGTTCTCGAAAAATTCAAAAAATATAAAATTAAAGAAATGTTTTTTTTCGAATTGGATGAACCGATTTTTGATAAAAAATGAATATATTTTATAGGGGCTTCTCAAAAAATAAATACAGCAATATTAATTCAAAAACAATATAACTAAAACAATGGAATGTTTCACCAATTTATTGAAATAAACTCAACAATTTGTTTCGGTCATAGACCATTATCAAGAGTACATATAATTTTACTAAAATTTAAAACTTACACAAACGTATATATAGTTCTATTACGTCTTACATAGAAGGAGAGGGGATGGTTCGGTTACAAGTTCAACTTGATTATTTACTAAATTAAGTTTGTGCGCTAGGGCTTTCTTAATTTCTAAATTTTCCAATAAATTTAATTTTTTACTCTACGAAATGTTACAATGTAAAATTTTTATATTGTCTTGATCTAAACTATGTCCGGAATCGATACAGTGTTCTGAAAATCATGTATTTTTAACTTTTTTATCGATACTGTTCACATGTTCTTTAATTCTAATACCAAGAGCCCTCCCACTCTGTCCTATGTAAGATGCATCACAGTCTTTACAAAATAATTGATAAATACCACTTTTTTGTAGCATGTCCTTTCCATTGTGTTTTGGTTATATTGTTTTTAACATGTTTCACAATAAGTGCACCGCAAGTAGTATTAAATATCATTAATTCAAAAAATTGAAATAAAAGTATATAAATATACAGAAATACATAGAATTAGAAAATGAATATAAAAAAGGCATATCTACAGAATATTCAAAATGTACAAAACTGACACATTAATTTACAACCCTAGCAGAGACGAATGTGACAATAAACGCCACAGTGCAATATTTCATTGGGGATTCTAAATTTTCATTATTAATATACTGTTTTTGTAGTAGACAGAAATAGAGCAGACTTCATAAAAAAATTGGAAGATAGTTGTTTATCGAATTCTTTTGTTTCTCAATTCGTTTATCGATAAAAATGTAGGCATACCTAAAAATAGACATTTGCGAAACATTTCGATCCATTATTATAGAAAAAAAGTTAATAATATCCATTATTATTTTTTAATAAAAGTTTCTATTTTTCTGTATTTTCATAAAACTTCTTTAATTTTAATATTGATTCGACATTTTTATAACTTCGGTAAATTTTCAAGAGACAAGCTAGAATCGACCTTGGCCTTATTTGTCCTCAATCTAACCCTAGCTTTGATACTTTGCACTTAGCAATTCGGTTCTGCTTTATCACACGTGCATCGTCTACCTCTATTTATGGGCCAACGATCATTGGAGTACCCTACAATCCTGTGGAAGCCCTTCAGGATTTCTCGAACATCTTCCCCTGTCAGACGACACAAATAATGACTTTCTCTTATTTTTTATTTTTTTCAACCTTTTATATGACACGTAACGAAACAGACAACGAAACAGTACAAAATGTAAGTGCGACGCCGTAATTATAATGTGCCTTCATTTATAGCTCAAATGTATTAAGTTGTAATAAGAATATCGTTTCTTTAGTTCTGCGCTCTATAAAATAGAAAATTATATATTTATTATGTACTTAAGGTGTTTGGGTATTTCTAGATAATAGAAATTAACAGCGTATCAATTACACCAGTTTCAATAGGCTTTTGATCTCAAAATTTTTATACCACCATTCCAGGGAGTAACGTATCTACGAGGGTGAACCAAATATAAACGGAACTGATTTTTTTTACCATCAGTTACAAGAGTGTCCACGAGATCGTGACAGAAGACCTGAAAATGCGCAAAGTGTCCACGAGATGGGTTCGGGTTTCCCGACTGTTATCAGAGAATCACAAGCAACACTGATTGTGTCTCGGAGTCTCGCGTAGATAATTCCCACGAGACACTCTCCAGTTGTTTATGCACACGAGAGTGTCTCGGAGTCTCGCGTTGATAATGCCCACGAAAGTATCTCGGACTCTTGGATTGATAATGCCTACGAAAGTGTCTCGGGGTCTTGGGTTGATAATGCTCACGAGACAGTCTCCCGTTGATTATACCCACGGGAGTGTCTCGGAGTCTCGCATTCATAATACCCACAAGACGGTCTTCTGTTATTTATGCCCACGAGAGTATCTCGGAGTCTCGCGTGGATAATGCCCACGAGACAGTTTCGCGCTTATAATGCCCATGAGAGTGTCTCGGAGTCTCGCACGGATGATGCCCATGAGTCAGTGTCGCGTTTACAATGCCCACGAGAGTGTCTCAGAGTCTCGCGTGGATAATGCCCACAAGTGAGTCTCCCGTTGTTTATGGCCACAAGTGAGTCTCCCGTTGTTTATGCCCACGAGAATGTCTCGGAGTCTCGCGTAGATAATTCCCACGAGACACTCTCCAGTTGTTTATGCACACGAGAGTGTCTCGGAGTCTCGCGTTGATAATGCCTACGAAAGTATCTCGAACTCTTGGATTGATAATACCTACGAAAGTGTCTCGGAGTCTTGGGTTGATGATACTCACGAGACAGTCTCCCGTTGATTATGCCCACGGGAGTGTCTCGGAGTCTCGCATTCATAATATCCACAAGACGGTCTTCTGTTATTTATGCCCACGAGAGTATCTCGGAGTCTCGCGTGGATAATGCCCACGAGACAGTTTCGCGCTTATAATGCCCATGAGAGTGTCTCGGAGTCTCGCACGGATGATGCCCATGAGACTGTGTCGCGTTTACAATGCCCACGAGAGTGTCTCAGAGTCTCGCGTGGATAATGCCCACAAGTGAGTCTCCCGTTGTTTATGCCCACGAGAATGTCTCGGAGTCTCGTGTGGATAATGCCCACGCGACAGTTTCGCGTTGATTATGCCCACGGGAATTTTTCGAAGTCTCGAGTTGATAATGTCTACGAGAGTGTCTCGGAGTCTCACGTAGATAATGCCCTCATATGAATTGGGCGATACACGTGTCCGATTGTCAAAGTTCTTGTGTGGTGAGTAGGGGTGATGAGTCTCTTTTGATTTTATTTTATTAGTCACCGCAGTCTCCATTTTTCTATTTACATATTACATTTTTGATCGCCCACGTCCAAAATCACAAAGTAGATAAAAAGTAAACTAATGACTTTTTTTATTTATGAAGGATAATGTCTCATAATATCCTATCATGCTATCGTCTACATAAAGCACATTATTTTCCATTTGTATGAACCTAGTGGTTATTTCACTTTTTCTATAAGGAACAAATAAATAGTGTCACATATAATTCACTTAATTCTCATTTCCATTCTCATTAAATATATAAGATCCATTACAAAACCACTTCTCTTGTCGCTAAGTAAGACTGAATAGAAACATTTCAATGTCATTCTTCTTTGATTACAGCGAGAACCTATTTGAAATGGTTCCGGTATTGCACGATATTTATTACAGTCACCTATTGACAAAGATAACTCTGATGAATAGTTTTATTATAAAACAGAATGGAAAAATTGAGAAACCAAAACGCATTTTATACGTTCTCTCATCTATTCTTCCTTTGGTAATTATCGCAGCATTTTTAACTTTTATTGTTATTCCCAGGGGATCAAATTTGCCTAGGGAAGATTTCGCTTTATCGTTTATATCAGTTATTGGTTTCATTACGCATTCGGTCGTATGTATATACCCGTATGCAGTGAATATATTTGGAAATGGATTCAGAGACTCTCGAGACTTCCTGAAAACTATAACTTTCGTTGACAAGCTACTTAATATTCCTAATGACAAGAAAAATAGACAAGTTCGAAGAACGATAATGACAAGAGTAATTGTCATGGCTATTTGTGTGGCCTTTATAACTGTCAGCGATTTGACGTTGTATCGAAACTTCTACTTTGTATCAAACAATGCAGTTTTCCCTATATCAGTCATTTGCTTTCTTGTTGGTACCCAGGCGGTTTATTCGTACATTGAAGGGAAATTGCTCATAATATGCGATCGACTTCATTGTCTTAAAGACCTGGTTGAGACTGCTTACCACCATGACCGTCATATTAACAGTAACGATTTGTGCAACATGGACGAAAAATTTGAAGATTTGGTCAAAATTCCTGCGAGCAGAAGGTGAATTGTATTGTTGAATAATTTAAACACACCGCACGTTTGAAACATTTTTTATGTGTCTGTTAAAATTGATTCAGATATCTGCAAATGTTAAGTGTGTTGTTTTGACGCACCTAAGTGTGTAATTTTGTTGTAGTCGTTTTTAATTCTATATTAGCTTAACCTACCTTTGGTGCAATTTTTCTGAAACTGCATGTTTACAAATACAAAATTACAAAAATGAAACAAACGATAACGTCTCACTGTATATTTTGGTCTATCTATTTATATATATTTCAACCATTTACTAAAGAAATATATTACATTACTTAAATTTAAAACTAAGGGCCTACTATTTCAACTATTACAAATTATAAAAAGGTAGAGAGGGGGTCGTAGGTTTTACGCTTGTTGATTGTAGCTTAACAATAACAATTATTATGCTTTTGGTAAGAAATTTATCGAAACTACCAGACACGGATCACGATTTCGCTCTTGTTGAAACTCATCAGCATTGCAAAGGCAGTCTCAATAAATTACTGACCAAGTCGAAATGTTCCGTAAAGAACTGTTAGTATAATAACAACACAGAGGCAATTGCTGCCATCTAGTGGATTTTAGCCGCTACAGAAGATACCGAGACTGCCTATGGCACGCTGATGAGTTTCTAACAAGATCGAAATCGGGATCCGAGTGTGGTGGTTTCGATAAATTTCTGACCAAAAGCATAATAATTGTTATTGTTAAGCCTTACGTGAATTCACGTATGTAGGCTGCGTTGTTAATTTAGCTGGACAAGTTTAAATACCTCCGTGAGACCTTGTCTAGTTTGTTATCTTCTGTAGCGGCTATAATCCACTAGATGGCAGCAATTGCTTCTATGTTGTTATTATATTAACAGTTCTTTACGGAACATTTCGACTTGGTTAGTAATTTATCGAGACTGCCCTTGGCACACTGATGAGCTTCTGATAAGAGCGAAATCGCGATCCATGTCTGGTAGTTTCGACAAATTTCTGACCAAAAGCATAATAATTGTTAAATATGCTTTTGGTTGGTGTTCTACTGGAACTGTCTACGACGTGCGGATGAGAACCAACGAGATCGAAATCACGATACGTATCTAGTAGTTTCAGCAGAACACTTTACCAAGAGCATATTTTTATTTTTGGGCATTTCTGAGTGTTTGGCAACACGTTAGCTTTTGTAATCTCACAGCGTTTCGTCATCTGACTTGCTACCCTCTGTTTTAGGCAAAGAAAAATTAACAAAGTGTATTTTGCCCTGTTTAAAGCAACAGAACTTATAAATAGAGCTTATGGAAAACAAATACTTGTTTTGTATCTCCAAATAGTAGTGGGGGCAGTCACGTTTTCAATTCTGTTGTACCGTGATTTACTACAACATGTTGGAACAGAACGCATAACATCGATAATGGCTATTTATGAGATTTTTACTCGTTGCAACTGGTTGGCCTACTATATGGTAATAATAATTTAAAATCATTTTGAGTACTTCTGAAAATTAGTCATTATTTCGAGAGATATAATTGGATGTTTCCCATCAAATACATTAATACGAGAGTAAATCAAATATAAACGGTAATTTTGTAAAAACATGTATTGATTAATAGTACATACACACTAAACCTCCGTGCTCTACACACTTTTTCCACCGATACCGATTTGGAAGCTTGAATATTCCTTCTTCATAAAAAGTTTGAGGGCGAGTTGTCAGCCAGTTGCACACATACTCCTGTACTTCTTCATTTTTTTCAAATCTTCAAATCTGCCTCCAAGTGATTCTTTCAAGGGCGCGATCAAAAAATAATCGCAGGGTGACAAGTCAGGGCTATAAGGAGGTATATATATAATGCTCGAGGGTTTCCCAGCCTATTTCTTCCAATTTATTCCTTGCCAAAACTGCGGTGTGTGGCCCTGCTGTGTGGTTGCCATGAAAGAGGATGACGTCCCGAATGGGCATACCCCGTCGTTTGTTTCGATACGTTTTGTACGATTTTTGTCGACTGTAATAACTCACAATAAATAATCACTGATCACTGTTCGTTTATCGTGAAAAAAATCAATAAATAAAACTCACCTCTGAGAGAGGGGTTTTCAGGTTTTGGTATTGACAAGGCAGCCTTCATCCTTTCTTCGCCACTCCTTACTGGCCATTTTTGATTCGGGAGTGTAATGGTGAACTCACGTCTCATAACAAGTGACGATACGCCTCAAAAAACTCCCCTTCTTGTCGAAGTCGATTCAGAAGTCTTTCACTGATCTCCGATCTGACTTGTTTTTGATCTTCGGTCAACAACCTTGGAACCCAGCGAGCACTAATTTTTCTAAAGCCAAGTTCATCAGTGATGATGGATTGAACACTCCCACAGCTGATACCCACATACCCGCTTCTGATGAGATTTGTTCAATGGTTAACCGGCTGATGGTGATCACCTTTAACAAGCTCTCGAACAGCACGGATGTTCATCATGTCATTTGTGAGACATGTTCTTGGGTGTCGATCATGAGTATCATTTTTGACAAGTTCTCGCCCATCCCTGAATTCTCTGATCCACGTATATGTATACACTCACTCGATTCTGAGATAGTGTAGCATCCCCAAACTGTGCCTTCAAACGAGTGAAAATTTCCGATGGTTTATGGTTAATGGTTTCATTGGTTAAAAGCTTTATGATGATGCGTTGTGAAACAGACGAAGATACCTTGCGCTCAGTCATGGCTGTACTGTGGACAGAACCGAGCGCAGCTGCTACCTAAGCCGGCTTCTCCCTCCTCATAAACCAAACAACACTAGAGCATCGAATCCTCTAGATCGGAATTACGTGCTAAGCTAAATAGTAAAATTACTGTTTATATTTGATTTACCCTCGTAAAAGCGCTGTCCATCTCATAAATAACAACGTAGGTGATAATTGCATGTGAAATCTTTCATTGTACTACGACAAATATATAAAACGAAAAACAATTTTAAATATATATTCCTCAAAAAATAAAATAATTTCCTCACCGTGTTAAGAAAATTCGATTTACGATCGTAACGAATGAGATTTCTGAAGTGTTGTAAAGCCTAGCAGCAATCGTAATGTGCCAATATGGCAGGTTTTTCTCAACGCTGAAATGAGTTTGTGCGAAAACGCATTTGGTTGAAACTATTTAAAGACTACATTTCTCCCCGTCATTACTTAACTACACGATTATATACCTTAGGTATGTTAGTAACATATACATGCGTGCGTTTTAATTATTTCCATTGCATCTTGGGGAGGTAAAATGCATGCACAAAATGCTGAAGCAATTTAAGATCGTATGCCAGTATTTTCTGTAGCATTAGTTCAAATTCCTCATTCCCTAATTACCTCAAGGAATAGATACCGGCGGTACCTCTGATCTACCCGAAAGCCGGCAGCTATGGGTCGTAAATCCGGATGTTTTCGTAAATAATCAGGAATATTCCATGATCATATAATGTAATCAATGGTAAGGGGATGGGATGACGATGGTATGAGGTATTGATTTAAGTAAAATTGCATCTTAATATCATTATATATTATATAATTGTCGTTTGAACTTCTTTGTTGTTTTTCTTCAACATTTCACTAAGTCTAACAGATAGTCGGTGAATATTCCGGACTGGTAGGCCGTGGTACTGGCGATGTCTTCTTCGCTGACGTTCCGCTCACTGCTGTGGTGAGCATCTTCAGAGTTTAGTTTGCTTTCTAGGTCGTAGCTGTCTCGATCCAAACTGTTTGGACCTGGAAAGAAAACTAAACTCTGAAGATGCTCGCCACAGCAGTGAGCGAAACGTCAGCGAAGAAGACATCGCCAGGACCATGGCCTACCAGCCCGGAATCTTCGCCGACTACAAGTCTTAGCTATTTTTAACAGATATATAGCGAAAATGACCGTCTCAGTCATTGCCTTATTTTATAATTATTTTAAACTCATTTTTATATGTCATAAACAAAAACATGGAAGGCCGTTACTATATCTAGTGAAACTTCTGATTTCTACGTTAAAAGAATGATTTTTGCTCAGTACAAAGTACAAAAATTTTTAAAATATTACTAAAACACCAATTTGGTTAATTTCCATATAATTGTATAATCACTTGACACGTGTTTCGCGCGCACTGCGGTTTCTCCAGAAGGTTTACATGAAACTTAATCTATCTTACAAGGTTTGCTGCTAAATACTATTGGGGTGGGTGGGGATAGGGTAGAGGTTCAGCAGTGGTGAGGTACTTAGTTCTATTTGTTCATTTATTAAATTATCACTATTTTTATGTTTATTTATTTCTAGTATTTCTAAAAATGACAATTTAAAACTATTATTGTATATGGTATGCAAAATTTCAAAATTATCATTAAAAATTCGATTATATATACAAAAATTTTTGATGAATTTAACAACTGAAATTTATGAGAAATTCCCATTGTCGAATTTAATATACACAAAGTCCATTTACTGTTGTACACATAAATATTACCCTTCAGTTGAATTAGCATTGTATTATTTATTATTTTAATATTAAAAAATTGATTCCATCTGTAACCGTTTAATCACGATTTTTAGTCGATGGGTATACTATTGTCAACATGTGCTACTAAAATAACGGCTACGTCTGATTCAATAACACATCTGGTGTACAAAACATTACATAGGGAATATGGGAATGTAGATGTTGAAAGAGTTGCATTCACAGAAGAACTGAACCTGTATCTTCAAATGTCCTCGTCGCGAAAATTAGAAATTACTGCTGATGATTTTTTCACCATTCATCGGTACATGCCGCTTTCCTTAGTCAACATCGTCTTTACCTATTGCATCGTATTTCTTCAGTTAAACGGTTGAATATCAACTTCAAACTATCTACATATTTATATATAATGTACATGCCTACATGTACTAATTTTTTACTGGATTTCCATACTCGTACATTTGCTGTTACTCGCTGGTTTGGGATCGTAACCGTTAGTAGTATATTTATCAATAAATTACCTTGTAACTGCACATTTACTGTATGTTCTATCATTAAAATATAAATAATAAATTACATGATGTTCTAATAACGCTTTAGGAAAGACACTCGCGTCCTACTAAGTAGGCACAACGAACCGAAAGCCACATCCCACGACCAGTTTCGACCTATCGGGTCTCATCAGCTGATCTTAAAATTTAGACGAATAAGGATTTTAATTCCTTCTTTTTTGAATATGTTATATTTTCGTCTAGGAGTCCATCGGAATCAACAGTGTAATTCAACGTCGGTAGGGGTATTAGCCCTCGGAGTAGTTGTTTCTGTTGATTCCATATTTATATCTAGATTTTTATATTAACTCTAACACTACTTTTACCTTCCTTACAAATCAATGTTTTCATTTCATTTTAATTTATTTTTCATTCCATGCTCTGCTGTCAAGACCGTTTCCATTTTACTTAAGGCTGTTTCTAACTCCTCCGTACTAAATGCTAATACGCTATATCATTCGCGAATCTAAAAATGTTAATGTTTTGCCCCTGTTATCTATCCCTGATATTGTCCGGCCTTTAATAATATTATTCGCATCTTATATATACAGGGCCATTCAAACTCAGTGGTAGGTACATTAGACGTTTTAGGGAAACTAAGCATGTTACATATTTGAATATTTGGGAGTAGGGGTTATCAAGGATGATCTATTTTACTAAAATAATTTCAACTGTGGGGCACTTCCGGTTATACCGGAAGTTGATGTCAACTTTATTATTTTAAATGTAATACTATATTTTTTACGATGAATTCGAATGAAACATAAAATTTTAAGGTGACTTTAATCACCAACTTGTATGCCTACGATGAACAGTTTCTGAGGTATTTTAATTTATTGGAGAAAAGATTGCACCGCAACCCAAACTATAAAAAATCATAATTTCAATAAAAAGTGAAATGACTTAGAATTTTGAAATTTTTACTGTTAATAGCCAAGTCATAAGATTAACGTCATGCCAAGACTAAGCTTTATAAATTGTACAGGGCGTTCAGAAAAAAAACCAAAGTTTAAAAACTACAAACACGAATAACTTCATTTTTTCAAATGGCACCTAGCATATTTTATTTTGTCATTCTATTCCATTCTTCATCTTTTTCGATACATTAGATGTTTTCAATTCTTCATTTAAAAAAAATCTAAAATTATTCAAAAATTTTCAAATGAAACAGTAGAAAATAAATATATGGATCAAAAGAGTAAAACAAAGGAATCGAATGACGAAATAAAATATGCAGAAAATGAAGAATTATTATCAAAAGGTATTTTTTTTCAACGTTGACTACCTATATCTGTATACATTACATTACATTACATATTTTAAAAATCAAGTTTCTGATGACCCCTAATCTGGCACCTGGTTAGAAGATATTAAACGTTACTACTATTTTTAATATTTTTTTTTCTATAACTATATAATTTTAAGATATTTATAACCTTAATCAACATTCTAAACACACGCTCAAGTCGACCTTGACCTTATTTTACTTGCGTTTGTCCACTTTGCAGTGACGGGTCAATGGGTCAATGTTTAATGAAGTCTTTTACGAATCCATAGAAACGATTGCTTAATGCAAAATAAAGTTATATCTGCTTTTGCGAGCCAATTAACATTTTATGTATTTTTTCCATGTTTTGCTATCCCAATGCAGTCCACTTTTGCATTCACGAACAATATGATGGATAACATATTAACTTATTATTGACCTAATCAACCACTAAAAATTAAAAGACAACGAATTCAATATTTAATTGTTATTTGTTGGAGAATTATCTTTGAAAGCAAGTTGATAGTTATCGTAATTTGCCGATATCAAGTAGATATCAGACAATGGCCTTACAGAGGTATCTACTTCTAAAACTGAATCGACGACACAGCTTGTATACGTGATAAGCAACTTGCTTTTAAAGAAGAGCTTCTTGTATTTGATCAGAACTGCCCATAGCGTGCTCACGAGAACTATTTATAGTAAGATCGAAATCCCGATCCACATGTGGTAGTTTTGATAAATTACTTGCCAAAGGTTCTTATGAATTTTAATTTCGCCTAAAAGTAAGAAAATGTATTTTTTATTCGATAAAGATAATGTATGGCAGTAGATATAATTATACACTGTTTACGAATCGTAAACCGTACTTCTTTTCACATTACTTTGGTCAATAAAATAAATATTTCTGTTATATATGTTTATATAATTGGCCTTACTTCCATTTCCATTTGCATTAAATATTGAGGATCCAATAAATGGGCATTTCTCTTAAGCGTACATTATAATCGTAAATAAAAATATTCAACGTCATTCTCGTATTGCAACTAATCGTAGATGATGGTTCCTGTAATACGCGATATACGTTACAGTCATTTTCTGACAAAAATTGTTCTGATGAACAGTTTTACTATAAAGTCAAATGGCAGAATCGGCAAACCGAAATTAATTTTCCACGTTTTATCGTCTATGTTTCCTTTGATAACGATCTGGACGGTTTTCAATTATATTGAGTATACCAAAGGACCATCCTTGACAAGTGAAGATTTCTCTAGAGTATTTATAACACTTATTAGCTTTATAGTGCACACGGGTGTATGTATACATACCTACGCAGTGAATTTGTTTGGAAATGGATTCAAAGACGCTACCAACTTTCTAAAAATTATAACCTTCATCGATAAACAGCTTAATAATAATTGCAGTGATGAGAAATACAGCCAAGTTCAAAGAAAAATAATGACAAGAGTATTTGTTATGTTTACTATTATGACAACGTTATCCGTATCCGATTTTATATCGTACTCTGCACTTTTCTTTAAGGATATGAAGATATTATTCTTTATTGCAGTTGTGTGTATTTTAATTGGTGCCCAAGCAGTTTATTCATATATAGAAGGGAACTTACTCATCATATGCGATCGAACTATTCGCCTTAAAAAAATGGTAGAAGCTGCTTACCATAACGATTGCTATAATTATTCTAATGGATTATGCAAAGAGAACGACACATTTAGAGAGTCTATAAATGTGCCCGCTAGTAAACGGTAAATTGTAAAAATAGATATTTTATAGTTGTATGTCATGGGGGGTAGCATTTCGTTAGAATAGGTTCAAAAGAGGGGAGTTATTGCCATCGATTTGATCATTCAAATTTATTCCTAGTTTTTAATATCTATTTATTTCTAAATTTTATAAAAAATCGAAAATGTACAATAATAGACAACCTACATTTTCGATTTTCCATAAACATCATAAACATACAGACGAAATGATATAAAATAAATCATGTCACCCATTTCAACACAAATTAACTACATACAAATGTTCAAAAATAATTATTTAAAAGAATTAAATGTTATGAAAGAAATTGCACAAAATAATAGTCCTTCAGTAATAGACCAACTAATATATAAAAAATAAACAACAAACTAGCATTAAAATTTATTTCCCCTATTCATGAAATTAGAAATAAGAAGAAATACAATACAATTACTTTTGTAGGCCGTGCATCCAAAATACTTTTTTCATATTTACAAAATATTGGTTTAAATTTAGCTTATAAAACCAATTTCTCTGTCGGTAAATTAATTGAAAATAACAAAGATAAATTATGGACAGGAAAACAATCTGGAGTTTATAAATTATCTTGTGGGTTTTGCCCTAAAGTGTATATAGGTTAAACAGGGAGAAACTTTAAGAAACGTCTGACAGAACATAAAAAAGCTGCATTAAAATTAAAACTGATTAAACGTATTTAAATTATGCTACCCAAGAAGGACATTGTTTTAATAAATAGTACGAGGACGGATCAAATATAAACGATCACTTGTTCATAAGACATTTATTTTGAAAAGTTTGACAAAAACACAAATTTGTCTATTTTTCGACATATCCCCCTTGTTGGTCTATACATTTTTCCCACCGCATTGCTAGTTTTTTCATCCCGTTTTCATAAAAAGAAGCAGGGCGGGTGTCTATCTAGTTGTGCACAAACGCCTCCACCAGTTCATCAGTCTGAAATCGCTAATTGCTCGCCTTCTGGTGATATCTTCCAGATATCTGAAGCACAGTGGCGTGACGTGACGGTTCCCTTCAATAAGGTTTCTAACGCGTGCAATGTTAACCGGCGAAATACTGGTGCGAGGACGACAAGGATGATCTACATTTTCGACACGATTACGCCTATCGTCAAATTCTTTGCACCAAACTTTTACACGTGGTCACGAAAGCGTTTCATTTCCGAATTGTGTTTGCAATCTGTGCAAAATTTCAGCTGGTTTCACGTTTTCACGTGTAAGAAACTTAATGCGAATAATAATTCGTTGCGCAACACTGCTATGCACCTCTTTCTCGCTCATTGTGATAGCTATTAACCATGCGAACGCAGCAATACGATGCGTCGTTTCCGTACCACCTAATATCCCCACTTCAAGGTCCTAACGCCCGGATGCGCCTTGAACAACTATCCGGCGCGCAATTTAAAAAGGCTCGTTTATATTAGATCCATCCTCGTAAATAAATATAAAAAACTACAAATAATTTTGAATGATATCCTAACGAAATACCACCCCCTATAACATACAACCATTTAAGAAATGTTCAGTAGACGTAAGTGTTAGCAGAAGAACTGAAACAGCAAACGTTGTGGCGAAACATATGTTACAAATAAAAAAGCTGTGTAAATCTTAATGTGTTAACTTATTCTTATTTAATATGGATTTTCATCAAGTAATGGTCGAAACAATTCAATCTTTATTAATTGAAGGACTCTACTTGCTGAAGGGTTTTATCCTTACTTATCTCAGAAACAATTTAGTTTTCACAAGAAGACATTTGTTTATGTGGTTATTTGCTTAATAAATACAGACAACGTAGTGAATGCCATCTGTAGATACACGCCTATTACCTACCACAAAATACTGACCAAGAGCATTAGTTATTCGCCCATTTTTCAGGCAAAGAAAAATCAACAAGATATATTTTGCTCTGTTCAGAGCCACGGAACATATGAACAGAGCTTATGGTAAACAAATACTTACCTTATATGTCCATATAATAGTAGGGGCAGTATCGTGTTTAATTCTGTTATATCTCGATTCACTAGTTTATATAAGAACTGGTCGAATTACTTCTTTCGTAATTTTATACCAGCTTGGCATTCGTTGTGGATGGATTTTGTACTATTTGGTAATAATTACAGATTATTTTTTACTATGTTCATAAAACCTATATTTTTACGTTATCTTTTCATAATAAATGAATTAATAGGACTGCCACAATACAAGATAATACGACATTTTTGAAAATTCATATTCTTGAATACATGATCTTGAATTTGTCTTGATTTATTTTAATCTTACCTCAAGAAATCTTAATCTCGTCTTAGAATATTTTAGGTGTCAATATTTTAAATGTAAATAATATTAAAATATAAAACAAATATACTCCAATAAGGTTAATAATGACTATTATTTTAATTTAATTTTAATGATTCGTGCCATCGTAGTCATTTAATTGTGATTTTTAGTCGATGGGTATGTTATTATCATCGTGTGCTGTGAAAATAACGACCACGTCCGGTTCAATAACCCATCTGGTGTACAAAACGTTGTATAAGGAATATGGAAATGTAGATGTTGAAGGGGTTGCATTTACAGAAGAACTGAACCTGTATCTTCAAATGTCCTCGTCGCGAAAACTAATAATTACTGCTGATGATTTTTTCACCATTCATTGCTACATGCCGCTTTCTATTATCAATATCGTCTTTACATATTGCATCGTTCTTCTTCAATTGAACGGTTGATTTAATCAAAAATTCCCACTCGTGTACCTTAAAATACGAGGCATGTTTTTTAAGTACCGTCTCGAATTTAATAAAAAACGTGCAAAGATATCATTTTATTTTTACATGAAAGCCTGTACCTTAATATATCTACTTTTCTACATATTTTCCTTCAATATTGTGTTTTTGAATACCCTTCTCATAGAACTCTGCCGCCTGACTTGTTAACTGTTAACCACTGCATCACAACTGTTTTGACTTCGTCATCGTCTTGAAGACGCTGACCGCCCAGATGTTTCTTCAAGTGCAGGAAGAAATGGTAGTCACTGGGTGCCAGATCAGGGCTGTACGGAGGATGATATGCAGTTTCCCAGTGAAAAGATGAGATCTTTGGTTTGATTAGTCACATACGGACGGGCATTGTCATGAATCAAAACGATGCCCTTGCTCAACTTGCCACGTCTTTTGTTCTGGATTGCATGGCGCAGATTCCTTACCATTCCATCACTCATAATATTTTGTCCGTAAACTGCACAGATCTCACGATAAATATCAATCGGGTTTAGTCCTTTAGCACTAAGGAATCGTACAACAGCTCGGACTTCACAGTCGGCGGCAGAATTTCAATACGGTACTTACTTAAAAAAACATGCCTCGTATTATAATTTTGCACGGAATTATCCATATATTTTTGCATAATCTTTAAGAAGTAACTTAACATAGGATCGTGATCGTTAATACTGTTTTTGTTAATAAACTGCCTTTTAATTGAGTTGTAGACGCACAGTTGCATATTGCAATAGTAGAATAAGAAAAAGATGTTTCTAAATAATAAGGAAACAAAACAACCTATGCCCTTTCTCAATTATTTGATAAACAACATTTGAAATTAAATTTATTAGGAGACATGGAAATAAATAAACATAAATCAATTTCGTCTTCTATAAAATATGTTAAAATTTCGTTTTTAATTTATTAGCATCAGAGGCGGCGGAGTGGGTGGGGCACACACAATTTTACCTTTGGTGGTGGAGAAATTCTTACCCAAAACTCCTGTATGTAATCAATACCCCCAAAGTAAACAACAAGAAAAATAATATTTTTAAACGTTTATAATCTCTAAATCATTACGTTTCTGAATATAAGATATTTTCATACATACAGATGTATACCCATACATTACGATTACACCCTTTGGTTTTTGTTATCAACGATTTACCCTTTCAGATGATATATGGAAGTTTCTTCCTTAAGGAATCTAAAATTTGATGATAGGTACATTTATTCATAACATCTCTTATTGTTGTAAATAAAAACAGAATCGTTTTGGCTGCAAAAATATTTTATTGTTACAATAATTGCAGCACACTGTGCCTTCTTCAGGTGAAAATATTTTGGCAACCAAAACAATTGTGTTTATTTATTATCATGGGGTTGCAAGGACTTAAAGCCTCATCTATTCAGTATCTTATTGTTATCATTTTTATTTTCGAACTAATTAATCTAATTTCCCAACGCAGAACTAAAAACCATGAACTATTAATGTGCATTAAAGGCTCCCTAACCAGCGAAATTATGCTTCGCCACCACTGGTCAGCATGTAATGTATTAAATATGGACATTTAATAAGTAAATCCAGGATTAACAAAATTTTTTCTTCGGTGGTTTTCTGTAGGTGCAATTTATATAAATATCAGAAATAAAAATTATTATGTTTAGAGTTCCAAAGTTATTTATTGATTAAAATACTTAGGTACTGCAGATATTTCATTTCGCTTCAGTTTTACCAATCTAAATTTCATATTAACAAACTAATTCATACTAACAAAGCATTACTTTTAAAATGAAACATTTTAAGTGTTTTTAACATTTCTTCTAACGATTGTTTCGGTTTAGATTTCGACGTATCTCCCTTATTAAATGTAAACATTCAGGTAGACAGATAACCCTAGTATTTAAGAAACAAATTTATGTTATATTATTTAGTAATTTAATACTCTTTGAAAATGGTGTTGTAACCGAAACGATCGTTAGAAGAAATAATAAAATCTGTGAAACAAGCCAAGTGTCCTTTCTGAAATATTTTTGAAATATTGTTCAAAGTTTTTATATATATATTCTCTGCTTTGTTTAGAAAATAATATGTTTCTTCTAAACCAGCTTTTATCCCGCCACTTAGCCCGTGTGCAAAAAGTAAGTAGCCTAAATCTCTCCCCATAACTTCCTCTTTGTGTCTGTAAAAAGTCCCATCGATTCGATGATTACCCCGTGCAGACAGGCAGATATTTTTTTAACTGAGGATGTCAGCCGCAGTTGCTGACGAAACGTCTGGACGAAACCGTTCAAATCGACCACGGCCTACAAGCCCGAACCATCATTCTAATATTTCACCTTAACAGGTGAATTTTAAACGAAGCGACTCACCTACTAGTCTGAAATAATTAAAATCGATTTTCTCAAATTAATTATTATTCGATTGCGCATAAAGACTCTATTTCATATGAATAAATACAGACAGCTTAGTGAACGCCATCTATAAATATTTGCTAATTATTTGTGAGATTCTGTCGGAACCGTCTACGTCGTATTGACGAAGAAGTAAATATTGTTTGTTAGTTTGGCTTTTCATTTATTTATTCGCATAATAATTTTAGAGATTACAAAACACTGACCGTATTTCATACATCGTTGTTGTTAAAATTGCAGCAAGCAAAAGACAACCGAAAGGTGATATTCGCTAGACCAGTTTGAGTAAAAAAGAGAACATTTCAACGTCGCCTTTAATCAGGCTTACACTGAAAGTTTCGAGCACATTAAGGGTTCAAACCCCCGGCAAAGAAATTACTCCATTAATCTATTTCCTCTCCTGTGCCTGGCTAGCGGGTAGTTTCGCGAGTAATTTATAATTCTTAAAATTCACAGGTTAAAACAATTCCAGTTCTACATTGTTGAAACGTTTTAAAGTTTCCATTGCCTGCAAAATTCGCTCGAACATATACTCATAAATTTGGAAAAACTTTTCGACTTGAATAGCTAGCGATCTGGTTCAAGCACAATATATTTTAATACCCAAAAGAAATACAGGACTTATTTATTATGTTTCCAAAAAAGAAAGCATTAAAATCCTTGTTCATCTAAATATTAAGGATCAAAAATCACACATTTGGATCGCTTTTGATATTTGGCTTCCGGTTCGCAGTGCCTACTTGGTAGGACGCGTTCCAATGTGGGATCTTTAATCCTTAATATTTAGACGAACAAGCATTTTAATGCCTTCTCTTTTTGGATCTGTTATATTTGTCTAAGAATCATTCGGAATCAACTGAAATACAGGATTTATTTATTTATTTTTTAAAAAAAGAAGGCGCCTAAGAATCTTTCGGAATCAACAGTATAATTTAATGCCGATAACGATATTTATTATTAATTTTATTTTCTGTACACTATTCATAAACAGAAAATGTATATGCAAATGATGAAGTAATAATATATACAAAACAGCGAAGAATGAAAATATTTAAAGTAAGTAAGTAATTTAAAGTAAGGTAAAGTGAAATCGACTAGGTGAATAATTTTGGTTTGAAGGGTTTAATTAATTAAATAAATCACTAATTAGTGAAACTTACACCAAGTGTTTTATTTATTTAATTAATTATTAACAATTTTTCACAATAACTGCACAAAATACACTATTGAAGGGTTTTTATGAATCGCTAAGTTATTTGAACGAAATAAGTATGTAAACCATTCCTGAGGATATTAGTTTGGCACCATTCGACATAAGGATGCTAGGAATTTAGGAAAGTGACCGTGACTAAGGTAATAGGCGTAAAAAATGATGGTTTTTAATCCCAAGATGTATATCTTGGAAAAAATTGGCATATATAAAATTTGTTGTAACAATTGCAAAAGAGCATTTCAATAATATCAATAAAAGAACAAAAAGACAGGCTTTTCAAATCATTGATCATTAGATATAGATAATATTGCTGTTTTACATAGTGGTGTCAGAAGAAATGAGAAATTGTCTCTCCTCGAAACGAATGAGATCAAAAAAGCCTTAGTACAAAATATGGAGTTGGTCAATAACCAACTAGAATTAAGTTTCGTAGATTCTCCACTTATTTCATGTTGTTAAGTATAAATATGTCTGTATTAGTTTTAAGTCTTTAGAATATATTTTACTCTTATCTTCGATATTGGTCATATGACCGAAACATGTCAGGTTTTTATTAAATTGGTGAAACTTTCTACTTGTTTTATTTATAAATATTTTACATTAATTAAATTTGATGGTTCTCTACGCAAAATAAATTGGATGAATCGTTGCTAAAAATAATAAATTCAGTTGTAATGCTCAGGAACAATTTATTTAAACGCTTAATTTACAATTATTCCCTGGCAGATTCGTTAGCCTTTATGAGTATCTACAACTGTTACTTATAACTTTACCTAGAATTATTTTTCGCTATATAAGAAGAAAATTGATTTTCTGATGGCTGATGAAGTTAATTGAGACGTGCCCTTGAAAAGCAGAGTCCCGCCTTCGAATTTCAGGCTATATCCATTTTGTCCATATTTAGCAATATCTCCGTTTCGTGCTTTTCATTATTTCTTCAGTTCATGACATCGTAAAAAGATTGCGAACAAATGGGTTTTAATCTTACTACCTTTTGCACATCTAATGAACAACTACAAAACAACAACAGACAGACAGACATAAACTCTACAGAAGTTATTGGCCGTAGTACATTAAACATTTCCAACAATACAGCGACTAGTTTAAAAAATGAAATTGGACGTTTCAGACACGGTTTACATCTATTTTCCATACCATTTTTATTACAAATTAAACAGATCACCAAAAGAATGAAAATAACGACTTTATAGATCAAGATTTGCTTATTCTAAATGATTCGCTTATTCTAAATGATTCGCTTATTTTATATTTAAATATATATAAAAAGTAACGATTTTCATATAATCATTCACATATCTAGTGATAAAATTGGTATATTTTATTAGATTATGATACATAATCATGTGCAAATTTGCAGAAAATATTTAAGAACTCATTTGAAATCATTTATTGATCTCATATTGAGATGATATGCATATCAGCAATGGCAACTTTCCCTTTTCGTAATTTTAACAATGACACACTACATTTTCATATGCCCTGCAATACGTAAAAAATCTCGCCAATAAAAGGCAGAAATTTTTTTTTTTCGTTTGTTTTAATTAATATCAATAATGTTTTGAGGCCGTCCCAATCTCCAGTGTAAGCACTTCTAGAATGCGCAGGCCTAATTTAAAATTGGTGATACAATCTTCTTATGGTTTTTATATAGAAATACATACCGACTAAAAAAGGTAAGAAATATATTACCATTCGTAATGAGTACACGTACAATATCGCTAGCATAGCTGTAGTGATGTCGACGACCCAATGCGAAGGAGAATCGATTTCGGTCGATTATAAATGTTATACCTAATACATTTACGTATAATATTTAAAAAAATCGGATATTCCCTAATGGAAAATGAAACTTTGGATTTTAACTGATCGATGTCCTAACGACATAAAAGAAAGGAAACGAGCGATTCAAAACTCACAATCGAGTATAAGTTTACCTTAAATTAATCATCGGTTTGTTTTTTATGACCATTCGATCATTTCATAACTATTTCATTTCAAACATACAACAAAAGATTTGCGCAAGGAATTTTGGAATCAATTAAATGCAAACGTAGAAAGTAAATGTTCTTTTCTACGCTAAAACGAATGACAATATTTTTGCGCAATAGCGATATTAAGCATTGGAAAATATTTAATTAGCAAATATCTCCAATTTTAATAACAATTTACCTAATTGATCATCTTGCGGCATAAATCGAAAAACTACAAAGATCAATAAAGATAACCACAATTTTTAGTTAAATTTCAATAAAAACATATTATATTATCGTTTTTGTAATTCTGATTTGCTTTTTTGGACATCCTTTGTTAACTAAAGAATGGTTCTTTTGGTGGGTTGGAGACACTGCCAGGCAGCCAACGCAGCTACCTTCATCATAAATGATTATTTTTTAATTTGATCTCCCCATGTCTATGATCCACGAGCCGTCTCTTACAAGTCATAGAAACGAATTATTTAGAATAAAACTTTTATTAAACTTATATTCTCAAGATCTTTATATATTTGTTTAGTAGTGCACTACTCCTGTGTAGCACTCTATTCATTTGAAAATATTTTAATTACACTTCCATATCAATATTGACTATGTAGATGTAACAAAAGCCAATTTAACGTTAATCGTCATCTAATTTTTGATATTGATAAAGAAATGCATTGCTAGATACGAGACTGCAATTTTGATTTTAAAGTTACAGTTTCATTTTCATATGAAATTAACTACAATGTCTAATCAAATTTTAACAAAAACATATTTTATTATCAGTTATGTAATTCTGGTTTGCTGTTTGGACATCCTTTCTTAATTAGGGAATGTTTCTTGTAGTACATTGGTGACACTGCCAGGCAGCTAACGCGGCTACCTTCATCATAAATGATTATTTTTTAATTTGATCTCTAAAGATCTAGTACATTATACGTTTGAAAATATTTTAATAACAATTCAGTACCAATATTGATTATCTAAATGTAATAAAAGAAAATTTAACGTTAATCGTCATTTAATTTTTGATATTGATAAAAATATATTATTAGAATCCAACCTACAACTTTGATTTTAAAGTTACTGAATCATATTCATGTGTAATTAACGCCAACTTTTAATCAAATTTTAATTAAAAACACATTTTATTATCAATTTTTGTAATTCTGATTTGCTGTTTGGACATCCTTCGTTAATTAGAGAACGTTTCTTTTAGTGGGTTGGTGACACTGCCGTAAAACTAACGCGGCTAACTTCATTATAAATGTTTGTTTTTTAATCTGACTTCCCATGTCTATGATTCCCGAAATACCGCTGCAATTCAAAATATTGTACAATATTTAATAAAACTTATTAATTTTATATTCTAAAGACATTCATGGGGTTGTTTGGTGTTTCATTACTCCTGTGTAGCACTCTATACATGTGAAAATTTTTGATAACATTTCGTTTATGTAATTCTGATTTGCTGTTTGGACATCCTTTGTTAATTAGAGAATGTTTCTTTTAGTGGATTGATAGCACTGTCAGGCTGCTAACGCGGCTACCTTCATCATATATCTTTCTTTTTTAATTTGACCATTAAAGATCCTTATGGACTTGTTAGTGCTTCACTACTCCTGTGTAACGCTATTCATTAGAAAATATTTTGATAACATTGCCACGTCAATATTGAATATGAAACTTTGGTTTTAAAGTTAGTTTCATTTTCATATGTAATTAACGACAATTGTTAGTCAAATTTTAATAGAAACACATTTTTTTTATCCATTTATGTAATTCTGAGTTTCTTTTTGGACATCCTTTGTTAACTAGGGAATGTTTCTTTTAGTGGAATGGTGACACTGTCGAGCACCTAACGCAGCTAACTTCAATACAGCTTGGTTTAACAAGTTTATGTTTATTAAAATGGTCGAGAAGTTGTCGTTTATTCCGCTGATTATTTAATTATCCTCCTTACATTTAACAAGAAAAACTACAAGTCATTTTAGAGAAAAGTGGTAGAATTATTTGTATCATATATGTCTATAGTACAAAACACATAACAAAATGCATATTAAACAGGTATGTCGATTTGTAGTACTTGTAGACTTTATGCTAAGTTTCAGCAATACTTGCTCGTTGCAGATTATCATACAAGGTTTTAAAAGCTATCGGGATCAAACAGTAGTGGAACCTTTCGACAAACGACATAATGTCGTTGTTGGACGTAATGGCTCAGGGAAAAGTAACTTCTTTTACGGTTAGCATTAATTTTCAATTCAATGTATATCTTTGTTTATGAAATGATTAATGGACCATACTTACATTTTGCAATTATTTGGTCCATAAATATTTTTTTTTGCAGCAATACAATTTGTACTCAGTGATGAATTTTCTCATTTGCGACCAGAACAAAGGCAAGCTTTGCTCCATGAAGGCACTGGACCTCGTGTTGTTTCAGCTTATGTGGAAATCATTTTTGATAATTCAGATGGTCGTGTTCCAGTATGTACAAAAAATTAAAAGTATACAAAAAGTGAAACATTGATTTTGTAGATTGAGCATGAAGAAGTATTTCTTAGACGTGTTATTGGTGCCAAAAAAGATCAGTACTTTTTAAACAAAAAAGTTGTACCTCGTAGTGAAGTGATGAATCTCTTAGAGTCAGCAGGGTTTTCTAATTCTAACCCTTACTATATTGTCAAACAAGGAAAAGTATAAATTCTTATTAACGATGCTACTGCTATATACTAAAATTATTGCATTGCTTTCTAGATTAATCAAATGGCAACTGCTCCAGATGCTCATAGATTAAAATTACTACGGGAAGTAGCAGGTACAAGAGTCTATGATGAACGTCGTGATGAGTCCTTAGCCATATTGAGAGAAACTGAAGGAAAGGTACATAAGATTGAAGAATTTCTTCGTACTATAGAGGAGAGATTAAGTACACTTGAGGAAGAAAAAGAAGAGTTGAAGCAATACCAGCATCATGACAAAATAAGGAGAGCACTTGAGTATATTATACATGAAGTTGAACTCAATGAAACAAAAAAAAAACTGATTGATGTAAGCAGCTTTTAATTTTTTCTGATTTGAAGTGGTTAATTTTATCGTTTTTAGTTAGAAAAGCAAAGAAACGAATCTGGTTTTGAACAAGAAAAATTAGCTGTTAATCTCAAAAAAGCACAAGACCAAATTAAAAGTCTTACACGTAAAACTAAGGAAGCAAAAAAAGATTCAGCTTCTGTAAAAGAGGATCGTGACATACTGAACAATGACCTGCAACATCTCATTAAAGAAAAAGCCAAGCTTGACTTAACCATAAAAGATTTAACTGAGGAAGTTCAAGGGGACAATAAATCTAAAGAAAGGGCAGAAAAAGAACTGGCTCGTTTAACACAATCTATAAAGGAAAAAGAAGCAGAATTGGAAAAGGTATACTGTGTATTGAAAAGTAATGAATTATATATATTTTATCTATATCTTTTTATTTTCTAGATTAAACCCCAGTATGAAAAAATGAAGCAAAAAGAAGAAGAATGTACAAGAGAACTAGCTTTAAAAGAACAGAAACGTAAAGAATTGTATGCCAAACAGGGACGTGGTAGCCAGTTTACATCAAAAGAAGAACGAGATAAATGGATTCAAAATGAATTAAAGTATTGTTTTTGAGATCATTTTTTTTGTAGTGTTCATTATTTCTTATAATAATTTTAGGTCTCTAAATAAACAAATAAAAGATAAAAAGGAACATAAAGACAGGCTGAATGAAGACTTAAAACGAGATGCGGCAAAACAAGTTGAATTAACAAATAAAATTGAAGAACAGACTCAAGAACTCGAAAGACAGAGAATTTGCATTGATGAACATAATAAACAATGTTATGAACTTAAGAAAAATAAAGATCAACATCAAACAATTAGAAAGTAAGTAATTAATATATGCTCCAATGTCATTAATAATATTTATTATTCCTTTTAAAAAAGTATAATTCAGCATTTTTGTTTTTCTAAATAATATTATTTGTATTTTTACTTTCACAATAATTATTGTTATTTCAGTGATCTATGGCGGAAAGAAAACAACGTTCAGCAAAATTTGTCTTCTTTGAAGGAAGATTTGGCAAAAGCTGACCAGGCTTTAAGGTCTATGGCTGGAAAACCAACACTAAATGGACGCGATAGCGTTCGCAAAGTTCTTGACACCTTCATAAACAGCGGTGGTAGTAAAGCAGAGATTGCAAAGGCCTACTTTGGACCAGTTATTGAAAACTTCAACTGTGACAACACAATCTACACAGCAGTGGAAGTAACTGCTGGAAATCGCCTCTTTCATCATGTTATTGAGTCTGATGTAGTAGGCACTCAAATCCTAAAAGAAATGAATAGACAAAAATTACCTGGTGAGGTTACTTTTATGCCTTTAAACAGGTTAAATGCAAGAGATATCGATTATCCACAGGATGCTGTAAGTTTTTTTAATCAATTTTAAGTTTTCCAAAACATTCACAATGTATATTTATTATTGCATTAAGTGTTTATTTATTGTATTTTTCCTAGGATGCAATCCCGATGGTGTCAAAACTTCGCTATGATATTAAATTTGATAAAGCGATGCGCTATCTTTTTGGGAAAACATTAATCTGTCGTAACTTGGACGTGGCCACGAAACTTGCCAGAACTACAGGTTTGGATTGCGTAACTTTAGACGGCGACCAGGTTTCGTCTAAAGGTTCGTTAACAGGTGGTTACTTTAACACATCTCGATCCCGTCTTGAAATGCAAAAGACCCGAAGTGAACTCATGGAACAAATTAAACGATGTGAAGAAGAATTGAGAAACCTTCGAGAAGAACTTTGCAATACCGAATCGACCATCAACAGTATCGTTTCTGAGATGCAGAAAACAGAAACAAAGAACAGTAAAGCAAAGTAAATCGTATATCGTTAATTTTTGCAGCATTGTTTCAATGTTTTTGTTTCAGAGCTATTTATGATAAAGTTAAAGGTGAGCTGAGATTAATGAAAGAAGAACTGGCCAATATCGAGAGATACCGCGCTCCCAAAGAAAGGTCTTTGGCTCAGTGCACTTCCAGTTTGCAAGCTATGAAAAATACCAAGGAAGGCTTGGAATCTGAGCTTTATCAGGTATGATATATTGTTATTTTACAATTCTTTAAACGTTTATTATACCCACATTTCTCTTCCACTAGCTAAAAATAAACACTTTTTTTAGGAACTAATGGCTCAATTATCAGTTGCCGATCAGGCAGAAGTTGACTCCCTTAATGACGATATTCAACGATTACAACGCGAAAATAAAGAAGCTTTCAGTACACGTATGAAACTGGAGGCCGAAAAAAATAAGTTGGATAATCTCTTAACCAACAATCTAATTCGTAGACGTGATGAAGTCCTTCATGCGTTACAAGAAATATCCTTGGAAGACCGTAAAAGACAACTAACAAATTCAAGAGCGGAAGTGGAAGAAGTTGATAAAAAAATTGAAAAAGTGAACAAAGAACTCGCTATAATGGAAACGAAAGTAAAAGAAATGTCGAAAAAAGTATGGGAAACATTTTTTAAGAATATCAGTGGTTACGTTACATCTTTTCTACCTGTTACAGTTAAAGGCGGAACAAGCTGAACTAGACAAATGGAAAAAGGCTGAGAAGGAAGCACAAGACAAAATTGACGAAGATGCAAAACACTTGGAAAAGTATGCTACAAAACAAAATATGTTGGAACAGAAAATAGCCGGATCTGTTGAAAAAATTAATCAATTGGGAGCATTGCCAGCTGATGATTTGTACAATTATTACGTCAAGTTAAGTTCAAGAGCGGTGAGTGAGTTTATGTTTCAACGTATGTTTTTAATGTAGCCGCTATTCGTTTATTTACCACCCTCTTAACAAAATACTCTTGTATTGATTAACGATATATAAATATATACGTTAACTTTATGAAAATTCATTTTCATTTAATTGTTATATTTTAAACTTGTGTACAGTGTAATTGTCAGCATTGGCTAATATAACTCCTCATGCCTTAGCTGAATTTTTTTTTTTTTTTAGTTATTTAAGGAGTTGGAAAAAACCAACAATCAACTGAAAAAATACAGTCATGTTAACAAAAAGGCTTTAGACCAGTTCATGAGCTTTTCTGACCAAAAGGAAAAGCTTCAAAAACGTAAAGAAGAACTGGATAGAGGGTAAGAAATTGTAATTTGAATAAAGTCATAACTGTGACATTACTACATATATTTTATGTGGTTTTGGCAATTACTAACAAATTCAACCACATTTTTCTTTTCTTTAACTAGTGATGAAAAGATCAAAGAACTTCTTAGCATGCTAGAACAACGCAAAATGGAAGCAATACAGTTTACATTCCGCCAAGTATCGAAATATTTTTCAGAAGTTTTCAAAAAACTGGTCCCTGCTGGCCGTGGTAAACTTGTTATGAAAGTAGTTGATAGCGAAGAGGGCCGTGAAATACGTCCTGAAGACACTAACTCTGATAATTTCACCGGCGTTGGCGTTCGTGTCTCTTTCATCGAAACAGACGCTGAAATGCGTGAAATGAACCAACTCTCCGGAGGGCAGAAATCACTAGTAGCTTTGGCTCTCATCTTTGCCATTCAGAAGTGTGACCCAGCACCATTTTATTTATTTGACGAGATTGATCAGGCATTAGACGCCGAACATCGAAAGGCAGTAGCAGACATGATTCACGAGTTGTCGAGCGAAGCACAATTCATCACGACCACCTTCAGACCAGAACTATTGGAGCACGCGAATAAATTTTACGGTGTAAAGTTTAGAAATAAGGTAAGTCATATTGAATGTGTTGGTAGGGAGGTGGCACGCGATTTTGTAGAGGATGATCAGACACATGGTTAGTATTCTTGACAAAAAAAAAGAAAGTTTATCTATATAAAACAACAGTAATAGAAGTCATTGATGTATTTTTTCTAACGTTGTTAAATTATTTTTATTTTTGCTTAGTTTAATAATATAAAAATTGGAACATGTAAATGTAAATTAACAAAAAAACAAAAACTTAAGGAATACTGTGTTCTTTTATCTGTGAAATGCATATTTCCTTTAAACATGTGAAAATTCCATAGTTGCTGTAAAAATTTATAAATCAGACACTTTCTTTTGTCATAGATTATTTCAAAAAGTAGCTTGCAAGTTAAGTTAGTTGAATTAAGTTCTCCCAATATATCATTTTTGTTAATGAAATAATGTTCTTATGTTCTTCAAATTGTATTCATTAAAATAAATTTTTTATGTATGTAACGTAGTATTTTAGAAAATACATTCGTTCTTTGGATTAAATTTTACTAGTTTTTTTTTTCTTCTCCACAAATATTTATTCACCTACGTTTTTGAAAATTAATTAAATCCTAGGATCCTTAATAGAAATAAATTTGTCTGAAACCTCATCCCAACTTTGGAGCCATTCATTTATTACGTAAGACAATTTAGAGGAGGAAGGGGGTTGACTATGTCTTATTTTTTCTTAGAAGAGGGTGAGAGGATGTCTCAATAGTTCTTACGTATGATCACAAAAATGCAAAGTTAATATTATACCACAGAAGAGAAGTGATGTTCTAGTGGCAAGATCCACTTTCCGAGTGGGTTTTGAGCCCCTGGACTGATCAAAATATTACTACATACATACATTACATAATATGTAAAGATGATTTTAATGATAAAGAAAAACTTTAAAATAAAACCAAAGTTGATTATATATATGTTAATTTTTTCCTTTAGATTCTTACGTAATAAATATTAAACATGGGGAGGGAGTCGGCTTATTCTTATTTTTTCTTGCATAGGAGGGAAGGGGTCAAAAATCGTCGTACGTAATAAATAAATGGCCCCTTTACAGCCGCCAAGAAGCGAACATGGAAAAAATGCATTTCTTCGTTGCACCCACAAATCTAGTTATTCCTAATATAACGTTGTTTATTAAATTGGCGCTTATAATACTATTCCTCGAGTAATTTTTTAAATCAATTTTTTCTTTTGAGTATTGAAAAGCTTATTCACACGAACCAAATTATAAACAAAATCCGTTATCACCGTCACAGTTTACAAGTACTAATAATTAATTGTGGTAAAATCCGAACTTGGTCAAGTAATTACAAATATTAATAATATTAAGCAATTCTCTCCAACGTTTCTCAATAAAGGGCGAAACGCGAAACTCATGTGCATATTAGACATTTGAACTCTTTGCCACTTATATCAAAAATATTTTAGGAACATAAATACATATATCTTATTTCATAAATCTGGAACATCATTTAAATTTATTAACTTTATTATTAAATAAATGTCCCCAAAATGTTCATTTTAGTTATATTAGTATTTGTTCATTACGAAAGGTTTAAAAGAATAGAAAGGAAGCTTCCATGTTGATTTTAGAAACGATTATTTTAGAGGATTCGTTATATTTAATTATAGACATGCTTTTTTAAAACTACTATCTTATTAACGGAAATATATTTTCAGCGTTCATAAAATATTCATTAATATGTAACTTTTTTAGTAGAGATTAGAAACCATCTACATTAGGGTGTTTTTTGTTTTGATTTTTGTATCTTCTCCAAATATTTCAGTTTTGCAAATCAAACCTGTAAACGACACAAACAGTCTGCCTTTCTTTTAGTTAACGTGAAAAAATTGACGTTTTCATGCAAACGTTATTATATCAATATTTTCAAAGATATGATCCTTCAAAATTAAAAAAAAGTAATAGTTTGCACTTCGTTGATTTGATTTTCAGGAATTATGAAAGAAAATGAAATTTAAAACCAATCGTTTGTTAAATTTTGTCATAATTCTATCCACCTTTGCTTTTATTCAACAAAGAATGATTTTCATGATCAATCGAGTACCTTTTAAAGGTTGTAAGTTTCAATGCGAAAAATAAGGAAAAGCACTCTGCCCTAGCTCTCGATTGTATTAAACAGCATGCAATCATCTGTAAAATGGGTTGCCTACCTCAATACAACTAAAATCAAAAATTCTGTGTATTTTGTTATTTTCGACTCGATCGAGAATGAACGAAGTTTGACGAACTAAAGGTACCAGAAGCAAAACGTAATTATGTCTAGATATTAACACGCAGTACTAATACGGAATGTGTAAATAACGATAAGCGCGTGCCGGACACTGTGTCTGTGTTGCAGTAAATGTAAAATTTTATTGCTCCGCTATTCAAACAAATGAAAAAGGTAAACATTTTTCAAAATTATAATTTACAGTAGTATATAAACAATTAGCACACACAATAAATCGCTTATATTTATGGTTAGCAATGTAGGAAAGTGATATGTGTTAAAAAATTATGGAACTGAAAAGAATTAATTTTTATCTCGAACATTGATGCAGGCAGAGGCTTAAAAAATCAAAACGGTTAATATATCATACCGTTAGTTTCAAAGCAAAGGAAAAAAATGTTTATAAATTAATTTAAGGAAATATTTCGCAAATTTATTAAGTTTTATGTGTTAAAGTTCGCTCGTAAATAAGGAGGAATAATTTTTAAGCAAAAATTATCAACAATCTAAAAATTACAATTTTATGGTCAACCTTTAATTCCGAAAATTATCTCAACAAAAATTTCTAAATTTTTCAGAGGAGGGTTAGTTAAATGAGTAAGATCTTTTAAGATAGAAAATGTGCAATTGAAAACTGGCAGTAGAAAAATATTTAAATATTTAATTTAGAAAACATCTACATTAGGGTGTTTTTGCTTTTTTTTTTGGTTGTTAAAATGACAAAGAAGGAATACTCTTTAAAAGAGACTGAAAAAGTGAAATAGTATTGTTAACAGAAGAGAAAGATTGTCGGCATTTCTTAGAAGTATTAAAAGAATAAGGAAAAGATATACTTATATTATGAGGGTAAATGATAAAATTTGGACATTTAATGTCCCTGTGTGTAATTTCTTTACTATCGGTTGAAGTCTGGAAAAAAATTAAATTTAACATACAGTTGGTAATTTTAATAAAAATTATAATAAACACTATAAAAAATGTTTTTTTTTAAATAAAATGCAATAAACTATATTTTACGTCATCTAGTTTCGTTCGAAGAAGGAAACGCGAGCTGGGGAATGGCCGAGTATATCGAAGCATTAGAGGCAGTGTCACAGAGTGCCGGGCTTGGTCTTACACAACTGCAACTTAACAAAGATGAACCTGAAGTGGTAAGTCTTTAAAAAAATTATCGTAATTGTTGTTGTTGTTGTTATTATTGCTATAAACATCGTAACAAATAAAATATAATCCTATTATTCGTGGTCAGTAAAATATTAAAAAGGTGCATGCATGTGTGCATAAATCACGCTGTAAAGCGTTGTTCGTTTTTTTTAATTTTTTTTTTAAATCTCCGGAACCGCAAGTCCTGCAAAAAATCTATACAACCCTTTTTTGTAGCCACATAAATAATCTATAACGTTCATTCTAATACGTAAGACTTTTATTGTTGATGCTACGTGAAAATGTATTAATGAAAGTCGAAGTTGTTTAATTAGCTGCAATTAATTTTTTTAGGGCTTAGAGTTAAGGCGATATTTATAAACACTCAATTAGATACACCCCTTTTTTAAAACGAATAAATATGGTGGGGTGGGTTTGCGATTGTGGAAACCGAGTTATATACTTACCACTACATCCTGTATACATTTTTAAAAATAATAATAATTGCTGCCCACCCAAAATCTTTAATCCTCCAAGTCAAGTCTTTTAAATAGTTATTATTGTTTTTATAAACATCGTAATTGATAAAATAAAATCCTTGTATTTTTGGTCAGTAAAATAATACAAAAGTACACGCATGTGTGCATAAATCACGTTGTAAATCGTTGATTTGGTAATTTTGGATATTTAATTTAAAAAAAACACGTGGAAGATAGCCTCTGAAAATTAAACGCTTGCATTTAAAATCTTTAATTACAAAACTATAATTTATTATTCAGTTTATTAAAATAATCCTTCAAAATCCTTTTTTAATATGCTATTGCTACCAAAATTTAAGTAAAAATCTAAATTCAAAATGGTTTTAACAATAATTTAATTTATACATATTTCTTAAATTTATTTAAAGTAGAAATTGTTTCGTGTTGTATAACAGTAAATTCATATAGAGGAATCTCTTATCGTATCAGCTTTAACGGCCACAAAAAAACTCGTTTATCCTTGTAACTGCCAACATTCCGGAGGTCAAATAAAAGTACAGCAGAGATACACGATAAACAATATACACTAACATTAGCAAATCGAGCGAGCATCTTTATAAAAAATAAGTTAGGCCATTTCTATGAAAGTAAACCAATTTTTTTCATAACTCCAAACTACATAAATACCTATCTTGATTATGAAATTATATTCATGCGTTTATGTGTCGTAAAAAATAATAATATACACTCCTATATTATCGAACATTTCTTGTTACGCAGTTTTAGTGAAATCCTTATCTCTAAAATCAAACTTTTCTCTATTTTGTATTACCTACATAAGAACACATTCATTCTTCTAACACATCGACATGAATTTATCGTGCACATGTCTAGTTTTAATACATATATCTTATTCGAACCTTTAAGTTACAAACTCCAGCTCGCGGAGTAATTAAAAGTATAGTAGTTTCCACAATTTTTGTTTGCTACTTTGTAGCAAAACGTACAGCAAGTAACAATAAAAATTGTGAAAACTACTATAGTTTTTTATTTATATTTAATATGTAGTTCCACTAAGTAAATGTAAACTCAATCAGTCATTTGTTTATACAATATCGAACGCAATTCAAATTTTCGCGGCCGTTTTTGATCTAGTTAAATTTTGATTTTGAAAATTTGAAAAGGTCATTTTATATGTACCAATGTTGGCCCTTTGTTCTAGTTTATTCAGATTTTAATTCTGAATTTACTTTAAAGAGTTACCGTCCTGTAAATTATCCTTCGTTTTTCAAAAATCGAACAAAATTCAAATTTTCGCACGTCTTTTTGGCATTGTTAGCAACTTTATTCTGGAAATTCGAAAAGCTTGTTATCTGCACCAATGTCTGCTCCTTGCGCTGGTTCAATCATATTTTAATTCCGACTTTAAATTAAGGAGTTACGGACCTGTAAATTGTCGTTCGATTTTCAAAAAACGAACAAAATTCAAATTTTCGCGCGGCTTTTTGGCATTATTAGCAATTTTATTCTTAAAATTCGAATTGGTCGTTAAATGTACGAAAATCTGCTCTTTGCAATGATTTAATCAGATTTTAGTTCTGACATTTAAATTAAGGAGTTACGGTCCTGTAAATTGTCATTTGTTTTTCGAAAATCGAACAAAATTCACACTTTTGCGCAGCATTTTGGCATGGTTAGCAATTTTATTCTTAAAATTCAAATAGGTCGTTAAATTTACGAAAGTCTGCTTTTTGACCTGGTTGAATCAAATTTTAGTTCTGACTTTAAATGAAGGAGCTACATTCCTATTAATTGTCATTCGTTTTTCGAAAATCGAACAAAATTCACATTTTCGCGCGGCTTTTTGGCATTATTAGCAATTTAATTCTGGAAATTCGAATAGGTTGTTAAATGTACGAACATCTGCTCTTTGCTATGGTTTAATTAGATTTTAATTCTGACTTTAAATTAAGAAGCTACGGTCCTGTAAATTGTCATTCGTTTTTGGCAAATTGAACAAAATTCAAATTTTCGCGCGGCTTTTTGGCATTATTAGCAATTTTATTCTTAAAATTCGAATAGGTCGTTAAATGTACGAAAATCTAATCTTTGCAATGATTCAATCAGATTTTAGTTCTGACATTTAAATTAAGGAGTTACGGTCCTGTAAATTTTATTTGTTTTTCTAAAATCGAACAAAATTCACACTTTTGCGCAGCATTTTGGCATGGTTAGCAATTTTATTCTTAAAATTCGAATAGGTCATTAAATTTACGAAAGTCTGCATTTGAGATGGTTCAATCAAATTTTAGTTCTGACTTTAAATGAAGGAGCTACATTCCTATTAATTGTCATTCGTTTTTCGAAAATCGAACAAAATTCAAATTTTCGCGCGGCTTTTTGGCATTGTTAGCAATTTAATTCTGGAAATTCGACTAGGTCGTTATCTGCACCAATATCTGCTCCTTGCGCTGGTTCAATCATATTTTAATTCCGACTTTAAATTAAGGAGTTACGGACCTGTAAATTGTCATTCGTTTTTCGAAAATCGAACAAAATTCAAATTTTCGCGCGGCTTTTTGGCATTGTTAGCAATTTAATTCTGGAAATTCGAATAGGTCGTTAAATGTACGAAAATCTGCTGTTTGCTATGGTTTAATCAGATTTTAATTTTGACTTTAAATTAAGGAGCTACGGTCCTATAAATTGTCATTCGTTTTTCGCAAATTGAACAAAATTCAAATTTTCGCGCGGCTTTTTGGCATTATTAGCAATTTTATTCTTCAAATTCTAATAGGTCGTTAAATGTACGAAAATGCGCTCCTTGCACTGGTTTAATTAGATTTTAATTCCGACTTTAAATTAAGGAGTTACGGTCCTGTAAATTGTCATTCGTTTTTTGCAAATCGAACAAAATTCACACTTTTGCGCAGCATTTTGGCATGGTTAGCAACTTAATTCTGGAAATTCGAATAGGTCGTTAAATTTACGAAATTCTGCTCTTTGAGCTGGTTTAATCAAATTTTAATTCTGACTTTAAATGAAGGAGCTACATTCCTATTAATTGTCATTCGTTTTTCGAAAATCGAACAAAATTCAAATTTTCGCTCGTCTTTTTGGCATTGTTAGCAGCTTTATTCTGGAAATTTGAAAAGCTCGTTATCTGAACTAATGTTCAATCATATTTTAATTCCGACTTTAAATTAAAGAGTTACAGTCCTGTATATTTAATTTAGAAAACATCTCCATTAGGGTGTTTTTTATTGTTTTTTATTTTAAGAAGGTTCTAAAATTTCAACATCGTAGATCAAACTTGCCACGTCGCAAACGAAGTTTGTTATCAATTCAATTAACATGGAAAAACGGACATTTTTACCCAAAAATAAAACGCTTTAAAAAATATTATTATTATTATTAATTAAATGGAAAACAAATTCTGTTTGCATCGTTCACAGGTTTAATCTACAAAGCTGAAGTGTTAAGAGAACATTTTTAAAATACGATGCTAAATTGGCTAATGGGACCGAAAATATATATATATATATATATATAAATATTTTATAATAACATAGCTTTTATTTTCAACATAACTGAACGTATTTCTTAATTTTTACGTTAAATTTATCTCGTATTAAACAACGCTTATATTCCTACAGAGAAATATTTCTTTTCTTATCGCGTCTGTTTTTACTCAAGAACACATTCCATCATGATATATCTCATTGAATACTACGTCTGAAGGTTAAATGAAGAGTTAAAATAAAATAGTTTAAAATCGAGTTATTTGTATAAATATGGAAAGTTTTGAATTTATTGGACAGTTTCTTTTGAGACATTAATTACGTACATTAAATGTTGCTTATTTAAATAAAGTTGCATTTTCTCTTATCGTTATTAATGTAAGATACTGTTGCAACCCCGCTTGATAGCAGAATTGATAAATAATAATCCAAATCGCAGAACTTCTCAACACTAAGTATATTTCTTGCATAAAATATATAATAATAACAATAATCAGGCAGTAATTTACATAGATGTCAAGTGAGGCTGTTGATTGGATGTTGATTACAATCTGTTACAGTCTGCTACAGCTATTAAAATTAATTCATGCAAAAGTAATAAAATGGTCCATTGTAAAAAAAAAGATTGATGATGCTAGACTTATGATAAGTACTAAACGGTTAATCAAAGTTATATGAAGAGAGATTGATAAGCAGTAAATGATACATTAAAGTTAGATGATGTAGAACTTATCAATAAGTGCTACACTGAAATTTAAGTACATATACAGAGGATCGTAACAATACACTTAAATAATGTATAACTTTCATTCTTATAAGATTTTTATTGTTGGCGCTACGTGAAAATGTATTAATGAAAGCGAAGTTATCTAATTAGCTCCAAAAAATGTTTGTATTAATTGTTTTAGAGCTTAGAGTAACGGAGATGTTTCTAAAAATTCAGTTAGATACACCCTTTTTTCAATATGAATAAATGGGGCGGGGTGACTTCGTGATCGTGAAAATCGAATATTATACTCATTACTACATCCTCTATATATCTTAAAAAATAAACAATTGCTGCCTACCGAAAATGTTAACCTTCCCTCTTTCGATCTGCCATTCCATTGTCCTAAAAACAGTTTCGTTGTTTTCTATTCATTAAGTACTTAAGATGTAACGCTGAATTTCGCAGTTCAAGTTTTGTAGGATGCGTTTTATTTTAGAAATCTAAAATTTATTTGTATTAAAAGTTTTAGGAACTCAGTTCCAAAGCTAGTTACCTACTTAACTTAGAAAAAAAGTCATTGAACTTTTCATTTTAATTTAATCGTACTGCCAACAAAAATGGTCCTAAATCTATTTCTTATCGTTGTGCTATTAAGTATTCGATCTTCTATATTGGATCTTCGTTATTAAATATCTTCCATTTTTTTGTGTATTGTAATATATATATATATATATCGATGTAGTCGTCCGGAAGGTCGTAGGCGATTGCCAGTTGTTGGACGGGGTTGAAGGGGGTCCCTACTTTCAAACAATTTAGCTTATAAAAAATAATAATTAAAGGGACTCACCCCTTTTACCACAAGAAACTGACAATACCGGACACCTGTTTCGCCCACTTTGAATGTGGGCATTATCAACGCGAGACTGGTTAAATTCAAAACATTATAATTTATACTAAAACTAAGGTCTAAAGTTTACTAAATTGTGGGAGGACCTAAAATAAATGTTAACCAATTCAGACAACTTAAAACCAACAAGAGGGTGGAGGGAAAGACCCTTGTGTTATCAAGGGAAAGGTAAGGAGTGTGAACAAGTTGAAATTTTCAATACCATAAGAGAAAATCAAAAAAACTTTAACTTATGTATATTTCAATTTCAACGAAATAGAAAAATAAATAGGAAAAAAGGAAAATAAGGAAAAGCCGCGAATACGTTTAATGCCATAAAATAAGTTCGGATACCTTTGTAGGTATAAAATTTTTAACTTTAAATATTATGTATGCTTCGACAGACACGGTAAGGGAATCTGAAAACTAGAAGACATACGTGTTCAATTACCGTCATTTGTTGAAAAATTTTAAACCAAACTATACGCATGCTTCACGATCCGAACTCTAGCTAAGGAAAATTTGTAGGAGCTTAAGAATATTTGAATAATAATCAACTAAACTTTTTGCAATACTTTCTTTCAAGTTAATAACCTTTTTTACAAACAAACTGAAGGTACCGCAATGGGTAACAGTTTATCTCCTTTCATTGAAAAGTTATTCATGAGTAAATTTACTACAGAATTCAAAAAGGAGTCCAAATATTATGTCGATTTTTAACACAACCCATCCAATAGGTCCTAATAGTCTCAAAGTAATCAAAGAAGTTTTTTGCAATTCAGAACGTAATGCATATGAAAGTCTATATATTCAAAAGAATAAAGAAAACCTTATGAATTCTGATTTCGGACGTATTCCCAATTCAAGTTTATACCAATTATTGCAAAAAGTTTAGTTGATTATTATTCAAATATTCTTAAGCTCCTACAAATTTCCCCTGGCTAGAGTTCGTATCGTGAAGCATGCATATAGTTTGGTTTAAAATTTTCAACAAATGACAGTTATTGAACACGTATGTCTTCTAGTTTTCAGATCCCCCTACCATGTCTGTCGAAGCATACATAATATTTAAAGTCCAAAATTTTTAACCTACAGGGGTTTCCAAACTTATTTTATGGTATTGAACGTATTCGCGGTTTTTCCTTATTTTCCTTTTTTCCTATTTATTTTCTATTTCGTTGAAATTGAAACATACATAAGTTAAAGTTTTTTTGATTTTCTCTTATGGCATTGAAAATTTCAACTTGTTCACACTCCTTCCCTTTCCCTTGATAACACAAGAGTCTTTCCCTCCACCTTCTTGTTGGTTTTAAGTTGTCTGAATTGGTTAACATTTATTTTAGGTCCTCCCAAAATTCAGTAAACTTTAGACCTTAGTTTTAGTATAAATTATAAGACAAAAGATGAAAAAACACTCGGTGAAAATGTTCCATAAATTTATTTAAAAAACTCTATACGTATTTCGGCAGTTATGCCATCGACAGGAGTTTGGTAACAACTGAAGCAATAAACTTAGGTATCATGTTACAGTGTATGAGGGTTGTTAAACCCAAAGATGTTTATTATAGGAAAAACCAGTAAATAACCCTCATACACTGTAATATTATACCTAAGTTTATTGCTTCAGTTGTTACCAAACTCTTGTCGATGGTATAACTGCCGAAATACGTACTGAGTTTTTTAAATAAATTTATGGAACATTTTCACCGAGCGTTTTTTCATCTTTTGTCTTATTAAATATGTTCCATCTAGTGCCGACACAGTCCTCCGTTAATCTTATTATAAATTATAATGTATTGAATTTAAGAACCAGTCTCGCGTTTATAATGCCCACATTCAAAGTGGGCGAAACACGTGTCCGGTATTGTCAGCTTTTTGTGGTAAAAGAGGTGAGTCTCTTTAATTATTATTTTTTGTAATTTGTTACAGTCTCCGATAAATATTCTCTTCAATTTAGCTAATATGTTTAAATTCCCACCACCTAATGGGGTTGACCAAACGCGTCCTTGTAGAGGGGGTTCGTGTAGTTTCTTGAACTTGACAATTTTGAAAATAGTAATAATAAAAACTTGAAAGAGAAAAAACAGACTTGAGGCAAGCTCACACTTTGGCCTGATAGAACTAATGGAAGTATACGTTGCAAAAGTAAATTACATGTAAAAATGCCGAAGCGAGGGAAGTTTTATAGAATGCCATTGTTAGTCGAAGATAATGTTATCGGTGGTTGTTAAAATGACAAAGAAGGAATATTCTTTAAAAAGAGACTGAAAAAGTGAAACAGTATTGTTAACAGAAGAGAAAAATTGTCGGCATTTCTTAGAAGTATTAGAAGAATAAGGAAAAGATATACTTATATTATGAGGGTACATGACAAATGTCTCTGTGTGTAATTTCATTACTATCGGTTGAAGTCTGGAAAAAATTAAATTTAACATACAGTTGGTAATTTTAATACAATTATAATAAACACTATAAAAAATATATATATTTTTAAATAAAATGCAATAAACTATATTTTACATCATCTAGTTTCGTTCGAAGAAGGAAACGCGAGCTGGGGAATGGCCGAGTATATCGAAGCATTAGAGGCAGTGTCACAGAGTGCCGGGCTTGGTCTTACACAACTGCAACTCAACAAAGATGAACCTGAAGTGGTAAGTCTTTAAAAAAATTATCGTAATTGTTGTTGTTGTTGTTATTATTGCTATAAACATCGTAACAAATAAAATATAATCCTATTATTCGTGGTCAGTAAAATATTAAAAATGTGCATGCATGTGTGCATAAATCACGCTGTAAAGCGTTGTTCGTTTTTTTTAATTTTTTTTTTAAATCTCCGGAACCGCAAGTCCTGCAAAAAATCTATACAACCCTTTTTTGTAGCCACATAAATAATCTATAACGTTCATTCTAATACGTAAGACTTTTATTGTTGATGCTACGTGAAAATGTATTAATGAAAGTCGAAGTTGTTTAATTAGCTGCAATTATTTTTTTTAGGGCTTAGAGTTAGGGCGATATTTCTAAACACCCAATTAGATACACCCCTTTTTTAAAACGAATAAATATGGTGGGGTGGGTTTGCGATTGTGGAAACCGAGTTTTATACTTACCACTACATCCTGTATATATATTTAAAAATAATAATAATTGCTGCCTACCCAAAATCATTAATCCTCCAAGTCAAGTCTTTTAAAAGGTTATTGTTGTTGTTATAAACACCGTAATAGATAAAATCAAGTCCTTGTATTTTTGGTCAGTAAAATAATACAAAAGTACATGCATGTGTGGATAAATCACGTTGCAAATCGTTGATTTGATGATTTTGGATACCTAATTAAAAAAAACACGTGCAAGATAGTCTCTGAAAATTAAACACTTACATTTAAAATCTTTAATTACAAAACTATAATTTATTATTCAGTTTATTAAAATAATCCTTCAAAATCCTTTTTTAATATGCCATTGCTACAAAAATTTAAGTAAAAATCTAAATTCAAAATGATTTTAACAATAATTTAATTTATACGTATTTCTTAAATTTATTTAAAGTAGAAATTGTTTCGTGTTGTATAACAGTAAATTCTTATAGAGGAATCTCTTATCGTATCAGCTTTAACGGCCACAAAAAACTCGTTTATCCTTGAAACTGCCAACGTTCCGGAAAAAAAATACAGCAGAGATACACGATAAACAACTAACATTATCAAATCGAGCGAACGTCTTTATGGACAATTTTAAATATTCTCAACTGTTTTGGAAACGAGTGACATAATATAGTTAGGCCATTTCTATGAAAGTAAACCAATTTTTTTCATGACGTCCAAACTACATAAATACCTATCTTAATTATGGAATTATATTGATGCGTTTATGTGTCGTAAAAAATAATAATATACACTCCTATATTATCGAACATTTTAAATTATTTCTTGTTACGCAGTTTTAGTGAAATCCTTATCTGTAAAATCAAACTTTTCTCTATTTTGTATTACCTACATAAGAACACATTCATTATTCTAAAACATCGACATGAATTTATCGTGCTCATGTCTGCGATAGTTTTAACACATATATCTTATTCGAACCTTTAAGTTACGAACTCCAGCTCGCGGAGTCATCTGTTTAATATAAATAAAAAACTATAGCAGTTTCCACAATTTTTGTTTACAAATAATAATTGTGGAAACTACTATAGTTTTTTTTTTAGTAAATGTAAACTCAATCAGTCATTTGTTTATACAATATCGAATAGAATTCAAATTTTCGCGGGCGTTTTTGATCTAGGTAGAAATTTTATTCTGGAAATTCGAAAAGATCGTTATCTGCAACAATGTCTGCTATTTGCGCTGGTTCAATCAGATTATAATTCTGACTTTAAATTAACGAGCTACGGTCCTGTAAATTTTGTCATTCGTTTTTTAAAAATCGAACAAAATTCACACTTTCGCGCGGCGTTTTGGCATGGTTAGCTAGTTTATTCTGGAAATTCGAATAGGTCGTTATATGTACGAAAATCTGCTCTTTCCGCTGGTGTAATCAGATTTTAATTCCGACTTTAAATTAAAGAGTTACGATCCTGTAAATTGTCATTCGTTTTTCGAAAATCGAACAAAATTCACACTTTCGCGCGACATTTTGGCATGGTTAGCAACTTTATTCTGGAAATTCGAATAGGTCGTTATATGTACGAAAATCTGCTCTTTCCGCTGGTGTAATCAGATTTTAATTCCGACTTCAAATTAAGGAGTTACGGTCCTGTAAATTGTCATTCGTTTTTCGAAAATCGAACAAAATTCACACTTTCGCGCGACATTTTGGCATGGTTAGCAACTTTATTCTGGAAATTCGAATAGGCCGTTATGTGTACCAAAGCCTGCTGTTTGCGGTGATTTAACTATGTTTTATTTCTGACTTTAAATTAGGGATTTACGGTCCTGCAAATTGTCATATGTTTTTACAAAATCGAACAAAATTCAGATTTTCGCGCGGCTTTTTAGCATTGTTAACAATTTTATTTTGGAAATTCGAAAAGGTTGTTACCTGCAACATGTCTGCTATTTGCGCTGGTTCAATCAGATTTTAATTCCGACTTCAAATTAAGGAGTTACGGTCCTGTAAATTGTCATTATTTTTTGGAAAATCGAACAAAATTCACACTTTCGCGCGACATTTTGGCATGGTTAACAACTTGATTCTGGAAATTCGAATAGGTCGTTATATGTACGAAAATCTGCTCTTTCCGCTGGTGTAATCAGATTTTAATTCCGACTTCAAATTAAGGAGTTACGGTCCTGTAAATTGTCATTCGTTTTTCGAAAATCGAACAAAATTCACACTTTCGCGCGACATTTTGGCATGGTTAGCAACTTTATTCTGGAAATTCGAATAGGTCGTTATATGTACGAAAATCTGCTCTTTCCGCTGGTGTAATCAGATTTTAATTCCGACTTCAAATTAAGGAGTTACGGTCCTGTAAATTGTCATTCGTTTTTCGAAAATCGAACAAAATTCACACTTTCGCGCGACATTTTGGCATGGTTAGCAACTTTATTCTGGAAATTCGAATAGGCCGTTATGTGTACCAAAGCCTGCTGTTTGCGGTGATTTAACTATGTTTTATTTCTGACTTTAAATTAGGGATTTACGGTCCTGCAAATTGTCATATGTTTTTACAAAATCGAACAAAATTCAGATTTTCGCGCGACATTTTGGCATCATTAGCAACTTTATTCTGGAAATTCGAATAGGTCGTTATATGTACCAAAGCCTGCTCTTTGCGGTGGTTTAACTATGTTTTATTTCTGACTTTAAATTATGGAGTTACGGTCCTGCAAATTGTCATCTGTTTTTACAAAATCGAACAAAATTCAGATTTTCGCGTAGCGTTTTGATTTAGTTAGAAATTATATTCTGTCTATTCGAACAGGTCGTTAAATGCATCAATGTCTGCTCTTTGCGCTGGTTTAATCAGATCTTAATTATCATTTTGAATTAGGGAGTTACGATTCTACAAATTGTTATCTGTCTTCAGAAATTCCAACAGTATCGTCAAAAGTTAATAATTTTAGTTGTAATGTACTTCTTTATAAAATGGTCGAAATTTTTTTTTGTTTGACTGTTTTGGAATTTTAGAAAATGCTAGCGCTAGTTTTGTGTGTTTATTGCCACGAATAATTTATTTTTAAATAATTTGGTGTTGTAATTTTGTATTTTGTGGTGTGATGTTTTTTATACCGACCATTAATGATACATTATTATACATTGAGCATCTATGGTTTTTCTTCTCGCACGGTTGTCGAGTGTCTGTGTGATAGGTTCTAGTAAACGTCATTTGTCCTGTGTGGCTTCTGTCATAAGAGGCACGCCTAGTCGCCATTTAATATTTCTGTTTTGCTCGCTTTTCGGTGCGTTGTTTAATTTTATTTCATATCGTATATTTAATAGTGTAGTTAATTCGCTTTTGTCCATTTTTACAGATTGGACAAAAAATGATAGTGTATTGAAGTTAATATTGATCATACGGAAACAATTTACAATGGTATTGTTTTTCCTGACTTGGGTTTTGCCGTTAACGACTTCACCTTGAAACATTGTCCAGTTAATTGTCGAATGATGATTGAGAACAGATGTACACTTATTTTGGATTCCACTGAGATAATGAATCGTCTAAGAGTGGAATGTTCTTACTGGACATCGTTTGGCTGTTGATTTCTTCACCTTGGACCATTGTGCAGTTAATTTTTGATTGGTGAGTAAGAGCACGTTTAATATTAATTCAACCTCACTGGAATCCTAAATGTATTCAACAATTGTACATTCCTCCTCATATTCTGCAGTTAATTAAAATTAGAGTACATTGATATAATTAATGCATATTTAATTTAAGAAAAAAGAAAGATTCGCCCTAATTACCAGTAATAAAGCCTTAATCAATTTGTCACCAGTAATACTGTTCACAGTAATTATTGCTTAGTATTTTTAGTTATGCTATGACTAATGATAAATTGTAACACCCTTCTTGTTACTTTTGCATTTTAATGTATTTCCCTTGAAGTGAATTGAGGGTTGAATGTTATTAATTTCATAACTATCTGTTTACAACATATGTTTTGTCTATGTATAATGTACGAGTCACGCCCAATTTGCCATTATGATCTGTGCTTGCTTCTTACTTTTCGACGCTTTTTTTAATTCTGTGTCTTGTATTGTAGTTAATTTTTTTTCTTGTCCATTTCTACAGTTGGCTTATGAAAGGAAGGATATTGAAGTTTATTTCCATCTTACTGATGCAACAAAAAGTTGTCTACAATGAAGTCGTTCTTTCTGGAGTTAGTTTGCTGTTGAGAAGTTACGTATTTCATTTTCTGTCCCAGGAACGAGATCACGCCGAAGTTTATTGTTATCCCACTGCAATTGGTCATCTAATTGGATTGTTCTTGTTGAACCTATTTACTGTCAACTTTATCCTTTTAATTAAGGTAAGAATATGTTTAAATTAATTACGAATTGCTTGTTACTAATCTGTTACTACCCTATCTGTTTCAGATCGACGGTGGAGAAGATAAAGAAGACCCCGTAGTTAGAATGCTTCTTTATTTTATTTAAAAGTTAATTTTGCATGCTTTTTTATTTGAATTAATTGTTTATTTTGCACGTTTTTTTTAATTTGATTTCGTTTGAATTAATATTTTATTTTGCATGTCTTTTTATTTGAATTAATTTTTTATTTTGCATTGAATTAATTTTTTATTTTGCATGTTTCTTGCTTACCTCTTCGCTTTGCTTACTGCACATTCTTACTATCTTGCTTCGCCTTTACACTACGACGTCCACATGATTCAACGTTTCGTTATCGTGTTCAATTCTCTTCTCAGCTTTGTGGGCCGAGGGAGGGCCTCCCCGAACGAATCCCCTTAGCCTTAGCTATTTAGTTGTTCTTTGAAAGTACCTTAGGTGCTTTCCCGTGAGTCTACTCTAGCGTCATTTCATTTCAGACAGGGTACAGCGGAGTTATCTGGAATAGAAGGAATAGCCGACTGCCTGGCTTGCCTTGACGAAATCTGTCCGATCTTTTCTACCAATCTATTAGTTTTTGTCGTTAGTCCTGCTTAATGCTCTATTCGCTTTCAGATAAAATGGTATTTCCTAAGAAGACTGAAGACATCGTATTTCTTTCTTTTTATTGTGCTTTATTTGAAATTTCCTTTGTTTCTTGTATTTCTCTTACAGGAATTTTTTTTTTTACTTGATAAACTGTTACATTAATATAATCGTAATTTAATCTGATAGTTAGCTTTTCCAAATTCAGTTCTTGCCATAATTGTTCAAACCAAATACAATTTTATTAGTAATTTTAACCATTAGAAGTAATTTGGGTGGATAGGGTGGCTATAAGGGGAGATGCGGAGGCCACAGAGTGTTAGGGATGCTTTTTTGTCCCAAATATAAACTTGGAATATTAATGTAACAGCTTATAAAGAATATATTGTACATAATTTTGTCTTTCTCTTACAGGTATTTTATTCTTTTTAGTTTATGAACTGTTATATTAATATTATCGTAATTTAATCTGATAATTAGCTTTTCCAAATTCAATTTTTGTCATTGTTCAAACCAAACACAATTTTATTAGTAATTTTAATCATTAGAAGTAATTTGGGTGGATAGGGTGGCTATAAGGGGTGATGCGGAGGCCACAAAGTGTTAGGGGGCCTTTTTGTCCCAAACATAGTATTCAAATATTAATATAACAGCTTATGAACAATATATTGTATTTAATTTTATCTTTCTCTTACAGGTATTTTATTCTTTTTACTTTATAAACTGTTATATTAATTAATCGTAATTTAAACTCATAATTTGCTTTTCCAAATTCAGTTGTTGCCATAATTGTTCAAACCAAGTACTATTTTATTAGTAATATTAATCATTAGAAGTAATTTGGGTGGAGAGGGTGGCTATAAGGGGTGATGCGGAGGCCACAGAGTGTTAGGGTTGCTTTTTGCCCCAAACATTCAATTTTAATATAACAGCTTATAAAGCATAAAATGTAAGTAGTTACCGCATTTAATTGTAATAATCTCTTGTCAATTTGTAATAAAGATGTATTTGATGTTAATTATACCACCTGTGTATTGTTTGTAAATCAAGCTGTATTGTATCCAGTATATTTTGTATTAAATAAATCAATTAATCTATTAATAGTTTTATGTAAATATAAACATGATTAAACAATTGTCTTGTATTTTCTTAAGAGTGCTTTTTAATAAATGTGTTAAGGATTCGAAATTGTTTTAATTTCTCATTAACCAACACTATAAATTCAATAAAGTATTCAAAAAAGAAGGCATCAAGTGAAGTAAGTATATTGATAAAATTGCTGACTTATTTATGCTAGTTCGAAATTTTTGAACCTAACGATATATAAGATGTTCAATTTAAATTCGATAAATTAATCCAAAGCAACTTATGCTCTCCTGATACAAATGTCGAAAATTTTCCAAAATTTTTAAATTGTGTTGACATACGAGGTCTGGTCAACAAATAGTTTGACAAACAAAAATCCGATTTTCCAGATTTTTTGTCAAACTATTTGTTGATTAGACCTCGTATGTGAATATAAACCGAAATTTTTGGAAAATTTTCAATATTTGTATCAGGAGAGCATAAGTCCAAGGAGTTATATTTCGAAAAATAATTTATTAATCGGATCGACAGTGTTCAAAACAAAAAGTAACTTACTTTAGGTTATCGTACTTTTACCAAGTAAAAAACCATAATTTTGATTTATTTATTAACTAGATCAGTGATAGACATGAAGTAGAACAAATATAAGCCATAATTTTAATTTATTTATTAATTAAATCAGTAATGTACATAAAGTAGAACAAACATATGTATTTTTAATAACTTTACAATACATATTCTAATCACTATTCAAAAATATACATTTATTTATTGATACATCTATTTATTCAGAACAAATCATTTATTTACACTATTTAATCATATACATGTTACCATAGTGTTATCAATCAAGAATAAATACATTTCAAGAAGATTTTTTTATAATTACAACAAAATTATGCACAATATATTGTTTATAAAGTAAAAAGAATAATATACCTGTAAGAGAAAGATAAAATTATGTACAATATATTGTTCATAAGCTGTTATATTAATATTTGAATACTATGTTTGGGACAAAAAGGCCCCCTAACACTTTGTGGCCTCCGCATCACCCCTTATAGCCACCCTATCCACCCAAATTACTTCTAATGATTAAAATTACTAATAAAATTGTGTTTGGTTTGAACAATGACAAAAATTGAATTTGGAAAAGCTAATTATCAGATTAAATTACGATAATATTAATATAACAGTTCATAAACTAAAAAGAATAAAATACCTGTAAGAGAAAGACAAAATTATGTACAATATATTCTTTATAAGCTGTTACATTAATATTCCAAGTTTATATTTGGAACAAAAAAGCATCCCTAACACTCTGTGGCCTCCGCATCTCCCCTTATAGCCACCCTATCCACCCAAATTACTTCTAATGGTTAAAATTACTAATAAAATTGTATTTGGTTTGAACAATTATGGCAAGAACTGAATTTGGAAAAGCTAACTATCAGATTAAATTACGATTATATTAATGTAACAGTTTATCAAGTAAAAAAAAAATTCCTGTAAGAGAAATACAAGAAACAAAGGAAATTTCAAATAAAGCACAATAAAAAGAAAGAAATACGATGTCTTCAGTCTTCTTAGGAAATACCATTTTATCTGAAAGCGAATAGAGCATTAAGCAGGACTAACGACAAAAACTAATAGATTGGTAGAAAAGATCGGACAGATTTCGTCAAGGCAAGCCAGGCAGTCGGCTATTCCTTCTATTCCAGATAACTCCGCTGTACCCTGTCTGAAATGAAATGACGCTAGAGTAGACTCACGGGAAAGCACCTAAGGTACTTTCAAAGAACAACTAAATAGCTAAGGCTAAGGGGATTCGTTCGGGGAGGCCCTCCCTCGGCCCACAAAGCTGAGAAGAGAATTGAACACGATAACGAAACGTTGAATCATGTGGACGTCGTAGTGTAAAGGCGAAGCAAGATAGTAAGAATGTGCAGTAAGCAAAGCGAAGAGGTAAGCAAGAAACATGCAAAATAAAAAATTAATTCAATGCAAAATAAAAAATTAATTCAAATAAAAAGACATGCAAAATAAAATATTAATTCAAACGAAATCAAATTAAAAAAAACGTGCAAAATAAACAATTAATTCAAATAAAAAAGCATGCAAAATTAACTTTTAAATAAAATAAAGAAGCATTCTAACTACGGGGTCTTCTTTATCTTCTCCACCGTCGATCTGAAACAGATAGGGTAGTAACAGATTAGTAACAAGCAATTCGTAATTAATTTAAACATATTCTTACCTTAATTAAAAGGATAAAGTTGACAGTAAATAGGTTCAACAAGAACAATCCAATTAGATGACCAATTGCAGTGGGATAACAATAAACTTCGGCGTGATCTCGTTCCTGGGACAGAAAATGAAATACGTAACTTCTCAACAGCAAACTAACTCCAGAAAGAACGACTTCATTGTAGACAACTTTTTGTTGCATCAGTAAGATGGAAATAAACTTCAATATCCTTCCTTTCATAAGCCAACTGTAGAAATGGACAAGAAAAAAAATTAACTACAATACAAGACACAGAATTAAAAAAAGCGTCGAAAAGTAAGAAGCAAGCACAGATCATAATGGCAAATTGGGCGTGACTCGTACATTATACATAGACAAAACATATGTTGTAAACAGATAGTTATGAAATTAATAACATTCAACCCTCAATTCACTTCAAGGGAAATACATTAAAATGCAAAAGTAACAAGAAGGGTGTTACAATTTATCATTAGTCATAGCATAACTAAAAATACTAAGCAATAATTACTGTGAACAGTATTACTGGTGACAAATTGATTAAGGCTTTATTACTGGTAATTAGGGCGAATCTTTCTTTTTTCTTAAATTAAATATGCATTAATTATATCAATGTACTCTAATTTTAATTAACTGCAGAATATGAGGAGGAATGTACAATTGTTGAATACATTTAGGATTCCAGTGAGGTTGAATTAATATTAAACGTGCTCTTACTCACCAATCAAAAATTAACTGCACAATGGTCCAAGGTGAAGAAATCAACAGCCAAACGATGTCCAGTAAGAACATTCCACTCTTAGACGATTCATTATCTCAGTGGAATCCAAAATAAGTGTACATCTGTTCTCAATCATCATTCGACAATTAACTGGACAATGTTTCAAGGTGAAGTCGTTAACGGCAAAACCCAAGTCAGGAAAAACAATACCATTGTAAATTGTTTCCGTATGATCAATATTAACTTCAATACACTATCATTTTTTGTCCAATCTGTAAAAATGGACAAAAGCGAATTAACTACACTATTAAATATACGATATGAAATAAAATTAAACAACGCACCGAAAAGCGAGCAAAACAGAAATATTAAATGGCGACTAGGCGTGCCTCTTATGACAGAAGCCACACAGGACAAATGACGTTTACTAGAACCTATCACACAGACACTCGACAACCGTGCGAGAAGAAAAACCATAGATGCTCAATGTATAATAATGTATCATTAATGGTCGGTATAAAAAACATCACACCACAAAATACAAAATTACAACACCAAATTATTTAAAAATAAATTATTCGTGGCAATAAACACACAAAACTAGCGCTAGCATTTTCTAAAATTCCAAAACAGTCAAACAAAAAAAAATTTCGACCATTTTATAAAGAAGTACATTACAACTAAAATTATTAACTTTTGACGATACTGTTGGAATTTCTGAAGACAGATAACAATTTGTAGAATCGTAACTCCCTAATTCAAAATGATAATTAAGATCTGATTAAACCAGCGCAAAGAGCAGACATTGATGCATTTAACGACCTGTTCGAATAGACAGAATATAATTTCTAACTAAATCAAAACGCTACGCGAAAATCTGAATTTTGTTCGATTTTGTAAAAACAGATGACAATTTGCAGGACCGTAACTCCATAATTTAAAGTCAGAAATAAAACATAGTTAAACCACCGCAAAGAGCAGGCTTTGGTACATATAACGACCTATTCGAATTTCCAGAATAAAGTTGCTAATGATGCCAAAATGTCGCGCGAAAGTGTGAATTTTGTTCGATTTTCGAAAAACGAATGACAATTTACAGGACCGTAACTCCTTAATTTGAAGTCAGAATTAAAATCTGATTGAACGAGCGCAAATAGCAGACATGTTGCAGATAACAATCTTTTCGAATTTCCGAAATAAAATTGCTAACAATGCTAAAAAGCCGCGCGAAAATTTTGATTTTGTTTGATTTTCGAAAAAGGAATGACAATTTACAGGACCGTAACTCCTTAATTTGAAGTCGGAATTAAAATCTGATTACACCAGCGGAAAGAGCAGATTTTCGTACATATAACGACCTATTCGAATTTCCAGAATCAAGTTGTTAACCATGCCAAAATGTCGCGCGAAAGTGTGAATATTGTTCGATTTTCGAAAAAGGAATGACAATTTACAGGACCGTAACTCCTTAATTTGAAGTCGGAATTAAAATCTGATTACACCAGCGGAAAGAGCAGATTTTCGTACATATAACGACCTATTCGAATTTCCAGAATCAAGTTGTTAACCATGCCAAAATGTCGCGCGAAAGTGTGAATATTGTTCGATTTTCGAAAAAGGAATGACAATTTACAGGACCGTAACTCCTTAATTTGAAGTCGGAATTAAAATCTGATTACACCAGCGGAAAGAGCAGATTTTCGTACATATAACGACCTATTCGAATTTCCAGAATCAAGTTGTTAACCATGCCAAAATGTCGCGCGAAAGTGTGAATATTGTTCGATTTTCGAAAAAGGAATGACAATTTACAGGACCGTAACTCCTTAATTTGAAGTCGGAATTAAAATCTGATTACACCAGCGGAAAGAGCAGATTTTCGTACATATAACGACCTATTCGAATTTCCAGAATCAAGTTGTTAACCATGCCAAAATGTCGCGCGAAAGTGTGAATTTTGTTCGATTTTCGAAAAAGGAATGACAATTTACAGGACCGTAACTCCTTAATTTGAAGTCGGAATTAAAATCTGATTGAACCAGCGCAAATAGCAGACATGTTGCAGATAACAATCTTTTCGAATTTCCGAAATAAAATTGCTAACAATGCTAAAAAGCCGCGCGAAAATTTTGATTTTGTTTGATTTTCGAAAAACGAATGACAATTTACAGGATCGTAACTCCTTAATTTGAAGTCGGAATTAAAATCTGATTACACCAGCGGAAAGAGCAGATTTTCGTACATATAACGACCTATTCGAATTTCCAGAATCAAGTTGTTAACCATGCCAAAATGTCGCGCGAAAGTGTGAATATTGTTCGATTTTCGAAAAAGAAATGACAATTTACAGGACCGTAACTCCTTAATTTGAAGTCGGAATTAAAATCTGATTACACCAGCGGAAAGAGCAGATTTTCGTACATATAACGACCTATTCGAATTTCCAGAATCAAGTTGTTAACCATGCCAAAATGTCGCGCGAAAGTGTGAATTTTGTTCGATTTTCGAAAAAGGAATGACAATTTACAGGACCGTAACTCCTTAATTTGAAGTCGGAATTAAAATCTGATTGAACCAGCGCAAATAGCAGACATGTTGCAGATAACAACCTTTTCGAATTTCCAAAATAAAATTGTTAACAATGCTAAAAAGCCGCGCGAAAATCTGAATTTTGTTCGATTTTGTAAAAACATATGACAATTTGCAGGACCGTAAATCCCTAATTTAAAGTCAGAAATAAAACATAGTTAAATCACCGCAAACAGCAGGCTTTGGTACACATAACGGCCTATTCGAATTTCCAGAATAAAGTTGCTAACCATGCCAAAATGTCGCGCGAAAGTGTGAATTTTGTTCGATTTTCGAAAAACGAATGACAATTTACAGGACCGTAACTCCTTAATTTGAAGTCGGAATTAAAATCTGATTACACCAGCGGAAAGAGCAGATTTTCGTACATATAACGACCTATTCGAATTTCCAGAATAAAGTTGCTAACCATGCCAAAATGTCGCGCGAAAGTGTGAATTTTGTTCGATTTTTGAAAAACGAATGACAATTTACAGGACCGTAACTCCTTAATTTGAAGTCGGAATTAAAATCTGATTACACCAGCGGAAAGAGCAGATTTTCGTACATATAACGACCTATTCGAATTTCCAGAATCAAGTTGTTAACCATGCCAAAATGTCGCGCGAAAGTGTGAATTTTGTTCGATTTTCGAAAAAGGAATGACAATTTACAGGACAGTAACTCCTTAATTTGAAGTCGGAATTAAAATCTGATTGAACCAGCGCAAATAGCAGACATGTTGCAGGTAACAACCTTTTCGAATTTCCAAAATAAAATTGTTAACAATGCTAAAAAGCCGCGCGAAAATCTGAATTTTGTTCGATTTTGTAAAAACATATGACAATTTGCAGGACCGTAAATCCCTAATTTAAAGTCAGAAATAAAACATAGTTAAATCACCGCAAACAGCAGGCTTTGGTACACATAACGGCCTATTCGAATTTCCAGAATAAAGTTGCTAACCATGCCAAAATGTCGCGCGAAAGTGTGAATTTTGTTCGATTTTCGAAAAAGGAATGACAATTTACAGGACCGTAACTCCTTAATTTGAAGTCGGAATTAAAATCTGATTACACCAGCGGAAAGAGCAGATTTTCGTACATATAACGACCTATTCGAATTTCCAGAATCAAGTTGTTAACCATGCCAAAATGTCGCGCGAAAGTGTGAATTTTGTTCGATTTTCGAAAAAGGAATGACAATTTACAGGACCGTAACTCCTTAATTTGAAGTCGGAATTAAAATCTGATTACACCAGCGGAAAGAGCAGATTTTCGTACATATAACGACCTATTCGAATTTCCAGAATCAAGTTGTTAACCATGCCAAAATGTCGCGCGAAAGTGTGAATTTTGTTCGATTTTCGAAAAAGGAATGACAATTTACAGGACCGTAACTCCTTAATTTGAAGTCGGAATTAAAATCTGATTGAACCAGCGCAAATAGCAGACATGTTGCAGATAACAATCTTTTCGAATTTCCGAAATAAAATTGCTAACAATGCTAAAAAGCCGCGCGAAAATTTTGATTTTGTTTGATTTTCGAAAAACGAATGACAATTTACAGGATCGTAACTCCTTAATTTGAAGTCGGAATTAAAATCTGATTACACCAGCGGAAAGAGCAGATTTTCGTACATATAACGACCTATTCGAATTTCCAGAATCAAGTTGTTAACCATGCCAAAATGTCGCGCGAAAGTGTGAATATTGTTCGATTTTCGAAAAAGAAATGACAATTTACAGGACCGTAACTCCTTAATTTGAAGTCGGAATTAAAATCTGATTACACCAGCGGAAAGAGCAGATTTTCGTACATATAACGACCTATTCGAATTTCCAGAATCAAGTTGTTAACCATGCCAAAATGTCGCGCGAAAGTGTGAATATTGTTCGATTTTCGAAAAAGGAATGACAATTTACAGGACCGTAACTCCTTAATTTGAAGTCGGAATTAAAATCTGATTACACCAGCGGAAAGAGCAGATTTTCGTACATATAACGACCTATTCGAATTTCCAGAATCAAGTTGTTAACCATGCCAAAATGTCGCGCGAAAGTGTGAATTTTGTTCGATTTTCGAAAAAGGAATGACAATTTACAGGACCGTAACTCCTTAATTTGAAGTCGGAATTAAAATCTGATTGAACCAGCGCAAATAGCAGACATGTTGCAGATAACAATCTTTTCGAATTTCCGAAATAAAATTGCTAACAATGCTAAAAAGCCGCGCGAAAATTTTGATTTTGTTTGATTTTCGAAAAACGAATGACAATTTACAGGATCGTAACTCCTTAATTTGAAGTCGGAATTAAAATCTGATTACACCAGCGGAAAGAGCAGATTTTCGTACATATAACGACCTATTCGAATTTCCAGAATCAAGTTGTTAACCATGCCAAAATGTCGCGCGAAAGTGTGAATATTGTTCGATTTTCGAAAAAGAAATGACAATTTACAGGACCGTAACTCCTTAATTTGAAGTCGGAATTAAAATCTGATTACACCAGCGGAAAGAGCAGATTTTCGTACATATAACGACCTATTCGAATTTCCAGAATCAAGTTGTTAACCATGCCAAAATGTCGCGCGAAAGTGTGAATTTTGTTCGATTTTCGAAAAAGGAATGACAATTTACAGGACCGTAACTCCTTAATTTGAAGTCGGAATTAAAATCTGATTGAACCAGCGCAAATAGCAGACATGTTGCAGATAACAACCTTTTCGAATTTCCAAAATAAAATTGTTAACAATGCTAAAAAGCCGCGCGAAAATCTGAATTTTGTTCGATTTTGTAAAAACATATGACAATTTGCAGGACCGTAAATCCCTAATTTAAAGTCAGAAATAAAACATAGTTAAATCACCGCAAACAGCAGGCTTTGGTACACATAACGGCCTATTCGAATTTCCAGAATAAAGTTGCTAACCATGCCAAAATGTCGCGCGAAAGTGTGAATTTTGTTCGATTTTCGAAAAACGAATGACAATTTACAGGACCGTAACTCCTTAATTTGAAGTCGGAATTAAAATCTGATTACACCAGCGGAAAGAGCAGATTTTCGTACATATAACGACCTATTCGAATTTCCAGAATAAAGTTGCTAACCATGCCAAAATGTCGCGCGAAAGTGTGAATTTTGTTCGATTTTCGAAAAACGAATGACAATTTACAGGACCGTAACTCCTTAATTTGAAGTCGGAATTAAAATCTGATTACACCAGCGGAAAGAGCAGATTTTCGTACATATAACGACCTATTCGAATTTCCAGAATCAAGTTGTTAACCATGCCAAAATGTCGCGCGAAAGTGTGAATTTTGTTCGATTTTCGAAAAAGGAATGACAATTTACAGGACCGTAACTCCTTAATTTGAAGTCGGAATTAAAATCTGATTGAACCAGCGCAAATAGCAGACATGTTGCAGGTAACAACCTTTTCGAATTTCCAAAATAAAATTGTTAACAATGCTAAAAAGCCGCGCGAAAATCTGAATTTTGTTCGATTTTGTAAAAACATATGACAATTTGCAGGACCGTAAATCCCTAATTTAAAGTCAGAAATAAAACATAGTTAAATCACCGCAAACAGCAGGCTTTGGTACACATAACGGCCTATTCGAATTTCCAGAATAAAGTTGCTAACCATGCCAAAATGTCGCGCGAAAGTGTGAATTTTGTTCGATTTTCGAAAAAGGAATGACAATTTACAGGACCGTAACTCCTTAATTTGAAGTCGGAATTAAAATCTGATTACACCAGCGGAAAGAGCAGATTTTCGTACATATAACGACCTATTCGAATTTCCAGAATCAAGTTGTTAACCATGCCAAAATGTCGCGCGAAAGTGTGAATTTTGTTCGATTTTCGAAAAAGGAATGACAATTTACAGGACCGTAACTCCTTAATTTGAAGTCGGAATTAAAATCTGATTGAACCAGCGCAAATAGCAGACATGTTGCAGATAACAACCTTTTCGAATTTCCAAAATAAAATTGTTAACAATGCTAAAAAGCCGCGCAAAAATCTGAATTTTGTTCGATTTTGTAAAAACATATGACAATTTGCAGGACCGTAAATCCCTAATTTAAAGTCAGAAATAAAACATAGTTAAATCACCGCAAACAGCAGGCTTTGGTACACATAACGGCCTATTCGAATTTCCAGAATAAAGTTGCTAACCATGCCAAAATGTCGCGCGAAAGTGTGAATTTTGTTCGATTTTCGAAAAAGGAATGACAATTTACAGGACCGTAACTCCTTAATTTGAAGTCGGAATTAAAATCTGATTACACCAGCGGAAAGAGCAGATTTTCGTACATATAACGACCTATTCGAATTTCCAGAATCAAGTTGTTAACCATGCCAAAATGTCGCGCGAAAGTGTGAATTTTGTTCGATTTTCGAAAAAGGAATGACAATTTACAGGACCGTAACTCCTTAATTTGAAGTCGGAATTAAAATCTGATTACACCAGCGGAAAGAGCAGATTTTCGTACATATAACGACCTATTCGAATTTCCAGAATCAAGTTGTTAACCATGCCAAAATGTCGCGCGAAAGTGTGAATTTTGTTCGATTTTCGAAAAAGGAATGACAATTTACAGGACCGTAACTCCTTAATTTGAAGTCGGAATTAAAATCTGATTGAACCAGCGCAAATAGCAGACATGTTGCAGATAACAATCTTTTCGAATTTCCGAAATAAAATTGCTAACAATGCTAAAAAGCCGCGCGAAAATTTTGATTTTGTTTGATTTTCGAAAAACGAATGACAATTTACAGGATCGTAACTCCTTAATTTGAAGTCGGAATTAAAATCTGATTACACCAGCGGAAAGAGCAGATTTTCGTACATATAACGACCTATTCGAATTTCCAGAATCAAGTTGTTAACCATGCCAAAATGTCGCGCGAAAGTGTGAATATTGTTCGATTTTCGAAAAAGAAATGACAATTTACAGGACCGTAACTCCTTAATTTGAAGTCGGAATTAAAATCTGATTACACCAGCGGAAAGAGCAGATTTTCGTACATATAACGACCTATTCGAATTTCCAGAATCAAGTTGTTAACCATGCCAAAATGTCGCGCGAAAGTGTGAATATTGTTCGATTTTCGAAAAAGAAATGACAATTTACAGGATCGTAACTCCTTAATTTGAAGTCGGAATTAAAATCTGATTACACCAGCGGAAAGAGCAGATTTTCGTACATATAACGACCTATTCGAATTTCCAGAATCAAGTTGTTAACCATGCCAAAATGTCGCGCGAAAGTGTGAATATTGTTCGATTTTCGAAAAAGAAATGACAATTTACAGGACCGTAACTCCTTAATTTGAAGTCGGAATTAAAATCTGATTACACCAGCGGAAAGAGCAGATTTTCGTACATATAACGACCTATTCGAATTTCCAGAATCAAGTTGTTAACCATGCCAAAATGTCGCGCGAAAGTGTGAATTTTGTTCGATTTTCGAAAAAGGAATGACAATTTACAGGACCGTAACTCCTTAATTTGAAGTCGGAATTAAAATCTGATTGAACCAGCGCAAATAGCAGACATGTTGCAGATAACAACCTTTTCGAATTTCCAAAATAAAATTGTTAACAATGCTAAAAAGCCGCGCGAAAATCTGAATTTTGTTCGATTTTGTAAAAACATATGACAATTTGCAGGACCGTAAATCCCTAATTTAAAGTCAGAAATAAAACATAGTTAAATCACCGCAAACAGCAGGCTTTGGTACACATAACGGCCTATTCGAATTTCCAGAATAAAGTTGCTAACCATGCCAAAATGTCGCGCGAAAGTGTGAATTTTGTTCGATTTTCGAAAAAGGAATGACAATTTACAGGACCGTAACTCCTTAATTTGAAGTCGGAATTAAAATCTGATTGAACCAGCGCAAATAGCAGACATGTTGCAGATAACAATCTTTTCGAATTTCCGAAATAAAATTGCTAACAATGCTAAAAAGCCGCGCGAAAATTTTGATTTTGTTTGATTTTCGAAAAACGAATGACAATTTACAGGATCGTAACTCCTTAATTTGAAGTCGGAATTAAAATCTGATTACACCAGCGGAAAGAGCAGATTTTCGTACATATAACGACCTATTCGAATTTCCAGAATCAAGTTGTTAACCATGCCAAAATGTCGCGCGAAAGTGTGAATATTGTTCGATTTTCGAAAAAGAAATGACAATTTACAGGACCGTAACTCCTTAATTTGAAGTCGGAATTAAAATCTGATTACACCAGCGGAAAGAGCAGATTTTCGTACATATAACGACCTATTCGAATTTCCAGAATCAAGTTGTTAACCATGCCAAAATGTCGCGCGAAAGTGTGAATTTTGTTCGATTTTCGAAAAAGGAATGACAATTTACAGGACCGTAACTCCTTAATTTGAAGTCGGAATTAAAATCTGATTGAACCAGCGCAAATAGCAGACATGTTGCAGATAACAACCTTTTCGAATTTCCAAAATAAAATTGTTAACAATGCTAAAAAGCCGCGCGAAAATCTGAATTTTGTTCGATTTTGTAAAAACATATGACAATTTGCAGGACCGTAAATCCCTAATTTAAAGTCAGAAATAAAACATAGTTAAATCACCGCAAACAGCAGGCTTTGGTACACATAACGGCCTATTCGAATTTCCAGAATAAAGTTGCTAACCATGCCAAAATGTCGCGCGAAAGTGTGAATTTTGTTCGATTTTCGAAAAAGGAATGACAATTTACAGGACCGTAACTCCTTAATTTGAAGTCGGAATTAAAATCTGATTGAACCAGCGCAAATAGCAGACATGTTGCAGATAACAATCTTTTCGAATTTCCGAAATAAAATTGCTAACAATGCTAAAAAGCCGCGCGAAAATTTTGATTTTGTTTGATTTTCGAAAAACGAATGACAATTTACAGGATCGTAACTCCTTAATTTGAAGTCGGAATTAAAATCTGATTACACCAGCGGAAAGAGCAGATTTTCGTACATATAACGACCTATTCGAATTTCCAGAATCAAGTTGTTAACCATGCCAAAATGTCGCGCGAAAGTGTGAATATTGTTCGATTTTCGAAAAAGAAATGACAATTTACAGGACCGTAACTCCTTAATTTGAAGTCGGAATTAAAATCTGATTACACCAGCGGAAAGAGCAGATTTTCGTACATATAACGACCTATTCGAATTTCCAGAATCAAGTTGTTAACCATGCCAAAATGTCGCGCGAAAGTGTGAATTTTGTTCGATTTTCGAAAAAGGAATGACAATTTACAGGACCGTAACTCCTTAATTTGAAGTCGGAATTAAAATCTGATTGAACCAGCGCAAATAGCAGACATGTTGCAGATAACAACCTTTTCGAATTTCCAAAATAAAATTGTTAACAATGCTAAAAAGCCGCGCGAAAATCTGAATTTTGTTCGATTTTGTAAAAACATATGACAATTTGCAGGACCGTAAATCCCTAATTTAAAGTCAGAAATAAAACATAGTTAAATCACCGCAAACAGCAGGCTTTGGTACACATAACGGCCTATTCGAATTTCCAGAATAAAGTTGCTAACCATGCCAAAATGTCGCGCGAAAGTGTGAATTTTGTTCGATTTTCGAAAAACGAATGACAATTTACAGGACCGTAACTCCTTAATTTGAAGTCGGAATTAAAATCTGATTACACCAGCGGAAAGAGCAGATTTTCGTACATATAACGACCTATTCGAATTTCCAGAATAAAGTTGCTAACCATGCCAAAATGTCGCGCGAAAGTGTGAATTTTGTTCGATTTTCGAAAAACGAATGACAATTTACAGGACCGTAACTCCTTAATTTGAAGTCGGAATTAAAATCTGATTACACCAGCGGAAAGAGCAGATTTTCGTACATATAACGACCTATTCGAATTTCCAGAATCAAGTTGTTAACCATGCCAAAATGTCGCGCGAAAGTGTGAATTTTGTTCGATTTTCGAAAAAGGAATGACAATTTACAGGACCGTAACTCCTTAATTTGAAGTCGGAATTAAAATCTGATTGAACCAGCGCAAATAGCAGACATGTTGCAGGTAACAACCTTTTCGAATTTCCAAAATAAAATTGTTAACAATGCTAAAAAGCCGCGCGAAAATCTGAATTTTGTTCGATTTTGTAAAAACATATGACAATTTGCAGGACCGTAAATCCCTAATTTAAAGTCAGAAATAAAACATAGTTAAATCACCGCAAACAGCAGGCTTTGGTACACATAACGGCCTATTCGAATTTCCAGAATAAAGTTGCTAACCATGCCAAAATGTCGCGCGAAAGTGTGAATTTTGTTCGATTTTCGAAAAAGGAATGACAATTTACAGGACCGTAACTCCTTAATTTGAAGTCGGAATTAAAATCTGATTACACCAGCGGAAAGAGCAGATTTTCGTACATATAACGACCTATTCGAATTTCCAGAATCAAGTTGTTAACCATGCCAAAATGTCGCGCGAAAGTGTGAATTTTGTTCGATTTTCGAAAAAGGAATGACAATTTACAGGACCGTAACTCCTTAATTTGAAGTCGGAATTAAAATCTGATTGAACCAGCGCAAATAGCAGACATGTTGCAGATAACAACCTTTTCGAATTTCCAAAATAAAATTGTTAACAATGCTAAAAAGCCGCGCAAAAATCTGAATTTTGTTCGATTTTGTAAAAACATATGACAATTTGCAGGACCGTAAATCCCTAATTTAAAGTCAGAAATAAAACATAGTTAAATCACCGCAAACAGCAGGCTTTGGTACACATAACGGCCTATTCGAATTTCCAGAATAAAGTTGCTAACCATGCCAAAATGTCGCGCGAAAGTGTGAATTTTGTTCGATTTTCGAAAAAGGAATGACAATTTACAGGACCGTAACTCCTTAATTTGAAGTCGGAATTAAAATCTGATTACACCAGCGGAAAGAGCAGATTTTCGTACATATAACGACCTATTCGAATTTCCAGAATCAAGTTGTTAACCATGCCAAAATGTCGCGCGAAAGTGTGAATTTTGTTCGATTTTCGAAAAAGGAATGACAATTTACAGGACCGTAACTCCTTAATTTGAAGTCGGAATTAAAATCTGATTACACCAGCGGAAAGAGCAGATTTTCGTACATATAACGACCTATTCGAATTTCCAGAATAAAGTTGCTAACCATGCCAAAATGTCGCGCGAAAGTGTGAATTTTGTTCGATTTTCGAAAAACGAATGACAATTTACAGGACCGTAACTCCATAATTTAAAGTCAGAAATAAAACATAGTTAAATCACCGCAAAGAGCAGGCTTTGGTACATATAACGACCTATTCGAATTTCCAGAATAAAGTTGCTAACCATGCCAACACGCCGCGCGAAAGTGTGAATTTTGTTCGATTTTCGAAAAACGAATGACAGTTTACAGGACCGTAACTCCTTAATTGAAATTCGGAATTAAAATCAGATTGAACCAGCGCAAATAGCAGACATGTTGCAGATAACAATCTTTTCGAATTTCCAAAATAAAATTGCTAACAATGCCAAAAAGCCCCGCGAAAATTTTGATTTCGTTCGATTTTCGAAAAACGAATGACAATTTACAGCACCGTAACTGCTTAATTTAAAGTCAGAATTAAAATCTGATTAGACCAGCGCAAAGAGCAGATTTTCGTACATATAACGACCTATTCGAATTTTCAGAATAAAATTTTTAACCGTTCCAAAAAATCGCGCGAAACTGAATTTTGTTCGATTTTCAAATAACGGATCCCAATTTGCATGACCATAGCTCCTTAATTTAAAGTAACAACTAAAATCTGATTAAACCGGCACATAGAGCAGACATTCGTGCAGATCGACCTTTTTGAATTTCCAGAATAAAATTTTTAACTATGCCAAAACGCGGCGCTAAAATTTGAATATTGCTTGATGTTGTAACAACACGTCAATTTGCAATACCGTAGCTCCTTAATTTAAACGTATTGTTAGCGACCAGCTGTGAAGGGGTGTGGTGACGTCACGGGAATGACACCGCGACCTGCCTGCCTGTCCTGGCGTCACGAAGGCATTCGACCTGATTCGACCGGGCTGGCCTGGTGTTAAGTCGCACTCATTTATTATTATTGTTTATATTCCTTATTATATTTGCATTTTTGTCTCTCTTGGTGTATAATTATTGTGCAATAAAGTAAACAGTGTACAAGTTGTTGTGATTGGTTAAAGGCGTGGCCTTAAAATAAACAAAAAGAAGTCAACTTCCTCAAAATCTAACAGTAGAATTAAAATCTGATTATACCACCGCAAAGACCTGACTTTGTTACATACGACGAAATATTCGAATTTCCAGAATAAATTTGCTACCAATGCCAAAATGCCACGCCAAAGTGTGAATTTTGATCGATTTTTAAAAAACGAATGACAATTTACAGGACCGTAACTCCTTAATGTAAAATCAGAATTAAAATCTGAATAAACCAGAACATAGAGCCAACATTGGTACATATAATGACCTTTTCAAATTTTCAATCAAAATTCTAACTAGATCAAAAACGCCCGCGAAAATTTGAATTGCATTCGATATTGTATAAACAAATGACTGATTGAGTTTACATTTACTTAGTGGAACTGCATAAATATAAATAAAAAACTATAGTAGTTTCCACAATTATTATTTGCAAACAAAAATTGTGGAAACTACTATACTTTTAATTACTCCGCGAGCTGGAGTTCGTAACTTAAAGGTTCGAATAAGATATATGTGTTAAAACTATCGCAGACATGAGCACGATAAATTCATGTCGATGTGTTAGAAGAATGAATGTGTTCTTATGTAGGTAATACAAAATAGAGAAAAGTTTGATTTTACAGATAAAGTTTTCACTAAAACTGCTTAACAAGAAATAATTTAAAATGTTCGATAATATCGGAGTGTATATTATTATTTTTTCGATACATAAACGCATCAATATAATTTCATAATCAAGATAGGTATTTATGTAGTTTGGAGTTCTTAAAAAAATTGGTATACTTTCATAGAAATGGCCTAACTATATTATGTCACTCGTTTCTAACAGTTGAGAATATTTAAAATTTTCCATAAAGACGTTCGCTCGATTTGATAATGTTAGTGTATATTGTTATCGTGTATCTCTGCTTTACTTTTATTTGACCTCCGGAATGTTGGCAGTTACAAGGATAAACGAGTTTTTTTGTGGCCGTTAAAGCTGATACGATAAGAGATTCCTCTATATGAATTTACTGTTATACAACACGAAACAATTTCTACTTTAAATAAAATTAAGAAATATGTATAAATTAAATTATTGTTAAAACCATTTTGAATTTAGATTTTTACTTAAATTTTGGTAGCAATGGCATATTAAAAAAGGATTTTGAAGGATTATTTTAATAAACTGAATAATAAATTATAGTTTTGTAATTAAAGATTTTAAATGCAAGCGTTTAATTTTCAGAGGCTATCTTGCACGTGTTTATTTAATTAAATATCCAAAATCATCAAATTAACGATTTACAACGTGATTTATGCACACATGCATGTACTCTTGTATAATTTTACTGACCAAAAATACAAGGATTTTATTTTATCTGTTACGATGATTATAACAACAATAATAACTTTTTAAACGACGCTCTATTTAGATCAAGTCTTACAGGCCTTACAAAAAGCTGGGTTTTCTTTGAATATCAAAACATGTTCATTTCTTCAACGCACAATTACATACCTAGGACGTGAAATATCAACCGATGGCATTAGACCGGGAAAACAAAAAATTGAAGCCATAAAGAAAATCCCTACTTCGTCAAGTGTAAAAGAGGTTCGACAATTTATGAGCTTACGAGATATTTGCGTAAATTCGTCCTTGATTTTGCTTCTAAAACTGTATGCATCACTCAACTCACTAAAAAAGATGCCCCTTTTGCGAGGACAGTGGAGCACGAAGAAGCGAAGAATTCCCCTATAGAGGATAAATATGCATTTTACGAACTTGAAATACTAGCTGCGATCGTCAATTCATTAAAACATTTTCGCGTTTATTCAGTCAGAACTAAAATCTCATTAAAGTATTGTAAAGAGTAGATTGTCGTACATTTAACGACCTATTCGAATTTACAGAATAAAATTGCTAATAATGCCAAAAAGCCGCGGGAACCTGTGAATTTTGTACGATATTCAAAAAACTAATAACAATTTACAGGACCGTATCTCCTTAATTTAAAGTCAGAACTAAAATTTGATTAAACCATTGCAAAGAGCAGATTTTCGTACATTTAACGACCTATTCACATTTACACAATTATGTTGCTAACCATGCCAAAATGCCGCGCAAAAGTGTGAATTTTGTTCCATTTTCGAAAATCGAATGACAATTTACAGAACCGTAGCTCCTTAATTTAAAGTCAGAACTAAAATCTCATTAAAGTATTGTAAAGGGCAGATTTTCGTACATTTAACGACCTATTCGAACTTCCAGAATAAAGTTGCTAAACATACCAAAATGCCGCGCATAGGTGTGAATTTTGTTCGATTTTCGAAAATCGAATGACAATTTACAGGACCGTAGCTCCTAAATTTTAAGTCCGAATTAATATCTGATTATATCAGTGCAAGGAGCAGACATTGGTGCAGATAACGAGCTTTTCGAATTTTCTGAATGAAATTGCTAACAATGCCAAAAAGCCGCGCCAAAATTTTAATTTTATTCAATTTTCGAAAATCGAATGACAATTTACAGGGCCGTAGCTCCTTAATTTAAAGTCACAATTAAAATATGATTACACCAGCGCAAAGAGCAGATTTTCGTACATTTAACGACCTATTCGAATTTACAGAATAAAATTGCTAATAATGCCAAAAAGCCGCGGGAACCTGTGAATTTTGTACGATATTCAAAAAACTAATAACAATTTACAGGACCGTATCTCCTTAATTTAAAGTCAGAACTAAAATTTGATTAAACCATTGCAAAGAGCAGATTTTCGTACATTTAACGACCTATTCACATTTACACAATTATGTTGCTAACCATGCCAAAATGCCGCGCAAAAGTGTGAATTTTGTTCCATTTTCGAAAATCGAATGACAATTTACAGAACCGTAGCTCCTTAATTTAAAGTCAGAACTAAAATCTCATTAAAGTATTGTAAAGGGCAGATTTTCGTACATTTAACGACCTATTCGAACTTCCAGAATAAAGTTGCTAAACATACCAAAATGCCGCGCATAGGTGTGAATTTTGTTCGATTTTCGAAAATCGAATGACAATTTACAGGACCGTAGCTCCTAAATTTTAAGTCCGAATTAATATCTGATTATATCAGTGCAAGGAGCAGACATTGGTGCAGATAACGAGCTTTTCGAATTTTCTGAATGAAATTGCTAACAATGCCAAAAAGCCGCGCCAAAATTTTAATTTTATTCAATTTTCGAAAATCGAATGACAATTTACAGGGCCGTAGCTCCTTAATTTAAAGTCACAATTAAAATATGATTACACCAGCGCAAAGAGCAGATTTTCGTACATTTAACGACCTATTCGAATTTACAGAATAAAATTGCTAATAATGCCAAAAAGCCGCGGGAACCTGTGAATTTTGTACGATATTCAAAAAACTAATAACAATTTACAGGACCGTATCTCCTTAATTTAAAGTCAGAACTAAAATTTGATTAAACCATTGCAAAGAGCAGATTTTCGTACATTTAACGACCTATTCACATTTACACAATTATGTTGCTAACCATGCCAAAATGCCGCGCAAAAGTGTGAATTTTGTTCCATTTTCGAAAATCGAATGACAATTTACAGAACCGTAGCTCCTTAATTTAAAGTCAGAACTAAAATCTCATTAAAGTATTGTAAAGGGCAGATTTTCGTACATTTAACGAACTATTCAAATTTCCAGAATAAAGTTGCAGACCATGTCAAAATTGCGCGCAAAGGTGTGAATTTTGTTCGATTTTCGTAAATCGAATGACAATTTACAGGACCGTAGCTCCTTAATTTAAAGTCAGAAGTAAAATCCGATTGAAGCATTGCAAAGAGCAGATTTTCGTACATTTAACGACCTATCGAATTTACAGAATAAAGTTGCTAACAATACCAAAATGCCGCGCAAAAATTTGTATTTCGTTCAATTTTCGAAAATAGAGTGACAATTTACGGGACCGTAGCTCCTTAATTTAAAGTCAGAACTAAAATCTGATTAAACCATAGCAAAGAGCAGACTTTCGTATATTTAACGACCTATTCGAATTTCCAGAATTAAATTGCTAACAATGCCAAAAAGCCGCGCAAAAATTTGTATTTTGTTCAATTTTCGAAAATAGAGTGACAATTTACCGGACCGTAGCTCCTTAATTTGAAGTCAGATCTAAAATCTGATTAAACCATAGCAAAGAGCAGACATTCGTACATTTAACGACCCATTCGAATTTCCAGAATTAAATTGATAGCAATGCCAAAAAGCTTCGCAAAAACTAGAATTTTGTTCAATTTTCGAAAATCGAGTAACAATTTACAGGACCGTAGCTCCTTAATTTAAAGTCAGAAGTAAAATCTGATTAAACCGTAGCAAAGAGCAGACTTTCATACATTTAACGACCTATTCGAATTTCCAAAATTAAATCGCTAACAATGCCGAAAAGCCGCACGAAAATTTGAATTTTGTTCAATTTTCGAAAATCGAATGACAATTTGCAGGACCGTAGCTCCTTAATTTAAAGTCAGAAGTAAAATCTGATTAAAGCATTGCAAAGAGCAGATTTTCGTACATTTAACGACCTATTCGAATTTCAAGAATAAAGTTGCTAACCATGCCAAAATGCCACGCGAAAGTGTGAATTTTGTTCGACTTTCGAAAATCGAATGACAATTTACAGGACCGTAGCTCCTTAACATAATATCAGAACTAAAATCTGATTAAACCATAGCAAAGAGCAGACTTTCGTACATTTAACGACCTATTCGAATTTCGAGAATAAAGTTGCTAACCATGCCAAAATGCCGCGCAAAGGTGTGAATTTTGTTCGATTTTCGAAAATCGCATGACAATTTACAGGACCGTAGCTCCTTAATGTAATGTCAGAACTAAAATCTGATTAAACCATATCAAAGAGCAGACTTTCGTACATTTAACGACCTATTCAAATTTCCAGAATAAAGTTGCTAACCATGCCAAAATTCCGCGCAAAGGTGTGAATTTTGTTCGATTTTCGAAAATCGAATGACAATTTACAGGACCGTAGCTCCTTAATGTAATGTCAGAACTAAAATCTGATTAAACCATAGCAAAGAGCAGACTTTCGTACATTTAACGACCTATTCGAATTTCCAGAATTAAATTGCTAACAATGCCAAAAAGCCGCGCAAAAATTTGTATTTCGTTCAATTTTCGAAAATAGAGTGACAATTTACAGGACCGCAGCTCCTTAATTTAAAGTCAGAACTAAAATCTGATTAAACCATAGCAAAGAGCAGACTTTCGTACATTTAACGACCTATTCGAATTTCCAGAATTAAATTGCTAGCAGTGCCAAAAAGCCGAGCAAAAATATGAATTTTGTTCAATTTTCGAAAATAGAGTGACAATTTACAGGACCGTAGCTCCTTAATTTGAAGTCAGATATAAAATCTGATTAAACCATAGCAAAGAGCAGGCATTCGTACATTTAACGACCCATTCCAATTTCCAGAATTAAATTGCTAACAATGCCAAAAAGCCGGGGGAACGTGTGAATTTTGTTCGATTTTCGAAAAACTAATGACAATTTACAGCATCTTAACTCGTTAATTTAAAGTCAGAAGTGAAATCTGATTAAACCATTGCAAAGAGCATATTTTCGTACATTTAACGACCTATTCATATTTACACAATTATGTTGCTAACCATGCCAAAATACCGCGCAAAAGTGTGAATTTTGTTCGATTTTCGAAAATCGAATGACAATTTACAGGATCGTAGCTGCTTAATTTAAAGCCAGAACTAAAATCTGATTAAACCGTAGCAAAGAGCAGACTTTCGTACATTTAACAACCTATTCGAATTTCCAGAATTAAATTGCTAACAATGCCAAAATGGCGCGCAAGGATTTTGATTTTGTTCAATTTTCGAAAATCGAGTGACAATTTACAGGGCCGTAGCTCCTTAATTTAAAGTCAGAACTAAAATTTGTTTAAACCATTGCTAAGAGCAGATTTTCGTACATTTAACGACCTATCCGAATTTCCAGAATTAAGTTGCTAACCATGCCAAAAAGCCGGGGGAACGTGTGAATTTTGTTCGATTTTCGAAAAACTAATGACAATTTACAGCATCTTAACTCGTTAATTTAAAGTCAGAAGTGAAATCTGATTAAACCATTGCAAAGAGCATATTTTCGTACATTTAACGACCTATTCGAATTTCCAGAATTAAATTGCTAGCAATGCCAAAAAGCTGCGCAAAAACTTGAATTTTGTTCAATTTTCGAAAACCGAGTAACAATTTACAGGACCGTACCTCCTTAATTTAAAGTCAGAATTAAAATCTGATTACATCAGCGCAAAGAGCAGATTTGCGTACATTTAACGACCTATTCATATTTACACAATTATGTTGCTAACCATGCCAAAATACCGCGCAAAAGTGTGAATTTTGTTCGATTTTCGAAAATCGAATGACAATTTACAGGATCGTAGCTGCTTAATTTAAAGCCAGAACTAAAATCTGATTAAACCGTAGCAAAGAGCAGACTTTCGTACATTTAACGACCTATTCAAATTTCCAGAATAAAGGTGCTAACAATGTCAAACTGCCGCGCAATGGTGTGAATTTTGTTCAATTTTCAAAAATCGAGTGACAATTTACAGGACCGTAGCTGCTTAATTTAAAGTCAGAACTAAAATCTGATTAAACCATAGCAAAGAGCAGACTTTCGTACATTTAACGACCTATTCGAATTTCCAGAATAAAGTTGCTAACAATGTCAAACTGCCGCGCAATGGTGTGAATTTTGTTCAATTTTCAAAAATCGAGTGACAATTTACAGGACCGTAGCTGCTTAATTTAAAGTCAGAACTAAAATCTGATTAAACCATAGCAAAGAGCAGACTTTCGTACATTTAACAACCTATTCGAATTTCCAGAATTAAATCGCTAACAATGCCGAAAAGCCGCACGAAAATTTGAATTTTGTTCAATTTTCGAAAATCGAATGACAATTTGCAGGACCGTCGCTCCTTAATTTAAAGTCAGAAGTAAAATCTGATTAAAGCATTGCAAAGAGCAGATTTTCGTACATTTAACGTCCTATTCGAATTTCGAGAATAAAGTTGCTAACCATTCCAAAATGCCGCGCAAAGGTGTGAATTTTGTTCGATTTTCGAAAATCGCATGACAATTTACAGGACCGTAGCTCCTTAATGTAATGTCAGAACTAAAATCTGATTAAACCATATCAAAGAGCAGACTTTCGTACATTTAACGACCTATTCAAATTTCCAGAATAAAGGTGCTAACAATGTCAAACTGCCGCGCAATGGTGTGAATTTTGTTCAATTTTCAAAAATCGAGTGACAATTTACAGGACCGTAGCTGCTTAATTTAAAGTCAGAACTAAAATCTGATTAAACCATAGCAAAGAGCAGACTTTCGTACATTTAACGACCTATTCGAATTTCCAGAATAAAGTTGCTAACAATGTCAAACTGCCGCGCAATGGTGTGAATTTTGTTCAATTTTCAAAAATCGAGTGACAATTTACAGGACCGTAGCTGCTTAATTTAAAGTCAGAACTAAAATCTGATTAAACCATAGCAAAGAGCAGACTTTCGTACATTTAACGACCTATTCGAATTTCCAGAATTAAATTGCTAGCAATGCCAAAAAGCCGAGCAAAAATTTTAATTTTGTTCAATTCTCGAAAATAGAGTGACAATTTACAGGACCGTAGCTCCTTAATTTGAAGTCAGATCTAAAATCTGATTAAACCATAGCAAAGAGCAGACATTCGTACATTTAACGACCCATTCCAATTTCCAGAATTAAATTGATAGCAATGCCAAAAAGCTTCGCAAAAACTAGAATTTTGTTCAATTTTCGAAAATCGAGTAACAATTTACAGGACCGTAGCTCCTTAATTTAAAGTCAGAAGTAAAATCTGACTAAAGCATTGCAAAGAGCAGATTTTCGTACATTTAACGACCTATTCAAATTTCCAGAATTAAATCGCTAACAATGCCGAAAAGCCGCACGAAAATTTGAATTTTGTTCAATTTTCGAAAATCGAATGACAATTTGCAGGACCGTAGCTCCTTAATTTAAAGTCAGAAGTAAAATCTGATTAAAGCATTGCAAAGAGCAGATTTTCGTACATTTAACGACCTATTCGAATTTCAAGAATAAAGTTGCTAACCATGCCAAAATGCCGCGCAAATGTGTGAATTTTGTTCGATTTTCGAAAATCGAATGATAATTTACAGGATCGTAGCTCCTTAATGTAATGTCAGAACTAAAATCTGATTAAACCATATCAAAGAGCAGACTTTCGTACATTTAACGACCTATTCAAATTTCCAGAATAAAGTTGCTAACCATGCCAAAATTCCGCGCAAAGGTGTGAATTTCGTTCAATTTTCGAAAATAGAGTGACAATTTACAGGACCGTAACTCCTTAATGTAATGTCAGAACTAAAATCTGATTAAACCATAGCAAAGAGCAGACTTTCGTACATTTAACGACCTATTCGAATTTCCAGAATAAAGTTGCTAACAATGTCAAACTGCCGCGCAATGGTGTGAATTTTGTTCAATTTTCAAAAATCGAGTGACAATTTACAGGACCGTAGCTCCTTAATTTAATGTCAGAACTAAAATCTGATTAAATAATAGCAAAGAGCAGACTTTCGTACATTTAACGACCTATTCGAATTTCCAGAATTAAATTGCTAACAATGCCAAAAAGCCGCGCAACAATTTGAATTTTGTTCAATTTTCGAAATCGAGTGACAATTTACAGGACCGTAGCTCCTTAATTTAAAGTCAGAACTAAAATTAGTTTAAACCATTGCTAAGAGCAGATTTTCGTATATTTAACGACCTATTCGAATTTCCAGAATTAAATTGCTAACAATGCCAAAATGGCGCGCAAGGATTTTGATTTTGTTCAATTTTCGAAAATCGAGTGACAATTTACAGGGCCGTAGCTCCTTAATTTAAAGTCAGAACTAAAATTTGTTTAAACCATTGCTAAGAGCAGATTTTCGTACATTTAACGACCTATCCGAATTTCCAGAATTAAGTTGCTAACCATGCCAAAAAGCCGGGGGAACGTGTGAATATTGTTCGATTTTCGAAAAACTAATGACAATTTACAGCATCTTAACTCGTTAATTTAAAGTCAGAAGTGAAATCTGATTAAACCATTGCAAAGAGCATATTTTCGTACATTTAACGACCTATTCGAATTTCCAGAATTAAATTGCTAGCAATGCCAAAAAGCTGCGCAAAAACTTGAATTTTGTTCAATTTTCGAAAACCGAGTAACAATTTACAGGACCGTACCTCCTTAATTTAAAGTCAGAATTAAAATCTGATTACATCAGCGCAAAGAGCAGATTTGCGTACATTTAACGACCTATTCACATTTACACAATTATGTTGCTAACCATGCCAAAATACCGCGCAAAAGTGTGAATTTTGTTCGATTTTCGAAAATCGAATGACAATTTACAGGATCGTAGCTGCTTAATTTAAAGCCAGAACTAAAATCTGATTAAACCGTAGCAAAGAGCAGACTTTCGTACATTTAACAACCTATTCGAATTTCCAGAATTAAATCGCTAACAATGCCGAAAAGCCGCACGAAAATTTGAATTTTGTTCGATTTTCGAAAATCGCATGACAATTTACAGGACCGTAGCTCCTTAATGTAATGTCAGAACTAAAATCTGATTAAACCATATCAAAGAGCAGACTTTCGTACATTTAACGACCTATTCAAATTTCCAGAATAAAGGTGCTAACAATGTCAAACTGCCGCGCAATGGTGTGAATTTTGTTCAATTTTCAAAAATCGAGTGACAATTTACAGGACCGTAGCTGCTTAATTTAAAGTCAGAACTAAAATCTGATTAAACCATAGCAAAGAGCAGACTTTCGTACATTTAACGACCTATTCGAATTTCCAGAATAAAGTTGCTAACAATGTCAAACTGCCGCGCAATGGTGTGAATTTTGTTCAATTTTCAAAAATCGAGTAACAATTTACAGGACCGTAGCTCCTTAATTTAAAGTCAGAAGTAAAATCTGATTAAAGCATTGCAAAGAGCAGATTTTCGTACATTTAACGACCTATTCAAATTTCCAGAATTAAATCGCTAACAATGCCGAAAAGCCGCACGAAAATTTGAATTTTGTTCAATTTTCGAAAATCGAATGACAATTTGCAGGACCGTAGCTCCTTAATTTAAAGTCAGAAGTAAAATCTGATTAAAGCATTGCAAAGAGCAGATTTTCGTACATTTAACGACCTATTCGAATTTCAAGAATAAAGTTGCTAACCATGCCAAAATGCCGCGCAAATGTGTGAATTTTGTTCGATTTTCGAAAATCGAATGATAATTTACAGGATCGTAGCTCCTTAATGTAATGTCAGAACTAAAATCTGATTAAACCATATCAAAGAGCAGACTTTCGTACATTTAACGACCTATTCAAATTTCCAGAATAAAGTTGCTAACCATGCCAAAATTCCGCGCAAAGGTGTGAATTTCGTTCAATTTTCGAAAATAGAGTGACAATTTACAGGACCGTAACTCCTTAATGTAATGTCAGAACTAAAATCTGATTAAACCATAGCAAAGAGCAGACTTTCGTACATTTAACAACCTATTCGAATTTCCAGAATAAAGTTGCTAACAATGTCAAACTGCCGCGCAATGGTGTGAATTTTGTTCAATTTTCAAAAATCGAGTGACAATTTACAGGACCGTAGCTCCTTAATTTAATGTCAGAACTAAAATCTGATTAAATAATAGCAAAGAGCAGACTTTCGTACATTTAACGACCTATTCGAATTTCCAGAATTAAATTGCTAACAATGCCAAAAAGCCGCGCAACAATTTGAATTTTGTTCAATTTTCGAAATCGAGTGACAATTTACAGGACCGTAGCTCCTTAATTTAAAGTCAGAACTAAAATTAGTTTAAACCATTGCTAAGAGCAGATTTTCGTATATTTAACGACCTATTCGAATTTCCAGAATTAAATTGCTAACAATGCCAAAATGGCGCGCAAGGATTTTGATTTTGTTCAATTTTCGAAAATCGAGTGACAATTTACAGGGCCGTAGCTCCTTAATTTAAAGTCAGAACTAAAATTTGTTTAAACCATTGCTAAGAGCAGATTTTCGTACATTTAACGACCTATCCGAATTTCCAGAATTAAGTTGCTAACCATGCCAAAATGCCGCGTAAAAGTGTGAATTTTGTTCGATTTTCGAAAATCAAACGACAATTTACAGGACCGTAGCTCCTTAATTTAATGTCAGAACTAAAATCTGATTAAACCATAGCAAAGAGCAGACTTTCGTACATTTAACGACCTATCCGAATTTCCAGAATTAAGTTGCTAACCATGCCAAAATGACGCGTAAAAGTGTGAATTTTGTTCGATTTTCGAAAATCAAACGACAATTTACAGGACCGTAGCTCCTTAATTTAATTTCAGAAGTAAAATCTGATTGAACCATATCAAAGAGCAGACTTTCGTACATTTAACGACCTATTCAAATTTCCAGAATAAAGTTGCTAACCATGCCAAAATTCCGCGCAAAGGTGTGAATTTCGTTCAATTTTCGAAAATAGAGTGACAATTTACAGGACCGTAACTCCTTAATGTAATGTCAGAACTAAAATCTGATTAAACCATAGCAAAGAGCAGACTTTCGTACATTTAACAACCTATTCGAATTTCCAGAATAAAGTTGCTAACAATGTCAAACTGCCGCGCAATGGTGTGAATTTTGTTCAATTTTCAAAAATCGAGTGACAATTTACAGGACCGTAGCTCCTTAATTTAATGTCAGAACTAAAATCTGATTAAATAATAGCAAAGAGCAGACTTTCGTACATTTAACGACCTATTCGAATTTCCAGAATTAAATTGCTAACAATGCCAAAAAGCCGCGCAAAAATTTGAATTTTGCTCAATTTTCGAAAATCGAGTGACAATTTACATGACCGTAGCTCCTTAATTTAAAGTCAGAATTAAAATCTGATTGCACCAGCGCAAAGAGCAGATTTTCGTACATTTAACGAACTATTCGAATTTCCAGAATTAAGTTGCTAACCATGCCAAAATGCCGCGCAAATGTGTGAATTTTGTTCGATTTTCGAAAATCGAATGACAATTTACAGGATCGTAGCTCCTCAATTTAAAGTGAGAACTAAAATCTGATTAAGCCATAGCAAACAGCAGATTTTCGTATATTTAACGACCTATTCGAATTTCCAGAATTAAATTGCTAACAATGCCAAAATGGCGCGCAAAGATTTTGATTTTGTTCAATTTTCGAAAATCGAGTGACAATTTACAGGGCCGTAGCTCCTTAATTTAAAGTCAGAACTAAAATTTGTTTAAACCATTGCTAAGAGCAGATTTTCGTACATATAACGGCCTATTCGAATTTCCAGAATTAAATTGCTAACAATGCCAAAAAGCCGCGCATAAATTTGAATTTTGTTCAATTTTCGAAAATCGAATGACAATTTACAGGACCGTAGCTCCTTAATGTAATGTCAGAACAAAAATCTGATTAAACCATAGCAAAGAGCAGACTTTCGTACATTTAACGACCTATTCGAATTTCCAGAATAAAGTTGCTAACAATGTCAAACTGCCGCGCAATGGTGTGAATATTGTTCAATTTTCAAAAATCGAGTGACAATTTACAGGACCGTAGCTGCTTAATTTAAAGTCAGAACTAAAATCTGATTAAACCATAGCAAAGAGCAGACTTTCGTACATTTAACGAACTATTCAAATTTCCAGAATAAAGTTGCAGACCATGCCAAAATTGCGCGCAAAAGTGTGAATTTTGTTCGATTTTCGTAAATCGAATGACAATTTACAGGACCGTAGCTCCTTAATTTAAAGTCAGAAGTAAAATCCGATTGAAGCATTGCAAAGAGCAGATTTTCGTACATTTAACGACCTATCGAATATACAGAATAAAGTTGCTAACAATACCAAAATGCCGCGCAAAAATTTGTATTTCGTTCAATTTTCGAAAATAGAGTGACAATTTACGGGACCGTAGCTCCTTAATTTAAAGTCAGAACTAAAATCTGATTAAACCATAGCAAAGAGCAGACTTTCGTATATTTAACGACCTATTCGAATTTCCAGAATTAAATTGCTAACAATGCCAAAAAGCCGCGCAAAAATTTGTATTTCGTTCAATTTTCGAAAATAGAGTGACAATTTACAGGACCGCAGCTCCTTAATTTAAAGTCAGAACTAAAATCTGATTAAACCATAGCAAAGAGCAGACTTTCGTACATTTAACGACCTATTCGAATTTCCAGAATTAAATTGCTAGCAGTGCCAAAAAGCCGAGCAAAAATATGAATTTTGTTCAATTTTCGAAAATAGAGTGACAATTTACAGGACCGTAGCTCCTTAATTTGAAGTCAGATCTAAAATCTGATTAAACCATAGCAAAGAGCAGGCATTCGTACATTTAACGACCCATTCCAATTTCCAGAATTAAATTGATAGCAATGCCAAAAAGCTTCGCAAAAACTAGAATTTTGTTCAATTTTCGAAAATCGAGTAACAATTTACAGGACCGTAGCTCCTTAATTTAAAGTCAGAAGTAAAATCTGATTAAACCATAGCAAAGAGCAGACTTTCGTACATTTAACGACCTATTCGAATTTCCAGAATAAAGTTGCTAACAATGTCAAACTGCCGCGCAATGGTGTGAATTTTGTTCAATTTTCAAAAATCGAGTGACAATTTACAGGACCGTAGCTGCTTAATTTAAAGTCAGAACTAAAATCTGATTAAACCATAGCAAAGAGCAGACTTTCGTACATTTAACGACCTATTCGAATTTCCAGAATTAAATTGCTAGCAATGCCAAAAAGCCGAGCAAAAATTTTAATTTTGTTCAATTTTCGAAAACCGAGTAACAATTTACAGGACCGTACCTCCTTAATTTAAAGTCAGAATTAAAATCTGATTACATCAGCGCAAAGAGCAGATTTGCGTACATTTAACGACCTATTCACATTTACACAATTATGTTGCTAACCATGCCAAAATACCGCGCAAAAGTGTGAATTTTGTTCGATTTTCGAAAATCGAATGACAATTTACAGGATCGTAGCTGCTTAATTTAAAGCCAGAACTAAAATCTGATTAAACCGTAGCAAAGAGCAGACTTTCGTACATTTAACAACCTATTCGAAATTCCAGAATTAAATCGCTAACAATGCCGAAAAGCCGCACGAAAATTTGAATTTTGTTCAATTTTCGAAAATCGAATGACAATTTGCAGGACCGTCGCTCCTTAATTTAAAGTCAGAAGTAAAATCTGATTAAAGCATTGCAAAGAGCAGATTTTCGTACATTTAACGTCCTATTCGAATTTCGAGAATAAAGTTGCTAACCATTCCAAAATGCCGCGCAAATGTGTGAATTTTGTTCGATTTTCGAAAATCGAATGACAATTTACAGGATCGTAGCTCCTTAATGTAATGTCAGAACTAAAATCTGATTAAACCATAGCAAAGAGCAGACTTTCGTACATTTAACGACCTATTCGAATTTCCAGAATAAAGTTGCTAACAATGTCAAACTGCCGCGCAATGGTGTGAATTTTGTTCAATTTTCAAAAATCGAGTGACAATTTACAGGACCGTAGCTGCTTAATTTAAAGTCAGAACTAAAATCTGATTAAACCATAGCAAAGAGCAGACTTTCGTACATTTAACGACCTATTCGAATTTCCAGAATTAAGTTGCTAACAATGTCAAACTGCCGCGCAATGGTGTGAATTTTGTTCAATTTTCAAAAATCGAGTGACAATTTACAGGACCGTAGCTGCTTAATTTAAAGGCAGAACTAAAATCTGATTAAACCATAGCAAAGAGCAGACTTTCGTACATTTAACGACCTATTCGAATTTCCAGAATTAAATTGCTAGCAATGCCAAAAAGCCGAGCAAAAATTTTAATTTTGTTCAATTTTCGAAAACCGAGTAACAATTTACAGGACCGTACCTCCTTAATTTAATGTCAGAACTAAAATCTGATTAAACCATAGCAAAGAGCAGATTTTCGTACATTTAACGACCTATTCGAATTTCAAGAATAAAGTTGCTAACCATGCCAAAATGCCGCGCAAATGTGTGAATTTTGTTCGATTTTCGAAAATCGAATGATAATTTACAGGATCGTAGCTCCTTAATGTAATGTCAGAACTAAAATCTGATTAAACCATATCAAAGAGCAGACTTTCGTATATTTAACGACCTATTCGAATTTCCAGAATTAAATTGCTAACAATGCCAAAAAGCCGCGCAAAAATTTGTATTTCGTTCAATTTTCGAAAATAGAGTGACAATTTACAGGACCGCAGCTCCTTAATTTAAAGTCAGAACTAAAATCTGATTAAACCATAGCAAAGAGCAGACTTTCGTACATTTAACGACCTATTCGAATTTCCAGAATTAAATTGCTAGCAGTGCCAAAAAGCCGAGCAAAAATATGAATTTTGTTCAATTTTCGAAAATAGAGTGACAATTTACAGGACCGTAGCTCCTTAATTTGAAGTCAGATCTAAAATCTGATTAAACCATAGCAAAGAGCAGGCATTCGTACATTTAACGACCCATTCCAATTTCCAGAATTAAATTGATAGCAATGCCAAAAAGCTTCGCAAAAACTAGAATTTTGTTCAATTTTCGAAAATCGAGTAACAATTTACAGGACCGTAGCTCCTTAATTTAAAGTCAGAAGTAAAATCTGATTAAACCATAGCAAAGAGCAGACTTTCGTACATTTAACGACCTATTCGAATTTCCAGAATAAAGTTGCTAACAATGTCAAACTGCCGCGCAATGGTGTGAATTTTGTTCAATTTTCAAAAATCGAGTGACAATTTACAGGACCGTAGCTGCTTAATTTAAAGTCAGAACTAAAATCTGATTAAACCATAGCAAAGAGCAGACTTTCGTACATTTAACGACCTATTCGAATTTCCAGAATTAAATTGCTAGCAATGCCAAAAAGCCGAGCAAAAATTTTAATTTTGTTCAATTTTCGAAAACCGAGTAACAATTTACAGGACCGTACCTCCTTAATTTAAAGTCAGAATTAAAATCTGATTACATCAGCGCAAAGAGCAGATTTGCGTACATTTAACGACCTATTCACATTTACACAATTATGTTGCTAACCATGCCAAAATACCGCGCAAAAGTGTGAATTTTGTTCGATTTTCGAAAATCGAATGACAATTTACAGGATCGTAGCTGCTTAATTTAAAGCCAGAACTAAAATCTGATTAAACCGTAGCAAAGAGCAGACTTTCGTACATTTAACAACCTATTCGAAATTCCAGAATTAAATCGCTAACAATGCCGAAAAGCCGCACGAAAATTTGAATTTTGTTCAATTTTCGAAAATCGAATGACAATTTGCAGGACCGTCGCTCCTTAATTTAAAGTCAGAAGTAAAATCTGATTAAAGCATTGCAAAGAGCAGATTTTCGTACATTTAACGTCCTATTCGAATTTCGAGAATAAAGTTGCTAACCATTCCAAAATGCCGCGCAAATGTGTGAATTTTGTTCGATTTTCGAAAATCGAATGACAATTTACAGGATCGTAGCTCCTTAATGTAATGTCAGAACTAAAATCTGATTAAACCATAGCAAAGAGCAGACTTTCGTACATTTAACGACCTATTCGAATTTCCAGAATAAAGTTGCTAACAATGTCAAACTGCCGCGCAATGGTGTGAATTTTGTTCAATTTTCAAAAATCGAGTGACAATTTACAGGACCGTAGCTGCTTAATTTAAAGTCAGAACTAAAATCTGATTAAACCATAGCAAAGAGCAGACTTTCGTACATTTAACGACCTATTCGAATTTCCAGAATTAAGTTGCTAACAATGTCAAACTGCCGCGCAATGGTGTGAATTTTGTTCAATTTTCAAAAATCGAGTGACAATTTACAGGACCGTAGCTGCTTAATTTAAAGGCAGAACTAAAATCTGATTAAACCATAGCAAAGAGCAGACTTTCGTACATTTAACGACCTATTCGAATTTCCAGAATTAAATTGCTAGCAATGCCAAAAAGCCGAGCAAAAATTTTAATTTTGTTCAATTTTCGAAAACCGAGTAACAATTTACAGGACCGTACCTCCTTAATTTAATGTCAGAACTAAAATCTGATTAAACCATAGCAAAGAGCAGATTTTCGTACATTTAACGACCTATTCGAATTTCAAGAATAAAGTTGCTAACCATGCCAAAATGCCGCGCAAATGTGTGAATTTTGTTCGATTTTCGAAAATCGAATGATAATTTACAGGATCGTAGCTCCTTAATGTAATGTCAGAACTAAAATCTGATTAAACCATATCAAAGAGCAGACTTTCGTACATTTAACGACCTATTCAAATTTCCAGAATTAAATCGCTAACAATGCCGAAAAGCCGCACGAAAATTTGAATTTTGTTCAATTTTCGAAAATCGAATGACAATTTGCAGGACCGTAGCTCCTTAATTTAAAGTCAGAAGTAAAATCTGATTAAAGCATTGCAAAGAGCAGATTTTCGTACATTTAACGACCTATTCGAATTTCAAGAATAAAGTTGCTAACCATGCCAAAATGCCGCGCAAATGTGTGAATTTTGTTCGATTTTCGAAAATCGAATGATAATTTACAGGATCGTAGCTCCTTAATTTAAAGTCAGAACTAAAATTTGTTTAAACCATTGCTAAGAGCAGACTTTCGTACATTTAACGACCTATTCAAATTTCCAGAATAAAGTTGCTAACCATGCCAAAATTCCGCGCAAAGGTGTGAATTTCGTTCAATTTTCGAAAATAGAGTGACAATTTACAGGACCGTAACTCCTTAATGTAATGTCAGAACTAAAATCTGATTAAACCATAGCAAAGAGCAGACTTTCGTACATTTAACGACCTATTCGAATTTCCAGAATAAATTTGCTAACAATGTCAAACTGCCGCGCAATGGTGTGAATTTTGTTCAATTTTCAAAAATCGAGTGACAATTTACAGGACCGTAGCTCCTTAATTTAATGTCAGAACTAAAATCTGATTAAATAATAGCAAAGAGCAGACTTTCGTACATTTAACGACCTATTCGAATTTCCAGAATTAAATTGCTAACAATGCCAAAAAGCCGCGCAACAATTTGAATTTTGTTCAATTTTCGAAATCGAGTGACAATTTACAGGACCGTAGCTCCTTAATTTAAAGTCAGAACTAAAATTAGTTTAAACCATTGCTAAGAGCAGATTTTCGTATATTTAACGACCTATTCGAATTTCCAGAATTAAATTGCTAACAATGCCAAAATGGCGCGCAAGGATTTTGATTTTGTTCAATTTTCGAAAATCGAGTGACAATTTACAGGGCCGTAGCTCCTTAATTTAAAGTCAGAACTAAAATTTGTTTAAACCATTGCTAAGAGCAGATTTTCGTACATTTAACGACCTATCCGAATTTCCAGAATTAAGTTGCTAACCATGCCAAAATGCCGCGTAAAAGTGTGAATTTTGTTCGATTTTCGAAAATCAAACGACAATTTACAGGACCGTAGCTCCTTAATTTAATGTCAGAACTAAAATCTGATTAAACCATAGCAAAGAGCAGACTTTCGTACATTTAACGACCTATCCGAATTTCCAGAATTAAGTTGCTAACCATGCCAAAATGACGCGTAAAAGTGTGAATTTTGTTCGATTTTCGAAAATCAAACGACAATTTACAGGACCGTAGCTCCTTAATTTAATGTCAGAACTAAAATCTGATTAAATAATAGCAAAGAGCAGACTTTCGTACATTTAACGACCTATTCGAATTTCCAGAATTAAATTGCTAACAATGCCAAGAAGCCGCGCAAAACTTTGTATTTTGTTCAATTTTCGAAAATCGAGTGACAATTTACAGGACCGTAGCTCCTTAATTTAAAGTCAGAACTAAAATTAGTTTAAACCATTGCTAAGAGCAGATTTTCGTATATTTAACGACCTATTCGAATTTCCAGAATTAAATTGCTAACAATGCCAAAATGGCGCGCAAGGATTTTGATTTTGTTCAATTTTCGAAAATCGAGTGACAATTTACAGGGCCGTAGCTCCTTAATTTAAAGTCAGAACTAAAATTTGTTTAAACCATTGCTAAGAGCAGATTTTCGTACATTTAACGACCTATCCGAATTTCCACAATTAAGTTGCTAACCATGCCAAAATGCCGCGTAAAAGTGTGAATTTTGTTCGATTTTCGAAAATCAAACGACAATTTACAGGACCGTAGCTCCTTAATTTAATGTCAGAACTAAAATCTGATTAAACCATAGCAAAGAGCAGACTTTCGTACATTTAACGACCTATCCGAATTTCCAGAATTAAGTTGCTAACCATGCCAAAATGACGCGTAAAAGTGTGAATTTTGTTCGATTTTCGAAAATCAAACGACAATTTACAGGACCGTAGCTCCTTAATTTAATGTCAGAACTAAAATCTGATTAAACCGTAGCAAAGAGCAGACTTTCGTACATTTAACGACCTATTCGAATTTCCAGAATAAAGTTGCTAACAATGTCAAACTGCCGCGCAATGGTGTGAATTTTGTTCAATTTTCAAAAATCGAGTGACAATTTACAGGACCGTAGCTGCTTAATTTAAAGTCAGAACTAAAATCTGATTAAACCATAGCAAAGAGCAGACTTTCGTACATTTAACGACCTATTCGAATTTCCAGAATTAAATTGCTAGCAATGCCAAAAAGCCGAGCAAAAATTTTAATTTTGTTCAATTCTCGAAAATAGAGTGACAATTTACAGGACCGTAGCTCCTTAATTTGAAGTCAGATCTAAAATCTGATTAAACCATAGCAAAGAGCAGACATTCGTACATTTAACGACCCATTCCAATTTCCAGAATTAAATTAATAGCAATGCCAAAAAGCTTCGCAAAAACTAGAATTTTGTTCAATTTTCGAAAATCGAGTAACAATTTACAGGACCGTAGCTCCTTAATTTAAAGTCAGAAGTAAAATCTGACTAAAGCATTGCAAAGAGCAGATTTTCGTACATTTAACGACCTATTCAAATTTCCAGAATTAAATCGCTAACAATGCCGAAAAGCCGCACGAAAATTTGAATTTTGTTCAATTTTCGAAAATCGAATGACAATTTGCAGGACCGTAGCTCCTTAATTTAAAGTCAGAAGTAAAATCTGATTAAAGCATTGCAAAGAGCAGATTTTCGTACATTTAACGACCTATTCGAATTTCAAGAATACAGTTGCTAACCATGCCAAAATGCCGCGCAAATGTGTGAATTTTGTTCGATTTTCGAAAATCGAATGATAATTTACAGGATCGTAGCTCCTTAATGTAATGTCAGAACTAAAATCTGATTAAACCATATCAAAGAGCAGACTTTCGTACATTTAACGACCTATTCAAATTTCCAGAATAAAGTTGCTAACCATGCCAAAATGCCGCGCAAATGTGTGAATTTTGTTCGATTTTCGAAAATCGAATGACAATTTACAGGATCGTAGCTCCTTAATGTAATGTCAGAACTAAAATCTGATTAAACCATAGCAAAGAGCAGACTTTCGTACATTTAACGACCTATTCGAATTTCCAGAATAAAGTTGCTAACAATGTCAAAATGCCGCGCAATGGTGTGAATTTTGTTCAATTTTCAAAAATCGAGTGACAATTTACAGGACCGTAGCTGCTTAATTTAAAGTCAGAACTAAAATCTGATTAAACCATAGCAAAGAGCAGACTTTCGTACATTTAACGACCTATTCGAATTTCCAGAATTAAATTGCTAGCAATGCCAAAAAGCCGAGCAAAAATTTTAATTTTGTTCAATTCTCGAAAATAGAGTGACAATTTACAGGACCGTAGCTCCTTAATTTGAAGTCAGATCTAAAATCTGATTAAACCATAGCAAAGAGCAGACATTCGTACATTTAACGACCCATTCCAATTTCCAGAATTAAATTGATAGCAATGCCAAAAAGCTTCGCAAAAACTACAATTTTGTTCAATTTTCGAAAATCGAGTAACAATTTACAGGACCGTAGCTCCTTAATTTAAAGTCAAAAGTAAAATCTGATTAAAGCATTGCAAAGAGCAGATTTTCGTACATTTAACGACCTATTCAAATTTCCAGAATTAAATCGCTAACAATGCCGAAAAGCCGCACGAAAATTTGAATTTTGTTCAATTTTCGAAAATCGAATGACAATTTGCAGGACCGTAGCTCCTTAATTTAAAGTCAGAAGTAAAATCTGATTAAAGCATTGCAAAGAGCAGATTTTCGTACATTTAACGACCTATTCGAATTTCAAGAATACAGTTGCTAACCATGCCAAAATGCCGCGCAAATGTGTGAATTTTGTTCGATTTTCGAAAATCGAATGATAATTTACAGGATCGTAGCTCCTTAATGTAATGTCAGAACTAAAATCTGATTAAACCATATCAAAGAGCAGACTTTCGTACATTTAACGACCTATTCAAATTTCCAGAATAAAGTTGCTAACCATGCCAAAATTCCGCGCAAAGGTGTGAATTTCGTTCAATTTTCGAAAATAGAGTGACAATTTACAGGACCGTAACTCCTTAATGTAATGTCAGAACTAAAATCTGATTAAACCATAGCAAAGAGCAGACTTTCGTACATTTAACGACCTATTCGAATTTCCAGAATAAAGTTGCTAACAATGTCAAACTGCCGCGCAATGGTGTGAATTTTGTTCAATTTTCAAAAATCGAGTGACAATTTACAGGACCGTAGCTCCTTAATTTAATGTCAGAACTAAAATCTGATTAAATAATAGCAAAGAGCAGACTTTCGTACATTTAACGACCTATTCGAATTTCCAGAATTAAATTGCTAACAATGCCAAAAAGCCGCGCAACAATTTGAATTTTGTTCAATTTTCGAAATCGAGTGACAATTTACAGGACCGTAGCTCCTTAATTTAAAGTCAGAACTAAAATTAGTTTAAACCATTGCTAAGAGCAGATTTTCGTATATTTAACGACCTATTCGAATTTCCAGAATTAAATTGCTAACAATGCCAAAATGGCGCGCAAGGATTTTGATTTTGTTCAATTTTCGAAAATCGAGTGACAATTTACAGGGCCGTAGCTCCTTAATTTAAAGTCAGAACTAAAATTTGTTTAAACCATTGCTAAGAGCAGATTTTCGTACATTTAACGACCTATCCGAATTTCCAGAATTAAGTTGCTAACCATGCCAAAATGCCGCGTAAAAGTGTGAATTTTGTTCGATTTTCGAAAATCAAACGACAATTTACAGGACCGTAGCTCCTTAATTTAATGTCAGAACTAAAATCTGATTAAACCACAGCAAAGAGCAGACTTTCGTACATTTAACGACCTATCCGAATTTCCAGAATTAAGTTGCTAACCATGCCAAAATGACGCGTAAAAGTGTGAATTTTGTTCGATTTTCGAAAATCAAACGACAATTTACAGGACCGTAGCTCCTTAATTTAATGTCAGAACTAAAATCTGATTAAATAATAGCAAAGAGCAGACTTTCGTACATTTAACGACCTATTCGAATTTCCAGAATTAAATTGCTAACAATGCCAAGAAGCCGCGCAAAACTTTGTATTTTGTTCAATTTTCGAAAATCGAGTGACAATTTACAGGACCGTAGCTCCTTAATTTAAAGTCAGAACTAAAATTAGTTTAAACCATTGCTAAGAGCAGATTTTCGTATATTTAACGACCTATTCGAATTTCCAGAATTAAATTGCTAACAATGCCAAAATGGCGCGCAAAGATTTTGATTTTGTTCAATTTTCGAAAATCGAGTGACAATTTACAGGGCCGTAGCTCCTTAATTTAAAGTCAGAACTAAAATTTGTTTAAACCATTGCTAAGAGCAGATTTTCGTACATTTAACGACCTATCCGAATTTCCAGAATTAAGTTGCTAACCATGCCAAAATGCCGCGTAAAAGTGTGAATTTTGTTCGATTTTCGAAAATCAAACGACAATTTACAGGACCGTAGCTCCTTAATTTAATGTCAGAACTAAAATCTGATTAAACCGTAGCAAAGAGCAGACTTTCGTACATTTAACGACCTATTCGAATTTCCAGAATAAAGTTGCTAACAATGTCAAACTGCCGCGCAATGGTGTGAATTTTGTTCAATTTTCAAAAATCGAGTGACAATTTACAGGACCGTAGCTGCTTAATTTAAAGTCAGAACTAAAATCTGATTAAACCATAGCAAAGAGCAGACTTTCGTACATTTAACGACCTATTCGAATTTCCAGAATTAAATTGCTAGCAATGCCAAAAAGCCGAGCAAAAATTTTAATTTTGTTCAATTCTCGAAAATAGAGTGACAATTTACAGGACCGTAGCTCCTTAATTTGAAGTCAGATCTAAAATCTGATTAAACCATAGCAAAGAGCAGACATTCGTACATTTAACGACCCATTCCAATTTCCAGAATTAAATTGATAGCAATGCCAAAAAGCTTCGCAAAAACTAGAATTTTGTTCAATTTTCGAAAATCGAGTAACAATTTACAGGACCGTAGCTCCTTAATTTAAAGTCAGAAGTAAAATCTGACTAAAGCATTGCAAAGAGCAGATTTTCGTACATTTAACGACCTATTCAAATTTCCAGAATTAAATCGCTAACAATGCCGAAAAGCCGCACGAAAATTTGAATTTTGTTCAATTTTCGAAAATCGAATGACAATTTGCAGGACCGTAGCTCCTTAATTTAAAGTCAGAAGTAAAATCTGATTAAAGCATTGCAAAGAGCAGATTTTCGTACATTTAACGACCTATTCGAATTTCAAGAATACAGTTGCTAACCATGCCAAAATGCCGCGCAAATGTGTGAATTTTGTTCGATTTTCGAAAATCGAATGATAATTTACAGGATCGTAGCTCCTTAATGTAATGTCATAACTAAAATCTGATTAAACCATATCAAAGAGCAGACTTTCGTACATTTAACGACCTATTCAAATTTCCAGAATAAAGTTGCTAACCATGCCAAAATTCCGCGCAAAGGTGTGAATTTCGTTCAATTTTCGAAAATAGAGTGACAATTTACAGGACCGTAACTCCTTAATGTAATGTCAGAACTAAAATCTGATTAAACCATAGCAAAGAGCAGACTTTCGTACATTTAACGACCTATTCGAATTTCCAGAATAAAGTTGCTAACAATGTCAAACTGCCGCGCAATGGTGTGAATTTTGTTCAATTTTCAAAAATCGAGTGACAATTTACAGGACCGTAGCTCCTTAATTTAATGTCAGAACTAAAATCTGATTAAATAATAGCAAAGAGCAGACTTTCGTACATTTAACGACCTATTCGAATTTCCAGAATTAAATTGCTAACAATGCCAAAAAGCCGCGCAACAATTTGAATTTTGTTCAATTTTCGAAATCGAGTGACAATTTACAGGACCGTAGCTCCTTAATTTAAAGTCAGAACTAAAATTAGTTTAAACCATTGCTAAGAGCAGATTTTCGTATATTTAACGACCTATTCGAATTTCCAGAATTAAATTGCTAACAATGCCAAAATGGCGCGCAAGGATTTTGATTTTGTTCAATTTTCGAAAATCGAGTGACAATTTACAGGGCCGTAGCTCCTTAATTTAAAGTCAGAACTAAAATTTGTTTAAACCATTGCTAAGAGCAGATTTTCGTACATTTAACGACCTATCCGAATTTCCAGAATTAAGTTGCTAACCATGCCAAAAAGCCGGGGGAACGTGTGAATTTTGTTCGATTTTCGAAAAACTAATGACAATTTACAGCATCTTAACTCGTTAATTTAAAGTCAGAAGTGAAATCTGATTAAACCATTGCAAAGAGCATATTTTCGTACATTTAACGACCTATTCGAATTTCCAGAATTAAATTGCTAGCAATGCCAAAAAGCTGCGCAAAAACTTGAATTTTGTTCAATTTTCGAAAACCGAGTAACAATTTACAGGACCGTACCTCCTTAATTTAAAGTCAGAATTAAAATCTGATTACATCAGCGCAAAGAGCAGATTTGCGTACATTTAACGACCTATTCACATTTACACAATTATGTTGCTAACCATGCCAAAATACCGCGCAAAAGTGTGAATTTTGTTCGATTTTCGAAAATCGAATGACAATTTACAGGATCGTAGCTGCTTAATTTAAAGCCAGAACTAAAATCTGATTAAACCGTAGCAAAGAGCAGACTTTCGTACATTTAACAACCTATTCGAATTTCCAGAATTAAATCGCTAACAATGCCGAAAAGCCGCACGAAAATTTGAATTTTGTTCAATTTTCGAAAATCGAATGACAATTTGCAGGACCGTCGCTCCTTAATTTAAAGTCAGAAGTAAAATCTGATTAAAGCATTGCAAAGAGCAGATTTTCGTACATTTAACGTCCTATTCGAATTTCGAGAATAAAGTTGCTAACCATTCCAAAATGCCGCGCAAAGGTGTGAATTTTGTTCGATTTTCGAAAATCGCATGACAATTTACAGGACCGTAGCTCCTTAATGTAATGTCAGAACTAAAATCTGATTAAACCATATCAAAGAGCAGACTTTCGTACATTTAACGACCTATTCAAATTTCCAGAATAAAGGTGCTAACAATGTCAAACTGCCGCGCAATGGTGTGAATTTTGTTCAATTTTCAAAAATCGAGTGACAATTTACAGGACCGTAGCTGCTTAATTTAAAGTCAGAACTAAAATCTGATTAAACCATAGCAAAGAGCAGACTTTCGTACATTTAACGACCTATTCGAATTTCCAGAATAAAGTTGCTAACAATGTCAAACTGCCGCGCAATGGTGTGAATTTTGTTCAATTTTCAAAAATCGAGTGACAATTTACAGGACCGTAGCTGCTTAATTTAAAGTCAGAACTAAAATCTGATTAAACCATAGCAAAGAGCAGACTTTCGTACATTTAACGACCTATTCGAATTTCCAGAATAAAGTTGCTAACAATGTCAAACTGCCGCGCAATGGTGTGAATTTTGTTCAATTTTCAAAAATCGAGTGACAATTTACAGGACCGTAGCTGCTTAATTTAAAGTCAGAACTAAAATCTGATTAAACCATAGCAAAGAGCAGACTTTCGTACATTTAACGACCTATTCGAATTTCCAGAATTAAATTGCTAGCAATGCCAAAAAGCCGAGCAAAAATTTTAATTTTGTTCAATTCTCGAAAATAGAGTGACAATTTACAGGACCGTAGCTCCTTAATTTGAAGTCAGATCTAAAATCTGATTAAACCATAGCAAAGAGCAGACATTCGTACATTTAACGACCCATTCCAATTTCCAGAATTAAATTGATAGCAATGCCAAAAAGCTTCGCAAAAACTAGAATTTTGTTCAATTTTCGAAAATCGAGTAACAATTTACAGGACCGTAGCTCCTTAATTTAAAGTCAGAAGTAAAATCTGACTAAAGCATTGCAAAGAGCAGATTTTCGTACATTTAACGACCTATTCAAATTTCCAGAATTAAATCGCTAACAATGCCGAAAAGCCGCACGAAAATTTGAATTTTGTTCAATTTTCGAAAATCGAATGACAATTTGCAGGACCGTAGCTCCTTAATTTAATGTCAGAAGTAAAATCTGATTAAAGCATTGCAAAGAGCAGATTTTCGTACATTTAACGTCCTATTCGAATTTCGAGAATAAAGTTGCTAACCATTCCAAAATGCCGCGCAAAGGTGTGAATTTTGTTCGATTTTCGAAAATCGAATGACAATTTACACGACCGTAGCTCCTTAATGTAATGTCAGAACTAAAATCTGATTAAACCATATCAAAGAGCAGACTTTCGTACATTTAACGACCTATTCAAATTTCCAGAATAAAGGTGCTAACAATGTCAAACTGCCGCGCAATGGTGTGAATTTTGTTCAATTTTCAAAAATCGAGTGACAATTTACAGGACCGTAGCTGCTTAATTTAAAGTCAGAACTAAAATCTGATTAAACCATAGCAAAGAGCAGACTTTCGTACATTTAACGACCTATTCGAATTTCCAGAATAAAGTTGCTAACAATGTCAAACTGCCGCGCAATGGTGTGAATTTTGTTCAATTTTCAAAAATCGAGTGACAATTTACAGGACCGTAGCTGCTTAATTTAAAGTCAGAACTAAAATCTGATTAAACCATAGCAAAGAGCAGACTTTCGTACATTTAACGACCTATTCGAATTTCCAGAATTAAATTGCTAGCAATGCCAAAAAGCCGAGCAAAAATTTTAATTTTGTTCAATTCTCGAAAATAGAGTGACAATTTACAGGACCGTAGCTCCTTAATTTGAAGTCAGATCTAAAATCTGATTAAACCATAGCAAAGAGCAGACATTCGTACATTTAACGACCCATTCCAATTTCCAGAATTAAATTGATAGCAATGCCAAAAAGCTTCGCAAAAACTAGAATTTTGTTCAATTTTCGAAAATCGAGTAACAATTTACAGGACCGTAGCTCCTTAATTTAAAGTCAGAAGTAAAATCTGACTAAAGCATTGCAAAGAGCAGATTTTCGTACATTTAACGACCTATTCAAATTTCCAGAATTAAATCGCTAACAATGCCGAAAAGCCGCACGAACATTTGAATTTTGTTCAATTTTCGAAAATCGAATGACAATTTGCAGGACCGTAGCTCCTTAATTTAAAGTCAGAAGTAAAATCTGATTAAAGCATTGCAAAGAGCAGATTTTCGTACATTTAACGACCTATTCGAATTTCAAGAATAAAGTTGCTAACCATGCCAAAATGCCGCGCAAATGTGTGAATTTTGTTCGATTTTCGAAAATCGAATGATAATTTACAGGATCGTAGCTCCTTAATGTAATGTCAGAACTAAAATCTGATTAAACCATATCAAAGAGCAGACTTTCGTACATTTAACGACCTATTCAAATTTCCAGAATAAAGTTGCTAACCATGCCAAAATTCCGCGCAAAGGTGTGAATTTCGTTCAATTTTCGAAAATAGAGTGACAATTTACAGGACCGTAACTCCTTAATGTAATGTCAGAACTAAAATCTGATTAAACCATAGCAAAGAGCAGACTTTCGTACATTTAACGACCTATTCGAATTTCCAGAATAAAGTTGCTAACAATGTCAAACTGCCGCGCAATGGTGTGAATTTTGTTCAATTTTCAAAAATCGAGTGACAATTTACAGGACCGTAGCTCCTTAATTTAATGTCAGAACTAAAATCTGATTAAATAATAGCAAAGAGCAGACTTTCGTACATTTAACGACCTATTCGAATTTCCAGAATTAAATTGCTAACAATGCCAAAAAGCCGCGCAACAATTTGAATTTTGTTCAATTTTCGAAATCGAGTGACAATTTACAGGACCGTAGCTCCTTAATTTAAAGTCAGAACTAAAATTAGTTTAAACCATTGCTAAGAGCAGATTTTCGTATATTTAACGACCTATTCGAATTTCCAGAATTAAATTGCTAACAATGCCAAAATGGCGCGCAAGGATTTTGATTTTGTTCAATTTTCGAAAATCGAGTGACAATTTACAGGGCCGTAGCTCCTTAATTTAAAGTCAGAACTAAAATTTGTTTAAACCATTGCTAAGAGCAGATTTTCGTACATTTAACGACCTATCCGAATTTCCAGAATTAAGTTGCTAACCATGCCAAAAAGCCGGGGGAACGTGTGAATTTTGTTCGATTTTCGAAAAACTAATGACAATTTACAGCATCTTAACTCGTTAATTTAAAGTCAGAAGTAAAATCTGATTAAACCATTGCAAAGAGCATATTTTCGTACATTTAACGACCTATTCGAATTTCCAGAATTAAATTGCTAGCAATGCCAAAAAGCTGCGCAAAAACTTGAATTTTGTTCAATTTTCGAAAACCGAGTAACAATTTACAGGACCGTACCTCCTTAATTTAAAGTCAGAATTAAAATCTGATTACATCAGCGCAAAGAGCAGATTTGCGTACATTTAACGACCTATTCACATTTACACAATTATGTTGCTAACCATGCCAAAATACCGCGCAAAAGTGTGAATTTTGTTCGATTTTCGAAAATCGAATGACAATTTACAGGATCGTAGCTGCTTAATTTAAAGCCAGAACTAAAATCTGATTAAACCGTAGCAAAGAGCAGACTTTCGTACATTTAACAACCTATTCGAATTTCCAGAATTAAATCGCTAACAATGCCGAAAAGCCGCACGAAAATTTGAATTTTGTTCGATTTTCGAAAATCGCATGACAATTTACAGGACCGTAGCTCCTTAATGTAATGTCAGAACTAAAATCTGATTAAACCATATCAAAGAGCAGACTTTCGTACATTTAACGACCTATTCAAATTTCCAGAATAAAGGTGCTAACAATGTCAAACTGCCGCGCAATGGTGTGAATTTTGTTCAATTTTCAAAAATCGAGTGACAATTTACAGGACCGTAGCTGCTTAATTTAAAGTCAGAACTAAAATCTGATTAAACCATAGCAAAGAGCAGACTTTCGTACATTTAACGACCTATTCGAATTTCCAGAATAAAGTTGCTAACAATGTCAAACTGCCGCGCAATGGTGTGAATTTTGTTCAATTTTCAAAAATCGAGTGACAATTTACAGGACCGTAGCTGCTTAATTTAAAGTCAGAACTAAAATCTGATTAAACCATAGCAAAGAGCAGACTTTCGTACATTTAACGACCTATTCGAATTTCCAGAATTAAATTGCTAGCAATGCCAAAAAGCCGAGCAAAAATTTTAATTTTGTTCAATTCTCGAAAATAGAGTGACAATTTACAGGACCGTAGCTCCTTAATTTGAAGTCAGATCTAAAATCTGATTAAACCATAGCAAAGAGCAGACATTCGTACATTTAACGACCCATTCCAATTTCCAGAATTAAATTGATAGCAATGCCAAAAAGCTTCGCAAAAACTACAATTTTGTTCAATTTTCGAAAATCGAGTAACAATTTACAGGACCGTAGCTCCTTAATTTAAAGTCAGAAGTAAAATCTGATTAAAGCATTGCAAAGAGCAGATTTTCGTACATTTAACGACCTATTCAAATTTCCAGAATTAAATCGCTAACAATGCCGAAAAGCCGCACGAAAATTTGAATTTTGTTCAATTTTCGAAAATCGAATGACAATTTGCAGGACCGTAGCTCCTTAATTTAAAGTCAGAAGTAAAATCTGATTAAAGCATTGCAAAGAGCAGATTTTCGTACATTTAACGACCTATTCGAATTTCAAGAATAAAGTTGCTAACCATGCCAAAATGCCGCGCAAATGTGTGAATTTTGTTCGATTTTCGAAAATCGAATGATAATTTACAGGATCGTAGCTCCTTAATGTAATGTCAGAACTAAAATCTGATTAAACCATATCAAAGAGCAGACTTTCGTACATTTAACGACCTATTCAAATTTCCAGAATAAAGTTGCTAACCATGCCAAAATTCCGCGCAAAGGTGTGAATTTCGTTCAATTTTCGAAAATAGAGTGACAATTTACAGGACCGTAACTCCTTAATGTAATGTCAGAACTAAAATCTGATTAAACCATAGCAAAGAGCAGACTTTCGTACATTTAACAACCTATTCGAATTTCCAGAATAAAGTTGCTAACAATGTCAAACTGCCGCGCAATGGTGTGAATTTTGTTCAATTTTCAAAAATCGAGTGACAATTTACAGGACCGTAGCTCCTTAATTTAATGTCAGAACTAAAATCTGATTAAATAATAGCAAAGAGCAGACTTTCGTACATTTAACGACCTATTCGAATTTCCAGAATTAAATTGCTAACAATGCCAAAAAGCCGCGCAACAATTTGAATTTTGTTCAATTTTCGAAATCGAGTGACAATTTACAGGACCGTAGCTCCTTAATTTAAAGTCAGAACTAAAATTAGTTTAAACCATTGCTAAGAGCAGATTTTCGTATATTTAACGACCTATTCGAATTTCCAGAATTAAATTGCTAACAATGCCAAAATGGCGCGCAAGGATTTTGATTTTGTTCAATTTTCGAAAATCGAGTGACAATTTACAGGGCCGTAGCTCCTTAATTTAAAGTCAGAACTAAAATTTGTTTAAACCATTGCTAAGAGCAGATTTTCGTACATTTAACGACCTATCCGAATTTCCAGAATTAAGTTGCTAACCATGCCAAAATGCCGCGTAAAAGTGTGAATTTTGTTCGATTTTCGAAAATCAAACGACAATTTACAGGACCGTAGCTCCTTAATTTAATGTCAGAACTAAAATCTGATTAAACCATAGCAAAGAGCAGACTTTCGTACATTTAACGACCTATCCGAATTTCCAGAATTAAGTTGCTAACCATGCCAAAATGACGCGTAAAAGTGTGAATTTTGTTCGATTTTCGAAAATCAAACGAAAATTTACAGGACCGTAGCTCCTTAATTTAATTTCAGAAGTAAAATCTGATTAAACCATATCAAAGAGCAGACTTTCGTACATTTAACGACCTATTCAAATTTCCAGAATAAAGTTGCTAACCATGCCAAAATTCCGCGCAAAGGTGTGAATTTCGTTCAATTTTCGAAAATAGAGTGACAATTTACAGGACCGTAACTCCTTAATGTAATGTCAGAACTAAAATCTGATTAAACCATAGCAAAGAGCAGACTTTCGTACATTTAACAACCTATTCGAATTTCCAGAATAAAGTTGCTAACAATGTCAAACTGCCGCGCAATGGTGTGAATTTTGTTCAATTTTCAAAAATCGAGTGACAATTTACAGGACCGTAGCTCCTTAATTTAATGTCAGAACTAAAATCTGATTAAATAATAGCAAAGAGCAGACTTTCGTACATTTAACGACCTATTCGAATTTCCAGAATTAAATTGCTAACAATGCCAAAAAGCCGCGCAAAAATTTGAATTTTGCTCAATTTTCGAAAATCGAGTGACAATTTACATGACCGTAGCTCCTTAATTTAAAGTCAGAATTAAAATCTGATTGCACCAGCGCAAAGAGCAGATTTTCGTACATTTAACGAACTATTCGAATTTCCAGAATTAAGTTGCTAACCATGCCAAAATGCCGCGCAAATGTGTGAATTTTGTTCGATTTTCGAAAATCGAATGACAATTTACAGGATCGTAGCTCCTCAATTTAAAGTGAGAACTAAAATCTGATTAAGCCATAGCAAACAGCAGATTTTCGTATATTTAACGACCTATTCGAATTTCCAGAATTAAATTGCTAACAATGCCAAAATGGCGCGCAAAGATTTTGATTTTGTTCAATTTTCGAAAATCGAGTGACAATTTACAGGGCCGTAGCTCCTTAATTTAAAGTCAGAACTAAAATTTGTTTAAACCATTGCTAAGAGCAGATTTTCGTACATTTAACGACCTATCCGAATTTCCAGAATTAAGTTGCTAACCATGCCAAAATGCCGCGTAAAAGTGTGAATTTTGTTCGATTTTCGAAAATCAAATGACAATTTACAGGACCGTAGCTCCTTAATTTAATGCCAGAACTAAAATCTGATTAAACCATAGCAAAGAGCAGACTTTCGTACATTTAACGACCTATTCGAATTTCCAGAATTAAATTGCTAACAATGCCAAAAAGCCGCGCAAAACTTTGTATTTTGTTCAATTTTCGAATATCGAGTGACAATTTACAGGACCGTAGCTCCTTAATTTAAAGTCAGAACTAAAATTTGTTTAAACCATTGCTAAGAGCAGATTTTCGTACATATAACGGCCTATTCGAATTTCCAGAATTAAATTGCTAACAATGCCAAAAAGCCGCGCATAAATTTGAATTTTGTTCAATTTTCGAAAATCGAATGACAATTTACACGACCGTAGCTCCTTAATGTAATGTCAGAACAAAAATCTGATTAAACCATAGCAAAGAGCAGACTTTCGTACATTTAACGACCTATTCGAATTTCCAGAATAAAGTTGCTAACAATGTCAAACTGCCGCGCAATGGTGTGAATATTGTTCAATTTTCAAAAATCGAGTGACAATTTACAGGACCGTAGCTGCTTAATTTAAAGTCAGAACTAAAATCTGATTAAACCATAGCAAAGAGCAGACTTTCGTACATTTAACGAACTATTCAAATTTCCAGAATAAAGTTGCAGACCATGCCAAAATTGCGCGCAAAGGTGTGAATTTTGTTCGATTTTCGTAAATCGAATGACAATTTACAGGACCGTAGCTCCTTAATTTAAAGTCAGAAGTAAAATCCGATTAAAGCATTGCAAAGAGCAGATTTTCGTACATTTAACGACCTATCGAATTTACAGAATAAAGTTGCTAACAATACCAAAATGCCGCGCAAAAATTTGTATTTCGTTCAATTTTCGAAAATAGAGTGACAATTTACGGGACCGTAGCTCCTTAATTTAAAGTCAGAACTAAAATCTGATTAAACCATAGCAAAGAGCAGACTTTCGTATATTTAACGACCTATTCGAATTTCCAGAATTAAATTGCTAACAATGCCAAAAAGCCGCGCAAAAATTTGTATTTCGTTCAATTTTCGAAAATAGAGTGACAATTTACAGGACCGCAGCTCCTTAATTTAAAGTCAGAACTAAAATCTGATTAAACCATAGCAAAGAGCAGACTTTCGTACATTTAACGACCTATTCGAATTTCCAGAATTAAATTGCTAGCAGTGCCAAAAAGCCGAGCAAAAATATGAATTTTGTTCAATTTTCGAAAATAGAGTGACAATTTACAGGACCGTAGCTCCTTAATTTGAAGTCAGATCTAAAATCTGATTAAACCATAGCAAAGAGCAGGCATTCGTACATTTAACGACCCATTCCAATTTCCAGAATTAAATTGATAGCAATGCCAAAAAGCTTCGCAAAAACTAGAATTTTGTTCAATTTTCGAAAATCGAGTAACAATTTACAGGACCGTAGCTCCTTAATTTAAAGTCAGAAGTAAAATCTGATTAAAGCATTGCAAAGAGCAGATTTTCGTACATTTAACGACCTATTCGAATTTCCAGAATAATATTGCTAACAATGCCAAAAAGCCGGGGGAACGTGTGAATTTTGTTCGATTTTCGAAAAACTAATGACAATTTACAGCATCTTAACTCGTTAATTTAAAGTCAGAAGTGAAATCTAATTAAACCATTGCAAAGAGCATATTTTCGTACATTTAACGACCTATTCGAATTTCCAGAATTAAATTGCTAGCAATGCCAAAAAGCTGCGCAAAAACTTGAATTTTGTTCAATTTTCGAAAACCGAGTAACAATTTACAGGACCGTACCTCCTTAATTTAAAGTCAGAATTAAAATCTGATTACATCAGCGCAAAGAGCAGATTTGCGTACATTTAACGACCTATTCACATTTACACAATTATGTTGCTAACCATGCCAAAATACCGCGCAAAAGTGTGAATTTTGTTCGATTTTCGAAAATCGAATGACAATTTACAGGATCGTAGCTGCTTAATTTAAAGCCAGAACTAAAATCTGATTAAACCGTAGCAAAGAGCAGACTTTCGTACATTCAACAACCTATTCGAAATTCCAGAATTAAATCGCTAACAATGCCGAAAAGCCGCACGAAAATTTGAATTTTGTTCAATTTTCGAAAATCGAATGACAATTTGCAGGACCGTCGCTCCTTAATTTAAAGTCAGAAGTAAAATCTGATTAAAGCATTGCAAAGAGCAGATTTTCGTACATTTAACGTCCTATTCGAATTTCGAGAATAAAGTTGCTAACCATTCCAAAATGCCGCGCAAAGGTGTGAATTTTGTTCGATTTTCGAAAATCGCATGACAATTTACAGGACCGTAGCTCCTTAATGTAATGTCAGAACTAAAATCTGATTAAACCATATCAAAGAGCAGACTTTCGTACATTTAACGACCTATTCGAATTTCCAGAATAAAGTTGCTAACAATGTCAAACTACCGCGCAATGGTGTGAATTTTGTTCAATTTTCAAAAATCGAGTGACAATTTACAGGACCGTAGCTGCTTAATTTAAAGTCAGAACTAAAATCTGATTAAACCATAGCAAAGAGCAGACTTTCGTACATTTAACGACCTATTCGAATTTCCAGAATAAAGTTGCTAACAATGTCAAACTGCCGCGCAATGGTGTGAATTTTGTTCAATTTTCAAAAATCGAGTGACAATTTACAGGACCGTAGCTGCTTAATTTAAAGTCAGAACTAAAATCTGATTAAACCATAGCAAAGAGCAGACTTTCGTACATTTAACGACCTATTCGAATTTCCAGAATTAAATTGCTAGCAATGCCAAAAAGCCGAGCAAAAATTTTAATTTTGTTCAATTCTCGAAAATAGAGTGACAATTTACAGGACCGTAGCTCCTTAATTTGAAGTCAGATCTAAAATGTGATTAAACCATAGCAAAGAGCAGACATTCGTACATTTAACGACCCATTCCAATTTCCAGAATTAAATTGATAGCAATGCCAAAAAGCTTCGCAAAAACTAGAATTTTGTTCAATTTTCGAAAATCGAGTAACAATTTACAGGACCGTAGCTCCTTAATTTAAAGTCAGAAGTAAAATCTGATTAAACCGTAGCAAAGAGCAGACTTTCGTACATTCAACAACCTATTCGAAATTCCAGAATTAAATCGCTAACAATGCCGAAAAGCCGCACGAAAATTTGAATTTTGTTCAATTTTCGAAAATCGAATGACAATTTGCAGGACCGTCGCTCCTTAATTTAAAGTCAGAAGTAAAATCTGATTAAAGCATTGCAAAGAGCAGATTTTCGTACATTTAACGTCCTATTCGAATTTCGAGAATAAAGTTGCTAACCATTCCAAAATGCCGCGCAAAGGTGTGAATTTTGTTCGATTTTCGAAAATCGCATGACAATTTACAGGACCGTAGCTCCTTAATGTAATGTCAGAACTAAAATCTGATTAAACCATATCAAAGAGCAGACTTTCGTACATTTAACGACCTATTCAAATTTCCAGAATAAAGTTGCTAACAATGTCAAACTACCGCGCAATGGTGTGAATTTTGTTCAATTTTCAAAAATCGAGTGACAATTTACAGGACCGTAGCTGCTTAATTTAAAGTCAGAACTAAAATCTGATTAAACCATAGCAAAGAGCAGACTTTCGTACATTTAACGACCTATTCGAATTTCCAGAATAAAGTTGCTAACAATGTCAAACTGCCGCGCAATGGTGTGAATTTTGTTCAATTTTCAAAAATCGAGTGACAATTTACAGGACCGTAGCTGCTTAATTTAAAGTCAGAACTAAAATCTGATTAAACCATAGCAAAGAGCAGACTTTCGTACATTTAACGACCTATTCGAATTTCCAGAATTAAATTGCTAGCAATGCCAAAAAGCCGAGCAAAAATTTTAATTTTGTTCAATTCTCGAAAATAGAGTGACAATTTACAGGACCGTAGCTCCTTAATTTGAAGTCAGATCTAAAATGTGATTAAACCATAGCAAAGAGCAGACATTCGTACATTTAACGACCCATTCCAATTTCCAGAATTAAATTGATAGCAATGCCAAAAAGCTTCGCAAAAACTAGAATTTTGTTCAATTTTCGAAAATCGAGTAACAATTTACAGGACCGTAGCTCCTTAATTTAAAGTCAGAAGTAAAATCTGATTAAAGCATTGCAAAGAGCAGATTTTCGTACATTTAACGACCTATTCAAATTTCCAGAATTAAATCGCTAACAATGCCGAAAAGCCGCACGAAAATTTGAATTTTGTTCAATTTTCGAAAATCGAATGACAATTTGCAGGACCGTAGCTCCTTAATTTAAAGTCAGAAGTAAAATCTGATTAAAGCATTGCAAAGAGCAGATTTTCGTACATTTAACGACCTATTCGAATTTCAAGAATAAAGTTGCTAACCATGCCAAAATGCCGCGCAAATGTGTGAATTTTGTTCGATTTTCGAAAATCGAATGACAATTTACAGGATCGTAGCTCCTTAATGTAATGTCAGAACTAAAATCTGATTAAACCATAGCAAAGAGCAGACTTTCGTACATTTAACGACCTATTCGAATTTCCAGAATAAAGTTGCTAACAATGTCAAACTGCCGCGCAATGGTGTGAATTTTGTTCAATTTTCAAAAATCGAGTGACAATTTACAGGACCGTAGCTCCTTAATTTAAAGTCAGAACTAAAATCTGATTAAACCATAGCAAAGAGCAGACTTTCGTACATTTAACGACCTATTCGAATTTCCAGAATTAAATTGCTAGCAATGCCAAAAAGCCGAGCAAAAATTTTAATTTTGTTCAATTCTCGAAAATAGAGTGACAATTTACAGGACCGTAGCTCCTTAATTTGAAGTCAGATCTAAAATCTGATTAAACCATAGCAAAGAGCAGACATTCGTACATTTAACGACCCATTCCAATTTCCAGAATTAAATTGATAGCAATGCCAAAAAGCTTCGCAAAAACTAGAATTTTGTTCAATTTTCGAAAATCGAGTAACAATTTACAGGACCGTAGCTCCTTAATTTAAAGTCAGAAGTAAAATCTGATTAAAGCATTGCAAAGAGCAGATTTTCGTACATTTAACGACCTATTCAAATTTCCAGAATTAAATCGCTAACAATGCCGAAAAGCCGCACGAAAATTTGAATTTTGTTCAATTTTCGAAAATCGAATGACAATTTGCAGGACCGTAGCTCCTTAATTTAAAGTCAGAAGTAAAATCTGATTAAAGCATTGCAAAGAGCAGATTTTCGTACATTTAACGACCTATTCGAATTTCAAGAATAAAGTTGCTAACCATGCCAAAATGCCGCGCAAATGTGTGAATTTTGTTCGATTTTCGAAAATCGAATGATAATTTACAGGATCGTAGCTCCTTAATGTAATGTCAGAACTAAAATCTGATTAAACCATATCAAAGAGCAGACTTTCGTACATTTAACGACCTATTCAAATTTCCAGAATAAAGTTGCTAACCATGCCAAAATTCCGCGCAAAGGTGTGAATTTCGTTCAATTTTCGAAAATAGAGTGACAATTTACAGGACCGTAATTCCTTAATGTAATGTCAGAACTAAAATCTGATTAAACCATAGCAAAGAGCAGACTTTCGTACATTTAACGACCTATTCGAATTTCCAGAATAAAGTTGCTAACAATGTCAAACTGCCGCGCAATGGTGTGAATTTTGTTCAATTTTCAAAAATCGAGTGACAATTTACAGGACCGTAGCTCCTTAATTTAATGTCAGAACTAAAATCTGATTAAATAATAGCAAAGAGCAGACTTTCGTACATTTAACGACCTATTCGAATTTCCAGAATTAAATTGCTAACAATGCCAAAAAGCCGCGCAACAATTTGAATTTTGTTCAATTTTCGAAATCGAGTGACAATTTACAGGACCGTAGCTCCTTAATTTAAAGTCAGAACTAAAATTAGTTTAAACCATTGCTAAGAGCAGATTTTCGTATATTTAACGACCTATTCGAATTTCCAGAATTAAATTGCTAACAATGCCAAAATGGCGCGCAAGGATTTTGATTTTGTTCAATTTTCGAAAATCGAGTGACAATTTACAGGGCCGTAGCTCCTTAATTTAAAGTCAGAACTAAAATTTGTTTAAACCATTGCTAAGAGCAGATTTTCGTACATTTAACGACCTATCCGAATTTCCAGAATTAAGTTGCTAACCATGCCAAAATGCCGCGTAAAAGTGTGAATTTTGTTCGATTTTCGAAAATCAAACGACAATTTACAGGACCGTAGCTCCTTAATTTAATGTCAGAACTAAAATCTGATTAAACCATAGCAAAGAGCAGACTTTCGTACATTTAACGACCTATCCGAATTTCCAGAATTAAGTTGCTAACAATGCCAAAATGACGCGTAAAAGTGTGAATTTTGTTCGATTTTCGAAAATCAAACGACAATTTACAGGACCGTAGCTCCTTAATTTAATGTCAGAACTAAAATCTGATTAAATAATAGCAAAGAGCAGACTTTCGTACATTTAACGACCTATTCGAATTTCCAGAATTAAATTGCTAACAATGCCAAAAAGCCGCGCAACAATTTGAATTTTGTTCAATTTTCGAAATCGAGTGACAATTTACAGGACCGTAGCTCCTTAATTTAAAGTCAGAACTAAAATTAGTTTAAACCATTGCTAAGAGCAGATTTTCGTATATTTAACGACCTATTCGAATTTCCAGAATTAAATTGCTAACAATGCCAAAATGGCGCGCAAGGATTTTGATTTTGTTCAATTTTCGAAAATCGAGTGACAATTTACAGGGCCGTAGCTCCTTAATTTAAAGTCAGAACTAAAATTTGTTTAAACCATTGCTAAGAGCAGATTTTCGTACATTTAACGACCTATCCGAATTTCCAGAATTAAGTTGCTAACCATGCCAAAATGCCGCGTAAAAGTGTGAATTTTGTTCGATTTTCGAAAATCAAACGACAATTTACAGGACCGTAGCTCCTTAATTTAATGTCAGAACTAAAATCTGATTAAACCATAGCAAAGAGCAGACTTTCGTACATTTAACGACCTATCCGAATTTCCAGAATTAAGTTGCTAACAATGCCAAAATGACGCGTAAAAGTGTGAATTTTGTTCGATTTTCGAAAATCAAACGACAATTTACAGGACCGTAGCTCCTTAATTTAATGTCAGAACTAAAATCTGATTAAATAATAGCAAAGAGCAGACTTTCGTACATTTAACGACCTATTCGAATTTCCAGAATTAAATTGCTAACAATGCCAAAAAGCCGCGCAACAATTTGAATTTTGTTCAATTTTCGAAATCGAGTGACAATTTACAGGACCGTAGCTCCTTAATTTAAAGTCAGAACTAAAATTAGTTTAAACCATTGCTAAGAGCAGATTTTCGTATATTTAACGACCTATTCGAATTTCCAGAATTAAATTGCTAACAATGCCAAAATGGCGCGCAAGGATTTTGATTTTGTTCAATTTTCGAAAATCGAGTGACAATTTACAGGGCCGTAGCTCCTTAATTTAAAGTCAGAACTAAAATTTGTTTAAATCATTGCTAAGAGCAGATTTTCGTACATTTAACGACCTATCCGAATTTCCAGAATTAAGTTGCTAACCATGCCAAAATGACGCGTAAAAGTGTGAATTTTGTTCGATTTTCGAAAATCAAACGACAATTTACAGGACCGTAGCTCCTTAATTTAATGTCAGAACTAAAATCTGATTAAATAATAGCAAAGAGCAGACTTTCGTACATTTAACGACCTATTCGAATTTCCAGAATTAAATTACTAACAATGCCAAAAAGCCGCGCAAAAATTTGAATTTTGCTCAATTTTCGAAAATCGAGTGACAATTTACATGACCGTAGCTCCTTAATTTAAAGTCAGAATTAAAATCTGATTGCACCAGCGCAAAGAGCAGATTTTCGTACATTTAACGAACTATTCGAATTTCCAGAATTAAGTTGCTAACCATGCCAAAATGCCGCGCAAATGTGTGAATTTTGTTCGATTTTCGAAAATCGAATGACAATTTACAGGATCGTAGCTCCTCAATTTAAAGTGAGAACTAAAATCTGATTAAGCCATAGCAAACAGCAGACTTTCGTACATTTAACGACCTGTTCGAATTTCCAGAATTATATTGCTAACAATGCCAAAAAGCCGCGCAAAGCTTTGTATTTTGTTCAATTTTCGAAAATCGAGTGACAATTTTCAGGACCGTAGCTCCTTAATTTAAAGTCAGAACTAAAATTTGTTCAAACTATTGCTAAGAGCAAATTTTCGTATATTTAACGACCTATTCGAATTTCCAGAATTAAATTGCTAACAATGCCAAAATGGCGCGCAAAGATTTTGATTTTGTTCAATTTTCGAAAATCGAGTGACAATTTACAGGGCCGTAGCTCCTTAATTTAAAGTCAGAACTAAAATTTGTTTAAACCATTGCTAAGAGCAGATTTTCGTACATTTAACGACCTATCCGAATTTCCAGAATTAAGTTGCTAACCATGCCAAAATGCCGCGTAAAATTGTGAATTTTGTTCGATTTTCGAAAATCAAATGACAATTTACAGGACCGTAGCTCCTTAATTTAATGCCAGAAATAAAATCTGATTAAACCATAGCAAAGAGCAGACATTCGTACATTTAACGACCCATTCCAATTTCCAGAATAAAATTGATAGCAATGCCAAAAAGCTTCGCAAAAACTAGAATTTTGTTCAATTTTCGAAAATCGAGTAACAATTTACAGGACCGTAGCTCCTTAATTTAAAGTCAGAAGTAAAATCTGATTAAAGCATTGCAAAGAGCAGATTTTCGTACATTTAACGACCTATTCAAATTTCCAGAATTAAATCGCTAACAATGCCGAAAAGCCGCACGAAAATTTGAATTTTGTTCAATTTTCGAAAATCGAATGACAATTTGCAGGACCGTAGCTCCTTAATTTAAAGTCAGAAGTAAAATCTGATTAAAGCATTGCAAAGAGCAGATTTTCGTACATTTAACGACCTATTCGAATTTCAAGAATAAAGTTGCTAACCATGCCAAAATGCCGCGCAAATGTGTGAATTTTGTTCGATTTTCGAAAATCGAATGATAATTTACAGGATCGTAGCTCCTTAATGTAATGTCAGAACTAAAATCTGATTAAACCATATCAAAGAGCAGACTTTCGTACATTTAACGACCTATTCAAATTTCCAGAATAAAGTTGCTAACCATGCCAAAATTCCGCGCAAAGGTGTGAATTTCGTTCAATTTTCGAAAATAGAGTGACAATTTACAGGACCGTAACTCCTTAATGTAATGTCAGAACTAAAATCTGATTAAACCATAGCAAAGAGCAGACTTTCGTACATTTAACGACCTATTCGAATTTCCAGAATAAAGTTGCTAACAATGTCAAACTGCCGCGCAATGGTGTGAATTTTGTTCAATTTTCAAAAATCGAGTGACAATTTACAGGACCGTAGCTCCTTAATTTAATGTCAGAACTAAAATCTGATTAAATAATAGCAAAGAGCAGACTTTCGTACATTTAACGACCTATTCGAATTTCCAGAATTAAATTGCTAACAATGCCAAAAAGCCGCGCAACAATTTGAATTTTGTTCAATTTTCGAAATCGAGTGACAATTTACAGGACCGTAGCTCCTTAATTTAAAGTCAGAACTAAAATTAGTTTAAACCATTGCTAAGAGCAGATTTTCGTATATTTAACGACCTATTCGAATTTCCAGAATTAAATTGCTAACAATGCCAAAATGGCGCGCAAGGATTTTGATTTTGTTCAATTTTCGAAAATCGAGTGACAATTTACAGGGCCGTAGCTCCTTAATTTAAAGTCAGAACTAAAATTTGTTTAAACCATTGCTAAGAGCAGATTTTCGTACATTTAACGACCTATCCGAATTTCCAGAATTAAGTTGCTAACCATGCCAAAATGCCGCGTAAAAGTGTGAATTTTGTTCGATTTTCGAAAATCAAACGACAATTTACAGGACCGTAGCTCCTTAATTTAATGTCAGAACTAAAATCTGATTAAACCATAGCAAAGAGCAGACTTTCGTACATTTAACGACCTATCCGAATTTCCAGAATTAAGTTGCTAACAATGCCAAAATGACGCGTAAAAGTGTGAATTTTGTTCGATTTTCGAAAATCAAACGACAATTTACAGGACCGTAGCTCCTTAATTTAATGTCAGAACTAAAATCTGATTAAATAATAGCAAAGAGCAGACTTTCGTACATTTAACGACCTATTCGAATTTCCAGAATTAAATTGCTAACAATGCCAAAAAGCCGCGCAACAATTTGAATTTTGTTCAATTTTCGAAATCGAGTGACAATTTACAGGACCGTAGCTCCTTAATTTAAAGTCAGAACTAAAATTAGTTTAAACCATTGCTAAGAGCAGATTTTCGTATATTTAACGACCTATTCGAATTTCCAGAATTAAATTGCTAACAATGCCAAAATGGCGCGCAAGGATTTTGATTTTGTTCAATTTTCGAAAATCGAGTGACAATTTACAGGGCCGTAGCTCCTTAATTTAAAGTCAGAACTAAAATTTGTTTAAATCATTGCTAAGAGCAGATTTTCGTACATTTAACGACCTATCCGAATTTCCAGAATTAAGTTGCTAACCATGCCAAAATGCCGCGTAAAAGTGTGAATTTTGTTCGATTTTCGAAAATCAAACGACAATTTACAGGACCGTAGCTCCTTAATTTAATGTCAGAACTAAAATCTGATTAAACCATAGCAAAGAGCAGACTTTCGTACATTTAACGACCTATCCGAATTTCCAGAATTAAGTTGCTAACCATGCCAAAATGACGCGTAAAAGTGTGAATTTTGTTCGATTTTCGAAAATCAAACGACAATTTACAGGACCGTAGCTCCTTAATTTAATGTCAGAACTAAAATCTGATTAAATAATAGCAAAGAGCAGACTTTCGTACATTTAACGACCTATTCGAATTTCCAGAATTAAATTACTAACAATGCCAAAAAGCCGCGCAAAAATTTGAATTTTGCTCAATTTTCGAAAATCGAGTGACAATTTACATGACCGTAGCTCCTTAATTTAAAGTCAGAATTAAAATCTGATTGCACCAGCGCAAAGAGCAGATTTTCGTACATTTAACGAACTATTCGAATTTCCAGAATTAAGTTGCTAACCATGCCAAAATGCCGCGCAAATGTGTGAATTTTGTTCGATTTTCGAAAATCGAATGACAATTTACAGGATCGTAGCTCCTCAATTTAAAGTGAGAACTAAAATCTGATTAAGCCATAGCAAACAGCAGACTTTCGTACATTTAACGACCTGTTCGAATTTCCAGAATTATATTGCTAACAATGCCAAAAAGCCGCGCAAAGCTTTGTATTTTGTTCAATTTTCGAAAATCGAGTGACAATTTTCAGGACCGTAGCTCCTTAATTTAAAGTCAGAACTAAAATTTGTTCAAACTATTGCTAAGAGCAAATTTTCGTATATTTAACGACCTATTCGAATTTCCAGAATTAAATTGCTAACAATGCCAAAATGGCGCGCAAAGATTTTGATTTTGTTCAATTTTCGAAAATCGAGTGACAATTTACAGGGCCGTAGCTCCTTAATTTAAAGTCAGAACTAAAATTTGTTTAAACCATTGCTAAGAGCAGATTTTCGTACATTTAACGACCTATCCGAATTTCCAGAATTAAGTTGCTAACCATGCCAAAATGCCGCGTAAAATTGTGAATTTTGTTCGATTTTCGAAAATCAAATGACAATTTACAGGACCGTAGCTCCTTAATTTAATGCCAGAAATAAAATCTGATTAAACCATAGCAAAGAGCAGACTTTCGTACATTTAACGACCTATTCGAATTTCCAGAATTAAATTGCTAACAATGCCAAAAAGCCGCGCATAAATTTGAATTTTGTTCAATTTTCGAAAATCGAGTGACAATTTACATGACCGTAGCTCCTTAATTTAATGCCAGAACTAAAATTTGTTTACACCATTGCTAAGAGCAGATTTTCGTACATATAACGGCCTATTCGAATTTCCAGAATTAAATTGCTAACAATGCCAAAAAGCCGCGCATAAATTTGAATTTTGTTCAATTTTCGAAAATCGAGTGACAATTTACATGACCGTAGCTCCTTAATTCAAAGTCAGAATTAAAATCTGATTGCACCAGCGCAAAGAGCAGATTTTCGTACATTTAACGAACTATTCGAATTTCCAGAATTAAGTTGCTAACCATGCCAAAATGCCGCGCAAAGATTTGAATTTTGTTTAATTTTCGAAAATCGAGTGACAATTTACAGGACCGTAGCTCCTTAATTTAATGTCAGAACTAAAATCTGATTAAATAATAGCAAAGAGCAGACTTTCGTACATTTTACGACCTATTCGAATTTCCAGAATTAAATTGCTAGCAATGCCAAAAAGCCGAGCAAAAATTTGAGTTTTGTTCAATTTTCGAAAATAGAGTGACAATTTACAGGACCGTAGCTCCTTAATTTGAAGTCAGATCTAAAATCTGATTAAACCATAGCAAAGAGCAGACATTCGTACATTTAACGACCCATTCCAATTTCCAGAATTAAATTGATAGCAATGCCAAAAAGCTTCGCAAAAACTAGAATTTTGTTCAATTTTCGAAAATCGAGTAACAATTTACAGGACCGTAGCTCCTTAATTTAAAGTCAGAAGAAAAATCTGATTAAAGCATTGCAAAGAGCAGATTTTCGTACATTTAACGACCTATTCAAATTTCCAGAATTAAATCGCTAACAATGCCGAAAAGCCGCACGAAAATTTGAATTTTGTTCAATTTTCGAAAATCGAATGACAATTTGCAGGACCGTAGCTCCTTAATTTAAAGTCAGAAGTAAAATCTGATTAAAGCATTTCAAAGAGCAGATTTTCGTACATTTAACGACCTATTCGAATTTCAAGAATAAAGTTGCTAACCATGCCAAAATGCCGCGCAAATGTGTGAATTTTGTTCGATTTTCGAAAATCGAATGACAATTTACAGGATCGTAGCTCCTTAACGTAATATCAGAACTAAAATCTGATTGAACCATAGCAAAGAGCAGACTTTCGTACATTTAACGACCTATTCAAATTTCCAGAATAAAGTTGCTAACCATGCCAAAATGCCACGCAAATGTGTTAATTTGGTTCGATTTCCGAACTCAAATGACAATTTACAGGACCGTAGCTCCGTAATTTAAAGTCAGAACTAAACTCTGACTAAACCATTGCAAAGAGCTGATTTTAGTACAGTTAACGACCTATTCGAATTTCCAGAATAAAGTTGCTACCCAAGCCAAAATGCCGCGCGAATGTGTGAATTTTGTCCAATTTTCGAAAAACAAATGATAATTTACAGAACCGTAACTCCTTGATTTAAAGGGAGAATTAAAATCTGATTAAACTAGCTCAAAGAGGAGACTTTCGTACATTTAACGACCTATTCGAATTTCCAGAATAATATTGCTAACAATGCCAAAAAGCCGGGGGAACGTGTGAATTTTGTTCGATTTTCGAAAAACTAATGACAATTTACAGCATCTTAACTCGTTAATTTAAAGTCAGAAGTGAAATCTGATTAAACCATTGCAAAGAGCATATTTTCGTACATTTAACGACCTATTCGAATTTCCAGAATAAAATTGCTAATAATGCCAAAAAGCTGCGGGAACGTGTGTATTTTATTCGTTTTTCGAAAAACGAATGAAAATTTACAGTACCGTAGCTCTTTAATTTAAAGTCAGACCTAAAATCTGATTAAACCAGTGCAAAAATAGATTTAGGTACATATAACGACCTATTCGAATTACCAGAATAGAGTTGCTAACCATGCCAAAATGTCGCGCGAAGGTGTCAATTTTGTTCGATTTTCGAAAAACGAAGGATAATTTACAGGACGGTAACTCTTTAAAGTAAAGTCAGAATTAAAATCTGAATAAACCAGAACAAAGGGCCAACATTGGTACATATAATGACCTTTTCAAATTTTCAAAATTAAAATTTAACTAGATCAAAAACGGCCGCGAAAATTTGAATTGCATTCGATATTGTATAAACAAATGACTGATTGAGTTTACATTTACTTAGTGGAACTACATATTAAATATAAATAAAAAACTATAGTAGTTTTCACAATTTTTATTGTTACTTGCTGTACGTTTTGCTACAAAGTAGCAAACAAAAATTGTGGAAACTACTATACTTTTAATTACTCCGCGAGCTGGAGTTCGTAACTTAAAGGTTCGAATAAGATATATGTATTAAAACTAGACATGTGCACGATAAATTCATGTCGATGTGTTAGAAGAATGAATGTTCTTATGTAGGTAATATAAAATAGAGAAAAGCTTCATTTTACAGATAAGGATTTCACTAAAACTACCTAACAAGAAATAATTTAAAATGTTCGATAATATAGGAGTGTATATTATTATTTTTTACGACACATAAACGCATCAATATAATTCCATATTCAAGATAGGTATTTATGTAGTTTGGAGTTATGAAAAAAATTGGTTTACTTTCATAGAAATGGCCTAACTTATTTTTTATAAAGACGCTCGCTCGATTTGCTAATGTTAGTATATATTATTTATCGTGTATCTCTGCTTTACTTTTATTTGACCTCCGGAATGTTGGCAGTTACAAGGATAAACGAGTTTTTTTGTGGCCGTTAAAGCTGATACGATAAGAGATTCCTCTATATGAATTTACTGTTATACAACACGAAACAATTTCAACTTTAAATAAATTTAAGAAATATGTATAAATTAAATTATTGTTAAAACCATTTTGAATTTAGATTTTTACCTAAATTTTGGTAGCAATGGCATATTAAAAAAGGATTTTGAAGGATTATTTTAATAAACTGAATAATAAATTATAGTTTTGTAATTAAATATTTTAAATGCAAGCGTTTAATTTTCAGAGGCTATCTTGCACGTGTTTATTTAATTAAATATCCAAAATTATCAAATCAACGATTTACAACGTGATTTATGCACACATGCGTGTACTTTTGTATTATTTTACTGACCAAAAATACAAGGATTTTATAAAAACAATAATAACTATTTAAAAGACTTGACTTGGAGGATTAAAGATTTTGGGTAGGCAGCAATCATAATTTTTAAATATATATACAGGATGTAGTGGTAAGTATAAAACTCGGTTTCCACAATCGCAAACCCACCCCACCATATTTATTCGTTTTAAAAAAGGGGTGTATCTAATTAGAAATATCGCCCTAACTCTAAGCCCTAAAAAAATTAATTGCAGCTAAATTTTCAACTTTCATTAATACATTTTCACGTAGCATCAACAATAAGTCTTACGTATTAGAATGAACGTTATAGATTATTTATGTGGCTACAAAAAAGGGTTGTATAGATTTTTTGTAGGACTTGCAGTTCCGGAGATTTAAAAAAAAAATTTAAAAAACGAACAACGCTTTACAGCGTGATTTATGCACACATGCATGCACCTTTTTAATATTTTACTGACCACGAATAGTAGGATTATATTTTATTTGTTACGATGTTTATAGCAATAACAACAACAACAACAACAACAATTACGATAATTTTTTTAAAGACTTACCACTTCAGGTTCATCTTTGTTAAGTTGCAGTTGTGTAAGACTAAGCCCGGCACTCTGTGACACTGCCTCTAATGCTTCGATATACTCGGCCATTCCCCAGCTCGCATTTCCTTCTTCGAACGAAGCTAGATGACATAAAATATAGTTTATTGCATTTTATTTAAAAAAAACTATTTTTTATAGTGTTTATTATAATTTTTATCAAAATTACCAATAGTATGTTAAATTTAATTTTTTCCAGACTTCAACCGATAGTAAAGAAATTACACACAGGCACATTATATGTCCAAATTTTATCATGTACCCTCATAATATAAGTATATCTTTTCGTTATTCTTCTAATACTTCTAAGAAATGCCGACAATCTTTCTCTTCTGTTAACAATACTATTTCACTTTTTCAGCCTCTTTTAAAGAATATTCCTTCTTTGTTATTTTAACAACCACCGACAACATTATCTTCGACTAACAATAGCATTCTATAAAACTTCCCTCGCTTCGGCATTTTTACATGTAATTTACTTTTGCAACGTACACTTCCATTAGTTCTATCAGGCCAAAGTGTGAGCTTGCCTCAAGTCTGTTTTTTCTCTTTCAAGTTTTATTATTACTATTTTCAAAATTGTCAAGTTCAATAAACAACACGAACCCCCTCTACAAGGACGCGTTTGGTCAACCCCATTAGGTGGTGGGAATTTAAACATATTAGCTAAATTGAAGAGAATATTTATCGCAGACTGTGACAAATTACAAAAAATAATAATTAAAGAGACTCACCCCTCTTACCACAAAAAACTAACAATTGCGTTTTGGACCTATTCCCAACTCAAGTTTATACCAATTATTGCAAAAAGTTTAGTTGATTATTATTCAAATAATCATTGCGGTTTTTTCTTATTTTCCTTTTTTCCTATTTGTTTTCTATTTCGTTGAAATTGAAACATACTTAAGTTAATTTTTTTTGGATTTTCTCTTATTGCATTGAAAATTTCAACTTGTTCACATTCCTTTCCATTCCCTTGATAACACAAGAGTTTTTCCCTCCACCCTCTTGTTGGTTTTAAGTTGTCTGAATTGGTTAACATTTATTTTAGGTCCTCCCAAAATTCAGTAAACTTTAGACCTTAGTTTTAGTATAAATTAGTTTTGAATTTAAGAACCAGTCTCGCGTTGATAATTCCCACATTCAAAGTGGGCGAAACAGGTGTCCGGTATTGTGAGTTTTTTGTGGTAAAAGGGGTGAGTCTCTTTGATTATTATTTTTTATAAGCTAAATTGTTTGAAAGTAGGGACCCCCTTCAACCCCGTCAAACAACTGGCAATTACCTACGACCTTCCGGACGACTACATCGATATATATATATATATATATATTACAATACACAAAAAAATGGAAGATATTTAATAACGAAGATCCAATATAGAAGATCGAATACTTAATAGCACAACGATAAGAAATAGATTTAGGACCATTTTTGTTGGCAGTACGATTAAATTAAAATGAAAAGTTCAATGACTTTTTTCTAAGTTAAGTAGGTAACTAGCTTTGGAACTGAGTTCCTAAAACTTTTAATACAAATAAATTTTAGATTTCTAAAATAAAACGCATCCTACAAAAATTGAACTGCGCAATTAAGCGTTACATCTTAAGTACTTAATGAATACATAAAACAACGAAACTGTTTTTAGGACAATGGAATGGCAGAGTGAATGAGGGAAGGTTAACATTTTCGGTAGGCAGTATTTGTTTTTTTTTAAGATATATAGAGGATGTAGTGGTGGGTATAAAATTCGATTTTTACGATCACAAAGCCACCCTCGCCCCATTTATTCATAAAAAAAAAGGGTGTATCTAACTGGGTTTTTAGAAATATCTCCGTTACTCTAAGCTCTAAAACAATTAATACAAACATTTTTTGGAGCTAATTAGATAACTTCGCTTTCATTAATACATTTTCACGTAGCGCCAACAATAAAAATTTTATAAGAATGAAAGTTATACATTACTTAAGTGTATTGTTATGATCCTCCCTATATATACATTATAATACTACCCACTGTATATGTACTTGTATTTCATTGTAACACTTATTAATAAGTTCTCTCTATTCATTTAACTTTAATTAACCGTTTAGTACTTATCATAAGTCTAGCATCATCAACCTTTTTCAATGGACCATTTTATTACTTTTGCATGAATTAATTTTAATAGCTCATGACAATTACGTATGTACAAAGGGATTAGATATTCATATAAAAGACGTTTTTGCCAAAACATTCAGCAAGAAACTGTAGCAGACTGTAATAAGATTGATCAAGATTGTAACAGATTGTAATCAACATCCAATCAACAGTCTCACTCGACATCTATGTAAATTACTGCCTGATTATTGTTACTATTATATATTTTGTGCAAGAAATATACTTAGTGTTGAGAAGTTCTGCGATTTGGATTATTATTTATCAATTCTGCTATCAAGCGGGGTTGCAACAGTATCTTCCATTAATAACGATAAGAGAAAATGCAACTTTACTTAAATAAGCAACATTTAATGTACGTAATTACTGTCTCAAAAGAAACTGTCCAATAAATTCAAAACTTTCCATATTTATACAAATTAACTCGATTTTAAACTATTCTATTTTAACTCTTCATTTAACCTTCAGACGTAGTATTTAATGAGATATATCATGATGGAATGTGTTCTTGAGTAAAAACAGACGCGATAAGAAAAGAAATATTTCTCTGTAGGAACATTAGCGTTGTTTAATAGGAGATAAATTTAACGTAAAAATTAAGAAATACGTTCAGTTATGTTGAAAATAAAAGTTATGTTATTATAAAATATTTTGCACTTATATATATACACAGGGTTTTTCAAGTTGATGGGCTATTAGAAGTATATGAATTAGTAGAATGAATTCAATTCTGAAACATGGGTTGGTTATTGTTTATGCCGCTTCTTTTAAAAATATTTTCAAGTTCGATTTACATCCGGTTATACCGGAAGTAGATGTTAACTTTCTTATTTTAAATGGAATGATATACTTTTTTTTTTCCATTTTCCGATAGAAAATCTGAATTCATGCATATTTTATAGAAGACACTACCCCGAAAATATTGACGGATTTTGAGTTATTTACTTTTTTTGAAAATTTTTGACATTTGCACGTTAACATTTAAAATAATTTTTGAGATTTTGCTTTATAACTATAATTATTTGTAACTATTCACATTGTCGAAAAAAAAAATGTGATGTTTAACTAAAATGTACAGGGTGTTCAAATTTTGTGGTCAAAGTTGGTCAACTTCAAAGGGTCATAAGTCAATTTTTTTTAATAGAATGATCCATTTTTGACTACATATTCGAATTCCTCATTGAATTTGGCGTTTATTGATATGGGACTAACGTATACCTTTATTTATACTTTTTGAGAAAATTTACAATTTGTGAAAATTTTGCTTTTTTGCGCTGCATACGTATAATGTTAATGAAAGCAGTGTGCTGTGATTTCAAAAAAATTGAACAATCAATTGTTGTTAAGTGTCGGAAAGTGTATGCCGTCTTCCAGACCCACAAATTTGAATTCTTACAATAAAACATCCACAATCAATAATTTAGATTACTACTACTACTACTACTACAGCAATCAAGATATTTTAAATATATTTTATTTAGATGGTAAATGTGGAAAAATTACAGAAAGAACTTGTAGACTTTTAATGAACGTTATCCAAACAAACCGAGAATGACTGGAAAAAAATTAAAAGAATTAAATCAATTTTTCTACAAAATGGTATCGGAAAACAAAACAATTACAAGAAACCAATTGTAGACAGAGAGGATATTGAAATAAGTTTCTTGTCTATTTTCACACCTTCTCAAGAACGTTGAAAATGCAAAATTTACTGTTCATTATAAATGTTTAGTAAAAATTAAAATAGAAACGTTACTTAATAACTAAAAAAGAAAAACAATTACAATTACATTAAATATTCTATATGACCGCCATTTTCATCTAAACATTTTGTAATTCTTTTTTCGAGTTCAATTGTTGTTGATCTCCGAACTTGTTCTAAGTCAAATTTTTCGAAACAATGTCTCATTGTTTGCTCCAATTCCACAACTGAATTAACAGGGATTTCGTACGATTTACCTTTTACATGACCCCACAAATAAAAGTCTAAAGGGATCAAATCTGGTGAATTCTTGCTTGGTTTGTTTGGATAACGTAATTTTTCCACATTCACCAAGTAAATAAAATAAATTTAAAATATCTTGATTGCTGTAGTAGTAGTAGTAGTAATCTAAATCATTATTTGTGGATGCTTTATTGTAACAATTCTCAAAATTGTGGGTCTGGAAGACGGCATACGCTATCTAACACTTAACAACAATTGATTGTTCAATTTTTTCGAAATCACAGCACACACCTTTCATTACATTATACGTATGCAGCGCAAAAAGCAAAATCTTCACAAATTGTAAATTTTCTCAAAAAGTTTAAATAAAGGTATACGTTAGTCCCATATCAATAAACGCCAAATTCAATAATAAATTCGAATATGTAGTCAAAAATGGGTCATTCCATTAAAAAAAATGACTTATGCCCCATTGAAGTTGACCAACTTTGACCACAGAATTTGAACACCCTGTACATTTTAGTTAAAGACGACATTTTTTTTTCGATAATGTGAATAGTTATAAATAATTGTTACGAGTTATAAAGCAAAATCTCAAAAATTAATTGAATTACGGTATTTTAAATGTTAACGTGTAATTGTCAAAAATTTTCAAAAAAAATTAATAACTCAAAATCCGTCAATATTTTCGGGGTAGTGTCTTCTATAAAATATGCATGAATTCAGAGAACAGACTTTCGTACATTTAACGACCTGTTCGAATTTCCGGAATTAAATTGCTAGCAATGCCAAAAAGCCGAGAAAAAATTTGAATTTTGTTCAATTTTCGAAAATAGAGTGACAATCTACAGGACCGTAGCTCCTTAATTTGAAGTCAGATCTAAAATCTGATTAAACCATAGCAAAGAGCAGACTTTCGTACATTTAACGACCCATTCCAATTTCCAGAATTAAATTGATAGCAATGCCAAAAAGCTTCGCAAAAACTAGAATTTTGTTCAATTTTCGAAAATCGAGTAACAATTTACAGGACCGTAGCTGCTTAATTTAAAGTCAGAACTAAAATCTGATTAAACCATAGCAAAGAGCAGACTTTCGTACATTTAACGACCTATTCGAATTTCCAGAATAAAATTGCTAACAATGCCAAAAAGCCGCGCAAAAATTTGTATTTCGTTCAATTTTCGAAAATAGAGTGACAATTTACAGGACCGTAGCTCCTTAATTTGATGTGAGATCTAAAATCTGATTAAACCATAGCAAAGAGCAGACATTCGTACATTTAACGACCCATTCCAATTTCCAGAATTAAATTGATAGCAATGCCAAAAAGCTTCGCAAAAACTAGAATTTTGTTCAATTTTCGAAAATCGAGTAACAATTTACAGGACCGTAGCTCCTTAATTTAAAGTCAGAAGTAAAATCTGATTAAAGCATTGCAAAGAGCAGATTTTCGTACATTTAACGACCTATTCAAATTTCCAGAATTAAATCGCTAACAATGCCGAAAAGCCGCACGAAAATTTGAATTTTGTTCAATTTTCGAAAATCGAATGACAATTTGCAGGACCGTAGCTCCTTAATTTAAAGTCAGAAGTAAAATCTGATTAAAGCATTGCAAAGAGCAGATTTTCGTACATTTAACGACCTATTCGAATTTCAAGAATAAAGTTGCTAACCATGCCAAAATGCCGCGCAAATGTGTGAATTTTGTTCGATTTTCGAAAATCGAATGACAATTTACAGGATCGTAGCTCCTTAACGTAATATCAGAACTAAAATCTGATTGAACCATAGCAAAGAGCAGACTTTCGTACATTTAACGACCTATTCAAATTTCCAGAATAAAGTTGCTAACCATGCCAAAATGCCACGCAAATGTGTTAATTTGGTTCGATTTCCGAACTCGAATGACAATTTACAGGACCGTAGCTCCGTAATTTAAAGTCAGAACTAAACTCTGACTAAACCATTGCAAAGAGCTGATTTTAGTACAGTTAACGACCTATTCGAATTTCCAGAATAAAGTTGCTACCCAAGCCAAAATGCCGCGCGAATGTGTGAATTTTGTCCAATTTTCGAAAAACAAATGATAATTTACAGAACCGTAACTCCTTGATTTAAAGGGAGAATTAAAATCTGATTAAACTAGCTCAAAGAGGAGACTTTCGTACATTTAACGACCTATTCGAATTTCCAGAATAATATTGTTAAGTGTCAGAAAGTATATGCCGTCTTCCAGACCCACAATTCTTGCATTAAAACATCCACAATCAATAATTTAGATTACTACTACTACTACTACTACAGCAATCAAGATATTTTAAATATATTTTATTTAGATGTTAAATGTGGAAAAATTACAGAAAGAACCTGCAGACTTTTAATGAACGTTATCCAAACAAACCGAGAATGTCTGGAAAAAAATTAAAAGAATTAAATCAATTTTTCTACAAAATGGTATCGGACAACAAATCAATTACACGAAACCAATTGTAGACAGAGAGGATATTGAAATAAGTGTCTTGTCTATTTTCACGCCTTCTCAAGAACGTTGAAAATGCAAAATTTACTGTTCATTATAAATGTTTAGTAAAAATTAAAATAGAAACGTTACTTAATAACTAAAAAAGAAAAACAATTACAATTACATTAAATGTTCTATATGACCGCCATTTTCATCTAAACATTTTGCAATTCTTTTTTCGAGTTCAATTGTTGTTGCTCTCCGAACTTGTTCTAAGTCAAAATTTTCGAAACAATGTCTCATTGTTTGCTCCAATTCCACAACTGAATTAACAGGGATTTCGTACAATTTACCTTTTACATGACCCCACAAATAAAAGTCTAAAGGGATCAAATCTGGTGAATTCTTGCTTGGTTTGTTTGGATAACGTAATTTTTCCACATTCACCAAGTAAATAAAATAAATTTAAAATATCTTGATTGCTGTAGTAGTAGTAGTAGTAATCTAAATCATTATTTGTGGATGCTTTATTGTAACAATTCTCAAAATTGTGGGTCTGGAAGACGGCATACGCTATCTAACACTTAACAACAATTGATTGTTCAATTTTTTCGAAATCACAGCACACACCTTTCATTACATTATACGTATGCAGCGCAAAAAGCAAAATCTTCACAAATTGTAAATTTTCTCAAAAAGTTTAAATAAAGGTATACGTTAGTCCCATATCAATAAACGCCAAATTCAATAATAAATTCGAATATGTAGTCAAAAATGGGTCATTCCATTAAAAAAAATGACTTATGCCCCATTGAAGTTGACCAACTTTGACCACAGAATTTGAACACCCTGTACATTTTAGTTAAAGACGACATTTTTTTTTCGATAATGTGAATAGTTATAAATAATTGTTACGAGTTATAAAGCAAAATCTCAAAAATTAATTGAATTACGGTATTTTAAATGTTAACGTGTAATTGTCAAAAATTTTCAAAAAAAATTAATAACTCAAAATCCGTCAATATTTTCGGGGTAGTGTCTTCTATAAAATATGCATGAATTCAGATTTTCTATCGGAAAATGGAAAAAAAAGTATATCATTCCATTTAAAATAAGAAAGTTAACATCTACTTCCGGTATAACCGGATGTAAATCGAATTTGAAAATATTTTTAAAAGAAGCGGCATAAACAATAACCAAATGAGCCCAAGTTTCAGAATTGAATTCATTCTACTAATTCATATACTTCTAATAGCCCATCAACTTGAAAAACCCTGTATATAGAATTAGTGTCCTCTTTTTCGGTCCCATTAGCCAATTTAGCATCGTATCTTAAAAATGTTCTCCTAAAACTTCAGCTTTGTAGATTAAACCTGTGAACGATGCAAACAGAATTTGTTTTCCATTTAATTAATAATAATAATATTTATTACAAGATTTTTATTTTTGGGTAAAAATGTCAGTTTTTCCATGTTAATTAAATTGAAAACAAACTTCGTTTGCGACGTTGCGAGTTTGATCTACGATGTTGATGTTTTAGAACCTTCTTGAAATAAAAAACACCCTAATGTAGATGTCTTCTAAATTAAATATTTAAATATTTTTCTACTGCCAGTTTTCAATTGCACATTTTCTATCTTAAAATATCTTACTTTTAACTAACCGTCCTCTTAAAAATTTAAAAAAATTTATGGAAGTAATTTTCGGAATTAAAGTTTGAGCATAAAATTGTAATTTTTAAATTGTTGATAATTTTTGCTTAAAAATTATTCCTCTTTATTACAATTTATGAACATTTTTTTCCTTTGCTTTAAAACTAACGATATGATATTTTAACCGTTTTGATTTTTTAAGCCTCTGCCTGTATTAATGTTTAAGATTAATTCTTTTCAGTTCCATAATTTTTTAACACATATCACTTTCCTACATTGGTAACCATAAATATAAGCGATTTATTGTGTGTGCTAATTGTTTATATACTACTGTAAATTATTATAATTATTTCGAAAAATTTTACCTTTTTCATTTGTTTGAACAGCGGAGCAATGAAATTTTACATTTACTGCAACACAGACACAGTGCCCGGCACGCGCTTATCGTTATTTACACATTCCGTATTAGTACTGCGTATTAATATCTAGACATAATTACGTTTTGCTTCTGGTACCTTTAGTTCGTCAAACTTCGTTCATTCTCGATCGAGTCGAAAATAACAAAATACACAGTATTTTTGATTATAGTTGTTTTAAGTTATGCAACCCATTTTACAGGATATTACATGCTGTATATAACCAAGAGCTAGGATAGGGACTTCTTCCTTACTTTTGTTTTGAGATTGGAACTTAATAGAATGTTTAAAAAGTACTCAATTGTTCTTGAAAATCGTAATTTGCAAGATGAAAGCAAAGGCGTAGCTGTAGATATTGAAAAAACTTACGTTAGTATATCTCAATTTTGAAGACAACAGATAACACTAATCAGACAGTTTTTATCAATTTACAGCTAGTAATTAACATTCTTAATAAAAAACAAAGGGCAATAATTTACTCTTCAATATACAACAACCCCAATAGTAATAGAAAATAAAATTATTATTCACTGAATTTAGTATAGCCAAAAATAAAATAGTAACATTCTGTAAGAAATTAGATTTACATACTGTGGTGGTAAACAATAATAATTTAGTAGAAATTGAATTTTCGCTAATCTCTTGGTGAAACATTTTAATAGTTAAAAAGTAAAAAACACTTGGTAATTGTTTCACAAAAATTTATTGGATTTCTCTAACAATTGTTTCGGTTATTACACCATTTTCAAAGAGTATACTTAAACTCATAATACTGTCTCTGACAAACTACCTATTATATTAATGGAACATTAATGAAATAGTGATAAATCCAACATTTATTCTTCACAATTTAAAACATTTTCGGCTTCGTCTCTTAAGGTTTCCACTTTTTCCAATAAAAGCATCTATATGAAATAATACAATGATAAATGCATAAAATATAATACAAGAAATATAATAACGCACCTTAGCAGCTGCAATAAGCTGATTTGCAACTTTATTGGACAAAAATTGAATACTTCTGACAAGTTCATTTGGATCAAACTTTGCAATATATTGAAGATTTTTTATAGTCTGCACCATAAAGTTGCTTGGTTCGAGTTTAAAAAAAAATATTTAACATTAGTTTTGCCTCTTCAACAGCGGGTAATTCCATGAGGGGAAGCAGCTCTCTCAATAGTTGCCCCCATTCCAACAATTTGAATTTGTTCTGAAACCAACAAGAAAACACCTCAATTATATTTTTTATCTCTATTGTGGTGAAGTGCAGCCAATTTAGTAAAGGAAGATGGACATGTTCGATTAGGTTCTGGACCACGGGCGAACAACACGTTTGCTTTCAGCTACAAACTTTATAACGACGATCCCCTTGAAAACTAGTTGTTTAAGAATTAGACCTCTGGAAATTTCAGAGTACTTCTGGGACTTAACTGTTCTCTACACTCGCAGTACCTCCTCATGGCAACGAGTACGACGCTATCAGGACAGATTTAAAAAAAAGAGAAAACAGTAATTCTTCTAGTTCGGAGTTTATCCTGGAAAACATGCAAACAGTGAAGTACAGACTGAGAAAAGTCATTGTTCAATGAGGGACGACAGTTTGCTATGGATTACATTTTGTTCACTCTTGGTCTAGAACAACCAACCTCCCTTACCTGTATATTTCATTTCATTCATGTATATTATTTTAGTCAGAAACGCTTCGAGAGTAGGTCCTCGTCCTAGTTCCCCAATTAAATGAAGTTCATCAACAACTTTGAGTCCAATTTCATCTAAACGTCCCTTTTCTATTAAGCTGTTTATCAATCCTAAAGCTTTTTCCGTGGTGGCAATATAAATTGAATTTTTATATCTCCTTTTCTTAAGTGGATATGTGCCTTTACCAGCAGAATATTCTTCAATCAAGAAATCAAGAGCTACAGCAAACGGCGATAACGCCCACATTGATTTAGAATTACATGTATATATATATACAAAATTAAAATAAAGTAATAAAAATATTAAAATAAGAATATTAGAAAAAGGTCATTTACTTTTTCTTGTACAATTGCGACGTAATGTTAAACAAATATAACGTTTTTTCTACGACATATTATTTCTCGCAACATACGATTTTCAGCAACAAGTGTTTTCCATCCACTAGTAAGTAAGACATACACTAAATTAGAGTTATTTTTTATAGCTAATCTAGAAAGTAATTATCAAATACAAATTATATATTTCAATTCATAGATTATATTTACAACATACCATACAGTTTTTCAATTCCCTTGAAATGTTATATGAGTTCATTAACTTTCATAGGCAAGCCAAAGAAAGGTCTGTACTCCTTAAATTTGTGCACAACTTCAGTTAGCATGGTCTTGTTAACTAAATGGTGTGAGATTAAAGATCTGCTATAAAGAACAATCGAAATTGCCATTGTCTTCATCCATTTTATTAATTGTATTGACCATCAGTGAATCATTCCCCCAATCAACTTCAGAATTATTTGCATTTGTAACAGAAGTAAGAATCTTCTTGTCATTTTAAATTATTTGCTGAGGCAACAAAAGTTTGTCTTGATTTGAGCCCAATTGAAAAACTGATGTTTCTACTTCTTAAAATAGTGATACTTCTTGAGTCTGATACTGAGAAGTTTTAAATAACTTTGTCATGCGAAAATCAACTGTTTTATTCCAAATATCATCGTTAGTTTTGGTTGCACTACCAATAGTTTCATTATCTGTCTTCAATACTTTATTTACAATCTCTACCTTCTCAAAACTCTTTCTTTTATTTTTATTTTCATCTTGTTTTATTAATAACTGTAGGTTTTGAAATTATATTTTTAGTCATTGAACCACTGTTTGTACAAGTTTATCTATTTGTTCTAGAAATTCTGTAGAATTACATATATCAGTAAAACAGTCATTCTGAGACTGTTCAAAAAGGTCTTTATCACTGTCATTTGAATTTGTACTGTTTTTGTCTTCTAAACCATTAACATTTGAAGAATGTCTATTTCTTTTTTATATTTCCATTAGAAATTTGTTGTTGTGATTCATTAGAAAAGCAATTTGTTAACTTAGAGTTATTCTTAGAAATGTTCTTGGCAATTCTTTCCGTGTTCAGTGGCTTGTAGTGCTTATTTACCAGGGATTTTCTTCTAGAGGTTTAAAATAAAAACAACAATAAAATCTATAATAAATAAAAATGTGTAATAGCCTTATTTTTCCCAATTTCGTTTTCATTTCCATCAACAAGCCAATTATCATTATTATTCATAATAAAATTTGCTGGTTTTGGCATTGCTGTACACTTACAAATAAAAGTTTCATCATCGCTCATTTTCCTATTAAATCAAAATTTTTACGAATTAAAATTGCGTCAATAATTAATTTCTATATTAAAACTATTACCTACTCATGTTATTGAATAAGTTAATAGGAATAGGTGAATATAATTGAAAAGCTCCCATTAAATTACTTTTCGCACAAAAATTAAATTAAACAAAAATTATATAAATATCTTGTATACAAAGAAGCATAACATTAATTTCCAAAAACTCAAAAGATACACAATTCTAACTTTTTAAATTTATGATTTACCACGAACAGCAAAGAATACATGTTACAGTAAACAATATAACGAAAATTAAAAAGCCAACAATCTATGCCAACGTTGCCATATGTTATGATAGCTATCGTACACAAATTTAACAACTTAGCTTTTTAAAATCGGTAATTTATAGAACATGGCAACATCGACAAGTATTAATAATAGTAACTTTAAGTCATATTGTGATTGGGTTGGAGTGTGGTTGGAGTTTTGAGGTTATGCTTGTCGCCTTTTCACACCAATTTATTTTTAAAAATACCTAAAATCTAAAAATAATTACATTTCAAAAGTTTTAGGCATAATTTTCCAAAAAAACTGCTATCATAACCAAACAAAGAGTCACATTTAGTACAGTCCTGTAAGAAAAGTTTTAGAAAGTCAACGTTGTCTTGTTTTGTTCTCTTGTGTTATCATGTCTAGTTCTAAAGTGTGTGAAACGCCTGGGTGTGACCAACCAGCAAAACTGAGGTGTCCAACATGTATAAAAATAGGAATTCCAGGATCATTCTTTTGCTCACAAGAATGCTTCAAAGGAAATTGGAAATCTCACAAGATCATCCATTCATTAGCCAGTAAGTGTGTAGCTAGGTAGGTGTTTAAGCAAACACAGTTTCATCTGAAAGTTATAAATTTGACCAACACCTTCTTTTTAGTAGACTTGTTTTTAATAACTATGTAGGTTTATGTTTAATCATATAGATTGGGATAGAAAATTATATTTGTAATTATCATTAAAGGTGGAGTGCAATAATTTCATACTACAAATCATACTTTGCAGCAGGAGAAAGTCACACTAAGAATAGTGCAGAATATAACCCCTGGCCTTATTTTGATTTTACTGGAAAATTGCGTCCTTTTCCACAAACTCCTAAGCGCACAGTGCCACAAAGTATTGGAAGACCTGATTATGCAGATCATCTCAATGGTTATCCCTTATCAGAGCAAGCTGTTAAAGGTTCTAGTCAAATAAAAGTGCTTGATGATGAAGAAATTGAAGGTAATTATTACCTACTTCATTTAATTATTTATTTAGTATACCTAATCTCAAACATTTTAGGTGTTAAAGTTGCCTCTAAATTAGGGAGAGAAGTTTTGGATGAAGCTGCAAGGGTGTGTGATGTTGGAGTGACAGCTGATGATATTGATAGAGCTGTACATGAAGCTTGTATAGAGAGAGAATGTTATCCATCACCGTTAAATTATTACAACTTTCCCAAGTCTTGTTGTACCTCAATTAATGAAGTATGTTAATAATAATTGCAGGCATTGCATCTAATACTATTGTTTGTATTATTTTTTTATTTGCCAAATATTCTTTTTTTGAAGGTGATTTGTCATGGAATACCAGATTTAAGAAAGTTAGAGGATGGTGACATATGCAACGTTGATATCACAGTTTATCATCGTGGTTTTCATGGTGATCTTAATGAGACGTTTTTTGTAGGCAATGTCAAGCCTGAGCACAAAAACTTAGTTAAAGTAACACACGAATGTCTCATGAAAGCAATAGATATTGTTAAACCTGGTGAAAAGTACCGAGAAATTGGAAACGTCATTCAAAAACATGCTCAAGCTCATGGATATTCTGTAGTAAGAAGTTACTGTGGCCATGGAATTCATAGACTTTTTCACACCGCACCAAACGTACCTCACTATGCTAGTAAGCATAAAAAAAATCCTTGTTACACTTCACTTTCTCTAACTTTTATATTACAATTCAGTGTGTGCCATGAACGCCTTGTAATATGTTTTCTAAATTTGTTTTAGAAAATAAGGCGATTGGTGTAATGAGACCAGGTCATTGTTTTACCATAGAACCAATGATTTCAATGGGAACGTGGAGGGATATTAGTTGGCCTGATAATTGGACGGCAGTTACTGCAGATGGACAGTGGTCAGCTCAGTTTGAACATACGTTATTAGTAACAGAGACTGGTTGCGATATTCTGACAATCAGAAGAGAGAAAAACGGCCAACCTCATTTCATGGATAAAATGTGAATAAAACCCGAGTGTTCGCTGGATAAAAGTAATTTTAGTAAATTTCATTTGCTGTATGTACAAGTGCCTGAGTCCGGTGCGTTTAAAATGTTGTAATTTGTAATAAACCAAGTTTTTTATTTAATTAAATAACGTTTTATGCCAATAATGTTGTTTCGTTATTTAAAAAGTTGCGAGTAACTTGCGTCTCGAAAGATTCTCAATTGAAATACATACATAGTATAATCTTACTTTGGCCGAAAATCTTCAGAAATTAATAGGGAACCATTTTTTCAGATTTTTTTTTGAGAAAATGGCAAAATAGTATTTTTTCCGTAAAGCTTTCATAAATCAAAAGCTGTCTAATTTAAAACAATAAAAATTGAGAAATTCGTAAACAGACCCTTTCATACGATACCCTATCATCTGCTATCTTAAAACTTAGACCGCTTCTTCGATGAAAATATGACTTAAAAGAATTATCCCCTATTAATGCAATCAAGCGCATTGTACAACTGTGTTAAACAATTCCACCTTGTTGGTAACGGGACATAATCAATTGTGATTATGACATACAGACTGACAGAGGTACACCATCCCTTCTTACTAGTTTTGTAAGAAATTCTATAAAATAATCTATGTTTACAAGTACGTATATAATTTTTTTACCATTTTATATACATTCGCAATCACATAGTGTTTAATATTAACTGTTCCGCTGAATTCAACACGTAAAAAATAATTAAACGAAGTAAGTAGGTTTCTTCTAATTAATGAATTTATTAAAAAAACAGAAATTAAGGTACAATACATTCGAAATTTGAAATTTAAAAGAGCGTCAAAGAATGCGCGTCATCTATGAGCTGGGAATTTCAATGTAACTTTATATGAAAAAATACACACGTAATGTTCAAGTTACAAAACTTTATTCTAAAAAAGCCGTTGCGTCGGCGACATAATTATTGTGTTTTTTTACAATAAAGTTTTGTAACTTAAACATTACGTCTGTATTTTTTTATTATTATGGAGTTACAAGAAGTTAAAGCCTCGTCGATTCAATTCGTAACTTTATATCTTTACCGTCAGATGACACATCAATGCACAATTTTAAAATAAAGTTTTCCGAGGAAAATTATGAACTATAAAGAAGAATTAACATTTTACAAGGTATAAAAACATCTTTATCCTTTGAATGACATTTATTTGAGTTTCATATATTTTGGTACAAAGACTCATAAGCAAAAACAACCAAAAAAGGCGTCCACATAGTTTATTTATTATAAAGGAAATTGAAATAATATGTAGGGAGCGGTCTGAAGAAAATTATCTGTAAAAAATGTTTACGCATAAAAACTGGGTTTATTTTGGGTCTTTGTTAGTGGATCTAGTTGCGCGATTCCAATGACTAAAAGCTTTCCTCGCCCTTTTCGTTAGAAGGTGCTTCTCTCCTGTACCTAGTGCTGGTGCCGCGCAATCTCCAAAGAAGAGGAGGGCGCATTGGCGGAGTCCGGTTGCTTGCTTGCATTCAGGAAATCGAACGAAAAATTAAAAGGCGGTCGGGCATAGTCGTCGTAAGTCGGACCTAGTGGGGCACCTTGTCTTCAGAACGGTCTTCATACCACGGTGCAGTGAACACCGTTGTTTTGACCCTGTCGAAGTCTTCGCGGTGTTTTTGAACTCATTGTTTTTTTTCGAGTTATTCACCAAGCGCGAAAATTATCAGAATGAAACTGTGGCTGGCCGTCCTTTTCCTAGTGCTCGTCGCAGGCTTCTCCGAAGCTAAACGTAAACGAAAATTTGAAGGAGACTTCGAGTTTGCTGAAGAGGTAGGCTCTCAATATTGTTATTAGGCATTAAGAACTTGCACCTATTAATATGTACCTATGTATTCTCGGCTCGGATTCTTTGTGGTCTCTCTTAGTCTAGTTATGCTTAAGACTATGCTGACACTAAACAATAATATAAGAGGAGTATTATTACAAATTTTCGAATCAATATTTATGAATTATTGATATCTTTCGGTGTTTTTTTTTTGTAGAATATTATATTGTTGTTGTTACTTATAACAATAGATTTTAGCAAAAAGTTGAAGCGTAAACTAGTAAAGTTTTTATTAATTAAATATTACATTAAAGCAGATGCTAAAAGGGCAATTTCATCGTAATATTAACAAACACCCACTACTTTAATTCTAATGGGCGTCAAAGGCGTTTCTAAATGGTAGCTTGTTAATTAACATTCAAACTGCGCTATTCTATAAACGTACGTAGATATTAAAAAATTATTTAAAAAAGAAGTTGTTGGTAGGATGAACTTTCAAATATGACCAATGTTTCCTTCAAATTAATTATTAAGGAATTTCTAAATGAAAATTATTTTTTTAATTTCTAGAGATTTTAGTATAAAATTATATTTTATTTTCAATTCTATCTAAATCTAAATTATGACTTAAATGCGTGATGTTCAGCAGGACATTCTGTTTTTCTTTTTTATTATTTATATGCTCCTTAATTCTAAATAGAACGCCCTTATTCGTTGGCCTATATACTACTTATAATCTTTTAACAGAAATGTAAACGTATAATTAAGGTTAAAGGTTTTATGATTTTTTTAAGAAACACAATACCGAAAGAGTGATACTATTTTTAAATGTTATGCAGATTAATTATAATTAATATATTTATTATTACTAAATTTATGACTTTCATCTTAATTAATAATTACTTGGCAATTCTTCAAAATAAATTGAGCGTAGATATATAAAATAAATTTCTGTGATCTATTTCATTCTATACTTGCATAACAATTGCCTCTCATTGAATTGATTAGCCCAAAAACTCATAATAATAATAATAACATCTAATTTCTAACGCTTTAAATGTGAATTCTGACTGATAATTATTGATTAACCTCTCCGTTCTGTTATAAATAAAGCATGACCACCGAAGTTAATTAATAATAGGTTGTTAGAAGTACCTAATGAGACCAGTGAAACAATTAATTACTTAGGTGCTAATTTATTATTCAGTAATATTGTAGGATTATTTAAATTACAAAGTTTTAAGTAAATAGGTAATAATAAAGACAAAATTATCAAGTGACTAAATGCGACCCTTGAAGTCTCAGTGAAATAAAAAGATAAAACTAATAGTTACGCATAATAGTGTTTGAGATGCGGTGTTATAGGCGGCTGATAAAAATACGAGGAAATAAATGATTAGAAGTGAATGGGTGACAAACAAATTTTATCATTAAATTTATGTTTCCATTTGATGAGACACCCTGTGTACGCTGCGTAGGTAAATCTCATTGTTTCTAATGTAAAACTTCTTTTATGTTCAAAGATCCTTCCATTGAAGGATATTTTCGTTTGTCTGATGTACACTTTGTTACAATCTCCACATTCTAAAACAGATATTAAACTCCTGACAATTGTGTTCTGTCGTCTTCTTTATTTATTATTGATATGGAGTTTTAACTTGTAAGCCTACAACTAACTATTAGTTATTATGTTATCGATTTCGCAAAAGAAACTCAAGTAAATATTGTCAAAAACTGAGTGTATATTAAATCATATAATAATATTGTGTAATTTGAAATGAATGATGCCTACGTAGTTTCATATAATTTACATTGCAACTAAATTTATGGGTTTTTAATTAACACGGTATCTTGGAAACAATTTCTAAAGCAAATTGCTGTTTGTGTTTCATATACGCAGATACACATATAAATAAATATCTTAAGCGGGCGTCTGTATAATGAGATAATGACATTTAGTGTCGCCAAAGTGTATTGTACCTTTAAGTGGTTTTACCTGTTCTAGATACATTTATTTACCTAAGAAAAAAAAGACAATTTGTCTACTAACTTTGACTTAAATTTTGCTTTGAATTCTTTAGTCAGGTACCTAGATACCTTATTATTTATCTAATCATGAACGATTCTGAAAATGAGTATTACATGATATCTCTAGTGAAATAGTTACAAAGGTCTTAAAAATGATTTTTATAGAATCTAACTTGATGTACTAACAATATATTGGATGCGGTCTACAGTTACTTGGTTGAAATTCATATTGCACTAATTTTGAATAAAACACTGTTTTATAAATTTCCACAGATTTAATTATCACTTGACAATTGTTTCGCCAAACTTTGGCTTCTTCGGAAGTTATATTTGAACATAAATTAATTTAACAACAAATTGGCTTATATGCTCGTTGAGGGAAGGGGTAGAGGGAAAAGGTTTAGTAGTGGGGAACTACTTAATTCTATTTGTTCGTTTATTAGAATATTGCTATTTTTAAATTTATTAATTTCTAAAATTTCTAGAAGAGACTGTTTTAGATTATTATTTTTATATTTTTATTGTATGTTGCACAGATTATTAAATGTTCCGATGTCAGACTCAGATTATAATTAAAATATAAATCATTAACCTTCATAGGCCAGCAAACCAAATTTATTTCATCCATACTAAACAAAAATAACTATACAATAGCATACAAAACTAACAACAATTTAAGAATATTTATTAGGAATAACAAAGTCAAAACTAACAAAATTAATATTTCTGGTATTTACATATTAAACTGTAATTCATGTGAAAGTTTTACGTAGGAAAAACATGTAGAAATTTTAAAACAGGAATTAATGAACACAAGAGAGCATTTTATAATAAAAACATTGATTCTTCCAATTATGCAAACCACCTAATCACTCATAATCATCAATTTAATGAAGATTTAAAAATATTACATATAGAAAATAATAAACTAAAACTGTCTTTTCTAGAAATTTTAGAAATTAATAAATTTAAAAATTGCGATATTCTAATAAACGAACAAATATAATTAAGTAGTTCCCCACTACTAAACCTTTTCCCTCTACCCCTTCCCTCAACTAGCATATAAGACAATTTGTTGTTAAATTAGTTTAAGTTCAGATATAACTTACGAAGAAGCCAAAGTTTGGCGAAATAATTGTCAAGTGATAATTAAATCTGTTGAAATTTTTAAAACAGTGTTTTATTCAAAATTAGTGATATACTAACAGTTTATTTTCGAAATATACATTATTCTTACTATAAACCACTTTTTTATTTCCATGCAAGGTACTCATTTGTAGAATACTAAAAATTGGGAATATATTTAGTGTTTATTATGGAATAATCTAATACTATAAAACATAGAATTTCCATTTTGCAACATATGTAGAGTTACAAATCTTGTATTCAAGTTCGGGTTTGTTCCCTTAGGAGAATCGAATTTGAATCGAAAGATATGTCAGTCTGCGCTGAATCACAATTCAGAACAGATCTCCTGAAGATGACAATCACTCGTGTCGGTGAAACGTCGAGAATAAAAACCTCGAGACGACGGCCAATAAGCCCGAAAATTAACGTTACTCATGGTAATAATAAAATAACACTCACTGTTTGTTTCCAAATTTTATTAAGTAAATTTTATAATTGTTTCGCGTTACTAACGCTTCATCAGAAGTCCGACTATCAGTGAAACAATTGTAAAGTTTACTTACTAAATTGTGGAAACAAACAGTGAATATTATTTTATTATAACCATTTTTTATTTGTTTAAATGTCTTCATCTGTTCATTTGTTCGTTATTCAAATGATCTTCCCGTTTGTTCAATGTACAATGAGACAATTGAGACTGCCTTCGGCATGCTGATGGCATCTAATAAGATCGAAATCGCGATCTACGTCTGGTAGTATCGATAAATTACTAACCAAGAATTTATACTTTTCTTTAGACTTTTTCATGTTAACAACAACTATTAACAAATTATAGCCCAGTAAATTTGTAGATCTATGCTTCAATTTTAAGTTAAATGACAAAAAAATGTTTTCGAAAGACGCTTTGTAGTCCTTGATGGATGTTAAGTACGTTTGTAAGAGAAGATGTAGTTAGCGAATTATTACCTTAGTTTTCTGTGAGTTCCTTCTTCATAATGAAAAATTTTGGGATGAAAGCCAAGCCTCTAGGGTAGCAATTAACTTTCTTGTTGATTGCAGCTACGATCTTCTGCATCAGATGATGGTAATGATGCCTGAAAGTCACTGAATCGCTCGTTGCGTTTATGTATGATTGTAGCTAAACGATATAGTTAGGAATATGCATTAACGTTACATGTTCCTTTAATTTTGAATTGTCGGTTTGAAATTTAAATAAGGTTATTTCCCGAAAAATGCTAGAAGGTACGTTGCTATTTAGAATACCAAATCTCACATCTTCTCGGGATATTCACGTCAAAGGGCCTACGAACACTCATAAACATTAAAAAATGTGGTAAACACTTTTTTAACCGGTATAGATATAGGTGTTCTATCAGGTCTAACCCAATTCAATCTAAATTAATTGCATTCATTTAATATTAAAACACTTCGCCGGCTTGCCTGTATTCATAATGCTTTTTATACATTCATTCATTTTATTTTTCGATCTTAATTAATTTTTTTGTAATATTTCATCGACGGTTTTCAAAATTTTGTTTAATTTAAATTTAAAATTAATTTAGTCATAAATTTTAAATATAAATATGGAATCAACAGAAACAACTACTCCGAGGGCTAATACCCCTACCGGCATTGAATTACACTGTTGATTCCATATTTATATTTATATTTATAATATAGCCCGTAAGCGCCTTTCTGTCAGCGCCCACTTGATGAGACCCGATAGGTCGAAACCGGTCGTGGGATGTGGCTTTCGGTTCGTTGTGCCTACTTAGTAGGAAGCGTTCAAAATGTGAGATCTTTGATATTAAAATTTAGACGAATAAGGATTTTAATTCCTTCTTAACGATAAATGAATAAACACTACTTTGTTATCTAAGACATAGTATAAAAAACTCAGTTGATCTAACAGAAAAATTGAAAAACTTCAAAATCCCCCAAAATTGTCTGCTTGTTTCATTCGATGTCACAAATATGTTTCCGAATATCCCAATTAGAGAATGCCACTTCTAATAAAAGGCATCCTTAATCAAAGCAGTATAGACATTAATTACAAAACTGACCTTATTAAAGCATTTGAATTATGTCTTAGCCAAAATTACTGTGAGTACAATAAACAGTTTTTTGTACAAAAATCAGGTTAAGCCATGAGCTCCCTTATTAGCCAATATATTTACGCAAAATATAGAAAATAAAATTATGCAATCAACATTAGCGAATAAACACATAAAATTTTGGTATAGGTATGTGTATAGCCTGTTTTTCAGGAACACCAATATAAAATCTACGCTAGAACAGAACAACAAAATCTTGACCTCACCCTACAATATTCAGATAATAAAATAAATTTTGATATTTACAGAAAACCAACATTCACAGATGTAACAATTCATAATAATTCAAATTACCCTGTTTCACACAAACTTGCAGCATATAATTCTACGGTACACAGAGGTTTTTCAGTGCCCCTTTCAAACGAAAAATTAAAACATGAGCTAAAAATTATTCTAACAATTGCAAAAAGTAATGGGTTTGATCCAAGAACAATTCAAAATACAATTTAAAATAGCATGCCAGTCTATATACCTATACATAAAAAACAATTAATGAAAATAAATATCATTGACATAGTTTGGTAATATTTCAATAAAAATCGCTAATGTTCTATCTGCAAACAACCTAACAGTTAGTTTTAAGACAAACACATTTTTAAAACACATACTTTTTAAATCAAAAGATGAAACTGACAAATTTGATAAAAACTGGAGTCTATAAGCTAGAATGTACAGAATGTCATTCCTTTTACTTAGGCCAAACTGGAAGGTCATTTAGAACTCGTTATAACGAACACTTTCGATCATTTAGATTAAGAAAATATAATTCCAATTTTGCAAACCATTTTTTAGAAACAGGCCATCAGTTTCCTACTATATAAAATCTTAAAATTATTCATAATGTAAATAAAGGCTTCAAACTTAATATTTTAGAATCCTTAGAAGTATACAAAGCATTAAAAATTTCCGAAAATAACCTATTAAACGACCAGATAGATTTATATCACTCAGTATTATTCAGTATATTTAATAATTAATGGAATTTACAAAATATATATAAACACCACTGTACATCTGTTTATATTCATTCAATTTGAATCATTTGTTTGACAATGACAAGGTATTTGTCGAAACTATAGTCAAAAGGATTTGTAAATAAAAAAAGTGATAATAAACAAAGTAGTGTTTATTTATGTGAATATATTGCCATACGTAAGTCTTTGAAATATAATAGTTTTGGAGACATTAGTAATTCTTGATATTATAATCATTTTATTAATTGGAAATGTTTATTCCGGCACCTCCACCAAATCGTTAAAAATCAATTTGTAAAAAATTTAACAAATAATTATTTCACCCTTGCCAAAATATTGCCTCTTTACGCTAAATTAGTTACTTATTACAACATAGTATTCATGTGTTAATTATAACATTTTATACCAGATTGAGAAAAGTTGTTGAGGAAAAAAGAACAAGGAAAATATAGTAATTTAAGAACTCAATTACATTAAATAAATTATAAGATGATGCTGCCGTCTGTATAATGAAGATAGCATAGAAAAAGATGTTTCTGCTTTGTTTCTAATGTTGTCCATTTTATCAAAGTGATTAAGTCATTAATCACTTCTATTCGTGCTACTCTATTTACAAATTTTGTGTTAAAATTAGGTACTTAGGTAGGTACATACTTTTTATTAAAAATAAGAAAAAAGTCTTTCAGAAAAAAAGAACTAAAGAAAAAAATTATTAAGTCGGTTAGTGCTTATCTGGACAACTGGAGAATATTATTTGAAATAATATTACAGATAAATTTCACATTTCTCATGTTTTTATACTTAGTAAAAGTGTTTTTGGTACAACTGCATGATTTTAAGCACTTAGTAAAAAAAAGAAAGAAAACAGGGAAAATTTCAGGCAACTTAATAACCACTCGACAAATTTGTTTACTAAAGCTTAAATCTACTTAGTACTATTTATATAGTCTAATGTTTATACAGGAGTAGTGGGGAATTGTAAGTTGATAACTCTTTTTGTTTATTTACTAAATTACATTTATTTATTAAGTGTTTTCTTTATTTCTAGGTCTTCTAGAAGTTTTCAGACGTATAGAATTTTTAATTGTTGGTAAAACAATGATCTAAATTTATGCAATGTTCAGCAAACCCACTGGAATTGCTTTTTCTATTTTCTATCAGTATTGCAGTATAGATATGTACAGCGTTACCAGACTATCTAATGTAGATAGCAGTGTATATTAAATAGAATAGAAAAATCAGAACTGTTTCGTATTATAGAAATGTGTCTAATACAGAGTTATTTTAAGTTCAATAACAATTTTTACATACAAAAAGAAGTTCTCTATGGGGTCCCTGTTATCACTCATTTTACACTTTGAGGAGATTGTTTTAACAGCAACAACAAGCTAACCAAATTTGTCAAAATATGGTGTCGTTATGTCGACGACGTATTCTGCGCCTGGACAGGAACAAAACGCCAATTTGATTTATTTCTTCATTACATTGATTCTTTAAATCCGAACATTAAATTCACGACGGATTTTGAGAAAAATAATGTTTTAAACTTCTTAGATTTATGTCTCAAAACTAAATAATAAATTTAACTTTAAAAGTTAAATTAATCTTTTATTTTTATCCACTGCTTAGTATTCCCCTAATTGAAGATGATTTTAATAAAGAATTAGCCATCATAAAACAGATCCCACATGACAATGGTTATGATCGCAATCTAATCACTAAATTATTAAATAAGAAAGTCAAAATTAAAACCCGAAATTTTCTTTTCAAAAATCTCCCAAACAAACAGGAAGAACCTTCTTTTTGTATATTAAATTACATCCAAGGCTGTAGCTACAGAATTAAAAATCAATTGAAAAAATCAAACCCTGATTGTAACATTATTGAGGTCAACAAAGTCAATTTAGGGAATCTGTTGGTTAACAATAAAGAAAGAGTAGATACATTTTCAAAAAGTGGGAGCATGAACATTCCATAAAAAACAAAAACGGGTTTCTCAGAACATTGCATTTCTTATAGTCATGTATTAGATGAAGACAACACCAAGGTACTACATTTTAAAAACAAAGGCAAATTGCTTAACTTTTTAGAAAATTTAGAAATTCAAAAGGCCTTGAATAAAAAGAAAGATAACTTAGTAAATAATCAAACCGAAATATATTCGCACAATACACCCTTGTTGTTGTCGTCATTATACCTAGTTAAGTAAAGGTTTTTCCATATCAGGTAGTCGTAAGGTAGATTAGGTATATATACTTGTGTAATAACTTCTAATCTTAGCATTTCTACTTAACACTGTCTCTTTGATAATGATCTGTTGAACGAAACAATTGTAAGATTTTCAAAACAGAAGGAATAAAAATCCTTATTCGTCTAAATTTTAATATCAAAGATCTAATTTTATTTTCTATATTTTGCGTAAATATATTGGCTAATAAGGGAGCTCATGGCTTAACCTGATTTTTGTACAAAAAACTGTTTATTGTACTGACAGTAATTTTGGCTAAGACATAATTCAAATGCTTTAATAAGGTCAGTTTTGTAATTAATGTCTATACTGCTTTGATTAAGGATGCCTTTTATTAGAGGTGGCATTGGCATTGGCATTGAGATATTCGGAAACATATTTGTGACATCGAATGAAACAAGCAGACAATTTTGGGGGATTTTGAAATTTTTCAATTTTTCTGTTAGTTCAACTGAGTTTTTTATACTATGTCTTAGATAACAAAGTAGTGTTTATTCATTTATCGTTAATAATTATCACAAAGTAACGGCTGAATCACTCCAATTTTTACATATAATGGTTTATTTACTTAAAATTTATCATATTCAAAAAAGAAGGAATTAAAATCCTTATTTGTCTAAATTTTAAGATCAAAGATCTCACATTTTGAACGCGTCCTACCAAGTAGGCACAACGAACCGAAAGCCACATCCCACGACACATCGTTGTGTCTACTTGGTAGGACGCGTTCAAAATGTGAGATCTTTGATATTAAAATTTAGACGAATAAGGATTTTAATTCCTTCTTTTTTGAATATGTTATATTTTCGTCTAGAAGTCCATCGGAATCAACAGTGTAATTCAATGCCGGTAGGGGTATTAGCCCTCGGAGTAGTTGTTTCTGTTGATTCCATATTTATATTTATATTTACAATTGTAAGAGTTTCTTATAATAAATAGTTAAAACAAAACTAATTTTTCGTCGTTATTTGATTTACTGTGTGAAATTTTCCCTTTTTTGTTTTCTTCTGTTTTCACTAATTCACAGAATTATTGAGTTGGAATAGAAATATATAAAAAAAGGTCTTAAGGTCATTTAATAGTCCTTATGAAAACTCGTGTTATTCTTCCATGTCCTTTGTGTTCTATATTACCTTTTAGCGCTTATTTAACTTTAATCATCGGAAAATTCATTAGCATGAGTCTATCTCTAAAGTTTACCGCAAATTTTGACGACGTGGCGTCTCGTCTTTTAGACAAATGGCGATATATTTGCATCTAACAGACGTAGACGATTAAATCATGTAGATGGAGGTCACATTATACGAGCACATCGACTATGTGAGTGAGTTTGCGAGTGACGATGGCGGGGATCGATATTTGGCTGAGCTCGTCCCGTGTAACGTCGATAAAACTAATTTTCTCCGCCACTCCTTCACGCACTACCAAGTTTCATTTCCATTTAAAATTTTCCCTGACTACCGACGTTCGATTGCCGCGAAAGGGGTTGGACTGACGCGACTCAATGTATGTATAAAATATGTCGAAACGCACCCCTAAATTCGTATACCTAGTACGTACATATAACGTATTTATGTACACAAGTGTACATCTGAAAGAACCGGTTACACCATTAACCCTTCTAACGTGTAAACATATGTTACATTTACATCCTTTGATCAAGACGTATTACTTACCCAACTGTTTACATAATGTGTCTCTTCATCTCTCTTCAATAATGCTTACCGGGGAGCAAAATCCGTTTCTGATTGGTTTGTAATCCTTCATATAATTATTGTAAGTATTTAGGTGGTTGCTATATATATCTACCTCAAAAGAAAAGGTTGGTAGTAGTGCGAAAGTAATTTTCGGAGTGTCTGGATGCTGGATGTACAGCCTACATCGGAGATGGAAGGACCTCTGAAGAAGCTCGCCACTCGTGCTAGCGAAACGTTAGGAAGCAATTCCAATCAACGACGGTCTTTAGACCCGAATAAGGACTACACTATTTCATCAACTGACCGCGAAAGCCTTAACCAATTTGTCAAGGTCTAAAGGTTCAGCATCTCGATAAAAATATGGCAGTTTTGGCAAAACTTCTGTTTGACAAGTTATTTATTCTGTTTTGGATAAATGAAACTCTAAACATGTCAGCGTTTCAAGAGTAAAGTTTCATTTCTAAATAAAAAGGTCTTTTGGGATTGGTAAATATGAACTGCAAACAGCACATACGGAAATTTCCCGACTCAGTCTTCTACTTTTGATGAAGTAAATGTTAATAACCGTTGCTGTTGTCTACATAAGTACTATATAATACAAATACGAGTAAAACCAGGAAGATACCATTAAGGCTAAAGAGGATTTCAATTCCTAATAATCCTTAACAACGAAATATCGAGACAAATATATTCAAAGTTTGAAATACCTATCTGAGGGGGTTTATATCTTCGTTATTTGGAAACGATTTCACCCTGTCTGAGTAACTTCGAAAGATATACGTAATAACAAAAGTTTTCGGTCAGCGATCTATCGAAACCATCAGACGTTGGTTGGTTCTTCGGTTCTCATAAGCATTTCTCTACTATAAGAACAAAGGCTTTCACGGCCGGAATACATAGTAGACTGTAGGGCCGTGGTTTATGTCAACTATTAAGTCCAGACGTTTCGTCGGCTACTGCTGCTGACATCCTCAGTGGTAGTACTGCGTTGACAACGTGAACGTAGGTGGTATCTCGAAGTCTCGACAGCGACTGGGTCCACCCATCCAGTTCACGTTGTCAACGCAACACTACCACTGAGGATGTCAGCCACAGTAGCCACGAAACTTAATAGTTCACTTAGGCTACAGCCCTAAAACTTGAATCTTATTCTACCATTTCTCTATTGTTAGTGTCATAAGTTAAGTAACAAGTTACAGGACAATATGACTAATGAGTATAAATAAAAATTGTTAATACGTAGTTTGTTTCTATAGTATAGCAATTTTACTATGAATGATTGATAAATTTTAATGTTTTAACCTTGTAACTTTTAGAATTCCTGTAAAACTAATATTATATAATTCACTTATGTTTGTTTTGGTTACCACCATTATTTAATTAAAAGTGCATAAGAGAAATTAATTAATAGCTATTTTCCCATATATGTTAGCTAGTTAGAAATTTAATTTTTCAGTTTATGCATATAAAAGAAATTCTCTTGAGGGCATAAAATGTTGAGTTATCTATTACCATATTTTGTATTCATTCATTCAGTTTATTGATGGAATGCATTTGATCCATTAAATAAAACAAACAATAACTTCAGTTCAATTGAAAGATTCTAACACAAGGACTTGAGGATTATTTCACGATTTCACGAGTTTATTCAATGTGATTGTAACTGTAGAAGTAATGTCATACATTTCTCTTCTTCTTTACGTCATCACGTTGATCGTGACCCTTTCATCTATTCTTTTTTTTTTTCTAAAATGCTATGCATGGCTAGACTTACATAATACAACAAATCTGCTATGGCATTTGTCGACAAAGTGTAACCAAGTTCTAACCATAAATAAAGAACTACAAATCACGATAACATTTATTATTATGTTTACTGAAATAAATATAAAAAAATTCCTTTTTCTTGCGATTGTGATAATATATCATGAAGCAACTCTGGAAGATATTGAAAATGAGTAGGTATATTTATTCCGCTGATATAATTCATTTCATCAGTTTCATCTCTTCCTTCCTAACCACACCATCCACCCATACTCACGATTCCTGAAAGGAGGCTGAAGAGGGCGTTACGCCCTACCCTCCGGCTTTGCACTACAGTGTAGGTCGGAGGGACTGCGCGCCTGCCAGCATGAGTAGCTGGTGGGAGTGAAACACAAAAAAGTTTTTTTTTTTAAATCTAACCTGAAATGTTCAGTAGACATTACAAAACAAATTAAGTTAAACTAAATAGCAGAGAACTAGGGTAAGAATCTTTGTCACTGTTAAGAAAGTTTAACCTATTTTTATAAATATGCATATTTTCTAAACTAAGATTAACTAATTTAAGATTGTTCACGTTGATCCATCCCATGAGTTGGGCAACACATTTTCTGGTCTACCAAACCTAACATAGCTAAATGTTCTTCGAACCTAACTTGAACAGAGCGTTTAGTTTGTCCAACATATTTCGTATTACAGTCTTTACAAACAATTTCACATATTCCTGGCTTTTCTAGAAAAAGAACTTTATCCTTAGCGTTATCAAGAACGATCTGAAGAGAATTAAAATTGGATCAGTAGGCTATTCGAAAACCAAGTTTACAAAAATATCGTCGAGTCCTCAAGTAAATCTGGGTCAGCATGGCATAGTTGGGCTAGTTTATAAGTTTAATTTTTTTAAAGTTTTAAGTTCTTCTGATTTTTAAATTATGAGGAGCGTACTTAGGTTACTTTCTGTACCAAAATTACTATTTAAGAAAGAATAAAGTAAATTGCTTTTAAATGTTTCAAATATATATTTGTAAAATCTCTACAATTGTTTCGGCTTAGTAATGCCCTTGTTAAGAGTACTTAATTATTACTAAAATTAAAGTTATTGTACAGTGTTTATACACAGGTTTAAGGTTAAGGGGGAGGGACACATTCGTAAATTCATAAATCTATTAAAGGGGTATTTAAAAATTGTTGTTGATCATTGACTATGTTTTCTTTTTTATAAATAGCATTTTTAATTTCTAATTGTTCCAAAAGATCTAAACGTTTTCTATTTTTGGGAATTGTGTAACAATTTTACATTTTCGGAATCTATACTATGGTTATTGTTAATACAGTGTGTTGTTAGGCCAGTTGAGTGTTTTGCGTAGATAATTGATTTTTTATGTTCATTTATTCTAATTTTGATATTGCGTCCAGTCTGTCGTATATAGAAAGCGTTACAATTTTTGCAGTTTAATTTATATATCCCTGATTTTTGAAGTATTAATATTTTTCTTTTTTATTGTTAGAAAGTAAGTTTCTTAAATTACATTTATTTACTAATATTGTGTTAATATCTAATTTTTTGAAATTATTTGCAATTTTTGTAGTTGTTTTCCGCTATAATTTATAAGTTTATAAGTTTGTGGTTCTTTTATGAAGGGATATATTTTTTTGGTTAATATTTGTTGTTCCTTTTTTCTTATTAGCTTATCTATTGAAGACTCGCTGTAACCATTATTCTGGGCTATTTGTTTTATGACGTCTATTTCTTTTAAAACATTGGTTTTACTTAAAGGATAATTAAACAATCTATGGATAAGACTATGGAATTATGGAAAATTATTAGTTTGCAAAACACCTCTAACGTGTGACCGACTTGTAATTTAAATATGTTTATCCCTTATTGGTGTCATCGATCGCCGATACCGATATGTTTTTATTGGCCGCTGGTGAACATGTGGACGATCGATCGACATGAACCATAATATGTTACGTAGACTTAATCAGTTTAAAATTGGGTATAAACCCTACAAAATATAACATATTCAAAAAAGAAGGAATTAAAATCCTTATTCGTCTGAATTTTAAGATCAAAGATTTCACATTTTCAACGCATCCTAACAAGTAGGCACAACGAACCGAAAGCCACATCTCACGACTGGTTTCGATCTCATGAGGTGGGCGCTGGCAGAAAGGCCTTTACAGGCAACATCACAAATATAAATATAAATATAAATATAGAATCAACAGAAACAACTACTCCTACTTGTTAGGACGCGTTCAAAATGTGAGATCTTTGATCTTAAAATTTAGACGAATAAGGATTTTAATTCCTTCTTTTTTGAATATCCCCAAGAGTTAGTCATTGTGGTTAAACTGTAGGTCCCCATTACTTTTGTCATAAAAGTAAAGCTGATGTTGTCTGTGTTTCAGTATCAAATTTTTATCCGGCTTGGGGTTATATTGATTTATATTTACTTTATTAATAAAACACCAATAGGTAAACTTTCCTTAATTGTATGTAATAACTGCTTTATAGGAAGTAAAATATGATTTCAATTTTGCTGTTCTGTATTATTATAATCAATTCGAATAATAGCCTACTTAAAATAACATCAACAGTATCGCTGTTTGACGTCAGCTTTTAACTACGAAATTCAATATTCTTGGGCAGAGTATGTTTCATATTGGAAGCACTTTTATGTAAAATATCTACCATCAGCATATCCGTGATGATTTTCTCGTAATAAGTTGAAATTGAATTCCGTAGCTCAGAAGCTAAAAATCGTGTTTATTTCTAGGAAATTCTCAACAAACTGAAGACAATAATACCTTCAGGTTTATAATAATATATTTTTACTACGTGTAATTTTAAGAAATAAATATAGTTTCGTTATGATTTTATTCAGTGGCGTGTACATTTATTGAATCAAAAAGAACAAAAGGTATGAAATTTCCAAACCAAAAATGAGCGTTTCTGACAATAATAGAATCATAAAGTATAAATACACATGACATAGCTATGTAGAAACAAGAAAATACGCAAAATGTTTATTAGTCAAAAGTTCGACAATTGTTTCGACCAGTCGGTCTTTATCAAGAGTATTGTAGTTACTACCTGGGGAATAGTAATTGAAACCTTAAATAGATAACAAATAAGTACAAAGTTACAGATGAATATAAGCCTAAACAATTTATGATGTTTTTTCTCCCCTATTTAGGTTTATATATATCTGTAACTTTGTACTTATTTGTTATCTATTTAAGGTTTGAATTACTTTTCCTCAATTAGTAACTACAATGCTCTTGATGAAGACCGACTGGTCGAAACAATTGTCGAGCTTTTGACTAATAAAATCGTTGAAACATTTTGTGTATTTTCTTGTTTTTACATAGCTATTCTAACATGTAATGTTTCATTAAGAATGCACCATTAATAGTCTTTTAAGTATACTTAGACATACTGCCTACTAATTTATGAGCAGCAAACAATTTTGGTGACCCCATTTAGCTTCACCTTATTGATTTTAAATGTTTACTGTCCACGATTAACAATATTAATATTATTGCGATCCCTTTCCTATTTCTGTTGGTTCATCTAAAGAAATTTGATTGGATTCAATTTTATCAAATAGATATCTTCGTAAGACTTTATGAATCATTCGAAATACCATAGTTAGAGACATACAAGACTTTAATATAATATAAAATATGGAGTTCTTTTACTATGCCCCATAGAATTTAGAATAAAGGTTATATTACCCATCGGTAATACCTAAACCTTGAAACTATTTTTTTTTGTTAATATTAACTTTGTTCAGGTATTTTATATTTGTTTTTATCGCTGTTGTTCACATAATAGGTATTTATTTTGACAAAGAGATGTTAAAGATTGAAATACATAAAATTATTTTATAAGTGATGTTGAGGGTTATTTATCTCATGGTGAAACATTTTTATATAATAAGTTGAATAAAACACAGTTGGTATTTTTTTCCACAATTTATTGTTTAAAACTTAACGGTACCGTTTCGGCAATTACGCCATTGTCAAAAGATAGGAGTACAATAGATACTAAAAGTATATTGCAGAATATGTGCTTAAATAAGTAATCAGAAGGTAGTTTTTAAGAGGGGAGACAAAGTGAATTGATTTTGGTCATTAGTGACCATAAGGTTATTATATTTTGCTTTTATTATTTCGAATATTTCGAGGTCTAATTTTTTACATTTATTAACATTATGCAAGATTTTGGGATTATCAATATCTAAATGGTGGTTATTTGATATACAATGGTCAGAAATTCCTGTGCAATTATTTTTGTGTAAAATTGACCTTTCATGCTCTTTTAGACCATACTTTAGAGCTCTTCCAGTCTGACCGATGTAAATGGCGTCACAATTTTTACAATTTATTTGGTAGACACCATTTTTCTGTAATTTACCATGAGTGAACTTAAATTTAACTTATTAGCTACAATGGTATTTATATTAATTTTTCTTAATCTATTACATATTATATTAGATAACTGTGGAACATAATTAATATAATGATATTTTTGATCATCCTTTGGATTTGGAGAGGCATAGAGAGTTTTTTGTAGCAATTTCTTTTGTTTTTTGTATATAATTATTTTATTTTCGTGTAGTATTATTTATTTTTTTGATCCCTGATGAATGAGATAATGATGCATGAGGATGTGACCGTATGACCTTATGTACTAGCAGCCACTGCTTTTATTTAAATATTTTCCTCATTTATATGTAGTAAAGCTTATATATTTTTCCATCTTCGCACCATTTCTTTGGGTTTATAAGCTTCAGATCCAAATTGGCAATTTCACCGACTATATCTCGATATATGCACATTTATATGCAGATTGTTTGGCTTTCTTCTTTCTTAAAAAAAAAAAATCGTTTGTGAAAGACACAATTTATAAAAACATCTACTCCGCTATGAAATTGCTTTCAGTTACGTTTATAACGATTGCAATTTTCCTTTAAAAATTTTCAACTTCTGTCATTGTTTCTTTCTGTTTACACACAAAAATTAACAACCCTTAGTTGGTGCTTGCTGACTGGGGAATTGGACAATTAAATGCATTCGAGGGATGCGACGGCGACGGCTTTGTTACACATTGATTTTACGAACTGATTTAAATTAAGGACGAAGGAAGAAGTTCGAATTTACAATATACGGACTGGGAAATAAGGAACGTCACAACAGGAATATAAAATCAATGTGGCAAACAAACAGTGGAATTCGCTTATAATGAGTCCGCATATAATGACAATCCCATTAATATATCGATGGGCTTTTGACAAAACATCGTAAGCGACAATTTTACCAAACTTGTGTTTTTTGGTCTATACGATTTCTTGGGTAAAACTTGTTCAATATCGCATGTCAATTCTACTGCTTTCACTGAATTTTATCGTTTTATATATTATCGTATACGCCAATATTGTTAAGCAGTGTTTAAATTATAACTAAAACTATCGTAACTGTTGATGTATTCCCGATAGAGAATCGTATGCGCCGTTGGGTACGATAAGCGATCGAGCACGTATGATAATTATTATTGACCATTTGCTTGTCTACTGCACATCAGTTAGAGTTGAAGAGCTGGTTATTTTAATAGATAATTCGTAATTTCAGTTCAGTAGTCATTTAAACTTCGAACTGTCTGTATGTAACAAAGTGTTTTTGAGGTTTAAATTTGGCTTGAATGATATTATAAAAGCCAATAAAGACCAATAAGACGCAACGTAAAAAAACACAAATCGCTTTATGATGGGCTATAAAATTTATTCCTTTAGCAATCTTTTCTAGAAATCATTACTTGTATGTACTTATATAATATAAAATATCTTAGGCAACAGCCTATCTATGACCGAATATTAACAAAAAGCGTTCCCCATTTTTAGTTAAAAATCCCGAATAAACAACAATATCCTGGATATCAAAAGTACGGACGTTAAGTTAGTAACGTACTCTAATTAGACATTTGAATAGTCGAGTAATTGCAAAACATTGTATCTTCGGACAAGATAACAGCACCGATTTGCTTTACAAGCTTACGGACGACTTTTCCCTGCTGCAGAATCTTCGGTTATCTTGTTAATTGAAAAACGACCAAATAAATTTCAGAACAAGCAAATTCATACAATAATTTACTATATGTGGGTATATAAAGATTACAGAATAATTAACAATATTTTCGACAGGTTTTTCATAAAAATTTCACACTTAATCTTCCTCGTTGCATTTAGCATAGTTAACACTATGCCACCAATTCTCGTCCTGTAAACAATCCACTCCTACAAGACAGGTAACAATTTGACTCGAGGTTTAAACACTTTGGGCAAACACTTTCTAACACTGTCTTTTTAATCAAGTACAAGTTTACAAATATTGGTTAGTACCGAGAATATTTCGAAGCACCCAACTTCCTACGTACTAACTAAAAGGAAAAGCACGAAAGAAAACATCTGAATCACTTGTTGTGTGTAGAATTTATACGGTAAGCATCAAAAGTATGAAATTAATCAGGAATTAGTAAAAATTTGCGTGATCCTACGAAAATTTATCACTTCTGCTTTTCCATAGGTGAGGTCATTGAAGAAATTTATAGGAGATTTAATAGTGCAACATTTGTGAACTATGTTTAAATTAAATAAAAAGCGTAGAAAAACAACGAATAATGATTCACCAATATTTATTTTTGACAACTCGATAATATTGCTTCGATCGGACTGCGATCATTATCAAGTTTAATTATAGTAAATCATAAAACTAATGTCAACATATTTATACCTACTACAAATTAGAAAGGAGAAATGGGGAGTTGGTGAAGCCTAATTCTGTCTGATTATTGACTAAGTTTAAATTTTTATACAAAGCTTTTTTAATTTCCAGATTTTCAAGTCTTCTACTATCATTTACGTTCGAATATAATATTTTTGAATTTGTTGAAATGAAAGAATGACTGAAACTGATACAATGTTCAGCGAATCCTGTTTTATTGAGTTTTTTATTGATACTGTTTTGACGTTCCTTTAATCGAGTCTCAAAAGCACTCCCACCTTTTCCAATGTAAATTGCATTACAATCATTGCAAGTTTGATAGACCTCGCTTTTTAATTCCGGTGGTTGTGTTGGTTTATTTTTGACTAGTAAAGTTTTTAGATTTTTCTTTAATAAAAAACTTAATAAAACAGGATTCGCTGAAAATTGTATCAGTTTCAGCAGTTCTTTTATTTCAACAAAATCAAAAATATTATATTCGAACATAAATGATAGTAGAAGAATTGAAAATCTGGAAATTAAAAAAGCTTTGTACAGAAATTAAAACATAATCAATAATCAGACAGAATTAGACTCCACCAACTCCCCACTTCTCCTTTGTAATTTGTAGTAGATATAAACATGTTGACATTAGTTTTAAGATTTATCAAGCGGCGTGGTCCAGTGCTCTAGATCATTGCTTAACATTCGGGAGGTTGCCGGTTCGAACCCAGGTCCGGCTGCTCTGGTTCAAGTTCTCTGTGGTTTTTTTGGACCATTTAGGCAAATGCTGGGGCAGTAATATTTCATAAATAATTTTTCACTTCTCTTCTGTCTTCATTTCGTCCACTTAATCCTTCTCTCCCTAATCACACCACTCACCTATTCCCACGATTCCTGCAAGGAGGCTGAAGAGGGCCTTACGCCCTACCCTCCGGCTTTGCACTACAGTGTAGGTTGGAGGGACTGTCCGCCCACCAACACGACTAACTGGTGGGAATGAAACACAAAAAAGTTTTTTTGAAAAGATTTAGTATAATTACTCTTGATAATGATCGCAGTCCGATCGAAACAATATTGTTGAGTTGTCGAAAATTAATATTGGTGAAACATTATTCGTTCTTTTTCTACGTTTTTTATTTAATTGAAGAATTCTTTTGTCAGAAATAGATAGAGCACAGTTCTCCAGGTATGTTGGTACAGCAATTTCAAATTTGACTAGGTTTTTTGTGGTAAGAAAACCATTTATAAAAAAACAGAATTAGCTATACAAAGTTTATTTAAACAAGACAAAATCAATTACAAGTAAATCAAATATTCAATATGTTAACCACGAGCTATTGGATTGTAGGTAACTTGAGGAACTAGAACCTTCAGTACCTGATGCGAATGAAACAGTTTTCCTTTTTACATAATTTGGAGGAATATTTCTGTACTAAGAAACATGTGCTTTATTTATTTTTATTAAAAATGTTTAGATGATCTTATCTTTGGAAAAGTGAAAATAGTTATATGGAAATTTTTAGATTTATATTTTAAAATTGACTTGTCTTTTTTTCGAATTTATTTATTGTGTACTTACTGTATGTTATACTGATACTACACAGCATGATAATCCAATCGATGGCGTGTAGAATGTACATAGGTACGAGCCATCTAAGTAGGTTCAATGATAAAAAGGTTCGGCAACTTCCATAAAACGAAAGGAAAACATTGACACAAAAACCCATAGTTGAACGTGAAGGAGATATGAGGATGAATAGTAAACAGTTCGTCCGTAAAAGGAAAAAACTAGCAGCCGTTGGCAATGTAAAGACGAATCTGTTAAACAGAAGAAACTGTGGAGTGATAAAGTATAAAGATGAAGTAAATGGCAATTTCTAACACAATAAATTTTATCACTAAATAACACAAATTAATAATAATAAAGGAGGACGTCGTTAGCTCTTGATGAAACATTTTGATTCAAAAAAAATTAAAATTCCAGTAAAACATTTGGAGACGTTTTATTGTTAATTTATTGATAATACTCAATGTATATTTAAGGCATCGTCAAGAGTAAACTATTTCTGAAGATATAATGTTAAAAAAATTTTTTTGTCTTTCATTCCCACCAGCTTCGTGCTGGTGGGCGGACAGTCCCTACGATTTACACTGTAGTGCAAAGCCGAAGGGTAGGGCGTAAGGCCGCCTTCAGCTTCCTTGCAGGAATCGTGGGAATGAGTGGGTGGTGTGGTTAGGGAAAGAAAGATGAGACGGACGAAATGAAGAGAGAAGAGAAGTGAAAGATTATTTGTGGAATATTACTGCCCCAGCATTTGCCTAAATAATCCAAGGAAACCATAGAAAACTTGGACCAGAGCAACCGGACCAGGGTTCGAACCGGTGACCTCCCGAAAGCTAAGCAATGCCTCTATAGCACTAGACCACACCGATCGGTAATACAATGTTAAAGGCATTACATATATATTGGCTTAATCTAACAGATTGGAGTTCAGGAGGGGGTTGTTTACGAACTCTAGTTAGTCATTGGTTAATATTTTTTTGTTAAGGATAGCTTTTTGATTTCTAAAATCTCTTAACTGTCTAAAATTTTGCCGCCTTTTTGTTTTTCCAATATTTATAAGTTCGTTTGGTTGAAAAAAATGATCATTATTAATGCAGTTAGTGGCTAAACCTGTGTTGTGGTTGTTAATTACTCACTGGAGAGAACATGTCCCAACAGTATTGTTCCAATAGGTAAATTAATAATGTTAGTTATAAGTTCAAAAATTAAATAAACAGACTACTGTAACTGCAATAGAGTCTAACAACATTCATCTAAAAACTCTACTAACCAAAATGTCTTCCGGTAACAAAAATGGTGTATACCAACTGTTTTGCAATGATTTTGATGCAACTTATATAGGAAGAAGTGGTAGAGCGATTGAGACACGTCCTAAAGAACATATTTACAGCATAAACAAAAAACAAAAAAAAAACAGGTTTTGCAGAACATTGCATCAATTCTCAGCACTCTTGTTGCATCAATAACGTAAAAACTCTCCATTTAAACATTAATAATAGTAAAAAGTTATCACTTGTAATGATTCTGCGGTCGGGTAATTATGAAACATATTAATTAATATAAATAAAGGATAAAAAGATGCTTTTTATGTTTCAACAGGTTTATTAGACTAATAAAGCATCTTTTTATCTTTTATTTATATTAAAAATTTATCAATGTTAGAACAATTGGAAACTAAAAAAGCGATTAAAAACAAATTAAATCTTGTGAACAACCAAACAGAACTTGTTTCAACAAACTCCCCACTAAAAAGAAGAATTTAAAGCATTTAACTTATATCATTATTTCCATACGTGTAATTGTTTATATGAAATCACCATAATCATATTTAATTTAATACAGTCGTAAATTTTCTTGTATGTTATTTAGTTTGTTTAAAGCATTGAAACGAATAGAAGATGAAGGTGTCAATATAGCTATTTTTTCTCCTATTTTGTCTACTCTAGCGCTTCCAAAATTAAGCTTAAGATTTTTTATATCAAATAGTAGCTATTAAGGACAATCTTAATAGACAGGCGCAAGCCGTAAGGAACTTTTTTATAATCCTACAATTCCTTATATGAAAATTGTACCGATATCTGTCCAATAATTCTTGAGTTTATCCAGAACTAAAATACAGACAAATGTGTCTAAGGTCTGTTCTAAATAAGCTTTCCTGGTAATAATTTTAGGATCTTAAATGTCGAGATAATTTTCTGTCTTGGGTGTCAACATTACAATTTGTGGAAACTTTTACTTTTAAATTTAACTTTTTATTGTTATACGTGAAATTATGAGTAGTCATTGTTGCTTTTTAATCTTAAATTTTATAGATACATAGCTAATCTAAAACATGGCGGAAAACATGTGTAAAACGAAATTAAAAATTTAAAGCACGAATAATAAATAGAACCACAATTTTTGAATATTAAATTTAAAAAACCTCTATCCTAAGTCGCAGTGCTCAATTTACTTCCAAGGAGTACCCATATTATTCGAAAACTGTAGGACATTTACTAAACATAAAATTCAATTTTCTGCTCATGTATAGGCAATTGAAATGTTATTCACAATTTTACGAAACCCTGTATAAATGCAATTACCATAATAATTCTATATATCATAATATTCGCTTGAGTTGGGGAACACATTTATGATATATAACGTCATTAATTGTATTTATTACAGGTACAGCTAAATTTCCATGTACGCAATTAGGAATAAATTCAAGCAATTCTTCTAGTATATTGCCAAGTCATTAATTTTAAGAGAACATATATTTATGCGAAGTTAAGCTTCATGCTAAATACCTTGGTAAGAAAGTGCCGTACAATTGAAGCCCATAAACCATGGATTAATGTAAGGTACGCTTATGCTACCTCGTATCTACCATAAATTTTTATTACTGAATGAAGAGCTATGATACTTTACTGGGTAGATACTACAATAATACTTATAAAATCAAATGCGAAAATGAAAACATTCCTAGATATTCATAGGTATATACGAGGAATGTTTATTAAGTATCGGTTTGAAATTGTGGCGCCGCAGCGCTGTGGTCAGCATTCCGCGCATGCGCACTGAGTATATACATCTGTTATCTACGCACTGACGCCATTACAGTCTCATTCGCCCTTGTTTACGTTGTTTACTCAGTGTTACTTTCGATAATCGTGAGTCCTGCCGACTGTGAAGTCCGGAGTCCCGGCTGTTATACGACTTCTTAGTGCTAAAGGACTAAAACCGATTGATATTCATCGTGAGATCTGAGATCTGTGCAGTTTACGGACAGAACATTATGAGTGATGGAATGGTAAAGTGGTAAGGAAGTGGGTGAGAGCATTTGAAGATGTGGCTAATCGGACCAAAGATCTCATCACATCTTTTCACTGGTAAACTCTAGATCATCCTCCGTACAGCCCTGATCTGGCGTCCAGTGACTATGATTTATTCCTGCACTTGAAGAAACATCTGGGTGGTCAGCGAAGTCAAAACAGTTGGGAGATCAATGATCTAATTGATAATTGTGATCGTTATTGAAAAATAAATTATTAAAGGAACTCTTAAAAAAGGAATAATTATTTTCTCGGAAGCTGTCTTACTTAAATCTGTAATTCTTGGGAAGCTAGTGGTCGTGTATGTGCTCAATAATCCTCCCAAAGGTCTAATTCCTGGTTACTGTTTATTTTTTTATAATTTGAGATTGTTAAAAGTAATAGGTCGCTTTTTACGTATAACCTACTTATGTAGTAAAGAAATAATATAATACGTACTGATTGTCATTTTGAACGAAAAGGAAGAGGCAATCGGTCAGAAGTGTCATTCTTTTGCATGACAACGCCAGGTCTCATACGGCCGATGCCACAAGGCAAAAAGTGGATGCATTAGGCTGGGAAATGCTGGACCATCCGCCATATAGTCCTAGCTCGTCCCCTTGTGACTTCCATCTTTTTTGGTCCCCTGAAATAAGCGCTTGGAGGCCAACGTTTCCACGAGAACGACGCACTGGAAGCATTTGTGCTCCAATGGTCACAAGGACGTTCGAAGAGTTTCTACGATGATGGCATAATAAAGCTCTCAATCCGATGGGAAAAATATATTTCTAGGGCAGAAGACTATGTAGAAAAATAGGATATTATATGAATCGAAGTCTAATTAAATATATTCCAATTTTTCACATGACCGATCCCGGTTATATTTGATGCACCCTCGTAGAACTGTAGGGAACTCCCACGCGATGTCCGTTACACTTTAATCTAATGGTTTGGTTATCAGCGACTTCTTGTATTGTTGTATTTAGTAAAAAGAATAAATTTAATTAAAGCGAAGAATGTTGGTTTTTTATTTATACAGATGTGTGTTTTTAGCTGTTCCTTGTCATTATGTGTTTTTCGAATTTGTTACAATACCTGCTACTGCTCTCTAAACACTTACATTACTAATTATTCAATATTTGTTCATTAACATTGTTTGAACTAACGACAGTGTATGGCAAACCCAGTCGTGACTTAGAATAATGTTTGACAGTTGTACGCATATTTATGTAAGTACATACATGTATATGTAGTACCTGAGCGAATTTTATTACAGTGAGGTAGCATGTGACTGTGTTTGTTAAAATATTTAAATACAAAGATACAATAGGATCGTAATATATGTGTAATGAATTTGTTGTTGCCGTTTACAACGTAAAAACGATTAAATTAGGTACAGACCAAAATTCCTGAAACTTTTCTAATTTTTGTGGTAGCACTTTTTATTACGTTATCCAGAAAATTAATTTATTTCTAAAATTTTCAGCGAGAAATAAATTTTATTAAACCTCGTTAAAAATTTAAATAAAATATCCGTTGTCTATGTCCTGATTCGATTACCAAGTGTTAATTGCCCAATTAAAAAAGTTACGACTTTATAAAAATTCAGCGTTGTTATTAAAAGAAAAAAAAAATTCAAACTTAAAAATATAAAACTTCGACGTTTCACTTAATTTTTACTTTCTCTGTACGTATTTCACCTTTTTAGAGCATCTTCAGGGGTTTACAGAGTTTACACATAAACTAAATCTAAAAATACAATGTGTCTTACTTATATTTCACAAAATTAAACTATGTTTGATGTAGAAATCAAAATTATTAAAAATATCGCTGTAAATCATGGTTATCTGACTAATATAATAGATAAATTACTATTTAAAAAACGAAATAAGATGTTATTGTAGGGTATATTTCCAACAACAGTAATAAATGCAGATGATAACTTTAATTGGCGTAAAATACCATAGTTGGTAAATCAATCATTCAGGCAGGTAAAATTATAAGAAAGAATAATATCAACCCGGCGTACTTCAATAAAAATAAATTGTATTGAATTAGCGGATCCTTGATGGAAATCTAACATATTGAAATAAACAAACAGTTGATAACTTCTACAATTTATAAATAAACTTTACACGTGTTTCGCCATCACTGTGGCTTCTTCAGAAGTAAAAAATCTACTTAAAACTACCTAAGAGTAGATGTCTATAAATAGGCTGGTGCATCTTCATTAGAGTAGGCGAAAAGATTTAATAGTTGTGAGAGGCTTATATGGTATCCACTTGGTCATTAAGTAATATGTCTGTAGTTTTATATTTGTTAATTTCTTTACATTCTAATAGTGTAAGTTTTAAACTTTTATTTTCAATGTGTAAATTTTTTAGATCTAAATTAAATATATAGTTATCTTCTAACAAATGTTTGGCATAGTTAGAATCGGTTTCTTTGCTTCTATATGAGCTAAAATGTTCGTTCAAATGAATTCTAAAATTTCTTCTCGTCTGACCTATATAAATTTTTGAACAACAACCGCAATTGAGTTGACATATACCTGGTTTTATTAAGTTATCGACTTTGTCTTATTTTTTACGTAGAGGAATTATCAATACCAGGCATATATCAACTCAATTGCGGTTCTTGTTCAAAAATTTATAGTCAGTCGGAAGAAATTTTAGAATTCGTTTGAACGAACATTTTAGCTCATATAGAAGCAAAGAAACCGATTCTAACTATGCCAAACATTTGTTAGAAGATAACCATATGTTTAATTTAGATCTAAAAATTTTACACATTGAAAATAAAAGTTTAAAACTTACACTATTAGAATGTAAAGAAATTAACAAATATAAAAATACAGACATATTACTTAATGACCAAGTAGATATAAACCTCTCACCGCTATTAAATATTTTCCCTCACTCTAATAAAGATGCACCAGCCTATTTATAGACATCTACTCTTAGGTAGTTTTAAGTGGATTTTGTACTTCTGAAGAAGACACAGTGTTGGTGAAACACGTGTCAAGTTTATTTAATAAATTGTGGAAGTTATCAACTGTGTGTTTATTTCAACCAAAAATAATACTTTAGGAAAGACCTTACCGGAGTTTATGAAATAAAATTTACAGATTGTAATACCATATATATATATATGTAAATCAAAAATAAAAATTATCATCGGATTTAATGAGCATATACAATAATGCAAAATACAAAAAACATAGTTCAGGTTTAGCCACAGGCTTGATTGAAAATAAACACAACATATAAAAAGAGAACGTAAAATATTTACACAATCTAAAAGGAGGTTTAATATTGGACAAATACGAAATAATAGAAACCAAAAAAGCTTTAAATTAGAAGAAAGACCTAGCAAATGACTAAATGAGTTTCGAAAACAACCGCTTCTTTTACCCAAACGTAGTTTAATTCTATAAGATATAACTAAGACACATTGTATTTTTAAATTTGGTTTATGTGTAAATATTGTAAACTCCTGAAGATGCCCTAAAAATGCGAAATACGTATAGAGACATTAAAAATTGAGTGAAACTTCCATGTGTTTTATTGTTAACTTATTTATATTATAATTAAACATGTTTCACCAAGTGATGACGATAAATATTTTCAACATAGTTAAAAATATACTCCGGTTGCTGTAAATGCTGAAGCGAGAAATACGAGAAGAAATAATATTTCTGTTATAAAATACAAAGGAAGGAGTATAAAAGGCTTTATCGTGAAAAATGACTAAACGCAGCTGTAAACTATAAAGACTTCATTTTTCTCTGAATGGGACAATATTTTATTTCCTTTTGTTGTTATGGTGCTAAAAGTTCTACACCTCGTCAAAAAAAAATCAGTTAGAGCTTCTGGTTCATATTCCTAAAAATAAATCTACAAAGAGCAGACGTATCTTGAAAAATATTCTGTAAATGAAAATGTATTTTCTGACTTTTATGTATTTTTTTACAAGTTTGCTTACTTAACTAAAGGACAATCAGTAACTAATAATTGAACTGAAATAAGCAATAATATAGGCATTTAATTATAGCAAAGGAACTACATTTAATTGGTTTGTTGTAATCAGTCGGAAGGCTGGTTGGACACGCCAATCTTCTAAAACTAGAACATTTTAGTACATCCCTACCTATTTGGGAACACTAATTTATTCTAGACCTTCCTTTAGTCCTCTTTACTCCAGCTTCTGCATTTAATATGTCTCTAAGTAGACCTTCGTGTCTCAATGAACATGTTCTAATTAATGTTCTTACAAAATAAGCTTCAATACTAAAATTGATAGATTGATATGGGATGGGTAACAATGAAAGGAAGGGATAAAGTTTAAATTTTTAAAAATTGGATTGATTCAGCCGTTACTTTTTTAATAATTCATCTTAACGATAAATGAATAAACATAAACCATTTTTTAGAAACAGGTCATCAGTATCCTACTATAGAAAATCTTAAAATTATTCGTAATCTAAATAAAGGCTTTAAACTTAATATTTCAGAGTCCTTAAAAGTATATGAAGTATAAAAAATTTCCGAAAATAACCTGTTAAACGACCATGTAGATTTGTACCACTCAGTATTATTCAGTACATTTAATAATTAATGGTATTTCCAAAATATATATAAACACCACTGTACATCTGTTTATCTTCATTCAATTTGAATCATTTGTTTGACAATTACAAGCTATTTGTCGAAGTAATAGTCAAAAGGATTTGTAAATAAAAAAGTCATAATAAACAAAGTAGTGTTTATTAATTTATCTTTAAATTTTTGAATACTGATTTAAATTTAATAAAGGAGAACTATTAAAATCACTTTGATCGTTTAGTAAAGCCTTTAATTTATTGTATTTATTAATATAAAGACTTTCAGTTAAGTTTAATTTATGACTTTTTGGCAATTCTGTTAAAATGTTAAAATTATAGTTAAAAGTATGTTTTGCATTTAATAAATGCTCTGCACAAGTAGAATCGGCTTTCCCATTGGTATGCACTTCTTCTGTTCACTAATTCTTTGTTTGAATGATCTGCCAGTTTGTCCCACATAAACTTGATCACAGTCTCCGCATTCTAGCAAATAATCTCCAGATTCTAAAACTGATAAAGAATCTAAATTAAAAAACGACGATTTATAGCTAAAAATTCTTTGGACACTATCTATACCTGTTCAGCGGACTGTAATAAGATATTTAAGTTATTCTTCTTTTATCTATGTTTAGATATTATTAATCGTTAGTATAATTTAACCAACCTCTAATAATTTTAACAGATTTGATATAATTTGTGAACCTTAGAGTTGTAAAAATTAGAAGTTTTAGCTTTTATTTTTCACCGTTACCAATGTCTTGTATTTCCTAGATTTTTACTCACAGTTAATTAATTATTTATATCTTCCACTTTTATGAAAAATTCATCAGCTCGTAGCTTACCGTTTTATGTCGACTTTCTTGAAGTTTCTTTTGTCATTACTTTCTTAATAAAATACTTGGCTGTACTTTACTGACCTATATTGAAAAACTCGATATTTTTTTCGGACAAAGGCCATTATCAAGAGTAAATTCGCCCTTGTTTACGTTGTTTACTGAGTGTTTAAGATGCCTCGGATAATCGTGAGTCGACTGTGGAGTGCTAAACTAAACTAAAACCGATTGATATTCATCGTGAGATCTGTTGAGTTTATGGACAAAACATTATGAGTGATGGAATGGTAAGGAAGTGGGTGAGAACATTTAAAGATGGCCGCACAAATGTGCATAACAATGCCCGTCCGCATGTGGTAATCGGACCAAAAATCTCATCACATCTTTTCATTGGGAAACTCTAGATCATCCTCCGTACAGCCCTGATCTGGCGCTCAGTGACTACCATTTGATCCTGCACTTGAAGAAACATTTGGGCGGTCAGCGTCTTCGAAGTCAAAACAGTTGTGATGCAGTGGTTAACAGTTAACAAGTCAGGCGGCAGAGTTCTATGAGAGGGCTATTCAAAAACTGGTCACTGGTGAAACGTTATGACAAGTGCCTCAATATTGAAGGAAATTATGTAGAAAAGTAGATAAAGGTACAGGCTTTCATGTAAAAATAAAATTATTAAGGTATCTTTGCACGGTTTTTATTAATTTCAAAACGGTACTTACTTAAAAAACATGCCTCGTAGAAGATAAGAATAATAATAATAATAAAAATTATTGAACCAATAATAATAATAATAAGGGTGAATTTGAAGCAGATAACTTAAATTGGTTACTTACTAAATTTGTTTTGTATTTGCCTCTAAGGGGTTCACAATTAACCTTAAGAAAAATGTTTTTTTATATTATATTAGAATTGGAGACATATAAATTATACATTTGAATAGTTTTTCATTAAATGGAATCAATTCATAGTTCGATTGAAATCGCTTAGTTATCGAAAATGGATATACATCTGAAAATAGACGTGGGAATGTGGATTTTAAAAGTTTTATTGAGTGACTCATTTTGTTTGGAGGACATGTGTAAATAGTTGTTGTCGTTTGCGACATTTCCATTTTATAACGACCCACGTATGTAGATATTGTTATGTATTCGACCTTAACCCTGACGGTCTATATGTTATAAATACATGACACGTTTATGTTTTAATTTTATAACTGGAAGAGCATTCCAAACGCGAAGCTTGATCGCCGAAAAAACTTGTTTCTTGCCCCGAGGTGCACAGGTATAAAGTGAAAGAAGGGAGAAGTTGGTTAGCGCCTAAAGTCAACTAGAACCAACGCGACAATGTTGTAGGTATGTAGTAGTATTGGGAGAGAAGCAAAACACCAACACCGAGATATTTACACAGAACTCAGGTACATACGCAACTTAGTCGGAATCGATGGGGCAGGTAAAGACTATTGTCTCACTCGGGTGAAAGGATCACCGTAAATGATTTTAGACAGACATCGAAACACGTACTGTGCATTGTAGAATTGAGATAGCTCTTTACATAATTTTAAGTAAATACTAACATAAGCTGATAACACTTACGCTGACTGACTATTACAGCAGACAACTGTCATCTAGAAGTTCGGTTAAGAGATAATTTAAAATATATTAGTATTGTACTCTACTCCTGTCTCAGGGAGGTTCAAAATATACGAGGATGCACGTCAAATAAAAAAAAAACAGTTTTTAAAAAGATCTTGATGTTGGGTTTCTTTCAATTATATTAAAACAAAAAATTTCCGAATTTTCTAACCGGCCAGGCGTGGCGGAATAGATACAGCCCATGTGCTTAATTTTGATAGTAGGAGAAGGGTGTAGGGAAGGGGTGAGGTTGTAATTTGGGTACATTAAAAAATGAAAATTTCAATGTATAAAAGTGGAAAACAAGACTATTACAGCAGACTAGAAGTTCGGTTAAGAGATAATTTAAAATATATTAGTATTGTACTCTACTCCTGTCTCAGGGAGGTTCAAAATATACGAGGATGCACGTCAAATAAAAAAAAAACAGTTTTTAAAAAGATCTTGATGTTGGGTTTCTTTCAATTATATTAAAACAAAAAATTTCCGAATTTTCTAACCGGCCAGGCGTGGCGGAATAGATACAGCCCATGTGCTTAATTTTGATAGTAGGAGAAGGGTGTAGGGAAGGGGTGAGGTTGTAATTTGGGTACATTAAAAAATGAAAATTTCAATGTATAAAAGTGGAAAACAAGACTATTACAGCAGACTAGATGTTCGGTTAAGAGATAATTTAAAATATATTAGTATTGTACTCTACTCCTGTCTCAGGGAGGTTCAAAATATACGAGGATGCACGTCAAATAAAAAAAAAACAGTTTTTAAAAAGATCTTGATGTTGGGTTTCTTTCAATTATATTAAAACAAAAAATTTCCGAATTTTCTAACCGGCCAGGCGTGGCGGAATAGATACAGCCCATGTGCTTAATTTTGATAGTAGAAGAAGGGTGTAGGGAAGGGGTGAGGTTGTAATTTGGGTACATTAAAAAATGAAAATTTCAATGTATAAAAGTGGAAAACAAGACTATTACAGCAGACTAGAAGTTCGGTTAAGAGATAATTTAAAATATATTAGTATTGTACTCTACTCCTGTCTCAGGGAGGTTCAAAATATACGAGGGTGCACGTCAAATAAAAAAAAACAGTTTTTAAAAAGATCTTGATGTTGGGTTTCTTTCAATTATATTAAAACAAAAAATTTCCGAATTTTCTAACCGGCCAGGCGTGGCGGAATAGATACAGCCCATGTGCTTAATTTTGATAGTAGGAGAAGGGTGTAGGGAAGGGGTGAGGTTGTAATTTGGGTACATTAAAAAATGAAAATTTCAATGTATAAAAGTGGAAAACAAGACTATTACAGCAGACTAGAAGTTCGGTTAAGAGATAATTTAAAATATATTAGTATTGTACTCTACTCCTGTCTCAGGGAGGTTCAAAATATACGAGGATGCACGTCAAATAAAAAAAAAACAGTTTTTAAAAAGATCTTGATGTTGGGTTTCTTTCAATTATATTAAAACAAAAAATTTCCGAATTTTCTAACCGGCCAGGCGTGGCGGAATAGATACAGCCCATGTGCTTAATTTTGATAGTAGAAGAAGGGTGTAGGGAAGGGGTGAGGTTGTAATTTGGGTACATTAAAAAATGAAAATTTCAATGTATAAAAGTGGAAAACAAGACTATTACAGCAGACTAGAAGTTCGGTTAAGAGATAATTTAAAATATATTAGTATTGTACTCTACTCCTGTCTCAGGGAGGTTCAAAATATACGAGGATGCACGTCAAATAAAAAAAAAACAGTTTTTAAAAAGATCTTGATGTTGGGTTTCTTTCAATTATATTAAAACAAAAAATTTCCGAATTTTCTAACCGGCCAGGCGTGGCGGAATAGATACATCCCATGTGCTTAATTTTGATAGTAGGAGAAGGGTGTAGGGAAGGGGTGAGGTTGTAATTTGGGTACATTAAAAAATGAAAATTTCAATGTATAAAAATGGAAAACAAATGAATTTAACGTCAACAAAAATACTTATCTGCACAAATACCAAAATACAATATCGCAATATTTCAAGATCAATTCCATCAACAATATCATGATCAATATATAGCACCACAATATTATGTAACCTTGTTTAGCCGTTTATTGATCAAATGCAACTTTTAAAACATTTTGGTATTGAGAAACCGAAATAATTTAGAAAATTTGGATACAATACTGAAAATGTACAGGTACAGGTATAAGCACCCATTGTATTTAAACAAAACATAAATTAGACACAGATAACGTAAAATTGTTGCATGAATATAATAAAAGAAAAAGGTTGACATATTTAGAGCAATTAGAAATTAAGAAAGCAATACAAGAAAATGTAAACATAACCAATGATCAAATAGACCAATACCTTGGTTTTACCACTAATCATCACTCACACTAACATACATTAACCTAGTATATATAGGGAGCAATTTTACTTTTGAATTTTAGTATTGTTAGCATTAGATACTCTTGAAAAAGGTCTTATAAACCGAAACAATTGTAGAGATTTTACAATAAATTCCTTTGAAACATTTAAAAGCAAATGTTCGTTTAATATACTTACAATACTGATTGTCCAATGTTTTCCTTATCAAAAATTTAACATTGTTTTTTAAACTTTTTATTTCTTTGTCACACACACCTTTCGGTCACTTAGAGGATTGTCTTCAAAAAAACAAGCCTTGAAAAATTCGACTATTAAATTAATTGCTTCACCTATAGCAAAATCCTCTGAATATTTAAAATTTTTCACATTATCTATACTGAATCTTTCCTGCAGTCATTCGACCAAAATAGTACATTTCCTCAGGAGTCGTGAAATCATGATCTTTGATGTTTAATCAGAAATCCAAACGCTTCCAAAAGTTCCATGCGCTGTAAAAAAAGGACTTATCCAAATCAAGCCTTTTTACATAGTTCAATGTTTTTTCCAAATAGTTAATACTTTGTTGCATGAATATCTAAACGTCGAAAGTCGATATTAAAATTCTCGATTCGATGGAAAAATATCGATTGTTGCATTAAAAAAATTGGTGTTGATATTCAACACAAAATTTACGTGTAGTTGATAGTAGACTAATTTGATGGTGACATTTCAGAGAGCATTTGTTGTGAACAATTGAAAATGTTTCGGGTAAAACTTTTTCTAACGAAACAGGGGGAATGATCAATAATCAAGCTTACGTTTAAAAATACATTCATATATATATATATATATATATATATATATATATAAACATATATAATAGAAACTTATTACCAGTACAAAGAAATGAATTAAATGGTGAAGGTGCTGGGCGATATATCAATTAACAGAATGAATAAAAGATATAGTGTAATATGCATGGTATACCAAAATATTTCTTCAAATATGGAGATTATAAAGGGGTAAGGAAAATTAGTACTTATTATAAAAAATAATAAAGATAAAGTTATAAAAGAAAACCAATCAGGAGTTTATAAGTTAACATGTGGGTCTTGCCAAAAAAATTATGTAGGACAAACAGGGAGAAGCTTCAAAAAACGTTTGCTTGAACATACAAACAGTTATACAAAAAATTACACAGATTCTACTTATACCAACCATGTCACTATGGAGGGACGTCAATTTTTTACATATAGAAGCAAAGAGTAAGAGAATTAAATTAACACTATTAGAAACTAGATACTAGAAAATAGATATTTCAATGAACGACCAAACAGAATGCAATAATTCCCCCCTCTTAAATTTATTATAAAGACCATCTTAGCATATAAGTACTTTTGTTGTTAAATATCTTTAGTAGTAAATTTTCCTGTCTGAAGAAGCTAATGTTATTAGCAAACGAACTTCACGTGTGTGAATAAAATTGTGAAAGTCAATACCTTTGTTTTATTTATGATGTTGGATTTTTATCAAATAAAGGTCGAATCTATTAAATTTTAGGAAAGTTTATTGTTCGATAATGAAATAATACAAATTTTGGACAACAGAATTAGTTAAAAAAAAACTTTTTTATGTTTCATTCCCACCAGCTGCTCGTTCTGGTGGGCGGGCAGTCCCCCTGACTTACACTGTAGTGCGAAGCCGGAGGGTAGGGCGTAAGGCCCTCTTCAGCCTCTTTGCAGGAATCGTGGAAATGGGTGGGTGATGTGGTTAGAGAGAGAAAGATGAGATGGACGAAATAAAGACCGAAGAGAAGTGAAAGATGATCTGTGGAATGTTACTACCCCAGCATTTGTCTACGTGATCCAAGGAAACCACAGAAAACTTGGACCAGAGCAGCCGGACCCGGGTTCGAAGCGGTGATCTCCCGAATACTAAGCAATGATCTAGAGCACTAGACCACGCCGCTCGGTCAGAATTAGTTTTGTGTCATCCATTTTTATATTAATGGTAACCTTTGCTTCTCTCTTTCCTTCTTGAGTGCTCCATTGAACCAACCAAGTCTTTTTAGACTTTATTTTCAGTAACTAAATGGATTTCCTACATATAAATTATACGTAACATATGTACGTTCTTATTATTATACTGAATGTAAAAGGAAAGACGCTTCTGATTGTAAATAAAGAACTTAAAAGGTTTTTTCTTTACTTTCCATTTGGATGATGTGGCAAGAACGTACGTAATTGTTTACTCTATCTGTTTTTTTTTATGTTAAGGATTTGTGTTCGACTAAATGACACAAAACTAACTGGAGTTTTTCTAATATTTCTCATTTTTCGTACGATTAATCCTGGAAACTTGACTTTTTTTTAAATTACGTCCCAGGATTTATTACAGGGAACGCGCAAATTTTAATTAAACTCCGAACCTTGGGATAATTCATTGACAAATCTAAGACCAGTATATGAAAGATTTTCTTCTTGTTCTCTTATTTTATGAGATATTCTCTATGAAAAGGATAAGGAAAGTGTAATATTTAATCCTCTCTGCCTGTCTAAGAGATACATATTCTACTTCATTTTATTCAATATCTTTGTTTAGTAAATACAGATTTAACTCTTTGATAATGGCTTCATAGCCGAAACATGTTTTTTAAATAAAAATATTGAAACAATACCAAGTGTCTTTCTATAATTAACTTATATACGTATTATGTACGAGTGTCCTATCAATTCCTTATTTTTGAATCAAAATTTTAATGCATTCCAACAATACAGATCTTTTCGGTTGGCGACATTAGTTAGTTGCATATAATATAATAGCAAATGCCAGACACCCACGTTAATTGTTATTTTTATTGCTTAGTAAAAATGACTATATATATATGCTGGTATCGTAATGGAGTACCTATAATAATTAAATTTGTTATGTATGCGCATAACCCTGATATTTAACGTTTCACTCATTAATACTCGTCAGCTATTAAATCACTGTGTTGTAAACGAGTTGTTCATTCAAGCCATATTAGTGGTGTTCATTTTGTAAATTACCATCGTGTTTGTAACAAATAATTGTTATAAATAACTTTTGTAGGCTTTTAAATGTATCTCCCTGAGCAAATACCATTCTACGAGGGTGTATTAAATATAACCGGGATCAGTTTTGTAAAAAATTCGAACTATATTTAATTAGACTTCGGTACATATAATATACATAGTCTCCCGCCCTAGAAATATATTTTTCCCATCGGATTGAGAGATTTATTATGCTATCATTGTAGAAACTCTTCCTAGGTTCTTGTAACCATTGAAGCACAAGTAATTTCACTGCGTCGTTCTCGTGAAAACGTTGGCCTCCAAGCGCTTCTTTCAGGGGCATAAAAAGATGGAAGTCACAGGGGACAAGTCGGGGCTATATGGCGGATGTTCCAGCATTTTCCAGCCTAATGTAACTAATTTTTGCCTTGTGGCATCGGCCGTATGAGACAGATTGCTTCTTCCTTTTCTTTCAAAATGACTATTTAGCGACAAACAGTAGAACACAATAATATTGCGCATTAATCGTGCATAGATTATGGAAAAAGTCAACGAGAGAAACACCTTGTCAATCAAAAAACACTGTTGCCATTACCTTTCCGGCCGAAGACAGCGTCGTTGGTCTTCATTGGTTCAATGTTAGCTTCTGTCACACTTCTACTTGGGTGGTGAGCATGGCTATCGTTCTCGATCTGTTCACGACCTTCAGAAAATTCCTTGAGCCATGAAAACACTCGAGTTGGATTAACCCCCACCTTGGCCAAAAACTTAATAATAATCCGGTGCTCCACAAAGACATGTACTTCTGCTTCTTTCATTGGCAAATAATTGAGTAGTTTCCATAAATCACTAATCAAACTAAAGTTGCTTCATGTATTAGAATTATTATAATCGGGTTTAGGTTTGTTTAAACCTCGAAGACATGGGTGATTCCTTAGCATTCTTATTTTGGTTACATTTCCTGCCTACGAGTTAAAGGAAGCTTCCCAGAAGGAGAGTAACCGCTACTCTTCCTCAAGTAGACCGAGGTAGTTAAAAATGAGGTCAGCAACAGAGGATGTGGGTAGAAATTTTCATCTCCTTGTCGCAAAAATTGGTATTAGTCCCAGTTTATTCTTGTGGTAACGCAGTTATTCGTGATCTGTGAAGATTTCTATAAGCTAAGTTGCTAAGCCTGTGAATTTCCTAGTCTTTGCAGTTTGTGCAGAAGATGAAGACTATTGCTTGCGTACATCCCCATTGTGTTTCCCAGTCTCTTCATTGTTCCGATGAAGCTCATTTTGAGGTTACAATGAGGCGTTGTTGGTCTACGTGGGGCTCGTTATCCTTTATGCTGCTATGTATGGCCTGGCACCTAGAGCAAGACTACCTTGATTTGTGTTGATAGTCTGTTGAGGGCTCTTAGCTTAGACTCTATATATGATAGTTGGTTAAAATCAAGTAACAAGTAATTTACTGCCGTCTGTAGATATTGTACTGAATAAATTTGCAAATGTGTAGCAAATTTCTACAGATGTTGTTTATCACGTCGTTTGTAGTTATTCGTTAAACGTTGTTTCAAGGCAGAAAGTAAATTGGTCGATGTTCTGTCGAAACTATCTACGACGTGCTGATGTGAACCAATGAGTTCGAAATCGCGATCCACGTCTAACTGTCTTGACAAATTATTGACCAAGAATTTATGGTTCATTCAATTTCTACTTTAAATTTGAACGCTATTTCATTTTTTGTGGATCATTGTTTTGTGTTTATTGACCCGACAGCGACGGGTCCAAATAATGTTATCTTGTTGGTATATACTTGTGCATTTAAAAATCTCACTAATGAAATTATCAACATGGAGACACGGTGCAGCAACGTGCAGTGTACGGTTCATTACTTGTTGGCAATAAATTGTATGCTATCGCAATTGTTGGTGAATAAAGGTGTACAGTTTTAATTCAATTAAAACTTTCGACTGGATGCCTACCACCACCGTCGCTAGTCTTATCTGCTACATGTTGCTATTAAGTTTTGATTTAATATTCATAAAGTTTCACGAAGAAGCGAAGTCAATTATTAATACAGCGGTGCTGCTAATTTTATTAAGTAGATCCTTTAATAATCAAGATTACATGTAAGCCAATATCGGCTGACTAGATTGATATACAAAAGTGGTGAAAATATCCAGATTTTTAAGAAAGGCAGTAATTTTTTAAACAAGTTGTGGTTCCTTTAATAGTTAGATAACTCCAGTATTTTGTATCACGAGAGGAGATAGCTCCATCAAATTACCTGTACGTCAGCACCATACATATGTGGATCAATATTCCATAGTAATGATGATTTCGTAAAACTTTCAACGTTAAAAATTTTCATAAAAATTATTAAGTTTTGCTTCTATACTACATAGGTGTATACATGTATATATAACAAGAATGCCCACTTGTTAGGCAATGTCAAAAGTCCGTTTATATAGTAAACAAGATTTATATTGCAATTAAAAAGTTGTGCTCCAGAAATTTTTGCTTCGAATGTAACCTATATGCTTTCTCATTTCCACTGTACTGAGAATATGAAAAAAGTGAAGAATAATTGGGTTTGCAGTATGAACCTTTGTCAATTGTTTACAGTTTGTGATTTGCAGGTCTATATACTTGATTCTAAAACAAAAAGAAAAAACAACAACTTTACCTGCTGTAGGTACTTGTGTATAATAAATGTGCCGTATAGCTAGAAATCAATAAAACTGTAAAGAATATTTGTAAAAGAAAAATAAACGTAGAATACTTTTCCGTAATGTCAATAACAGAATTAAAGCTCTTTCGTTATAAAAATTGCTGTTTAACGCTACGGGGGTGCACTTAGTGTAAAACCTATTTTAATAGTGAAATATAAATAAAAACACTAAGGGTAGTTTCACCAATTAAAAAACAAACGATGAGAATAGAAACACTAGGTTTATTTCACTAAAAAGGTTTTAATTTGCCTTCACTATAATATTGTTTCGACCCTCTCGGGTCATTACCAAGAGAGAAATACAGTTACTATATAAAATTGGTTAGTTGCTTAAATATATACGAGGGTGGATCAAATATAAACAAGCCTTTTTAAATTGCGCATCGGATAGTTGTTCAAGGTTAGAAACTTGAAGTAGGTATATTAGGTGGCACGGAAACGACGTGTCGTTTGTAACCTACGATGAGACGTGAGTATATCATTACACTCCAACATGAAAACGAGCAAGCATGGAGTGTTGGCGTAAAGATGAATCAAACCCAGTGAAGCTGATAACACGTCTGTCTGCGGGCTAAGTTTTAGCCACGGTTTTTTGAGACTGGAGAGGGGTTCTGTTGGTTGATTTTTTGCACGAGCGAAGAACCACTAAGGCAGCCTACTACTATATTCTTCTCAGTCAGGTAAATCTTGCTTATCACCGAAAAAGGAGGACGCACCCCATTCGTGAGGTGTTAGTCTTGCACTATAACTCTAGGCGGTATGAGTATCGCCGCTTTAACGCAGTCCCAAATCTGTAAAATACACTGGACTCGGCTAGAACACCCTCCATATAGCCCAGACTCATCCCCTTATGACAAAAACATTGATTCTTCCAATTATACAAACCACCTAATCACTCATTATCATAAATTTAATGAAGATTTAAAAATATTACATACAGAAAATAATAAACTAAAACTGTTAATTAATAAATTTTAAAATTTCCCCACTACTAAACCTTTTTCCTCTACCCCTTCCCTCAACTAGCATATAAGACAATTTGTTGTTAAATTAATTTAAGTTCAAATATAACTTCCGAAGAAGCCAAAGTTTGGCGAAACAATTGTTAAGTGATAATTAAATCTGTTGAAATTTATAAAACACTGTTTTATTCAAAATTAGTGAGTAATATTCGTTGGTGGTTTTTGTTGTTCTTAAAATAAGAAATAAATTATTTCAAAGACACTAACTCTAAAAAGGGTATATTCAATTCTGATTAGGTACGAAAAAATACCTGAGGTTGTATATAAGTAATGCAGATAATTGTATTATTTCTTGTAGGTATGCTTTAGGAATTTATGAAACAATTCCAATTTTAGGGGTTGTGTGGACGGTTTATGATTGAATGTCGGCCAATGTACGAATATTTAAAAAGTTTATGTTCCAGTTCTTTTCGTATTGATTTTCCTTTAAGTCCAGTGCCGTAACGTCTCTATCGCCAATCAGAAGACAGGCAACTGCAACCACAGAGCTTTCCCTTGACGTAAACAGAGGCCAGAAAAAGGACTTTATCTTTCCCATTTAATTGAATTCCGTCGAATTTCATCGGGCTAAATATCGCAAGAAAAGGCAAATGTTGATGAAGCAATAAGTAGATCGTCGTGCTGATTTCAATTTCAGATCAGACTCCTTTCAACCATTCCTCTCGGCATATTTATATATTCGTTTTATTGATTTCGGTTTAGATTTAATACTTACACCCTTCACCTATATTTCGAGATACTTTTTGAAATTGCGTTTTGAACGATAATGATATCGAAACGTTTGCTGAAGGGTACAAACAAATACGAAGTTTCAAAACGTTTTACGTTTCAAACGAAAATTCATTTTTATTATCGTATAAGGTATCTACTCCCTTCTTTAATAAGGGGTAGATTACATTTTAAGAATTCATCGCGGAGTACACTTAAAAGCATCGTACTCCAAAAATAAAATATCGAAGATATTTTTAGAACGCTTTATATGGATGTTACTTCCACTTTTCTGTCAGAAATCTTTAAACGAAAACATCAATTCCTTAGGACACCATGTTGTATATTATGATTTGTTTTCTTATAAGAACAGTATAATAAGTTTTTGGTCAGTATTTAATAGAAACTACACTACCTATTTTGTGAGTCGCGATTTCGATCTGTTAAAAAACAAGTTGATATGATGTTTATGTATGACTGTGTTTCTACATTTATTAATATCTGCTGCTAACTGAAGATATGCTGCATTAACTGGATATTACATAAACTTAGTTTAAATTAAGTAATTGATTTGGCTGTTACTCGATGAATGTTAATATCCATATTCAGAATTAAATTAAAAAATATGAAACTTTCACAGATGTTTATTTATCACGACTATAGTTTTGCTACGCTATAGTTTTTACAAGTGACTAGTTGTACTAAGTTGATGAGATTTTTAATTTATATCTAGCATAACTTAACAGGGGTGGGGGTTTATGTTTGAATAAATTTAAAGGTGATAAATTGTTTAGATCTAATTGGTCGTTAAGTAATAAGTCTACATTATAATTTTATATTTTATTATTTTCTAATAATTCTAAAATGTTTAATTTTGAACTTTTTCCTAAAACGTGTAATATTTTGAAAATTTTATTATTTCTCTAGATTGAGATGTATTGCAGATTTGGAATTTTGTTTTTTATTTTTGTAACTATTGAAATGTTCAGTTAATCTAATATCAAAAGATTTCCTGGTTTGACTAATGTAGCAGTTTTGATTTTTCAGATTTATTCTTATTGTTTTTTATAATTTTTCCTAATTTATTAGATGTACTAAATGTTATATTTATATATTTTTTGATTGAAAACTCGTTTTAAAGAACATATTGGTAGACTCACACAACACTGTTTAAAAGAAAATAATGGTATAGATCTCAATAATTTAAAATTACGCCACTGCCAGTGAAAAGGCAAAAAATTAACCCTTTTAGAATTTCTAGAAATAATAAATGTTTTACGAACAAAGAAGAAGATTATAAATAACCAAAACGAATTGTACGTCATTAACACCTAACTCCTCCTGGGTAGGGAATTCCAAAGACCATTTACCCCATAATTATCACATTTTAATTTAGTATAGTTTGTACTCCAGAAAATGGCTATTTAGCCGAAACAATTGTCGAGTTTGTGTTATAATATATTTGTTAAAGTCTTCTGTGTTCTTAATTTAATTATTAAAATGCTTCATCATCCTTGCACCATCCAAAGTTTAAATGTTCATTAATTTTACTGCTGGAACTTATTGTATTTCAGTTGACATTTTTATTTACTAAAATGTTTCAATCAATAAACAAAAGACAAATTAATATTTACAATTTTATTTTCTCACCTAAAGGTAAAATAAAAGGCGGCACTATATTTTGTACTGCGATGTACTTGGATGTTGCTTACAGATAACTTATACCAGAGAAATATTTGAGTTCAAACCCTATTCGGTTAGCAAGTTTGCCTGGTGGATTGGGGTTTCTACTCTGTAAATCAAAAGATAAAGCTAAAGATTATTTTACCAAACGAAGTTTCCAACTTATAAAGTTAATAAACAGAGCAATAATGGCGAAAATTAAATTCTTCAACTTCATTCCTTTTGATCTGCTATGTCCTTAGGTGGTACTTTGATGTGGATCGTTATTTTCCGACTTTAATGTTATATCATAATATCTACTAAAATACTCTTTTACACATAATGAAAATAATATACGTATGTCGAAGCGTTAGCTATTTTTAATTCTATTTTTATTTTAATTTAATTTACAGAATTGAAGAACGCATTAATATTCTTTTCTTATTTAATTTTGCGACGGTTTATCCCCATTTCGTTCCAACTTTAGAATCTATGATTCGTTTAAATGATTCTATTATATGTTAGTAAAGCAATAGCTGTATCCTGAGACCACTGCCATTAAATTTCGGTGTAATATCATGTACCTCGCTAACGGGTAAAAAATATGGATTAAAGCCGAAGTTTGAAATAATCGTTTCTATGCAAGCATTTCTACAAATAGTTTATAAATCAATATTATGACAACAGTACTGTATAATATTGTCCCTGAAATCCTGGCCTTTGCCTGTCATGGATTATTATTTATCAATAGGTATATGTTCTATTTAACCTGTATTAACACATGGGCTGAAAAGTCCCGGGCCTAACAAAGGAAACAAGTTTTTTTTTGTTCAAATTTGGTTTTATTCATCAATATAATCTCCATCAATAAAACACAATCATTCCAGCGCTGCTCTAATATTTCAATACCACTTTTGTAGAACAATTTATCTTTTCCTTTAAAATAGGCCTCAGCTTCAGCGATAGAGGTTATATCCATTTGAGCGAAATTTCTTGCAGGCTAACATTTTTCTTAGGCAAACTGCAAACAGCCAGTAGTCACTGGGAGCCAAATTTGGAGAATACGGCGGATGCGGGAGCAATTCTAAGTTCAATTAATATAGTTTTGCCATTGTTTTAATTGACTTGTGACATGGCGCGTTGTCTTGATGAAACATAATTCAAACGCTCCAATAACGCTATATAATTACTACAGCTTACTGTTGATGGTATTTCCCTTCTTAAGATACTCGTTAAATATTACACCACGCACATCCCAAAATACCGAGGCCACAACCTATGTGTTAGGCCTGAGACTTTTCAGCCCATGTGTTAATTATTTCTGTGTTAATTTTGGAACATGGATGTGTATAGGTGCGAATGTTGGACGGTAAAAGTTGGAAGCGTTTAAGATGTGGTGTTATAGGCGGTTGTCGAAAATACAATTGATCGAAAAGGTTAGAAATGAGGAGGTATTAGAAAGAGCAAGAGGACAAAGGCCTCTATGGAATTCAATAAGGAAAAGGATAAATAGGATGGTAGGACACCTTTTGAGACATGAAGATCTAGTTAAAGACATATTAGGAACAGAAATAGTGGTAAAAAGGACTAGAGGAAGGCCTATATCGTATTACTGTTCTCAAATAGTAAGGGATGCAAAATGTTCTAGTTTTAGAGAAAAGCTAAGATCATTCAATCCATACCAGAATTATGATTGGGTTGATGGGTCTGATTGATTAGGTTCAGACGCTTCGTCGGCTTAACTTTAAATATATCAAACCACATTTTAACTAATGAAAAGACCATCTTCAAGAAAAGCCTAGTAAGTTAACGTCAACATTCCTTATTCCTTCAGAGACAGCTTTACCCTAAGACATTTTTAATTGTCAACAACAAGAAAGTCTCAAAACTTTCAAGCAATTAGTACAAAATTTACCATTTTTTTTCCATAATGTTATAGCGCACTGTGAAACCAACGGGCACGTAGCTAACGTTTGAATAAAATTAGTTCAATTACCTGGGTAATCGTTTTGTAATGTTCAAGTACAGAATTGTTAGGAAATAGAATTAAATTAGTTTGCTCGTGTGCTGTTTTATTCAACTGGATGGATTCTACGGTAAGTATTACCACCGATTGGTAGGTATAAACTAATAGGCATTTGATTGTGTTTGGTAGAAGGGGAGGTGGGTTGTAAATCAGGGCAGGTACAGATTGCATCAACGTGAACAGGAAATGACTGGAATTGGAGTGGATTTGTGTTGGTATTGTGGCTGATGCGCTTAGCTTTGCGTTCACCATTAGCGGAACAGTCTCGACCGCCAGATAAGCAATTCTGCGAGCTTTCTGGATATGTACGCCGTATCGGTACAAGCAAGCAAGCAAGTATAAAGCTCTTATCTTGTAATAACCACTTCAAGCTTCGATGAGTTCATTATCGACGTTTCTGTGGCCTTTACCTCCTTCCTGATACGACCGCGGGGACCAGTACCGTCACGCCACTATTGGGATGGGCAAATATATAAGGAAAAGCGTTTTAGACACGTCCCCACCTTCATTTAAATCCATTATGTTTTGTAGAGAGGTAATTTTGTAAGAGTTTAGGTAGACTACGTATTTGTCTAAATCCTCGTATCGAAAGGTAATAAAAAAATTAACAGTACGAGTAGATATGACTAATGATTCCAGTTTAAAGACAAAGAGTTAGTCTTTTAGACGGTGTTAATTGCATAAGTTAGTTACAGTCAAATGAGAAATCAAGTAATCACGTTCTTTCTATACAGAGTGATTCTGAATTCCTGAAATACTGATTATATTCTGAAATTTAATAAAAAACTATAGACTACAAGTAAACGTTTAACCGATCATGTAAAATGCTAAGAATAATCCTTTCCACAAGGCAGTAGCAAACGATTGGGTATCACAATCACAGTTCGGCTGGAACGTGTATACATGTATGCGCATCGCAATTTTATACCAATTCCAGTAACAGTATATCCAACAAGCGATGATATAAATAATACTGAAATCTTATTCTTGGCCGTTGTCCATCATATTGTTCGATTATTTTAGGAAACTACAAGCTGCTCTTGTCGTACGCGCCATAATCGCTATCACCCTACTAATTATCAATGCATTTGACATTCCTATAACAGAGTCTCACTATTGTCGGTTAAACTTTTATCAGTAGTGTATGTTATTACTACGCAAGGTACAAGCAGGTACCTAATGTAAAATTACTTAGAGATTGCATTCAAATCAACGACATAGTGTGAACGAAGCAATCCAAAAAGTAAACCCACGTCGTTTTAAGTGTCGTCAAATAGGGTGCAAATAATAAGATTTCTCAAGGCCCTCAAAATAAGCGATTGTTTCTACGATGACCTCTTCATCTGATCCAAATATTTTACTGACTAGCCATTTCTTCAGGTTTGGAAGTAGTCGAAGGGGGCCAAATCCGGAGAATTAGGTGGATGGCGTAGCAGTTTGTAGCCCAATTGATGAAATTTTTTCTTGGCTAAATGCGGTCGTTTCTCCTTCTGATTCAAAACAGTGTCAAATCTATCGAGCTCAATGAGATATCCACAGCCTCAGTCAACTCGCCACTCACGCACTTTCAATCTTCTATCATCTAATATCATTCCATGGTTTTTGTCAACTATTTCTGGTGTAAAGATTTCTTTTGGACTGAACGTCGGCGTCACTTGCACTCATGCGAACACAACGAAACTCAGTAAATCCCTTTTTAACCATTGAAACCGACAATATAGAGTCTCCATGGTATTTATCAAGCCTCTCCTTGGTTTCTTTTTTCTGGGATTTTTTACGCAAAATTTAATGCTTCATCAGCACACGAAATTCACTTTTCTACCATTATTTTAGAAATTAACGAGGTTAGCTGCTTTCAATGGCTGTCAAACATAAAATAAACGTTATAGCTTGCTCAAAATTTTACAGTAGTTTACTAACTTAACGGAAACAGTGTTGCCGTTACAGTAAATAGCGGGAGATTCAAAAAGTCACGGACTTATCAAACCACCCTCGTAATTTTTCTGATGTCTTGTTTTTTGGAATGGGTTGAAACCCAAAAATATTTCAGATCGTCGTTGAGACTTTTCTTAGGTGTTCTTTTGGGAGGTACAGAAAAATAAAAAATATCTATTATTAAGTAAAAAAGGGTATTTAAACGAACAAAAAATTCCAGAAAATGTAAAGGAAATATACTTATTTTTATTAGAGATATATTAAACTGTGAGGCAATTTAAATGTTTTACATTTACAAATACGTAAAATTTCGCTTTCTACCAGTATAATAGTGGGTGGATCTCCCTGTATATGCAGGACAATCGTGACGAATGAAGGGTAAGTATTATTCACGTCGCAGTGAACATTGAAAAGCGCCGTGGGTGTTGTCGTCGCGGCTATATGCCAACCGCCCACGACCCCTAATGCTTTGAAAAATAAAGGGAAAACAAGTAATTAGTTCCGGTTATTTATACCCGTTAAGATCGTGTGTTAACTGTCACGTCGGTTGCAGGCTGAATTACATGCCGTTTTGATGCTTGTAATTTAAACAAGTTTTCCATTTTCCTCCGATCTTAAAAGCTTCATAAGGTGTGGCTTTTGTAATAACACTTTAGAAAGCTTGCTATACAGGTAAAGGTCATATACAAAAGCTATATTCCCCGCGTTTTGTTATAGATGAGCCTTACAAGCTTTACTTATTACCGGAAATCTTTCTTAAGAGAGAATAACTGACTGCTGAATTATTGAACTGTGCGGTCAGTTATACAGTATGTCCATAATAACTTCAGTAATTAACTATGATGGTTAGAAGGGAAGATATATTCCTTATAAAAATAAACAACAATTAAATGAGAAAGTTTTAGGAGCCCTGTTTTTGTTTCGGGCTGTAGGGCGGTGTTCAAAGTGAATTGTTAAGTCCAGACGTTTCGTCGGCTACTGCGGCTGACATCATCAGTGGTAGTGCTGCGTTGACAAAGTGAACGTAGGTTTTATCTCGAAGTTTCGGCAGCGACTGGGTGACTGGGTAACCCAGGTAACCCACTGGTAACCAACCGGGTAACCCAGTCGCTGCGGAGACTTCGAGATACAACCTACGTTCACTTTGTCAACGCAGCACTACCACTGATGATGTCAGCCGCAGTAGCCGACGAAACGTCTGGACTTAATAGTTCACTTAGGGGATTCCATTCTATTATGGGTTTTGGTCGTGAAAGCCTTTGTTCTTATATTTGTCATTATTGTTTCAATATCTTTTCATTTTATCGAAGTTCATTTTATTTTGGATATGTTAAAATTTGTTTTCCCATCATAAAAATTCAACATTTTATAGGATGTTATTATCGTACGATAATAAAATAGCGTTCTTTTTCTTGATGCTAAACGTTAAATTTGAAGTTTTCTGAATGTGAATTGAATTCAATTTATTAAACGTCGTATTCTTTAGAAAATGTTACCATCATATGGTGTATATAGGTATGTACTTACATACATAAATACGATCGTCGATCGTCTCACATAATCTTGAACGTTACAAGTTCCGATTTCTGTTGAAATGGCGCTTCATGTTTTCTATTTCTTATTTGTTGTAAACGTTTTGGAAAATGTTTTTTCCTGTTGTATTTATATCGTACATCACGAAGCTGCGGTAGTCTGTTTCCTTTTCCGATCTCCTTCAGGCAATCCACAAACGATAAATCCAATCACTTTCCAGTTTATTTGAACGCAGCGGGAGAAGAATCAATAGGATATACATTTCCTTTGTCATCAAGGATTTAGTTCACTATATTTTTCAATAATATACATATAGGTATTAAATAAGTTCAAATAACATGAAGAAGTATAATGAATAAACTAACTGTGGACAATAGTAGATGGTCTGGATGAAATTGTAATGTCACTTGTTCTGAAGATGCCCTTGTAGGATGAAACAGTTGTTAAGAAAAATAGATGCGTTAGTGGAAATTTTGTGTTTGTTATTATTGACAATTATCTTATTTATTATTAATTCCAATTTATATATAAGATAGGCTGTAACAGTCGATGATGAGGTATGCAAGGGTGAAGGGGGAAGGGGGAGGAAAGGACCCAGTCGTAGCAAATTGTAAGAGGATGTAAGGTCCCTTGTGAATCAACAAGAGCGAAAGTAGAGTTAAGAAAACAAACTAAGCTATTTTAGCGGTCGAGTACGTGGGTAATTTTAGATAAACACGAGACGGACGATATGAAGTCTGTGTTTCATTCCCACCAGCTACTCGTGCTGGTGGGCGGGCAGTCCTTCCGACACACACTGTAGTGTAAAGCCGAGGGTAGGGCGTAAGGCCCTCTTCAGCCTCCTTGCAGGAATCGTGGGAATGGGTGGATGGTGTGGTTAGGGAGAGAAAGATGAGACGGACGAAATAAAGACAGAAGAGACGTGAAAGATTATCTGTGGAATATTACTGCCTCAGCATTTGCCTAAGTGATCCAAGGAAACTACAGAAAACTTGGACCAGAGAGGCCGGACCCGGTTTCAAACTGGTGATCTTCCGAATACTAAGCAATGATCTAGAGCACTAGACCACGCCGCTCGGTAGCAAGATCTAAGGAAACCACACATAAACATGGAGGATTAGGGCAGACGGACTTGGAATCAATCGAATCTGTGTCTACTTGGGAGGTAGTCTATGATCTAATCACTGCTCGGTCGACTACTCGGTAAAGAGTTTCGAATTAAACCCCTGTACTACAGTTGACACTCCTCAACCAAGAGTCTCACTGTTTGAACTTTAAAAATACTTAAAATACTTAAAGGAGAGTTGTCAATTAGGTAAATCATCCTCGTCATCTTCGTAGATAGCTTAATTTACATAAAACGTCCTATAAAACTACAAAAAAAAACAATTTTTTGGTAACACCAAATGTACATTTTCAATAGTAAATAGAAAGTCAAATTAGGAAACCAAAATTATATCGTATATTCGTCTAGTTACTACCAGTAGTTACTGAAAGACCTCGAATAGGGGATTATTAGTAAATGGCAAAACTAAATTTATGAGGGAATTGTACATTTGGTGTTATCAATAAGTATTTGTTTTGTAGTGTTATAAGGCGTTTTATTTCAATTATTAGATCCTTATTAAAGAATGATTGGTTTTGTAAATTTTCCTCCTTTTGCCTTTGTTACGGTGGTTCATCCAAATGTAATTTCGGAATTTCAACATTATTTTGAAAAACTGATAGAGTTGGCTTCTACTATATGAAAGTTAATCATAATGACATGAGGTAAAGAAAACACTTATTGAAAACTTTCACTTAATTTTTATAAAAATTCTTAACAAGTTTCGACCTACAAGTCCATCTTCAGAAGAAGGTAACTAGGTAACAACTATTTGGACTTAAATACTAAAAGTATTTTCAAAAAAGAAGGAATTAAAATCCTTATTCGTCTAAATTTTAAGACCAAAGATCTCACATTTTGAACGCGTCCTACCAAGTAGGCACAACGAACCGAAAGCCACATCCCACGACCGGTTTAATTCCTTCTTTTTTGAATATGTTATATTTTCGTCTAGATGTCCATCGGAATCAACAGTGTAATTCAATGCCGGTAGGGGTATTAGCCCTCGGAGTAGTTGTTTCTATATTTATATTTATATTTATATTTATATTTATTAAAAATATTGTTAGGGTGCGGGGTGTAGATACTTTACACACGTTCTAACAATAGGGGAATCGTAAATATTCTCTATTTTCGTTTGTACAAATTGTAACAAAGGAAATATTTATTTATTATTTATTCGAAAAAGTCAATTCAGTTTTACTAAGAAATATAAATATGTTAATACTTTCAATAGAACTCGTGGTGGGGAAATTATGAAATATCTTTAAAATACAGATTAAACACACAAAAAATGCTTTTAAATCTGTTTTTTGGTAAACAAATAACTCTTGATGAAGACTTCGTACGTCGAAACGTATGTAGAGTGTTAATAAACATCTTTTAAAATATTTAAAAGCATTTTTTGCGTGATTAACTTTTACTTATATATACGTTTGTGTTCAATATTTACTTTTTATTAGTAACGTTTTCTTTAATCATTAATTAGTTTTATGCTATTCGAGTTGATAATCAGTACAGTAGATGTCGATACATGTACCACTCTTATTTATTGGAGTAACATAGTCGTACATCATTGGTGTTTGATTTGTTAAAGATACGGTAATGATGCAGCATGCAAGGAGATTTAGATAGAATATTAACTTTTGTAGGTAATCTTGCTAATTCATCTGTTGCCCCCTCCTGAGTATTAAGTGTCACATTGGCAAATGAAATGAAGATAAAACTACTTAACAAATCATTATATTACTTAGAAATAATTTGCCAAGTAATCTCTCTAAAAAAAATTACATTTTGGACTTTGATCATAACTGGCGAGCAGCTACCTACAAGTCTTTTTCAATAATTTACCATTTTACCTTATCATAAATAAAACAAAGGTATTGGTTTTCACAATTATTTTCACACACGTGACGATCGTTTCGTTAATAATATTAGCTTCTTCAGACAAGGAGTATTTACTACTAAAGATATTCAACAATAAAAGTACTTTTATACCAAGATGGTCTTTATAATAAATTTAAGAGACGGGAATTATTGCATTCTGTTAGGTCGTTCATTAAAATATCTAGTTTTTTTTGTAATTATTAATTTCCAAAGTTTCTAATAGTGTAAGTGTAATAGTAATAGAGAAAAACAATTGCTTAAACTTTTTAGATTGAACGTTTACTAAAATAGATAACTATATATAATTTTCAATATACCATAAACATACCCATACAGATTTAACGATACACAAAAACTCATTTAACCCGATGCAACATAATTAGCTGCTTATAAAAGTATGACACCGACTGCTTAAACAAATAGCGTACAATAATGGTTGCAATCCAAATTGAAAATATAATAAACAAAATACAACATGAAATAGCACTACAATTAATCTATCCGTTTGCAATAAATAAAGAAACTAAATTCAACATATAAATACATAGCTTGGACCATTTACTTTACGAATAAAACAGTTAATTATTTACATAAATGCAGTCTGAATATTACATTTAAACGAATTCCTCACTAGGCAGTTTTATAAAAAATTATAAAGATAAAGTTATAAAAGAAAACCAATCAGAAGTTTATAGGTTAGCATGTGGGTTTTGCCAAAAAATTTACATAGGACAAACAGGGAGAAACTTCAAAAAACGTTTGTCTGAACATAAAAATAGTTATATGATGAGGATTTTCCGGGCTGACGAGCCGTGGTCGAGTGGAGTATTTCTTACTTCCAAACGTTTCTTTCGAAACTGCGCCGAACATCTTCAGTGGAGACGATGACTTCTAAGAATTATTCTCGGAGGGTCAGTAGCGTCCGAACCGAAGAATTCTTAGAAGTCATCGTCTCCACTGAAGATGTTCGGCGCAGTTTCGAACGAAACGTTTGGAAGTAAGAAATACTCCACTCGACCACGGCTCGTCAGCCCCGAAAATCCTCATCATATAGACTCCGACCGTGAAAGCCTTCAAACATAAATAAAAATAGTTATACAAAAAATAACATAGATTCTACTTATGCCAACCATGTCACTATAGAGGGACATCAATTTAATGATAAATTGGACATTTTACATATAGAAAGTAAGGGAATTAAATTAACACTATTAAAAGCTTTGCAAATTAATAATTACAAAAAACTAGATGTTTTAATGAACGACCAAACAGAATACGATAATTCCCCCCTCTTAAATTTATTATAAATACCATCTTAGTATATAAGTACTTTTATTGTTAAATATCTTTAGTAGTAAATACATCCTCTCTGAAGAAGCTAATATTATTAGCGAAACGATCGTCACGTGTGTGAATAAAATTGTGAAAATCAATACTCTTCTTTTATTTATGATATTGGATTTTGATCAACTAAAGGTCGAATCTATTCAATTTTACATGATTTTGAGGACTCCTTTTATATGGTCGAAATTTATTACAGTAAAAGTACCGAAAAAGGACGATAATATTAAAAATTGAATGTAAGAAAATTAGGTTACTTTAAATTCGATATCCTCGCCCTCCCCCGCCCCGCATCAATTAATACTCCAGCAAATTCGCTTCTCTCCTTCGACTTGGTTTTTTGTTACGATATAAAATGATCGTTTAGTTTAATTAGTTCTGAGATTCATTAATTATAATCTGTACTTTTTTCCTCGACTGCGAAAGGACACGAGAGCCGAATTTTAACAAATTTGAACTTGACAGATCAAACGAATATTGATGAACGGTCGACCAGTCTTACACTAGTGCACGAAAGATATAGCCATTAAATTCGAAATGAAAACATAGCAGTCAAACATTATGAAAGACGAACAGGAAATGATTAATAGATGCCAAAACAACACGTTACTGCACCAGCATTGATGAACGATCATCCCCGGCTATCACCGGGAAGATATAAGAAAAAAAAATTGGGATAGAAGACCAGGAAGGGTCACGACCAACTCAAGATATGTTTAATGGCTATTTTAAGCGATTAGAAATGATTGATTGTCAGCAAAACTTTTACTTTAACAGCCGTAATCGTTTACTAAATCTTTTCAAATAAAAATACTTATAACAGGCGGGCTGAAAAGTACGATACCATTTTTATAATACGATTTGTCTTTAGCCTCAAAATAGGTTTCAGTTTCGGCGATTACCTCTTCATCGGCGCGAAATTTCTGTCCAGCGAGCATCCACTTGAGGTTTGAGAACAGATAAATGTCACTGGGGGCCAGATCTGGAGAGTACGGTGGATGCGGAAGCAATTTGAAGCTTAATTCATGGAATTTTGTTATCTATTTCATTGATTTGAGACACGGTGCATTGTCTTGATGAAACAGCACTTTCTTTTATTTTAAATGAGGCCGCTTTTCCGCGATTTCGTCTTTTAAACGCTGCAATAACTCTACGTAATAGTCGCTGTTTATGTTTTTTCCCTTTTTAAGATAGTCAATGCTCATGGTATAGTATTACCATGTGCCTTTCAGAATACTGATGCCATAACCTTGCCAGCCGACGCCGATTTTTGCGATTCCACGCTTTGAAGTCAGTTCATCACGTGCAGTTCACTCGGCTGACTGTCGATCTGTCGATTGGACTCCGGTGTGAAATTATGGCGCCATGTTTCATCCATCGTCACATATCGACGCAAACGCAAAAATTCGGATTTATTACATTTGAACAGCTTCCAACTCCAAACACTGCTTAGAATCGTCGATTCGATCCGTTGTTGTTTTTGGTCGATTGTCGATTGTGAGCTCGCGCGACACCCACTTTGTACAGAGCTACCGCATATACAAATATTCATTCACATTCACGATATAACCAACACGTTCCTTTGATATCATTAGTGCCGGGTCTCAGCTATCTCAATCAACTTCACTTTACGGTTATCAAAAATTATTTTGTGGACTTTTTTGATGTTTTCGTCGGTAACAGCCTCTTTGGGGCGTCCACTGCGTGCATCGTCCTCGCGTCCTCGATGCTCATTTCGCCTCGTTTAAATTTAGCAAACCACTTTTCTACGGTTGATTTTCCCGGTGCAAAGTCCGAATAATGTTTATCAAGCCAAGCCTTGGTTTCAACACTATTTTGTTTTCGCCAAAACACGAAATTCCTTTTCATCCATTTTTTCAAAGTAACAAAAGTTCTTTCACTAAAAATGCTATAACTCAAATAGTAATAGTGCAACAGCTGTCAAATTTATACACGCGTCTTTTGAAGATTAGGGCTAATTAAAGGCATATGGATTTGAAACTAGTAGCGCCATCGTTGGGTCAGTCTACGAACCTTTCAGCCCGCCTGTTAAATAAATGCCCGATGCCAATATCAGTTTTTTTATATAAACAAGTTATATTCAACTGTAAACGCGGTTCTTATTTTAATTAATATAGAGTAGGTTACATCATGATAAGTTACTTTAAGGTTAAGGTTAGGTTAGGCTAAGGTGTGCTAGAAGTTATATTCGTTAGAAGTACTCAATAGGTACTCACTGAAAATATAGGAATTGAGTCTCAGCAGAAACCGTACTCAAAAGTTACAGAAAGGTTACTCTTTCATGGTATAGAGTACGCAGTGGATGGTCACTTGACCGGACTATTTTGGTACAGAAATGTTTAAATTTGTTTAAATACAAATACAAATAGTTTCATGCGAAATCGATTTAGTAAATGAGTAAAGTACAGTTGCAATGTAAACTGCTGACTTGTTAACGTTTCGACGATTACAGTTGAACACTAAAGTTAATTTTTAACTATATCTGCAACAGAATTGCTTAATTAACGACTAACTAAATAAATAAATAATTTATGTGAACTGCATATGCACGACCAGGAATTTTCATTAATGTTTTGTTTCTGTTCCGATATAGGAATGGTCCGAGTTCAAGCCGATATGCAAATTAAAAACATATTGAACCGTTAAATTCGTTTGAAAAATACATAACAATACAACCGGGGCAAATCATCGTGCTATAAGCCTAATAACATAAACCACTCATTAACTGGAAAGCATGGTGAATATGCGTATCCTTTATATATATATATATAAGGCCAAATCGGCACCATACATCAAATGGGTTTAGGACCAATATTTGCTGCATTTTCTGATACTGCCAAAGCTTCAACGAAATTCATTTCGACTAATTGAACGAATAAACTTCATTCGTATTTTCGTATTGATCACGAAAATTAAACGTTTGCAAGTAACGAAATTGCAATACACACATATTTAATTAAGCCTTTGTACAAACAAATTTGAAATGGTATATATCTAAATGATATGTTTAATTCTGAGTTTTTAATGTTACCGGTCCAAATTTGGATGGATCAGTTCCATTATCGATGGTGCATACACATACATCTGCTGGCGGGCGTTTGTTCTTACGAAGGTTCCTATTTATATTTTGAGCATAATAATGGAAAGATAGCAATTTATTATTGAAAATGATTTTATTGTATTTCGAAGTATACACCATGATGATCTTTTGAATGCACTCGAACAAATTTTCCATTCCGATTGAGATTTTGTCCAAAACATGGTTTTTGAATGCACTAACGGTTACTTCAAGGGCCGAAAAACGTTGATTACGCAATTTATTCTTGATATGCGGGAATAAGAGAAGTCATTTGGTGACAAATCAGGGCTGTACGGAGCATGACCCGTCAATTCGACGTTTCGGCCAGTCAAATAGTTGGTTGTTTCAGCCGATGTGAGTGAGCTTGCATTGTCGTGATGAAGAGTGATCCTTCATTTCAAGATCTCACATTTTAAAGGCGTTCTACCAAGTAGGTACAACGAACCGAAAGCCACATCCCACGACTGGCTTCGACCTATCGGGTCTTATCAGGTGGACGCTGGCAGAAAGGCCTTTACAGGCTATATAATAAATATAAATATAAATATGGAATCAACTGAATCTTTGATCCTAATATTTAGACGAATAAGGATTTTAATTCCTTGTTTTTTGAATATGTTATATCTTCGTCTAAGAATCCATCGGAATCAACAGTATCGCAGTAGTTGTTTCTGTTGATTAGATATTTATATTTATATTTAATTTATTTTAAGTTTTGATGTACGATCAAATCGACTATTTAAAATATTATTTTAGATATTGTATTATCGGCAGGACTGTTTTGCAATTTATTATTTGGAGACAGTTGATGGGATGCACTGTGTATATTCCAAGATATTCGACGAATAAATTTGTAGGTACCAGTTGCCAAGAGCTGTATCAGACTGAAAGAAATAAATGTCGGAATCGTTTCCAATATTGGGCCAGTATATTCTTTTTTAGTCGACCAAGAAAATGCTCTCCGCCTGATATCGATTCAGGGTAGTTTTTCAGCGACTCCGTGCGCGTCGAAAAGACAAAAAAAAAAAAGAAACGACAAAGACGAATGGCGTATATCTCCAACATATCGGCTTTTGTGCCAAACAGAGGAAAACGATAAATCGTAGCTGCTAGAACAGATTTAAACGGTATTCCACAATCGACCGTCCCAAAACAAACCCTTTTGTTACCGTACTATATCTTCCGGATATTTATTAAATTCGGCCTAGGTATTAATAATAATCAGTTGTTCAAATATATTTTCTACCAAACAAAACTGTCACCAACATAATTCTACTTTAATAAATGTTTCAACGAAGAACTATCGAATTATAAACAATTAAGTTCTCTTATAGATACATACATCTATCTACCTTACTGTATAAAAACAATAAGGGTAGAAAATTTGATCTTCTAGAAGTCTCAGAAATAAGAAAAGTTTAACAACTTTTTTTTTTATTTCAATTTTTATTTAGTATATTTAATGTTTCACCAAGAGACAAAGAATCTGTGCAACAAACTAGATTTTTACAAATCAATTTTTTTGTGCTTGTATTCCTTTCCTTCCTTTTTTCTATAAATAATTGAAGCAACTTTTCCGTCAGTACATAAATTTTTTATTTGACTACAGTTTGACGTGGTAATCGTTATATTTTTCATTAAATTTTAGTTTATCTTGCTCCATGTGACAGCGGGAAATTAGTAATTTAAAAGGTAATTTTTGAACACCCTCTGTATAATTGTAAATAAATAAATTCTGTAGTACCTATACCAAATACAAATTTTAAATTGATAATACACCTATTCATTAAGATGTTCTTGTTACAGGATGAAACAAAAGCACCTAAAGTGGGAACAAAAAAAAAGTGGATCCATGACCCATCAAGTAAGTACTAGAATATCAATTTAAATAATTTCCAAATGTTAGTTCATGAGTAAAAACTTTTTTTATTGATTCATGTACAGGGAAAGCCAATGATGTGAACACAATATTTCAATAATTTTGCTGTACATACTATAATTCTGTAGATAAATATAAATACTCCGAGGGCTAATACCTCTACCGGAATTACTGATGGAGTCTTAGACGAAGATATAACATATTCAAAAAAGGAAGGCATTAAAATCCTGTTTCGAAACCGGTCTTGGGATATGGCTTTCAGTACTCTGTGCCTACTGTGTAGGACGCGTTCGAAATGTGGGATCTGTGGTCCTTAAAATTTAGATGAAAAAGGATTTTAATGCCTTCCTTTTTTTAAATATAATTCAGTAGGTTCCTTTCATTATATGTGTGGATATCTTTAAAGAGGACATTACTTTATTAACACTGTTTGCAGTATCTACTCTGCAGATGGCGATACAGTGCTATTTTTATAATAGTTGTTCGATAATATTGACTAATTTGTTTTGGTGTCGTATTTTGTTGAATTAAAAAGTTAGCAATAAAAAAATATTTCCTTTGCGTTAGTTTGTTCTGAACATGATTTCTTTAGGATTGTTATATTTACAGGGTTATTTAAACTGAGTGGTACATCAGACTTTTTAGGAAAACTAAGCGTATTAGAGATTAAAAAATATGGAAGTAGACGCTATGAAGGATGATCTTTCTATCTAAAATAGTTTAATTTGTCTGTCACTTCTGATTGTACCGGAAATTGATGTCAACTTTGTTATTTTAAATGAAATGGTATATTTTCTTTGACGAATTCATATGAAGCATAAAATTTTAACGTAACTTTGATAATCAAATCGATGAATAGTTTCCGTTTTTTATAGAAAAAATATCGCTGCCGCAACACAATCTATAAAAAATCGTAATTTAGAGTGTTGAAATTTTTACCAGTTATAGTGAAGTCTTAAGGCTAACGTCATGCCAAAATTAAACTTCATAATTTATACAGAACGTTCAGAAAAAAAAGACACAGTTTAAAAGATTCAAACACGAATAACTTCATTTTTTCATATATTAATTAATAGTTCAATTGTACCTATATTTTTAAGCTGTTTACAAATGCACTGATCCTAATTGAAAATTCATTTATATATGCTGAATATAGAATTTTTGCGCAAGGAATTTTTCCAAACGTCTGAAACGTTTGGAAAATCCTGAAACTGCGAAAATAAAACAAATTACATTTTAACACTGAACTTTCGACGAAAAAGAAGGGTGTTATAAGTTTGAAGACTTTGCCTAACTGTGTGCTTGTTAGGCTTGAACATCCTAATTCCAATAAGGATAAACCGATTTGAGTTTGTTTTGTTTAAAAGCTGTACAGGTTTGATGGTAATCAGCTCAGTCGCTTTCTGGATTCAGCTCTAATCACAATTTATGCATGGGACATTTTAAAATTTAGCATTTTCGTGCCGTGGTTTTTTAAATCAAATATTTGATGATTTTCAGTTTTCTTTTTAGTAGGGGTAAATTTTAAATACATTAATACGATATTAATTAGTTTTTAAATCGTAACGAAGTTTCGCTTATTATTTTGTTGTGCCAACCATTGGTATAGTTTCAGTCCACTGTTGTATTTGGGCTACAAATTGGCTTCATTCTGATTTTGATGAACCTTTTTGGGACTGACTTTTTCAATTAAAATCGTTAGCGGTATAGCATGTAATTCTTAAGTAAATCTTGGACTGGTTTATCGATATGGATTTAAAAATGAGCCACACTCAAATAAGTTTTAGTACAGCAGGTATACAGTTCTATTTTAAAACTTTGTAGAGGGTATTCCTAATTGACGAAAAGTATCAAAAATATCTGAAAGGAACGACGAAATTCATTAATTAATTGGAAATAAAAATATTGAAGTATAAGTAAATGTGTAACAACTGTGGATACAGCCTGTAGGAAACTAATAATAAAATATAAACATAACGAATTAATAGTGTTATAAAATATTGTATAATTTACTGCTGCATCTTTTGTTTGTCATTCTGTAATACTATTCACAACAATTATTTGTCTTTATACCTTGTAGTCACCCCCTGCAATTTATGACCTAGAGTTGCCTACAACTCTATATCTTCATCATCGCCACAGCTATCTCTATCTCTTATTACTGCATCTTTTCTTTTCTATTCCTTCCGCCTCTTTTCTCCCTTAAGTTAAGTCAGTGTTAAGTAAATCGCCGCCAAATAAACAACGTGTACCCTCACAATCATACATTGTAACACCGCACCGATTGTATATTTTGTAAATAGTGTTAATAGACGTTACAAGCTAATCATTTGTGTATTAATCAAAAATTTAATACCTGCAACCCTTTAATTAGGTTTGTCAGGACGTTTCATGTACTTCCACCGCACCCTTAAGTTCACTTGAGAGTTATCGAGTACATGATATAAATAGATTGTTGTTTAGACCATTTTTTTTCCTTTTCTAGGTAATAGATTCTTTGTAATAATCTTCATTTGTAATAGTATTGTAAGAAGTAAGAATTTGTAAGGATTCCTGACTTAGTGTCCTAGATAAAAAGGTTTCTTTTAAATCGTTTCGCTTTAAATAATTCGGTTTTTGTTAATTCCTTAGCAATACTATCAGCATTCATTCAAACTAAAAATATTCCTGGTAGCTGTAAACAAAACAAAAAAAAAGTGCAACACATAAAACGCCTCTTCTGTTTCAGAATCGCGACATGACAATTCGGGCTTTGATAAACAGGTATATCGAGTAAATTTTAGCATATAAAACGAAGAAAAATACAAACGAGAAAAATACAAACGAGAAAAATATCGTAGTTGCTCTACTATATCTAATGTGTAAATGTCAGAAATACCTACGGCCTTCTTTTCCATTTCGATTCACGTAAAGCTGTTCACCATTTTTCTTCCTTGATAACGGGTTTCCTCTGTATTTCGACTTTTTCATAACCGTGAAAGGCACACCATGTTTTTACGCGTCGAGAATAAATTGAAGGTGAAAAAAAAACACTGATGTTTTTCATCATGACGTGAAAATTTTTTTGAATAATTTTAACCCTTTTTTTTTGTTGACTGAATTAAATAATTAAACCATCTCAACGGATGTACTGCTGTACTACTTTAAAAAAAACCCGAAGGGCCAATATTTTTTTGTGGTCAAGAATGGACCTTTTATTGTTGTTGAGTCCCGAAAAGATAGAGTGGAACTATATTGTTGCTGAGTTCCGATAAGCCAGAACCTGACTGACTATTTTTACAAACGAGTATATATTGTACGAGGCATGTTTTTTAAGTAAATACCGTTTTGAAATTCTCCCGCCGCAGCGCTACGGTCAGAATTCCGCGCAAGCGCACTGAGTATCTACATCTCTCACGTACGCACTGACGCCATTACAGTCTGATTCGCCCCTGTTTACGTTGTTTACTGAGTGTTTAAGATTCCTCTGATAATCGTGAGTACCACCGACTGTGAAGTCCGGACTGTTATACGATTTCTTAGTGCTAAAGGACTAAAACCGATTGATATTCATCGTGAGATCTGTGCAGTTTACGGACAAAACATTATGTGTGATGGAATGGTAGGGTGGTAAGGAAGTGGGTGAGAGCATTTAAAGATGGTCGCACAAATTTGCATGACAATGCCCGTCCGTATATGACTAATCGGACCAAAGATCTCATCACATTTTTTAACTGGGAAACTCTAGATCATCCTCCGTACAACCCCGATCTGGCGCCCAGTGACTAGCATTTGTTCCTGCACTTGAAGAAACGTCTGGGCGGTCAGCGTCTTTAAGACGATGACGAAGTCAAAACAGTTGTGATGCAGTGGTTAACAGTTAACAAGTCACGCGGCAGAGTTCTATGAGAAGGATATTTAAAAACTGGTCACTGGTAATACAATATGACAAGTGCTTCAATATTTAAGGATGTTATGTAGAAAAGTAGATTAAGGTACAGGCTTTCATGTAAAAATAAAATAATTAAGATATCTTTGCACGTTATTTATTAATTTCAAAACGGTACTTACTTAAAAAACATGGCTCGTATGTTATAAAAAAAATTGTCATGTCTAGGATTGTCGATAGTCAACATCGATATTTACAAAGAGTATTATTATAACACATTTAGCATTAGATGGATGGATTTTTTTACTCTATGAGCATATCGAGATTTGATATATAATTTTTAACACTAGCCTAAATTAATAGATATATAAAGCAACACCAATAGTCTTTTGTGCCGAAACATTAATTATGACATTTACATTGAGTTGAACCTGCAAAGATTGGCCAAAAGATTAGGGAAGCTAATTTCTAAAGACGTTATTCATAGAAATTATAGAAAAGTGCAGTTTTAATAAAAAACTCCTCTATTACATCCGATTTCCTACAATATGCATAAACTTAACAGCTTCTTAATTAATTATTACTGAAGCTCGCCCTTCAGTGGTTTCAGTCGTAATTCATTTTCCTTTGAAAGATGATGCGGATTTTACGAGTGGATTACAGTGCTTGAGTTGTAACTTGGCATTAACGCAATAAAAACGGGACGGAATAGTCGAAGGTCCATACCGATCAGTAAGGGTAATGCTATGAATGCTATAACTTACCAGAGGAGTGTGATTTTAAATATAGGATAATCTGAATTCACCACTTACAGGAACTATAAAGAATGTTATTGTTCAAAGAAACTTATACTTTTGGGTGTTTTATTCCCACCAGTTACTCATACTGGTGGACCGGAAGTCCCTTCGACCTATACTGTTGTACAGACAGTATATCAAGTCAGGAATCATGGGAATGGGTGTGTGGTTTGGTTAGGGAGTGAAAAATGAGATGGACGAAATGATAACAGAAGAGAAGTGAATGAAGAACTACGGAACGTTACTTCTCAACATTTCCCTAATTAAATTAATTATTAAATTTTTGGTCAGAAATTTATCAAAACTACCAGACACGGATCGCGATTTCGCTCTTCTTAGAAGCTCATCAGCGTGCCATAGGCAGTCTCGATAAATTACTGACCAAGCTGTAATGTTCCGTAAAGAACAGTTAATATAATAATAACGTAGAGGTAATTGTTGCCATCTAGTGGATTTTAGCTGCTACAGAATACATACGTGAATTCATGTGAAGCTTAACAAAAACAATTATTATGTTTTTGGTCAGAAATTTATCGAAACCACCAGACACGGATCGCGATTTCGCTCTTGTTAGAAGCTCATCAGCGTGCCATAGCCAGTCTCGATAAATTACTGACCAAGCCTATGTTGTTATTATATTAACTGTTCTTTAAGGAACATTACGGCTTGGTTAGTAATTTATCGAGACTGCCTATGGCACGCTGATGAGCTTCTAAGAAGAGCGAAATCGCGATCCGTGTCCGGTAGTTTGGATAAATTTATAATTGTTTTTGTTAAACTTTAGGTGAATTCACGTATGTAGGCTGCGTTGTTGATTTAGTTGGACAAGTTTAATTACCTCTGTGAGGCCTTGTCTAATTTAACATCTTCTGTAGCAGCTAAAATCCACTAGATGGCAACAATTGGTGTGTTATTGTTCAGATATTGTTATCATTTATATCTTCATAACTATTGTTAAACCTGTTCGAACTAGTGGGAGGATCTAAGTCTACGGTTACTGTAACGCTTATAGCGCTAAAGACATCCTCTACTAGGGTGTCTTTACGTTTGTTGCTTTTGTGATATGTTAAATCGCAGGAATAATATATATTTTTAACAGTATATTGATAATGTAGTACATCACCAACCCTTTTTTGACCCAACGATGTATACTGGTAATTAGGTACTTTACGTTTCTACGTTTGCAGTGCATGTTGTGTGTTGTTGAAGTTTCGTTTATCATCACGTGGGCAACTTCACGACTGTTATCATGGGCAATCTGATGCCCGGTGCAAATCTTAATTCACCTTTAAAGCTACCCACAGAAAGCTACATAATTTCAAAGTACTATTACTTACTTAATAATAAGTAAAGAAAAAAGAAAAGAAAATTTGATCTTAGCGTAATGATTTGAAATTAAACTAGAAAGAAACGCTCTAAGTTTTTTTCTAATTTGAAGCAATGGACATTTAGTGCGGTTACTTCAGTTCACCCATTGATCAATAGATGGCAGCAATTTCAGGAACATACAGGAAAATAGCAATTTTGTGTTTTTTAAGAACAGTTTAGATCTTGTTGTTTACAAAATATTGTTTACTAGGACTTGTAGTTTTCTAAAACATCATTTAATCTAATGGTTGCGGTTTTGAAATTTTTATTGTAATGACATAGGTTCTTAACGAAAATTTGACAACAAAAATTGGAGCAAGAAGGTTGTAGATCGATAAAAAGTAGGCCTCGGTTACCTATTAGAAGCAGTACCTTTCAGTATCATGGACGAAATGGGGGCATCGATTTTGTTGCTCAACCTTTAGATAATTCAGAGTGTACTTATATAGTACAATGCGTTGTTGTACATTCATATGTCTGGTATTGTATATGCGTTTTAAAGAGTGCTTCTATTGAAGACTGTTTTTCATCAAGAATCTGGCAGAAAAATCACAAGGGCTGATAAATGTATTGTAGTGACTACCTATGCAATTTTATGATTAAATGCAAGCATGCAACATAAATTAAATATCCCATTTGTCATTAGAATATCTGACGTTTACATTTACTGTGAAAGGAAACATATAATCGAAATTACGAAGAAATGTTTTTAGTTTGTTATCAGCCATTTGGTTAGATTATGGTGTGAATAACTTTGTTTGATTTAAGCAAACTATACTGGGCAGTTCTATGAACCTTGGGTAATATGGACCAGGTTGGGTTAACTTTGAACAAGGTGAAAGATACAGAATCTTTGTATTGAAATTCTGTCTTTCATAATAGCCTAACAGTCGATTCAGTCGTCAAAAGACTTCAATAAACTTTGTGAAACATATACACTGAGTATTTGTATTCATTAACCGTTTTGAAATTAATAAAAAACGTGCAAAGATATCTTAATAATTTTATTTTTACATGAAAGTCTGAACCTTAATCTACTTTTCTACATAATTTCCTTCAATATTGAGGCACTTGTCATAACGTTTGACCAGTGACCAGTTTTTGAATACCCTTCTCATAGAACTCTGCCGCCGGACATGTTAACTGTTAACCACTGCATCATAACTGTTTTGACTTCGTCATCGTCTTGAAAACGCTGACCGCCCAGATGTTTCCTCAAGTGCAGGAACAACTGGTAGTCACTGGGCGCCAAATCAGGGCTGTACGGAGGATGATCTAGAGTTTCTCAGTGAAAAGATGTGTTGAGATCTTTGGTCCGATTAGCCACATCTTTAAATGCTCCCACCCACTTCCTTACCATTCCATCACTCATAATGATTTGTCCGTAAACTGCACAGATCTCACAATGAATATCAATCGGTTTTAGCCGTTTAGCACTAAGAATTCGTACAACAGCCCGGACTCCGGACTTCACAATCGGGACTCACAATTATCGGAAGCATCTTAAACACTCAGTAAACAACGTAACAAGGGCGAATCAGACTGTAATGGCGTCAGTGCGTAGGTGAGAGATGCAGGTACTCAGTGCGTATGCGCTAAATGCTGACCGCAGCGCCACGGTGGCAGAATTTCTAAACGATACTTACTTAAGAAACATCCTCGTATATAAATACAACAAGTACTACTTTACCAATAGAATTTATCAGGATTTCTAATGACTTTTTGAAACTATACAGCCTGTGTATTTCATATTAATATTTTAAAAGTCTATAGCGTGAAGCAGAATGTTAAAAGCACTGAAACTGCAAAACCATATTGTCTAAATTCCTTTTGTGTTGATATCACAGAAGCTATGTTACGTACATAATCTATTTGATGTCGTGGTGAGGTTGAATGCACGAGTTTCTATACATTTAATCTGTCATAGGTATAAATAAAAGCAAATCCTTGGTTCCTCATTGTTTGTCTTACGTACCTATCCATTCAAAATTCCTAAAATAGTTTTGATAGGAGAGTAATTTGGAGCGTGTGTTGAAAGGGGGATTTAATTCCTAAACTAATGTAATTGGATGGGAGCGGAATGATGTGATCACGCTACCTCTTCGGTATTGAGAGAATGATGAAATAGGGCAGTCGAATGCAGTAAAATCCGTTTTGATATTCATTATGATTTTGTCCGAAACCTATTAGGTAAATATATTATTCAACGCCACCATATTACAGTATGTTACATACGAGAAAAAGGCATTTAGAAAAACCCTTCGCCTATGTTTGATAATTTCAAAGCGAGCTCATCGTTATTACATTCTCTACTAATGTAATTGCTTACAAGTAAAAAACTGATTATTATTTTGTTAATCTATTTTCGAAAAGGTTTAGGTATTCATGTTTCAAAAGAAGCCTCATTAGGGTATCTACTTCTCCAACTGAATAGACGCCGCAGATTAGATACGTTATAAATCCGTAAAGCAAATTAATATAATATATGTTATAACAACAATATGCAGTTTATGAATCAGTTTTTATATAAACAGCATGAGTTCTTGGTCAACAATTTATCGAAACTACCAGATGTAGATTTAGATTCTAGATCTTATCTATCTGATCTATCATTAGCATGCATTAGTCTCCGTAAATTATCGACCAAAGCAGTAAAGCTCATTAAAATATAGTTGATATAATATCTAGTTATGGCAGTGTATCGCCATCTACTGATATCTAATTAAAATCGAAAAATTTGGTATAATTGCAAGCTACTTAAATACATAACTATCCCAAAGCCAACTACATTAAATAACAATATGAATGTTTGTATGTATTCCTTAATGTAGTTTATCCTGTTCTGAAACAATCCGTTACTACGGTAGTAGAGGCACTGTTGAATGTCAGAAATGTTAGAAATCTAGAACGTATATTAACTTAGGAGAGTGCTTAATCAAAGGACCATGCTGAGGCTTTCAGCATATTCGAAGGTGACAACAATAGAAACATAATATGCATGCTGATCACAATTAGATGAACTATGTCCTCTTCCAGATTTTCTTTCAGTTCTTAGAGATTTTTTTCACTTCCTTTGAATTTTCCTTTAATTTTTATTCCAGATTTTATTTTAGTTTTTTTGAATTTTCTTTTAATTTTTTTGAGAGTTAATCGTCAAACTCATACGTGTCGGGATCGAAACCTTCCCGTATCAATGCCTCCCCTCGAGGCGCCTCTGTAGGTTGGTCTCATTACCAGACGTATATTCTTCTAGCTCGCAAATTAATCATGATCCTACCTCAATGAATTATGGACAATTATTAATTTACTTAAGAATGGGATTTTGTACTGTCATTTTTGGTTGTATACTGTACTCGATCCTATCAATTTATTTTTGTTGCCTTTTTCATATTACAAATTAATTGAAGTAATAGTAGTATGAACCATAAACACCATATGTGCCATTATCAGACAAAGATTTTAAAACAGAACTAAGTATAATAAAAACCATAGCCAAAAATAACGGTTTCAACCCGTCTTTAATAGATAAGATAATAAATAGTAAAAAACAAGAAATAGTGTCAACTTTATTATATAATAACAGCCTGGAAACAAAGACAAAGCAACGGATGTATTGTTCGCTAAACTTTGTTAACAATTTAACATTCAAAATAAAGAACATACTAAAGAAATTCAACTTATAGGCAGTAGAAACCAATACAAAAACTCTAAAAAGTCTCCTAGTTAACTATAAACCCAAAAAAGATGTAAGAGAAAAGAACTGTATATAAATAAGATGGAGTCTACTGTTGCTTGATTGAGATTCATTTTAAATAAAATAAAATAAAACACATGTTGTTAAATCTTAATAACATTGGCAAACATCTTGCAGCAAAATACATTAGAAATAGTTTAAAAAACAATAGTAAACGAGATATCAATTATAATCCCCACACATTAAAATCTCTAAAATAAAAAATTAAGCAGAATAACATAATTATAACTAGGGCTGACAAAGGAAAAACTGTTGTAGCATTAGATAAAGAAATATACTTACAAAAAACGGTCAATTTTTTATCAGAAGCTAAGTTTATAAAGACCAAAAATCCCACAAAAAAAATTCAAAAACAAGTAAAAAACGTTATAAAAAATTGTAATTTTCTCTTTCAATCAAACAACAAAAAATTAATTATACCTAATCCACAACCACCTAAATTATATTCATTTATCAAACTCCATAAAGTAAATGCTCCAATTAGACCGGTAGTTGCATTTATAACAGCTCCTTCATACTTATTGTCAAAACAGTTAGTTGTAATTTTAAATACATATTTGAATTTTTCTAATAGACATTCTATAAAGAACTCTCAAGAACTAATTAAAAACATTAAAGATTTATATTTGCCAGATAATAGTAAATTTGTTTCATTCGATGTAACAAACTTATTCCCATCAATACCAACAAGAGATGTTACCAAGATAATAATAAACACATTAGAATCTAATTCCACTAATCCAGTTATTGCCAATGAAATTATCTCCGTATTAAATATTTGCCTAGACCAGAACTTTTTCCAATTTAACAATGAATTTTACACAGGTAATGAAGGTTTAACGATGGGAAATCCCATAAGTCCTTTATTAGCAGAAGTATTCATGGCAAATATCGAAACACAAATTAGAAATTCTACACATTTTAAAAATTGTTTGTATTATTATCGATATGTGGACGACATATTAGTGAGCTTTACAGGTTCAAATAGACAACTTAATAATATGCTTAATTTTCTAAATTCCATTCACCCGAATATAAAATTCACATACGAAACAGAAACAAATAATCAAATTAACTTTTTGGACCTTACAATCACAAAAATAAGAAATAAGCATAATTTTTCTATCTATCATAAACCCACTCATACTGACATCATAATAAATAATAGATCTTGCCACCCAATTCAACATAAATTAGCCTTCTTCCATTGTTCTCTGTATAGATTAATAAACACGCCTATGACAAAATCAAATTACGAAACTGAACTCTCTATAATTAAACAAATAGCAGTCAACAATAATTATAACACGCATATTAGTGATAGGTTATTAAAAAAGATGCTTCACAAAAAAATGATTAATTTAATGTACCCTAACATCAATGAAAATCACACTTACAAAACATTAACATATTTAGGATATCAAACTAAACAGGTTTCATCTTTACTAAACAAACATGATTGTAAAATAACATTTAAGACTAACAATAGTTTAAATAAGCATATTAAAAGTAACAAAGATGTAACTGAAAAAATCAACAAATCAGGTGTTTATAAACTTAATTGTAAATTCTGTGATATGTTTTACATTGGAAAAACTTTTCGAAATTTTAAAATTAGAATAAATGAACATAGACATTCGTATATTAACAATAAGACTGACTCGAATTATGCAAATCATTTACATTATAATAATCATGAATTTAATGAAGAATTTGAAGTTGTACATTTAGAAAATAAACCATTTAAACTGTCACTTCTCGAAAACTTAACAATAAACAAATTTAAAAATAGCAATTTGTTAATTAACGAACAAGTAGATGTAAGTATTTCGCCCTTATTAAATATTTTTAATGTCCCCACCCCTGCTTCTACAAATAGTATTTAAGGACAAAATATGTAATAGCACTTAAGTAATTCGTATACTTCTGAAGAAGTCACAAAGTGACGAAACAATTGTAAAGTATTTTTAAAATTATATTGAGATTTAACAACGTGTGTTTTATTTTATTTTATTTAGAACTGTATATATCAATTATTTTGTCAATCATGTAATGCTACCTATATAGGACAGAGTGGAAGGGCAATAGAAACACGCCTAAAAGAGCATTTATATAGTATAAATAAAAAAGAACAAAAAACAGGAATTGCTAACCACTGTATAACTTCCCGCCATAATTTAGATATAGACTACACTAAAATATTCCATTCAAATATTAATAAAGGTAGAAAACTAACTTTACTAGAAAATTTAGAAATTAAGAAAGCCAAAGATTCAAAATTAAATTTAGTAAACAATCAAACAGAACTTGACTCGATACATTCCCCACAAACCTTGTATAGGTGGTAATTAGTACAAATTACTTCGTAAACTTTAGTATTAAGTAAATATTCTTGATAATGGTAGTATCTACCGAAACAATTGTCGAGTAGACTAATAAATTGGTGTAAATATTACTTTGTTTGCTTCTTAATAACTAGTAATAACCTATATCTAATGGCAAAAATTGTTAATACGTTTTTGTTATTTTTCAGGTGACCTTTGCCGTCCACTAAATTGTAAGAAGAAAGATTTATGCTTACTCGAGGATGCATTCACAGCCGTCTGCGTTTCTAAAAAAGACATTGAAAAAAATGGGTGAGTTTTACAGTTATATGCTAAATTCCACACTAACCAAAACCAACGAAATGATATGAGATTTTGATTCAAAATAGTGTCAGAGTTAGTTTCAATACATTTACTAGTTAGTTACTAGTTAGGGGGTTATTCTTCAAGGGAAAAAGGTGCCTTATTTAGTCACTTATCCACCCTTTTGTGTTCAAAATATATTTCTTAATTTTTATGTGAAATGTCTTCAGAGATATGCTCTAAAAATATATTCTAGGCTGCTACTTTTGAAGTTACTTACTAAGAAATTGAAAACATGAAATATACAGGGTTTCTAGAAGTTCAACTAAATTTTTCCATTCGGTGTTTTTCTGTGTGACTTTAAACTGTGGCGAATACCGTCACATGTTCAAATAGGATTAAAAAACTATATCAATTTCAAATAAGTATTCTCTGAATACACTATTACATAGTTCGAGTTAGATTTAACATTTCATTGTATTTATTTTATTTTTTTGTGTTTACATTCAAATTTATTTCTTTTGTTCAATTTATGTAAATACATTCTAAATAATCTATTCTCTATTTTCAATAATTACATTACATTTCTATTATATTCAATTTCTTTTGTATTGTAGTAAGTGTATTTCCTTTGTATGTCTTCTTGTAAATATTTTAAATGTTCTATTCTAATTCTTTTGTACTCTGTCTATCTGTGTAAATAATTTTATTACTGTAGGTACCTTCCGATAATTCTTATTAATATTTCAGTTTTACTTACTACCGCACGACGCCTGTACTCCCTATTTATTCTTAATTGCGCTTTAATGACGGGTTTCTTCGGTGGTTGGTAGTGTAATCTACTTCTCTTAGTATTTCTTATCTCTAGTATTTTCCAATTATTCAAATTCCGCTCTATTGGTACCCCACTTCTATCTACGACCCTTTCTTCTGTTTTACAGTTTTCAAAATACTTCAATTTTTCTAAACTCTTCAGTTCCTCTCGAATCTTTCTACAGTCAAGTCTAATTCTATCTATGTGTGTCTTTCTTATTTTTGTTAATATATATTGTTGTTATTTCTTCGTTATTTAGTTTTATTTCGTCCTTTGTAAATTCAAAGACAAAAAGTAGTCCAAAAGACTAAAAACCATATGCCTAATATTAGAAAAATAATATAATTGTTATTTTACGGTTTTCGGCAATTAAAATTTTCTCAGAAGTTAAGCTATTTTTAAGTAGATGAACAATTAAAGCTATTTGTTGAGATTTAACTTGGCGAACGTAAGGAAACAAGAAGTGTTCGAGTTGATTTTGTGACTTTCTAAATGGAGCTAAATATTCGCCGTAATTAAGACGAATGACTTCAAATTCCTGTTCTAACTGCGAAACCTGCTCTTCCTAAATACAAGGTTTCATTTATCACTCGACAAGGGGGATGTTGCAGTAATTAAGGAAACCATTGCCAGCTTTGCCATTTGTTTCTACCGCTTAAACACCATCTTCCACTGCAAACTTACGTAAACATTTAAGAAAATTAGCCTGACCACAGAACGAGAAACTTAGTGCATAGTAAATCCAGAAAAACGAGCAGAAAATGTAACTACTGGCTAATACTTTGCATACCATACAAATAATAATAAAATATGAATGCAGAAATTAAGAAAACGAGAATTTTGGTTAAAAGTTTGTCAAAATTGCTTTTTCCATCTCATTTCACTGTAGTACAGCTTCTTCAGGTGAAGATTTAACAGACTTAGGCTAGGTACTATACAGCTAGTGTATATTTATAGAAGTTTATGGTGGGGGTGGTTTTAAAAATAGTTTCAGGTTCAATAAAGGAGATTTTTTAAAGTCAAGCTGTCATTCAAGCTTTTGATTGGGTTTTTGTATCTATTAATATTTAAACTTTCTAAAAGGTCTAGCTTTAATTCTTTTGTTTTGAATGTGAAGGATAATGTATTCATGATTAAAGTTATGCTCTTAGTATTTTAAATGTTCAGTGTAAGCTGATTGAATCTTTGTAATGTTTGTAAATACGTATCTTGAATGATCGACCTATCTGTCCTACATATACTTTTTCACAATCTGGGCAACTTAGCAAATAAACACCTGAATTAACTTGTTTGGGTGTTTTATATTTGTTGTTAAGCACAGTTTGATCTGAAGTGTTGTTTGTTTTAAAGGAAACAACTATTGTTGATATGTTGGATATTTTTTGCTACACTAACTGATTTGTTATTTTGATAAATTAAGCAGTTAGAGTTTTTTAATTCAACTTTTGCGTTAAGGAAGAGAGAGTTTCTAGTTTTCTGTTTGTGTATCGATTAATTGAAAAGTGTAACCATTATTTTGAGCGATTTTTGAAATCCTTTGTGACTCCAAATGATATTGGTCTTGTTTTAATAGAATAAAAATTAGACGATGAATAAATGAATTAATAGCCGCCAACTAATTTGAAGTCGGGTAGTGAGATTTAGCGTGAATAACATGATCTGTATGGACAGGCTTGTGATAGATTCTAAAGCCGTGTTTTAAACCCCCTCTTTTTATTAATAAATCCAGAAAAAAATATTGATTATATCTTTCTTTTCAGTTTTTAAGGTGAATTTTATTTTGTCGTGTATACTATTACTATGACTATGAAATAATAAAATAAATTAGTAAAAAACTTAGTAAATATTTAAGTATTTTAGATCTAATAGTTTCTTTTAAAACTAATAACTCATTAGGCAAAATTATTAAAAATTGTAAGGACAAAACAGATAAGAACTGTAATTCAGGAGTATATTTGTTAACGTGTGTAGATTGTGAAAAGGTTTACGTAGGCTAGACGGGCAGAAAGTTTTCTGATAGAACTAAAGAACATTATAATAGTTTTAAGTTAAAAAAGTGTACCTCGACTTATGCCGAGCACCTAATTAATTGTAATCATAATTTTAACAATGATTATAAAGTTTTGCATATAGAAGACAAAGGACAGAAACTAAATCTTGTAATACCTCTACAATTGTTTCGGCATGTTATGCCTTTTTCAAGAGTAATCTTATTACTGAAGAAGGCATGACATGCCGAGACAATTGTAGAGGTATTACAATATATTGCAAAAATCGAGGACATGCAGCATTATCGAGTCTAAGTGCATTTTGAAAAAGGTAACGGCCGGAAGTATCCAGCAATCAGAGTCGAAAAGTTTAGAAAACGTTTGCAAGAGTCCCTAGAAATTAATAGATATTTTAAGAAAAATAGAATCAAATAATTCTCCGTTGCTAAATTTAAAATTCAAAAATTTCCCTCCCCTCATTAATTGTATATATATATAGGATTATCTTTATTGTTCATGTTATTGTAGTCTTCACCTGAAGAAGCCACAGTGTGGTGAAACGATCGTAGTAAATTAATAATTTTTGAAACTTATTTTTGTATTATTTTTTAATAAAAAATAAATTAATTCTTTAACAGTAATCACTAACGTTGTAAATTCACTGCTTTTGTGATGTAAATGGCGACTAGACAGCAGTTCTCCAAATGTATCGCCATTTTTTTTTTAATGAAGGTTTCAGAATTGTTGTGGTGCAATTTTGTATTCGACTTTCCATATTAAAGTTTCCAATATAGTATGAAAGGCGCCTTTAAGGTGATTATAATGGAGTCCACAAGCGCATGTTCTTAACCAGATTTACAATTTGCAACGTCAGAGTTGGTTACAGGTTCGGATGTGAAATTAATCAAAAGTTTTGAAACAAACGTGAAATAGCGTTAGCAATTATCAGATTTTACAGTGAGCTCTTTGGAAGGCAGAAAGTTGTTAAAAAGATGCGAGTTACAATGGTGAAAAGTTAAGGAAGATAGCAAAAGTTTAACGATTGTTCGGGAACATCGCTGGCTTCGAGTCATATCTTCTTCGACAGAGAGTAGAGCGCAACGGCGACGGCGTCGGCGATGGCGATTTCCTCCTCCGTCGCGACGACTATGACGCCTCAATTTCGTTGACTTGGCAAACCAGTGCGAAAGTTGTGCCTTTCACAGATGCTCACAATCTTAAAACTTCTTCATCCTTATATATTTCTTCGTTCTTCCGCTTAATGATCATTTTGTTAACTGAAATACTACCGTCTCTTTATTGTATCCAGTAAATCACTTCAATTATTCATCGGAAGGGAAGTAACCCTATTTTATCTTTCTTTGGATATTTCTCTAACATATGTGATCCTAGTCAAAATTTAAAATTTCTATTTATGGCAATCGCTTATAACACCACATCCCAAACGCCTCTAACTTCTTCTTGTCCGCCGCGCCTACCGGCCACGTTTCGCATCTATACAGAGCCGTGTTCCAAATATACACTTTTAATTATTTTTTTCCAATCCATATTTTGTTTTATTCTAAGTTTATTTGTGGAGCTTTGTAGATGAAACAACGAGGCATGTCTTTTAAGTACCGTTTTGAAATCAATAAAAAACGGGCAAAGATATCTTAAAAAAATTATTTTTATATGCAAGCCTGTATCTTAATATACTTTTCTACATTCTACATAATTTCCTTCATTATTGAGGCACTTGTCATAACGTTTGACGTTTAACGTTTTTGAATACCCTTCTCATAGAACGCTGCCGCCTAACTGTTACCCACTGCATCACAACTGTTTTGACTTCGTCATCGTCTTGAATACGCTGACTGTCCAGATGTTTCTTCAAGTGCAGGAACAAATGATAGTCACTGGGCGCCAGATCAGGGCTGTACGGAGGATGATCTAGAGTTTCTCAGCGAAAAAATGTGATGAGATCTTTGGTCCAATTATCCACATGCATATTTGTGCGGCCATATTTAAATGCTCTCACCCATTTCCTTACCATTCCATCACTCATAATGTTTTGTTCGCAAACTGCACAGATCTCACTATAAATATCAATCGGTTTTAGTCTTTTAGCACTAAGGAATCGTATAACAGCCCCGACTCGGGACTCACGATTATCGGAGGCATCTTAAACACTCAGTAAACAACGTAACCGAGAGTGAATCAGATTGTAAGTGCGTAGATGAGAGATGTAGGTATTCAGTGCGCATGCGCGGAATGCTGACCGCAGCGCTACGGCGACAAAATTACAAAACGGTACTTACTTAAAAAACATGCCTCGTATGTCGAGTTTTTCGAAATAGATTCGTTGAAACATTCTTTTGTTGTTTATTCTTATCTTGAATTAATTGTTTCATCAACAGTGCACCGAAAAAAGTTTACTTAGTATGAAATAAAATCGATCAAATTTATTCTTCATTGAGATAACTTCTTCGTCTCGGGTGATAAATAATAAAATACATAGCTCAAAATTTTTTAAAGTTAAAACCATCGTATGATTTTCATCTTAACCGATATTAAATTATAAGTTTCCACAAGACATTTTTTCTTTCTTCTTTTTTGTCGAACCGTTCATCAAATTTCTTAGTTTCTCAAGAACAGGATCAAAAAATTGCGTAAGTAAATTGGGTTAGTATTAGATTTAAGTTTTCCAAACAACGTCGCCTGAGAAAAAAGACAGTTTTTCAGCTTTATACCTTTCAGTAGCTAACTCTTTTCCTCCAGAGATAACTTTATAACAAGATTGCTGTTGAACTTTTGTCATTTAGGCGAGCTATTCTTTCATTGTCTGGCATCAGAATCTATGTGTGCCATGAGAATAGTGAAACTTTACACATACCGAACTAACATCAACATAATTCCGACTTGGGGACAGAAAATGGAACCCAATTTGTTGTACATATTACATTCAGTTACAAGCACCTTTTTTCTTCTACTATTTTCTAGCATATGGACGACTAACATTCTTGGCTATAATTACACAATGAGGCAGCAGCAAACTACTGCAGTCATTGTTTCAAAATAATTAGTTCTATTGTTTTGCGTCAGCTTCTCAAGAACAAAACAAAAGGTACTTGTACGATCAGATTCAAAATGCTTTCGCTGGAAGTTATTATGAATTAGAAGAAAAAATTTAACAACTTAGACAGAGAATGTATTATGTAGTGTCAACTGTGACAGATATTATAATTTTAGAACGAGTGACGACTGACAGTTTCGATAGAATGAAATACAATGCACCAAGGAGTGTTATACATCAAGAGATTGGATTAGGTTAGGGCAGTGGTCGGCAAACTTATTAGCCAAAGAGCCAAATATGCAAATTAAAACGATTAAAAAAAATTGAGAGCCAAATCTGTTTGTAAATGTAGTAAACCTTTATCACAATTTTAGACATTCATTAAGTTATAGATACACTGAATAAAACTTGATTTCATATTTAATAAAGACTCCATTCACTGATAAAAAGTAATTTGACAGTAAAGTATCCATAACTAACAACACTACTTAATACGAAGAATGTCCTTATATCTCCTTTGAAGGTTTGTTCAAGTTCGGTTTGTAGGTTGTTGTTTTTAATTTTAAGCCTATTTCCAGATTCTCATCAATGAGTCGACTTCTCAGTTTACTTTTAATAATAGCCATACTCGAAAGAGATTCTTCGCATGAATACGTTGGAAAGAACAGCTTATCGTAAGCGTCCGGAATACTATTCCAGGCATTGAACATGATCATGTCGTGTGTATTCTTTCTCCAGGTTTTCCAAAGCAGAGCACTTGTGTTGAGAACTTAGTTTTCTCTAAAATTTCCAAATCAACGCAAAGACGTTCAAATTTAGAGCTCCATATTTCCTTGTTTTTTAAATTCAACAATTGCACTTCAAAGTTACCAATGTTAATGCCAAAAGGAGAAAATTTCAAATCTGTTATCCTAGCATTAAAGCCACAGTCAATACGTCAGGGAGCTGCACTTTGCCGACCTCTGGGTTAGGGTATGGAGCACTGCCATAATTAAAATGTGATGAGTCTATGTGCCATTGAGAACTGCACCCATCCGTTCAAATTTGGACGGGTCCAACTGGTATTCAATGCTGTGTAATATATCCATTCGGTCCATTTCTGAATTACTGAATCAGTTCCTGGCAAATATAAACACGACTCAATCTCAACAACGACGGTCTTGACATATAATTTGAACCATATGAAATGTACACAGATAATAATGGCCTCCGGTTTTGGCTGATTAAGAATTCTATTTGCCACACAGTATGTTAATGGAGCGAAACAAGTTCTCATCCATATGCACACGGTTATTGTTTGCTCAATGCATGTACCTAAGTACCTTCTCGCTTGAGTTGTATGTGTATACTTGCTATGTTCGTATGAAATTCATGTTCAACATGTTGTTAGGGGAGATAGAGTTGAGACGAACTTATATTAAAGCAATAAAGCAAGCTGTAACAAGCGGACGGGCACACATATACGGCGGACACGAAGAGACACGACGAGTTCTTTAGTCAACACTAAAGACAAACATGTTCCGGCAGAAAACAGAAATGATGCACTTTGTGTGTTTCATGGGGATTATAAAACGGGAATATTGCACTGTTTTCAACTTCGGTCCTAAGTTCATTTTGGATGTTGGCTGAAACTGCCGAGAGGAAGGATTTAGTGCGATTTCGTGTGTCCTCATTTCGGGAAATTTACAAGGAGTTACGGCCCCGGGCACCACTACGTTACTTTGTCTTAAATGAATGGCGAACGGCGATGATTAAGGGACTGAGTGCTGTCAATAATGGATCTTATGATGTAATATATGTACGAAGGTAAATCAAATATAAACGGAAATTTTGTAAAATAAATTTATTGATTAATGGTACAAGCAAACGAAACATTTAACGTTTTTCAATGTACAATAGTCACCTCCGTGCTCTACACACTTTTGCCACCGATTCACCGATTTGGAAGCTTGAATATTCTTTCTTGATAAAAAGTTTGAGGGCGAGTTGTCATTGTCAGCCAATAATTCTCTACCTCTTCATTGCTTTCAAATCTTTTGCCTCCAAGTAATATTTTCAAAGGTGCGAACAGAAAATAATCGCAGAGTGACAAGTGAGGTCTGCAAGAAGGATTATAGAGGTTTGAGGGTTTCCCAGCCCATTTATTCCTTATCAAAACTTCGGTGTGTGGCCTGGCTTTGTCATGAAGGAGGACGACGTCTCGAATGGGCATACCCCGTCGTTTGCTTTGATACGCGATTTTTCGGTATTTGTGGACTGTAACAACTCAGAATAATAAGCCGCAAACCGCATTCACTGTTCGTTGATTGTGAGGAAATTCAATGAGTAAAACATTCCTTGAAAAAAAGATCAGTCGCAAGTACTTATCCGGCTGAGATGAATTTTGGTTTTGGCTTTGACAGGGCAGCAGCAGCCTTCATCCTTTCTTCGCCACTCCTTACTCGCTATTTTTGATTCGGGAGTGTAGTGGTGGACGCAAGTCTCATCACAGGCGATGATACGCCATACGCCTAAAAAAACTCCTCTTCATGTCTTATCTTTTATCGATTCAGAAGTCTTTAACTGATGTCCGACCAGACCAGTCTTTTATTTTCGGTCAACAACCTTGGAACCCACCGAGCACTAATTTTTCTAAAGGGAAGTTCATCAATGATGATGGATTGAACACTCCCACTCTCCTATAGCTGATACCCACTTCTCATGAGATTTGAGATTTGTTCAATAGTTAACCGGCTGATGGTGATCACCTTCAACAAGTTCTCGAACAGCATGAAAGTTGTCATTTGTGAGACTTCTTGTGAGTTCTTGGGCGTCGATCATGAGTTTCATGTTTTACACGTTCTCGCCCATCCCTGAATACTATGTTCTCTGACCCACGTATTCACTCGATTCTGAGACAGTGTAGTATGTAGCATCCCCAAACTGTGCTTTGAAACGTTACTATGCGTTACATGGACGGGAGGGGGTTCGAACAACGCATTACGTAACATTTTGTTTTAACTTACTGCTAAGAAAATTCATTGAGAAGTTATTGGTTCCACCTCGGTTTTCGAAAATCGAGTTTTCGTCAGATGATCTCGACGTTTGGAAGTCTTAGGGAGCTATTCTGACTATTCCCGCGGTGGTTGTTACGTAAAGTTTAGGAATGGCGAGGGTGGTATAGAAAAACGTTACGGTGCGTTACATGGGGGGGGGAGTTAGTTACGTAATACTTGAACACCCCCTTATTGATTTTCGTAGCGCCCTCTGTTCTTCTATTTTCATTAAAAATACTTTGTTTGAAGAAAAGGCTGAGACTTCCACAACCGTTGTCCGGGTTTGATGACCGTGGTCCAGGATTGGTTCTCCACCCTGGATGAATCCTTTGTTGGAGAGTATTATTACTTTGATCAGACTGGGTGGAATAATACTGACAAAAATTGAAAACCATGATACAGTTGACTCTTTACGTCCTACTAATTTGCATCTTTATAAGTCAAAATTCCCTCTAATTCACGCTACCCAATGGCAGCAGCTCTAGCCAGAGAGACTCCATTAAATTGTATCTCCGATAGTTGAATGTTTTAGTCGGAATTCTGTGTCATTTCGTAATTTTTAAGATGCCACTGCACACCAGGATATTTGTTAATGTTTGAGAAGAGTATTACACTCGTTTGCGTAAGCTCGACAGAAAATTTGTCGAATTTGTTTTAGACTACTTAAAGAAATCAATTTCTTCAAACAACTCTCACTTCCTCCTCTGATTTGAACTTTCTTTAAGTCGAAGAATTGAAGTTGATAAATGCCAATTCAACCTTGAGCGATGTTGAGTGTAATGGTACAGGTTTAAATATGACCCAATTAATTTTAATGGTTACAAAAAGTAAATTTCCGCGATAGGAGGTTTATTTATTTCATGGGGATTGTTTCGCTGTCGATGCATCTTTGGCTGTTTGATAAGGGATAAAAGAAGAGGTAAATATAAATTGCGTAACAATTTAGTTACATCACCTCCCAACTTTAAATGAACCTCCGTAGTTTGGTTAATTAATGTTGAAAATGTCACACAGAACCTACAGGGAAATTGACTGTGCACTGTGAATCCGTTAAGTACCGCTTTCTGACCATGTAAAGTTTGACAAACTTGGTATAACTACAAGCTACTTAAATACATAACTATCCCAAAGTTAACTACATTAAATTACAATGTGAATGCTTGTATGTATTCCTAGGTGTGGTTTATCCTATTCCGAAACAATCCGTGACTACGGTAGTACAGGAACTGTAAACCCAGTACATTCGAAACCATGAACGTAAAATACCTTAAGAGAGTGCTTAATCAAAAGATCATACATGACATCTGTTTTTTTCGTAGAACATTTTGAGAAGCCTCAGCATATTCGATGGTGACAATAACAGGAACATAAAATGCATGCTGATCATAATTAGATGAACCATGTCTGACAGTTCCAAAATCCTGCTGACCAACTAGAACGTTTTGTTCTATTTAGTTCAGTATTCTTGCTTAAAAGGAATATTCCTAAATCACCGAAACCATAATTCGTGACAAATCTGTCTAGATGGCGCTTATTACGTTGTCTGCAGTTATCTATTAATCTTTCTTAATTAATCCCTTAAGAGAACCGACAGGTTCGAAATCGCGATTCACGTCAGGTAATTTCAATAGAAATATGACAAAGAACTTATTGTTTTGTAACAAGGACGATACAGTTAATATAAAGCGCAACTATTGACATCCTTAACAGTAAATTGAACATTGTTTTTAATTTAGTATGTTGATAGACATAGATAGTAGTTTCGTGATACTGTTCTCACGCATTTATCTCCTAAAGATACAAAACAAATCGTCTTGACAGCATTAGGATTCGCATTTAAAAATTAACATCGTAAGGTGACAAATTTATGACCTACTCAAGCGTTTACTTTAATCAAAAATAACAAAGAAATTATGTTTGAAATTTATAGGAAACCTACGACCAGTGGTAAGTGATACGGTAATTCCCTTTGACTCCAACCAAACTTTTAACATCAAAATGGCAGCTTTTAATAGTTTTTTACACAGGTTAATAATATTAGCCCTTTCTAAAGCCAACTTTGAAAAATAATAGAAAATTATAAAACAGATTTCCATCAATAACGGACATAATCTCAACCTAATTGACAAAATGTTAAAAAATAAACAACATAAACTCATTGAAATTAAACTGTATAATGGTCTCCTTCCTGATTTAATTCCTGAAAATATGAAATATGCCTTTAAACACCTTCTAATCAAATTGCATATTACATGAATTTTAGTCAACAAAATTAATTTAAAAAGTCTGTTAGTTAACAACAAAAATAAAACAAATTCAATAGATAAAAGCGGCGTTTACTAATTGTACTGTAAATATTGCACAGATTTTTACCTAGGACAGACAGGTAGAGCCATAAAAACTCGGCTTAAAGAACATGTGCTTTCCATACGGAATAAAAAAAATAATATAGGAATAGCTCAACATTGCTTAGATTTCAAACGTAACATAATTTAAACACTAATTCGATTGAACTTTTACATTCTGCAAAAAAAAGTCGTAAATTGAGTTCGCTCGAATCTTTGGAAATTAAAAAAGCTATTAATAATAAGCAAAATATTGTAAATAATCAAATTGAAATGTTCACTTTGGATTCTCCGCTGTTATTGGACCTTCCAAATAGATAACCACTACCTGCAGTTAATTTTTCCCAGTGGTTATTGTCACCCGTTTATATAAGTCTGTTACATGATTAGCATCTTTAGTAACACCATAGTTCTTGAGAATGACCCGCAAGGGTTGAAACAATATTGTAGAGAAGAATAATTTTTTTTTGTGAATAATTATAAGTTATAAATAATATGATAAATACCCATATTCAATTTTAAAAACATTATATATTTTTGGACAGTAACTCAAGATTAAATATATACCTTATAATGCTTTTGTCTAATCTATGTTATAAAACACTTAAGCACGCACTGCTTGACTAAGACTGCTTATCTAGGACCCAATGCTGTCTGACAGAGTTGCCTGTTTCTTGCCATTTGCTTACCTGTAACACTTTGCGAAATTACCTCACTTGCTATTAATAACAATCAACATTGTTGTTAAGTGTATTTACACCAAGTATGCTTTATCCTCGTTAGATTACTAATATAATTTGTTTATAGCTTTCATAAGCGAAAGAAGTTTTGTGTAAAACCACTTACCTTTGCTGCGTATTAATTTTCAATTAAAAGTTTCATATTAAATTCGCGTGGTGGTTTAGATACTTACACAAAATCCTTGTTTTTTTTTGAGAAAAGGAAATTAAAATTTTTGTGTTGACGAAATGTTAATTAAACGTTTTAATGAATGTAAATTTCAATGTTTGCAATGCTTCAAATGAACAAAAATTTCCGTCCTTAAGAGGAAAATTAATTTCTAAATTTACGTTAAGTTCTAAGACGTGGAAGCTGTTTCGTCTAGTGTCGACGCTACAGTAATTACAGTTTCATTCGATGTGCAGTTCTGCAGAATTCTAACCAACGTCTTAATTAGGGAAACGTCTTAATTTAATAACCACTGCAATTTCCACATCATTAAAGGCTAAAAGTTCTAATATCTTACCAAACATAATATGATCTATTAATCTCTTCTTTCAGGACGTTTAGTACATGGATACTATACTTATATGAGATCGTAAAAACTCACAGGTTTCAGTTTCAAAAGATTTATTATGATTAGCTACAATTGTGTCGTTACACAGTAACTTCATCAGGCTAGACGACATATAAACCTTTTGAAACTGAAACCTGTGAGTTTTTACGAGATCATATTGTAATTAAAGATAAGAATAAAAGACAAAAGAATGTTTCAACGAATCTATTTCGAAAAACTCGACATATGTTTCGACCGGGCGGTTTTTATCAAGAGTAGATTAATACTAAATTATACATTAATCGTTCAAACCTTAAATAGTAAATTGCAGTTTACATACATGATACAAGTTAAAAACAAGTTAATATACATTAATTGGGGAAATTGACTCATTAAGAATTTTTCATCATAAATCGGTTATTAACTGTGGGGTGTTGTTTGTCAATATTTCAACTTCATTATTCACTATGTTGTTTTTATTTGAAATTGCTAATTTGATTTCTAAATGCACCAAAAGTGTGAGCTTTCTAGATTTTTCTGAAGTATGTAATAATTTAATATTTTCTTTGTCAAGATTACGGTTATTTTGAACACAATGTTCAGCAAAATCTTTTGAGCAAATTTTGATTTTAATTAAGCGCTCATGTTCACAAATACAATTTTTTAGAGCCCTACCACATTGTCCAATGTAAATGGCGTCACAATCCTTGCACGATAATTTATAGATTCCGCTTGTCTGTAATTTGTCTTGTTTTGGTTTATTATTAACTATGATATTGCCTAACTTTAATTTATTGACTTTTAACACTTTAAAATCTAACCTTCTTAATCTATTTGAAATTTTGGAGCTTACATTTTTTATAAAATTTATGGCACAAAAAGGTTTTTCGTCTTTAACTTTCAAACCATTAACCAACTTATTCCTAGCTTTTGTTATTTCTTTTTTATTTCGGTTATTATCAACAACGTCAGTTTTGTAGCCGTTATTTATACCAATATGTTTGATAATATTAAGTTCTTTAGAGAAGTTTTGTTCAGATAAAGGAATGTTGACTAATCTGTGGATCAGATCATGAAAAACGGACATTTTAATATTAAATAATTGATTAAAGGTAGTCGGGATTGTAACGTCCGTGGTGGTTGGTTTCCGGTATATGTCGAAATTTAAAAACCGTCCTTATTCCTAGAGATATTTAAATCTAAAAAGTTAATAAAAGTTCACTTAGTATCATATTGTAATAGTCAAAAGGGGGGGTTCGTTCTACCTAAAAAAGAAGTAATCAGTTTACAATACAGTACAAAGGTGTCCGTCGGGTCTACAGTGTAGTGCAAAGCAGGAGGATAGGGCGTAGGATCCTCTTCAGCCTTCTTGCAGGAATCGTGGGAATGGGTGGGTGGTTAGGTTAGGGAGAGAAAGATAAGACGGACGAAATGAAAGATTATCTGTGGATTATTACTACCCCAGAATTTGCCTAAGTGATCCAAGGAAACAACAGAAAACTTGTACCAGAGTGAAAATGGTTACTTTTTGCGTTTTGCTTGTTGCACAATTACTAAATGTTAATTTCAATTTAGATATATAGCGTTAATTAGTTTGTAATTAGAATTAGGTATTTACATTATTTAAAATAAATATTTCGGTGTATTTAATTTTGGATGAGTAATTAATATCCGTTGCCAATTGACACGTTAATCAAAACAATGTAAATACATTGCTGTATTTGGACTAATATATTGTATCATAAACATTGTGTCAACGAAGTGATACCAATTTATTTGTTTCTTTTTTGTAAACGTTTTGTTTTTGCTTCGTTGGAAATCTCTCCAACCCTTTAAGAGAGAAACATTTCCGAAGTAGCAGCTCGGACTTTCAAAGATAATCCGTAATCCCTCATAGCAAAACAAAGCTGTTAAGTAAGTAAAGTCTTCTGTTTATTCCCTTCAAAAAGGCATAATAAACCTGAAAGCACTTTTGTTAGACAATGTTTGTATCCAAGTGCCCTCCGCCTTTTGTTTTTCCGAAACGTACATTGAGAGCTTTACTGCTATACTGGTAAATAATTAGCTTTGTCATTGTTTGAACAAAAGAGGTTTCTCTAATTAACGCGAGTGTTTGGTAAATAATCTACATTCATCATTGTATTTGTAGCATTTCAATCTACATTGCATTACTAGTCGAACCCGTTCAAATTCGGACGGTTAGGGACCGATGACATTGGAGCTTAGGCCTTACATTTTAATTATAGCGATGCTTCATACATTCATCATTTCAATCATCATCATCATAATCACTTGGTTCATAATACCTATTCCTTGTGCATAGCATTTTATATAAGCCAATCAGGGAAACATTTCCCACCGTATACATAACCTATGTTGTTATCACTTCCACATCTTTCCCCTACCGTCCGCCATTATTTACCTCCATTCATTCACCATCCATTCCCACGATTTATAAAGGAAACTAAGGATGGCCTTCCCTTTACCTACCATTTTTCAGTTTGAAATTAGTTTTCGTTGATTTCTATTACATAGGAGGGTGGATCAAATATAAACGAGCCTTTTTAAATTGCGGGCTGGATAATTGTTCAAGGCGCATCCGGGCATTAGGAACTTGAATTGGGGATATCAGGCGGCACAGAAACGACGCGTCGTATTGCTGCGTTCGCTTGGTTAATACGGGGTAGCTATCACAATGAGTGAGAAAGAGGTGCATAGCATAGAGGTGTTGTGCAACGACTAATTATTAAGTTTCTTACACGTGAAAACGTGAAACCAGCTGAAATTTAGCATAGATTGCAGGCACAATTAGGAAATGAAACACGTTCGTGGCCTTGCGTAAAATTTTGGTGCTAAGAATTTAACGATGGGCGTAATTGTGTCGAAAATGTAATGTGTAATGTACCACATAATCACAACGAAAAACTTGGGATTCCGAAAAATTTCAGCTTGTTGGGTTCCAAAATTTCTAAGTGAAGATCAAAAAGCTGCTCGAGATCGCATCTCTCAAGCGCTTCTCGCTCGATTTAGAGAGGAAGGTGATTTTTTTTGCACAAAATTGTAACCTGCGATAAGACGTGGGTACACCATTACACGCCAACATCAAAACGAGCAAGCATGGAGTGGCGGCGTAAAGACGAATCAAACCCAGTGAAGCCGAAAACACGTCTGTCTGTAGGCAAAGGTTTAGCCACGGTTTTTTGAGACTGAAGAGGTGTGCTGTTGGTCGATTTTTTCCACGAGCGAAGAACCATTAAAACAGCCTACTACTATCTGTAGAACTGACTTCTCAGTCAGGTAAAGCTTGCTTATCGACGAAAAAGGAGGACGCACCCCATTTGTGACGTCTTGCTCTTGCACTGAACTCAGCTGGAACACCCTCCATATAGTCCAGACCTATATCCTTGTGATTTCCCCATGTTCGGATCCCTCACAGAGTTCCCAGGAGGCGAACGATTTCTGACCGATGAACAGGTGGAGGCGTTTGTGCGCAACTGGATAGACACCCGCCCTGCTTATTTTTATGAAAACGGGATGAAAAAACTACCAATGCCTTGGGGAAAATGTATAGACAAACAAGGGTGATATGTCGAAAAATAGTGAAATTTGTATTTTTGTGAAACTTTTCAAAATAAATGTTTTATGAACAAAGGATCGTATATATTTGATCCATCCCCGTACATATCTTACCGAAAAAAAAAATTTGAAAGTGCGAAGTTTATCTCAGAAACGGAAAAAACAAACGTTCTTCTTAACAATAAAACAGTATCTAGGTATAAATAATTACAGAAAATTGGTAAACGGTGAATTTATTAAAAGTCAAGTAAGTTCTCCACGTTTTCAGATTATTGATTTCGTTTAGCAAACGAATTTATGATATGGGCACTTTAAAAACTCTCGTAAAATAAAACTGATACGACAGTTTATATACTGCGCAGGGGTGGATATCTGTATAAAAAGATCCTTAAAAGACGCAGACTTTTATAACTGGCATAAATCATTCAAAATTTCTCAGATAAAAAGTGTATACTTATAAACTATACTATATTTAATATTGCGTATGCCGAAGAAGATAAAAATGAGTATGAAAATATAAAACCCCCATCGTTTAATATGCTCGGGTTCATTAGAGCTAACTAATAGGAAAGCTCTGAAGTCCTGAGATTGTTTTTTAAAAACTTATGTGATTGTCATCCTATGTATTGGAGTTTAGAATAGGTACTTTTGTAAAATACAAGGTGTATCAAATATAAACGGGATTAGTAGTACGTTATATTTCTTTAGACTTCGATACATAACATATACTATTTTTCTACATAGTCTCCCGCCTTAGAAATACATTTTTTCAATCGGATTGAGAGCTTTTTTATGCCATTATGGTAGAAACTCCTCAGACATTCTTGTCTTGAGTCGTTCTCGTGGAGATGTTGGCCTCCAAGCGCTTCATTCAGGGGCCCAAAAAGATGGAAGTCACAAGGGCGCAAGTCGGGGCTATATGGCGGATGTTACAGCGTTTTCCAGCCTAATGCATCAAATTTTTGCCTTGTGGCATTGGCCGTATGAGCCCTGGCGAAGACCAAATGCTTCTTCCTTCTCTTTCCTAATGACAATTTCGCGTCATCCAATAGAATACAATAATATTGCGTACTAATCGTGCGTCGATCATGCCGTACACAAAGTTAGTTCAACATCCTTTCACCCTCCGTGACTACGATGTAACTTACTATTCTTGGCTATTATAAGTATTAATTTCAGTGAAAATTTAATCAAAATTTTTTTTAAATTATTCGGATTTAATATAACAGATAAAGATTGTGATGGTAGAATAACCTCAAAGCAATGGGAGTTGTAATCCGTTCGTTGGGCTACTATTCACTATCCACTATCCTGGTGAAGGAGAGTTTAAAATTAAAATGTATGCTGATGAAATAGAAAAAGGTGAAAATGATAATATAGAGTTCGAAGTTTTTGTGCTAGTGGTTGCAACTCGGGTTTTTGAATACGAATAAAAAATGTGCAAATATATCGACCGTTATTTTGAAGCTATAACGAAGGCATAAAATTAAAATTTAGAAATAGGATAGCAAAATTGTAACTCCTTTAGAGTGAGGGTATGTAACACTCTTATGAGGAACACAAGTTATCAGTAAATAATAAATAAATATGAAATTCCACCATGTATAAACCTCATTTGTTCAATACAATTTTTGGTTGTAGTTTGCGGTGTATTTTCTATATTCCTAGTGAGTTCAATGTGATGCCTCTAGAGCTTTTGGAATTAATCGGTACAGGCACCATCGATGATGTAAACGCCATCATTGTCATCGTCGAGACTGTAGGTAGCATAATATTCTAACTTAGCAATAATAATCATATTTGTATATATGTAGTTTCTAACGTACGTATAACAGTGCGGCGTGGTGTAGTGCTCTAGATAATTGCTTAGTATTCGGGAGGTAACCGGTTCGAACCCGGATCCGGCTGGGCAGTAATATTCCACAGATAATCTTTCACTTCTCTTCTGTCTTCATTTCGTCCGTCTCATCTTTCTCTCCTTAACCACACCACCCACCCATTCCCACGATTCCTGCAAGAAGGCTGAAGAGGGCCTTACGCCCTACCCTCCTGCTTTGCACTGCAGTGTAGGTCGGAGGAATTGCCCGCTCACCAGCACGAGTTTAATTTTTTAATGTGTTCAGCGTGATTAAATGTCACTATTCATTCAAGTAGTTTGTTCGTATATTTTTGGTAGTTAGAATAGAATGTTTTAGTCGGAATGTCGATGGACTCGAGTCGAAGTCAGCGACTTTTTTGTTGTATTTGACATCAAGCCAATTCCCTCCAGATATTTAACTGTCCCACTCATTTTTTTGACAGATCGATTGTCTGTTTTCGTTCAACCCTCTGTGGAAAAATGAGAATCGTTCAACCTGAAACAGGGTTATCAACTCTTACAGCCAACCAATATTATTTTCATCCACTTTACCACAATCTAAATATGTATATATAACAAGAAAAAATAAAGTGGCCTTTACCAAAATTTAATAGTGAATACAATTTGCCACGAAATGTTTGTAGTAGGTAGCAATCTTTTGAAAAATTAATAGGTCGTTATACTGTTATACCGTTGACAGTTTTGATAGATCACTCACCAAAAACTATATTATTGAGCGTCCCTTCCTAATACCTTATTGTTTGTGCCTTTGCTTTATGGAAATTTGGAATCATATTGATGAATATAAATAAATAAGCACACTTTAATTTCCACTAAATAACTTTATTAAATTCTTAACGGTCGTTTCACCCTACTAGGGCATTTTAAGAAAAGTACTGGTACAAATTTTCATACGAATTTTCTTAAATACAATTACATTCTAAGTGGTGATGCGTCTACTACTTTATCTTTAATTATTGAATCATGTATATTTTCTATTTCATTTAATAAGACAACATTATTGTTTTTCACATGTTTTTAATATCTAAAGTCTCCAACATGTCCAACGTTTTACCTTTTTTCTCAACATGTAATATATTGAAGTTTTCTTCTAAACTGAATGTCTGTTTATCGTTTTTTATATGATTCGAAAATGTGTTCTTATATTCTTTCTTTGAAAGATCTTCCTGTTTGGCCGATTTATATTGCATTGCAATTATTGCGATTTAATTTATAAATTCCATTTTAATTAATTTTTTGGTTTTTATTTTACTATTTATTAAATATTCGGATAAATTGTTTGCAATTTTGAATGAAATTTGTAGATTGTTGTTTTGTTTTATTCTTTTAGCAATTACATTTTATGTGTTTTCTGTGTATAAAATGGACTTACAGTTATTGGATTTTGAATTTTTTGGTTTACTATATACGTTGATTGATAAGTTTTTACTTTTAGTTTCTTATTTATAAGATCTTTTATTAATTTTAAGGAATATCCGTTATCTACTGCTGTCTGTTTGATACTGTTTTTCACTGTATTAAAATCTTCATTATTCAAGGGTAGGTTTAATAATCTATGTGTCATCCAATGGAACGCTGCTAATTTTTATTGAATGGGGTGATTTGAGTTTTTATTAATTAAACTGTCTGACCACGTTGGTTTCTGGAAAACTGATATGCTTATGTTGTTTTCTTTTTTGGTAAGAGTTAAATCTATGAAGTTAATTTTATTGTTGTTTTCTAATTCTACAGTAAATTTTATGGGTCCATGTAGGTTATTAATGAAATTGAATTCCCGTATTTGTGATTCCTGATGTGTTTTGAAAGTCGAACGCATAATTTTATTATTTTATCTTGTATTGCGGCATGCGCTACTGTATCTGCAAGAAGGTCTAGAAAATTACGTCAACAATGCGTATGCCTGGAAATAGGGGATGGAAAAACCATTACGTTAAATAAACGGCCTGTCGACATGCAAACAATGTCGTCTGCTGGGCGTATGCTGTTTTTGCGGTACGCTCTTTTCCCCAGTTTTTCTGTGCATCATGCGGTCTTGTATCCACAAATTTGTTGGTGTTCATGTATGTTACGTAGAAGTCATTGTTGTATGTGCAAGTACACCAGCCACCCCTGACAGTGAATAAATGTCGGACATTAATAAAGGAGACTGTTGTCATTCTGTATACATTACCTACCTTTCTGAATTTATCGTCAGGGGGGGTTGGCCGAGGCTCCACATTAAACTGTTGAAATAAAAGTTTTCAACTAGAAGAGGTGACAAGGAAATGCGGCATCATGTTGAAGAAATCGCTTAAGATTCTCTTGTTTACTCAGTTCTTCGTGAAAATAGAGAAGGCCAAGTCAGTGCGATCTTTTGAGTCTTTGATGGTTAACTATAATGACCTTTCCCTACATTTTACCATAAAGTGGATTTTTATGGAGTACGTGCATTGGGTGTCCAATGTCTACTACATTCCATGAATGAAGGTTGCTGGGATGCGTCTATTTTAATTACATACATTAGACACCGCAAATACAAACAGCTAACAACACGTACAAAGAGCATGCACGTGCAGTAGTCTGGTCGACCCACCGCAATCTCTTCCCTATTCGAATACGCGGCTTATGCTTAGGTTGTCACTATTTGTTTTTTAAATGTATACTAAGGACATTACAAGGGCTATTTAACAACACTTTAATCAGACAGGTATACTACTTTTATATACCTTTTCACATGAAATTACTTCACCTGAATGGCGACCACTGTTTGCTAATGATCTTGTTAAATTCCATTAATTACTATGATTATCAGCAATGCCTTAAGTGGATGACAACACACTCACTATTTCATTATCAAAATTGTTGTTTATTATCGACTTGACAAATAGATGTATCAATATGCTAGACGAAATAGAAGAAACTAATATGAACTAAAATAAATCATTTTGTATTGTAATAATTATTTAATACAATGTGATCTGTAAAGGGCATAGACCCCATTTACGGAAACCGATTTGTGTTGGGTACTTACTAATTATTCTAATCCATAGTAACTGATGATAGTGACTTTTTATGACAAAATGTTAAGCCATTTTGAACAGCTTCTGTTCCAGGAACATAAAAGTTGAAAGCTACCATCATACCCATTAATATTGAAGTGAATGATGGGACCTATGGTTTAGAGATATGATGGAGTTGGCGATAAAACTTTCTAGATTGTTTCCTGTCACTATAAATTATTATTCTCTTCGTCATAAATCTTAACTGGTTTAGGAGATAAAGATTAGCTTATTCTCCGCTTCTTTTCTTTTTTGCATAATGGAATATTGAAAAAGTGGGTACAGTACAGTCGTTTCGTAATAGTTCTAATTGAAATAAAAATGAATATTAACTACTTTTTATTATTGTTCTTTGTCTGTAATACAGAAGAAACGAAATCATTATTGTTGACCTAGAATTGTGAAATTTAATACAAAGGAACGTCTCAGAAAAGAAGTAGAGGATAAAAACTCTTGAACGAAGCGAATTATTATTAAATATCCACGTTCAGTATTTTTCTCTTTTGTCTTTAATTAAAACTCGTTGGAATCTTAATACATTTATGTTGTCCATGAATGAACAAGAATTATTAGAATTTAAACCTGTTGTTTCCAGGGAAACATTTGGACTGCTTTATAAACTATTCCTTCTATAAATAAATATAAAATTGCAAAAATAAAACAAACGATAACATTTCGCTGTATATTTTGGTAGATTCCGACAAATTTGTTTCGGTCTATTCCGCCCATTTATCGGAGAAGTACATTATATCACTAAAATTTAAATATATTTAGTGGTAAAAACATTGGCGCGTAAAGCCAAAGATCTCGGGTTGGAGTCCCAGCGAGGGTGTGACAACAGTAACAAAAATTTTCCACATTAATTTGAAGCAATCAGTAGTGGGTACAAATTATTTCAAAACTGAATATTAAATTAATGTAACTAAATTTGCCTCTACTAAAAAATCTTCAAAATGTTTGATTATTAATTATTAGATATTATATATCAGTTTTTATTGGCGAGCGGCGTGTGTAGTGCTCTAGATCATTGCTTAGCATTCGAGAGGTCACCGGTTCGAACCCGGGTCTGGCTGCTCTGGTCCAAGTTCTCTGTGGTTTCTTTGGTTGGATCATTTAGGCAAATGGTGGAGCAGTAACATTCCACAGATAACCTTTCACTTCTCTTCTGTCTTCATTTCGTTCGTCTCATCTTTCTCTCCCTAACCACACCACCCACCCATTCCCACGATTCCTGCAAGGAGGCTGAAGAGGGCCTTACGCCCTACCCTTCGGCTTTGCATTACAGTGTAGGTCGGAGGGACTTCCCGCCCACCAGCACGAGTGGCTGGTGGGAATGAAACACAAAAAGTCTTTAGGTTTTACTTAACCGATATTGAGACAAAAGCTGAAGAGCGTGTTTTAATGAATTAGTTAGTTGAATAGAATTTTTGAGAATACTTTTCTTTAAAGCTCTCACTCTTTCAACCCATAGACAAATCTTCTACAAATGCTGAATTTTGTTTCAAGTGCATCCGCCCTTTTATTAAAGACACAGAAACTGGCGCATATTAGACAGTTGCTGTCAAACTTATGAAACTCGAACTTTTAAAGTAAATCTATATTTTCTTAGAATATTTTTAGACTTTTCTACATATAATTTTGCTCATCAAGGTCTTATTGTTGGTTTCAAATCGGTATGTGTAAATATTATTTAAATTAGGCGTTTTATTCGGAAATTTAGTGGTATACATTAAGCCAATTCAATCCTAAATCCTTTAAAACGAACTGCCTAAAGGAACGACCACCTTTGCAAATTACTGAAGTAATTTCTGCCCTTAGTTTTAAAACATTACGATACCTATATCAATTTTATCTTTTTCGTTTTACCCTTAGAGCATAAAAATATGGAGATAGCATTTAATACAAGTGTAACAGTGATCCTGAATCAGGAAATAATTGTGGTCCAGCTTTCTCGTTCTAACGGGATCTGAACGTGGTCTGATTGGTAGATGATAGCCAATCAGGTCGCGTTAGACTGAAAAAGGTGAACCATCATTATTTACTATTTAAGGACCCTTGCTGTAGTAGCTATATTTCCATGTTTTATTTCAAGCTATAAAGAGAATTTTCATGTCAAAAGATAACCTTTTCAGTATATATCGCTTTTTGAGTGTAATATTTAAAAAAATAATTTTTATTGAGGTACTTTTCTAATGTTATTCCTTTCTTTGCAGGGATATTATTATTCCAAAGTCAAGTGCATTTACAGATGAAGTTAATAAGCGCCACCAGGGGTCAAGAGATGACGATTTCGATGACGATATATTTTATGATACTGAAGATGATCCTGATGACGATTCAGATGAAGACAGTAACGATGCTTCGACGTAAGTCTGACATAAATTTATGTTGTGAAGTAATTTGAAAATAATATTAATAATGAAATAGTTGAATAATTTTTAATAGGGGTAAATTTTAAATACATATTAATTAAAAATAGAAGGTATAAAACAAACACTTTCAAAATTTTCACTAAATTTATTATCAACTCGACAATATTGTTTCGACGAAATATCGTCATTTTCAAGAGTACAACAAAATTATACTAAAGTTATAATGGGTATTATCTAATTTATACCTGGTTTTGGGTTTTACCCAAATTACACAACAGGAGGGGTGTATTGTTGTTATACAGTTCTGTTTGTAAATTTACGATATTCTGTTTATTTAAAATAGCTTTTCTTATTTCTAGGTTTTCTAGAAGGCTTAATTTTTTGCTTTTATGTTGGATATGTAATATGGCTGTATTATCTATATCTATATTATGATTATAATTTAAAGCATGTTCTGACATTCCTGTACAATTCTTCTTAGATACAATGCTATATAGGTGCTCATTTACACGTGTTTTAACAGCTCTACCACATTGTCCAATATAAAAAGCATCACATTGTTTACAAAAAAATTTATATATGCCGCTGTTATCAAGGATATCTGTTTTTTGTTTATTATTAACAAGTAGCTTACCTAGAGATTTTTTGTTCGAAATAATTGCTTGAATACCGTGTTTTTTCAAATTTGATTTAATTTTTTGACTTGTTAAGGGTACATATTGTAGTGAATGAAAAATTTGTTCAGGTTTTTCGTTTTTTACGTTTTTTACATTGTATAAAGTTTGTCGGGTTTTTTGTTTTAGTTTAAGTTTGATCAAGTGATCTACTATTTTAGTGTGATATCCATTGTTTTGTGCTATTTGTTTAATAGTATTAACTTCTAAAATGAAATCGTTATGACTGAGGGGGGTATTAATTAGCCTATGTATAGCACTGTGGAAAAAGGCTTTTTTAATATTGTTAGACTGATTAGAACTAAAGGGAATGATAGTGTCGGTAGTTGTAGGTTTCCGATATATTTTAAAACAAAGTTTATTATTATTTCGAGTTACTGTTAAATCAAGGAAGTTAATTGATTGATTAATTTATTTTTCTATGGTGAACTGTATTTTTTGGTCAATGGTGTTTAGAAAATTTAGGAATTTGTTTAAAAGTCTTTCTGTTCCGCACCAAATACAAAAAATGTCATCGACGTATTTATGCCATTTAATTATGTAATTTAGAAGATAATTATTGGATTGAAATAAAACATTTTCAAAATCCGACATGAATATTTCGGCTAATATAGGAGATAAGGGGCTACCCATAGGTAAGCTATCTAACTGTTTATAAAAATTATTGTTAAAGTTGAAATAACTTTGTTCTATGCAGTTTTCGATGATCTTTGTAAAATCAATTTTTTCTTGGTGGTTTAAATTGCTAACTTTTGTCATTTGATGAATAATGTCATTTAATTTATTTAATGGTATGGAAGTAAATAGGTTTGATACGTCGAAGGACACCAATATTGCATTAGGTGGCACGGTTATATTATTAAGTTTATTTACGAAATCTAAAGAGTTTTTGACACTGAAACGGGAGTTCCAATTGAAGGTGGTAGTAATTATCTTATTTGCTAATTTGCATAGATTGTATGACGGGGCATTTATGCAAATGCATGTAAGAGACTACTGGTCTCATGGGGTTGTTTAGTTTGTGGATTTTGGGAAGTCCATATAATATAGGAGATTTTGGATTCATTATTCACTACAATATGTACCCTTAACAAGTCAAAAAATTAAATCAAATTTGAAAAAACACGGTATTCAAGCAATTATTTCGAACAAAAAATCTCTAGGTAAGCTACTTGTTAATAATAAACAAAAAACAGATATCCTTTATAACAGCGGCATATATAATTTTTTTTGTAAACAATGTGATGCTTTTTATATTGGACAATGTGGTAGAGCTGTTAAAACACGTGTAAATGAGCACCTATATAGCATTGTGTTTAAGAAGAATTGTACAGGAATGTCAGAACATGCTTTAAATTATAATCATAATATAGATATAGATAATACAGCCATATTACATATCCAACATAAAAGCAAAAAATTAAGCCTTCTAGAAAACCTAGAAATAAGAAAAGCTATTTTAAATAAACAGAATATCGTAAATTTACAAACAGAACCGTATAACAACAATACACCCCTCCTGTTGTGTAATTTGGGTAAAACCCAAAACCAGGTATAAATTAGATAATACCCATTATAACTTTAGTATAATTTTGTTGTACTCTTGAAAATGACGATATTTCGTCGAAACAATATTGTCGAGTTGATAATAAATTTAGTGAAAATTTTGAAAGTGTTTGTTTTATACCTTTTATTTAATATGCATTTTCACACTGAATGCACCGTACAAAACTTAAACTTTATATATTAATTATTGAATTAATTTATACCCACTACAGATTATACTATTCTTCAAATATTTCGTTACTAATTATTAATATATAATAAAATAATAAATAATTTTTTCTATGCTAGCCTACGAAATTTTCAATCCGCCTGTTATATCCTCTAAGCTGAATCGTACATTCAGTATGTTAAGTAGATGCATTCATAAAGCTCCTGTCAAATGTCTGAAATACTACATCACTAGCAAATATCAATAGATAGCGATGTATTTGCCGTACTCTGAAATAAAATAGTTATTATAAAGAATATATATTATGGTATGGTGGCTTAACAAATAGAGCAATCGATACTCTGAGCAAAACTAGGAACGGAATCAAATTTAAATGAAAATATTAGACTGGCCTGTTCTTAAAAGATTTAATTTACTCATCTAGGTTGACTAAATTCTTGTTCTTTCTCTATTTGCATCAGTAAGTAGTTCCTTTTTCAAGAATACTCACTTTTTCCAGTGTTTGACACTTGAAATTTCATTCAGGAAAGACTAAATTAACATAAATTTTCGCAATTTAATCCATATAAACGGTGGCGAATTCAATAAATTTCAAATTGAAAAGACAACGATTGACTTTTATATAATAGATAATGGACAGTATGATTTGGTGTTTTGATTTGTTAACATTTAAGAGATGCTGAATTGTAATGTTATAAAACTGGTTTTCTTCAATTATAAATTCAAGTTAAAACTTTAAATCAACTATTTTCATATGTACTTATATTTGAAACATGCTGCTATAGATTTTGACACTTGGTTTGTGCATATGTACGTGAAAATAATAAATAAAACATGTGTAAAACGTAATCCCCTGGGTATCATTTTATTATTAGCTTCTTTTGTTCAATTTTTCTTCGTTTATAGTATAATAGGTAAAGCATTGCACTTGATGGTAAAAGACAAAAGCTGTATCAAAGATTCTGAATGAAACATTAAATGGTCTGTTGATTGTTTCACTAGTCACTTGTTGAAACTTATACATAGTAATAAAATAAATGAAAAAACGATAAAAGTTTCAAGAATTGTTTATTTGTAACAGTACAGCTGTTTCGCTATACTATAGCTTCTTCAGGTGAAGATCTACAAAATAAGTCTATCGAAGCAATATTTACACTTAAGAACTAAACTATTTGGTAGAGGGGAGAATTTTGATATTTAAATTTAAAAGTGGTGTGTTGGAAACTTCTAACTGATCATTGTGAATTACATTTTGTTTATTATACCTATTTATTTCTAATTGTTTTAGAAGATTTAATTTTATTCCTTTATTTTGTACATATAATACATAATATATCATCTACTAATCAAAATAAAAAATTGAAACAGAAAACTATCAATTGTATTTACCCTATAGTTAGAAATAAACCGAATCAATTTAATTGTTTTACTTACTTAGGTAATATTTCCAATAAAATAGGCAAGACTGTAAAACGTATAAACAATAGTTTTATTGCTTTCAAAACTAATAATAGCTTAGGCAAATTTATTCTAAATAATAAAGGTAAAATACCAAAAGGGGCCAAATCAGATGTTTATCTATTAAGTTGCGGAAATTGTGAAAAAGATTATGTAGGGCAGACAGGAAGGGCCTTTGATATTCGTATTTTAGAACATTATAAAAGTTTTTTAAATAAAAAAATAGAGTCTTCTTATGCCGAACATTTAATTGAATGTGAACACAATTTTAATAAAGATTTTAAAGTATTACATGTACAAAATAAAGGAATAAAATTAAATCTTCTAGAACAGTTAGAAATAAATAGGTATAATAAACAAAATGTAATTCTCAATGATCAGTTAGAGGTTTCCAACACACTACCTTTAAATTTAAATTTCAAAATCATCCCCTCTACCAAATAGTTTAGTTCTTAAGTATAAATATTGCTTCGATGGACTTAAGTTTGTTGATCTTCACCTGAAGAAGCCATAGTATAGCGAAACGGCTGTAGTGTTACAAATAAACAATTCTTGAAACTTTTATCGTTTTTTCATTTATTTTATTACTATTAAATGGTCTTCTGTTTGAAAAGGAAACGTAAACATGTCCATAAATCATCAATTATAGGAAGAGCACTTATAGACAGTAATTTCTCTGCTGCAGATAGAATCTTCTCATTGGAATTTTAAATAACTCGCAAACAAGGTAGTAGATAGATACATAGTTATAGGGCAGATGGCGTTATTCTATTTTTAACGATGTTTTCATAACTGCACACCTTGTCTGCCTAACGATTGTTTGATGCACTTGTTCCACTGCAATATGTACAATAAGTTGTTTACATTCTACTATATAACATACACATGCGAACGTTGAAGTACATGCAACCAACTAACTGCAACATCAAGACCAACAGCAATTATTGTAGTTCTGTAATGTGTTTGAAACATTTGTGAATGTGTAGGCAGATTCGCTGAGTTGCTCTGTTGTCCATATTAGGAACTGACATAAACCTAATTGGTATTTTATACATTTATTGTATAATTGTATACAAGCTTTCAATGGTACATTTATTGTGAATCATGGTAAATATTAAATAATAATAAGAAAGAATTATGTTCAGCACAACTTATTATTCAACTTGACAATTGTTTCGGGTATTAACCCATTATCAAGAGTAAACAATACTAAATTTCTAATGTGCTAAGGAAATATATATATTAGGGAAACTTACTTAATAGAAATGAGGATGAAATTTAACCTAATTCTAGCTGGTTATTTACAATATTTCAATTTTTGTTGATGGCCTCTTTGATTTCCAGGTTGTCAAGTAAAGTCAGTTTTTTGCTTTTTACATTGTTGGTATGTAATATATTTACGTTATTTACACCAATTTCGTATTTAAACAGAGTAAAATGTTTGGAAATCCCGGTTTTTAAACCAAGTTTTTTAATATCATGTATTTTAAAAAAAAGTCATTAACATCCTTTTTCGTCTAAAATTTTTAAGATCACATATTTCACATTTCGAACGCGTCCTACACAGTAGGCACAGCGTACCGAAAGCCATATCCCACGACAGGTTTCAACCTATCGGGTCTCATCAGGTGGGCGCTGGCAGAAAGGCCTTTACAAGCTATATGATAAATATAAATATAAATGTAGAATTAACAGAAACAACTACTCCGAGGGCTAATACCCCTACCAGCATTGAATTACACTGTTGATTCCGAAAGATTCTTAGACGAAGATATAACATATTCAAAAAGAAGGAATTAAAATCCTAATTTGTCTAAATAATAATTCCGGTAGGGCTGGTGGATTCCATATTTATATTTATATTTATGTTTTTTAATATCATGTACATGTTTTTTTAATGGAGTACATATAGACCTGCCTGATTGGCCTATATAAATAGCGTTACAATTATTACAACATAGTTGATAAATTCAATATACGATGCTTTTAGCTCTTGTAACTCTATATTAACAGTTTTAACAATAAAACACAATGTTTTAGTTTACAAAATATTTATTTAGATTTAAGATACTTCACCTGAAGAAGACTTTGTAAGTTGAAATGGTCATTGTGATCTAAAATAAATATTTTGTAACTTAAAACTTTGTTTGTTTGAAGGTTGTAGACACGTTTGTGTTAAAAATAGACGAACTTGTCTTTATTGTTGAGAATTGCAACGTTTCGACTGGTATGATATCTCCAGTCGTCATCAGGTAACTGACTTACCATCAAGTGCAATGCTTACCTGATGACGACTGGAGATACCATATCAGTCGAAACGTTGTAATTCTCAACAATAAAGACATGAAAATTCGACAATCTACGCGTATTTCTAAAACTTTATGTTTTATTGTTAATACTGATAGTTGATAAATGTCACTTTTTTCCAGTGGTTCCCTTTTATTTTTATTATTAACTAAAAGATGTTTTAAAGTAATGTTGTTATTTTCTACTGGTATTTCGATAAATTTTTGGCCAAGAAATAAATATTCTTTAAAAATTTTCAAATCGTCTGAAAATCAACTTTCTTCGAGAGTCTTGCTCTGTATCCCATGGGAATTTCATTTTTTATGACTGTAGAATAAACTGAATAATGTTGAAGTTGTAGTTTACCTTGCTGCGAGCTGCTGGCTGTGTTTTGGTAATGTACGGACTGTTTGCACTATAATATTAAAACCACCCCCGTAAGTTACATAAAATATTGATCGTCGACGTAGACACTAAACAATAAATATCGTTTATAGCTAGAGTAAGGTAGCATTATTATTACCCGAGCGACGATTGTACAAGATAAGGTTGTGCAAAAGCACCCTTGCTCATAATTAATAATTCGACAAATGGATCTCTAGGGATTGAAAATTCGTTCGGCAGCTCACGTTGCATCCTCGAGATTTCATCAGACGTGCAAGAAAGACATTAAAACAGTAATTATTTCACTACAAACATTGCACGATTTAGTGGCTTTTTAATGAAGGTCACGCTAATTTGTTTGGTTAACCACACACAAAACAGGATAATGAAACCGAGATGGGGCCAGTAAAACAGTATAAATGTAGTGTAAAAGTTGTAGAAAATTTTTTAATGAAACTAAGACATTGGAGCATAAAAAATAGCAATACGACTTTTCGAAGCAGTAATAATTCCTTTAACTCATGTATGTATCTATGTAAATGTAGTTCAATGATTCAAAAAATTGTCGGAATGCTGCCTTCAAAAGTAGAACTTTAACTTTAAATATTGCTATCATTCAAGCGGATTTTTGCCTGTCTTCATTGATATTCGAAAATATTTCTGTTTGCATTCGAGCTTAATTCAATTCTTGACTGTCTTTTTGTGTATTTGGTACAAATTTGCGATTGATTGATTTTAAAGTAACCTCTCGATGAGCTACAGACTTGAAATTTTATACATAATTTAGAACTAGATGACAATGCAATATTATTTTGCTTTCTTGTTCGGTTGTTTGTCTATTCGCTACAACTTTTTTAATCGATACTCTTAAGCTAACATCCCGATGTTTTGTTATAATCTCATCAAAATGGTTAAAGATTAAAAACCTTCACGTATGTAATACTCAAAGGCAAAAGAAAAAATATTTAAGTAAAACCATTTTTTTGATATAATGCGTTTCTAATGCGAACTAAAGAGTATAAAATGTTTTCTCATAGCTCCATATAATTCCTGATTGACTTTTTTAATAACTATGAAAATACTTGTAAGATTTAAAGCGAGGAACATGCAATAGAATAAACTGATTAACCTAACCTAACCTAACCTAGTCTATTCTAATCTAACCTAACCTAACCTAACATAACCTAACCTAACTTAACCTAGTCAATCCTAACCTAACATAACTTAACCTAACCTAGTCTATTCTAATCTAACCTAACCTAACCTAACATAACCTACTTTAACGTAGTCTATCCTAATCTAACCCAATATAATGTAACCTAAGCTAACCTAACCTAACCTAAACTAACCGAACCTAAATCTAATAATTTTATTGGGCTGTAAATGATTTGAACCGTTTTGTGAGTTTTAATTATTATCTTCATCGTGGTGCCAATACGTATGGCTATATATAACTTTAACCAAATCGTGTATATGCAGGAACGCTGGTCTGTATGGTAATTTTCATTATGTATTTCAATAATAAACTCATTAAAAGTTGAAAAAAAAATTGGAACTGTAAACCATTTTGTCCATATATTCGAATAGAGTGTTTTTACAAAATCCTTTAGAGAATAATGTAATAGGGTCATATTTTATCTGATGCTGATTTGATTTCCTTTATGTGGTACCACTGGAGTGTAGAACCCTTTTAGTCTGTGGAAAATTTAATCCTTACATGTTAAGCTGTTTCGAATCCGATAAGCAGAATATCGATTAGAATGTTATCACGGTTCACATCTCTTTCAAAAGTTATCCCGAAATTTATGGGAAGAGTTACCAGAACTTTCCGTTCCTCTTTTGTTATAGAATGAATGTAGCAATTTTTCTACGAGAGCAATTTATTCTGCCGTAGTAATTCTTCTTACCATAGACCGGAAAATTAACGAAGTTATCGTTCAATAAAATTAAAATTGTATCTACATCAGGTAATTTTGAATCAATAGATCGGAAACGTGTACATACAAAAATGCCTTTTCTTTTATCAAAATAATGGAAGGGTAGATGTGTAGTATTAAAATTTGATGTACTTTTATATATACAAACTGTGGAATTATCGAAACTATCAGATGCGGATTGACTATTCTAGACCGTTTGTGAAATAACAGCAGTTATATATATATATTCCATGAGGCACGTTTTTTAAGTAAGTTCCGTTTTGGTGTTAATAAAAAACGTGCACAGCTATCTTAATAATTTTAGTTTTACATGAAAGCCTGTACCTTAATCTACTTTTCTACATAATTTACTTCAATATTGAGGCACTTGTCACAACCTTTGACTAGTTTTTTAATACCCTTCTCATAGAACTCTGCCGCCTGACCTGTTAACTGTTAACTACTGCATCACAGCTGCTTTGACTTTGTCATTGTCTTGAAGACGCTGACAGCCCAGATGTTTCTTCAAGTGCAGGAACAAATGGTAGTCACTGGGCGCCAGATCAGGGCTGTACGGAGGATGATCTAGAGTTTCCCAGTGAAAAGATGTGATGAGATCTTTGGTCCGACTAGCCACATGCGGACGGGCATTGTCCTGCATATTTGCGCGGCCATCTTTAAATGCTCTCACTTCACCCACTTCCTTACCATTCCATCACTCATAATGTTTTTGTCCTTAAATTACACAGATCTCATGATCGATATCAATCGGTTTTAGCCCTTTAGCGCTAAGGAATCGTATAACAGCCCGGTCTCCGGACTTCACAGTCGTAAACAACGTAAACAAGGGCGAATCAGACTGTAATGGAGTCAGTGCGTAGGTGAGAGATGTAGGTACTCAGTGCGCATGCGCAGAACAATGACCGGCGCGCTGCGGCGACAGAATTTCACAACGGTATTTACTTAAAAAACATGCCTCGTATATTCTACATTCTCTAATCATTAGGGAACTGAAGGTATTGGCAATATGTTAACACAATTATAATTTTTAAAAAAATGACAATTTCACTATCAATTTAGAAGCTTCTGATATTGTTTTGTTTGTTAATAAACAAAGTAAAGAATATAAGTAACACTATACTGATTGACCATAATTATTTATTGCTTAAATAAAGGCTGTGTATTGAAAATTTGTAACAAAACGTTTTTTCGCACCTAAGACCATAGCTAATCATTATATTGAATTCGCTTGTGAATTTTTATGCTCCCTATACTCTCTCTCTCTCTCTCTCTCTCCACTACGCGCGCTTTTCCTCTCTCGGTCTGAAGGCTCTCTTGAAAAATCGTACGACACCAACAGATCTGGTACAGCACGCGTGCGAAACCAATGCAGCTAAGCTGCTTTAGCGTCCCTACACAGAGTAAAATCACAGTTAGACGCACATATTAGGACACGCTCGAATTTTGTTGTTTTGTGTAAGACCACTTATTTTAAATTTACAAAAGGTATATTATTCTTTTTCATACTTTCTAATAATTGAAGTACATTTATACAAAAATTTCCGCTTGTAATTATTCCATACATCTACCCTAAAGGCAAGCGAAATGTATCATGTAACCAGAACTGTAGTGATCTTGTTATAATTTCATATAAAAAAAAATGTGGCAGTACGTCATCATGCCGTTAGATGGCGACAAACTGTCACATTATTGACATTTTATATTCTTGTTTGGATACGGTTTAGAAGAGATCGTGTTGATGTTGATAGACTGATGACCTGTAAATTATAAGGAATTCTATTTTTCGATTAGTAAATGTTATTTTACAGAAGGTGTCATTAAGTATTTAAATTGTGTGATGAGCCATTGAAATTTTTAATGAGCTGACGGGTGATTCGTATAGTCCCTTGAATACTTGATATTTGCAGAATTAATTTAAATTTAAATGCATGCCTGCAGTACGGTACATTTGACAATCTTTCGTCCAGAATTACGCAGTTTCGCTCGGACAATTGGTAGTTTACGCTCAACTTTCCTCGTAAATCTCCGAATATGGCGCTATTGTTCCAGAAAAGTAACAAAATTGAAATCAATAAAACGAAAAGAGGCCGAGTCTCTAGAATCATACGCAGAAAGGAAAGAAACTGGTACAACGTGCTGAAAACGGGGTCGCTCGTTTATCTTTCAACTCAGGAATCCGCAGATTTTTCTCAAATTGGTGTTTTTATAGCTGAACCTTTCAGACATTAGACGTAAGCCCGGCTGTTTGTCGAGATTCTTGATAAGTGAAAGATCATGGGAAGGGGACGCAGTAATTCCCTTTCGTAAAGATGGCCCTCAACTTTCCTGGTTCAGCATTGGAAAACTTTATTATCTCGACTTTATGCTTTAAAAGAGAGAGTCTGAAAAAGTAACTTTTCATGTTAGCCTGCCCAAACCATGTCAGAGTATAGCAACAAGAACTGCTACATCATCGTCATAAGGTTGCCGTCCGAAGAGTGGTTGTACACGCACCCCTATTCTTTCAATACCATATCTCTAACTAGTCTGGATCTTCCTCTGCTTCTCATTAGTCCTGCTTCTGCTTCTAATATGCCTCCAACTAAACCTTCATGTCTCAAGAAGCGTTTTACAATCCAATCTATGCTCTTATTTATTTACTTCCATAAATAAAAAATTGGTCCGTCGTAATTTAAATTTGGACAAAATCAATTTACTCAAATTTAATCAAAACATATTCAAAATTATTCGTATTTAATTTAAAATATGGAAAATTGAACGAATAATGGAAATGCACGAACTTGGTGATAGTAAAATAATCTCAAAAGAAGTGGGGGTTATAATCCGATCATTGGGCTACCACCTTGGTGAAGAAGCGGTTGAAATGTATGCTCACGAAATGGAAAAAGATGAAAACGATAACATAGAGTTCGAAGGGTTTGTGCGAGTGGTTGTAACTCGGGTCTTTGAATACAAAAACAAATGAGCAAATATATGAACCAACATCTGTTAAATTTTATATTGTGATTTATTAAACTTGTAATATTTATTAGACTTAGTTAAAGCTGGGCCTGCGCACAAGTATTACTTCCATGCAGATTTTCAGTACATCAAAAAAAAAAAAATGTTTTTTTTGATAGAATTTGATTTTATTATTCAATATAGTCCCCTTTGAGGACGATACAACGATTATCGCGGTCATACAATTTTTTGATACAATTTTTATAATACGATTTGTCTCAAAATAGTATCATGGTATAATATTCATTGACTACCTTAAAAAGGGGACAACCATAAGAGACTATTACGTAGCGTTATTGGAGAGTTTAAAAGACGAAATGGCAGAAAAGCGGCCTCATTTAAAGAAAAAGAAACTGCAGTGCTGTTTCATCAAGACAATGCACTGTGTCACAAATCAATGAAATCGATGGCAAATTCCATGAATTGGGCTTCGAATTGCTTCCGCATCCACCGTACTCTCCAGATCTGGCCCCTAGCGACTTTTTTCTGTTCTCAGACCTCAAGAGGATGCTCGCTGGACAGAAATTTCGCGCCGATGAAGAGGTAATCGCCGAAACTGAAGCCTATTTTGAGGCTAAAGACAAATCGTACTATAAAAATGGTATCAAAAAGTTGCATCGCCCTCGAAGGGACCTACATTGAATAATAAAATCAAATTCTATCAAAAAAAATATTTTTTATATGCTAGCCTACGAACTTTTCAGCCCGCCTGTTACGTACATTCGTTCTAAAGCGTCTTCTGGTGTTATTCTGAGATTCCACATATTTAAAGGTTAAAAGATTGACGAAGTTGTTATTTTGCAATGGTACAATGTTGTTTTGTTGGTTTTGTATACTTTCTATAACGAAAACTGTCTTTATAATTAAGGAAACTACTTCTCCAGTTGCTGGAGTTTTTGTATAGAGTTACTATGTTCCATGTTGTACATATTACGTTTTATCCTGTATATGTTTCTTTATAGATTCTCTTTTTTTCGTTTCCAGGTGTAAACCTTGTCCTGTAGTTAAGCCGACCTTCCTGTGTGGAGTTGATAACAGAACGTACAGTTCGTTGTGTCGTCTGGAGTACCACAATTGCATTCACCAGACTGCTATCAAAGTGGCGTGTCAAGGATTTTGCCCATGCAAAGGTTCGTTGTTTTCCATATATATACATACATGTGGAATGGTAGTAGCCGTTGTAGAAAATTTGAGCTTTAATAATATTTCCCGTATCTTCACTGCACACGCCCTGAAAACGTTACTCTCCAGCGTTTCCTTGGATTATGGTTATTTATCATTTTGCATTAAATTTCAGTTATTGACGGCTCACAGTGGTAGACCGGATACGCCTGCTTTTTATTAGGACCGTTGGTAATAACATAAAACGTGAATTGGGAAAATGGGATTATTTAAAAAATATTTACATTTTTTAACTTTTGGAAAGCAAATTTCACTCCTTTTATTTCCCGTTTTGAAAGTCAAAGGATAAAGAAATCACTTGGTATTATAGTTTCACTAATAGTTTTTATTAACTCTGACAATTGTTTCGATTATAAGGTCATTTTCGAAGAGTAACAGTGTTCAACAAAATTCAAACTTTTGGTGGTGCATGTATTGTGAAACATATTTAATAAATTAGAAAAATCCAGAAGAATGTTTACACGAAATTTATTATATTCTCTACAATATTGTTTCGGCCGATTCGGCCATTATCAAGAGTACAAATAGGTTACTAAAGTTAAATGTTGTCTGAAATTTATACCTAAAAGTAAAGGAATAGGGGTGTACAAAAGATTTTACAGTTGACGTAGAGTGAGAGGGGAATTGGATGTAACTAGTTCTAATTGATTATTTAGTAAATTGATATTTTTATGAATTGCCTTCTTAATTTTTGAGTTTTGTAATAATGATAATTTTTTATAATTTGGAACGTTTGAATGCAAAAATTATGATTTATTAATATCTAAGGTGTGGTTTAGTGTCAAGAAGTGATCTGCAAAGCCGGTGTTTTTGTCTTTTTTGTTAACTGAATAGAGGTGCTCTGAAATGCGTTTTTTAATATTTCTACCACTCTTTCCTATATACGTAGCGTCACAAGAATTGCAAAATATTTCATAAATTCCACTTTTATTCATAGGGTCAATTTTTCTACATTTATTATTTATTAAATATTTACCTAAATTTAATATGTTGGTTTTTGCAATAGTGCAATTGAAATTATTTTGAAAATAGTTTTTGAATTTAAAACTAAATTTGTCTATGAATCTAATACTACCGAACTTAAGACTATTGTTGGTAGAAGGTAGACTGTACAATAATTTTGTAATATTCTTTTTTAATTTATTTTTTAGCAGTTTGTCTATCATATGTAACTTTTAACTGTTTCTTAGAGCTATGTGTTTAATTATATCTAATTCATTATTAAAGTTTTCGGAATCAAGCGGTATACTAACTAACCTATGTAATAAAAAATGAAATACTGCCAACTTTGTTTGTTGTGGATGGTACGAATCGGCAGGGATTACAGCATATGTAATGGTGTGTTTTCGAAATATCTTGAATTTAAAATGTCTATAATCTTTACAAACTGTTATATCTAAAAAGTTAATATTATTATTTAATTCACTTTCAACTGTAAATTGAATATTTTGGTCTATTGAATTTAACAAGTTGCCGATTTGTACCTTTCAGGGCACAAAGGATATCGTCAACATACCTGTGCCATGTGACAACATTTATAATTATAGGGTTTTCGAAAGTAACAGTGTTGTACTCTTCGAAAATGACCTTATAGTCGAAACAATTGCTACAGTTAATAAAAACTTTTAGTGAAACTATAATACCAAGTGTTTTCTTTATTTTTTTTGTTTAAAATACAATTTAAAAATAATTAAACAAATTTATGTTATGGCGTCACATATCGGAAGACCCGATATGACTGCTTTTTGAAAAATATAGTATTTCATTTTCATTTGACATTGTAAAACATCTAAATCGTTGTTAGAGCTGTTTAAACCGAACTAATTTTTTATAATTATGTTATTTGTTGATGAATAGAATGAAGTGTTAATTACGTAAATGAAGTTACTGTGCGCAGTTCGCTATTATCCGATCTGCAAATATAGGATGAGTTCAAGTTGGTTGATACTTGAAATACAATTTTTTTAAATATTTTAATTGTTTGAATGTTCTTTTTAATTTCAACATAATTATTAATTACTGAAATCTGCGGAGGGATTCCTGTTTTTCTTTTTTATGTAATGCATTGCTGTTTTAGTTGGCTTAGGAATGAATACCAGCTACCACTGTTAAGTTTGTTTTTTTTGTTTTGCGTAGCGTTGCTAGAAAATATTTCCATAAAATATCACTTTTAGACAGCAAGTGTGGCTCTGGCTATTGCATTTTGAACGAATTAATTTACTTTGAGCACATTCCAGTTCAACAGTGCCCATGCATTTCCGAGCCACACTTTAAATCATTTCTGTACTATTTATACCGCGCTTTCGTTTTACAAATTAAAAGGCGTCAAAGAGAGAGAGAGAGAGAGATAGAGAAACGGAGAATTAAAATTTTACATTTGTTGTTGTACTAGAATAAGAAGAAAATGTATCCAAAGAAAACGGCATAAATTACTGAATTATTCTCAACTTGTCAAACATAATTAGATTCTGCTCAATTGTGACATTTTTAATTTGTTACCGCAAACGTCTTCGATGCTGTTCTAGTTTTGTATTAGAACGTTTTCCAAAGAAATGATTATAATGTCATAATTTTTGTAGTAGAAAGAGAAAGAACTAAAAAAACAGAAACAAGCTAAATTGCTGCAGACCAAATGTTTCCAGAATGAGTAACAAGCGAGCAGTTGTATAAAAAACATGGTGTACATTATACTTCATTCAATAAAGAATTAAATGTAATTAATTTGTATGAGGAATGTTATCATTAATTTAGCACATTATCAATGTAAATATGTTCTTAAGTCTGCAAAGAAACACAAGAATGTTTACACACACATTATATTGTCTCGACAATGTTGTTTCGGCCGATACGGCCATTCTCAAGAATACAATTTGGATTACTAAAATTTACAATATGGAAGTAACTATTTATACTAGATGGAAAAAGTGAAAGAGAAGGGTGGAAGTGTAGAGATGTAAATTTGAGTTGTCTAATTCTAATTGATTATTAACTAGATCTACATTTTTATTAGTTGCTCTATTTATTTCAAAATTTTTTAAAAGAGATAGTTTCCTGTATTGTGAAATTTTGTAGAGTAAAATTTTTGATTTGTCAAGATCCTTTGGAATGATTAAAAGTTGCACAATGTTCTGTAAAATCAGATTTTTTTGTTTTTGATGTAGTAAATATGTTCGGAAATACGTTTTTTAATGCTTCTTCCGCTTTTTCCCATATAAGAGGCATCACATGAGTTACAATATATTTGATATATACCATTTTTTTGCATGGAGCTATCTTTTTAATTTTATTATTTATTATACATTTACCTATACTTACGCTATTAGATTCGGCAACTTGAATGTTAAAGTTTTTACGTAGAAGATTTTTGAATTTAAAACTAATTGATTGAAGGAGAGCTGCAATGTAATTTTGTAGCCTTTTTTAATTAGTTACTTAATTTTCTTTCAAATTCTCCGCTTATCCAATATAAACTTTAATCTTGTACATCTATACACTTCCACCCTTCTCTTTAAATATTTTTAACTTGTACTCTTGAGAATGGCAGTATCAGCCGAAACAATAAAATGTCTATGTAAAATTTTTTGTGTTTCTCTGTTGACAATAATTTCTATTAAATATGTTTTACAATTGCTTCACCGTCGAAAGCTTGAATAAGTAATTGTGAAAATATTGACAAAGAAAATCGGCTAGTGTCTGTAGCTTGAAAAATTGAAAACCTGAGTCACTAACAATGGTTACGATACATTAATTAGTGATCAATTAATTCATGAAAACCAAATAAAAGACGAAATTTCAATAAGTTTCAAACTATGCTAACCACCTCATTTGTAGAAACCACAATTTCGACGATAATTTCAAAATTTTGCATATAGAAAACAAAACACAAAAATTATCATTTTTGGAAATTGTATAAATTAATAGATTTAAAAATAGCAATAGATTAATCAATGAACAGACAGAATTAAGTAGCTCCCCACTTCTAAACTTGTTCCTTGATACCATCATCCCAGCTAGTATTTAAGACCAAATATTTTTAATAGTTTTAAGTTGACTACAAACTTCCGACGAAACGATCGTCAAGTGATCAATAAAAAAGTTGAAAGTCAGTAGTGCATTTTTATTTAGTTATAATTTAATACTATTCGAGACTTCTTCTTCTGTAGTAAATATTGTTAATGAATGAACAAATAAATTTAGTTGTTTGTTCGTTCCAATATTAAATTTTATATCAAATATTCTGCACATTTATATTAACCAAAATAAACTAGTTTCAAATATATTTTCCGTAATAATTTAAATTTTGTTTGAAGTATACGGTATTATATTACATTCTGCGTTGATAATATGCTTGAAACACGTGTTTCGCGCCGTTAACATTTTATCCAGTGGCTCTAACACAATTATATTATTTGTAGAACGTGCTAAAGAATTTAATATAGATGATAAGTCCTGATTTTTTCACGTTGTTTTTTTCAGATAACGACATTCACCTGCGTAAAAAGCAGCGTCAATCTGAACGTTTAAATTCCTTTATGAAGAAGTACAAAGCGACGTTGGACAAGAGCGGCGCCTCCAATGGAAATTTAAACAGCGAAAAGCCACCCCATCATTTTGTCGCCCAGGATGGAAGTGCTATGGGGAACGGCGAGGGTGGTCTCAGTGCCAATGCCGATAAGTACACCTTCACTCCGCAAGACTTCAAGTTTGCCAACAAGCACTACAAATACATCAAGTACACCAAGTATAACAAGGTAAAGTACTGTATGGCACTCTCTTGTTTTATATGGATGGCCGCGACCGTGCAATGCTATTATTGACCGGTACCGGTAACTACACTTTTCTAAAAGCTAAGCAACACAAGTATCTACCGTCTCTAGTCTTATCGAATAAGAAGGTATTTCTAAAACCGTTTTAAAAATATATATTTTAGACGTCAGTAACTCTAATGGTTAAATCGAATCTTTACCAAATCGTATACGTATCTTGGGAAATTCAGAACCGCAACACAATAAAATAAATTCTTTATTATTATTTTATAATACTTCCTGCAGTTAATCAGGTCAAGATATGTTGTTTGTTTCCTTATTAGAGAATCTATAATAAAGAAAGAATTAAAGGTATCTGCCGTTAGCTCTTGGTGAACCATTCTGGATAATAATTAGTAAAATAAAACGTTTGGAAATTGGTCACAATTTTCTAATAAACAACTCTATGCGCATTTCGCCTTGTTAAGGCATCTTCAGGAGTATTACAAGTACTAAGTGTAATACAGAATTTGGGAGAATATATACCTAAGTCGCAATTACAATAAGAGTGGGAGGCTAAATTAAAGATGAGCTAAGTAATGGGTTATTGCCGAAATCTATTTAATCGTTGGTTAGTGATTTTTTTTGTGTTTTTTATGGCTTTACTTATTTCCACTATTTCAAATCTATCGAGTATAGGACCTCCTTTTATATTTTTTAACAATTTTAGTTTTTGTTTACATATTGAATGATTATTATCTAAAACATGACAAGCTAGGCCTGAGTTTGGTTTGTTTGACTTAATATAATTAAAATGTTCTAAAAAACGCGTCTTTATGCTTCTTTTTGATTTTCCGATATATATAGCATTGCACTCGTTACAGGTAATTTCATAAATACCGCTTTTTTGTAAAGGATTATGTTTTTCTTTTAAATACTTGTTATTTACTGGCTTCTTACTTAATGTACTGTTGTTGAAATATGCTGGTCTAATGTTGTAATGATATAAGGATTTACCTACAATTTCGCTTATCTTACCTAAATAGGGTAATTTCCTCTAAACGTTATTATTGGAAATGTAATTAGCTGGGTATATGATGTTATTGAATTTTAATTTTTGTTTTTTCCTTATTAACTTGTCGATGATATTTCTGTTGTATCCATCGTTTTCTGCTATTAATTTTATTAAGTTTACTTCTTTTTTATAATTGTTTTTCGATAAGGGTATGTTAATAATTCTGTTTACCATAGAGTGGAAGGCTGCTAATTTTATGTTAAGGGGATGATTAAAATCTGAAGGTATGATGCAATCTGTGAATGTGTCTTTTCTATAAATATCAAATTCTAATTTATTAGTTTTGTTGATAGTGATATTTAAATCTAGAAAGTTTAATGTTTTCCCCCCAATTCCAAAGAAAGAAGACAACTGGAGGTATGATATGGTGAGCAGGTGTTTTTAAAATTTATTCAAAGGGACGTTGATACGAGGGCGGTTCAATAAGTATCTGTGTTAGAAATGAAGACACCATTTTTTAATTTTTTTTTTATTTTTCAACATAGTCCCCTTTTAGAAAGATACACTTCTCCCAATGTTCCTGCCATTCTCTTAAACCCTCCAAAAAATAGGATTTATCGAACTCTCCAAAATACGCTCCTCTGTCGGCGATGACTTTCTCGTTTGTGCTAAATGTTCTTCTCGCGAGCCAATTCTTAATGCTAGGGAATAAGAAGAAGTCGCAGGAAGCCAGATCGGGTGAATAAGGGGGGTGCGGCAGCAATTCATAATGAAATTCATGCAATTTGGCGGCGACAACTCCGGATCAATGTGCTGATGCGTTATCGTGGTGAAAAGGCACCACCTTTTTCGCCAAATGCGTCCGTGTCTCCTTCAATTTATTGTCAAAACAGTCCAATAATTCACTGTAGTATTGTCCAATGGTCGTTCTTCCTTTTTATAAAAAATCCATGAGGATGACGCCCTTCGCATCCCAAAAAATCATCGCCATGACCTTTCCGGCCGATGGGATCGTCTTCGCCTTCTTTGGAGCAGCTTCCATTGTTTTGATTGTTGCCTGATTTCTGGTGTGTAGTGATGAATCCAGGTTTCATCAACGGTGACAACTCGATGCAGAAAGTCCTTCGGATCTCGCTTAAATTGCTCCATACACTGCTTCGAAGTTAACAGCCGCATCCGCTTGTTGTCCACCGTGAGCTATCGTGGCACTCTTCGGGCCGACAATTTCTTCATCGCCAATTAATCATACTTCACGTACTTTCGTTCGTCGATCAGCGAGAATCATGTCGTGGACGTGGACTTTTTTAATGATTTCCTCGGTAACCACGTCTGCCAGACGTCCTGGTCGCCCACGTTTAAATTAGTTGAACCAATATCTAACTGTGGTCATAGATGGCGAAGTGTTCCCATAAACATCCACAAGCATCCAACATTGCTTTTATCTCCTCCCATTTTTTCCCATCCAAAACCAAAAAGCGAACTACCGAACGATTATTATCTGCTCTTTTTCCTTCTTAGCAAAAATCACGAAATACGTCTCACTCGAATGGCTGTCAAATCCAAACTAACCTATCAATCAGTCTGAAATTTGTTTTGGTGTCGTGTGATAGATGGCAGCACACGATGATAACACCAACTTCCCTTAGGAACGTCCTCTATCTTCAAACACGGGTACTTATTGAAACGCCCCCGTATCACCAAATACCTTGAACTTCTGCGCACCCAAAGCGAATACAAAGAGAGAGCGAAACAATTGACCAGATAATTTCTTTTCTGCTTAACATTCTCTTATTGATTCGTTAGTTGTGATGTCACCCAGGTAGGAACCGTTACTGGCGGTACTGACTATGGAAGAGGACAGACTGCTCTGATCAATACAATGTGTCTCTTTCTGGTACGATATTTGACATCATTGATTATATGACTTTTGGCTTTAACTCGTGGGCATAAGTTGCGAACGTCAGTCAGTTAATTGGTAATAACGTTTTTGTTTTATAAAGACCCTTTTTTTTATTCGTCAAATTAGTTTGATTGCCATTTACGATTGATTTGGGTTGAGGTATATTTCGGTTAAACAACAGATGGTCGAATTCTAAACCACAGCAACCGCAATTTCCTTTCACGGATCGTTGGGTTAGGAAATGACGTAATTGTTGCTGCCCCTGACGTTACCATAACTCCCTGCCACCGGCAAACGATTTTGTTTTCCTTCCAACCAAATTATGTTATCAATCATTGCCTCCCGTTTATAAGACGATTTAAAACGTTGGTTCTCAATTTATGAGGCAATCTAGAGAGTTGGTTAACGCAATTACTTTTCAAAAATATATTTAGAGGGTTGTTAACCTCAAAAGAAAAGTTTGGAACCCTAATGGGCGAAATTAGTACACTTATAAAGTAAGAAGCTGAAGAGGTTCAATTATTTATTTAAGACCCCAAACATTTTTGGCTAGCATTATCAATGAAATGAAACTGAAAGTATTAGATGATGTTATTGGTTAATAGTCGAATTATTTAGGTTCAAAAAGAGTATCCAAAAGTCGGATTCATTTGAATGACAGTTACTAAAGAAATATTTTATGAAATGAAGTTTTTGTTTTGGCAGGTGTAATATTAAAACTACTGGCTAATGATGGACTGATTTAAAAGTGCCTTCTAATACCACTCTCTTCCCCATTTCTCCATCGAATTTATTAAAACAATTTTTTCATCCACCTACAAAGACCTCCATTTACTAGTAAAGATTACAATTCAAACTTGGCGAGTTGTATCTTTATAGAGAATGACCATTTCGATTTAGATGTTTAATGAATGAGTTATTGGTTAGAATTCTATCATAACTGTCATACGTGAATCGCGATTGCAAACTGACCAATTCAAATTACTATTGAATAAAATTGTTGATTCATATACGTTTTCTATTTCATTCAAGATAAGCTCACTTTTTTACTTTTTGTATTTTTTAATTTCATAGGACTCCAAAATGTCAAGTATCTCACTTTTTTTCCAAACAATGTAAAATATTAAAATTTTCTTTTACATTAAATTCGTGATTTTTATTTTTTTAAATTTCTTTAAATGTCCTTCCTGTCTGTCCTATGTATACTACCATACAAGTATTACTTTGTAATTTGTAGAGTCCACTTTTATTCATTTTTCCCGTTTTATTTTTGTTGTTAATAAAATATTTTGATAATTTATTTACTCTTTCAAAAGCTACTTTTAATTTATTATTTTTATTTTTTAGTTTTTCTGAAATTTTATTTGATATGTTCCCTTTATATGAGATTGATTTGTAGTTATTAGGTAGTTAAGTTTTTGGATTCTTTATATAATTCGCATATATTACTAATTGGTGACAGATTAATTGATTAAGGCTTTCGCGGCCAGTTGACGAACTGATGTTATCCTTCTTCGGGTGTACAGGCCGTCGTCGGTTGGAATTGCTTCCTATGTTGGTTGTAGACAGCGAAAATGGATAGACCTCTGAAGAAGCTCGCCACTCGTGTTAGCGAAACGTTAGGAAGCAATTCCAACCGACGACGGCCTGTACACCCGAAGAAGGATAACATCAGTTGGTGACAGATTGTTTTTCTTTTTGAATTTATTAAAAAGTCTATTAGTTTTGACTTGTATCCGTTATTAATTGCAATTCGTTTTATAGTGTTTAGTTCTATTTTATAATTTATATCTGAGAGTGGTCAATTTAGTAGTCTCTTAATTATACTACGAAACGCGTCAAGTTTGTGTTGGTTGTATCTGTCCAAGAAGGTCTCCTGCACACTGCTATATCAATTTTGTTATTATATTTTGTTAGTCTAAAAAATTTAGTTTTCCGTTGCTTTCAATTTCCAAAGTGAATTTTTTTCTTTTATGTAATTTGTTACTAAATTCTATAAATTTATCGAGTTCATCTAAATTACCCTCCCATATAATAAAGATGTCGTCTACATATCCTATATAAATTTTTTTATTATTTTTGAATCTACTATTGTGAAGTATTTTTTCCAAATTGTACATAAATGTATCCGATAACAAAGGTGATAGTGCTATCCTTTTTGTACAAATCATTTATTATTAAACTGGAAATAATTTTGGTCTAGGCATAATTGTAAACAATTAATAGTTTCAACCTTTACCTGATGAAAATCCATAATCCAAGGAATAAAAACACCAAACAAGTAGATTTTCACAAACTTTACTAAATCATGTAACATGTTTCGCCAAACATTGGCTTCATCAGACATTCGAGTATTTATTACTAAACCTAAAGTGTCGCGTAACAGTTTAAATAGTTAACTAAAGGGGGTGGAAATACATTTAAAATAAATTAAGTGGGAATTACTACCATCTATTTGGTCGTTCAGTATTGAACTGAGTTAAATTGATATTATCATATTTGTGTTGTTTATGTTCGTTATTTTCGAACGCATTTAATTCGGTTAGAAAAAGGATTTGTATATTTAGTTGTTTCCGGGAAGAGTGGTCTTAAGTGTGATTTTTTCCAGGATCCGAACAACTTGCTGTACGTCGAGGATAAAGAACGTCAGCGCGGATTCAACGAGGTTACTGACAACAAGATCTACGGCAGTGTGGCGTCTGGGGACGATGTTGGGTCAGAGACCACCCCTAACAAGCAATGTTCCCCCGTGGCATTGCAAACTATGGGCAACCGTCTTCTCGACTGGTTCTCCGTGGTCATGGCCGACTCTTCAAAGAGAAGGAGGGTACACACTAAGACTAAAGGTCAGTTTGAGTTACTTGTCTTTTGTCTCAATGACTACCAGCTACGGGCCTTTTATATAAGTTTTGTTTACTTTATTCGAAACCGTTTAAAGGCAAAGGTAAATATACTGCGAACTTGGCATATTCCTCATTAAATAAAGTATGTTGAAATGAGGATATTATCGACGGATTAAATGCGTTTAACCTTTAAAATGCTGGCTAAATATCACAATTGTTTAGTTTTCTATTTATTTCTGAACCCAGTCGCTTGTCTTACTTAAACTTCAAAGTAGAAAATAGGAGACTTTGGTAAAATAATAATTAAATAAAGAAAGATTCACCCTGATTACCACTAACTAAATTTAATATGAGCGGACATGTGTTTCGCCCACTTTACACGTGGGCATTATTAACGCGAGGCCAGATAATGCCCACGTGTTAAGTGGGCGAAACACGTGTCTATTCATATTAAATTTAGTTAGTGGTAATCAGGGTGAGTCCTTCTTTAATTAATTACTTAAACTTGGTTTTATTTTGGTAGCTGATGACAACGTACCTACAAATATGTATTACTGTATGGAAGATTTGTATGTCGCTTACTTATTAACTATTTCTGTAGATGTTAATTATTTTCTATATTAATACATGAGTGCATAATTGGGACTAATGGCCAAGTTACAACCATCTATAGTTAAGGCTATTATTCACATAAATACCTAGCAGAATTTATAAATAATTCTAATATACTATTTAGTTCAAGCTTTCGCGGCCATCGTTAATGTTGTGTTTGTTTGGTTGTTCGGGATTTCTGGCCGTGGCCTTTCAAGGCTTATCATCGATGTTTCGTCGCCACGCACGGACGACATCTTCAGGAGATATTACTGCTGCTGTAGTCAGTACAGATCAGATCTCGTCGAGGATAAACCTTGAAAGACGACGGCCAGAAACAACAACCACGACAACAATTCTACTATAGTTGTATTCAGTTTGATAGGAATGATTTTCGTATGGCTATGACAATAAATAAATGTAGTACAGACACTGCATGGTATATTGCAACGAATTCTCTAGTCCCTTATACTTATTTAAATAATCGTGACTGATAACTAATTTATTTAGCACAAAATACACTATCTACGAGGGTTGCTATTTATATTTTGTGCCTTGGTAATACTAAGAGTTTCCAGGCGCCATCTGACCTTTCTAATTGGAAGTTTGACCTTTTTAACTACAATCTCAGAATTTTTTTTCATTTGAGTACAACTTGTATTGTTTATAGTGACTTGAAAATTTTATGGAATTTTTTACCACTTTCGACGAGGATTATCAAGACAGGAGTGCATCAGTCAACTTACTTCGACTTTTGGTGATGAAGCCCCATCCTTGGCCACAGTGAAACGCTGGTATAACGAATTTAATCATGACTGCAGTTCGCTCAGGTACGAAAGTAGTGTCCAAAATCAGTTACTGGTTGTTGTGCCAGAAAACATTGATGCTATGCGCCAACTGATATTGCAAAATCGTCATGTGACTTATCGTGAGATTGTGTCATCCTTGGGAATTAATATGACGTACATCAAAAAGATATTGCATGAACATTTAACTGTGGAGAAGATTTGTTCGCGTTGGATCAATTGGTGTACAAAAATGCTCAAGAAATACAATCGCGGTGCATTAAAACTGTGAATAACATCTACACAGGTGACCAATCTTCGATTTATGTATATGAGTTTGAAACAAAACAGCAGTCCACCGTATGGGTCTTCTAAGATGAGCCAAATCCGACAAAAGTGATTTGTGCGCGAAACCCTTCAAAGTAACTGATCGCCTATTTCTTTGGAATAACTGGACATGGGGCATGTGTCGTTAGAACAACGTAGAATGGTGAATTTTGAACTGAATGGTACGTAACCATTTGTTTGACAGGAGTGCTTAGTCAAATATGAAAAAAGAAACGGCAACGAAGGATCATTTTTCTTCGTGACAATGCAATCTCTCACACATCGGCTGAAATAACCACTAATGTGACTATTTGACTGGCTAAAACGTTGAATTGATTGGTCATGCTCCCTACAGTCCCGATTTGTCGCCGAATGACTTCTTCTTATTCCCGCATATAAAGAATAAATTTTGTGGCCAACGTTTTTCGGCGACTGAAGCAGCCGTTGATGCATTCAAAAACCATATTTTCGACAAAATCTCAATTGGAGTGGAGAAAGTGTTATGAAAATTTGTTCGAGCATATGCAAAAGTGTATTTCTTATTCTTCATGGATAATATTTTGAATACTTCAATAAAGCCATTTTCGTAATTAATTAGTGTCTTTCCATTATTACGCTCGAAATTTAAATAACAACCCTCGTAAATCAATTTATATTACAACTATTATTATTTATTTAACAGTATTAATATTACCGGGATTACTTCGTACTTGCACTATTTACTAACATCTGTCAATATTGAACTGTTGACCAACAACCTATTTATATTATCGTGGAACATTCTATCGTTTTTCTAGAAGCAACCACACGGTTCTCTAATATTCTCTCACCCCTTTTGTTCTGATTCTTATTATTTGTCCTGTACTAAAAGCTTAAAAAGCTGCAGATTCGTAACAATACGTTCCAGTTTATTTGCTCGATGTAATATTAGGCAGCAAGAATAAAATTTAAATGGGTGCAGTTAAAGTTTATAAACATAGGCGACGATATACCCGTGTCAGTCATGTTTCTAAGAATATTATCCATGCTAAGTGGCAAGTGTTTGAAAATTCAATTAAAGCAGGGGGTGGATCGTAGAACCCTAATAAAATTTTGTTTACGATATCTATTACGTTACCGAATTCAAAGAACGGACAATTTACCCTTCTGTGCTAATGATCGCTAGCGTGGGGCTTAATTGAATTCAATTGTTTGCGGTTATCCTATTAGAAGTTATGGTGCCATTATAAGTTTAAAAGGTGCATAGACAAAACTATTTTAATTTAGGTATTGTCAGTAAATATTCAAAATGTGGATATTTCAGGGGATGATTACCTGCAATTTAGGACAGTAATTGTATAAACATTGGTTATACGGTGCTGTTTCCCGTAGCCTTAAAAACCGTTAATCCTGCAAAACGCGCAATTCTTGCTTCGGATTTAGTAAGGATATTTTAGAATGGCCCCATTAACCTGTTTTGTCGCCAACAGGATTAATTCGAAATGCCCTTGCGTTACTAGGCATAATATCCATTCAAATTTTAGACCTTTGTTATGTATTCCTTTCAGGATAGCTTATTACATTTTTATTATTTTTTTTTTGAAACGACTTCGTTTTTAATACTCTATCTAAATTAAATTTATAAGGAAATAAAACATTCAGTGAATATTGCTCGAAAGGGGAACCTAGAGCGTGATCCAATTAACTTCGACATCAACAAAGAGGACGTGGAAAGGATTTTTTTTTAAATTGAAATAACGATGTAAAAAACCTTAATGAAAAGAATACTCTAAAACCGCGTACTACAAAATTTCGATATTAATAACACAACAAAATACAGTGGTGGCTGATAGCAGAGGGTCAAATGGCACGTAAAACTATTTGTTTTCTATTAATTTCATAATGCATACTGTAGGTAAATAATTTATAAATAGTGATAAATTTATAAATTTCACCCACTTTAGCCTATTTTAAGCTCATCATAGTATAGTCAGTCCTGAAACTTATCTTCTCCCCTTTTTACCATGAGGGAATCTTCTCATTTCCTAAAACCTAGAACAGCCATCTTTTCAACACCTCCTTATTTCTAACCTTTTCTATTCATGGAATTTTCGTCATCCGCCTATAACAGCACATTTAAAGCACTTTCTCTTTTCCCCTGCCCCCACTGTCCACGTTTCGCACCGCGATCCAAACATATACTTCTAGTTCCTAAATATTTCTTTTTATTTTTTTTTAAGTTACTCGACCTTGGACTATCTTTTGTTTTATGTCTCTACCGCTTTCCATTCTGCCTTATATGACTTCCTCGATATACAAAATTGTCAACTCCTTCTAGTTATTCATCTACAACTTTTATATTGTATATTCACATCACTTGTATACCAATATTTTTGTTATTATTATTTATTTTAATACCATATTCTGATGTCAATATCACTTCTATTTTATTGACGGCTATCTCAAAATCTCCCCTAGTATTTTGCTATAACTGCTGTATCATCCCGTTTTCATAAAAAGAAGCACGGTGGGTGTCTATCCAGTTGCGCACAAACGCCTCCACCTGTTCATCGTTCTGAAATCGCTCGCCTCCTAGTGATACTTTGAAGGGCTCAATCAGATGGAAATCACAAAGGGATAGGTTTTAGCTATATAGAGGGTGTTCCAGCTGAGTCCAGTGCATTTCACAGATTTGGGCCTACGTTAAAGCTGCAGTATGAGGCCTAGCGTTATTATGCAAGAGTAACACATCACGAATGGAGTGCGTCCTCCTTTATCGGTGATAAGCAAGTTTTACCTGACTGAAAAGTCAGTAGTACAGACAGCAGTAGGCTATATTAATGGTTCTTTGCTCGTGCAAAAAATCGACCAACAGCACCCCTCTTCAGTCTCAAAAAACCGTGGCTGAACCTTTGCCTACAGACAAACGTGTTTTCGGCTTCACTGGGTTTGATTCATCTTTGCGTCGCTACTCCATGCTTGCTCGTTTTGATGTAGGAGTGAAATGTGTACCCACGTCTCGTCGCAGGTTACAATTTTATGCAACAAAAATGACCTTCCTCTCTAAATCGAGTGAGAAGCGAACTCGAGCAGCTTTTTGTTCTTCACTCAGCAACTTTGGAACCCAACGAGCTGAAATTTTTGGAATCCCATGCTTTTCGTTATGATTGTGTGGGCACTCCCGTAGCTGATGCCGAGTTCACCAGATATCTGAGGCACAGTGGCGTCGCTTGGCGGTCCCCTTTAATAAGGTTTCTAACGCGTGCAATGTTAATCGGTGAAATGCTGGTGCGCGGACAACGAGAATGATTTACCTTTTCGACATTATTACGCCCATCCTTAAATTTTTTGTACCAAATATTTACACGTGGCCACGAAAGCGTTTCATTTCCGAATTGTGCTTACAATCTACGCAAAGTTTCAGCTAGTTTCACGTTTTCGTGTGTAAGAAACTTCGTTGTGCAACGCTGCTATGCACCTCTTTCTCACTCATTGTGATAGCTATTAACCAAGCGAAACCAGCAATACGACGCGTGGTTTCGTGTCACCTAATATCCCCACTTCATGTTCGTTACGCCCGAATGCGCTTTGAACAACTATCCGGTGCGCAGTTTAAAAAGACTGGTTTATATTTGATCCACCCTCGTAGTAATAAACAAATAGATGTTCTTGGTCAGTAATGTGTCGAAACTACCAGACGTCGACGTGATTTAGAACTTTACAGTTCTAGAAAAATAATTTGATATAACATCAAACTACAGAAATAAGTCGCCATCTATTGATGTTTACTGGTAACTATGATGTTTTAAATGTTTATATATTTTAAATACTAAAAGTTACAATAAAAGGGAACATGTGACGGCCATATTACGTGATAAATTAATTATTTATACGAACGAGAATGAGCTAATATATGTACATATAAAGCTGCGTTCTATTTTTTTGGTCTTTTAGTTTTTAATTACGCACCCTTTGATCTTATGTGCTTTGTCCTGTTCGCTATTAATCTTATGCTAGCTCGATTTTAGTCATTAGTATCTTTGTGAAGTTAAAAAATATTATCTCAGAGGCAACGCGGCTAAATACGTTTGAAGTATCAGATGAGCAAACGGTAACTCAACAGAACAGGGAAAATTTGTTAGAATAGAATAATTAATGGTCGCCTTACCTTTTTAATTAATAAAAAATAAAGAGGAAAGCACTTTCGCGGGAAAGTTACTGAACCCGTTAATTTTACGTTTGAAAGATAAAATGTCACAAAAATCTAACTTAACCTAACTTTAATGAAAACGAACTGAGTGATGAAGACAGATGCTGCTAGTGTCATATAGCGCTTATTATTTAGAAAAATGCACCTCACTATTTCATTTATACAAAAACAGCTTCGGGTTAATTTACGAAATAAGGGGAAATTTGATTTTATTTATTGTGAAATATTCAGCGGAATTTGCAATGCACGGAACCACAACAAATGTAGTTCGTGATCAAGCTCTAGTTATTGAAAATGCGCATAAGCACAATGTGGTGTTCTATAAGCAGCCAGTGTAAATCTACGACCGTCGTACTGATGACAACCAATATATAGGAAATCGCGAAATCGCACAAATGTGCATAACAATGCCCGTCTGCATGTGGCTAATCTTTTCATTGGGAAACTCTAGATCATCCTCCGTACAGCCCTGATCTGGCGCCCAGTGACTACCATTTATTCCTGCACTTGAAGTAATTTAAGGCACAGGTTTTCATGTAAGAATAAAATTATTCAGATATCTTTGCACGTTTTTTATTAATTTCAAAACGGTACTTACTTAAAAAACATGCCTCGTATTATTACAAAAAGTATGAAAATACAACTACGTTGATGAATATTTGAAGTAGTCTAAGGTTTATTTTGTCTGTCACAACCTTAATACAACCAGATGTTCCAATAGGGATTTGTAAAAGTAGGAAATTGAATACTTAAAATGCTATAGAGTTGATAATAACTTTGTAGGTCGAAACCAGCGTTTAAATAAAGTAGTGACAGTGCAAATTTTATCATTATTATAAACTATCCACGGTGCATTTAATGTGAAACATTATGTAATAAATAGAATAAATAAAACAAGAATTAATGTTCACCAATTTATTATCACTCGACATGCGTTTCGGGCATAGCCCATTATCAAGAGTAATAACAGTACTAAATAATGTGTAATAAAAGGACCTATATAAACTTATTTTAATGTACTAAGCAATAGTGGGAATGCTAAATTTCCTAGTTCTAGTTGGTTGTTAACAACATTTAATTTTTTGGACAGGGCTTTCTTAATTTCAAAACTTTCTAAAACAGTTAATTTTTTACTTTTTATAATATTACTACAAAGGATCTTTACATTATCGGAATCGATATTATATTTATATAGAGTGCAATATTCTGAAATTCCAGTTTTTATGCACTTTTTACGTTATGTATGTGTTCTTTTAAAATGGCGTTACATTTATTACATGATAACTGGTAAATACCACTTTTTTCTATTGGTTTGATTTTCTTTTTATTATTAACTAACAAATGTTTTACACTAAGTGTGTTATTTTCGATAGCTGTTAAACCTAACTTCTTTAATTTGTTTTTACAGTTATGGCTAACACTATTTATGTAGTGGAGTGATATAAAGTGTTTATTACAAGTAGACTTAATACTAAATTCGTAATTATGTCAGAGTTTTTTGACAATTTTTTTTTATTACAAGTAATTTATCGACTAATGAAGTACAGTAACCATTATTCTTAGTAATTAATTTTATAGTATTTAATTACTTGTGGTAACTAGTGTCTGATAAAGATAAACACATTAGTCGATTAACCAAAGAATGGAAAACAGCTAATTTCGTTTGCCAAAGATGTTTGGTATTTACAGGAATTATTGAATCAGTATAACTGGGTTTTCTATAGATTTCAAAAGATAATTTATTTTGAATAGTTGTTAATTTTAGGTCTAAGAAATTTAAGGTATCATCCGATTCTATTTCAGTCGTGAGTTTTAAATTATTATATATTGAATTTAAGAAAGATAAGAATAGATCGAGTTGTCTTCTGGTGCCTTTCCAAATACAGAAAATATCGTCCATGTATCGATACCACAAAAAAATATGCTTAATATTGAACATACTCAAAAAAGAAGGAATTAAAATCCCTATTCGTCTAAATTTTAAGATCAAAGATCTCACATTTTGAACGCGTCCTACCAAGTAGGCACAACGAACCGAAAGCCACATCCCACGACCGGTTTCGACCTATCGGGTCTCATCAGGTGGGCGCTGGCAGTAAGGCCTTTATAGGCTATACTATAAATATAAATATGGAATCAACAGAAACAACTACTCCGAGGGCTAATACCCCTACCGGCATTGAATTACACTGTTATATTTTCGTCTAGGAGTCCATCGGAATCAACAGTGTAATTCAATGCCGGTAGGGGTATTAGCCCTCGGAGTAGTTGTTTCTGTTGATTCTATATTTATATTTATATTAATAAGATTGTTATTGGAATTGAATAATAAGCGATCATTGTTTTATTTTCTCAGATTAATATGGAATGTTGCAAAACACAAATATAGGATTTTACGATATATATTTTTTTGTACGATTAGAGGCCCATAATGGAGCTTATTTGAAACAGAAATGCGAATGTTTCCATTGGAAAATCCTTCGAGAATGAAGGTCCAATCTTCGAAACAAGAATTAGGTTAATTAAACTTTGCACACGTTAAAGAAGTTTAATGATGCGTAACTAATGAGAAATATATCGTAATTAGAATTGGACGTAGGTACTATACTTAACAAAAAAACTATTAACAACTCATTTGTTACCTGCGTCTACCTTTGTGGCTACATTTCTATCAATATAACGGAATGGTTTTTTCTTTTTATTTTTGTAAAAACATCTGGCGTCAAGCTATAGGTGTATTTGACTAACATATCAATTTATTATCGATTCTTTGTAAGACCCTTAAGGGCCGTTGGATATAGTCTCATTGTGCTTAAAGAAAACATAAGGAAATATAAAGGAGTATCAGTTTCTATCTTAAGTTTCTTTTTGCGGCCCTGTAGTAGCTACATTAAGTTAATTGGAAAAGAAAACCGGCGTTGTTTCAGAAATTAATTAATTGCGAAGCCAAAATTTAGTTGATGAAATGCGAGACTAAGGTGTTCCAGTATCAACAATAATTGGTTACAATCCAACAAAGGTATTAAAACCCTTTTTTGTCTAATTATAAAGGATCAGAGATCTCACATTTGGAACGCGTGCTACACAGTAGGCAAAGCGCACCGAAAGCCATATCCCATAGGTCTCATCAGGTGGGTGCTGGCATATAATAATAATATAATAATATAAATATAAATATAAATATGTAATCAACTGCAACAACTATTTCGAGGGCTAATACCCCTACCGGTATTGAATTACACTGTTGATTCCGAACGATTATTGGATGAAGATAACAATCCGAAAGAGTAGTTGTTTCTGTTGATTCCATATTTATATAATATTATATGCCAACACCCACCTGATGAGACCCGATAGGTCGAAACCGGTCGTGGATATAGCTTTCGGTGCGCTGTGCCTACTGAGTAGGACGCGTTCCAAATGTGGGATCTGTGATCCTTTATAATTAGACGAAAATGAATTTTAATACCTTTGTTGGATTGTTATCTTTATCTAATAATCGTCCGGAATCAACAGTGTAATTCAATGTCGGTAGGGGTATTAGTCCTCGGAGTAGTTGTTTCTGTTGATTCCATATTTATATTAATAATTGGTAAGTTTTTTCATCCCTGAGACTAATAACAAACAGCACGCCAGAATGTAACAAAAGCTACCTAAAGAATTAGTTCTAAGATAGAGCATTTAAGAACAAAATTGTAACTTCTACAATTTATTTAAATTACTTAACACTCTACTGTGATTTCTTCAAAAGAATGGTACAAAAACGAATAGTAGACTATGTCAAACATGTCTTAGAAACAAATTATATATTTAATTTAGATTTGCAAATTTTACACGTAAGATATAAGAGCTTAAAATTAACACTTTTGGAATCAAAAGAAATTAATAAACATAAAAGAGAAATTGTTTAATGACCAATTAGACTTAAATTATTCGCCATTATTAAACCTTTTCCCTCAAAACTTTCTTCGGTGCAATGACGATGAAAAATCTTAATAAAGAGTAAAAAACCCTTCGAAATATTTCAATAAACGTTTATTCGCCTCGAAAATTGTTTCGATCAGACGATCATTTTCAAGAGCACAAAAATACTAACAGTTACTATTTAATAAGAAGTAATAAATTCTGTCAGCATTTTTCCTTATCTTAATTTGTAGTAAATAACAAGATTTGACAACAATTTATTTTCAGCTTCTTGAACTTGTCATTACACTTCAAATTCACGCAATGTTTAATAGTTTAATTAGAGAGTTTAATATATTAAAGAAAACACTTACTAAAATTCACAATTATTTATTAGAAAACTCTAACACATGCGTTTCAACCTTTCGGTCATTATCATAGAGACAATCAGAGTGTACTAAAATTAAAGAAGGCTGCGAATGTATTTATTTGCAGGTATTAATGGTTGGAAATTCCGATATTACCTGCAATCGCACGGAATATAGGGCTATTGTACCCTACAATTTGGTCGTTTAACGTTGCTTGGAGTGGCGAAAGCAAAGACTTCTAAATTTTTAATTCTTCCAAGAAATTTAACTTTTTACTATTGTTTTGAATATGGAGGATTGAAAAATTATTTTTGTTTATTGTGTGATTATTTTCTATGCAATGTTGGGATAAACCAGTATATTTTTTGTTACGTAAAATCGATTTTTCATGCTCTTGCTATCTAATATCAATTACAATTTATTAATGTTATAAATTGGCATCATTTCAAAAATCAAATAAGTCTCAAATGATCCTTTTATTAAAATTCGATCACTACTACCAGAATTACAAAAATGGTCTCTTTTAACTACCTATATTAATTTGCTAGTCTATTTTTGGTTTACTTTCCTAAAAAAGCCTAATGTGGTAGGTAACAACTGACTTCATAATGGTTATTGAAAGCCCAAGATTTCCCTAAACAATTATAAAATATAAGGGACAAAGCAAAAAGCTGTAATTTACATATCGGTGTACAAATTAAAATTTTGATGAATGAATCTTGATTAGAAAAAAACAAAACTAAAGATTTTCACACATTTTATTTACTATTCGTAACATCTGTTTCGCCAAACTTTAGCTTCCTCAAACGTGAGTACTTATTATTATATTATTATTATTGTTCACAGTATACAAATTTAAAACGCTTTAACTTACCTATATACCTAATTAAAACTAAAAAAAAAGGCGTTATAGTTAAAATTACAAATAAAAGCGTAACTTACCGGTAAGTATTTATGACGACTTTATGCACCAGAAACAAACAAAACACGAATATTTTCTCATTTGGTTAGTTAGAGAAATGTCGTCGAAATATATGTTAACAACGTTTACATGAAATGCAAGACCACGATTTTAACGGAACGAAGGAATTTTACAAATGTTTATCGGATTTAAAGTAAAGACGAACTGCTATTATTAGCTTGCTGACCGATCAAGACCGACTACGAATGTGGCCGTTAAAATGCTTAATAATCCAATGTGACCCTTGCTTATCACTTTAATCGACAAAAAAGGTTCAGTTTCGAGGACAACTTGTAGTTCACGATTTAAAACATCTGCGCCACAGAAAGATAGCAGATAACAATAACATTTTATACTCTTTCCATTTCATATAAAATAATATCCTTTTACGCTTGCATAGTTTATAAATCTAAAATTATTTAATCACAAAACTACAGATACATCTTTTTTAGATAAGTATTTCTAATATAAATAGCCCCGTTGATGACGATTATATGATTGAATTTAAAGTTTTTAAATAAAACAAAGGTATTGATTTTCACAATTATATTCACACACGTGACGATCGTTTCCCTAATAACATTAGCTTCTTCAGACAGGGAGTATTTACTACTAAAGATATTCAACAGTAAAAGTACTTATATACTAAGATGGTCTTTATAATAAATTTAAGAGGAGGGAATTATTGCATTCTGTTTGATCGTTCATTAAAACATCTAGTTTTTTTTGTAATTATTAATTTCCAAAGTTTCTAATAGTGTTAATTTAATTCCCTTACTTTTTATATGCAATATGCCCAATTGATGTCCCTCTATAGTGACATGGTTGGCATAAGTAGAATCTGTGTTATTTTTCGTATAAATATTTTTATGTTCAGACAAACGTTTTTTGATGTATCTCCCTGTTTGTCCTATGTAATTTTTTTGGCCAGACCCATATGTTAACTTATAAACTCCGGATTGGTTTTCATTTATAACGTTATCTTTATAATATTATTAATTGTATTCTGGCTTAACTCTTGGTGAAACATTATTCAAAATAAATTCAAGAAAATAAACACTTGGTTTTGTTTCACTATTTTTATTTGAAAAATCTCTAACATATGTTTCGGCTATTATGCCATTATCAAAGAGTTTTAAAGTAACTAAATCAGAATGGGTAAAATTTTTTCTTAAATAGACTGAAGTACCTGGATTTTTATTAGTGATAATATTATTCTAAGTCTTCTCTACCTGTAACAACTTTTAATAAGGGGGAAACCCCAAAATCTATTTGGTCGTTATCTAATCTAATCTTTTACCTTTATTTTGTGTATGTAGCAATTTGAAATTATTTATGTCTAATGTATGATTGTTTTGTACGAAAGAGTTTACAAAGTTAGTATTTTTTGAGAGATGAGTTATTGTTTTTTGATGCTCAATTAAACGTGTTTTTATTGAACGACCAGTTTGTCCTAAATATATGGAATTACAATTTTTACATTTTATTTCATATACACCACTTTTTTCGGTTTTCTCTAGTCGCTCTTTATTGTTTACTAATAGAGAACCTAAATTCTTTTTGTTTACTACTATTGGTCTGATATTATGTTTTAGTAATCTATTTTGAATTTTAGTGCTTACTTTAGGTATTTAATTAATAAAACAGAATTTGTTGTCTGTTTTACTTGTTATATTAGGATAGAGTTGATTGTATAATAGTTTTTTCTGTTTTTTATTTATCATTTGTTCGAAGTGGCTACTGTAACCATTATTAGCTGCGATCTGTTTCAAAATAGTGGTTTCTTTTTTGAAGGAATATTGGGATAAGGGAATCGAAGAGATCTTTATTATTTTTTATAATACTAAAATAATACTGCCTAATGAGGAATTCGTTTTAAATGTAATATTCAGACCGCATTTCTCTAAATAATTGGCTATTTTATTCGTAACATATGTTTCGCCAAACTTTGGCTTCTTCAGACGTGAGTACTTACTACTAAATAAACATTGCAACCTGGGTGATTAAATATGTACACAATAAGGGTGGTAATATTTACAATAAATTAAAAAGTGGGGAGTTGTTGCCTTCGGTCTGGTCGTTAAGCAGGGTTCCTAATTTTTTATATTTATTAATTTCTAGATTCTCCAATAATGTTAACTTATACGTCTTATTTTTTAAATGAATAATTTCAACACAGTTGTTGAACATATGACATTCTTCTGTGACATGCTTTGCATAGGTGGAGTCTGTCTTATTCTTTATATAGCCGTTTTTGTGTTCGGATAGACGTTTATTGAAATTTCTACCAGTCTGTCCGATATATACTTTAAGGCATGACGCACAGGTCAACTTACAAACTCCAGAACACTTAAATTTGTCAATTTTATCTTTGTTATTTTTATTTATCTTCCAATGAAGAAGTTATTATTAATTCCACATTGTTGTAAAGAAGGTAATATTTTGTTACTAACACGACCTAACTATGTTATGCTTCTATATTTACTATCTTTATTATTAGAGAAAGGGTAAACGGAATTTAAGGCTAATTTATGTTGTTTTTAAGAAACTATATTATCTATTAAAGAAGGGTTATATCCATTATTTACTGCCGTTTGTTTAATTATGTTTAGTTCTTTAATATAATCATTTTTGGACATGGGAACACTTAGGAGTCTATGTATCATGCTTTTTAGTTTTGTTTTCTAGGTGTGTAAGCACAATGTAAACTCCCTATAAAGGTATTCTTGACAACATACCAATAGGTTATTGTGTAACTTTATTTGTCTCTGTTTGCTGCGGTATCCCCAAGCTATTCAGATAGACAGACCTATTGTTCCATAATGCAAAGTTCTTATATCAATAAATTCAGGAACATAATATTCAACCGGCAAATATAGTCATACTCTGTGGCGAATTCAATTTTCTGTATGATACAGACATGAAGTTTACAATCAAGTTTACGTCCTTCGAGAGCTTTGTGGTATTACATTTTAGTGCGGTCTGAATTTCCCAATTGCACTCTTCTCTAAGATTCTTCGTTAAATTTTAAAATCTTTTTCAATTTCCGCTAATAGCAGAAACAAATTTGTATGAAATATACAGTGGTGGTATGTCTATTCTCAAGAGGAAACAGAAAATCGATCTAGCATTGGAGAGTTAGTTGTTAACGGGAGTATGTCGATTATAATCAAGTTCAAACATCGACAACTGTTTGACAGAATTACGTTCCAGATGTAATCATATGATACAGTAACTTTGATGAATTAACATTTGATAGAAACGGACAGAATGTAATGCCTGTTGTGATAATTAAATATCTTTGATCGGTGTATAGAGTGATGTCTGTCGTATGGTTGAAAATTTTCATGTAAAATAAATGATTGTATACTTATGGGGTGTTGTGAAAACCATATGAAGAAATCTAAACAAAATTTTTGTCCGTTATTGATGTCAATAATTGAAACGGGAGAACAAGTTAGAAATTTTTTGAAAATACCAAAATAAATTCAACTTTCTGCTGGCTTTATTTCGCTTAGAGTCAAAAAAAATACTGCATTTAATTAATTTTGAAACATATAATTATATAAAACATTCATACATGAATGGTTGAGTTACGTTTCACTAAATTGATCGCAACAATATTGTTTAAACCCTTGCTGGTTATTTTACTAAATTTACACTCTTGAAAATGGCCCACAAGGGTTGAAACAATATTGTTGAGATCGATACAATTTTTAGTGAAATGTAACCAACGCAGTGTTTAGCTACTCAGAAAGTTTTAGTTTTTGTCAAAATGTTTTACAATCTATGCGATGCGTTTTCTAACAAATCATAATTGCCTTCTATTGTAGGACGTACAATTAAATATTATTAAAAAATATTTAACATTTAATTTTACTACTGTTTATTGTGGTGTCTGAATTTCTAACTGTACTTTGACATGATATAACTTGTTATTAGCGCGCGATATTGCCAGATTTTCTGACTGCAAATGGCAACCTAACGGAACGATTGATCAATTTCAAAATTAAATAATTAAACACTTGGAGTTGTTTCACAATTTTTTATGCGCCGTATCAGGGCATCATCAGGAGTATAAACAGTACACTAAAGCTTAATTATAAGACAGTATATCTCTACTTTTTCAGTCATGAACTAGTTCAGGATTTAAGAGGGGGTTGTTTCCAAAATCAAGCTGGTCATTGGTAGAAACTTATATAATAATTGTGAAACAACTCCAACTGTTTAATTATTTAATTATGTTTCACCAAGAGCTAACGGCGCCTTCTTTCTGAAATATCAATAATAAATGCACCTACAACGCAACGCAAAAGACGCATCACATCGCTAGCAAAAGTCGCCACTGTAATCGTGCAGGACGTCTATACACATACTGTGTATCAGAAAAATGTTGCCCTCGCATCTTTCTATTACTTCCTATGTCTTTCGTTACCCTTAGCTCACATAAACAAAACATGTGGGGATGCTAGTCGTCAGCCTTTACGACGTTATATATGAGATTCAAATATAAGGATGTTAATTATTGAATATAATTTTGATTTAATCATTTCTATTTATTTTTCGTACCTTACATTAAACTAAACAAAAAGTTGGAAATGTTTACATTTCAATATTGAACTGGAAATGTGTTGTTTTCTTAATCTATCTTGAAAATTGCCTAAACATGTAATATTCCCATGCGTTACTTTTTGAAAATGATATACAGGATATTATTATACTAGAATAAATAGAAAAGGTATCTAGCACAGTTTTCAAATAATGAGTAGTTCTTGTTGGCAAGTCTGAATGTTTGTTATTTAAGAGATTGCCAGGAAGAGGCAAGTCATATAATAAAAATCATATCCTTATCGTTCACGGAATGAAAACGATCTATCACTTTAAATCTATAAATGATTTGGTGGCAATCGACGTTTTTGGTTATTAATTTCGAACTAGCAGAACAATATTGGGTATAATTTGCAGTCTGTTCCATCATCGATCTTCATCATACGTTGTTAATTAATTCAGTCAAAGTACAACCATCCAACTCAACTCGTTAAAATCATCGGTCTGCATTGTGTTGGAAACTGGGGCGTGGATTTTCCGCATCGGGGATAAGAAGTTGGAAAAGTTTCGTTGAAAATTGCTGAGTTGCGAGTAGTGTGGGGTCTAATGTAATACCCTGAATAGGAGGCGTCGAATCTGCAGAGACGATGTTATCGCTAAAACCGAGCAAATAATAATAATAAATAATTAAAATGAGATCGTTAGGTTGCTGGATTAGGTACATGGGTTTGGCACATCCATAAAGTTTTTGTGAACTTCGAAAAACAAGCGAGTGTATTGACAGCTAGTACTAGTAAAGAGTAAACAGGCATTTTTTTTATTTTTAATTTTTAATTTAATGAAAGCCCTCTTAAACAAATATGCTAACGAACAGTTAATTAGTGCTATTTTATTTATCCAAAAGGGAAAATGTATATACAGTGTGCCCCATTGGTAACATGGTAAAATGGAAACCGTATGAACTGCAAAGTTGGTTAAATGGAGAAGGTTTTGGAAAAATTTACGTTTATTTTATGATCACTATCTTTGATCGTTTTTGACATTTTTCAAATAATCTGAAATTTTGCGTTTTTTATTTTCTTCAATATCTCGAAATAGATAAAAGCTACAGTTTCAGGACAGGTACATTATATAGGTACTTTTAATAGATTCTTATGGTGATATAGCAATTTTTATGTTACCCTTTTAGTTTAGGCCCAACAAACCTTATCTTTTGATTTTCTTATGAAAGTCACATTACGAGGGCGGTTCAATAAATACTCGTGTTTGAAGACAGAGGACGTTTCTGAGGGAAGTTATTGTTATTATCGTGTGCTGCTATCTATCGAACGACGCCAAAATAAATTTTAAACTGATTGATAGGTTAGTTTGGATTTGGCAGCCATTCGAGTGAGACGTATTTCGTGATTTTTGCTAAGATGGAAGAAAGAGCAGATAATAATCGTTCGGTAGTTCGCTCTTTGGTTTTAGATGGGAAAAAATGCGAGGAGATGAAAGCAAAGTTGGATGCTGTTTATGGGGACACTTCGCCATCCATGACCACAATTAGATATTGGTTCAACGAATTTAAACGTGGGCGAACATCCGTTTTTGATGAGGAGCGACCAGGACGCCCGGCAGACGTGGTTACCGAGGAAATTATTGAAAAAGTCCACGACATGATTCTCGCTGATCGACGAACGAAAGTGCGCAAAGTAGCAAAGAGCAAAGATGTGTCGACCGGAACGACAATTAATATTTTAGATGATAAGCTGGCGTTGAAAAAATTGTCGGCCCGATGGATGCCGCGATAGCTCACGGTGGATAACAAGCGGATGCGGCTGTTAACTTCGAAGCAGTGTTTGGAGCAATTTAAGCGAGATCCGAAGGACTTTTTGTGTCGAGTTGTCACCATTGATGAAACCTAGATTCATCGCTACACACCAGAAATCAGATAACAATCAAAACAATGGATTTCATCCGACGAATCTGCTCCAAAGAAGGCGAAGACGGTCTCATCGGCCGGAAAGGTCATGGTGACGATTTTTTGGGATGCGAAGGGCGTCATCCTCATGGATCTTTTAGAAAAAGGAAGAACGATCATTGGGCAATACTATAGTGAGTTATTAGACCGCTTTGACTATAAATTGAGGGAGGCATTTGGCGAAAAAGGAGGTGCCTTTTCACCACGATAACGCACCAGCACATTCACCTAGAGTTGTCGCCGCCAAACTGCATGAATTTCGTTATGAATTGCTGCCGTAACCCCCGTATTCACCCGATCTGGTACCTGCGACTTTTTCTTGTTCCTTAACATGAAGAAATGGCTCGCGGGAAGAAAATTTAGCGCAAACGAGGAAGTCATCACCGATACAGGAGCAGGAACGTTGGGAGAAGTATATCTTTCTAAAAGGGGACTGTTGAGAAGTAAAAAATTTTTTTTGTAAAAATGGTGTCTTCATTTCTAACACGGGTACTTATTGAACCGCCCTCGTAAAGTGTCACAAATTTGAAATTAGAAGTTAATTCCCTTTATCGATTTAAACGCAGTTTTATATTTTATAATTTACTGATAGTGAGAATTGAATTTGGGGCACAGTGTATGCTAGTTTATTCTAATTGATTATACAATTAATTGAATCTAGATGACATTTGATAATTAACAACGGTACTATGGAAATATCGTGAGCAAAGAATCGGATGATCATGGTTCTTTTACGGTAAGGTAAAAATAATGACAGTTCTGATTTCTTGTTTTAAGCTGCTATCAGTATCCACTTTAGTTGGTATAATGTTATATTAGTGTCAGTAGATCGCCATCTGTTGATATTTTCTTCTAACTGTAGTTTCGCAAGGGCTTTACTAAGACATATACTTGTTAATTTGTATCTTCAAAGGAGGTAATACACAGTGGAACAGGCTGGCTCTTTTACGCCCATAGATGCGTAATAGACAAAACATACCTCCTACCCTCGCAATTTATTGACATTCTATCACTGCCGGTTCATATAGATCGTGGGATGATCTCAACTGCACTGATTAGTAGTGTGGCGGAAAACACTAAGTTTGTTACATATTCTGTTTGTTGTTATCGTTATTGTTGAGTTTTATTGTTTTATTTTTACGTCCTCCACAAAAATATTGTTATGAATCAAGGTCAGATGATAGATCGATACGTCGGGAGGCGACGCACCATAATCACTGGAAGTGTCCCATAAATTATTCGAACGTGACAATATAAGTGCCGGCGGTATAAAAATTCGCCTTAAACCTGAATGATTCGGGATATTTTCCGGAAAATTGATTGATAAACAGTCGACACAGATCCACCAGACAATTGTTAGTTAATACTGAGATAAATACAGTGACATAAATCAGCTCATGTTATGTTCCATCGTTAAATTGTAATATAAATAACTTGTAATATTCAAAATTTGTGTTAAATAAATTTATAGACCGGAAAATTCGTAACAGACCCAAAAACACTAAAGTAGTTTCCGGACTGTTAGTAGAACAAGTTGTTTGGAAGTATACAACCTTTAAAATTCTAGTCACCCTATATAATAAAACCTACGAAATGAACAATTTATTGAAGGCTACTTGCTATTGCGACTTCCACCCTATTACCTAAAGCTAAATCCTATTGAGTTATTTTGGGCCTCCATGATGCAATACGTGGCGGATCGTAATGTTAGGTTCAATTTTGAGGATGTAGAAGCATTTTGAAGATTGTTTTTTGAGTCGTTCACAAGGTGTCGAGTGTGAAAGTAACTCAGATTGTGACTCGGAATTATCGGGAATTCAGCCTTTGTAATTAATAGTTATTTGAAAATAAATCAAATAAATACATAGAAATGATTATATACAGGGTGATTCAAACTGAGTGGCACATTAGACGTTTTAGGGAAGCTAAGCATGTTACAGATTTGAAAATTATTATTAATATTTAATTAAAATAATTTCAACGGTCGCGCACTTTCGGTTATGAATAATGAAAAATACAATAAAACCTACAAAATAATAGAAATACTTTTAATAGTGGAATCTTGATGAAACATTTTAATAATTACAAAAATGGTATCGGACTTTGTTGGGTGAACAAAGTAATACAAAAATGAATAGTCCGATAAAATTTAAAAAGGTGTAATTTGGATCACACAAAACAACAGACGCAAAAACAAAAGCAAAGAACAATAATATCACTAGAAGATACAACACAAATAAAACACACAGTAAACAATAATTGACCAGTAAAAATAAACGAAATTCAATAGCATAAATGTAACAAAAGAAAGGTAAAGACTTACTAATTAACCCATTACAAGTTCTGACTTTATATAGTTCTTATCCCTCTACTGTTAAGCCATTTTAACCCTTAACGACCTGGAGTGCAACGATTTTGTATCGATATTGTACACTGTTGTATTTTTAATCTTTGTTTATTAATCTTGTTTTTTGTTTAGTCTAGTACATTTAGACCTGTCTTTTTTCGTTCGTTAGTTTGTTAGGATAAATTAGTAGTTATATTTTAATTTTAAAGTTAAAAATCAGTAGGATGTTTCAACGAAATTTATCGATTACTCAACATATGTTTCCACTGGGCAGTCAAAAGAGTACAAAAACATACTAAATTAAAATGTACACAGAATTCACTTAAACACCTAATATCTTTATACATAAACAGAGTAGTAAATAGATAAAATTTATATCGTTAATGTGTCATTAATAAGGGCGTATTATTAATGTTAAGTTCAGTTTGATTATTAACAATGTTTTTATTATTGATTGTGTAAAAGCTTTATATTATCGTCTATACTATGGTTGTTATTAAGACAATATTCAGAAAGTCCGGTGTTACAATTTTTGTTTTTTACACTAGTTAAACGTTCTTTTAGACGAATCTCTAAGCAATGACCAGTCTGGCCTAAGTAGATTGCATCGCAATCTTTACAATTAATTTGATAAACACCGTTTTTCTGTTTGAAATCTAATTTACGTTTATTATTGACAAGATATGTTCCTAAATTGTTTTTGTTTATTTCTATGGCTTTTATATTAAATTTCTTTAGTCTAATTACAATTTTACAGCTCGAGTTCTTAATATAATTGATTGAGTAAAAGTTAATATCCTTGTGGTTCAATGGCCAACCCTTAAACATTATATCTAGTAATTTTTTCCTCATTTTTTTTGGACAAAAGATTATCTACTAACTTCGTGCTATAACCGTTCTTAACGGCTATATATTTTATATTATTCAACTCTGCTTCGAAACTTTCGCTACTGAGAAGGATTTTAATTAATTTATGTAGATGACTGTGAAATACTGACATTTTAATTTTAAAGGATTGACTTGAACATTTTGGTATAACGGTATTGGTGGTTGTAGACTTTCTATATATATTGTAATGTAACTTATTACCAACACAGAATATGCTTAAGTCTAAGAAGTTCAATTGGCCATTTGTTTCAATTTCTTTTGTGAAGGAAATATTTGTGTTGATCTTATTCAGAAAATTTAAGAAATTGTCAAGTTAATATAATAGTAACATACAGGCAATTGTTGCCATCTAGTGGATTTTTGCTGCTACAGAAGATATTAAACTCGACAAGGCCTCACTGAGATATTTAAACCACCAGGTGGTCTCGATAAATTTCTGACCAAAAACATAACAATTGTTTTTGATAAGCTTTACGTAAATTATAAAACAATACCATTCATGGGTAGTGCCTCTAACGACCTAGAAAAATTATTTCGAAAAGGCAATTTAAAAACAGTTTTTTTTTATACAACAAATACCTTAAGTAAAAATATTAAAAATAATAAGGATAATACAGACAAAGTGTCTACAAATTAAATTGTAAATCATACAGTAAAATTTATATTGGACAGACCGGTCGCAATTTTAAAAAACGACTAAACGAGCATAAAAAGTCATTCGAAAATAAGAAACTCGATTCAAACTATGCGAAACGTCTTTTAGATCAACAGCACGATTTTAAGAAGACTTTGACGTGTTACATTTGGAAAACGAATGTTACAAACTTACACTTTTAGAAACAATGGAAATAAACAAATATAAAAATACTAACCTACTGCTAAAAGATCAAATTGATATCAATAATTCACCATTACTAAACATATTTATAAAACCACCACCACAACCCGCTCCCACACCTTGAAAACATATTTAAGTACCGTCTCCTAGTTTAAGTTTTTCATGTATACTTCTGATGAAGCCTTAGTAAGGCGAAACACTTGTTAAGTGTGTTAATATATTTTGTGGAAATTAACTTATGTAGTTTTATTTTATTTTGTGAACTATGAGTTTCCATCAAGCAAATTTAGATATGATTAATATATAATATATAGATAAGTAGTGAAATTTTTGTTTGCAGTGCATTTTCCATCCTTATGCAAGTTGGAAGTGAGATGGATGTTTCAGCATTTGGATCTGAACGGCGACTCCCGTCTGTCTCTGGAAGAGCTCTACGACTTGGAACATGACCAAAGCGAGATCTGCATGAGACCGTTCCTTCAACAATGCGACGCAGACAGGGACGTCTTTGTGACGCCGTCGGAATGGTGCCGCTGTTTTCAAAGAACCGAACGACCCTGTGCTGCAGTCAAGCGCAAAATCACCATGGAGATGCAAGGTAGATCAAATTTATTAAGTGGAACACGAATAAACTCGGAAAAATTTAATAGACTTTCTACAAATCAATAAATGTATGTGTGCTTAATGTCTCGTATTTAACGTAGCTTTTGCAAATAAAATTTTTTACTTTCGGGGATGGGCTATTTCGGAATTAAGTCAGTGATGGAAAAATTGCTGTACTTGGTTAAATAAGAACAGTGATTATCTTATTAGGTAAAATAAATTATTTATTCAAACAAGAAGGAATTAAAATCCTTGAACTGGTGTTGTCCTTCTTCGGGTGTACAGGCCGTCGTCGGTTGGAATTGCTTCCTAACGTTTCGCTAGCGCGAGTGGCGAGCTTCTTCAGAGGTCCATCCATTTTCGCTGTTGGTCGTAGATCAATCTGCGAACGCATCCTAGATCAATCTACGACCAACAGCGAAAATGGAAGGACCTCTGAAGAAGCTTAGGAAGCAATTCCAACCGACGACGGCCTGTACACCCGAAAAAGGACAACACCAGTTCATCAACTGGCCGCGAAAGCCTTAATCAATTTGTCATTAAAATCCTTATTCGTCTAAATATTAAGTTCAAAGACCTCACATTTGGAACGCGTCCTACCTAGTAGGCACAACGAACCGAAAGCCATATCCCACGCGTTCCAAATGAGTGAGATCTTTGATCATAATATTTAGACGAGTAAGGATTTTAATTCCTTCTTTTTTGAATATGTTATATCTTCGTCTAAGAATCCATCGAAATCAACAGTGCAATTCAATGCGGGTAGGATTATTAGCCCTTGGAGTAGTTGTTTCTGTTGATTCCATATTTATATTTATATTTATAATAAATTATTTGTTCAGATAACGTACAAAATGTCTTTGAATAAGTTGAAAACACAAAAGTTTACATTATATTGATCGAAAGGCGAAAGAATGATGGAAAACCCTAAAATGTATTTTTTATTGTATTAAAATATTCATTTAATCTGATTTTAAAAGCCCGACCTGTCTGCCAAACATTAAAAGGATCTCAATTTTACACTTAATCCGATAGACCCCACTATTTCCTATTTTATCAATTTTTTTTTGTATTCAAAAAGGAAGGCATTAAAATCCTTTTTCGTATAAATTTTACGGATTTTGCAGATGCCACATACTGAAAGCTATATCCCACAACCGGTTTCGACTTATGGGGTCTCATCAGGTGGGGTATTAGCCCTCGGAGTAGTTGTTTCTGTTGATTCCATATTTATATTAAATTTTTTTTGTCGTCACATAAATGAATTATTTATAAATAAATTTATGTAGTTTTAATCCTTCCAATAAATACAGAAGGAAATTGAGATTATTCGTAAAGTTTAATACAATCCTTTTAAGAATTGTATTATTTTGAATGATGACGAACTTCCGAAATAGTTTCGTAAAGAGTTTTATTATAATAAACTTGAAATTGTGAAGTTATCCAGACGGTTTTTTTACAAACAAGATTCTTCTTGTTTGACACTAAGTGCGATACATAATCAATTAACTTTATTGTATTCTTTTATCGATTAGTTCACAATTGTCGAACTTTTAGTGTTTTAGGATTACCTCAAAAGCTATTGGGTTTACAGATTTTATTGAAAAGGTTATGCTTCAAATGAGACATGTTTCTAGTTTTATATAAAAAAATAATAATTTGTTTTGTTACAATTCAATTTTTTAGGTTTGGAGTCTATATAATTTTTCAACATATCTATAACGTTGCTAAACGTGAATCATCTGAGACATAAATCGATTTAACCCACCTAGAGGCGAGATAAATATTAAAATTCTTATACTTCTTATAAATATTATTCTTCACCTACATTACATAATCCTTAAGATTGGAAAAAGCGACCTAATAATTACAAATTAGATTTTTAGGTCAGTCTATTTTCGTTCTGCTTCCTAAGTTCGTTGCTTGTATTAATTATTTAGTGTTTTTCTTATTATTAATTAACATGTTTACCTTCAGTTTTTACAAAAAGCAGATCCTAATACGAAATTTAAAAATTCTCTCACATGCTAACTGAATATCTCATTTTAGTATATTGGGGTGGCTTGTAAGGTTGTGATATTATATTCCCAACCCTTAAACTCTGCTTTTGACAGCTATTCATTTTAGGAATTGCGTGTAAGGTTCGAATTAGATCAACCCTGAAATGGGTTTGCCACCAACCACACCATTGTGCTTTTTATCATCAACTTTACAACATTTATCAAATCAAACCACTGATTTAGGTCGATAAAACTGAGCAAACATAAACATTTTAGCATTTATTAATGGCCTTACTAAGCATACCAAGCATGCCTTTTGTTTTAAATGTACAATTCATTTGAAACAGAAACGTTCCTGATTAATTAGTCAGTTTCTAATTAATGCTCGAAATTCCTGCCGTGCATTTGTCTTAAAATTGTTAAATCCGCCATAATTGTTTTTCAAAAGTATAAACCTAAATGGAACAGTTCCTGATAATATATATATTTAAATAATCAAGTTCAAAGTATCTACGGTATAAGGATTGTGAAAATACATTTTAAAAAATTAAAACCAATTAAAATACTTGAACAATTGTCGAGTTTCGTCAATAAACTTGTATTACCAAATGATTTTCCAAATGTTTTAATTCGTTTTAGTTTTTTATTTATCTTCTGTAAATATCCAGAAAAAAGAATATTGTTATCATATTCATGTGCTAATGTTCTACGCATCTTTGACGCTAGCACATAGGAGTATATTTGTACAGCAATTTTATGGAGCTATGTCCTCTCCTGATACAAATATAAGGAATTACTCACCGGATTAGATTGGATTCTACTTCTTTAGTTCTTCCTTAATCGCCCTTTACTACATGGGCGCATAAAATTTACTATAGAATTAGAAAACAACAATAAAATTAATTTCTTAGATTTAACTCTTACCAAAAAAGAAAACAACATAAGCATACCAGTTTTCCGGTAACCAACGTGGTCAGACAGTTTAATTAATAAAAAACTCAAATCACCCCATTCAATAAAAATTAGCAGCGTTCCATTGGATGACACATAGATTATTAACCCTACCCTTGAATAATGAAGATTTTAATACAGAGAAAACACTAACAAATAGATAGCAGTAAATAACGGATATTAATCAAAATTAATAAAAGATCTTATTAATACAAAACAAACAGTAAAAACTCATCAATCAGCGTATATACGCAATAATTGCAATACAATATACATAGGCCAAGCAGGAAGACCTTTCAAAGAAATAATGTAAGAACATATTAGAAATTATAACGGTAATTCATCGTTTTAGAATCATATAAAAAACAATAAACACACATTCAGTTTAGAAGAAAACTTTAGAAATTAAGAAACATGTGAAAAAAAATAATGTTGTCTTATTAAATGAAATAGAAAATATATATAATTCAACAAATATAAATAAAGCAGTAGACGCATCCCCACTTAGAATGTAATAGTATTTAATAAAACTCGTATCAAAATCTGTACCAATACATCTTCTGAAGATGCCCTAGTAGAGTGAAACGACCGTTAAGAATTTAACAAAGTTATTTTGTGAAAATTTAAATGTGTTTATTTATTTATTTATATTCATCAATATGATTCCCAATTTCCATAAAGCAAAGGCGCAAAAAATAAGGGAAAACCTCGTTATAATTAATTCCGAGTTGTTGCGTTATAAATCCACATATCTAATCTTTCTAAGAAACAGTTAATTTTGTTAAAATATTACTTACAACCATTTGAAAGATATAATATTTAAAAAAATCTAAATTTATCCTGTAATGGAGGCGCCTTCCGGTGATTTTCACTTTGTATGATTGCTTTGAAAATAATTGATCTGCTGGTACACATGTGTCAGTTTTGTTTTATAATATCTCTATTTTATATTTGCAGGTGTTTACACCCCTTCCTGTGACGGTCAGGGCTACTATAAACCCATGCAATGCCACACTGCAATAGGAATGTGTTGGTGTGTGGATAAACATGGGGTGGAATTTGCCAACACTCGCACTCATGCAAAACCAAACTGCGGTAAGTCGTAAGCAACAAAACTCAATTTTTAAGAGGCATTATTTTTAACTGTGGCAGTTTTGTGTTTTGAAACACAAAAACAAATTTTGTTTTATAACGTAATGTATATATGTATGCATGTATACAAGTAGGGCAAACCGTTATTATTATTATTATTATTGATATTGGCACGGAGTCAGTATACAACTGGAAGTAAAAATGCCAAATAATAGAGATCGTTTGCAATTCTAACAAACTTTTATAGAAACGAAAAATAGGTTTTATGGAGGACGAAATTACCATGTTATTTTTGGATAACAACTATTCCTTACACGGCAACGAAATTATTCATGTTACACCCAAAGTTTAGGATCAATAAAAGTATTCTATACTAAAAAAATTACATTTGAATAGATACCAATGTTTACACATTTGGTTGCGAATATTTAGTTCTGTTTCTGTAAAATATTGAAAATTTGTGATTTCTCTATAAAAAAAATTACAAAAAGAAAATTTAATTTAAGCAGATTTTAGACATGCAACAGACAAACAAACAAATAAGATTCATCCTGATTGATAATTTGAAAATAGATTGAGCAAATGTTTCTAAATGAAGGCCTATTACGTACTTAGCTCTGTATTTAGATTTTGGATTTGCAGACGCAATAAAGAGAAAACATCGTAGTAGTTTTGACCCCGGAGTAGTACATTTTAATTTGGGCTTATGAAGTCAATCTTTGATGCAAAATTAAGGAAAAATTACTATTCAAGCCTGGATATTGGTTATGGATTTTCACGTATAATGTTCGAAATTGTCTTGTAGTTGTTAGTTTTCTAAAAATTATTTCGGCATTTAGAGAAGTAAAATAAAACACATAATCATCTTAAATTGATCTTTTTGGTTAGATGATCATGATCGTAGAGTTTTCTTCCTTCAGTGATCCTTGAGACTCAGTCCAAGGACTTCGACCACGAATGCTCATCCAAATCATGCATACTAGGTATCTAAATATTTCTTGGATATCCATGTCTTAGGATTCTGATGATAAAGAGTCTTTATTTAGATTAAAACCTTTTAGGTTTCTAGCAGTTTTTGTTTTGAGGTTATTTGGGACTTTGAAATGTTTTGATGTTTTTGGTTTTCTAAGAGAACCAGGACTTATAAAACCAGCTTCTGGCCATTAACATTTGCTATATAAGTTGGCTATACTAAGGTCAAATTGTAAAATTATTATAATCAAATCTACATTTAATTGATGGAAATTCATTATGAATATTAATAAAACAGCAATTTGATTAATTTCCATATAATTGTATAATCACTTAACACGTGTTTCGCGCGCACTGCGGATTCTTCAGAAGTATTACATGAAACTTAATCTATCTTACAAGGTTTTTTGTGAAATACTATTGGGGTGGGTGGGGATGGGGATGAGGTACTTAATTCTATTTGTTCATTTATTAAATTATCACTATTTTATGTTTATTTATATCTAGTATTTCTAGAAATTACTATTTAAAACTATTATTGTATATGGTATGCAAAATATCAAAATTATCATTAAAAACATGGTCAAAGTCTTAACGATAAGGTAGCATTTAAAACTAATAACACTTCAAACAAATTACTCAAGAATAACAAAGACAAAATTGATAATAAAACCAAGTCCGGTGTCTATAAAATTTCATGCAGCTCATGTAACAATTACTATATAGGAAAAATTTCTCGAAATTTCAATATTAGAATAAATGAACATAAAAAAACCTACCTTGGCAAGAAAACAGAACCAAATTACGCAAAGCATTTAATAGACCTTGACCATGATAATTTTGAAATTTTGCATACCATATACAATAATAGTTTTAAATTGTTATTTCCAGAAATACTAGAAATAAATAAACATAAAAAATGTGATAATTTAATAAATGAACCAATAGAATTACGTACCTCACCACTGCTGAACCTCTTCCCTATCCCTACCCACCCCAATAGTATTTAACAACAAACCTTGTAAGTTAGATTAAGTTTCATGTAAAACTTTTGAAGAAGCCGCAGTGCACGCTAACACGAGTTAAGTGATTATACAATTATATAGGAATTAACCAAATTGCTGTTTTGTTAATATTCATAATGAATTTTCATCAAGTAAATGTAGATTCGATAATATATAAAACCTTTTAGATTTCTAGCAGTTTTTGTTTTGAGTTTATTTGGTACTTCGAAATGTTTTGATGTTTTTGGTTTTCATAGAGATCCAGGACTTATAAAACCAGCTACTTGCCATTAATATTAGCTATATAAGTTGGCCATACTAAGGTCAAACGGTAAAATTATTCATGATAAAATGTAAAAATAAAACACAATGTTTTAAATTTCATAAATTTTTATTTAACGCCATATGTTTCACCAGAACATTGGCTTCTTGAGGTTAAATGAGTACATACTACTGATACTTTATCGTTACATTTTATCATCTATATTATGTATTAAGTATGTAAGTAACGGTCAAAACCATTCATTTCATAAAATTATTGCCAGAGTTTATTTTGAGGCAACTATCGATTTGGGTCATCAAATCGCTTTTCTGATTGATGGATTTTGAGAATTTTTCAATTTTTTAGATGCAATCATTAATAAAGTCAATGACCTGGGGAAGGTGGTGAATAGTAATTCCGTGGACGACATCAGAGATGATGAGGACGACGATGATTCGGATGTGGAAGGTAGTGCGGACCATCCTGTGGATTACTAAACTTTCTGTCCATTTTAGTAATTAATTAAATGTTGTTTATTTCTGTAGATTTGTGCAAACACATGACAAAAAAAATTAAGGAAATGTAACGGCATCTGTTTTATACTTTGATGTTGAGATCGTTGACTGTGGTTTTTTATATAGGAGCTTTTTTTGTATTGTTAAAGGTACCTATGCGCAAATAGGTATCAGAAGTGTAGTAGGCAATATAATTGTGTTAATAAATATAGCTTCTAGTAGTTCGAAAAACACGAAACATTCCATTGAAGGCTTAACGTCTCCGTCGTCGGTGCAGTAAAAGTTTTGTTTGTGTGGTCTGTTGCCATCTTTGTAAAATAAGTTAAAAAGTTTTTTATTTTTGTATATATATAGATGATATAGATATCGTATGTTTGTTTTACAAATGTTTACTAAACTGGTAAGGTTTATGAAATAGAGGAAAGGGGCTGAATATGGACCATATACCAAACAAGAAATGCTACCAAAGGAACTACATAAAAACCTGATACACACTGTAAATTTTTCATTTTAAACATTTTCAAGAGAACATGGGAACCGGATGCTCTTTGATATATATAAGATAATAAGGGTGACGAAATCATTCGCACAAGCAAAACTGATATAAAATTCGTTTCTTTATTTAAATTGTTTGGAATATTTTGTTGCATATTGGTCCAGAAGTTATACATATTTGTGTTAAAAATATTCTTGAATTCGTTTTTAAAACCAATCTGATACAAAAATGATTACAGTAGAAGGCGTAAGTAATGCATTAATTTGCTAGGTATATCATTAAAAAAATAATTTTTACGGTGCCTATGTTGGCGTTATGAAAAACAAATGGTAAATGAAGAGTGGATTAGTTGCCTCGATAATTACTCGACAGAGTTCCAGACATTTACTAAGAAGTTATGAAGTTACTTTAATTTTGAATTAAGCGTGTTGGTTAATTGACGGACGAGAACATTGGAACTCTATAGTGAAAAGCCTAGCACTCTTTAGTAGATTCTTTAGTATGGGGTCCAGCGCACGTTAATGAACGATCTAAACCCCTTTAGTAAGGTATCTGGTAAAGCAGTAAAGCACTCTTTGGTAAAGGGTTTAGCACTCTTTACTAAAGTATCTAGTATTCTTTACTTAAAGTTCTAACATTCATTCGTGACGGGTTCAGTACTCTTTAGTAACCAGTTTGGTACTCTTTACCCAGATGTGTAGTATTCTTTAGTATTGGGTCCAGCGCACTTTAATAAACGATCTAGACCCCTTTAGTAAGGTATCTAGTAAAGCAGTAAAGCACTCTTTGGTAAAGGGTTTAGCACTCTTTACTAAAGTATCTTGTATTCTTTACTTAAAGTTCTAACATTCTTTCGTGACGGGTTCAGTACTCTTTAGTAACGAGTTTGGTACTCTTTACCCAGATGTGTAGTATTCTTTAGTATTGGGTCCAGCGCACTTTAATAAACGATCTAGACCCCTTTAGTAAAGGATATAGTAAAGCAGTAAAGCACTCTTTGGTAAAGGGTTTAGCACTCTTTACTAAAGTATCTAGTATTCCTTACTTAAGGTTCTAACATTCTTTCGTGACGGGTTCAGCACTCTTTAGTCTGGTATTCTTTAATAATGTGTGTAGTATTCTTTAGTAAAGAGAACGGTACTGTTAGTAAACAATCATGCATCCATTAATAGAGAGTGCGGCACTCTTTAGTTAAGAGGATAACACTCTTTATAGCAAAGAGGCTAGTAATCAGTCAGTATCGAGTAATTATTAGCACTCTTCAGTTACTTTACTTACTTTTAAATGAGCAATTCTGTGGATGTAGTAATTAAAGAGTATGAGGTGTCATATTTCATGTAAGGCTGCTTTCCTCGAAATTATTAATCATCGTACTAAAATCTCAGTTTATGATTGTCCAAAATAACTTCTACTGTATGTATTAGATGTATTACACATAATTGAAGAACTTACCTACTATTGCAAGTACTAATAATTCATTTTAATTATCAAGAATTTTAGAAATTTCGGCCTAAGTTACCTAATTCATTATGATATTAAACTGAGATTTTAAAAAGTTAACAATTGCAATATGTAATAGTGATATGTTTATGTTGTACTTATTTAAATTACAAGGACTCACGAACAAAGAGTTGTGCTTGTTTTACTTTACTGTATGTGTCGCACTATAATTGTATACACTTGCAGTATTTAATTAAGACTAATCGTGTAAAATTGTGATTTATAATAATAATAATGATAATAATAATAAAACCGAGCTCTTCAATTCAGAATAATTAATGATGGTAACAACATTTTTCTTTGTCACTCAAATCGTAATCGATCGTAATCGTCACATTTTTTTATTTCTTTTGTATTTACAAAAGCATTTAACCATATTTTTAAATTTAAATAATATATACTTATAATTAATTGAGAAATTTAAATTTTATGTCTCGAATAAATTTTTATAATTAAAAATTTATGAAAAAATTAAAATACTCCAATTATTTCTAGAACTCTTCTAACAAAGTAATTAGTAAAATTGGATTATTCAGTAATTAAAAATAATATCTTTTCTCGAAGTAATTAATACAACATTACGTAAAACAAAAAAACAGACTCGAAAGTAAAGTGAGATCTCTAATAATGTAAAATTGAAGTCTCAATTATTCTCGGCCAGTTTCATAGAACAGCAGTTGATTCACACACTGCAGTCAGACTATACTGTCAAGGCCAGAGATTAAAGTGAATATGATACGATTTATTGAACCCTGATTGGTATTCCTTTATTTCCAACACATTTTCATAAATTTAAGTCATTAGGAAATGCGATTCTTACTGCAAGTGTTACTTTAATCATAAAGAGCATTCCTTAAAATTACCTCACGATACACAGTGTGCTTATAATATTTATATTTATTATTAATCATCGTAAGTACATACTTGATATTTTCTGAAAAGCCAGATATTATAGATTCCGTTTATGTTTTTAGAGTGTAAGGTTAAGTTGCTGATAGTTCATAGGCAACTAGGATGTATATAAACAAATAGGCGTATGT